>OZ057414.1:109533401-110823401 GCA_964056705.1 Troilus luridus | reverse complement strand
AATCAAACTTCATGTTTGGAATTTTTCTCTCCGTATCTTAACAATCATTTTATATCTTGTTTGATGTCATGCTTTTATATAAATATATAAAATTCTCCGGAAGAAAATATATTTATAAATGTATGAAGAAAATGGTCCGGGTGGAGGTCAGAAAAAATACTCTTGGTAAGAAGAACTGTTTATTTTTAAAGCGTTACAACTGAACTGTCAACTATTGAGTGTCAACTTCTGACCTCACTACTAGCCCTGAAGAAGACCTGTAATCCGCTTCGAAACGTTGGCTATTAAAATAAAACAGTTCTTCTTACTAAGAGATTTTTTCCTGATCCCACCTGGATCATTTTCTTCCTCTTACGATGTCTTATGATAAGTAGGTATGTGTATGCTTCACTGTTATGCTTAATAGCTATGAAACTACTGAACATTATTTGACTTTATTTTCGTTCATATGTTACGATCGTTCACGAAGGCACATTTCATACAAAAGATGGATGCGCTAGGACGTTGCTGATGGGCCATTGGACGAACAAACGCTTGAATAGAGGCTAACTAACCATGCTGAGATCGGAGGGAGCGGGCACAATGGCTGGCAGATTGGCGGCTCTGGGTTGCTCAGCACTTCCCCAACTGCTGCCTCTTTTAGCTTCATCGTTTATTCTGCCTTAATTAATCAATCCAGAAGAAAGGTAAAGTTCGTCGGGGCTTAGGATCAAGTTGAAGGCCAAGGAGTAAATTGTCTTAGTCATTCCTTAATCATCGCAGTTGAGGAAGCCTATCCAAGTTGAGGAAGTTTTTTTTTTAAACAATAATAAGCTTATTTTATACTCAAGGGGTAAATATTTATTGTCATAATTGACTATTTTAACCCCCTCCCATTTCCTTAAATATGAATATCATACTCAAATCCATAAGATAGCGAAATTCGGTACAAGAGAGGGTAAGTAAGTAATCGTCAAGTCACATCCAAAACCAAATCTGTAGATTGGGAAAAAATCCACCCACTTCATGGTAATTTGTACCGTTCGGCTTGGTAAAGGAAAATATCCTTCTAAACCTTGGTTTCTTGTACCACTGAGGATGTTACAGGTAATATGATTTCCATGTCGTAATTTGTACAGCTCAGCTTGTTAGAGGTCCATTCCACACCATGGTACCATGTACATGTACTTGTTGTTTAAGCTGAGTTAGAAAAAGTTGTTTCCACATCCTGGTACTTGTTTATTTTTATTTATTTAACGTCACTTCATCCTGCCATGCATGGCTAATCGGCAGATGCTTCAGTGGGAGCTCTAAATTTTGCCTCTCCATGTATAATTATGAATGTGATCTTTAATGAGTGCCTGGCATCACACAGGCACGGGATAACATAGTGGGGGATTATACGTCACTTTCGAAGGACGGCATAACCAAGGATTTTTTTCTACATTTTAAAATCCTAGCCTCGCCCGGATCTCATTACCGTATAGAAGAGCGTCCCATGGTTGGCGGAGCTGGGGATAGTCGGTGGAAGTTCTCAGGAAGTTCCTCCCAGCTAAGTCCGATGGAGTCGCTGACCAACAATGAGAACGACCCTCCAGCAAGGCCGAGGTGAGACGTAGGTGAGAAAGCCTATTCCCATTATTTTTTAGTTCGAAAATTCCACTAATAGTCATAGAGGTCCAACAAAGGATGAGACCACTGGGGAATATAGGATATTACATAACGCGGAATTGCGAAGCATGCATACATTAAATATTCAAGTGATAACATCACGAAGATTAAGATGGGCCTGTAAAGTTGCTGGACTGAATAACGAACGAATTCACAAAAAGTTAATAACCGCTGTGCCGACTGGGAAGCGATACAAATCATTTATTGTAACTTGTATTTTCAGCTTCAAAAAATAATTAAAATTAACATTACATGGAGCAGTTATACAATAGTTTTTGGGAGTGCGATGCTAGTTTTATAGTTTCGAAATATCCATCAATAGTTTACTGTTTGAGTAAGTTCAGAAATACTATTCCCGTTGGTAGTACCGTTTCGACACCTGTGACTATCAGATCTGAGGAATGCGGATTGGGGGCGTTGCACACCTGTAATTGCCGAAAGTTACCCAGGAGTCCGTAAGAGGAGAGGCATTAGCAACAGACAATCAGGACTAATCGTCAGGTAACACTAGTAGGTATTACCATGAGCTAATGGCATGGATAATGGCTACCATACCGTACTACTAGTGGCACACCACCTAGCGCCCTGGCAAAAGTAGTATCCATTAGGTCAGATTTAGCAATAGAGAGCGCCCGAAGTGGAGTCGAGTCTTACATATGTTTCCTCTTATATACATACATAATGACCCAATCGATTCGTTTAAAGAATAGAAATATAATATTTTAAAGAGAAGCGAGGGGATGGTTGACTGGAAGATAGACTAAGGAAGAAAATAGTTGGGGATGCAGTCAAATAAAAACACTAAATAAGTGGTTACTTATTTAATTAGGTGCCGACGTTTCGACCCACTTTGTGAGTCATCTTCAGGGCTAAGAAAGAAAAACAGACAAAATAACAGAACTATAAAAATACATTGCAGACTAAGTATATGATAAATGAGAAAAAATATATATATGTAGAGAGGTAGAAATTTAGAACAAAAGTGAGGGATATATATGAATAAAAAATTACAGAGAAAATGTACAGAACGGTGGTGATGCCAAAAAAGATTTATTTACAAAGATAAAAGAAGGAAGTAAACAGAAAGTTATTTAAAAAAGAAAAAGTATAAACATCAGAGGTGAGAAGTAAAATTATGGAAAAGGTAGTAGAATATATATAAAAACTATAAAATGTAAGATAATAGACTCCTAGGGAGTTTACATAAGTAAAATGAAAGAAGGTATAACCAAAATGATATTAAAGAGTAAATAAAGGAAAAATAACAGTAGAAAGTCAAGATATAAATATAGAGTATAACAGTTTTTAAAATGCATACATATAGTATGAAGTGTTATAAATATATGACATAAATATACAAGGAACGTATAGAAATATAAGTAACAATATTGTATGAGCATGGAAATAAAATAAAATATGATGAAATAGTGATGTTAAATGCTAATGAAATCTTAAATAATGATAACATATGATGGATGCCAGAAAGCTAATATGAGAAAAAAGGTGTGCGAAATGGAGAAGGAAAGGGGTGAGGAGAAGATATGAGTATTAAAAATGTAATTACCTATAGGAGGCTGGAGCAAGACTAGACGCTGTCTAACTGACAAAAAATTCGTTATGAAGGTGTTGCCAGCGATATCTGGCGGCCAAAAATATGACTAATTTTTATTTTTGAGATATATTTTTTAATTGTATATTAATAGTAATTTTTTATTGACTATTTTATTATATTTAAATGTGTATCATGACTATTTTATAGAGGGCCACGAAAATTAATGGGAAAAGGTAGGGTGATAAAACAGTAGGATTTGATGTCAAGAGGTCAAAATAAGTATTATAGGAAAGAGAATATAGTAGTAACAGAATAAAAATGGGAAGGAATAACAAAGTAAACTAATTTAAGGTTTTTTTAGTAAGTTGAAAATTTGTGAGTAGAAAGAGGATAAGTTGTTTCAACCGATCTTGAGGTTAACAGTGGAGGAATCTAAATTTATGTGGATAGTTTCAGAGAGTATGCGTTTATCATGGTTGGGAACAGAAGCTAGGATGGATGTATTTTCAAAGTCAAAATTTGTGGTTAAGGGATAAGGCGTGTTCGGAGAGTTTTGATGCGGTAAGGTTATGGGAGGAAATGGAGTATTTGTGTTGGTAAATACGGTCTTTAAGGAAGTTCTTAGTTTCGCCGATGTAGGAAGAGTTGCAATTATGAGTAGAGCAGGGGGTGCGGTAGACGACATGGGAGCGTTGTTTATGGGGAATGGGATCTTTTACTTTGGTATAAATATTAGAGAGTTTGTTATGGGATTTATAGGCGATGCGTAAATTGGGGATAGATGAACGTAAGGATTTTTGAATGTTATGTGAGAGGGTGGGTATATATGGCATGGATCTGTATATAGAGGTAGATGGCGGATGTGGAGATAGGGTGGGGGTGGATGGGTTATTATAGGCATGGATGAGTTTATTGATAACGTACGGAGGAAAATTGTTTTTTAAAAGGATTTCTTTGATTCGGTGGGTGTTAGTTTTTTGGAAGCAGGGGTCAGCGAGGGATAAGCCACGGTGGATGATATTTTTGGCGACGTTAATTTTTTGGTGGTGCGGATGTTGGGAGTAGTAATTAAGGAGTCTGCCAGAATAAGTGGGTTTTGTATACCAATCTGCGGAAAAGGTGTGGTTTGGATTTTTAATGATACGGAGGTCAAGAAAGGGTAGTGACTTATTCGATTCTAGTTCAAAAGTGAAATGGAGGCGGGGATGGTATGAGTTGAAGGATGATAATAGTTCTCTAATAATGTTTGGATTTAGGATAGGGAGGAGGTCGTCCACATATTTTTTAATAAGAATGACCTCGTCAAGGAACTGGGGTAGAATGGAGTCAAGAAGGTCGTTTAGAACAATATTGGAGAGGTCAGGAGCGAGGGGATTTCCCATGGCAAGTCCAGAAATTTGGTTAAAGAACTGTCCATGGAAGGTAAGGTAGCCGGATTCACAACAGAGTTTTAAGGATTGGAGGTATGAGGACCGATTGAGAGAGGTATGGGGTTCTATGATTGACCAGTTTTTTTCTTTTATGAGGAGGGATTTATCTAAAGGTATGTTGGTAAATAGGGTTTCTACATCAAAGGAGGTGAGAACGTAATGATCAGGTATGGTGAGGGATTTTATATATATATATATATATATATATATATATATATATATATATATATATATATATATATATATATATATATATATATATATATAACTTAAGCGATGTCGCACGAAATAGAATAAAAAAAAAGAATGAAAAAGGTTGTAATGACACACACTGGTTGACTTCTGGAAACACACTGCTTTATTTGGTCTGATAATCCTGCTTTTATCTGTTTTACAATGTTTACATTTCCATCAATGGTATTAGCAATAATACTGTCCTGCTCCTACTCATAACTCCCCCCTGCCAGTTTCCGAACAGTCCTCGGAAACTGTTATGTACAAAGTCATAGAATAATATAGTGAAAATTATAATATAACAAAAGAAAAAATAGAATCTCATAGTAATCACAATAACAGAAATGAATAGTAACATTTTAGAAACCAAAAGAACCTGTACAAAAAAAAAAAAAAATTCTAGTCACTTCACACTTCACTGATCTATATACAATAAAGCCACAAACTAAAGAAAGAAAATACATAATACAAGATACATAACTTTTAAATATCCTGTAGGAATACGAAGCACACAACGGAACAAACAAAAAAAAAAAATCTTATTTCACTCTCCTATCGACGGGATTACAGGTGGCGATACGAGAACTTGTATAAGTTTCCGTACCCGTTTACTGTCGGGAGGATACTCCAGTACGTGTCTCAACCGGGGGTTCTACTGCCGGTATCTTTAGTTGTTCTATGTGAACCGTCCTTCGCTTATGGGGCGCGGTTATGCTCTCGATGGTAACCACGTTATGCTCCCGTATGACAGTCACCCGGAACGGCCCTTCGTATCTGGATGGTTCCTTCCCTCTATTGGTCCCCAGTTTCCGGTAGACAATCGTCCCGATTGCCACTCCCCCTGTCGCGTCCCGCATTGCCAGATTTTCTCGCGCCACTCTCCTAGCTTTCTCGGCTCGAATCTTATCGCGAGTCTTTTTCCACATGACGCGCATTTCCATGCGGTTTGTCACCATCTGTTTCTCATCATCCGTGGTCCCTCTAAAATCTCTCCGACGCTCCCTCAAACCGAAAAGTAACTCGAACGGCGAGAACCCCGTAACCGCGTGAATCGAGTGGTTGTACGCGACGATGGCTTTAGTCATAGCGGCGTCTGGCTCAAGTCCCTTCTCCCCTTGATATACCCGGAGGTGCTCGCTTAGGGTGCTATGAAGGCGTTCGATACAGCCTCTACTTTTAGGGTGTCCCGGCGTGTTGAGGTGCCACCTAACGTCCAACACGCGCATCTCCTCCCGAATCGCCGCATTGTCGAACTCTCGACCCCCATCTGATGATATCTGTTCGGGTACTCCGTAGAATTGAAACCAACGCTGTAGCGCCCCTAACACCGCATCCGCCGATCTTTCCTGTACCTGGTATGCCATAGCATAGCTACCTTACTAAATAGGTCTACCATCGTCACCCATTTATAGCCCCTCCAGGTAAACGTGTCGATTTGTAAATCCATGAGGGGCGCTTCTGCTGTGGCCGTCTCTTCCTGCATGACCTTCGGCGGATGTCTATCATATTTTGTGCGTAGGCACACCTCACAGGTCCCGATGATCTCGCTCACTGTTCTCTTCATGTTGACCCAAAAGTATCTACGCCGTAATGCCATCAACGTCTCCGAAACCCCACGATGGTTCGTCTTTCCCTGGTGATGAGCTAGGGTTACCTCTTTCTGACGTTCCTCCTCGCGGACTGTCTCCACCATTCGTTTACAACGAATAAAACTGCGGTCCAACCCAATCCGCTCTGACCTCCATACCCTTTGGATTTTGTCCCAGATCGTGGCGTTTCCTACATAAATGTGGTGAACTTTCCCCTGTTTCGACACGTCTTTGAGGACTCTACAAATTTGATCATCCCCAACGCCGGGCTGTGACCAGACCGTAATAACGCTGTGCGTCCCGTACTTAGCGAAATCAATCTTCAGTAGCCCTGATGTCCTCGTTTTCCAAATCACTTGACGCCTCTTGTCATTGATGATTTCGTCCAGCTCCTCCATATTCTCTGGTCTGTCCTCTGTAGAGCTCTCGTCGGATGGTGGTTCTGGTCCTCCCGTTGCCTCGCCTCCTTCTCTCTCCGGTGTCCATTCACTGAGGAATTGCCGCACGTCTCGCGACGATTCGCCCACCTCCTCTACTGCGTTTGTTGTAATGGCCCGAGAAAGCCAGTCCGCTACCACGTTCTCCTTCCCTGGCTTGTATACAACCTCCATGTTATATTGTGCCAGGAACTCCTTCCATCTTGACACTCTCGCCGAGGTCTCTTTGAGCTTCCCTATCCATTGGAGCGGCCTGTGGTCAGTGTGAACACGGAACTGCCTTCCGAAGATATATGGTCGGAAATGCTCCACTGCCCACACGATCGCAAGCAGTTCCCTTTCCAGCGCACTGTACCTTGTTTCCGCATCGGTCAGCCGTCTGCTTGCATACGCTATCGGACGCTCCCCATCGGCCTCTCCCTGCGACAACACCGCCCCCAACGCGTATTCGCTCGCATCCGTGGTTACTGCAAAGGGTTTCTGAAAATCCGGGAACGCAAGCACGGGTTTTTCTTGAAGCCTCTCCATACATCTTCGAATGTTGTCCTCGATGGCCGGCGTGATGACAATCCTCGACCCCTTTTTTAGCAATCTGTTAAGAGGCACTAAATATGCTGCCATGTCCGGTACAAATCTCCTGTAGTAATTGAGGGTTCCCAGAAGGCGACGTATACCCTTAACATCCTGCGGCACCGCCATCTTGCGAATCGCTTCCACTTTCGTCGCGTCCGGTTTGACCCCTTCTCTAGAGATGTTATGACCGAGGAACGTTATTTGCTCTTGCCCCAGAGCCGATTTTTCCTTCGACAACTTGAGTCCAAACTCCCTAATCTTGGCGAAGACCTTTCGTAGATGTTCAATGTGTTCCGTCTCGGTCCTACTAAAAACGAGGAGGTCATCCATATAGACTTGGCAAAACGATTCTCCTAAACCCCTGAGGAATTCGTCCATCAAGCGCTGGAAGGTGATTGGAGCGTTTTTTAGGCCAAACGGCATACGCGTAAACTCATAATGCCCTCTCTCGAAGCTAAACGCGGTCTTATGCTGATCACGAGGGTGCATCTTAATCTGGTGGTATCCTGCTTTGAGGTCCAGCGTGCTAAAGATCGTCGCTCCGCTCAGCCTATCTAAAATATCCTCGAACCTCGGGATCGGGTATCTCTCATCTATGGTGTTCTCGTTAAGTTTTCGGTAGTCTACCACCACTCTGTACCGTTCTTTCCCGTCCCCTGGTAGACTTTTCTTCCTAACTGCCCATAAGGGACTGTTATACGGCGACGTGCTGTCAACGATGATCCCCTGTTGCTTAAGGCTCATTAATTCCTCGCGGATATGGGAGCGAAGCGCTTGAGGATATCTCCGTTCCTTAATGTACGTAGCTCTATCTTGCTTCAGGGGAACCTCGTGAACCGTCCGACCTGTCACCCCTAAAATATCCCCCTCGTTAAAAAAAATATCGCGGAACTCCCTCTGAATCTCCCCCTTCCAGTCCTCGATTTTGTTTACCGCGCCTATCTGAGTTTCCGGACCCCTTTCAATCCCTCTACAGCTGTATGTGCGCGATCCGATTCTAATCTCCCATCTACCTCGGTTGTTTCTAACCCTCGCTCCTACCCGCTCTAATAGGTCGCACCCTATTATTACCTGGTAATGCCGGGTCATCTCACCCACTACGTGGACATTCAGATTCCCGCGCTTCCCCGTCCAGTGATCAATCTCAATAGTTGACTCTCCCTCTACTTTGCAAAGCCCGCCAAGAGTGATTAATTGACATTTGCATTCACGAACCTGGAGTACCCTCTCGTTCCCGTACAACTTCTCTAACGCTCCTTTTGTTACAATGGTATTGGAACTCCCCGTGTCTACCAAGCACTGCACTCCCCCTCTTAATCTAATGATTGGCAACCAGCAGGACTTACCTCTCACGCTATTGCAGGTCTCGGTGCGGTCGCCTCTCTGCAGACACTCCCCTCAGAAAGCCGCTGTCCTGCTATCCCCTGCTCCGGTCCGTCTCTGAACGCCTTTCCGGTTCCTATACCGCTCGCCTCCACTGCTCCCTGGTCCTTCGCCTTCGGTTTCTGATGTTCCGGAAATCTCTGTCTCTTCACCGGAAGAGTCGCTTCTCCTCGCTGCTCCGGGACCTCTCCGCAGCCTCTGAGTGTTTACCTCCATGGGCTCGGGTTTTGGTAACTGGCTCCTCCTGTATAAGTACGGGCATTGTCGCACCATGTGTCCTTCTCCTCCACATTCGAAACACCTGGTGCGGGGACATTCGGCCATCAGATGCCCCGTTTTCCCGCATTCGTGGCACTTCCGCTCCTCTCTTCTCCCGTTTCTCCTCTCTGTTCCCGGTCGCCTATCCCGTGCACCTGGCCTCTCCTTTTTATGTCCTTCGGGATCTCTTCTTTTTCCCATATCCCATCTTGGACGGCTCCGGCTAGCCTCTGGGCGACGGTAGGTGACCCTGCTCCACCCTGTCTCTCCTACCTCACTGTATTTTGACTCCTCTTCTCTAGCGCTTGAGTCTACAATATCCTGAGCACACTCCAGGAATGTCTTATCCCTTGGCAATCCGTCCTTTCTTCCCGTCTCCCTGGCCAGCTGGACTTTTAATATCCGGGACAGAAAGTCCATTCTTGCCTCTACTTGCTCAGTCTCCATTATCTCGCGCAGTTTTTCGGTAATCTTGTTATACCGTGCCAGTAGTACTGCCGCGTATTGTCCGTGTGATTGCCCCGGTTTCCTATACTCCCTGAACATTTGGAGCATATCCTCCTCCGGAGCCCAGCGACCTCCTCCGAATGCCTTCTTCAGCCTTTCCTTTATGGTGTGCCAGGGTGTCTCTTCGTCCGCCTGAATAAGGTTAAGGATGCTTCTTTTGACTCGGCACGCTAAGGCTGCCCTTAGCCTGGTAGCATCCAATTCCTCTATATCCTTTGCCCCAACCTGGACCTGGATGTAGTACATAATCCGATCCCCTCCTTTTAAAAAGTGGTTGAGCTCCCCTACTTCTCCGTTGAATCTTTCTAATTCACTAATCTCTCTCCTTAAATCACGCGCGTTACTTTTTTGTAGCTTCATGCGCTCTAAAAGGTTGGCCTCCCTCGCGGCAATGTTTGCGCGTGCCATCGCCAGAGTAGTCGACGGTAGGATCGGAAAATCCGGATTTATAGGCTCCTGTGGTTCCCGTGGCGGTTGTGGAATCGGTTGTGGTTGAGGATCCACCGTGAGCAATGCCGGTCTTAGGATATCGCTTAATCCGGGTTCAGGCATTATTCTTCCTTAATGACCGAAGTCAACCAGAAAACAAAAGAAAGAAGAGAAAAAAAAATTACTTTACCGCGGGTCTTCTTTTCTCCTAGGCTCCTGGGTTTCGGCACCACTTAAGCGATGTCGCACGAAATAGAATAAAAAAAAAGAATGAAAAAGGTTGTAATGACACACACTGGTTGACTTCTGGAAACACACTGCTTTATTTGGTCTGATAATCCTGCTTTTATTTGTTTTACAATGTTTACATTTCCATCAATGGTATTAGCAATAATACTGTCCTGCTCCTACTCATAACTTATATATATATATATATATATATATATATATATATATATATATATATATATATATATATATATATATATATAATATTTTAACTGAGAACTAAAATAGAACAGACAAATAATTTTATTATAGGACCACATCTATTCTAATTTTTAATCTATTAACAGACAAGGGGATGGATCCCCCCTCTTGGAGCTCACTAAGCCTCTATAAAATGTGTACCCTAATAGAGGGGAAAACCTAGCGGTTGAGTGTGATCTAGGACAAATAACTTCCCTGTACATCCGTTTTCCAAGAAACAGTACAGTCTCTACTTCGTACTGTACCCAAGACTCTTTGTTAGTTATATTGGTACTGTTTTTTTTTTTAACTTGATCAACAAAGAACATGCATTCATATGGTCAAAACAAGTGAGTATTTTAAATGTGGCATGTAAAACTACTATTAATATGAAAAATATCTTGAACTTATTTCACTGCATCCTCTGCATTGAAATAACAGATAATCAAAATATTGGAACAAGGTGTAGTTGTTTTTTTTGTATTCGATACATTCCAATTTTTCATTCAAATTCCAAAGCATTGCTGTATTTTGAGTTACGGCTTAAATAAGTCAGGAACAGTGGCTTTGTGATTTGCCAATCTTTAAAAATATTTATAATTTAACTGATGGAGCAAGACAAAAGACTAAACAAAGAGTAGTTCCTCGATCGGTTCCTAGGCAACGCCGATTAGATAAAATGATTTTACGGATTTAAGTATTTTCGATAATACTTATTGGAGGAAATTTCTTACCATCGATTAGTGATATCGATATCGAATCATCTGGTGTTATAATAATAAATTATCATTATTGAGTGATAAGAGAATGTTTTGGTGATAAACAAACCGTCTTTGGTTTTTCAAAAAATGAACTGAATAATAGAAACAGTTTTTTTTTCTTTTTAATGAATGGTTTGTTACATTTATGTGACTTGGGTTTTATAAACATATTGTATTTATGAGCATAAATTAAAACAAAACATGTCATAAGCAATATCAGATCACTTAGTCCGATCCCTAGCTGTGATATGTATTAGCATTATGCATATATTCATGTATTTCATTATACATGTATTCAAAGGCTAGGAGCATATCTAATTGTATTATGTATAATTATTCAGTTTAATCGATACCTCCATTGATAATACAATAGCCCAAAATACTGCGTACTTCGGATTTGGTAAATTGATTAATCGCAATGAACAGAAATTCCAAGTAAAATAATTGGATGAGTAGGAGGGAATTTTTTTTTTATATATATAAAAACCTAAAATCACCGGACAACCTGAAAAATTAGGTTTCCTGATGAAATTTCAGTAACGAGATATGGAATCCAGATTTAATAAAACGTCCTTTGTTCAGAGAGCTTTTAACTTTGTGTAGTTTTTATGGATCATGTTTTTCAGTTGGGAAAATTTTGAGAGAACCGTTATATAACACCACGCAGTACCATTATGTCTGGCGTCCCTAAGCTAATAGAAAAATATTTATTTAAACAATATATATATAAGTTTGATAAATAATAAAATCAAATGATAAAATAAAATCTTATTCTAGACAACCACCTAATAACCTCAATAATAATAATTGATAAGGGAATTGTCTAGTTATCGAAAGGCCCCAAGTTTGTAACCCTCTGTGGCAGATAAATATCTGTAATCAGATGTACATCAACACTGTCGGATCTGGAGACTTTTCTAAGTCAACCTAATAAGGTGGCCTAGAGGAAAAACCTGTCGGTTGAGTATAATTTCTACGAAATCACCCTCCTGCACAGCCGTTAGGTTATAAGTAGTACAGCCCTAAAAGTAATGAATCAAAAATTCTTCTTGGGTTTTAGTTGTATAGTATATTTTTATTTTTTTTGGATTTATCATAAGACCCATAATCTGTTTTGAAAAGTTACGGGTTCATTGTGTCTAATTGTGGCATACATATATCGCAAAAATTGCGAGTGCTGGGGGTGTGGGATCGGTGAAGAGATGGATTTTTCTGGCCTGTTATGAGCCTGGTAGCTTAGTTGGTAGAGTACCTCGTTAGAAATGCGGAGGAACCGGGTTCGAATCCCGGCCAGCTAATTAAAGCCAATTATATTTTCTACCTTGACGTTTATCATAGAATCACTCCTGCGGCCGGTGTTCCTCAAAAAAGTAGGCCAAAACTTAATATTTGGATTTTTTGGAAAAAAATTACCAATCTTCAAAGGGGCGTAACTCAGAATCTATTAGAGCTACAGATCTATGATTGAGCTCACATTATTTAATTTAAGAAAATTTAAGCTTCTTTAAAAATAGATACTAATGTTTTTTTATCAAAAACGCACCGATTAGGAGATATAGGCCAACAACTGAAATAACTCCGAAAATTTCAAGGTTTTTCGGCCACCAAAAGTTTTCCCATCCGTTTTTTCGGTAGCGAACTTGGATTTCCTCTAGTCAGACATGCCCTTACAACATATTAAAAATGCAGCTCTCTTCAATTTATTGCGACCTTCAAGCACCTGCCGCTGGCCTACTCAAGAATATCCGCCATTGGTATTTAGTAAACATACGAGAATGTTTAGGTCCGGTCAAAGTGAAGATCATACGACTGATCGCCTAGCTTCTGGAAGAACACCTCTTGAAGAAGAGGTAAGAAAAAAACACTGTAATGTTCACTTCGTTTGGCTGTAGCTCTTAGCCAGATGTGTTGTCTCTACAACTAAGAGATTTATTTGATTAATAAGATATAGAAAAAAAACTAATTTGTTCAGGCCGCAGCATATGTTGCAATAAAAATTCATGAAATCACGAAGCAAAATTTTTATATAGATATGATTTACTAAGAGAATTTGCCCAATGGCAAGATCCGTTAATTATAATTTTACGATAAATATATGTAGAAGTCTTAGTAAAAGACATTGGAATGGAATAGTCTCGTAAGAGTGAAGGATGAAAGATTGCCCAATTTCATTTTTAATTGAATTGCTGAAGGGAGGAAACGGCTAGGAAGACCTTGGAAAAGATGGATAGATGAAAAGTGAGCACGGCCTTGATCTAAAGTAGGAAGATGTACAAGATTGAAGAAAATCTGAGGAAACCCTTTAAAAAAAAAAAGGAAGAAGTCCTAATAAAAAAGATTTAAAAAAAAAAATGTGATTTCTACAGGTCATAGCATATTCTGTGTTAAGTTCAGAAAATCCCCAAAGCACTAGGAAAAAGTGGTACTTATGTACCACTCATGTGAGGTGCGGGCCTTAATTATTTTATACCAGATAACAGTGATTCTATGAAAATAATAATAACAACTTTAAACATATGTTTATTTGCAATTAAATATTTTCTTCTAACCAAAAATCGCTTAGCATAGTACGTCCTACATTGCTTTTTCTTTTAACAAATAAGCTGTCACCCATTTCCACAATTTTACCAGAATCTTCTATGTCATGATTCGTTAATACCATTTCTCACCCACAATCTACTCATGGACTTATTAATCATTTCTAAATGTTTTGCATAATATTTTATGGGAGTCATTTCTTCTATCCATGAATAAATGAAATGGATGGCTGTTTTTAAAGAAATTTTAGAATTCTGAAGCCAAGTCCCATACCTTACACCATTCTTCACTTCACAGTTTTCAAGATTACGTCTCCATCTAACAAAATCTGAAGTAATTACTTCATATCTTTTCTTTTAATTAATGTCCTTTTTCTAGAAAAACATAACTGCACTTTCTTCATTATTAATTGAATTAGAAAGCCACTTTAAATTGTACAAATCAAAATTTATTTATATTATGTATTGTTTTTGTATATAGCAAAAAGGTTATTATATTTAAATATTAAGTCATAAGATTACTAAATGTAATATCCATCGAATCACTGTTACCTTGTATCAAATCACGAAGGCCGGTATATCACACAAGTACCGAAAAACCTTAATATAATAACTCCCTGGACTGACATCAAAAACTCTTTCCAATTTGCAATAAAAACTATTCTTTTCCTCATCACTTGAAGAAGTTTCTGCAGCTGCATAGTAACTTATGAAACTAAAATTATGAAATGTTTCTTCAATGCGTAGAGTACACAAATGTTCATTAATAGAAGTGAATCCCATAAGCTCCTCTCTTATACATTCTTGAAAAATAAATCATTAGAAAGGTATGATTTTTAGGGTGGCAGCTGAAATAAACGGTATTGTATTTGGAGAGATACCCGTGACCATGCTTGACAATTTGGACAGTAGTTATGTCCAATTAATGTTCGTTCGTTTCTGTTAGGACAACTTGAAACCCTCTAGTCTGTGCAATGCTAATATTTTGATGTTGTTGCTGGTTTAATTAAACCAAAATCCCTAATTCAATCCCGGCTATATAAGATCCTAAATAAGGGAAATATTTATAAATTCTTTCTAAAATTCTAAATTCTAAATAATGTAAGGAATTTAACAGCATAAAAATTGTATACATCTTTCATCACAAGTTTATTTGTAAAATATTGGATACAATTTGAAATAGTTTTAATTACGAGAACAAAAATAACTTTTTTAATACTCTTTCAAGTTTCCACGGCCACTATTTATACAAAAAACTTCAGTTGTTTCTTCTGGTTTAGACCGTGTCGGTGAATTTTCTGCCAACGTTTCGCCAGACATGCTGCTGACTTCCTCAAGGCTTAATTGAGACTCAATTAAGCCTTGAGGAAGTCAGCAGCATGTCTGGCGAAACGTTGGCAGAAAATTCACCGACACGGTCTAAACCAGAAGAAACAACTGAAACTTTTTTAATGTTAAAAAAAAGTTGTTACTATATTGTTGTAGTTGTTTACCACTGTGAAGTAGGCATTTGACCAAAGTTACCTCTTCTGAAAAAAATAGTAAAGAAATATTATTTAAATTGCATAATTTAAATTCAATGAAAATTCTGGAAATGTGTTTCATTATTTATTTTGTTTTAATATGTTTGAGTTCTGTCCTATCAATTAGTAAGATGTTGAAAATGGGTAAGAATTTTGAAAGGAAACTATTTTAATAAAAGTTTCATAATTAGGAATCAATAATCAATATAAGGAAGATTTTCTTCACTTTCCATTAAATGCTCATGTTATTAATATTTTACAAAATACAAACTTACAATCTATATTTTATTTCTATCATAATTCTATTTTTATGAATGGAACTAAAACTCAGACTGTAAGTTTTGATTTTTTTAAATGTAAATATGGACTGGAAAAATGAAAAAATATACTTTTAAATATTTTCTCTTTAAAATAAAAATATTTAAAAATAATCACCATCAAAATGTAATATAACAATTTTGATATCTAACAATGATGTTTCTTTCTGATTGAATGCTTTGTTAATGTGAATTTTGATCTGTTATGGGCTTTAAATTATTACAATAGTGATAATTAGTATTGTTAATTAAAGTTTTACGATTATTACAATAGAAATAATTAAAATAATGCTCTAATTCATTCAATATTGTTGGCTGCACAATCAGGTTGAACAATCTGGGTTGGTGAAATAATATTAAAGAAATAAAGAGAGTGTAATACTAAAGGAATTATTTGGATTAGCCAAACAATCACAATATAGATTGAGAATTATCATTTTTATTTTCATAAATTACTTTGTTTGCATGTTTTAAGATTGATTCGTTTTCTTTATAAGATATTTCTTATATACTGGACTCAATCTTCTTGATTTATATAATTTAATAATGAAGAAAAAACCATATTCCAGTCAAAAATTGTTATTCAAACTTAACAAATGATTAAAAAAACGTTTCGACACTTATTTGTCATTCTCAATTTAAGTAATTCCTCTACAGTTTCATTTAAAATTTACAAGTCCAAATCATTACTTGAGGTCAAACAATTTAAAAGACAAAATATATATAAAATCCTGGAACTTAACTATCTTCCATGGTCAAATATAATAGGTATTACATTGTAATACCTATTACAATTAAGGTATAATGTAATACCTATTATATTTGACCATGGAAGATAGCTAAGTTCCAGGATTTTATATATATTTTGACTTTTTGACTTTTAGATTGTTTGACCTCAAGTAATGATTTGGACTTGTAAATTTTAAATGAAGTTGTATGAGGAATTACTTAAATTGAGAATGACAAATAAGTGTCGAAACGTTTTTTAATCATTTGTTAAGTTTGAATAACAATTTTTGACTGGAATGTGGTTTTTTCTTCATTATTAAATTATATAAATCAAGATTGATTTGTTTTAAATACAGTAGTGCATACAGTAGAATGTTAATTATCAGAACTGGCTTTGGGAGAAAGATACATGAAGAGGTCGACATTACCATGCCTGAAAAATAAGTTTGAAGAGTATTTTCTTTAAAAATTTATTTCCTTGGAATATTATTCTAAACTTGATTATATACATAAAAGAGTTAGAGACATAGCTGCTAAGAAGAAGTCAAGGAAGAAGAAAACTAATATTACTACTTTCTTTGAGTCAGATTTTTATTGATATTTATTCATTTAACTTTTGTACTACATTATTATCGTTATTATTAATTTGCTGCCACAATATGTTGGCATGTCCAGGGCTCCTCAACTTGTGTACTACACAATAAAATGATTATTTTTTTTTTATAAATGTGGTGATAGTTATACATTTTCCTTCTTTTATGTGAATTTCGATCCAAATTTTTGATTATCCAAACTACATGCGACAACATTATTAGCAACATTAGTCTGGATAATTGATTTTCTACAGTACATATTTTATTACCTTATTTAATTTTATTTATACACTATAATATTTTAAAAAATGGGCTTAGAAAAAATTTAAAAATAACATTACACAGTCATTATTTGTCCACTTTTATGAAACGATGTGTAAAACAGCAATTTTAATACTTGATAGTAATGGTTCAACTGATTGAATGCTTGTTAATGTGATATCTGATTAATTAAGGGCTTTACATTTACAACAGTAATAATTGGATAATGATGATTATATCATAACTTATTTATTACCTCATGTTAGTATTTCTTGACCTGAATGTCGTATGATGACCAAAATCCGCTAACCCAGTAACACTCAACTTTTCAACGTTCCTTCCTCCTCCTATGGTAGGTTTCACTACCGTTGGACCTACACCTCCATCGGCTGGCCTCTTGTACTTATACCACCAATATTCGAATCCTAGCGTAATACAAGCCAGTCCAATTCCAACAAAGATAACAATAAACACCCCACCTAAAAAAAAATATAAAAAAAATGTTAACCATATGTTTAACTTATCACTAAGAATATTTGGCTTGTGTATTAGCTGGTCCCCATGAAACCTACATCCTCATCTTCTGTGACGTCTTCTTATCTTTCGCCTCATTTGAGTTATTTGTTCACTTAACGTCATTTTATGCTGCTATGGCTAATTGGACAATGCTACAATGGGAGCTCTAAATTTTTCCTATCCAGGTTAAATTAGGATAGGGATTTTTAACGAGAACCTGACATCGTACAGGCTCAGGACCCCTGTTTAACGTCCCTTCCGAAGGACGGCGTAACCAAGGATTTTTGACTCCCTTTAAAAATTCCCTCCCTAGGGCCACCTGCCGGGCTAAGAACCCGCGGTCTTGGGCTCAATAGTTTGTTATGCTAACCACTAGACCACAGGTTGGCCCCTTGAGTTATTTGTGTGTGTGTGTTATTAAATTGTTTTCTGTATTGTTTTTGTATGTGTGATTTTTGTCTTGTTAATTTTGTTTATCGTCAATTTAAATTTCTGTGTTGTTTATTAAATTTAATTTTGTGTTTTTGTCTTATTCCTTTTGTTATTGCCTATTTAAAATGAACAGAATAATACTTTAGGAATAGCCGTCTTTAAAACAAGATGTGAAATACTTCCAGAAGTTCGGAATAATTCTAAACATGAAATTATGTGAAAAAAGTCATCAAACGGATTTGAACAAGAATAGAAATGGAGATGTTTTCATCAGAAGTGTAGGGAAAATATTTATATTAGAAGTGGAGCGTGGCTAGAGGGACTAGAATTAGCATTTTATTATTACATTTTGTATATTTCAATTTCCATTAACAGGAATAAGAAGGTAGGTGCTATCAGTATCAGAATAATCAATGTTCATGTTATGAACAATGGCGAATAATAGTCCCCGGGGTACCAGCTAGTACATAAGTACCGACATAACTAAAATCCATATATGAATCCATGAATATAGATCCACAGAAAATATGATATCTTTTTTATAAACTGAGTGATAATAAAATATATTTATTACCAATATTATGAATGCTGATTCCATCTGATTGATCATCCTGTTTTTCACATTTTTGCCTTTCTGGGTTCTCACTCCACCACTTTTCCTTTAATTTCTCCAGTTTCCGCTTGTTTAATAACTGAAGAATACTTTTAAAAAAACTAAAGATTAGAATTTTTTATTTTATATTTATGTATAATTACTTTTATAATAATTAGAACTATGAGAAAATAAAAAACACTGCTCAGATATATTAATTTTTAAACAAGCCGCACTTCAATATAAATAAAACTGTTCTGCAAAAAAAAACTTTTCTCCCCTCCCTTGAACAATTTTGCCTGTTTCTCATGTCTTCAGGTGTGCTGAGTCCGAATCTGAACTCAGAAAAATTCTATCACCCTCTGATTTTGAGAGAAAAGAGGTGAAACTTGGAAAAAATGAAAAATTGTATTTGAAAATTATTGTCTTTATTATAACAGATTTTTTTTCTTTTTCAACAATAAAATATAATTAATTGAGTCCTGCATGCTATCAGGTATAATACTAGATATGACACAACTCAAAAAATATACACACATCGTCAATGAGTAGTTTTTTTTCTTTTGTACTCTTCCTCCTCTGTCTCCCGCTGCAGTGTCCAGCAGTAATCCGCCAGCATCTTCTCATTCCATTTGCCAGAATATCTTATTTCCATTCTGGATATGTCTTGGTGGAATCGTTCTCCATGTTCGTCCGAAACTGCACCCAAATTTGGGGTGAAAAAGTCTAGGTGACTATGTAGGAAATGTATTTTTAAGGACATATTGCATCCCAATGTTTTATATGAAGTAAGCAGTTCTTGGACTATTTTTCGGTAGTCTCTAGATTTTTTGTTTCCCAAAAACTTAGCACATACCTCTCGAAAAGCAATCCAAGCCTTTTTCTCAGTAGTATTTAACTTTGCTTCAAAAGTGAGGTCCTTGAGTAGATGTCGAATATGGGGTCCTACGAAAATTCCCTCCTTTATCTTAGCATCGCTGAGATGTGGAAATTTTTGTTTTAAGTACATGAAACCTTCTCCTTCCTTGTCCATTGCTTTTACGAAGTTTTTCATTAGCCCCAATTTTATGTGGAGTGGGGGTAAAATTATTTGGTTTTTGTCCACTAATGGAGGATTGGCAATGTTTTTTTCACCTACTTTTTCCTTACTCTCTGGCCATTTTTTTACGGCATAATAGTCTCCTCTTTTTCTGCTGTCCCACTCGCACAAAAAACAACAAAATTTAGTGTAACCTCCTTGGAGTCCTGTAAGCATGGCTACCACTTTAAGATCTGCACAAATGCGCCATTTGTACTCATGGTACTTGATTTTTTGTAGAAGTATCTTCATGTTGTCATAGGTTTCTTTCATGTGGACCGAATGAGCTACTGGGATAGATGGATGTTTGTTTCCATTATGAAGGAGTACTCCTTTTAAACTAAACTTGGAGCTGTCAATGAATAGTCTCCATTCCTCTGGATTGGTTGGCAGATCAAGTTTCTGGAGCAAATGAAATACATCATTGCAAAATACAAGATTTTCTTCCATCGAGAAAAAGCATAGAACTCCTGATTCCCGTTTTCTGAAGAAAGATATATTCACGCCTCCTTCCAAGAGATTCCATTGTTGCAACCTTGACCCAAGCAGCTGAGCTTTTGATTTTGGGAGATCTAAATCACGAACAAGATCATTCAATCGGCTCTGATTTATGAGCTGTGGCTGAGTTTCAGAGGGGCTGGACGAACTTGAAATTTCTTCTTGCTGACTGGTTCCAGGTTGAGGTGAAACGCTTTCAAAATCGCTGTACTCCTCAGAACTAAGACGGAACTTACTCGAATTTGGTGGGATGGGCATGGAGGCATCATGTGGAGCTGGTCTCATGGCAGAGGGGATGTTGGGATAAACAATTTTCTTTTTGCTCTTGAACGAGAAACCTTTGATTGTGGTCATGCAAAAATAGCAATCGGTCACGTGATTTGTAGGTTCTCGCCATATCATGGGAACTGCAAATGGCATTGACTTATGTGTCCCATTTAGCCAACCACTCAGAGAACGTGAGCATGAACTACAGCATATTTTAGGAGCCCATGATTTGTCCTGATCACTTACCTTACATCCAAAGTATCTCCAATACCTCACGTCCAAAGTAACTCGTATGCCTTCTTCACCAGCGGAGTCAGAGGTTTCTGGTGGACTTGAATGTGACTTCACCACAAACATAGCAAAAGGAATCAGGCTTATTTATACACTGTCGTGACATTACAGAGAAAAAGTGAACTGTTCCAAAAACAATGATAGCACAACTGAATATCCAACTAAGTGAGTTTAGCGAAAGCCTCGAGAGTACTATCAAATCCTAGAAGAAAATAGTGACAAGATAGGGGCTGAGTGGGAGGGGGGGGGAGTTGGGGTATTGAGGGTGAAAGGGGGGCAGGTAAGGATTTGAATGAAAAGGGTACCACCATAAAAGATAAAGGAGGGTCATTCCCCTAAAGATCCAGGTAGAGACCAAATCCCTGCCTCAAGCTCAAAAACTGAAAAAACACTTTTAGCCATATTTCTTTAACCACTTGTA
The DNA here is from genome assembly GCA_964056705.1 of Troilus luridus. NCBI lineage: Eukaryota > Metazoa > Arthropoda > Insecta > Hemiptera > Pentatomidae > Troilus > Troilus luridus. The sequence goes on along the minus strand of OZ057414.1, from coordinate 110,802,075 downwards.
ATATTCCCATCAAATTTTTTTCGTTCAAATATGCTTCATTGCGCTCAAAATCATCGGGCTTTTGAATTTTTTTCACTATGTTTTGATGCCGAAAAAAAATCGTCAAATCCACAAAAAACTCACCTTTTTGGATAAAAAACTAGAATTTGTCAGGAAACTGTGCGTGATAGACAAAATCTGACTTCAAATTCGTGTTCAGCACATCTGATAACAGTAAGAAAGCATGTTTTGGTTTGAAGGAGGATTTTCATGCAGAACAGTGTAATCGGACAAATCACCTATCTTCACTACTAAATCACCTAGATATAGTACCATCTCTAGCATGTACTGAACCCAAGACCCTTCATGGGTAATAGTGGTACATAGTTTTAAGTTTTGTTTTTATTTTGTATAGTCATGATGATAACTCTATGAATATTTAGAAAGAAGTTCTTACGCATTGTTAAATTGATCTTTTAATGGTGAGCCTTGCTGTACCGCAATAGCATAAGGTTTTCTTGAAAATTCATCTCCAACCATCTGGAATTCGCAATTGACTAATTGCTGGTATCTTATATCGGTTGCATCACCTAAATTTAAAATTAATGAATGGAATAGTGAAATGATAATTTCCTTCATTAATTAATTAATGTATATAGTGACGCTATCTTAATAATGTAAAAATCAAAGGGCGAAAATTATACATTTTTTATAATTTCTTTTGAGAAACAACATTTCTATATTTATTTGATTGGTGATCATTAAAGATTATTAAATTAGAATTAATTATAATTTTTACCTTTCATAAATTAATTTTATTCATATATCGATATGTTTATTTAAATTTCTCAATATTGCTGTTATTTGAGCAGGTTTTCAAAAACTAAAATTTACCTAGAAAAGCGAACCCTTCGGAAGAAGATTTGGAACTCATCACTCGCTCCAGAGCCTCTTCTAATGTATTCGGCAGCTTCGCTTCTTTCATCGCTTGCCACATTTTGGTATATTTGTCGCTTACTGGATAATCCCAAACAGCTAGTTTAGCTCGCTCAACTTCACTGAGGCTGTCATTAAGCGACATATCTTTCCATATCCTGCAAGGTAGTTTTTATTTTTAAGATATCAATTGCACTTTTATGTTATTTATATTTCAATGTATATATTTAAGTTCTGAATCAGAATTATTTTACTATATTCTTGTTGTACACTACTAAGGAAGTAGATCTTGTATAATTATTAGTCGACTGTTATAAATATGGAGAAGAAAATGGTCCGGCTGTAGGTAAAATAAATAATTCTTTAAATAGTGATAAACTATTGATTTTGACCTATATTGCAGGTCTTCATCAGGGCTTGTAATGTAGGTAACAAGTATGGGGGTGAACCTACATTACTAGCCCTGAAGAACGGCTTCAATGTAGGTAAAGATGTCGGTTTCTTATGTATAGACTATCAAAATTTATGGAAATATTTATAGAACCTCCATTCGAATATATTAACCTCCATTTTCTTTTCTATTAGAATAGAATAGAAAACAAACTTTATTTTGGGACCAAGTCCCTTTAGAATAACAAACATGAAAAAAAAAAAAAACATAATATAGATCTGGCCAGAAAACTACATAATTATAAAGATCATGAAGCAATTAAAAGTGACAAAAACATAATAAAAAAATAAAAATAGAAATGAAATAACTAAAAAGTACGAAACTTGACAGGATTTTAACTAATTGCCTAGTATAAATAAATTAATAACAACAATTACTAAATAAAATAAATGATTTGGATAGCATGCGATGAAGTATTTACAAAGTCTATATCTTCTTTGGGAAAAATAAACATAAAACACGTAGGCAACAACATTGAATATTTAAGACTAATTTATTTAAGCAGATGAATGATCTGCGTAGAGAGCATCTTTTTGGGATGTCAAGAGATGTTGGAAAAGCAAGGATTTAAATGAAGCCAGTGAAGAAAGGAGGGCATGGCGGATGAAAGGAGGGATTGAGTTACACACAGTGGTGGAGCGGGCGAGGAAGGAACGCGTTTGGTTTTGTGGGAACGAGTGTAGAGATCAGAAAGGTGGGATCTTCTTTTGTGGTGCTGGTCTGATGATTTGAATTGGTGGAGACTGTAGATATATGAAGGGTGTTGCGAGTTAATGGATTGATATAGAAAAGCACTAAGGAAATATTGTCTACGAATGAGAGGGAAGAGCCACTTTAACTCATCGTAGTGATGTGACACATGGGATCTCCTCAGAGTAAAAAAAACAAAACAAAAAAAACATGTACCAATACAACCCATCAAGGGTCTGGGGTTCAGTACATGGTAGAGGCTGTACTGTTTCATGGACAACTTTTCTGCAAGGAGGTGACTTGTCCTAGGTCACGCTCAACCGCCAGATTTTCCCCCTTATTTTGGGTACTCTATTTTTATAATATTTTATAGAGGCTGGGTGGGCCCCAGGACGGTCCTAGATCCTATATGATCCATCTCCAGTTGCAAACAGACTAAATAAAAGTCATGGCATGCAGCGGGATTTGAACCAGGATTTCTGGCATGGCAACTCAGTGCTCTGCCACTGAGCCACTCCGCTCCCTATCGCCTCAGAGTATCAAGGACAAATCTTAGAGCGCAGTTCATTATTATTATGCCCTCAAGCATTTTCAAAAGGCCCCCGTATACCACACTACAGTAGTCAAAATGGGGGAAGATGAGGGATGATATGAGAAGCTTACGGGTAGTTTATGTAAGGAGATGCCGAGATCGATGGAATAATTTCAGGGAACTAATTGACCGTTGGGATATTTGGGTGATTTGGGGTTCCCAGGAAAGGCTTTGGCCAAAAGTAATCCCTAAGTTTTTGACAGAGGAGCTGAAACTGATGGGGTGGTCGTTTAGGATTAATGTTGGGAGGGTAGGGATAACTGTAAGGAGGGAATTGGAACCTAGAACAATGGCCTAGGTTTTCATTGGGTTCAATTCCAGTTTGTTCAGCTTTGCTCAGACAATGATCCTATCTAGGTCTTGCTGAATACTGGTGAACACAAATAATAGCTCAGAAGGAGGGAAGGATAAATAGATTTGGAAGTTGTCAGTATATAGATGGAGGGAATAGGTTAATTCAGTTTTCTCTACTGTTTAATAATAAAAGATTCATTAGAACGCAACTGCAAAAATCCAAAAAGAAAGCCTTAAGGGACTAAAATATTGGAATAAAAACTAACCAGTCGTTTCACCAATTCAGGCGCCATCAGGACATATAACAAAATAAAATTTCACATCAAAGATCTAATGCAGTACATCTGACTTCAGCACTCAAAATATACTCATCAATCAGAGACAGCAATCTCATTTCAAGAGGTTCAACTAAAAAAGAGTATAAAAGGATTGTTGATTAAAGATATGTTGCATTTGATCTTCTTTGATGTGAATTTTTATTTTGGTGTTTGTCCTGATTTTAACTCAAACGAGAGCTAAAACTTTGATTTTGGAGTTTTCCAATAGCTTTTTAATAAATATTTTATGTTATTAGTTATCACTATTATCTTTTAGAGTTTTTGCTCATTTTTATTGACAGAAGTTTCATATTCTATTCCATTTAAAACTTACTCGTAGAATCTTTTTTCGATATTGGCCATCCTTTGAAAATAAGTCATAGCAACTGAGCCGTTGAGTGGAGCATATTGTATTTTATACTGTTTCGCAAGATCATCAAGTGATTCGATCGGTTGATCAAGTCTTGAAACTGTGAGAAATGCGGCTAAATTTGCTGTGTATGAAGCTATAATTATAAAACCAAACAACCACCACGTAGCTGCAACGAGCCTTCCGCTCAAGTTCTTAGGAGCTTCTCCTCCACCCTAAAAATTAATATTTATTTGTTATTTTTACATATGTTCTAAAATAATGCAATATATCAATATAATTTATATTTTAATATACACTAAAATGTAATTCATATTCAATGAAAGTAATTAATAATTTTAAAAATTCAATTTCATAAATAAAGTTCAGGCTTTTAAGTAATTGATATCTGTGTATCTCCTGCAAAGTACATTTAATGTTGTAGTATATCCAGGCAGAGTATAGGGGGTATAATGAAATGAATTTGAACTGGAGATCGATAGTACAGAGAAAAGTGTAAAATCTGCAGAAAAATATATTCAATTTCTTTAAAAACTTATATGTAAAGCAAAATATAACATTTCTTGACTATACTTAATTAAATTATATATATGTTAATTAGCAATATCCTTAAAAATTAATAAAGTAATAAAAAAAATCAGTAATGATCAAAATTTGCAAGAGGGATCAAAGAGACCAAATAGTTTTCTATAAATTAATATTATATTGAGCTCACACCTTTTTTTATAAATAATGACATGCTTAAATAACCCTCAATATTAATAAAATCAAAAATATTTTTATTACCTGTGGAGTGAGCGAGGTCATACAGAACCATAAACACTCTTTCAAATTGAATTCTCTTTTTTCTTCATCATCTTTATATTTTTCTCTATTGTTTTGATAGCTGTATGGAGACCATCTATCAAATACCCACATCAGGAAACTAGAATAAAAAAAAAATATATAACACTAAGATAGAGACTAAAAGTAGTAATCAAGAAGCTATTTTTAGACGATAACAAATTAAAATTATAAAAAAACTCTCAAATTAATTCAAATTCTTTGCAAGTTTAATATAAATTACTTATTTTATTTCATGATACAAAAGTAAAAGTGCAATTCACTCCTATTTTAATTTAACTTATAAAATAACACAAATTTTCCATTTTATTTTGTTAGATGTTTTTTTTGCATGATTTTCCTGGCTTTTTTCAATTGAGATGAATTCTTTGACAAGTAAAAAGGGATTAATTTCTGTTTTCGAAACTGTTTTTTCTTATTATTAGTGTTATCCTATGACATTGCATGTTATTTCCAAATTTTTATTTTCACAGCAAGAGGTTTTAAATTGTCTTAATTGGAGTGCTATCGATGGGTAGTTTCTCCACAAGTGTTTTCATGTCATATTCTACATTTTTGCACATTTACTTGATATAATACCATTATAGTTGTAAATATCATTGAATTAAATAAAATAAAAAAAAAAATTGTCTTAAATTAAGATTGTTTAAAATGACCAAGCATGGTAAAAGAACATTCCATAAAATAATGGAACAAATTTAAATATTTAAATATAAAATGTTAAATTGACAGCCTTTGAGTTGAATATTTTTTGGAGAGTGCTTTAAAAAATTTTAATAATTTAAGAACCCCATTTTTGCAGATCTAAACCTACTAACTTTTTTGTAATTATTCAATCATGAATTATACATATTAATAATTATTTCGTGCAATAGATGAGGACCCACAATTTATTGTCAACCTCTTTCTTGACCTTTAATAGATAATTTGGAGATATTTGTTATTGTGATTTTTTTTTTTATACAAAGATAAAATCTCAATAAATCTCTTGACACACCATTTGTTTATAAATGATCTATTTATTTACTCATATCTATTTATCTGATCTATTTATCTACTCATATCCCCCTCGGTTACATTTACGTTTCTAAAATGTGGATTTTGGCCATTTTCGGTCCAAAATCGAGTTCATGAAGTGGCATTATGTACTCATGAACATTAATTATGAATATTTAAAAATATAGAGGACATTAATAAATATATTTTTAGTCATGCAATATTTCAAACAATAGATCAGTTGCTTACCTTGTGAAGAAGTATGCAGCTAATATACAGAGCCAGACATCATTTTCGAGTACAGTGAGAAATTTGAAAAGCGATGTTGCAGTTGTTTGTTTCTTCATTAAAATTGTTATGCCGACTAGATCGTAGTAAGGAACAGTAAAATCTATGACATTTTCTCTTTCAGCCATCACAGCCAATGAGCCTAATGCAATCTCAGCTCTCTGGGAAAAGAAATATTGTATCTAAAAAATAGTATTTTATACCCGTCAACAAACAATACCCTTCATCTATTATGTTATATCAGTTTCAAATAGAATTTACGAGGTAGAAAACATATTTCTTATAGTAACAATATGTATAATATTAAAGCATTGATGGAAATATGTAGGTACAGGCCTTCTGAAGGGCCTTGAAATGTTTATTAAATTAATAAGAAATGAAAGACTCATTAAGTTTCATGAACGGTAAAAATTAAAGTTGCCTGAGCAATCTTCAATCATGAAATATATTAAAAATATATATTTTTGTAATATTATTTTATAAATAAAACATAGTCATTCATTTGCACTGCAGTTGGCTACAATACCTAGTTATTTCGGTTACATTAATACTCATCTCCATACCTTATCAACAAGTTCTTTTATCATTCCATTCCAATTTCCGTTATCATCCATGTTGCCAAATTGGTTATCAGGCGCTACGTATATTTCATATTCGAATCCTACCAATGTTTTGATTTCATCAATCAGATCAATGCAATATCCCTTATATTTCTTTTTTCCTTCTTCTTCGTATTCAATAACAAACGGTTGTTGCTAAAATAATGTACTTCATTTAAATTGTGTTATGTAAGTTTGAAATTATGGCAATTTAACTTCTAAAATAGTAATGTTATTGACCAAAAATTGAAACATTAGTTAATATTTAGGGCATCTTCAGAACTGAATTTTTATTTACTAGTAAAATATAAAATTTCTCAGGTGATGAAATTTAAAATAATTATAAAACATTTATTAGCATTATAATTTTTGAGCATCTATTTAACAGTGACAACAAAGTTATACAAAAATCTCATAAACCTTTATTTAACTTAAGTAAGTTTAGTTTTCAAACATAATAACTTTCCCCAAGCTGTAATCAGATTGAAACTTTATAGGCTGGAGGCCACCTGTGGTGCAGCAGTCAGCATAACAACCTTCTATGCCCAAGATAGCGGCTTCGCAGCCTAGCAGGTGGTCTTAAGATATTTTAAAAGGAGTAAAAAATCCTTAGTTATATTGTCCTTCAGGGGCTTAAATGGTAGCCCCTAGGCTTTATGGCGTAAGGTACCTGTTGAAGATCCCTATCCTAATTATACCAGGATAGACAAAGTTTATGACTCACACTGTAGCATCATCCTATTATCGTTAGTAGCATAAAGTTAAGTAAAATAAATAAACAAACTGGCTGCTCACAGATTAAATAATTTATCTGCCACAACTGGATTTTTGAACCTAGGGTCTTCAGCACAGCAAATCACTACTACATACTCTGAGCTACCCTGCCACCTATCCACTATGTAAGAATAATACTAAAAACACAGAATTGATTGATAAGATAATTCCCATCATTGGTATGTAGGGTAAAATATTTAAAAAAATATTATATGGCACTCATAAATTATTGTAATCCACACCATAATAACATAGTAAATATCATAAATATTATTCAAAACCCTTACCTTTACCGTAACAACCCTGTAAACCGTAACTGCTGAAAAATTATTCATAGCTGTACCGTCTTTTAGAATAATAGGCGAGTTCAATCCAGCTTTCCATGTGCCCATACTTTCTGCACTTTCTGATTGTGAATTTACAATAGTTACCTTTTCCAGTTTCATAACAAATTCAGGAAAACTGTTTCCATTTCTCTCTAATAAAAATGCAGCATAGGAATAGGGTTCTGATACCTGTTAAAAAGGATGGAAATCATAGCATTTTTTACTTAGTCTATCAATTTCTATTTTGTCACATGATTTTGCTTAAAACTAATGTATTTCTCTGATTACCCGAACGCCAATTAAGTAAATGTTCAACTGGCCAAACTGGCTTCACCAACTATTACATAAAACTTACTGCTATACTTAAAAGAATTATTGATTTAGCTGCATTGAAGGGTAAATGAAGGTTGGAGCAAACTAATTTTTCAAATGTCTTTGTGTCACATCCTTGATACCTCTTGCTATGTGCCTACATGTTTTTATTAACATTATTTTTTTTTTAAATAAGTAAATTTAGACTAGATAACAAAAGTTTTGTAAAAACGTTTGATTTTCTGGGATTTTACATTTTTAAACTGATTTTCAATTACCTGAATAGCACCTGGCAACATTGGTTTGGATAATTGACGATCTAATATGTATAATTCCTATATTTTATTTTTGATAATAACTGCTACAACAAATATGAATTTCAAAGTTAAAATTTTTTTTTTAATAACTTCAATTGACAAAATATCTTTTTTAATTACTTTAAAAAATGTATCTATTATCAGAAGGCCCATGGTTAAATAATTTAAAAAGATGCTTGAAGATAATTGAAGATAATGAAAGATGCTTATTTTATTGCACATCACTTTATTTTTTTCTCTCAAAGTTTAAAACAACCAAAAATCCACATTTTGTTCTATTATCACATCTTCAAGATTATATTCTTGTATATTATAAATGCTTTTATAAACCATTTTAATGTTTATTTCTTTTTTGTCATTATTTTTAATTATATGTGTAAAGTTATTTTTAATATACATTAAAGTCACATTCAAATCATAATAGGAGTCTATACTATTGCATTTTTAGTATAATTTCTTCAAGTTCAAATTATGGTAACATAAAAAGTTTTTAATAATATTAAAAATTATTTCTAGCAATATTAACTCCTGATTAGTTTCTCTCATTTATATTTTTAACAAATTGATAAACTAAACATTAAAACTGTTTGTGACTTTGAGTCAGCTGACCACAAAATTATGATAATAATATTATTACATTTACAATATAATTTACAACTTGAGAACATTACCATTTTGAGATGTTTCATTAAATCTATGTCTTTCCTGACTATTTCCCTATCTGCCCTGTAATCGTCGCAGAGAGTATAGTTAAAATCTTTCGGCCATTCATCGACATCCAGCAGAGATCTGTATATATAAAAAATGTTGAATATTTTAGTGAATCATCTCTGTTCATAAGTTTGTAAAGATTAATGTAAACTGTTAATTACTTGACTGCTAAGATGGAATGTAGAAAGAAATCAAAGTAAAATGCTGATGTGATTTCCGGTTCTTCAATAAGATTAAAAGAGTTCCTTAAGCCGTCCAGCCTTTCCTTCATGCCCGGTTCAGGTTCAGGTTTGACGTAGAGTACGGTTGCATTGTTGCAAGAGCAAGATAGCTGACCCTTATCCTGTTAAAACCAGATGTTTGAATTTTTTTTCCAATGTTAATTAAAATAGCCTCTGCTTGATTAATTTATTTTCCTTTCATTTTATCCAGTCAGTCATATTTTGCTTACCTGTGTGATCACATGCCAGGCAAATTTTTTTCCAAAATATTGTTTCGTACTCGCGGTATCAAGAGCGATTTTAATTGTTGGCAATGCTCCAAGAATGAAAAAATTCACAATATCGAGGTCCCTGAATCTCGTCAACTGTTTTACGATACTTTCTGCATTATTTACTTGGACGATAATATGCCTTGTGGGCATGTTAATAAGAAGTGATTTATACTTGTACTCCATCACTAAAATAAATAATAATACAATCTTACAGAAGAAAAATTGACAATGGTATTTATAAATATTTTATTTTTAATAAACATTTGTTAACTGCATAAATATGGAGAAGAAAGTGGTCCGGAAGGAGGTCAAAATAATTCCTTAATATAACAATACACTAATTATTAAACACAGATGTTTCAACCCACATTGCATATCTTCTTCAGGTTTGAACTGACAAGATCAAAAATGTTAAAAACTGAAATAATTGGGCCTAATTGAGGTATAAAAATGAAACTGTTGGGATAAACAAGTAATAAATTGGAAAATTTAAAACCAGTTGATCCTACTATTTTGTTATAGATATTATTCTTTAATTAAGTACTATAAAATGTACTTATGAATGAATTCAGTTATGCATTTATTATTATTTATGAACTACATTTTATTTATTACAATATGATTTTAGATCTATTACAAGTTGAAAAAATTGTTAAGGTCTAGTTAATGTAAAATTCTGAAAGCCAACGTTTTGGGCTAAACTTCTGTGCTATCATCAGAACTGGTTGCTTTGGAACAGCTCTTTTCACTTTCTCCAAACTGAATACAAAAATATACTTACTTAAACAAATAAGGCAATGCATATTTTGGCAGTTTCCTATGTGCAGGTATTTTCATACCTCTGTAGGAATTAATACTGTATATTAAAAATACGTATGTAATATTCTTACTGGTTCAAATAAATAAAAAAATATGATCTGTAAAGTGACTGTATCATCAGATAAGGGAATACTTAAGTGCATAGAATAATAAAATGAACTAATATATAAAAACAATTATTGGAAATATAATTTACCAAAAGAGTCATCGTAAAGAATTCCAGCGTTTGTAATATTCTGAAGTTGTACAATACTTTTTACAATTTCAGGAATAATGTCTGCAGGAGGGTTTATCTGAATTAAATATTTCTGTTTTTCATTATCTAAGGTTTTCCATTGCCTGAAATCAAATAATAATTAAAATTTAATGATAAACAATAGTTTGTAATAATAAAACAAACTTTTGTTTTCCCTTAAAGCATAATTTAATATAATTATAAATCAAGACTCCACTAGGTAAATAAGTTGAATAAGTATAATGCCCTCTGTTGAGTTGACCACACAAATTGTATTCTAAATCTTGGAGAGAAATAATATTAGTAAAAATGTTTGACTAAAGATTAGGAAATGAGAAAAATTAAAATTAATTCATAGCTGATATAACAGAAAATAAACTGTCTATTATATCTTTTCCCAGAAGTCATGAACCTAATGCATAAGTCACCATATACATCTTTATTTACAAAGAGAAAAAAATCTGTATTTTCAAACAATATTCATTTACCTCCTAATATAACACTTACAGTTATACAAGGTGTTAAAAAACAGCAAAACCTTCTACAAATTTGTATGTTCTCCTTAGTTTATATTTATAAGTTCTTCATTACTAATAATTATGAGAGGCAATTAATTGTTGAATATAAACTTAGTTAAAGTTGAATATGATGTCAACAGTTACTATTCTATCATGATAAAATTATTTCTAATATTTCATTTGTTTTTACTGATACCTGAGATCTCCTTCTTGTCCAAAAGATGAACTGATAGTTGGTAAAGCTAGAGCATCGGTGAAAGTTTTAACTGCTTCGGAAGGAATACTATCCATTGTCGAGTCTAGTACCACATGAGGCGGTTTTCCATCGATGACAGTTCCGTTATAAGCTTCGCATACTGGATAAAACAATTATTACTATTACTATACCTGAATGCAATATCATGAAGTAATTGTTACAAATATCTATTTATTTCATTTTTTCTCAAACTTTTTATTATTATATGGTACCTTAAAATGTTCAATTCCTTAAAAAGCCTAATATTACTTAAGTGGATTTTCAATTTATTGGGTTGATATTGGAAATATGAATGGTTTAATATAATATTAATTAATTGGATTGTACAGCAATGCATTACATGCATTAAGAGAAGGCTGAATATAAGAAAATTAAAATAATTACTTTAAATATTTTTATTTGAAAAGAAAAGATATGTCCAGGACCGGAACTCGAACCCGCACGTCACTAGCGTGGTGCTCTGCCGATTGAGATATCCTGGCTCGCTTCTCGGTCGGAAAAACATATCCTTTCTTTTCACTGATCCTACATCCCCGTGTTCTCCCAATTTGCGATGTATACAAGGGGAAGAATGTTCATTGAACATTACTTTAATCAGGATATTGTTGACATACGTCATTATAATGTATTTTATTTTAAAATAATTATTATTCATTAATTATCAAATATTATTTCCTTTAAAAGTTCAGTACATCAACATTGTAATTTATCTGAGAATGACTCATGAATTATGGACAGTTGTTCTCGTATTTTTAATGTATATTCTTTACTTACTCGATTCAAGTATTGCCTTTGCATCTGTTCCTGATATAGTAACCCGAACTACTGCCTCCACTTTAACACCTAGCTTGGGATTCTTCTTCAAGTAGTTCAGAACAACATCAAAACTCTTCTCAGCTAGCTGGTTCTTCGCTTCGTTTATAAACACTGGTAACAAAACAGAGGAGAAAACACAATAATTCGATATCATACATTTTTTTTACAGTCAAATATAAATAGTCAAAATATGGGTGCTCAGTGTGTATAGCGATGAGTTGCTCTATTGAGGATCTCAGGTTCGAATTGGGGTGTAAAAGATAAATTATTTAGTCTGTTAACAGCCATAGATGTACCTAGTGGAATCTAAGGAGCGTCTAGGGGATCACCAAATTTAAGGAAAAACATGGTTTAATAATTTAATTGTAAAAATCTATTTATTAGACACTAACTAAGGAAGAGTCTATGCTTATTAGAAACGTAGATTTTAAACCAATGGTTCTTATTTCTTCGAGTTTCTTATTAGTTAAACATTTATTTTCTCCTCCATAAAATTTATATGGTCACCATTAATAACTCAACTTTAAAATCTCATGCTTGTATTCAATCAATGCGGGCTACTATGGCTAAATTGGAATCCCCTTTTTTTCTTGAATGAGTGATTTTATAATTTTGACAATGTACAAAAAAATCTTTGAATAAAATTTTAAATATTCCAGAGCTCAAGAAGGCAGGAAAAAATTAAGTAAATTGATGAATGAACTCACATAACTTTATCTGACACCCCCTTTTTGTAAATAATAATTACAATGCTTTTTTTTTCCTTCAAGAATTATTTTCTTACTATTTAAGAATTTATTTGGATCTCCACCCAAACCATTTTCTCCTCCATAAAATTTATAAGGCGAACCAGTAATTATTTAAAGTAAAATTTCTATATTTGTATTCAATAAATATTAGACTACTGCAGTTTTCATGGAAACAGTTTTTTTCTTGGATGAGTTCTTCTAGTTTAGATAGAGCTCAAGAAACCTCAAGGAGGAATAAACTGAATCAGTTTGTTTGATGAATGTTTTCGTAAATAATAATTATGTCGTTTTAAGACCCACTCTTTCTTGTTTTTTTCTGTCCATTTATCTTGTTAGGAAAGTTGGACAGGAGTATAATGATGGTTAAGATTTACGAACCAGTTTGGAAAGCTTCGACGTCAGAAGTGATCTTAATGACGTCATAGGCGAGCCTTTATCCAGTATAAACCATTCTTGATGTTTGTCTGAGAACACTCGAATGTTATTTCTATAGCAGACAACACAATAAGTGTTCTTTTCAATTCCAAGATGGCCTTATAAAGAAAATTTCCTTAAGTGCTCCTAAACGTTCCAGTTTATGGTTTTCTCTCTCTCTGGTGAGAAGGTCAAATGCTTCGTAAACAAATTAATTGATTACAATCCAATCTCATAAACAGCATGGGCAGACGTTAGCCTGTTTTGGTAAAAACAAAAACAGGCCAAAACTCATTTTAAACATTTAATTTTTTAGCGCCTGAATAAGTTTAAAATGTAATCTATATAATATAGTTTTATTATTTGAAATATAAAATTGACTATCCACATTTTGAGTTGGTATTTTTCATTCTATTCCAGCCACTTACCTCAAGTAATCACAGTTACTTTAAAATAACGACTATATAAAAACAACTTATGAATTAATTACATTTATATTAACTTCTTCTAATTTCCGAAAATATGTCTATGTCTGTCATAGAATTACTAGAAACAGATTTTCTCTTCTGTTTGTCAGACGCAACATAAATCCGCACAAATACGAATTCGTATCGTTCTATAACAGTCAGTGAGTTACTCAGTAATCAAAGTTACTTTAAAATAACGACTGTAACACAAATAAATTGATACATTTTTATTAACTTATTATCTTCTGCTAATTCCCGAAACTATGTCTATGTTTGTCATATAATTACTAGAAAGAGATCCTCTCATCTATATCGCAGATGCCACTAAATTCGCACAAATACGAATTTATCTTTTTCTTTTTATATCAGCCAGTTACTTTTAATACTCACAGTTACTTTGATCATATGAACTGTTATTTTTGAAAGTGGTATAAGTCCATTTGGATCTATAAAAAAAAAAGTTTATTCTTTCAAATAATTTTGATGATTATTATTTCATAATAAAAATTTAAAAGGTGTATAGGGTTAGAAACTCTTTGCTAAGCGCTAAGTGATAAAAACATTTGACCGTTTGCTAATATTTTAAAAGTAAATCAAATGGAAACCTGAAGATATCACGAATATGAAAAAAATAGGCTTATAGCACTTTCAAAAAGAACAGGTCATTATTACATAGATAATTCAATAAATTAAATGAATTAAAATTAATATTAAACCATAAACTTTTATTTCTCAATCGTTCATTTAGCATGGCTTTGCTTGAATTATATGTATCTTTTAAAGATATCTACAAAACATTTGGATTTTTGTAAGGACATGGATTAATATTCATAAAGTAAGGAAGTGTATGATAAAAATCTTCATGGTGTCAGGGATGGAAGATGGCTTTGTACAGCTCGATTAACATTGACTAAGATGGTTTTATTTATGTAAGCATGGACAAAGAACTACACACAAACCAATTTGCTACTACGAATTAGATAAGTCTTCTGAAAACAACACGATTGGAAAAGTATTTATAAATTAAGTACCAGATCATTATTTAAGAGACGTTACAGGAGCTACTGGACACGCACTTGTACAAACTGATATTTTATAGAGAGATCCATAGATGTTCATGACCTAAGGGTTTTACGTCTTTAAACACCAATAATCAATGGCAAAAACTTATATGGCATCTGCGGCTCAAATGAGAGGATCTTGTTTATTGTTTGTTCGCGGCACCGGCTCGAGGCTGCCAAAATATTCTAGGGCGGGCTGCGAATCTGCGATTTGGGGCGTAGAAGGTTGTTATATTAACCGCTACATCGTAGGCGACCCAAGGTGGAGAGCCTCTTTTTCAAGCAATTCTGTCACTAATAGAATAGAATAGAAAAGTAACTTTATTCTGGGACTAAGTCCCTTTAGAATTACAGATATGAACAGGAAAAAAAACATAATATTTGTATAAGTAATAAGTACTTTTGGGAAATTCGAAGAGATTAGTATATAGATATAAATGTTTCCGATTCATATTTATTTTTTATTGTGGTTATTTGAAAGTAACTGCGATTCGTGAAAGTTACTGGCGGGTATAGAACTTAAAGAGCCGACAGCCCTTCAATATCTGACAATTTAAACAACCGCTTCATCCCATGCCTTCAGACTTCTTTGATATTACAAATATTCATCATTCAAAAGATTGTAGTTGACGAATCTCAAAAGTAAACTTAATTATCTATTGCAATTACTTAAATAATTACAAATAAATTTGTAATGTTATTGATTATGCTTTTTTTCTTGATTCTTGCGTCAGCCTCCCGCTGGTCAGCCCTGAAGATGACCCACAAAGTGGGTCGAAACGTTGGCACGTAATTAAAATAAGTAACCACTTATTTAGTGTCTTATTTGACTGCACCCCCAACTATTTTCTTCCTTACGATTATGCTTTTTATTAACGTTTTGTGAAGATGTTTGTTAACTGGCGCCCGAACAGGATTGTCTCCCTTGGCTTAAAAACGTCTTTATCAGCATTTTTTAAATAATAATTTTTTTTTAAAATATAACTTTCTGTTTCATTGGCCTAAATGATAACTATATATTTTATTGGAAGTGTTGTGTCATGGATCTTATTAATGAACAAAAAGATCTATACTTCCTGGAGTACGATTGTCTCTTCATGATTTATAGGGCAATTTTTCATTGTCATTATTTTATATTAAATATTGACAGTAAATGAACAATCTATTGCAACTAAGTTATCAGATATTGAGCGAGGTGGAATCACGCGAGGATGCGTGATTTTGCTAAAGGTTACCTTACCTATCTTTCGGTTCAATGGTTGGGCTTTATTTACTGTTGAAAGTATTTATTTTTTTAATTTATCAATATAAATTTCTAATGGATATAATATTGGACATAGGGTTGTTAAAAAGCTCGAATCATTGTTCAGTCATCTTTCCACATTATATTTCAAGTATGATCATGTGGGACTTCACACAATTATCCAGTAGTTGGCAAACTCCATGGAGTCTTAAATAATAATAGTTGACATATATCTACAGCCCCGGTGAATAAGTGGTTAAGTCTAATTTTCTCCAAAATGAGTTTCTTGTACTAAATCAAGTGGAATCGAGTTATTTTCGAAGTGAATAAGGGGTTGAGTAAGGCATTGGCTTGAAAAGGAGTTATTGTTCATATTACAACTCCATTTCAAGCGAAAAACTACAAGAATGATATGATTCCGGTTGTCTGAAAGCAGTTAACTCTCTCTGGACAAAATCCGACTTAACCACTTATTTGCCGGGGCTATAGGTATATGAGGAAAAAATGGTCCGGGTGGAGATAAAGAAAAAAATTCTCTTAAGTAGGGAGAAGAGAATGGATATAGATGGCTCTATATGAATTTTATATAAATTATTAATCCTACAGCACCTGCTATAAGTCGAATACGAAAACTGCGGGGTTTTTTTCACATTCGATAGTTGGAAATGGTAGGGACGATATGTTTTATAACAACTTCATTAATAATTTATCATTATTTTGAATCATTAAAAAAAAATATTGAAAAAGTAGGCATTAAAAATTATAAAACTTAGCCAGAGAAGCCAATGGCTGTCTTATAGGTTAATAGGTTAAATTTCTCAGCGAAGTGGATAAATCACATATTCGAATAATAAATAATTATTAATTATAATTATGCATTAAATTTTCATGGAATTCAGAATTTTATTGTTATTTAATAAATAAATAATATATTAATAAAAAATATTGATTCACACATTCCATTGAACCTTAAGGTTTTAAGGAAAAATTATATCTTAGAGAACAATAACAGGAAATAGATAGTATATCATTAGCTGAGTTGTGCTACTTTGTATTATATTCATGTAAGTATTATATTATACAAGTTGTAAACAATTTTTATTTAATAATTCTTACCAACAAATTTGGTTTGTTTGTTTATTTTATTCAACATCACTTTATGGTACTAAGGCTATTCTGACATTGGTACAGTGAGAACCCTTAAGTTTAGGGTTTCCTATCCAGGAGTAATTAGGATAGGAATCTTTAAGGAGTACTTGGCACCCCCAATGCGTAGTTCGAAAGTATTCGAAGGACGACATTTCTAAGGATTTTTTCCTCCCTTTAAAAATCCTAGGGCCAACTCCCGTGTTGTGGACCAGCGATCTAGGGTTTAACAAGTAGTTGAACTAATCACTACACCACAGTGCAAGATATTGCGAATAGTATCTTGGCGGAGTGGGTCAGTGGTAGAGTTGCAATGCCGAAGGTCTTGGGTTTAAGTCCCGCTACTGGCAGGAAATTTATTTAATCCGTTAGCAGCCATAGATGGATCCTATGGCATCTAGGACCCTCACCGAACCTGTATAAGGGGGGAAATCTGGCGGTTGAGCGTGATCGAGGACAAATCACCTCCCTGCACAACCGTTGTCCAAGACACAGTACTGTCTCTACCATGTACTGAACCCCAGAACCTTCACGGGTAGTATTGATACAGGTTTTATGTTAAGCTATAATACAGTCTTGTTAACGTCCTGAAGTCATTGACTAGCATAATAAGTTACTAACCTTTTGTAGCTAGCCAAAAATCAACCTTACAGCTTTGATTCGAATCTGTGCTCTTTTTCGAACTTGAATACATTGGCCTAATTTTAGACCTTAAATCAATAAAGCAGACAAGTCTTGTATAATAAATACATATTTATATATTCCTAAAGTGTGTTTAGGTTTATAAATCCTTCCGAATGTGCTGACCCATCTGATCTTTATTTATTCATCAGATATGTTGTCAGGTGAAATGTTCTCAGTAGAACATAATCGTTCCGAGAAGCGGGAAGATCTCTAAACAACATTGTTTTTTTTGTTTTTTAACGTCAATAAAAAGTAAAAAAAATGTTTCGCATGATGCCCCTGCCCAAATAATATTAAGGGATACAGGTTAATAATGGGGTCGTCCTTGCTTCTGATTCCAGGACTTTCAGGCTTCTGGAACTGACTCAGTATTAGTATAGTATAGATATTGGTATAATACAACTTGGTAGTATAGGTATTAGTCCATACCTACTATACCATTACAGTGTAGTAGTATAGTACAGAGTATTAGTATCGGTATTTGTCCGAGATAACGCTCAACCGACAAGTTTTTCCTCTATATGAATACGGTCTGGGTGAGCCCTGGATGGTCTTTACGTCCCATAGGGCCTATCCATGGCTCTTAACAGATTAAATAATTTACCTACCACAGCAAGATTTGAATCGGAAATCCTCAGAATAGCAGCTCAGAACTCTTCACACTGAGCTACTCCACTCTCTGAGAAAAGTCCTTATGCTTCATAAAATTGTGAGTAAATGAATTCTATATTAGGAATGTCACACTCTCCAAATAACCAATGAACACATATCAGATACTGTGCGGAAGAGGAATCTATAGTGTTACGGATGTCTTTTAAAAATGGATCCTAACTGGCTAGCTAAACGAATTTTAGAAATTTCTTTCCTGACCGCCAAACAAAACCAACTTGGTTTGAACATGATTGAACAGAATTTGAACACGATCTCAGGGGAATAGAACTTCTCAGAAAAGTATTATTGTTGGAATGGTAAGAACCCAAGACAGATCCAAACTTAGACCGAAACCCTTCATCTTGGAAGAGGAGGAAAGAAGGTCGGAGAGAATGAAGGAATATTGGATGCAGAGAAAGGAACAACGCACAGGGAATGATTCCTGTAGCCTACTGTAAACATGGTAAAACGAAAGAAGAATGAGGGTTTAACAAAATAAAAATGAAAAGAAGTACAATATATTCGGAAAGTTACAGACAAGCGTTGTAAGAAATGTCTTTACATGCCACAAATGTATGAATGCTAGTATAAGAAAGTATGAATGGAAACTGCTAATGTAAAGATGGAAAATTACAATAATACGTTGTAAGAATCCCCCTTATATATCATAAAAGTATGAATGAGGGTATGAGAAAATATGAATGGAAACATCTACAATAAAGTTGGAAAATTACAGACATAATAATAATCACCCTTGTATATCATAAATAATTGAATGGATGCGAGGAAAACAAAGTATGGATGAAAACATAAATGAGAAAATTTCGGTTCATTCAACCACTCGTCTATTCTTTGTATATTTTTTCACGAAGAGATGTTTTAAGAAGAATTTTTCAAATAATAAATATATTAATAATAAAACACAGTTAAATAAAAATAAGCAGTTATCATGATATTTCTAATTTTAGTTGTTAAAAAAGTGAACATAAAATTGTTACTTTCATTTATTTAAATTGGGAACAAAGACTTCTCTTCTTCTCATTTTGACATGTTCCTCATCTATCGATTAATCGACTATTTAAATAATCAAACTTACTTAAGTTGATGGTCTGAAGGGTTTGTGATAGAGCGTGTTCCAATAGCAAGAGCAGAAGGATTCGGCACATTCTTCCATCAGCTGTAAACAAACAAAATTATACAAATTTATTTTATTCGCATTATTAATAAAATCAAATATCATAAATATAACTTAGTAATTAATTAATTTAGCATATACAAATAAAAACAATTCATTGATTCATTGACTTACTCAATAAACCCGTTTGTGCTAACGTTTTTGTATCTTTCTAATTAGTATAAATAATTGATTTTTTTAAATAATTTATTAAATGTAATTTACAACTGTATTATATTAATATATTAAGTAAAGATAATGAATTTTTACAATGCCATGAAATGACAAGTAGAGAAACTACCCAGTAGAAGTACTCAAATAGCAAGTTCAACGTAGAAGAACTTCTTTTCAGACTTCTCGGATGATTATCAGGAATTGAAGAGGTTGCTAGTTCTGAAACTTGTGGGTTTTGGAAGTTTTTCATAAAAAGATTGATATCGGATTCGGGACAAATCAGCAACAGATGGGACATTAAGGTCATCATGGATTACTTTGTTCGTAACATAGTAAGGAGCATTGAGGATTTTACGAAGGATTTTGGATTGTAAGGATTGAATACGAGAGGAATTCAATGGTTTAGTGGAACCCCAAAGCTCTATTACGTAAGTCCAAATGGGTACTATTGCCATGTATATGAGTATTTTGTAATTAATTGAGAGCTTAGAGCGTTTGTCTAGTAAATGTTGAAGTAGCCTGCAAGGGCGCGCTGTTTCTTGTCGTTTCAGTCTAGTATGAGGATTCCAAGTAAATCTTTTGTCAAGGTGTAGTCCTAAGTACCGGACCTGTTCTACAGGAAACAGTTGATTGTTATTAAAAGATACAGGAGGACAGGGTTTGACGGGATTTGTGGGAGTTTATTTCAATCCTCCAGTTTTGACACTACTTTTCAAGGTCAGTAAAGGGTTTCTTTGAATATAAAATTATCTCTTTATTTTATAAAAATGTTTTAAGTGATGAAATATTTTAACGGGGTTGCCTAGCAACGGAACGAGCAATTATTTTTTGTTTATTATTTTGTCATTATTGATTAGTTAAATTATAAATATTTTTTTAAATTGGCATATTACAGAGGCACTGTTTCGAAATTCTTTAAGCTATTACAGGAATGATAGCACTGTTTAGGAATTGTAAAGGAAAAATGGAGAAAAAACATTATATTCCAATATTTTCATTTTAGGACTATTATTTCAATGCAGAGAATACTGAAATTCAACTATAGTCTCAAGTAATATCACATTGATGCAATAATAATTTTAATGATTCCAACAAATCTGAATTTTACGGCTGAATAATACGAATGGTTTTAGGTATAGTCCCGCAAGTTGTTACTTCGAGCTAAGTCACAAAAAGTTTTAACATATTCATTTAATTTTCTTTTTAATATTCTCGAAAATAAACATAATTTTATTACTGACTTTATTAAGTAACCACTACTGAATTTATATAGATTAAAGAACCGACTTACACACAGTACACATACTATTTACATTATATAATCATCTATACTTCGAAATGTTTGCTGAAACCTTAATTTATTGATGAAGTGATGATGTATTTTTTTTAAAGAGGAGAGGAATGAAGATTATCTTTGCAACTTATGAATTGATTTTTCCAAACTTTTTAGAATATTTTGTGTCTGAGAGACGCAAATATAGAACCTTATTTATAATGTTATTTTTGTATTTGTTATTAAATGGGATTAGGAAACATTTTAGATCTGCATCTGAGCTGAACTGAGAATAAGGAAAGTATAGAAGCATGAATACTGATGAGCTGCAATCTACCGCATAGTAATTCTGCCTCCAGTCGGAATGCGGTCTGGAATATTCTCCAGCCAATCTGGAATACGAATCCTTGAGAGAATAGCAACCATAATGGCGGAAAAAAAGTATTATGTACCACTGCAACCCGTGTAGAGTCTTGGTTTCAGTAGGTGGTGGTGACTTTTCTGTTTTTAACCCAACAATTGTGCACAAGGTAATTTGGTTGAGATCTCGCTTAAACGCCAGGTTTTTTCCCTGATAAAGTGCATCCAATTAATAAAAGCTGGGTGATCCCACTAAGTCTTGATCTATGGCTTGAAAAACGATTAAATAATTTATCTAGCTTAGCCGGATTCGAACCAGGGAACTTTAGATCTACACACGGTATATTTCAAGCCCTTATAAATAATTTAAATGGAATATATTTTAATATCAAGATTTAACATTAATTATCAATCCATTAATCGAATTCAATAATCGGGGCTAAAGGGTTTCCAATTTTTATATATTTTTAACACCCATATCTCTTGATGTCGATATGTATTTTTATTCTTTACTATGTATCATTTTAATTTGTATGTATCTTGTATATTTAGCCCTGAAGAAGGCCTGCAATGTGGGTCGAAACGTTGGCTTTCCAATAGAACTGTTTATCCCTACTTAAGAGAATTTTTTATTACCTCCACCCGAACCATTTTCTTCCTCAAATATATAAGGTTAAATAGTATTATTCAAGATGAATTAAATACATATTAGTTTATATGTTTTCACCGGAAGTATGTTTTTCTTTTATTGTTTTAATTACTACTTTGCACAATTGTTGTCTCAGAAACACATTCCCTGCTACGTAGTGAACCAAATTTCTTCAGGGGTTGTGCAGTTAATTTCTTTTAAATACAAATTTCCCAGACCAGCGGAATTCAAGAATAATTTTAAATGTTATCAAATTAAACCAGTAATAATCGAGAGGAATATAGTTGACTGGAAGATCTAATGGAGGATATAATAGTCACGGGAGGGGGGGGGGCAGTCAACAAAAACACTAAATAAGAAAAAACATTTAGTGCGGACATTACATTGTAGTGCCGACTTTTCGGCCTACAATGTAACGTCGGCACTTTTAATAAATAAGTTATTTCTTATTTAGTGTTATTTTGACTCCACCCCCAGACTATTATATCCTTCATTAAAGCAGTAATAATTTTAATGATTCCAAAGAATAAAAAAATTACAAGTTGTTATAAATACTAAATCAGCTCAAAATACCACCCGATGTTAGAGAAGTACTTAGAGACAGCAAATCTGAAATCGACCAATTGGTGAAATTCATTACAAACTGTAAATTAATAACCAGTATTTGATCCTCCATTGTCCCTGCCACAGATGCATTTGTTGTTTTTTCCGATTGTTTTATTTCATTATTATAGATGTATTATTTATTACTATGTGTGTGTATATGAATATATATTTTTTATTTTTTTTAAAGATAAATAATTATAAAAATCAAAAATCTACAGGCGTTGATGACTCTAGGGTTTTACGCCTCTAAGCAACAACAAACAAGTTGAAGTGGTAAATTACCAGGATTTCAACTAGAGAGAGGATTTCAATTAGCTCTTCACTGCTGCATTTTTTCCGGAATAGAAGCCGTCATATAGCCTTATGGCTTTAAGTGATTCCAAAGGATGCGTGTACCTCAAGGATGACAATGAAATATTTTATTTATCATAGAGCAATTAAGCAAGAATTTTCAATAAGAAGTTATTTTGAATTAAATCTTGTTGTAATAAATATGATAATGTTTAAAAAAAATTAAAGTGTAGCGGTTTAAAAACAGTGAATATTTATATTACTTAAGGTGTATTAAATATTGACCCCAAGGTTACTAGTACAAGCCATTAAACGTTTTCCCACAGTCGGAGAATTTGCTTTTATAATTTTTTCTGAGATTGAGCCAAATGATTGCACAGAAACTTATAAAGTTTATTTTTATATATTATTTATACATTCATATTGATAGTAATAGCCAGCGGGTTAGCTCTCTGCGTAGCGTCCTCAGTTGCTATGGTCAATGTTCCGGATTCAAATCCAGGGGTGGGAGATTACGTATTTAATCTGGTAATACCCATATCGGATCTACAGACCCTCCTGGGGCTTATCCAGCCTTTATAAATTGGGGGGAAACCTGAGGGTTGAGCGTGATCTCGGACAAATTACCTAACTGCACAACCATTGTCCTAAAAAGAAGACACTCCCTACCATTTACTGATCCCAAGACCCTCCATGTCTGTAGTGGTACAATTTAAGTTATATTGTCTGGATTGGAGCGATGGAGGTCCAATTCTTTTTTGAATGAGTTAATATTTATATGTTAGCTTGGTTGTTGCACATTTCTCCGCAGATATATTATCGTGAAAACTGCATGTTTGAGCAACCTCGAAATAGTTATTGGACCTTTCGATGAGAGCTCCGAATTGGATAAGGAAAATAAATTTCTGATTCAATTATACCAGATCGCATGTCATTTTGATTGTAACCTTTTATTAAACTAATAACATAAATCAATTTTCATAAATTAAATAACTAATATTTTTGAGAATGAAAAAACCAAGAACAAATAATTAAATTAAAAGAACAATTTTAACGTTTTTTATAATTAGAAAATGAAGTTACTTATAATAACTAAATTAGAAACAACTAATTAATAACAAAAATAAAACAATTATTATTTAATCTTACGATAGTAAATTTAACTCTATTAAATTACAAATAAATAAATGTTCAAATAGAATCGATTACAAAATGATAAATGTTTATCTGGTTTTGTAGTTGAAATGATATAAAGAAAAAACTCTATCTGTCTGTCTAAGTAGATTCCATTAAATAGTAGATTCTCGGCATGGCGAGCGAAGATGTTGAGACAATAGAGGAATTTTGTCGGTAGGGCGAGAGAAGATGTTGAGACAATAGAGGTTGAGTGATCGACTGGGTCAATTCGAATTGGTCGAATCGATGAATAAGTTTAAACTAATTACACCTGCAGGTGGGCAGCAAATTAGTATCTTCTTCAAATTCAAAATGTAACTTTGGGCTCCTATAGAACATACGATGTGCACGTCGAGAGGCTCGTGCCAACACTGTCTGGCTCGGTCTAGCCGGAGCGAACAAAAGCCGGTCGACTCCGCTTTTGTTTTTCTCTCTTCTTTTGTAACATATGTTTTCAAACTTATTACAAATATTACAGTTATTACTAAATAAATAAATTACTTTTAAAGTTAAATTATTCTAAACAACTATAAAATAAACGTTTAAATTATTATATTAAGAAATAAAATGTAAAAAATAAGTAAATATAATGTTCTTTCTTTTACGAAAAATGATTTAATTTTTTTTAAATTAAAACTTACAACACCCCATAAGGTTACTACTTCATCTGGCCTTAACACTGCATATTAAATGATCGACAATTTGTTTTATGTTTTGTTTCGGTTATATGGTTTTGTAGAGTAATAAGACTGAGTAACGAACGAATTCCTAAAATACTAATAAGCTCTGTCCCGGTTGGCAGACGTCTGAGGGGTTGACCGAGATATATTGAGTATTGCGTTGAAAGATATCTAATGGATTTGGGTTTAGGTAGTTTTATGGATGGAAGTTTGTAAGCAGAGATTGGTGGTATTTGGTATCCACTCTTCGGGTTCGCTAAACCTTATTATTAATATAACTAGTACTTTAATGAGTTGTTTATTTGATTAACTAAATATGTTAAATTTACTACCCCGGTAAATAAGTGGTTAAGTCGAATTTCGTCCAGGGAGAAATAACTGTGTAGTAAGGAAGTGATATCGTGTATTTTTCGTGTTTTTGGCTTGAAATAGAGTTGTTATACAAGCCATTACTTCTTTTCAAGCAATTCATGAGAGCCTCTTTTATACTGCGAAAACACGATTACGCTCTCCTAAGTATAAATGTTTTTAGAAAATTCGACTTAATCACTTATTCACCAGGGCTACAGAAATATTAACGTGATATCTTTATTGATGACGTTGAGTATTAATTTAGATAATGTAGGCACTTCAATGTTAGAAATAAGGAAACTGCCTGAATCGATTTATTCCCGTTCGATAAGTCGACTTTTGTTTCAAAAACACGTTAAGGAGAATAGTTAGGTAGAAGCTAGGGAAATATTTACTCAACCTGTTTGAACGATGGCTTGTCCGATATCGCTTTTGTCTAAAGCTGATGTTTGGCAAACACAATAATTCAAAGGAAGCAGACATGAAAAGAACATGCATTATCTTGTTTTGAGCATTTCTATGTAAATAATCATTCCTTCATGCTGTGGTATTGTCTTTTCAAACAAAAACTAATCGATGTTAATCTCTATCGTTTTATATATATTGATCTTTTCCCAAAATACATTGCTACCATTAGCAATATTAGGGAACGTGTATATTCGCACACACAGTATAATATCACAAATATAATTCATTTATATCATTAAAAAAACCTGCACCGTGAACAGGTCTGTTGTTCAGTACATGATAGAGACTGTACTGTTGCATGGACAACGATTCTGAAAGGAGGTGACTTGTCCTAGGTCACGCTCAACCGGTAGATTTTCCTCCTTATTTTGGGTACCCGATTTTTATAATATTTTATAGAGGCTGGGCTGGCCCCAGGAGGGTCCTAGATCCTCAACGATCCATCTCCGGCTCCAAACAGACTAAATAAAAGACTTGCCCGCAGGGGGATTTGAACCAGAAATTCCGGCATGGGAACTCAGTGCTCTACCACTGAGCCACTCCGCTCCATTATTCATATATCATGCGCTTGAGAAATCTTCATATTTTATAAAGATCATGTTTAAGTAGTAGTTTACTAAATAAGTAATTATTTGGCCCAATACAAAAATACCCTTTCAGTTTAACAATTAAGCAATAGTAACATATTTCTTATAAGTAGTTTTTGTATATAGGCAATACGTTTCTACAGTTACGTAGTTGCCATGACGACCTCTTCCCAAGATGCCATATGATCCCTGCGATATATCGCTCCTCAAATATTGGAATATTTGAAAATTCTATGTGAGTTAAAAAAAATAAAAATTGGGTATTGTTAAAGCAAAGCATTTCCTATTGTAATTATTTTATTAACCATTAGTTAATTTTTAAAAGCTTGAAACTTTTTTTACTTTAACTTGTGTAATTATTTTCATAAAATTATAAGTTCAAACATTATACAACTCCAAATATGATTGATTTTTTTTTTTGTAAATGCCGGAAATGTAGTTAATAATAATAAAGTCTTTATTCTGGTAAAAGTCCCTTTAGAATAACAATACAGGTTTATATACAGGGCATTATTATGTCTTAGAGTATGATGTGACTACTTTTAATTAATTAATACAATTAAATTTATAAATGAAAAAGGGAAAAATGAGATAGGGAAAAATTGCCTATTACCTCCAGTGATAACATTTAAAGGATAAAGAAAAAAACAGAGTACAAGAAATAAAAAATAACATATAAATAAGATTACAATAATTATAGAGAGCGAAACAATAGACAATTACATATGTAAGTAAGCAAATTACAATGTCAAGTAGAAAAAAACAAAGCGAATAATGAAACGAAAATACAAGCAGTTTCAACTAAGATAACTTGTTCTTAAAAATATCTAACTGGATGAGTAAAGCATCAATGATATAAACAAAACGTACTTATATATAAATAAAAACACATCATTCATTTATCAGTTGGAAAATTTTAATCTGAAAACTGAGTATGTTATTTCCGGGAATTTTAAGGATATAAGGTGATTGAATATACGGGATTTGAAGGTTGAAAGATCATTGGAACGACGAATGAAGGAAGGTTTTGATTTCCAAAGGGGTGAGGATCGGATAAGGAAAAATAAATGAATTAAAAAACTTCAACCATACAATTGCTACTGAAGCCTTAACTCAAACATGGCAATTTTTTTTGCTGTGTTCTTGTGAATTTTCCCTTTTTAACATCCAACAGTAGTCTACCGTCATGTTGACATTCCATTGGCCTTGGTATTTCTATTTCTTTTATATCTTGATGGAAACATTCTCCTTGTTCCTCACCTACAGCCCCAAGATTTTCTGGAAAGTAGTAGTCGAAAGTTTTGTAGTTTAGGTCTTTTTTGTTTCCATGAAAGCTTGTTACAAGTTTAAATGAATTCCAGGAATTTTTTTTCTTCCATTTCCACTTTAGTGACAAAGCTTTCATCTCTTAAAAGTTTTCTGATGTCAGGCCCAACTAAGACTCCCTCTTTCAGCTCAGCATCGGATATAACAGAAAATTGTTCACACAAGATACTTGAAACACTCTCCTTCTTTGCGTAATGCTTTCACAAACTGTTTCATTAGCCCCAATTTGATATGAAGTGGTGGAAGCAAGATTTTTTTTTAGGATCCACTAAACTTTGTCTTTCAACATTTTTAACTCCAGGAATAAGAGCCTTTCTGATTGGCCACGTCTGCTTGACATTGTGTTGTTTCCTGTCATGGCTATCCCATTCACAGAGGAGAAGAGGAAAGAGGAAAAGATGGAAACTTTTTGGTTACCACTTTGTTGACCTAGTAACTTGGAAATAACTTTCAAATCTCCACAAATGGTCCATTTATGGTCAGAGTAGCCGAGCTTATTAAGAACAAACTCAAGATTGTGAATAAGTACACCTTTCAAACTCCTTTTTGATCAATCGATGAGTATTCTCCATTCCTCTGGTTCATACGTGATTTTGAACATTTCCATGATTCCAGGTACATTGTTGTAGAAAACTAGGTCACCCTCTTGTGTAAAAAAGGGACAAATTGCTTTTCTCTAAATCGGCACCATGAAAATGAAACATATGTCTTTCTTTAAGTCTAGACCCAAAAATTTTCAGGTGAAATTTGTGACTTATCTAAGGGTGATGGCATTTTTTCACTATTTTTTCCGTAATCAGCTCAAAAAATATTGACCTACTAGTTAAATATGCTACAGTTTTTTCATCGCAGACCTGTGTTACCTATTAATTAACAGGTATTATCAAGTTCTTTTTAATGCTTTGTTTTTTATGCAGATTTTAGCCTCATTTCAAAGGTGACAATACATTTTTATATTTTCTATAATGAGCTTAAAGTTGGCCATTCAGCGGAAACAGCGGTTCAGTCTACGAGGTATACACAGGGGAATAGCTGTACACGAAAATAATGTGTTCTCCATGCCAAAAAAGCAAAAGCAAAAGCTCAAAAGAGATATTCATTTATTTTTTTAATATTTCTATTGACACTTATGACTTAACAAAACAAAAAGTAAATAGAATGCTAGGTATGCTACATAATGTCATTGGTAAAGTCAATCAGAAAACCTCCCTGTGGTAATATTCAAATATCAAATTCAAGTTTAAAGGTCACGAGGCAATCTTCTTTTTTGACTCCTCGGAGGATTATTGGGAATCGAAGAAGTAGCTAGGTTTGAAACCAACAAAAAATGGGGCATTGTAAAATTTTCATAATCTTTACATATTTATTAAGGTATGGACAGAAAGAATCCAAACGATTAGCCTTAAGTCTCTAGAATGGCCTTGGTGGTAATGGCATGTTTTCTCTGGTTGGTATCTTGCTGCATAAAGCATGTGCTTTCTGTATTTATATCATTTTCTATTATATTCTTTCTATCCTGAAGATGCCTGGAGTAGGCGAAATATCGACAGGCATTTTGTTTCCTGTTTTTAGTTTTGAAAGAACCTCTCTACTGGACGAGAAGAAGTGGGAGACCGGTGCTGAGGTGGTCGGATGGTGTGGACAGAGACGCAAGGGATATCCTGGGAGTCAGGAGCTGGATGAAGGCAGAAAAAACAGAGAAGACTAGAAGAAGGTGGAGGAGGATGCCAGGACTCGTCACCGAGTTGTAGGGCCGATGAGTAATAGAATAATATTAGTAGTTTTTGGCTCAGAGACATATGGCTTTTCGTTTGAAATTTTTCCATTCATGTATCATTGTATTTATTAACTTTTAAATTCACATACCTAACTATACATGGAGTATACAGACAGAGAAAAAACTTCGATCATGCGAATTTCGGAATCCAACTTTTTTTAATGCAAAATACATTTTAGTCCAATAATCAAGTCTCACAAAATTTGATGTATGCGCACAATATCAACAAAAGATGTAGATAGATTTATTTAGAGGGAAGAAAATGGTCCGGTTAGAGGACAGAATCTCTTAAATAAGGACAACTATTGATTTTAAAGCCAAAGTTTGGACCCACATTGGAGGTCTTCTTCAGGGCTAAATATAAACGAAGATATCTGATGGCCCTCCATCTTTACCCCTGAGGATGACCTGCAATGTGCGTCGAAGCCAATTAGAAAGCTCTAATAAATAGTTTTTCAACATTTCATGGTCAACTAATATTATTCAAGAGATTTATTTAGTTAAAACTTTCAAAAGTTCATTATGTAGCGAATAACTGAGTATAGAATTATTGAGAACTTAGTGAGAATAATGTAGGTGTTTTCTGTTCAAGCTGGAAATGATCATATGATATGATTCGATATGAGATCATGCGATAAAACTATCAGTCAACTTCTCGACCATGATCTCATTGCATTACAATGACTCTACCTTGAGGGACGACCGAAGACCGTATCCTCATCAAATTATGACATCCAGTTATTAAAAATAATTAGTGAATAGCTTAAGAAGTGGGCTAATAATATGGAAATAATCACACAATGTTATCAAAAAAAGAAAGTCAATTATATTTGCAATATTTAAAAAAAACTTAAATTATATTAATGAATATTATTCATCAAGTCTTTTATGTAAGCTCTGTTTTGATTAACACCTCCCTCAACGAAGCGATGCTCCTCCAGCTGACAACACTTTCACAGGGTCGTAACTACGACGAAGCACGTTCTTCAAGATGTCCTGCGATCCTTGTTATCCTGAAGAGGAAGCGTTCTGCACGGCGCCGGTGTGCTGGGCGATCTGTTTCCTGTTCTTGAACCAAAATGGCTGCTTGTCCACGGGCCAGCTGGCAACTCGGTCCACGGTCTCCTGGTCGTAGAGGGTTCCGTTGGCGCCTCCTACCGGGATAGGTTTCTCTTCGGCGGGGGAGCCTATCCTGTCACCGATTCCGTTTGCGGAGGGTGCGGGCTTGAAGCGGTTGAGGACTCCGGGGTAGTCCTGCTGGGAGGAACTGAGGTAGGGCGATCTCTGGGACATAGCTCCTGCGATCAACAAGGCGATGGTCAAGGCGGCGATCTGCTAAAAAAAAAAAATGTTAAATTAGCATAATAACTAAAAAAATTCTAATAAGTATCTCAAACATCAATTATTTAATAGCCAGTCAAGTAGTTCCCAAACTTTTTTGCACCATGCCCCACCCCTTGCTCAATGAAAGCCTTCCATTCCCCCTTCCACTCATAATCATAAGATAGAAGAATAAACAACAACAGTCAATTTAAGATAAGGAAGTACTGGAAAGAGAAAAATAACCAAAACTAACAAAAGAGTTTTATTTTCAACTGGCCTCCCGCCCCCAGGTTGGTAACATATCCCATCGATAGTTATATATCCCATAGATAGTTATAAAAAGGCGATATACCTATCAGTAATATATGGTTGTAATATACTTGTTCAAAGGGGATACTTTTAACATTGGATTGACTATATCAATCAGAAGTCAAGTTTTAAACATGGAGAAATGAAACTAAATAGTGTATATGGGACAAGATAGACATAAACTTGAAAAAAAAATAATATGAAACACTAGAAGCCACGAGTGACACTAACAATACCTTAAACAGTTATTATGGCTGATAAAAAGTAACCTCGTGGGCCTAGGATTATTTAAAGATACTAAAAAAATCCTTAGTTATGGCGACCTTCGGAGGAAACGTAAAATGGAGGTACACAGCCTCAGGATGGGCAAAATTTACGACTACCACTGTGATATCGTCCGATCAGCCACACCAATACCATGAAGTGACGTTATATGCATAAACAAGCATAATGTTCGAAAATAAGAAAAATGTGTCGAATTGTTAGGTATACAAAATATTTGAAAGGATTTGGAAATTTCAGAATTTTCCTCTATTCTTTTCCATTAAATCTGAACTTCAGATTTTTTTCAATTAACATCATCCCCAATAAAAAACATTTATTTATATATATATATATATATAAAATGTTTACGTATAAACAAAACAAAATGGAGTGACGTGTGGTCTACGACTTAGTATAACAACGTAATATTCCCAAATAGCGGGTTCCCAGCCCAGTTTGTGGTCCTAGGATTTTTTAAGGGAGTAAAAAAATACTTGGTCATACCGTCCTTGAGAAGGGAGCCTGTAGGATGTGAGGCACTCGTTAAAGATCCCTATGATAATTAAACCTGGATAGGCAAAATTTAAGGCTCCCACTCCATCACTCCGAATAGGCATAAAGTGACATTAAATGAACAAACAACAAAACAAAATAATGATAACAAACCAAAACACTGAGGTATTATTTCGAAGACAAGATGGACTACGGACCTGTTCCTGGAGTAAAAAAGAAAGGAACAATCAAGGCCGGAGTATTCTCACCCAACCAATCTCGCCAACTTCCTCGATCTTGGTTAACTTATAAAGGTTGGTAGTAATACTAAATCGATATATTGATATCGGAGATAATAATGTATCGATACTTTACGACTAAATAAAACAATTAGGGGGATATAAAACAAGATAAGGTAAGGAGATATCTATTGTAAAAAAAACAATAACAAACAATATATATTTATTGCACTACCATTTGTATCTCTCTCATTATTTTAAAGACAAAAATCGATGTTACCTGATATCGTGATATATATTAACATAATACTTTTACGATAAATGCCTACATAAATCATATATATTATATAGAAGGGAATGGAGTGGCTCAGTAGTAGAGCTCAGAGTTGCCGTGCCGAAGGCCAGGGTTCAAATCCCGCTCTTTGGCAGACTTTTATTTAATCTGTTAGCGGCCGGAGATGGATCCTATGGGATCTAGGATCCTCTTGGGGTTTACCCAGGGTTTATTAACAGGGTATCCAAAATAAGAGGGGGAATATCTGGAGTGATCTAAGTCA
Source organism: Troilus luridus (assembly GCA_964056705.1). Lineage (NCBI taxonomy): Eukaryota > Metazoa > Arthropoda > Insecta > Hemiptera > Pentatomidae > Troilus > Troilus luridus. The sequence goes on along the minus strand of OZ057414.1, from coordinate 110,769,652 downwards.
AATCACCACAACCGTTATCCAAGCAACAGTACAGTCTCTAAAATGTATTGAACCCACAACAACTCATGGTTTTGGGTTCAATACATGGTAGAGACTGTACTGTTCAAGTATATATATATATAGGGAGTAAAAAATACTTGGTGATGCCGTCCTTCAGAAGGGTCGTAACAGGGCTCCCGAACCTGTACGTTGTAAGGTACTCGTTAAAAATATCTACCCTAATTTAACTAGGATATGCAAAATTCAGTACTTCCACAGTCGTCCGATTATCCAAAGAAGCATTAATTGACGTTAAATAAACAAACAAAAATTACTAAATGAAATTCTTAAAATGTATAAATATATCTTAATTCACTTTCCTGCCGAATCTCTAGATACAATCCAATATCAAAAAGATGCCCAGATGACCTTCTAATAATAATAATATTATCTTTGCTATTATTAGAGTCAGGTCAGCGATACGTGCCACCTAGAAAATGAACTACTGACGATTTGAATAATAGGAATAACATATTATATAATATCGCGATAATAAGTTATTATCTTAATTATTATTATATATATAATAATGTATAACAGTCACTTGTTTTGAGTAATGTATGTATTTACCAAATTAAAAGTACCATAAATGTCTATCGAAGTGAATCGTTGGCATCCATTTTTTTTAAAAACTTTTATTATTAAGTTATAAGGAATAGTCCACCCCCATTTTAAGTGGATAAAAAAACCAATTTGGTTCTAACTTATTGGTTTAGGGTCAATTAATTGTTCAAAGAATGATTTTTAAAATTATAAAACTTATACAATATTCTTTAATTCTAATTCTTAAGTTTCAATTATCAAAGATTATTCTTCTTTAACGGAGTGTATTTAATAGTAATATTCAACTATTTTTATATTAAAAAATATTCAAATTGCAAAATATTTATAAAATAATGATTTACTTATATGAATAGGTTTAACCTTGAGTGGTTGAAACCCTCCGAGATCAACGTCCATAGCTTCAGTGAATGTACATTAAAATAATGTAAAAAAATAATTTTATTATTATTTATTTCATTGTCACTGTTATCTTTAAATAAATCCCATTATTTTATTTTACAATTACCGATCTCATATTAATTCTCGCCTTTAATTTTTATATTGTATATTTGATTTAATTAACCCTGGCGATGACCACAAGTTTGGACCGAAACGTCTCTTTTCACAATCATAAATTTGCATTGACGGCTGAATATTCATTTCACTTATAGATACATATAACAAAACATATAGATGCAAACATTAATGTAATTATTGTTGTCTACAATTTCACTTTTGCGTTGCAATTGAAATTAAAAACGTTTGTTGGATATTTAATAGAATTGAATGGAAAAAATATTTATTCTGGGACAATGCCCCTTAAGAATAACATGGATGAATAACAAAAATAAAAACAACGCTTCTAGCCAGACACACGGATATCAAAATAAACAAATAAATCGTAAGTAATATAAGAACAATACAAAAACGGCAGATAATTCATGTGAGGCATAATAATGGAATTATTAATAAAAACATTACATAAAACAAAAACTGGGTCCTTAAAATTAATATTTACATATATACATTATATAGGTATAATTCTAGATAAGAGTTTCTTATCTAATTTGTTTATATATGAACAGATTATTATTGAAGGTATATCAAAGATAGGTTTCATAAACAAGTAATTCAATAATCACTTTCTCGATGCAAGAAAGTTATGGACATTATACATATTAATAAAATAATGCGAATTTATAATTTTTCTTCAAAGTTATGGAAAATTTTTTATCGAAATATTTAAAAACAATCTATTATTTGATTCTAAAGACCCTTGTATTTCTTAATAGTAATAATTTTAAATATATTTTAAACTTCAAAGTAAAACTTAATATATAAGATAACTAAGTTGTGTTAGTAATAACTTACCATATTGAGAATTCCTTGCTACGAAGGTACTGACTGTAGAGGTACTGAGAATGCTGTGGAGGTACTGAAGCGATACTCCTAGCAGAAGGCTATATCTAGAACCCCCACCAGTTCTTGGGGCTTCCCAATCGTCTTGGCTTGTTCTTGCCTGGTCCAGGTGACGTAGTGGGGAGTCGTGGCAGGTTCTACGCTGACCTAGGTCATGTTCTCGGGTGTAGTAATCCAATGACGTCTTTGTAGGGGTCTTTCCATTTCGGAAATTTCGTAGCATATGATTTTGTCCATGGAGGTAAGGCTTAGCGTCGATAGAATTGAGAGATTACACACAATGATTGCAAGAAAACCTAAATATATATTTTAGCTAAGTCATCGAAGGCTTAGTAAGAGCATTTTTCAGAAAGAATTACTGGAGTGTATTTCTAAACGATTCTATAGATGCGTTCAGAATCAAATGTGAATGACTCAGAAATTGATTTTTCATATTATATGGTGATTTACTCAAGCAAATTTGTCTAACATGGCACCTTACCGCGATATTTCTTATGGTTTTAGTCTAGTTCTGAGCCTGAAGTTTTGGGAGCATAAAGCATTCCTTGATTAAACTAGCGAAATATGTGAACAAATCCACAATGTGAACATTGATCCTGAACGCCTAACATTTTCTTCTCGACGAAAATAGAAAATATCTTATACGGATTGGTTGGTTGACATGAAGTTTTAAGGCGACAAATTTCTTGTTCATTAGAGCTGAATCAGCGCCGGCTCTAGCCCATGTCGCGCCAGGTGCAATGGTTACCTAGGCGTCCTCTAGTAGGCACGCGAATAAAATTGAACACTTACAGTTATACAAGGTGTAACAAAAACGGGCAAATCCCCAAAAGAGAAGAATGTGCCCATGAAACTAAACAAATTTTGCGATGAGATCAACATGAAATGAAATTGTTTGTGTCCCTGAGACGCCTCGCGGTGCCCCTTGTATCCCGGCGCCATCTATGAGTGTCAAGAGATTAAATAATTTACCTATCAAAACCAGATTCGAATCAGAGACCTTCAGGATAGCAACTCAGCACTCTACCACTTTTTAAAAAGAGAAACCAAAAATAGAATCAATAAAGAGAAGGCTTTGTTACAAACCTGAGGGTAAAACTTGGAAAAATCAAATATTCATTGTAAGAAAGAAAAATATTACTCCTGCTGTTGATATTTATTAATACGAAGCGCGGCCTCGGTTTTCAAAGGAACATCAAAATCTCAAGATTTTCGAAAATAAAACGGAAACCAGTGTTCAGACACTACGCAGAACATCTTGTACGCTGTGAACAGAATTGCAGTAATTAAAAATCGTTACGACTAAAATAGTAAGATATACAATAAAATAGAGCCAAAACTCAAAACGAAACATTAACATTTATTAGAATGCAAATAGAAAAAACCACAAGCAAAGCCTTATGTTTCAAATCTGGGGTAAAAACAAACAATTACTAGTCGACGTTTCGCCTATTCAGGCATTATCAAGACACAAATAAGAGTAAGATCAATCACATCTCAAAGAAGAAGTGCAATACATCCCAACGAATAATCGCCCAAATAGGCTCATAACTTGAGACCGCACCTCCACCCCAAGACGCTCAACTCCTCACCTTACAGGATAGTAAGATATACATTTAGGGATGCAATACATAGCGAATAAATCATTATCAGATTAACCACTTTTAAACTGACATGTTTGCGTGCAACGGTTTGAAAAGTAAATGGAAAGATAACATTTCAATATGATGTATCTTACTGGACTAATTTTTAATAAATTAAGAAGAGAAAAAACCCATAATCCAGTCAATAGACTTAAGACTTAATAAATGAAGGATTTATTGACTGAATGATGTTTTTTTTTTTCTTCTTAATTTATTTGGAAAGATTACATTAAATTGGATCATGTTAATTTAGGTCATGACAAAATTAGTCAGTAGAAGGAATGTTAACAAATTAATTATCTCTTGTTTTTGTTATTAATATCACTTGAGTTGAGGAACAATAATATCTTAACAATTATTATTTAAATCCCATTCGCAAATCTAATTAAACTACAGGAAAATTTCTGAAAATAATTTTAAATAAATTAAAATTAAATTTAAAATAAAAATTTCTTTTGAAACAACTATCAGTCTACTAGACCATCTAATGAATATTAAACTATCCGCAATAATTACTGATAAGCTGATTTTATTAATTTTAATTTATTCAGTCTTGAGTATTTCCCTGGAAATAATAATATTTCAATGCGATTTTTTTTATTTGTATACTTTGAATCTCTCTATTAGATAAAATGAGTTGCTTAGCAACGTATCCAATTTTCTTCAATCTTTTGTAGTACTACATTAACTAAATTATAAATAATTTTAAAAATTGGCAAATGAAAAAGCCATTATTCTTGACTTCTTTAAGCCGTTTCACAAAATATAGGACTGTTTTTTAAAATATAAATGGAACGGATGTGTGGAAAGGAAGGACGTCCTCGAATCAGATGGTGTGGTGGATGGCCTGATTCTTGCAGGAACTTAGATACAGAATAATAATAATTAACACTTATAAACATTTTGAAAAATTCCTTTTAATTTTCGTCTCTTATTTAAGAACTTCTATGAATTTGAGAAGTGACATAAAGATTCATCTCTTCTCCTTCTTCCAGTAGTTTCAAAAAAGAAAAATAATAAGGCTTAGGAAAAACGAAGGCTCGATGCCGATACAACCAATCTCTGCTTACAAACTTCCATCCACGGACCACCACCCAAACCAGTCGGCAAAACGCAATTTGAAATAATGATTGCATAATTTAACTATAACAAGTTTCTTCCAATCAAGCCCTACCTCATGATCAAGCGATTGTAGCTACCCGGCAGGTGGTATTTGGATTTTTCTGAAGTAAGAAATCCTTGGTTATCCGTCCAGTGTCGGGTATTCATCGAAGAACCCTAACCTAATTAAACCTGGATATGCAAAATTTATGGCTCCTGAACTATCGTCCGATTTGCCATAGCAGAATAAAGTAACATTCAATGAATAAACGAGCAACAAAAAATCAAGACCAATCTGACAAGGATTAGAGAAAGATGATCAATTAGTTATGTGAGTTGTCTACATGACGCAGAACCGACAGTTATTAGACAGTACTGTAGTATAGTAACACTCGGTAGCACTTTTCCATATCACTTACCATTTGACTCCATGACAACTGCCAATAAATTAACTAATATATATTAATTTTAATTAACGTCACTTAATGCTGCTAACCCTAATCGGATGAAGTTACAGTTAGAGTCCTAATTTTTTCCTATTCAGGATAACAAGGATAAAGCTCCTTAACGAGTACCTGACACAGCACAAGCTCGTACCGCCATTTTACGTTCCCAGCGAAAGACGGTATAAGATACGACTTTTTATTCTCTTTAAAAAATCCTAATGCCTTCTCCTGGATTGCTAACAGGGGATATTGTATATAGCAGGCTGTAACTAATATCAAGCAACAAAGCCTTTAGTGCTTCATTACAAAGATTCGGCAATGTACTATACACTTCAAAGTATAATAACTAGGTCAATATTAATCATAACATAAGCTTATAATATATATATATATATATATATATATATATATATATTGTAAGCAGAGTGCTGATACAGGGAGATGTGTCTGAGTCCTTAGAAGTTGGAACTGGTTTGAGGAAGGGAGACGGACTCTCACCATTACTGTTCAATATAGCCCTTGAAAAGGTGATAAGAACAACATCAAGAGAGAATGGCGGGGTTCACGTCGGAAAGGTACATAAAACTCTTGCATACGCCGATGATATAGCAGTCCTCGGAAGTAATGAAAGGCATATCGAGAGACTCGCTAAGGCGCATATGAAAGAGGCAGACCAAATCGGCTTACAGGTAAATGAGGAAAAAACAAAATACATGATAGTAATCCGTAAAGTTCAACCCAGAAACAGCATCTGGATCGCAAATCGTTCCCGAAAGTAGATACCTTCAAATACCTCGGCTCCACAATAACCTAAACTAATGGCCTACTAACTGAGATAGACCAGCGTATAACAAGTGCAAATAGAACCTGCTTCGCTCTTTCAAGAGTATTGAAATCCCGAAGCATCTCAAGAAATTTAAAATTAAGGGTGTATAATGCTGTAATAAAGCCGATTCTGATATACGGCTGTGAAACTTGGGCTCTCACCAGCACCTGGAAAGCAGAATCGAGAGATCGGAAAGCAAATACATTGCACAATAACAGAAGCGGTATGGGATAAGACTCTTAACTCATGGAGGAGAAGGACCAATAAAGAATTGCTCACGGAATCTGGTCAGGCAATATCTCAGGATATGAAAGCAAGAAGGTTAAGATGGGCGGGGCATCGCTCGAAGTAATCCGTCAGGACGCCTCTACACAACTATGAATGCCACAATAGTTGGCAAGAGATCACGTGGGAGGCCAAAGACCAGATGGATGGACAGGGTCAACAAAGATGCTGCGGAGCTACATGTAGCAGACTGGAAATCAACGGCCCAGGATAGACAGAGATGGAGAAGGCTGGTAAAGGCGGCGAAAGATCTACAAGGTCTGTAGAGCCAACCGGACAAAAAAAAAAAAAAAAATATATATATATATATATATTTATATAGCTCTGAGTTGGCGTGCCGAAGGTGGCAAACTTTTATTTAATCTGTTAGGGCCGGAGATGGATCCTATGGGATCTGGGACCCTCCTGGGGTTCACCCATCCTCTGTATAGTCCCTAACATATACCAAATCCAAGAACCTCAATTGGTTGTAGTGGTACAATATATATATTACTATTATTTATTTCTGGCCATTTGGCTAGTGTTTATCTCTATTTCTTTATATTGGTTTAGGTCTAAAGGTTACATTATCAAATAATCTGAGTTACAAATGAGAACATTTAACCCACATAGATTGTAAATCGATAGATTGTATCAACTTATTAAAACCGCAAACCGCACGGAACCACTTACTGCAAAAAAGCTGAAAATAATCAGATTTCTCATCAGTTACCTAACTTAAGCTGTTTTTATTTTTTTAGTGAAATAGAAAAAACAAATAAATATTTTGACTAATTACGTGTGAATTAATACAAAGTTTACTGATGTCCACTTATCAAGAAGTCGATGAGGGATGTGAAAAATTGTTGTACGGTAAACGGAAATGATGTTGATTCCCAGAACCATTTCAAAGATGTCCTGTAAGGAATAGAGTATCCTCAATTAATCTTCCTGATGGCTTAGGACTTGTCAGTAGGTTAAATTATGCTATTCACTACGCAACCAGGACAAACCTTTGGTGTAGTGATTAGCATAACAACCTTCCATGTCAAAGATCGAGGGTTCGCAGCCCGACAGGTGGTCTCAGGGTTTTTTAAAAGTGAGAAAAAAATCCTTGGTTAAGCAGTTCATCGGAGGGGGCGTAGAATGGTCTCCCCGGACCTGTGCAGTGACAGGTACTCGTTAAAGATCCCTATCCTAATTATTCCTGGATAGGCCAAATTTAGGACTCACAATATAGCATCGTCCGATTAGACATGGCTGATGATGTATAGTTTCCGATTTTTTTAAGATATTAAAATTTTAGAATTGTAGTTCATTTTCGAATAATAAGAACCAAAAATTTGAGAAAGGTGTAAACAAAACTAGGTAGGTTATTAATAGTGTTATTTAAGCGGAGAAGAGCAAAAAGCAAAAACAAAAAGACAATCTATAAATAAGATACAAACAAGTGAGGAGGGAATGAAGAAGAAGAAGTTTGCTTTATTGTAGCATAAAGTTTTGGATTAGAAAAGTAAAGATAGGTTTACAAAAACCATGAGATGTGATAGGCAAAAAAAATATTGGACACAAGGTGTAAAAGTGAATAGAAATTTCAGAGAAAGAAGCATTGAAGAAACCAGGAACCAAATGGTCAGAGGTGAGAAAAATAATACATGGAGAAAAGATGAAGGAACTGTGCAACAAACGTTGCCAGAATGCTTTGCCCGATTCTCCTGGGTCCATTTGCAATAAATAAATAGTATATAAATATTAGTTGTATATAATATATAATATTAAAATGCAATTGGAAAAATCCAAAGCCTTAAGTCTGTAAAATAATTAAACAATCTATGTAGCCATTTCAGCCATCTTGAGGACATACATCGAAACATTCACATTAATGAAGTATGTTACGCCTTGGAGTGATATATGATCTGATTGATGCGTCTGATTGGGAAGTTGGTGTGAGGTGTGCTATAACTGTATTCACTGTTGTGAATTATTTTGTGTATCTCTTGATGAAATCTGGATTAGGTTATTTTTACATCATTTTATATTTCTAATTTTTTATAATTTATTAGTTAGTTGTTATAATTTTAAATATTTTTATTTTGAAAAGAAAAGATATGCCCCCGGCCGGTTTTCGAACCCGGGTCCCCTGTCTTACCGTGATTACAGGACTCTACCAACTAAGCTACCGGAGTTGATACCAGCCGGGGACAAATCTTTTCTCTTATCTGTTCCCAAGTCCCCGTGTTCTCGCAAGTTTTGCGATGTATACACGTGAACGAATGTTCTTTATTGGTTCGTCAGCTTGGTTGGTTAGTTACCAACTAAGCTACCGGAGTTGATACCAGCCAATAAAGAACGAACCAATACGAACATTCGTTCTCGTGTATACATCGCAAAACTTGCGAGAACACGGAACTTGGGAACAGATAAGAGAAAAGATTTGTCCCCGGCTGGTATCAACTCCGGTAGGTTAGTTGGTAGAGTCCTGTCACGATAAGACAGAGGACCCGGGTTCGAATCCCGGCAGGGGGCATATCTTTTCTCTTCAAAATAAAAAATAAAAACATTTTATATTTCAATGATCCGATCCTTACAATCCAAAATCTTTGTAAAATCCTCAATGCTCCTTACTTTGTTACGAACAAAGTAATCCATAATGACCTTAATGTTCCATTTGTTGCTGATTTGACCAATCCCTTCATGACAAACTTTATTCCCACTCAAACCCACCTGTTTCAAACCTAGCAGCCTTCACTTCATGATAATCCTATTTGCTGTCATTATATATCTTTCATTCTATTTACTTGATGTAATATTTTTATACAGTTGTAAATTCAATAAATAAATAAAAAATATTTCAATGAAATTGAGTATTTCGATTGAATTGAATTAAAATTTATAAACTCAGCAGAAGAGTAATTATAGCGAGTTTAGTATTCAGTTGAGTTACTAACAAATTTATGGATATTTAAAAAAGATAATTTAACTTTAAAATTACAATCAGAAAGATGTTCTGTAGTTTGATTAAATTAATGAATGATCATTAAATGATTGCAAATGGGAATCGAACCCACACCTTTGAGGAACTCTGGGCCATGACGTCCATTATTCAATATGTAATCAGTTGAATAATTGAAACTGGTTCTATACCGGTGCTATTGCTAAACATCCCCACTCTGTTTTAAAACTGGATTTTCCCAAGTAGGACGCTACAAGGAAAAAATGTTCTTTCTGAGACTATGATTTAGATGGAGTTCTGCTGAAAATTTTAAAGTTTCCGGAGCATTTGATTGAGTAATTATTACCCATCTCAACAGGTTATGGAACATTAAATTCCTTTTATCGTTTTCTGCGTTGGAGTGAAATGAAATAGAATTTATTGATGCATTGCAATTTCATTCTGTAAAGATGAAGAAATACAAATTTTGTTCTTTCACTTGTTTCTTTACATGTATCAGAAGTTTCACGATTACTAATTCATGATCCGAAAAACAGTATTAGTTTATATATTTAAATCAAACATAATTATTATCTTTAATTATTAATATAAAATAATTTCTTACCACAGTTTGTTTGTTTGTAGATTTTTAAGTCGTAGAAATGAAAACTTTTGTTCTTTCTCTTATTTCTTTATATCTAATTTTCGGGTAAGTTTCGCGATTACTAATTCAGGGACAGTTAATGAATTACTCTTTTATCAAACTTAATTTTTATCTCTAACAATTATTCTGAAGTAATTTCTTATCTAAGTTCGTTAGTTTATAGACTTTAAAGCCCTAGAAATAAAAACGTTCGTTCTTTCTTTTGTTTTTCACATCCAAGTCTTGGCGAAGTTTCAGGATTAATGCTATACCTTATGATGGCAATTAAATTTTTATTTTTTATATTTATAATTATTTATTTTTTATATGTATTTATAATTATTTATTTATATATATCATTATTTATGAATAATTATTAGACCTGAAAATAATAAGATGTTAATATTGTTGATGACTTACTCAATCCAGCAGTTCGGTGGCTGAAGGACTGAACCCATCCGAGGCTCCGTCCCAGAACTCCCGCGCGTTGCTAGGGACGACCAAGCACCAAAACAAAAACCCAATCAACTCTTAACAGAACTCATTATTTCTGACACTCTTATAACAAGTCAATCTTTTGTCTTACTGTTTATCTTTAATGAAGGAAAAAGAGGATATCTGTTCCGCAGGTTGTCGCTTCGAGTTGAGTTACAATTTTTAACTATTTATTCGTTTCATTTTAATATTTTCCAAAAATACAAGTTATCATGAGCTTTATTTTGGAAAATAGGATGTAATTATGATTAAATTTAATTAATCATTTCCTCAAGAAATAAAAGTTTCAACTAACATTTCGAAGTATAGATGATAGATGTTTGTTGAAACGTTCATTTCTAGATGAAATGATTACCGAAGTATACGCATTTCCCATAATTACATTCTTCTTTCCATATTAAATCTCATGATAACTTGTGAATATTAAAAGAGAAACGAATGAAAATTTAAAACTTGTGAAGCGACAACTGCAGAAAAGTTTGTCATTGGGATCCTTTATAAAAAGTTTGGTGTGCCTTATCTTGGCTCTATCCCAAGGCGTTTTAACCTTCCACTAGGCTAGTTTGTTAATTAGCCTCCTAGTTTAGCTAAATAAGGTTTTTTTCCCTTAATATCAGGGGGCACCCACCCTAGTTTTACTTTAGGCCCCCTAGTTCGGCTAAATATTCTTTCTGCAAGAACGAAAAAATTTTCAAACGAAATGGTGGTTCATCCCAGGAAATTTGACAAAATCGAGTTGTAATGTCTTAGGTTTTGCTTTTTGATCAAACTTTCGTATCTTCACACCTACTTCATTCTTCTCACTCGCTTATTTCGCGATGAAAGTAATATTTTTTTATAGCTAACCAACTCTATTCCTCACAGCAATAACCATAATTACACAATACGTTTAACAATCTGTACACTAATTTAGACCAATGTTTTTAACAAAATGTACTAATCTAAAGAAAAAACGAATGTTAAAGAAAATTTTCATCGCCGATTTTGCCTAGTAACGGTCCTGGTTTTTGAGATTGGAGAACGACAGCTGAAACAAGAGAAGAATAGTGTACTTTGTGGTAAGAGACCAGGACCTACGCAAGGGTTGTAGCTCCATGTAAATATATATTATAATTTATCTACTACAGTCAATAAATATAGTAATATTGTAGTATTTAAATAAAGTAACCGTTGCCTACTACCGTACGTTGCCTACTCTACTTATCGTTGCTGTTAAAATTCTTTAGACAGAAAAAGTAACCTTGAATTGTTAATCGGATAAAGTTGTTCAGTAAGGTTAGTAAATAAAGCTGTAAAATATATGTGGTAATAATAAAAAATTTCATAGAATTTTCAAAGAAATTAGTAGTGCTGACTCAACCCCAGTAATCGGAACTTAGAACTCATCCAACCTGTTCCTTATTGGAATTACATTTTATGAGACTTTATTATTGGTTCACAGAAGAATCGGAGGTTGCTATGGCACTGGGAATTCCTACAGGTTTTCTCTGATGACGTGGACTCATATCGATGAATCCAGACTCTTTATCGATATTAATTCTGACATACGATTTCATTAATTTTATTAATGTTACTTATTAATTTAAAAATGACCGGAATGGCTCGGAGGTAGAGCGTTGAGATGCCATGCCGAAGGTCCTGCGTTCAAATCCCGCTGCTGGCAAGACTTTTATTTAATCTGTTGGCCGGATAGGGATCCTGTGGGATCTAGGAACCTCCTGGGGCACACCGAGCCTCTATAAAGTGTGTGCCCAAAATAAGGGTGAAAAATCTGGCATTAGAATCTGATCTAGGACAAATCACCTCCCTGCACAACCGTTGTCCAAGAAACAGTACAGTTTCTGTACCACAGACCCTTCATAGCTTGTAGTGGCATATATATATATATATATATATATATTTTATTTATTGTTATTTTTGATTATATATATATATCAATCTTTACACTTAATTTAATTGTTAAATCGCTCTAACCAACGAGCCTTGGTAGCTCAGTAGTTATATCACCGTGCTGGAGACGGGGGTGACCCAGGTTCAAATCCCGGCCAGACATAATCTTTTCCCTTAAAAAAATTTTTTTAAAAATATATATATATTTCTTTAATTAATTTGAAAATAATAAAAAATTATTAAATGTTAGAATACTATTGAAACATTCTGATCTTAAAATTTGCCAAATCAGGTTCATATTCCATCATATACATATCATATTCCATCATATAATCGTAAACATGAGGAATAAATACTGCACATCTCAAAATAGACCTATCAACTTAAATAAAAATTTAAAAAACCTGTACCTCAACAGCCTGTGAAAAAATAGCATATCACAAAGGCACTATTCCTGACACCTTTAAGCCGATACACAGAATATAGCATTGCTTTTTAATTTATTTATTGAAATTTACAACTGTATTATAAGAATATAACAAGTAAATAAAAACCTCTACCACTACAACCCGTAGACGTGTCTGGGGCACAGTACATGGTAAAGACTGTACTGTTTCAAGGAGAATGTTTGTGCAGAGAGGTGATTTGTCCTAGATCACGCTCAACTGCCAGATTTTTCCCCCTTATTTTGAGTACCCATTTTATGAGGCTGGGTGAGCCCCAGGAGGGTCATAATCCCATGTGATTCATCTTTGGCCACTAAACAGACTAAAAAAAAGTCATGTAAGGAGCGGGATATGAACCAGGATTTTCGGCAGTGCTCCACCAATGAGCCCCTCCCCTCCCTATCAACCTAAGTAAGTGTAATAATATTTAAAATACATATTTTTTCATTCTTCTTTCGTCATGATTTTTTTTTTCAAATTTATTCATTCCATCCTAGTTCATCATTGATTGGATACAGGGTTTTAAGAAATAACAAAATAAAATAACAACAAAAAAACAGTACCATGAACAACCCTGAGGGGTCTTAAATAAGTAAATAATAGATATTGTACTGTTTTTAGGACAAGGATTTGTCCTAGGTGGGAGGTGATTGGTAGAGATCATCCTTAGCTGCCAGGTTTTCACCCCAATTTAGGCTTCCGACTCTTTAGAGGCTGGGCGATCCCAATGTGGGTCTGTAAATCCTATAGGGCCCATTCATTTGACCGATTAAATAATTTATCTGACACTGCCTGGTTTATGGTATCCACTTTATAGAGCCTGTGCAAGCCCCAGGAGGGTTTGCGAATCTCACAGGATCTACATGTGGCTGTTAACAGATTAAATAATCTCCCACAGCTGGATTCAAACTTGCGTCCTTCCTGAATTAATTTTGTTTATATAAAAGTAAAGAAATATTACTTGTATATTTAACAATATTAAATACTAAACAACAAACATTTAAGTCGTTTTTAGTATGAATATAGTTGATTTCTAAAATGATTCCTCTTACAAACTTTTAATTACTGGAGAATCAAATAAATAATAAAATAAACATCTCAAACTGTATCATGTAAATATAACCAAACAATACAATTAAGTATTGAAATACTTAAATATGTAAAAATAAAAGTAATTTATTACATTATAAAATTATTATATTTTTTCTTAAGAAGAGGAAGAAATAGCATTTTCACACAATAATTTCCCACTTATTAAAATGTGTGTGTACTCAACTTTCTTGAACTGTTCCTATGTTGTCATAGTATCTGTATGTATGCAGATTCACTTAATAATTTCTTTATGAACACTGCTCCGTTCTTAAGTGTTGCAGTGTACTGTTATAAAGCTTAAAGTCTCCCTAAACATACTGGTATGTCTTATACAAAAAGAATTTTTCAAATCAATCTGGTAGTTCTTGAATGTGTTCAATGATACTATCACACCAACCCTAGTAATGGACAAATTCTCACCAAAACTAGCAAATAAATGTATTTTGTATCATTTAACATGAAGACATGTACTTATGAATAGTCAAATTAAACATACTGGACTAATACATCTTCATCTCATTAGGTCATGCTATATTTTTCCTCCACCCAGTTACCAAGTGGATCTGAAAATATTTATTGATAAAGAAATATATAAGGAACCTCCTGCTTCAATCAGTACAATCTGCTTCATTAGTACATGAAATACATGTGCCTCACTAGAAATACATAATATTAAAATGTGGATTAATATAAAACTACACCAACTATAATTTTCCAAGAATATCCCTAAAATAACAATTCTTTTCTATTAAAAATATTTAAAATAACAATAATTACACTGGACAACAAAATTTAACTTTTTGTCTGTTAAATGAATTACAATGGCTGTTTCTTTTAGAATTTGGTGCTCTAATTGCAAATTTGAAAAGCATTTTTGTCTCAGGGGCAAGGATTTTGTGTAATTTCAAAATAAAAAAATAATATAGTGTTAAAACAAGCAGTTTTATTTAATAAGCTTTCCTACCGTAATTTAAATCAAAATGTAGCCTTTGATGATTTCCTGCTGTATTTTGCGGCTTATACATCTCTTTTCAAGGACCAACAATAGTCTGCCAACATATTTGGATTCCAGTTTCCCTGGTATCGTTTCTCCAGAGTGGATATTTCTTGATGGATTCGCTCACCGTGTTGATCACTCACAATCCCAAGATTTTCAGGAAAGAAATCCAAATGCGAGTCAAGAAAATGTATTTTTAGAGACATATTACATCCTAAAGCCTTAAAATTTTGTAGAAGATCAGAAACTAGCTCTCTGTAGTTTTCTGCTTTTTTATTTCCAAGAAATTCTTTTACGACATTTTTAAAAGAAATCCAATCTGATTTTTCGGCTCCATTCAAACATTCCTCAAAGTCTTGATGTTTCATAAGCTCCCTTATTTGTGGACCAACAAATACACCTTCTTTTATTTTAGCATCACTGATCCGAGGATATGTGGCTTTTAAATATAGAAATCCAGGGCCACTTTTATCCAGTGCCTTAACAAAATTTTTTATCGAACCGAGTTTGATGTGGAATGGTGGAATATAAACATTTTCTGGGTTTACTAGTGGTTCGAAAAGTACATTTTTTTCTCTAGGTACAAGATTTCTTTTGGGCCATTCCTTCTTTGTATAATGATTTTTGCGATCTCTGCTGTCCCACTCACACAAAAAACAAAAAAAATTTGTATAACATGATTGAAGACCTAACAAAAGTCCTAACACTTTGAAGTCTCCACACACATTCCAAAAATGCTTCTGGCATTGTATCTAAAATCTTCATATGTCTCTTCATGTTCATACCTATGAAATATCACCTTTTTTTTTACAAAATTTAAACTAAAAATCTGAGCCACATGGACAACTTTGATGGTCTAATTCAGAATTACCATAGCAAAACACACATGAGACAGCCACATTTACCCATTTAACAAAAATACTGTTGACCAGTGTTATCAAGGTAAAAAATGTTATTAGAATTTAAAATGTAAAAATTTAATAAGTTGTCAAATTCTGGCATTAAAAAATGAATAAATTAAATCATGTATCATTTTTTATAAATTATTTTTTATGCGAGTCAGCCTTTTTATGCATAGAATGTCCATTGTTTGCTGTTGAACCAAAGCATTTCACTGTTTCCATCAAAAATAGTCATTTTTATTCATTAAAAATAGTATAGAGGCATACCCTAGTATAGAAGGATACTCTTTTGGATAAACATTAACAATTAAATCTTAATAGGAAAAAACATTCAGTCAAACAATGAAAATTAAAATGAATACAATTTTTTTTTCTCTCTCTGTTAACAAAATTTTCTACATAAATACTAACTAGTTTTAAGAAAAAACTAAAATTGTATGGACATGTTGAAAGAGACTTTTATATTAAATGCTGATCACATCAAAAAGGTGGAATAATTGAACCGCATGGATGGCTTTAATCTAGGCGAAATCATTTTTAAAAATAACTACTAAGTATGAAGCAGAAAGTAACTGTTTATAATCCTTTAGGAATGGATATTATTTATAGATTATTTGTTAATCTTCACATATATTACAATAAGGCATTGTTATAATAATGTACATATTAGTAAATCTCTCAGTTAAAAAAAAAGTGTTTAATGAAGTGATATTTTTTCTGGATTGCTTAGCAAAGGGTCAAGGAATTGTTTTTTACTTACTCTCCTAAGTTGTCATGGCCAATATTTTGAACCTATTCATCAAAAGTTTCTTCGGGTTTCAATAGTGTCGTAATTCTTTACTTTTCGCTAGAGATGCTGCTAACTTCCTCAGGGTTTAATAGAGGACCTATAGAAGGAGCTTACAAAAATTACATATAAAATAATAGCGTAGAATAATGCATACGAATTTTGTCCTATTTTATCAGAGAAAGAAAATTTACTTATTATTATAAAATTTACTTATTTATTAAATTAGAAAATTCTTTAAAGAAAAGGAAAATTACTTTTTACAAAAGAAAAAACATCCCAAATTAACTCAAATTAAAAACATATTTGTTACATACACAGATAAAAGTCATAATTGTATTTATAAAGTTGCGATTTATCAATTTCAATTAGATTTAATTTGCACATATATACTTTTTATATTATTTGGTTATTGATTAAAATAAACAAACATCACAATATACAGGCAAACATTACAATTAACAAGCATAAGGAACAAATTTCCCCAGTGTTTTTTATTATTTACATTTATTTACAATACACAAACTTACAACCAATATAAACATCTAACAGTAGTCCACAGACAAGTTTTCAGTCTCGTTTCAAGGCATTTAATGATGTCTTCCATCCGCCATCTATATTTATTTAGTAATTTATAATTTTTGTAAATGAAAACAAAACAAGCACGATGAGTGAAAGCTTGGTTTTTAGCACCAACATGACACGCTCCATCCCGGAAGTAGAATATAAGAAGGTGGAAGCCTACGTGAACAAAAAAACCATAACATTCTATAACGTTAATAAGTTGAAATTACAAATTCAAACTTTAAATAATTGCATTAGAAATTCAAAAAGTTAGTCTTGAGTTTTTACTTCTATTGGCAGTCTTCATTTAATTTTTAAATTACTTTATTTTTTTCTTTATAATTTAATTCACTACAACCAGGCTTTGTGATATCAATAAACTAATATTATAATATACAAATATTTAAACATAGATTTCAAATCCCTCCTTGAAAGATCTACTAGCGTTACCTATTGGGAACTTTAAAAACTAAGCTGTTGCCAACTATTGCCACTAGATGCCGGGGATAGTACAAGTACAAGAACAGTTTCCGCAGGAGGCCATCCCTTTCTTTTTTATCTTGTCCCAACTTCCGCTCACACCCTCCGCATAGTGAAATAGTATCCTCTTCTTCTCTGCTATTTTATTCGCTCTACGAGTTAATAAATAATGGCTATAATGCTGTTTGTTTTTATTTATAATTCATTTTATTTTACTTTTTTTTTTATTATTTGTTATAATTTTTAAATATTTTATTTTGAAGAAAAAATATTTGTTTTTATATTTTTTATGTATATAAATAGCTATTTTAATTAACCAACTTGATCTAATCAATCCACAATTATTTGATATTATTAAAATAAATGTAACTATAGAAGGTATGGTAATTATTCCGCAGTTTGTCGCTTCGAGTTGGATCAAGTTTTAACTTCTCATTCGTTTCCCAATTAATATTTTCCAAAAATACAAGTTATCATGAGCTTTAGTATAAAAAAGGGGATGTAATTATGGGTAATGATTAGATTTCGGTAATAATTTCATCAAGGAATCAAACTTTCAACTAACATTTCAAAGTATAGATGATACATGTTTGTTACACATGATACATCCTAGAACATTTCTGGCGTTTAGGATCAAACTTCGGATAACTCTGAAATGAAATTTGACTTTTTCTCATTTTTGGGTAGTTTAGTCAGGCAATTTCATACTAACGAAACTTCAGGTTCAGAACCGGACTAAAACAATGAGAAACGAGGCAACAAAGTGTGTTTTAGATAAAATTGATTGCTCAAACTAGTGGAAAATTTGAAAAAGTAATTTTTTGAAATTTCGGAGTTATCCACTTTTGATCTTGAACGCCTCGTTTATTAATTTGATTTTATCCACTGTGATTTCATTGCATCTCTCTCGTCAAGTTGCTAAACCGGTATAATAATTGGGAGAAAAAACATCTAAAATACTAATTTTTTGAAGGTAACGGAGAATGGAAAAAAAGGTTAAACTAAAATGATTTTTTTTTTTTTTTTTAAGAAGCCTACTTAGCCCTGAAGAAGACCTACAGAGTGGGCCGAAACGTTGGCTACTGAATAAATATTCTTGATATTCAGAGAAATTTATTGACCTCTTCCCGGACCATTTTCTTCCACAATAAAATGATTTTTATTTATGATAGTTGATACATAAACCTAGACAAATTATAAACCTAAACCTTCCTGGTGAATCACTCCATCTATTGGTGACAACCGTATGAAAATCCGGGCAGTAGTTATTGAGTTTACCGCGAACAAATGCGGTCGAGGATTTTGTTTTATAATATTTATTGATTTATCGAAATATTAATGCTACCATTAAAATTGAATTGAATGTCTACTGGCTTAAAGTAAAAAAAGATTATATAGGTTATTATAGAGGTTGGGTGAGCCCTGAGAGGGTCTTAAGGGCCTCCACACGGTCGATCAACGGCACAATGCAGAATTAATAATTTAATTGAAACAGTTGGTCTCGATAGCAGTAGCCTACTACCTCCAATTTCAGGCCTCCAGCAATTTAGCATACTGACTTTACAAAGACTGATTGAACCCTATGAGGGTCAGTGGATCTCACATGGTTCATCCGTGGCAGATAACAGATCAGCATAAAATTAAACTTTTAAAATTGAGTAGTGATGTAAGGGAAAATTGTGATGCGTGATTATTTAGTTGTATAATCAGTTTCAAAAGATTTTCTAAAGCAATAAATGCGCAATTAATAAGTCAAATTATGTTTTTGAATCTTGAAGTACTGAGCTACTTTTTAAGTTATAGTGTTTGTTTGTGTGTATTTTACATTGAAGAACGGAACAACCAGACAAAAGAATGTTTAACTTATTAGTAATTGCATTGGAAATTCCTTGCTCCAATGTCGGTGATGACATTCTTCAAATGCTAAATTTATGAACGAATCACTAATAGATAGTGATGTATTCGAATCATCTAAATCATGATATAGCATTCCGATCATCAAGGCACGTGGCAAGTAACGACCCATTAATTTCTTAGTAACTTCTTAGTAATAATGCGCTCTAGAATAAAAAGAATTGGCCTGTGACCGAATCGTAGATAGGAAGGTCTCGTAAAGAACGAAACAGAATAGTTTTGAATAGGATTAGCGAAAAATAAAATATTTTATTTCGCTTTTTATCTCATAGTGACAAGTGAACTTACTAATCATTGGCAATGATAGAATTTTCCGAAGGTCATATTTTTTTCCCAAACATAATATTTTTTTAACACAACACTTCCCCCATATATTCAATGTTTTTATCTGGTTCTGACTCTAAAGGTCCGGGAACATAAAGCATTGCTCGAATAAACTAGTAAGAAATGTGAAAATGTCAATCGCGGATTCGTAGCCCTCCAGGTGGCATTAGGATTTTTTAGATAAACAACCTACTGAACTGATACCTGGTTTTATATAACATTTAGTAGTGTGTATATCATACTGTCGAGAGTAATGTGATTAATGATACCAGAAAATGATTAAACAACCACACTACTCAAAGATGCAATAACAAGTTATCATACAATGGGCGGTATTACATTCTCCTGTTGCAGTGCCCATGTTGCATTAAAGAAATAATTGGTAATTAAAGAATGGAATTATGGGAAAAGGTAATTAGGAGTTACGAGCTCTCGCAGTTAATTAGTGAAGAAATATCTTCGTAACAGGTTCAGTATCTTCCCTCGCTGAGGATAGTTAACGCCGTTCTTTATCAGCGTTGCCTAGCAACGCATCGAGGAACTACTTTTTGCCGTATTTATTTATCGATCAGTTAAATTGAAATTATTATTTTAAAAAAAATAGCAAATCACAAAGCCATTGTTCCTGATACCTTAAAGCCGATACACAGAATATAACACTGCTTTTTAATTTATTTGTTTAAATTTACAACTTTATTTTAAGAATATAACAAGTGAATAAAAACCTGTACCACTACAACCCGTAGACGTGTCTGGGGTTCAGAACATAGTAAAGACTGTACTGTTTCAAGGACAACAGTTTTGCAAGGAGGCGATCTGTCCTAGATCACGCTCAACCGCCAGATTTTTTCCCCTTATTTTGGGTACCCACTTTATAGGCTGGTTAAGCTCCAGGAGGGTCCTAGATCCTAGATGATCTATCTACGGCTGCTAACAGACTAAATAAAAGTCTTGCCTGCGGGATTTGAACCAGGGTTTAAGGCATGGCAACTCAGTATGCTTATATAATGATATATAAGCATAGATATAGCCAAATTAAGAAACTACTCACTGGTAAACCATCTTCTTTTCAGTCACCTCAGAGGATTATCAGGAATTGAAGAGATAACTTGTGGGCTTGAGTGGGAATAAAGATTGTCATGGAAGGAATGATATCGGGTTCGGTCCAAATCATCAACAAATGGGATATTAAGGTCATTGTGGATGACTTTCTTCGTAACATTGAGGATAAGCATTGAAGATTTTGGATTGTAAGGATTGGATACGAGAGGATTTCGAAAAAATTTAATCCAAATGCATCAATTTAAAAAATAAAAAAGGTTAAATCTTATTCCAATACTTTGATTTTCTTTAAATACAGAGAATGCAGTGAAGTAAGATTAATATATTTTTCTTATAAATTATATCTTGTTTTATATATAAAATAAAAAATATGATAATGTTATTTAATGAAAAATGCTAAATGTCTCAATACTATGTGGGTATTCATATTTTGATATGCCCACTAGGGGATTAGTAAATAAGTACTAGAATAAACTTCAATTTCTAGAATAAACTCGGCGTACCTCTGCTCATGAATTAAGTACTTACTGTAGAACGATTAAATGAACTGTAGTATAATTTGCGAAATAGAGGTTGGTCCGCCGTTAGCAGGGGATTGGATTCTCCAACCCTGTATTTAATAAAATAAAGATCAAATAAATCAATCAATCACCGCTGGCTCTACAACCCAGTACTGGTCTGGGCCGCATCAAGGCGTCGCCTCCACTCATCTCTGTCCTGTCCCAAGGTTCTCCAAGCTCTGGATCCAACAATGCTAACTACATCAAATAAATCAATCAATTAAAATTAAATGAAAATTTTTTAATATAAATAAATTATAGTAATAAATATAGATAGTTTCAACTTAGTACCAAATGAAGTCAACGCTTAATGTAAACTCTAGCAATTCAAACTAATATGAAAGAATAATAATGTTATAACTATATTATTCGGTTAATACTTTACTTCAAAAAGGAATGGTAAAGAAAATCATATATGTGCGTAAATATATATGTATATATCATATAGACCTTAAAATAGCGACAGGAACGATTATTGCAAGTAACAATGACCCAGAGAAGAAGGTGTAGTGATAGACAAAGTGACACAAAGAGACAAACAAATACTTTCAAAAAATCAGGCATTTTTTCTTATTTTTTAGTATATAAAACATCTTTGAAAAATAAAATTTATTTGCTTCACAATAATCTAAAATGCGTAGAAATGAACATAACAACGTTTTTAAATTGGTCGACTACTGCCTGTTGGTTTCTCTACTTGCTTTTTACCTGATGCCATCATGTATCATTCATTATATTTACTTGTAATATAATACAAAATGAATAAATTTCAATAAATATTCTTTTGTTTTTAAATAGGCTGTTTAATTTAGAAATTGAAATTTTTCAAAGAAAGAGAAAGAAAGTACAGAAAATATGGGCATTGGAAGGGCCCATTAGAACAATTACTCCGGATGTGGCTGAGACCGGATGTGCTTTTGCTGCAATTGGTTCCAAGAGTGCAGCAGGTACCGAGTCCCTCAACCTCTGTCATTCACGACTTGAGTGAGGAAAACTTCAAATGTGTCTTAATAAGTTGTGTCTTTAGAATAATAAATATGTGCTGAAAAAAATATATAATACATATGCCCAAAAGGATACATACTAAATCAGAAGGTGCCAAAAAAGTAATTAATACCAAAAACTAAGTTCTTGTCCTTTAAATTTAAAAGGAATAGTAACTTGACTAAATAACAGCAAATTATAGCATAATATAAGTTCTTGTCGAAAAAAAACACACAAAGGAGCTTAAAAAAATAACAGCAAATAAATACATAATGTTAAAAAGTTATAAGAAAAGAGAATAAACAATACAAGCCATTTTTACTTCTCGTCTATTTAAGCTAATGGTTATATCTGGTTAGAGAGAATCTGTTTGAGTACTGAGGGAATACTAGAAAAGCTTGGGTTTAAATGAGGATATGGAAGAAGCATGACAGATATTAAGTGGGATTGAGGTCTTTATGGTGATAGAGCGCGCTAGAAAGGAATGCTAGAATAAATGGTTCTGTATGGATGAATATAATGGTCCGAAAGGCGTGATATTTTTGCCTGGTATTGGATAGAGGATTTGAATTGTAGAGGGCTATAGATATAGGCCGGGTGTTTAGAGTTGATGGATAGACACAAGAATGAAGAGAGGAAATATTGTATACTTATATAAAACTTGAGAGCTTCCTCACGCAAAACACAACACAAAAGAATACATTGTGAAAGAATGATCACCCACGAAAGCTGTTTTAACACTGGCTTTATTTCAATCATAATCCTCTATATATAGTATTAACATACGTTTACAATACAGTTTGGGATTAGTGGCTATATAATCATATGTCCCAACTTATATATATATATATATATATATATATATATATATATATATATATATATATATATAGTGAGCTGTTAAGATATCGTGGGAAAATTCTGAACACTTAGCCTTTTATTAGTATTTCAAGTACCGCAAAGTAGCCAACCAGTCAACGTTTTCCAAATATTCGTATTATCATGACAGAAAAGAAAAAAATATACAAATTCAGATCACTGTCAGTACATCACACATCAGCAGCTTAAAAAATATTTTCTCCCTAAAGATTTATAGTTTTTCCAAGTAACTACTAGGCATGCTAGGCTGTTACAATATCAGCCCTTCACGTAGCCTCTTCTCCGCTATTCATTTACAATGAGAGACCCCTATACCCCTATAGACCATACTATCCATCACTCGGTCGTTGATTACATTTTTAACAGTTCTTTGTCCCGTTATTCTAGATAATACTAATTCATCCTGAATCTGATCAGATACTTCATTTTTTCTAATATTCGAAGGTGAAGGGAAGACTTTGAATCCTTGTTACAAACTTGTCTGCTTCTTTAAATAGTCTTACTATTTCCATATTCGACCGTTGCCTTTACGTGTTAATGTGAAATACTGCTCTAAAGATTCTCCGAAATACTTTTCGTTCAAACCTCATAATAGCGAGCTCTTGTGCTTTTGTGAGAGGCCAGCATTCTGAAGCACATGTTAGGATAGGCCTTATCAGGGTTTTATATATTCTTATCTTTGTGGTCCGGGATAAGGCATTACTTCTAAGGTGCTTTTGCAACCTAAAAAAGCATCTATTTGCCGTCATTATTCTTCTTTGGATTTCCGGTTGCATTTCATTGTTGGCATTTATCTGGGTACTTAGTTATACAAATTCGTTCACGTTTTGGAAGGCGTAGTTTCCTAATTTATTGGTTGTTTCCCTCTGTTCTTGTTCATTTCCTTGCCTCGTATACATGTATTTTGTCTACCATCTAGTTATACTTGAATATGTAAACCATTATCGTTTCATCAATTCTTATACCTTAAAAGTAAAAAATATCAAGTACTATGTACCCCTACTAGCCATGAATTGTATTCATTATAAAGAAATATGATTGAGATTGTACTGTTTCTAGACCAACAATAGTGGAAGAAGGTGATTAGGCTGAAACCACGCTCAACTGCAAGGTTTTCCGCTTAATTTGTTTGTATTTCTTAATATGGACCCTTGCAGAGACTACATGAACCTCGGAAGGCCTACAGGTCCCACAGGATCGGTTCATGGCTGTAAATAGAAGAAACTATTTATCTTCCATAGCCAGCCAGACTCGAACCAGCGACCAAAAGTTAAGTTATTAAGCACCCTATGTATTGAGCAAATATGCTACCATTGTAAGGAACGGAAAAATAAAAACGCTTATGTTCGATTACGAATAACAATAAAAATTTAATAAGCAAGTATTGGGTCTTTATAGATTTTTTTGTTTATAACAAATTCTTATAAACTTGGATCTGCAAATGAAGTTTTGGCAAGTTTTCTTCATTCTTTTGTCTATTTAACGTCACTTTATGCTGCTATGACTAATTAGATTCAGTAGGAGCTCTAAATTTTCCCAATCCAGGTAGAAGATCTTTAACGAGTACCTAGCACCTCATAGGCTCGAAACCGCCACTTTACGTTCACTCCGAAGTGCAGCATAACCTAGGATTATTCAATCCCTTTAATAAATGCTAAGGTCTTCTGCCCTTAGGCCCGCAACGTTGAACACAGAAGAGTTTTGACCAGCATACAGTCAAAATACATAAAAGTAATGTAATTTACAATACTTTTTTAAGTTACTTGCCAGTTTCGAGTCAACGGTCGAAACAAATCATCGAAAATAACGTCTTTCTTTAGACTTATAACATATCAACTTATGACATAGTAAACCCGTTTTTCTCGGTAAACCCCAGAGGGTTGTCCAGACCCTCTGATTATAGCAGAATAAATGATAAATCTATTACAGCCAGACTTAAACCCGGGATCTTTCGACTGATCAGTAATTTTACTTCAGGCGTCATTAATGTATTAATGAATGCTTTAATAATGTAAAAATTAGGAAATATTTAGATTTTATGTAGTAAAAAAAATGCATAAACATGTCTGGAGTTTACCCAGTCTCTATGAAGTGAGTATCTTTAATAAGGGGGGACATTGGCATATCGCACATCTAGATCTAAAGAGAGCTAAGTCAAAAATCTATGTGATCTATTTATTACATCACATAATAATAAGTAATCTAAGAATAAAAATAGATCGCATTGACTTTTGACATAGCTCTCTTTAGATCTAGATGTGCGATATGAGTATGATCTCGTCCAAAACACCTTCACAAACTTTGGTTTGGAAAAGGTACAGTCTCTAACGTGTACTGAACTCCTTCATGGGTTGTATTGGATAAAGTTTCTAGGAACATGCTATCAGTGCTATAGATTTCCAGCTAAATCGATTTTCCCGTAGTAGCTCGGAGGATGACTGAATGGAAGGGACGGTTGGAGGGGGGGGGGGAATCGAAGGGGGGAGGTTATGCAAGGTTCATTCAGAGGAAACTGGAATCAATACCCCCCGCCGCTCCCACCCCTTAGCAACTTTCTGCTCCATTCATTGCCACACTATTTATATGGTCTCCCTCTGCTTAATCAATGGTATCTTAGCAACCAGGAGGAAGGTTACATGTTACTATGGAAATAAGTAGGTAACCTCAATGTTTGTTTTTTGTTTTGGCTTCATTCATAAAAAAAAAATAAATATCTTCCAGTTCTACTCTAACCTCCTTGACTACTATTTCCAATCGGTCGTCCTTTTCTACACCTTCTAACCAGAATCATAGCTTTATTATAGAAATTTCTCATTATATGTTTATCCACACTTATCAATAAAACAAATTGATAATCAGCACATTTTCGGTCTATAAAGTTACAATAAAATGACATGAGAAGCACGAATAAGAACAGTACTCTGCGCTACCTCTCCCGAGACGTGATTTAATATTGTTATGTTAACAGATCCCTCACCCACGTCCTTTTTAGTCTCTTTTTTTGTCTTCGGGCCCGAGAGTCGTGGACATTTGTTCTATCAATGGGTTTGGATGTACATGTAGTTTTTCTTGAAAGCGTTTGTCGCATGTTCGTACGTGTGTCGACCGTTGGCATGAACAATTCAGTATGCAAAGTTCTGTTATCAACATGCCATGGAGCTTTTGTGATAATCTCTGCTTACAAATTTCTATCCACGGATAACTACCCAAACCCAAGTCCTCAGGCGTTCATTAATTTCTTAGGAATTCGTTCGTTGCTAAGCCCAGCAACTTAACAAGCCCATCTTAATGTTCGTATCACTTGGAAAATATTTACCAGATGCTTGCTTCGCAGTTCCGCGTTATGTAATCTCTTATATTCCCCCATGGTCATATCCTTTTTTTGGACCAACTATTCTACGTAGCTTATTTTCAAATACCTGAAGACGTCGTTCATCCTTCAGCAAAGTTTCACGCTTTTGGGATAAGTCTATGTATTTTTTATTTGAACGTTTGTTGTCGTTTTCTGTGAATCTGCTTAGTGGTGCCATAAATTTGTAATGCATAAGTCCAAACTGGTTAATAGACATCTTAAATGTTTTTTCTTCTTAGCTGTGTATTCATATTATTTAATAGGTTCTTACTGGTAGAATTAATGTACTGGCAGTTATTACTAGGTTTATTAGTAACTGTTTAATGAACAAACAATAACAAATAACAATGCATACATATACTTAATACAAATAATCTCTATCCAGGACCCTCCTGGGGCTACGTCTCCACAAAGCGGCTATGCAAAATGAGGGGAAAATCTGGCCTTTGAGCGTGATCTAGGACAAATTATCTCCCTGCACCACCGTTTCCCAAGAAGTAGTACAGTTTCTACCTCGTACTGAACCCATACAGCAAAAAATATGCATAAAAAAGATATCTAGAGCTCCGGTATATGTCCTTAATGAGTTACGGGTATTGAAAGAAGCGGAACAGTGTCATTTATGTGGCCTTTGGCCTAAAAGGGAGTTGTAAAATAAGCAATACCCTTTTAAGCCAATGCCTTACGTTAACAACTTATGCACAGGGGTTGTAGATATTTCACATGTAATCTGAATATAATATCCCCTATATCCTCATGATTTCAAAAAAAAAAAAATCAAAATCAATGGAAGAAAGTAACGTTGGGGGTACCTACATACGGGTTATTCTATATTAACTACCCGTTCGGTGTGGTTACTTACAGAGGGAATTAATATAAATAATCCTGGAAACTCACCAAACATAACTTAAAATTAATTATTTATTATTCTTTTGATGGTGATATTTTTAAATATTTTTATTTTGAAGAGAAAAGATTGTCTTGGCCGGGATTCGAGCCCGGGTCGACCGCACCTCTGGCGCGGTGTTCTAACAATCTGAGCTACCAACGCTCGTAACCAAGACAGACAAATCCATTCTCTTCACCGTAACGAGCCTTGGTAGCTCAGATGGGTGGAGTACCGCGCTAGAGATACGGACGATCCGGGTTCGAATCCCGGCCAAGACAAATCTTTTCTCTTCAAAATAAAAATATTTAACTATATTTTTATTTTATATGGAGTTAAAAACTGGCGGAGACAGATAAATTATTTGTTCTGTAAACAGCTGTGACTAAACGTTCTGTGACCCGCAGACCTTCCTTGGGATCTTCCAGCCTCAATAAATTGAGTGCACGTAATTAAAGAAAAAACGTGGCGACTGGGGATGATCTCTGCGAGTCTCCTCCACGGACTGATGTATGAGCAACTATAAACTGTACTTCTACTGGACCCAACAACCTCTCATGGTATGTAATGGGTTTTCTATGTTATTCCAAATTGTTAAAAAACAGATCCCAGAATATAGATTTGAGCTTAATATCGGCGAAGTCTCTTCCTTGTTGGCTAGTACAGCCCCTATCATTTACTTTACCAAAACCCTTCATTGATTATAGTGGAGGTTAAAAAAAAATGTTGTACATATATATACAACCTGTACTACTATGACCCATGATGATTCTTGGGTTCATTACGTGGTAGAAACATTGGCCGAACTTGGGGATGATTTTGCTGATATCTCACTCAACCGCTAGGTTTTCCCACAATTAAGGTTACCCACCCTGATTATAGAGGCTGGGTGAGCAACACGAGGGTCTACAGATACCACAGTATCCATCTCTGACTGTTAACAGATTAAATAATTTATCTTTAACACTAACGAAATATTTTTTTAAAAATCTACAGTAAAAGAGTAGTGTAACCTTAGGTTTCTCTAGATTCTCCGACTTCTGTGATTTACTGTTCACTTCAGACCTTTTTACAGTCTACAAAACTGCGCATCGCAATCCTCTGCAGCAATTAAAAGGCGCGATTTGGTCACAGCTCCGGTTGCGCAATACAGTATTCAATGAATGAAAGATTTCGTAAGCCTCAGAGCGGGTGTGTAGCATAGGAATGGTCCTGCATGTGCTGCTAGATGAATACTTATATTGTTTATAGCAGCTTCTGGGCGAGGATACTCTGCTCTGACGGGCCATTCATAGCAATAGCAGGGGGCCTTGTCGTGTGGCCTGCTGAAGGGCCAGGAGGGCGTAGCCCGCACGATACCTGATCTACCTGTTGATTAGGCTAGGCTTACCTGCCTTCATTAGTTAATACACTATCAAGGTATTAGGGTAACATGAAACTGTTCTGACATGCAACACACTAATTACTTCTCTCTCATTCATTCAATGAATATACAGCGAATTTAGAAGTAAACAAAATTTTCATACCCACAAGTTTCGTATATAAAGTTTAACTTTTGCAATGAAATTAACGAATTATTCAGTGCAAAGTGCAATGTACATCATCAACAAGGGCCTGATGTTCCTGAAATGGGCTTTGAAGGTTTAGAGTTTGAAGAACGAAATGTACCAAGAACTTATGCTTGGGGACTGATACCTGTTAGATATGGTTGGGAATATGGAAAGAAGGAGAGATGTTTCTAAATTAAGAACAAGCCGGACGATCAAATTCTCGGATAATGATGAAGGAGTAGATCAGAGAGGATGAAGAGAGGATGAAGAGATACTTAGCAGAGAGAAAGTCACGGAACATGCAATGATGGTCGATCCGCCAAAGTTGGGTGGAACTAACAAAAAAACGGAAGAAAAATTTAAAAAACGATGGGTTTTTGGTGACAATAAATGAAGTATAGGAAAATAGTATTTATAATAAATACTACAAAATATAAACTTGACCACTACAAGCCTTGAAGTTTCTTTTGTTTACTACATAGTAGAAATAGTATTCTTAGACAACTGTTGTCTGTAATCAACCGCTAGGTTTCCCCCAATTTAAGTAGCGTTGTTTCCTCTCTAAAGAGGTTGGGTGATCCTCAGTAGGGTCTATCCGTGGCTTCCCAATATTTTAATACATTAGCACATATCATGTATTGTGTAAACAAAAATAACAGATCGAATAAATTTTAAATATCGTAATAATTTAAGTACCATGGATGATCACATGGAAACATACAGGAAGCGAGATAGCTTAGTATGTAGAGCACTGAGTTGCCGAAGAAGTTATATATTTAATCCTTTAACAGAAATGGATCTACAGACATTCCTGAGGTTCAACCAGGTTCTATAAAATGTGTAACATTTATGGGGGAAAACCTTTTGGTTGAGCGTCATCTAAATCAAATTAACTCCCTGGACAACCGTTGTCCTAGAAACAGTGGTACCGTTTTGCTTTTTTTTTAAAATATAATTGAAGCATTGTTTTATAAAAAAATTATTATGTAATATTTTGACAAAATAGCTGTGTTCCATCTATTGGTATTGATCCCAAGCTGCATAAAACCTTAAAAAACAGTAAAGATGGCTAATTATATACTTACGTTTTCAGAATCCTTTGTATTTTATATCAATAATTTACATCACTGTTATACAGTGCATTAACTAAGATAGTTTATAGATATCTATCCCTTATCATGAGTGACTGGAGTCGTGTTATCAGCTTCTTGCCTAACCGCGGTAGAGACGGGGTTCCGCGTGGGTGTACTCAGGCTTACAGAATCCGACATAAAGTAGGTACCCTAGCTGCATCTGTAGCCATCAATGGAATCTTGCATAAGAGAGCTCTCATTGAGCGGAGGACTTACACAAGAGCCGCTCCCACCTGGTGAAATCTACGCGCTACCTCTTTCCGTTCGTGGGTTCTCAAAGTCATTGATGCTATATACACCTTGATTCAGTTATACATATATATATATATATATATACCAGAAGCTCTGTATGCGAGTGAAACTGGCACAGAAAGAACAGAAGAAGGATACAGACTAAAATCTCGTAAAATAACGGAGAAAGTATCTAATCTTGCAGCAGACATCAGAAAACGAAGATTGAAATTTTATGAACACGTTCAGAGACTCCCACCAACAAGGCTTACATACAATATCATGACTTACGCAGGAAAACTGAAGAGTATACCGTGGATCCAGCAAGTCAAACAGGACCTAGAGAAAGCCCAGATAGGACCAGCGGAAGCACTGGACAGGAACACATTCAGTCAAAAAGTAAACAGATGGGTAGCTCAGCCAGAGAATGGAGTTCCAACGAGACCAGGAACCAAACGGAATGAGGAAAGGAAGAGAACCCACGGGGAGAGAATGAGAGCCATATGAAAGATCAGAAAGGCACTGCAAAGACACATAAAAGCACTGCGTGATCTATCATGGTCCATACGCAAACAATAATATATATATATATATATATATATATATATATATATATATATATATATATATATATATATATATATATATATAGAAAGAGAGAGAGAGAGAGAGAGAGAATTACTGCACAAAACGAAAAACCTTTCTCACTTCAAGACATGAAGGGTCTTGGGCTCACTACCTGATAGAGACTGTACTGTTTCTAGGAAATGCTAAAATATGAACATTATTGGGATTCATATCTTTCTTATGTGGAGCAATATTTTTGGACTATTAAAATTGTGAAATAAAACATTATAAATATGGTAACTCTTACAGTATTTTGTCAAAACTTCACAAAGGAGTTGTGGTAACGAGTGGTGAGGTATCTTATACTGGTAAAAAAATATAAAACCCTGAGAGTGTCTTGATTTCATTACATTGTGGAGACTGTACTGCTTCTAGGACAATGGTCGTGCAGCAGGAGAGTTGTCCGAGATCACACTGAACCGTAACGTATCTTACCCCACCTAAGGTTACTCACTTTAAAGTGGCTAGGTGAGCCCCAGGTGGTTCCGGAGGTCCCACAGGGTCTAAAGAAAAATCCTTACGTTAATAAAATAACTAAAAAAACGAAAATACCTGTCGATTTTACTAATTCAAGCATCATCAGCAGATTAGTAATATTAAAATTAAATAGAAAAAAAAGTACATCCCAACTTCACAGTTCAAAAAGACATCACAAAAGAGACAACATCCCACCACATCCAGGGCTCGAATACAATTGATAAATCATAATGAAGGTTCTCAAGACAACTGTGGTGAAATAAAAACGCCGCTTATAAAAAAATAAAAAATAAAAGTAGACATCGACAAAATATTGGCATAATTATGAAAAATATTGGCTTTTCGATCCCCCTCTCAGCCTACTATGTATGGACCGTATTCAAAATGAAAGAGTAATTTGGCCCCCAAGTAAACAAAAATTTATTTTTTTAAATTGTTACTTTGATAATGATTATTTTTAAATATTTTTGTTTTGAAGAGAAAAGATTTTTCCTGACTGGAATGCAAACCCGGGTCGTCTGCATCTCCGCTGCAGTGCTCTAAATTGCGATGTATATATATTATTATGAATAATATATTGACGTAAGTCAACAAGATCCTAATTAAAGTAAAGTTCAATGAACTTTCTTTCCCGTGTATACAACGCAAAAATTGCGGGAACACGGTGATTATAGGATCGGTTAAGAGAACAGATTTGTCTGACTTGGATACGACCCCTGGTAGCTGAGTGGTTTAGAACACTTTACCGGAGATACAGACGACCCGGGTTCGAATCCCGGACAGGACAAATCTTTTCTCTTCAAAAGAAAAATATTTAAACAAAAATCGATAGCTGTAGATTTAGCTAATAGCGTACAGTCTTTATTAAGCAAAACACATGCTATGTGATTTCTATATTTCTTAGTTATTTTAAATCGTGATGTAATTTTCTGAGTACTATGTTATGATTAAAATTGAATGAATCATTTTAAATTAATTTAGACATGAAAATCATAAATTCACATATTTGACTCGTAAGATAGTATCGCTACAACGAAAATATTTCCTTATTGTAAAGTACAAAAAATACGTAATCTTTAGAATTAGTTTAATAGCCACCTGTAAGAATGTGTATCTGTGTATAAGTATGATATCACACTTTACCATCAAGTGATTTTCCCTGGTTGTTATTTTTCCCCCTGAGGAGGCAATTTTTTTTATATTAATAGCGTCTGGGTGAGCCCCAGGACGGTCTCGCAGACACCTCCCATGCCCGTTAATAAATAATCTATCTTTCACAGTAATAATTATTTCCAATATTTTTCCACTTCTATTATCCATTGAATAAATGACTTGACTTGGCTAAATGATAGGTCTTATTTATTGAAATAATATGTTTAAAGGCTTGTTACTGTGTAGTGATCCGTAAGCTTAGCACCTGATTATGAAACAATCAGTTATAAATTACAATATATACCTGTAATTAATACATATAATATGTATAAACAAATATATTTCACCTGTAATCTTAATAGAGTATATATTTATAAAATATTCTATCCTCATAATAACACTCAGCTTCAAAACTCAATATCTGAACAGAGAAAAGTAACATTGAGGTTGCACCAATGGACCAATCCCATGTGAACCACGTCAAATAAATTTTTGCATATGTGTTACCTAAATCTGCTGCTACCTAAATCTGAGTTAAACTAAGTTTTATTTATTACAAAGATCAATAAGTAAATAACTTTTTTAAATTGTTTATCCAGTTATTTAGCTAATAACTTGCAATGTTTTTACATAATTAGTTTATGTTATTATTTTCTTTACCTATTTCAAAGCCCAATAAATAATTAAGCCCCCTCGACCGGCTAACCTCTTCACTATTGACATTTTTTTTGTCCTGAAACAGATCCTTGTTGAAGTGATCCTGGTCCTTGAATTCGATCCCTTTCCAATGGAATACTTCCAGATATCATGTATCCTTCTGATCCTCTTTTAGTTAAGCATATTTTGGGAGAAAAAATATTTAGAATAATAATTCTTATAATGACAATATAAAATAAAATAAAATTATTTATAAATATAATCGAAATATAATCGAACAACTCTAACGTTATTTTCTATAAACTGAAATTCCATTGCATAACAAAATATTTAAGACAAAGTATTATTATAAAATTAGGTTACATATAAATTGTAAAAAATGAGCTTAATATAAATTCTTCAATAAGTGTTGAGAATATTATATCTTTCTACCAAATATCAGTTTGTTGCATATGTAATCTATATAGATTAATAGTAGAACCTAAATAATTATACATATAAATAAAGCATACATATAAGTAAAAATATACATATAAATATATATGTTATTTTATAATTATGATGTGGACTTGAAGAGGGAGCACAAGGTTTAACTAAAAAGTTGGCTGATATAGCAAAGTCACTCACCTACTGTCCTTTCAGAAAACGCATTATTTTATATTTGAAACGCTTTGGGGAATGAAATTAGGTCCTTTTGCGCCTGCTGGATTGTTTTCGGATCCAGTGAAGGGGAAAGAGGGAGTGGATGATCGAGGAGATTCTTGGCATGATGGAAGTGAGGAGAAGCTAAAAGAATACGAGCAAAGAAAAATTTGGACACACACATTATAAAATAAGACCAAAAGTGAGAGAAGTGAAAGAAAAATGGGTTTTGTAGGTAGCCTCGTTTTATTGCTCCTACAAAATAATGACATAACTCAAAAATTGTCATTTTCCTCCAGCATGGCTTCAGTAGCAATTGTATTGTTTCAAGCTTTTTATTTCAGGAACGTCATATCGGATATTCCATTTCCAACATTTTTTTTTAATAAAGTCATATTTTGAGATGTGTCATGTTTGAACTTGAAGTTTTATGGAAATAATGACATAAGTTAAAATCAAAAAAGTTTCAAGCTTTTAAAAACTTTCTGATGATCAATAAAAGAATTTCATTACCATCAATACACTAGGAAATGCTTGCTTTACCAATAGCCAAATTTTTATTTTTTTAAACTCACATATGAACCTTCATATACCACTATTGAATTAAGTTTTTTGAGTTATGATGCTTTTGAAGGAGCGATATGGGAGTTTACATTGGGTACAGACACCAAAAGTAAGAATCGAAAAAATTGAGACGGAAAATGTAGATATAAAAAAAAACAGTGGCAAGACTGTGTCTTATCCCAGCTTATCTTTACCATATATTCCAGGGACATCTAAGGAAACGTGAATGACGGAATGAAGATCAACGGGTTACGTATTAACAAGAGATATGCTGGTGACATTGTCTTTGATTGCAAGCGATTGTGGAGAACTGCAAAGTCTTGTTGTGTTAATAGTGTTAGCGAGGAATATGAACTACACCTGAATATAGCCAAAACAGAAGCGATTCTAATAAATAAACCGTTTATAGTAATAAATAACTTACGGTATTTTTTAAATATCGATCGACACTTTTAACATCCATAATTGGTACTTATTAAAATAAATCCAAGATATAATTAATGATAAGAAGACGACTTCAAAATTAAAATACTATATATAATAACAATTTATTTATGAATTAATTGTATTATAATTATTAATCGTAATAGAATTGCGCACTAAACGATGGAGGGAATCGAGCATTGAGATGCAGCTCAGAAGCTATTTGAATAAGTTTCCTTGTGCGGTGCGGCCCCTTGCATTTACTACGCTCCGATGAATTAAACATCTCGCTGAATCCCCCCCCCCCTCATCTCCTCTCCTCCCCAGGAAAACCGCTGAGGCTACTGAGTGATTCCATCGATAGAATCTACCGGTCGTACTCCATCCTCTTCGTCAGATCCTGCCTCTCAATTGCTCCTATCCGGGCGCTCGTGCATTCTCTGAACCAATTATATCCAGTCATATTGAGGTTTCCATACATCTTGGGAAAATTAAGAGGATGCACCAATGTATTTTTGGACACAACTCCATTTTATATAAAAATGATGTGGTATAGGATGCAGTAGGAAAAATAGCAAAAATAAAGTATTTAAAATACTTGAAAAAACCAACGAGTCAACTAGGATTATAGTTGTTAGCTTAGTGTCTTGAAGAAAGGTTTTCTGCCTCAATGCGATGAGCCTGATTGTCCAATGCCTAACAGTCCTGTTAGGGTGAGATGTGCAGCACTCGGTCTTCTTTATTGTGATTTTCTTTACATGAGTGTCCTGGGAGTTTTCCTATTACACCCTATGTATAGTTTATGTCTCTTATTTAGTTTTTGCTCTCTTCTATTGATAATTTGACATTACATAAAATTTTGTACTGTATTGCTTGACTGTAGAAGTTGGACCATAAGAAATGATCATTTAAATTGCACTTAGAGCCCAGTATCGTTTATTTGTTTTATTTTTTTTTTATTTTGCAGGCGTAAGCGAGGATGTCGACTACTGATTAAATTAGTAACAATTAAAATTAAATTAATGTAAAAAAGCAAAGCCTCTAAAGATACATGAAATATAATTTAAGACATGTGCATAAAACTTACAAGCAAAAAAGTCCTAAGTCTCTTTCCCTTTCACGTAAGTAGGTCCTCCAACCAAAAACAACACAATTAATGAGAGCGGAGGTGGTCTAATATTTCTTTGGCAAGTTTTATGAATATGCCATTAGTGAAATCGGATCGGAAATGTCTGCCCTGAGTTCATAACCAGTCTGCTAATTTGGCCAATCGCACCTGCCTATCATACAGAGAAACAATCATTTATTAATATATGTCTGTGTATATATATATTTTATAATTACACACATGCATATATATATACATATATATATATATATATAAATTAATGTAAAAAAGCTAAACCTCTAAAGATACATCAAATATATTTTAAGACATGTGTATAAAACTTATAAGCACAAACTTCCTAAGTCTCTTCATAAAGCATTTTTCTGGTACCACAACAATTTTGAAGGGTCTTGGTTTTAGTACATGGAGGAGACTGTACGGTTGTGAAGAGAGATGTTTTGGTGATATCACACATCATTCCTAAGCGGAAAGTATGATGAAAGTATTTCCCTGATTAAAGGTAACTAATTTATAAAGGCTGGGTGGGCCCCAGGAGAGTTCGTAGATCCCACAGGGTTCATCCGTAGCTTTTTAATAATTAATCTGCCATCTTCTAAAAGAATAGAAAACAAAAATACCTGCCAATATTGGTGGAAGATGGGACTTGGTGATCAAAGGATGTTTTCTCTGTTTGGTATCTTGTTGGACTAGTTTACAATAATATCGAAATATTTTATATATAAATGTAGAGACACTGATTCATAGCTTTAATTTTTAAGAAATGTAGCATTAATTATTGAAAAAATAGCTTTTATAGCTTTAATTTTGCATTTAGTTTCATAGCGTTTATCGCTAAGTAGGAGAACGCCAAGGAATGGGAGTAGTCAAGAGGGGAAAAACAAGAAAATTAGCAAAATCATTTGAAACATGTTTATAATATTATTGATTAAAACTCAACATGGGACATGTGTTTTACAGTAGAGTGTGTCTTGTTCTACGATCTGTCAATATAAGATTATAGCGACTTAAAATTTTTTTTGCGTCAACACTATTGACAGGGGCCCACACTCTTCACTATCCACAGAACTCTTCTGACAACTTTCTCTTATTTGGGTTAAGAAACCCTGGTTCTTTACCTTCTTTACAGCCTTTAAGGGTTTGGTAGGGAAACACCACCACTCAATTTTTTTAAAGTAAGGCTTAGATACCAAGTCCTCCCAAAACAAATGAGCGTATGGATATTTTGGCCCTTTTAATACATTTACCAATTTTACAAATTGGCCACACACTTCGTCAACAAATGTCAAATGAATAGAAATCAAATTACCCTTAGTTATCTGCAAACTGCCCTAAAATGTAACCAATACTCGAGTTATCCTTCTTTTCAGCTAGATATTCGACTGCATGAAACCACGTGTTCCATCTATTTATGACAGGACTAGGAAAAAGTTTTGCTTCCATTTCAGGATTATTCTCTTTTAAGAAATAAATGTACTCACTTTTCATCTTTCGAGCAAACAATGGATGTATTTAGAAAGCCAAATCTACAATATGACCAATAATCAGCCTAAAAACTGCTTTCTCAGAACCTTCTAATGGCGCCGAGTCATTAACCGAGCCTATTAGCTAAATATCGCTCCAGCTAAGTTATATTAGCTAAATTATATTCCAGTATGTTGCTATGATAAGTTGTGTTTGGAAAGTGAAAAAAAAATTGTTGTGGTTGCCTTTAAAGGAAAACAAAAGTTACATAATGTCTACAGGCTCTTTAGGTAAGCAAATAATATATTATTAATTTATAATAAACAATATTAAATATTAAAACATATTTTGTTAAGCATATATGTTCTTTATTGATGTAGAAAAAAACCTTAAACATTTCATTTACTGTTCTTTCTTGGTATGGGAAAAAAAGTACCCTTTGTTTCGTGCCAATTTTTTCATAATATCAAAATACAGTAACTACACTTTGAATTATGTAAATTTAATATGTTGTAGACCCTCCCAACTAATTTTTTTAAAAAGATCGTATAGGGATTGTTACGAGAATTCAACTATTTGAACTTCTTCTCAAAGATTCATTGGTTTCTCGAACAAATACTGTTTCTGCAAGAAAGTTGATGGTTGATTACAAAATAAGAGGCCCTGAAAATAAAGCTATTGTAGATGTTAAAAAAAGAGAAATTATTTCTTTTTTTTCGCCGGGTTACTCTCTCTTGCCATTCGGGCGAACTACCAGGGCAGCCGAGGCGCTTGGTTCAAAAACTCGAAATTTTTACTTCCGGTGGCATTGTTGAAAAGTTCGCATATTGTTGAGTTTTGTCGCTGCTATTTCGCGTTTTAACTTATTTATCGCTTTAATTCGCGAAAATATCGTTAATGCTATGAATCAGTGTCCTCTCTCTCTATATATATATGTATGTATATTTATATAATATATACATATAAAAAAGACATAGGTGTGTGTGCCATATGTACATCATTAATAATCTAATATAGTATGAGTATAATATAAACATAATATAAATAACTTATATCTAAACATCCTTTCACTACAGTTAGCTTATATTATATTAT
Source organism: Troilus luridus (assembly GCA_964056705.1). Lineage (NCBI taxonomy): Eukaryota > Metazoa > Arthropoda > Insecta > Hemiptera > Pentatomidae > Troilus > Troilus luridus. Next base: position 110,731,041 of record OZ057414.1, on the reverse strand, counting down.
ATATGATATTATCAGTACGCCATACATCGCTTAGCTTATTAACCCTTTATGGTGGTAAAGTTTTTTAAAAATTAGGTTTATACTATATTAATTTATTTCTTTTTATACTTTGTATGTATTTATACATTTATCTTTTTTTATACTCTATTATTTGTGATATATTCTGATGACCCAAATATTTATTGTTCTCATTTTCTCCACACAGAACCTACTGGCAGGTCGTAAGTGCTGAGGGGTGATGATTGATACCATGATTGCCCTGATTATTTGTAAAACTATACATTCGTGACAGTTAAATTACTATCTGTATTAGTTATTTACTTTTTTTATTATATATATTATTATAAGTTATAATGGGGCCAGGAAGCCCAGTAGTAGAGCGCTGAGTTGCTGTCCTGAGAGTACCGGGTTCAAATCCGGCTGTGTTAGATAAATTATTTAATCTGTTAACATCCACGGATAGACCTGTGGGATTTGCAGACAAAGGCTCTATAAAGTTGGTACCCTTCATTCGGAGAAAAACCTGGAAGTTGAGCGTGATCTGGAACTGATCACCTCACTGTTGTCAAAAGTTGTCTTAGAAACAATACAGCCTCTAACATGTATTGAACTGCATGGGCTGTAGTAGTACAGACTATTGTTTTTTAAATTTATTTTACTCTAATTTGCTCTATAAAATATAATAATAAAAAAAAATACAATAATAAAAAAAAGAAGATAATAAATCAAATATGATAATAGTAAAATAAAATAATAAATAAACCATAACAATAAATAAAATAAAATCATGAATAAAACAAAATAATAAATAAAATAAAATCATGAATAAAACAAAATAATAAATAAAATAAAATCATGATTAACCAAAATAATAAATAAAATGTAATAATGAATAAATAATACAAGAAATAAAATAAAATTATTAATAGTCATTAATAAATAAATTATTAATATTATTAATAAAATTTTAAAATTCTTTGTTATTATTTTACTAATTTGCTCTAATTACGAAAAATAATTTTATTAGAATACAATATTCTGAACCAGTCAAAGTTTCGCTAATCCAGGTATCACCAGAACATTAAAAAAAAAAAAAAATCACATCCATTCTAGTATTTTATCATGTTGAGTATTTTATTGAACGTTGATTATTTTATTGAACCAATTGAAGTAAGATAGGTGTTTCTGATTTATGATCTGTTATGACTGTTAATATGAGATGTGTTGCATCGGTGTATGTACTGATGATGCTTTATTGTTTATTTGTTTGCCAATAATTTAGAGACTTAATATGGTTTTTTTTTTTTTTTAGATTTCCTATTGCATTTTGATCATAATATTATGTCTCTTTTTTATTTTTCGCTCATTTTTATTAACAATAATTATATTTATTATGTATTTGGAAGAACAAAAAAAAGATCAATTCTTTCGTCAATAAGTCATTAATTTTAGATACATAGGTTAATTAATAAAACTATGAAATAGACAAGCGTAGGTTGTGCAGTTCCTGGAATACTCAACGGCTTTGAGGTTTAGTCACCCTAACAAACGGACTTGATTGGACAAACCTAATAGTTTTATTAGTCTGTTTAATCTAGAATGGATTAACATTTAGAAAAAACTGCACGATAGCCGATAGCCTAATACCAAAGACTTGTTCTAACCATACAACTATTGGTTTGTTAATATTTACTCCATAATTGAAAAATAAAATAAAAACTGAGTCTAGGGTCTTGGTTGATAGTGAAACAGGTTAGTTCTATGTGTCACTAAATTAGCTTCAATTAATGTTTAATACTTAATATTTCTTTAAAAAAAAAAGTGTTGTATTCTGATCGTACAGATTAGATTTAAGACTAAGGTGATAAAAGTGCGGGTTTAATCGCCAGCCATGGGCGAAGCGTCTACTTCTTCGCAGGCGGTAAGTGAAATGGAATCGGACAACATTAATTTAAGTTCAAATAATAACAATACTGGTTCCTGGGAGCTTGTTACTGGTCGAAAACGACCTTTACCAATTGAACCGGACCTTACAAGACAGAAACGACAAACGCCAATACCAACACACAATAAATTTCAAGCCCTAACCTCAACACCGGACGAACCATCAGAAAATAGCACAAAACCAGTCCTAAATCAGAAACCGCCCCCAATTTATATTAATGGTGTAGAAAATTTCTCTGCACTAGTTACATTCCTCGAAGAAAAAGCCGGACCAAATACTTTTACAGTGAAATCTACACTGAAAGGTGTAACTGTGTATCCAGATACACCTGAAACGTATCGAAAATTAAATGCAAGTCTTAGAAGAGAGGGGGCGGATTTTCATACTTTCCAGCTCCCACAGGACAGATGCCCGAGGATAGTAATTAAGGGCCTTCATCACACTACACCGATTTGCATCATCAAGGAGGCACTGAAACAGAAAGGTTACGAAGCTTCAAACGTAACCAACGTTATATCCAGATTCAAAACACCTCTCCCAATGTTCTTTGTGGACATTACCAAAGAAACATTCACAGAGAATGTTTATGAAATAAAATCGATTTATTATACAAAAATAAATATCGAGGAACCGAGAAAAAAAAAAGACATCCCGCAATGTCTAAGGTGTCAGCAGTATGGTCACACCAGAGGTTACTGTAACCACCCACCAAGGTGTGTAAGGTGTGGCGGGCATCATGATAGCAGCTCATGTACAAAAACTAGAGAAACCCCTGCTACCTGTGCCAATTGTGGCGGCCAACACCCTGCCAACTATAAAGGTTGCCAAACATTGAAGAACCTCAGGGTTCAGCGTAGCTCAAGGAATTACCACCACCGACCTACACCACCTCAACAAATTCAGTTACCACCGGACCCACAGGAATTCCCAGCTCTACGACAACGTTCACAGCACCATCGTCAAGGACAACCGCAGAACGACGTCGGATATCAGCAGATACCAAGGAGTCAACCTGCAACGAAGTCGACACCACAACAACATCATGCTCCAACAGGTATGATGGATAACAGTACTCAGCCGGTACCCCCAATTGATAATGCTCCTCCTCAACTTTTTCAAATTTTAAATGGCCTAAATAACCTTATCCACCCTCTTTTTATTCTCCTCCAACAACTAACTCAAGTCACACAAGCCTGGAGCAATAGCCATGCCCCCTAATTTTGCAACAGCTGGCTCCTTGTCAATTCTCCTATGGAACGCTAACGGACTGATGCAACACCGGACGGAACTTGATTTATATTTACATGAAAAAAGGACAGACATAGCACTTATCACTGAAACACATCTTACACCACGATCAAAAATATTTATCCCAGACTATACTATTTACAGGACTGATCACCCAGACAAAACGGCACACGGAGGCACCGCCATTATCATCAAATCGTCATTAAAACACAATCCTATTCACTTACCCATCACACCACACTTACAGTCTACTGGCATCACATTACATACAAAACATAAAAACATAACGGTTGCTGCTGTGTATTGCCCCCCTAGGTACAAGCTTACATCTTCGATGTTTTCTGAGTTCTTTAAACGTTTAGGTCGATCTTTTATCGCAGGTGGTGATTTCAACGCGAAACACCAATGCTGGGGTTCAAGATTGTGTACCCCAAGAGGTAGGAACTTGTGGTATGCTCTTCATGAACTTGCATTAGATACTTCAACTCCTAATTCTCCCACTTACTGGCCTACTTCTAGACGTAAAACCCCGGACTTACTGGACTTTTTTATTACAAAAGGACTTAGAACAGTATACAAGACTGTAAATACGAGTTCTGACCTCTGCTCTGATCATTCTCTAGTCCAGATGACCCTATGCGAAGAACCTTCTGAGGCACAAAAAAGGCCTGCGCTCACACAGGATATAACTGATTGGGGATTATATAGATCTTACCTTAACTCTGACCTCACAATTCCTGTTTCAATAAAAAACGAGACAGAACTAGAGGAAGCAGTGGAGATGTTCACTAGAAGTATACAAGAAGCAGCGTGGTCAGCATCAAAACCCAGGTGCAGGAAATCAGATAACTTACCAAGCTACCCACAGTATATTAGAGATCTGATCAGAGCCAAGAGAAGAGCTCGTAAAAATTGGCAAACCAACAGACAACCTTCAGATAGACGGACATTTAATAAACTAAATAATGAACTGAAACGCCAAATTAGCAAATTTAACAGGTCAAACTACGACAACTACATTAAATCCCTTTCGACTGACGATGGAAGTTTATGGAAGCATACCAAAAGACTCTTAAAACATCGTGAGATGTCAGCACCTCTTAGAAAAGAAGATGGCTCTTGGGTTGTGTCGGACGAGGAAAAATCCGAGCTCTTTGCCGACCATCTTTCTTCCGTATTTACCCCACATACTGACTTTATAAACACAGAACACGAAAACTTGGTAAATAACACACTTGACATTCCATTACAACTAACACTGCCACCGCCCTCATTCACTCCCACAGAAGTAGCAGAAATAATTAGACACTTACCAAAAAGAAAAGCCCCCGGCTATGACTTAATAAATGCTGAGGTGCTCCAGCAAATGCCTAGGAAAGCTCTAGTGTTTTTAACGACAATCTACAACTCAATACTTAGAACTACAAAATTCCCTATACAATGGAAATACTCTTTTGTAACCATGATTAAAAAACAAGATAAAGATATTAGCAGCCCTTCCTCGTACAGACCTATTAGTTTACTCTCCATTTGTTCAAAAATTTTTGAAAAATTACTTTATCCCCGATTATTAAAGTTACTGACAGACAAAAATATAATCCCTCACCATCAATTCGGTTTTCGGAAATCACACTCAACAACTCAACAATTACACAGAGTAACTGACTACATATCGACAGCACTAGAGCAGAAGTTATATGCAACTGGAGTGTTTCTGGATGTCGCCCAAGCATTCGACAAGGTCTGGCACCAGGGGCTTCTCTTTAAACTCAAGACTGTATTACCACACACTTATTATCTGATTCTTCACTCATTCCTTGCAGACAGATTTTTCTCAGTCCGGCAGGGCTCAGAGCTATCTTCAATAAGACCGATCTTAGCCGGCGTGCCTCAGGGATCAATACTTGCACCGCTGTTGTACATAACATATACACACGATATTCCACTAAGTACTGACATACTGACAGCAACCTACGCTGACGACACTGCCATAATCACCAAACATCAAGACGCGACGCAAGCCTCACTAAACTTACAACATAACTTACAAAAGTTGAGTGAGTGGTGCCAACTATGGAAAATTAGACTGAACCATGAAAAGTCACAGCACATCACTTTTACTCTTCGACGTGAAACATGCCCTCCCATTTACCTTAACAACTCACCCATCCCGCAGACAGACAAAGTACAATACCTTGGACTAACGTTTGATAGGAGAATGACATGGGGTCCTCACGTTAAGATGAAACGCCAATCACTGAATCATAAGCTCAATTTAATGTACTCACTATTCAGGAAAACCTCCAAATTAGACATAAGACAGAAACTAAACACGTACACTTACCTACTAAAACCAGTTTGGACATATGCATTACAAATTTACGGGATCGCTAAACAGACTCACAGAAAACGACTGCAGACTTTTCAATCAAAAGTACTAAGACTTATCACCAAAGCACCATGGTACGTCAATAACAAAACTCTGCATACTGACTTAAAAATACCAACGGTTGACGAACACATACGAACATACTACAAACGTTTTCAAGAAAAACTACACGGACATCCAAACCCATTAATAGAACGAATGGCCTCTACTCTCATGCCTGACAACACTAAGAGGAGGTTAAAAAGAACGTGGATGAGGGATTTGTTATAAAGGAAATTGAATCAAGCCAAGGGAGAGGTACCGCTGGGTACTGTTCTTCTTCATGCCTTTCAAGTCATTGTATCATGTTTGTTTTTTTTTTTTTGTTTTTTTTTGTTTTGTTTTTTAGTGTCAGACTATCTGCTGATTGTCACTGTTTTGTATTTGACAGGTGTAGATACAAATATAAAGAGAAAAAAAAAAAAAAAAGGGTCTTGGTTAGAGACTGTACTGTTTTTAGAACAACGGTTGTGCAGGCAAGTGATTGTCCGAGATCACGCTCAACCACCAGGTTTTCCCACCAAATCAAGAGTACCATCCGGGGTTGCATGTCATCCGTGGCTGTTAACAAGTTAACTAATTTATTTTATATATCAAGATAACTAATAGCTTGAATATTTAGCTTTGAAACTAAAATAGGTTAATAACGATTCGGATCCTTAAAATTATTCGTTATAAAAATCCAAATTGTTGTCCAGAGTGACCAAATTAATGCTATACAAGTCACTAATAAGGCCTGTTGTAACTTATGGAGCCGAAACTTGGAGCTTGTCCCAACATGACAGCAATAAATTATAAATATGAAGTCGGTGAAATATGGAAAATAAAGACAAACGAGAAGATGGACAACTTGTTGAATAATGAAAATATAATAAACTTTATAAGAGGAAATAGGTCAAGGTGAGTTGGCCACGTTGTGAGAATGGAAAAGGATAGACTGCCAAAGAATCCGCTGGAAACCAAAACATCTGGAAGAAGAAGATGAAGACCAGGAAGTATATGGGAGGATAAAGTGTCTAAAGACGCCTTGAAACTAGATGTCAGAAATTGAAAAAGGGGAGCAATGAATAGAGAAGACTGGAGAAAGAAAATCCAGGAGTCCAAGTGTAGCACCGATAATAATACGAGAATTATAAAAATAAACATAATACAAGAATAAATTAAAAAAGACTTATATCGGAATATGAGGAAGAAAATGGTCCGGGTGAACGTCAACAAAAAAATTTCTCTTATATTTATATTTAGCCCTGAAGAAAGACCTGAAATGTGGGTCGAAACGTCGGCTTTCCAACTAATTTTTATATTTGTTTTTATTAACTCTTAGTTTTTATTTACTATAATTCTGTTATAAGTTTTAATTTTACATTCGTCACATTGTTGTTTTAAACAGTACCTCTTTGTTATTATATAATTCAATCCCCCCTGGTTCTTATTTATACTACTTACTACATACAATATTACTCTATCAATATATTACAAATACTGCTCTTTACAATATACTACATTTAATTTATTTGTATCTTGTATATTTAGCCTTGATGAAGACCTGCCTGCAATGTTGGTCCAAAAGTCGGCTTCCAAATAAATGGTTCTTCCTCTATAAGAGAATTTTTTGCCTATACCCGGACCATTTTCTTCCTCTAAGAAAATAAAACTGTACCAAAATAAAAAACAATAAAAATAAATAAAAAGAGACTTGAATATTAACAGATTATCATTCAAAGTTATTCATTATTCAATAATAAGAGTATATAATTTCAAAAGATAGACGATACAGCTTTTTATTCGATTGGATCTTCCCCGTTTTGATGAATGGTTCTACAACCACCTTATTTGGATGGCCAAGGAGAATAGTCTGCGTCCCAAATACTTCGGAAACGGCTGAATCATAAGCTTCCATGAGATTTAAAAAGAGAAAAGAAAATGGGTTACGACATCCTACCGATTATTAGGCAGTAACATTACTAAGACCTCCAAATACAGACTGTGCCTATTACACGACCAGAATCACAGACTAGGTGGGGGCGAATCCTAAGGTGACCGCCAAGTATGGCGAGTCCTTGCATTATTTATCGATAGGTTAACTACTCGATTTTTAGTTAAAATCAATTATAATGGGCTCGAGTACTCTACATTACTAAACCCACCACAACCCATGAAGGGTCTTGGGTTCAGTACGTTGTGGAGACTGTACAGTACTGAAGGAAAATAGTTAAAAGACAATATGAATGACTTTATATTCCGGGATCCGTTTTTTGGAATAATATAGAAAAAAAAACATGTCCCATTAAAACCCCTGAGGAGCAATGGACTGAATACATGTAGAGATTGTAAGTTTTTGAAGCCAACAGTCGTGCAGCGAGGTGATTTGTCGTAGATCAAGCTCAACCGCCAGGTTTCCTCCTATTACAGGTACCCACATTATAGAGGTTGATGGAACCCCAGGAGGGTCCTAGATCCCATAGGCTCCATGGCTAACTGATTAAATAACAGAGCTCTAATCAATTGTAATTGTGTACTCTCATGTACTATTTCTATATTCATGAGCGCGGAATTACTTAAAAGACATTAAAAAGTATTATTACTATACTTACTTTATGTACATCCTCCTCGATTAAACCAAAATCTTTAATTAACATTAAAAAATAAACGCTCGAAATTTGACATACAATAATTATTAAGACAAAAATAGAAATATCAGCTGAAAACAGTTGGGAAACGTTAAACAAAAACATATGAAGAAACAAAAAAAAAAGTATACCGAAAGAAAGATGATCATTAAGACGATAAATGGCTGAAAAATAAATTTCACAAAATACATAAATATAAAAGAGCTAAAGCTCATAATGAGAAATTATTGTGAATTATTGAAACAAAAATGGCAATGTTCAAATAAGAACATTTAAATTACAAAATACAAGGATAGGAAGAATCGTTAGGTATCATCATTAGTGAATAAGAATTTACAATAAAAATCAGTTGGTTGTACATTACCTCGACCAAATCACTTCTTTGCATAACTGTTAGTTTGGAACCAGTGTAATTAACAATATAACTCTTCATGGGTTGTTCATGTAGGAAAATTTTTAAGAATACGGCTATACAATGAAATGGCTAGATAAACTGTTAAAAATCTATGTTAGCAGTAAAAATTTATAAGGTGACTGTTATTAAATGAAATTGATAATAAAACCAATTAAATCCACGAGTCGGTGCTGGGCAACCCTGGCGTACACTGAATGGCCACATTTCGCATTCGTAGTGAAATATGATTTAATGATAAAATGACTTCTTTTTTTTTGGGACTGTCTGTTGTTTCAAGGTAACTTATTAACCAATACTTTATTGACTAACATTATCAAGGTAAAATGATACAAGAATCATAGATTAATTTTACATTTATATTGACTTATCACACACAATATTTAATCCGGTTTTCATATTGAGATATTGATTAACAAAGGCAAGTTTCCATTCAGTCATCATATTCCCCGTTGAGAGATGTTTTGTCCTACAAGATAATGCTCCGTGTTGTCAGAACTGCTATGTTAATGTCACGTTATGTAAGAATGTATCGCTCTGTTATGTAATTCCGTCTAATTAATAAGGGCTCAGGGATACATATTTATATCTGTCGTTGATCGGTTTCATTACCAATCGAATCAACTGTGGGTGTGTCTCCTGATCTCTTTCCTGCAAGTGGGTTGTTTACTATCATTAGTAATACCTTATTATATACATAATATTCAAACTGCATTATTCAATTTTACAAATATTTATAATTTATTTGTTTATGATAACTGAATACCAAGCAAAAAGTTCATGAACATAACTGCTTCAGTTCATGTGAACATATTCCTAATCATATATACAGACTGTTTCAGGGTTAAGTAGTCGAACTCAAAGCTAAGGACCTCAAAACAATAAAAAAATTTCCTATGGAGGTATATACCCAAACGAAATTTATATTCTATTATAATTTTTTAATCATTGCGTTAACTTTTTTTTATATTTTTATTTTATATATTCGATGTTGACTCTCCTAGTAATTAATACCGTCTGTCTTCTACTTCTGTAAGTAATTTCCCTCCTAAGTCCTCCTCCCAACTCTCAAAGAACTGACCACCGAAGAACAAGAAGCCGAGAGGATGGCCCGGAAGAAGAACTAATTAAACGAGGTAGCGGGTCCGAGCCCCGTTTCCAAGACTAATTAGTTCTTCCCCTATTAGCGGGCATTCCATTTTTATATTTTGGTGTGAACTGGAATTAGCGAACCCTGGGAATCGTCTATTATATTAATCGTGGGACGCAGCTTTCTCCTCCTTCCAGTTGGGAACTAGGAGTCGATGAGATATCTTCGGCGTGCTCTCTGCGTCCAGGACGTAAGTCGTAAAGAAGGATCTTCTGGGAGGCAATGGGGGGATCACATTAAAGATGTGGTGCATCTTACTGCAGTGATATTGACATAATGCAGCAAAAATAAATAAAAAATACCTAATTATGGATTAAATTGGTCAAGGGGGTGCAGTCAAAGATAAGCAAAACTTATGTTAACATGCCAACGTTTCGGCCTAAGCTGTAGGCCATCTTCAAGTCTAGGAAAAGAAACAGAAAATAACTATATAAAACATTCCAGTACCAAGGAACAATAACAGAATATATGTACATAATTGATAATAATGTAAAGAAATACAGAGAGTAAGATAAATTATGAAATAGCTAGCGAGTAAAGTAAAGTAAAGAGCAAGGTCCATTATGTAATGACTGGTGAGACGAAAATTCCGGGGTTCTCACTTGATAGAGGCACGGTGATCCTCAGGATGGTCCTAGATCCTATATGATCCATCTCCGGCTGCTAACAGATTAAATAAAAGTCTTGCCAGGAGCGGGACTATAACCCAGGGCCTTCGGCAGTGCTCTACCACAAGTTGCAACAACTAACACGATTTTATAATGCTATTGTTTTATTTAATTTACTTATTTTATTTGTTTTTAAATATCCCAATGCTCTTTTTTTCACATACAATTAATTATAAAAGAATGTCTCTTTATTCGTGGACAAGTTCAGAACCATGCGCTCTACCAATGAATGGACTACCTGCTGCTACTACTAGGAATTACTGTGTTTAAATAAAATAAATAGCATAGCCATGACAACGCACGTGATGCGCCATATGTCATGTGACTGTGGCCAGCAAGTAACAGAAATTGACTCATAATGACTCAGGTAACTACGGGCTGGCAACTGACTAAGTCCATTCATGCGCCCCATATGTTCATCTCGGAAATTCCTTCTTTTGATTAAGTCAGATATGAATCAACTGAATGAGCCATTGTCACGAAGAATAAAGAAAGAATCCATGACTCCTTTGTAAATGAGTAGCATTAATTACAGGAATGCCATGAGAAACCTCTATACTTACTGCTCTGTCCGTTTGCAGAGGAGTGTCCATTTTAGGGGGGTATTCAGAAATTTAGGGAGCGGAATGCCTCAGTGGTACAGCATTGAGTTGTCACGTCGAAAATCCTGGTTCAAAGTCCGCTGTTGGCAAGATTTTATTTAGTCTATAGCAGCTGGAGATGGATCATATGGGATCTAGGACCCTCCTGGGGCTCACCCAGCCTCTATAACGTGGGTTCCCAAAATAACGGGGAAAATCTGGCGGATGAGCGTGATCTATGACAAATCACCTCCCTTGCACAACCGTTGTCCATGAATACTACAGTCTCTACCATGTACTGAACCCCAGAACTGGGTAGAAAGGAGAAATGAAGTATTTGTGAATTAATTATTTATTTATGAATTAATCTGTGTCACTAACTTAAAATTTCTCAAACCAACAGCGAATGCCCCTTTCGTTAAACACCCACCCAGCTCTGAACGTGGTAGTGATGTTTCTGGCAGCTTGGGCTGCCAAGTGTCCAATTTTAAACTAAAAAAAAAAATACATGAAAATCTCTTATTTTTATGGTCATAGTTGATGGCATACTATACAATGTTCGGTATCTGTTCCGCTGGTTGTCACTTCGAGTTACAAGTTTTAACTGTTTATGTGTTTTTAATATTTTCCAAAAATACAAGATACCCTGAGCTTTAGTATGGAAAATAAAATGTAATTATGGATAATGTGTATACTTCGGTAATCATTTCATCAAGAAATAAAAGTTTCATCTGACATTTCGAAATATTGATGATAATAGCAGAAACATTCATTTCTAGATGAAATGACGAAGTATACGAATTTATCATAATTACATCATCTTTTCCATACTAATTGATAACTTGTATTTTTGGAAAATATTAAAAAGGAAAAGAATGAAAAGATAAAACTTGTTGTGGCGACAACCTGCGGAATAATTACCAAAAAAAGGAATACATAATTATTAGATGACCGTATAAATATGTAGGAGAAAATTATCGGGATGATTTAAAAAAAAATTTAATTGTGAGCAATTATTCATTCTGAATCTATTCATCAAATATTTCTTCTGGTTTCTACTGCCTTCGCCAACGTTATGCTATACCGACCCTCAGTTCCTTCCTCAGTCCTTAAACTGAGACTCACAGAGGTATAGTTATTAATCTGAGTTTCATATTAAGCCCTGAGGATGCTAGCTGCATGCCTAGCGAAACGTTGGTAAAGAATTTGACAACACGGTCCAGAAAGCAGAGGAAATATTTGATTAATGGATTCAAAATTATGGCCGTGGCAATTTAAGAGAGTATTTAACTGTTTATTCAATTTAAAAATTTATTTTTGACATCCTCCCGGACAATATTCTCCCAAAATAATTAATAATTGCTATAAATTAGACACAAGATACCCAAAAACTTTTTGTGAACACAACTTGAAACGACAACCTGCGGAATAATTACCCCATCTTCGTTCAATAGTAGTGATAGTAAATATTATAACAAAAAAAGAGGATTAATACAATCTATAAATACAAACACAGTAAACAACAGAAGTCCTGCAATTCCAATCAAATTTTTATTATTAATAAAAACTGGCATGTTATACACTAACTCTCTATCTGTTCTAGTGGCATTTACCACCTCATTGATACAGACAATCCTATTATATAGATCTAGGCTTCACACTGGCAGTAGAGCATATTATGTAATGTAAGCTATCCTGAAAAGTATAGCTATAAAAGATGAATATTCCACCATGCATTTCTTTGTTTTATCTCAAAGGGATTAGGCAGCGTCTTTGATTAAAGCTCCCAGACGGCTTGACCTTTTCCAACAATTATCGTTATATTGGTGAACACCCCATGGAAATCCGTGGAGTAGTTTTTGAGTTTATAGCGAACAGATAGACAGACGCTGCGGAGGACTTTTTTATAGAAACTGAGGAGCCAATAGTAGCGATAAGTACTATATCAAGTATATAAAGTAGCCGATGGGATCGATCGATCCTTACCCCCCCCCCCCCGGAGAGGAGCGGATATGGTGGGGATGAAAGAGGCGGCGAGGGGGTGGTCCACTTCCGGTCCTCGCGTGGGAACTTCCGCCCTGACGTGAGGCAGATGGAGCCCCCACGTGGTGTCCCGTCCTCTTCTATTCTCGTCTCTCTTCAAATATTTATCTTACACTATAGCAATTATTATTAATTTTATTATATAATTTTTTTGAATAATATTAGTTGACGTTGTATATATGAGGAAGAAAATGGTCCGGGTGGAGGTCAAGACAATTTTTTATTAATAATACCATAATTTGTTATTAACTTTTATTTTATTATTATATCTACAATAATTCTGTTCTATAATATTTTATTAATATTTAATCTGTATCTGCCATAATTCTGTTCTAATTTGTTACTTTCTTGGATTCTTTGTTGGATACCTTGTTGGATAATTTTTCATTCATTACTTTGTTCTAATTTTTAGTTTTTTATTTGTTACCTGGGTGGATTTAACAGTACCTCTTTGTTAATATATAATTCAATTCCTTCTGGTTCTCATATCTACTACTTACTACATATAACATTATACTATCAATAAACTCCAATAATGTTGGATGGAAATTGTTGGGGGGTGCAGTCAAAATATACACACAAATAAGTGAAAAATTATTTGTTATTAATTTGTTTAAATTAATAAGTTTCCACTTATTTGTGTGTATAATTTTACTGCACCCCTCAAGAATTTTGTGTGTATATTTTGACCCAACAATTTCCATCCTCCATTAGTTCTTCCAGTCAACTATTTCCTCTTTAACATACATCTAATGGTATTCTTCACCATATATATATATCAGTAGTAATAGCTATATACAATCACAGGGAGCACAAGAATAATGGAGCCAGGATATTAATATAAAGTAGCCATTGCTATTTCCAGAAATTTTATGATTTTAAATTATTGATGTATTATAATAATGCCTGAAAAAACGGACTGCATAGCTTTATAGTTATTTTTCCCTAAAACGTATTATGAATTTGTATTCTTTATGACACTCTAAAGCAAGCCTAAAAAACAAAGTGAGTTCATGTCATTTTTCCTTTCAAAATCTTAGGTTTTGTCACACTAAAAAATGTTATATTAATTATTCTTATGATGGTGATCATTTTAAAATATTTTTATTTTGAAGAGAAAAGATTTAAAATATCTAATTGACGTAAATTAACGAGATCCTAATTAAAGTAATGTTAAATGAACACTCTTCCCCGTGTATAAATCCCAAAAATTGCGAGAACACGGGGATATAGGATCGTTGAAGAGAACGGATTTGTCTGGCCTTGTTACGAGCCAAGTTAGCTCAGTTGGTTAGAAAAACTTGCTATAGGCGAGGGCGAGCCGGGTTCGAATCCCAGCCTGGACAAATCTTTTCTCTTCAAAATAAAAATATTTAAAAATGTTAAATATAAATGTGATGGATTATTTAATTTCCGATAGACGGTTTGTTAACGATCATACATAAACAGAATCTTAACTTCGTACAGCTAGAATTAAAATATAAACTCCCCGGTAATGTAAAGTGAAAGAGTTTGGTGGTTGGTCAGGATTGGCTGACCGAATATCGTCTTTTACCTGGTGCTCTAAAAGAAGGTTTTGGTAATATCTTCATTAGAATGCTATTGGAAATATCGCAATAAACAAAGCTATAGATAAAAAATAAAAAAATCACATGAAAGAAAGAAGACAGGACAGATGAAATTCATCATTTAGAGACCACATTCCAAGAGGTTTGGGGCATTCTTTGTAAGGTTTCTGTCTCAACTTTGTCTTATTTGAGGAGATTTTTCTTTTAGTGTGCAACCTTATGATGCCTGAATCGGCGAATCGTCCACTGCTTACTTTTACCCAGTATTTTGGAAAACTAAGGCTTTGTTTTGGAGGATTTTTTCTATTGCGTTTTCCTGTTTTTTAATGTAATATCTTAATTTAAGGTCAACATAGGATCCTCGGAACTCGATGTTAATGACTCTTTTTCGTTTTCAAATGGCCGACTGGTATTTCAACTGAAGTTCAGAGCCGTACAAAAAATCTGATCTTGCAAAGAGACGTCGATTCAAGACAACTGCTGGTGATTTTCTTTCAGGCAGTCGAAAGTACCCTCGAAAATTGACATCCTACAGGATGAAGACGGATATATTGGGTTGTCACACATGAAATGTCCGATTTTTAAAATCTTAATCTTTAGAGGATTAAAGAGTTGCCTGTTGATTCCTAGCAAAATATTTACTATCTATAATAAGCACTTGTTAATCCTCTATTTGCAAATTGTGTTTGTTTTTTTCCCAAGTAGGCATACAGATTTTAATATAATTTTAACCGTGGCCATGGAAGCACGTGATTTCCGAACGATTTATTTTTATGAATACAAACTCGGTCATTCCGCTGCCCTGGCAGCAAGCAATATTAATCATGTGTTTGGTGAAGAAAGTGCTAATGAAAGAACCATCCGTCGTTGATTTACAAAATTTTCCTCAGGAGATACATTGGAAAATCTGCCCCCTGGACGGCCTCAAACATCAATAGAGGACAAAGATCTTAAGAATCCTGTGGAAGAAGACCCTCATAAAACAGTCAGAGAATATGCGTCAGAGCTAGGCACAAGTCGTACGACAGTTTCGAGGAATTTAAAATTGACAGGAAAGGCAAAAAAGCTCGATTCCTCGGTCCCACACGAGCTCCTTCATGATAACGCCCGACCTCATGTTTCAATACAGACGGTGAATAAATTAAAGAAGTTGGGCTGTGAAGTCTTACCGCACCCCCCCCCCCCCATACTCCCCTGATCTACCCCCTACATACTACCACTTTTTTCGGAGTTTGGACAACTTTTTGCGAGGAAAATTGTTTACCAATGATTTAGACATTAAAAATGTATTTTCTGATTTCATTTCATCACGTGACTCAACGTTTTTCAAATCTGGGATAGAAAACTTGGTAAGCCGTTGGCAGAAGTGAATCGAAAATGATTGTAAACACTTTGAATAAAAAATATGTTAGATTTGATCTCAAATTCTTATTTTCTTCCTGGTTCTAAAACGGTCATTTCATTTGTGACAACCCAATGGCTCCAGGCCCATAAATTATGTCGTTAGTGAGTAGTGATTAGCTGGCTATTATCGGGAGTGGCTGATTAGTGATGTCACTCGGTGTTCTCTGCGGCACCACTACATCAACATCAAGATTGAACCTCCTGAGGGGTCTTTGGACTTTGGTTATTATTCCTATGATAAGCCTTCGTCCATGATTTCTTCTATCAATATGGAATCAAGTATCAATTTAGAATAAGAATTTTGAATTTAAAAGGCGTCAATTTCCGAACACCAGTGGCTAAGCCGTGAGAGATTAGGGAGAAAACTCCCCCATTTAAAATAAACACTGATAATTATACGAACTTGTAAAATTTAACTATACAAATTTCAATGGAAGACTTGTTTCATAGAAAAATTGTTTCATAACGCTTCCATCCTTTCATATATTTCCAATTAAAAAACCCTGTATCACCCAAGAAGGGTCTTGGGTTCAGTAAGTGGTAGAGACTGTACGGTTTCTTGGACTATGGCTATAATAAATTACATTTAAAATCTGTAGAAAACCTCACAGTAGAGTATCTAAACCATTCTGTAAGTAATTGATTCCATTCTGTAAGTTTCCCATTTTTATTTGTTTACGGTTTTTAGTAGTCTGATTAGTTTTTACCGGATGCATAAATTGTAATTTTTAAAACTTTTGGTCTACTATATGCATTCCCCTTCCTCCTATTATATTAATAATATTCTTCTAAAAATTCTTCATCCTCGAATTCTGATTGACTGAACCTTTAATCATTACTCCGTTATTATACTTACTGGGTTATTTCAACTTATTGTTAATATTTAATTTTTAACTTGTGCCGTGAAGGGTCTTGGGTTTCGGTACATGGTAGAGAGTTTACTGTGTCTAGGACAACGGTTGTGCAAGTGCAGGTGATTTGTCCTAGACCACGCCCAACAGCAAGATGCCTCCCTATTTTGAGTACCAACTTTGTAGAGACTGGATGAACCCCCAGGAGGGTTTCATAAAACCTGCCATGAGCCGGATTTCAACCCGGGACCTTCGAAGCGGCGCTGGTAAGCTTTTTTTCCAAACCTCACCTTATGAGAATTGGACTAGTAAGCTGCTTTACCAAGTTAAGGTTATATAAGACCCTCACAAGACTGGTCCCAATGTATCCATGTGTACTTGAAAAACCACCAACTGATGATCTACATCTTTAAACGCAAAATATGAAGGAGCATTCTGGGACTTGTGAAAAAAATAGAGAAAAATGTCTTAGAAGGACTAGCACATTCTCTGTATGGCGATATGAAGGTTGGGTCACCCTTATATAATGAAAGAGTTATATCAGGGTTGTCCAGAAGGAGTGAGATACGATTCAGATGGTAACTGTGTTTCAGAGGAACTCCGAAATCATAACGTGTCTGTGCGACTTGTTGCGGGCCGACAAGAAATGGCAATGGCAAATGATCAGACCGAGAATCGCGGCAGTAAGTCTGCCGTGCTCACGAAGAATAATTATCTCTAATCTTAATTTAAATTACACAACAAATAAGTGGAAACCTATTATATTTTATGTATGTTTATATTTTATGGCACACATAAAATATAATAGGTTTCAATTTATTTGTTGTGTTATTTTTGACTGCACCCCCAACTATTTCCATCCTACATTAGTACCTACCAGTCAACGAATTTCTTTCCTACTTAAATAAAATAAGTTTAATAAGAGCCTATCCTTTGATTATTATTTTTTTAAATAATAAGAACTACACTACTACTGCCAATGAAAGGTATTGGGTTTAGTTTTTGCTGGGAGCTGTACTGTTACTAATCCAAGAGTTGTCCAAGGAAGTTGATTTGGACGATATTACTCTCAACCATCAACTTTTACTCCTAATAAAGGATACCTACTATATAGAGGCTGGATGAGCCCCAAGAATATATGATCCAACAGGTTCCATCCAAGATTGACAATAGAATAAATAATTTATCTGTATTAGCTGATCTCGAACTCAGAACCCTAGAAATCATTAAAGCAACATCCTATGTACCTTTATACTTAAAAAAAATGTTAAACAAGAATAAAAAACATTTAGTGATAATCATTACCATCTACCAATAAATCGCTAATTAATCATTAATTTAAATTCCCAAAAATCCTGTAAAAACACCTTACCCTCCATCGTAAACAGATGACTACCTGTGCTCCTGTATCGTTTTATCATCCCACTGATTCCTGTAGAACAGGCCCGGTACTTAGGACTACACCTAGACAAACGTTTAAATTGGAATCCTCATACAAGACTGAACCGAGATGAAACTTCATTCCCACTCAAACCCGCCAGTTTCAAGCCTAACAACCTCTTCAACTCCAGGTTATCCTCCAAGATGTCTGAAAATAAGACGACCTCGTGAACTTATTAGTTGATTTTTATATTTGAGTTCTACCAATGGGTAGTTTCTCTACTTGTCTTTATCCATGCCACTATGTATCATTCCTGCCATTTACTTGTTGTATTGCAATAATACAGTTGTAAATTTCAATGACAAAATACACATATATTTAATTGTATAACTCATGCGCATGCCCCGCTAGGTTTCGTAAGTCTCGAGCGTGTTGCTGATGCGAAGCCACAAGTTTACCCCCTACCAAAAGTCGCTAAAACGCAGCTAAATAGTTTTCACTTAAAATAGTTGTATTTTTTATTTACTATTATTTATATTTCTATTGAAATATATACAAGTGAAACCACCTACGATGGGTTTTCCGACCCGGCAGGAAGACAATAAGCTGTGGGAAGCCGAACCGCGCCTTGTTTTCCAAATACGGCATCGCTCCTGATAAATAACAATACAGGATCTATTGTCCCTATTCTTTTGGAGACCTCTCTTACAGAATTTATTTTCAACCTTGTCTTTTCAGCACATTTTCTCTTCTCTTCTATAACACAATTATATATAAATTAAAAAAAATAAAAATATAATTTTTCCAAACCATCGTTGAATGTTTTTCTGCTAGATAATTAAATGTATTTGTTAATGTGATTTTTCAAAAGAGGAAATCACAAAGTTGGAAAAACTAAGCTTCGCAACAGGAAATGTTTATAACAAGAAGAACCTATTTTCTCACGGAAAAATAAAACTCTATAACACGGTGATAAAACCAGTAATTTTGTACGGGATGGAGAAAAAATGGCTCCCTAAACTAGAAAGTTTCCTTAAAATGCAGAGAAGAATCCTCAGGAGAATCAATGGGCCCAAGAAAACACAGGAAGGCTACAGGTTAAGATCCAACCAGGAAATATACTGGGAGATGAATAGCCTGGAAACCGAAATAATAATCAGACGACTAAGAGTCTACAGGCACTGGGAGGCCAAGGAAGACTTAACAAGAAAATATTTGACAAAATACGTGAATAAAAGAGCGTGGGAGAGTATGAAAAATTAAAAATAACATACAAAGACTGCCTAAATAGAGAACAATATGGAAGGAAATTTAAATAAATCAATGTTCTTGTGGCAAGGATACGAACAAGGATATCCATTTTAAGAAACGGAAGAAAAATGCAGGGAGCCAAAGTTAATACACAAAAAATAAAGAATCCAGAGGTAATAGAAAAATACTCGACACTCTTAAATGAGAAAATCACACTTGGAAAGTGAGGGAATCATCAAGAAATGGGGCGAATGTAAAGAGGTTGCTATTAAGGGTGTTTCGAAGAATGTTTTGGGGAAGGCACCATTTACAGGAAAAAACCCATGGTTTAATGCCGACTGCCAGAAATTAACGGATGAAAAAAATGTAGCATATCGGCTTATGGTGCAAAGAAAATTCACTAGGAATTCAGTCCTGGAGTAAAGGATAAAATGAAAAGAAGAGAAGCGACGACACGAGAAGAAAAAAAGGAAATGGGAAAAAGACCAGATTGAGTAGTTGGATCATCTTCGGAATCAAAATGAAGCGAGGAAATTTTACGAACGTGTGAGCAATTCCCGAAAACCCTTCAAGGCCCGTGTTGATGCAGGTAAAGGTACAGATTGTGACAGACCAGAAAAGGATATTAGTGGAATGGAGTGACTACTTCAGGAACCTTCTGAATGGAGAAGAGGTCTCTATGTGTACGAGGCTAAGGAATGAGCAAGAGCACAGGGAAACAAAGTAGGAAACTACACCTTCCAGAAAGTGAATGCATTTGTACATCTTGCTACTCAGGTAAATGCCGACAATGAAATGCAATCCAAAGAAGAATAATGGCGGCAAATAGGTGTTAGATAAAAATCCATCTTTTCATACGAAATTTGTAGAATTGCTTTTTCCGCTATTCTTTCAGAGTATTTATTTGACTAATTGCTTCTTCTTCCGTTTCTGTCAGGAGGTCCAAATCTTCTCCAAAGCTCAGACAGCTCACTTAACTTTTTTTTTTTTTATAATTTAAATAAATTTTTATTAAATGGATTACTGGATTGATGAGGTCACGATTTCAAGACATGTAATGGCATATAAGTCATTTATTCTGACCTTGAATCGATTATTTGATATCTAAAGACCTCCTCGGGTTCATTCAGCCTTAATAAAGTGGCTACCCTGTTTCGGAAGAAAAATACTAATAATTAAAATCTAGAAAAATTATTTTATTGTTAATTAAGTTTTTCATTAGTAACATGTATACAAAGCCCTACAAAACGTCAAAAGTTATAATTCTGGCTAACTGATTCATTTACCAGCGCTTCCATTATTAGTCACTGTAGGGTCTCTTAGCACAAAGGGATAGAGTTAGTAAGGGAGGTTGGTCCTGTCTGGTGTGACGTCATATCCGTCCTCTCACGTCACTGCAATGGATTCCCTTTGTCGTGACGTCATGCCAGTGTTGACGTCACTCTGCACCCCCCTTGGGAATCGATTCTAAACTAATTCCCTTGGAACACTCGAGCTTCTGAGGAGGCTTTGTTCCATTGATGACAGCTTCAGGATGGGTCGAAGTCGTGTTATAAAATATGAGAGTGTACTATGAACCTGAGTTCAAATATTCTTTATCCCAATCACAGTCAAATATTGGTTTCACTGAAGTGAAACCAGAATGCCTAGTACTCAGTTATAAATTAGACAAACTAGAAGAATTGGAGAGAAAAATTATGAGGACAATTTTGGGCCTTATAAGAAGCACAGAAACCAGGAAATTACGAAGCAATGATGAGGTACAATATGAAATGATAGAAAAAAATAACAGAAACGGTAAGGAAAAGAAGACTGATGTTTTTTGGACATTTATACAAAATGGATGACGAAACTATTAAGTTTCTATGGAAAAATAAATGAACTACAGGCTGAATCCGAGAAATTAAAAAAGATTTAGAAATACACAACATAAAAGCAGAAGCAGCAGCACAGATAGATGCCTTCAGAAAGATAATGTTGAACTTGGGATTCCAGGGTACAAGATATACAAAAACAGTTGCAAGTGTTTTATTTCTTTAATAGTTGATTTTAATTATAATATCTGGAGATACAGCCTTTTATAGAGCCTTACCCCCCCCCCCCCCCTTAAACGCATTTCCCTATCTAGCGCTGCATAATTCCTATTTGAAACATATTGTATTACTAGGGCATCGGTGCCACACCGTAAAACAGTTTATTTAATATTTTTAATTTCATTTCGTTTTCATTTAATATTCTATAATCAACCTCTATACTGAAAAAAAAAATACAAACCATCGCAAAATATAATTCATCTAAGTCAGAGATAACAAAACTTACTCCTGTGTACTCGACAATGGTTTATGGATGGTGATATAATATAATAATGACGATTATAATTTCATATGCCTACGTAAAGAATAACTGAGGATTTAATGGCGGGGTCCGAACCCGCGATCTTGAGCAGAGAGGTTGAAATGTAACCACTGCACCACAGGTTATCCCACACTTGATGAAAATAACCTTTTAATTACTTATTCCGATACGAATAATTAGTGACTTTTTTGTATTTCAAAGACTTGTGTCTCTTTTTGAGTTCTTGCTCACTTTCAATTGATATGTACAGCATATATACGGCCTTGATGGCACACCCATGCTACATACTATTTTCGGAAGGCGCAGGTTAGCAATAGTTGCTGACACGCTGCTCCACATTTGTCCAGCTCCAGCGATAGTGCTCTTGGAAGCGAGACCGCTACTTGGTAAAGTTTGCTCTTCTTATTGTGCATTGTGTCCTAAGGAGGTAGGTCCGAGAAGAGTCCGTACGCTACAGCTGGACCTCAACTTCCAGGAACCTATGTCTGCCATCATACGAGCTAGCAGAGGAGGTTTTGAAGTTCTGGAATGGTACATCAGCAACTTCTGGTAACGAGAACAATTAAGTAGCAGAGTAACACGAAATGCAAAACACGAGTCTAATATTGGTTAGGTCCTTTTATATTTTTATAAGTAAAATAAAAATACACAACCTTAGAGATATATCTAAGAATTATATCGATATTTTATTTTTAATTACTAAATTTCATCACCGAGAGAGAGCAAGAAAAATAATACTTTATTATCAGTAGTAATATCCCCATTATCAAAAGTAATATCCTGGGAGATTGATAATAGACGAAATAATTTTATGACAATCGAAAGCTCACTGCTACCGAGAAACGAAATTGAGAAATTTGTCATAAAATTATGAAGCATTTGTCAATGTCCGAGGGATATTTGGCGGAAAATTTTTTGAAAAAAAAATTTATTACTCAACACTATTCTGGTTTTCTTTTCTTTAATTAACGCATTTATACTATGAACATTCGCATTGCCAAAACGTGACATTTTGAAATATATTTGGAATGAAGTATCAAACTCAACACATTTGTCATAGTGATTGATAATTGCACTGAATGCAATTATCAGTGTTATGTTGACATGATTGGGTGAAATAGTTTCATATGACACAAAATGAAAAAATTTGATTGGTTATTAGAACTGTCAAATAATATTCACAAAAACCTATTTTCAATTTCCCATATATTTCTATTTTATTATCCCTCATTTTTTTCAGTGACATTAAATAAATTCCTTCTTTAGTGCTCTATTATTTCTACTCCACCAAAAACAAAATAATAATAAATAAATAAAATGGAGTTATTGAAGCCATCTTTAGTCATTTTTTTTAAACTGGTGGATATCCACATATTTTGAAGATATATCACAATATACAAGCCAAAATAAGCAATCCATCGGTAGTCAACTGTGAACCCTTTACCCAATTATAAGCCCTGAAGAGGACCTGCAATGTGAGTCGAAACGTCGGCTTTAAAATAAACAGTTCTCCTTATTTAAGAGATTTGTTTCTGACCTCCACTCGGACGATTCTCTTCCTGATATATAACTGTTCATTTAATTGTACCACTGTAGGTTTAGTTTTTAGTAGAGATAACCTGATATTATTCTGAAATTGTTGAAAGTTCCGTTTAGTTCTAAAATCATAATGTTGGAATACGAATTAGCTTGCTTTATTGTTTAAATCGATGCATTTCATTTTTTCCCATTTAATTCAAAAACAGTGCTGTATTTTATTGTACTGCTTAAAGAAGTCAGGAACTGATCAAGCACGACGAAAGACTAAACAGAGATTGTTTCCTCGATACGTTGCTAGGCAACGCAGATAAAATATTAGATCACTCAACAATTTTATTTGTTTGAAACACTAATTAAAAGATGGGCTCGATTCTATTGTTATAATTACATAGGGTACTGGTAATGATAGTTAAGCGGAGGCAAATCCTGTAAGTGAATATACATTTGCCATCCTCCATGAATCCAAGTGAACTTACTTTTCTGCCTGAATAATTTAAAAAACGGGTGCGGTCAGAGAATTGTACAAATAATAAGCTTAACTTTTGGAAACGTTTCGTCCTATTTTTAGTCCTGAGAAAAAATAAAATAATAGCATCAACCGTGCAGTAGTAAAGACGATAAAACATTATAAACAGCGGATTTATTGAGTTTAAAGAAATCCAAAACTGTTATAAAAGTTCTGGTGAATTCGTAAATGGTAACCAAAAAGTTCACTGTGTTGGATCATACTTTTTTTTTTACTGAGTGTGTTATTCGAAGAAAATGAATGGTAGTAGCTTGATGTTAATGAATGACCTGAGCTGTGAGATCACGGTTATGTTCTACACACCTCATTCATTCTTCATTTTTGGGCTGAGTCATGAATGAGTAAGTCACTTTTATTAACGTCACTTGTTTTCGAGTGATTCAAAGGACTTATTTCATTAAGTGATCGTTAAAAAAAAATCTTAAATCGCAGTTGGAACAGTTATACAAAATCAAAAACACAAAACGCTACGAACTTCTGAAGTACAGATCTTCCCTAATGTTTCCAAACCAAACAACTAATCTACAATATTACACTAGGATCGATTTAGATTTCAAAATATGAAGCAAAAACAGTTCAGCAAAACACAAACATATACACAAGATACAAACAACACAATTCAAAATACTAAGAAAAATGTAAATTAAGTAACCAAATTTTACTCGTCAACACATCACCATAATCCTCTTGTTCTTTCTCTTTCTGCCTCTGTGTCACCCAGAACAACTATTAGAAGATTAGAAAAAGGCAATTACTTAGAGATCTGCTGTGAGCAAGTATTAAATAAATTATAATATCTACATATTTTGGCAAACCGAGGACAGAAATCGCAAACATTTTTTGGACAGATGCCATGCTACGTAGTACCAAGCATATTATAAAAGTATAGCATTTGAAAGTGTTTCAGGATGAAGAAAAGACAAAGAAGGTTGTACTAAGTTCAAAGAAAACGAGTCAGTGAACAGATGAAGGGATATTGGAGACGAAGAAAACTCCAGCAGAGTAGAGAGGACGAAATAAAGTTCTTGAATGATTCTAACTGGTCAATAAAACAACTTGGCCTGATGCCGATATGGCTCTCCTTAAATCTTCCTTCCACGGGCTATTCCCCAAGCCCAATTTAAAAAATAAAAACAATAATATTTTTTATCTCTTGAATGTCTAATAAGGCGCCTTGTATCCTCCAGATCAACTAGGTTCATTTTTTCTCCATGAGATGTTCCAAAAATGAAAAAAAAATTCTGATTAATTATTTCTGTGACGGAAGAACTGGCTGATTGCGCGCGCATATCTTCTTTTCTTTTTCTTCTTTTTTTTTTAAACAACACGCGGAAGCTTTCGAAACAACAGCATGTGTCTGCCCGCTTCCTGGGGCGAATTAAAAGAAACATTTAAAAAATATCATAAGACTTATGTTCGCCTTTTGGAAATCTGACGTAGAGGAACATGTGTGGATGTGACATGTGTGGTATACTTGTAACGTTGTGGGACGCGATACCAGGAATTGTTACGTAACGGATAATGACAATGTAGGCGTTGGAAAATGGAACCGATTCCATGTAACAGGTTATGTACAAATTTAACGAAGCCCATAGGAAATAATCTAGAGCAATAGGAAATAATTTCGATTTTCAAAATATAGGCAAAGTTTTGTGCAGAAAATTGTAATTTCTTAGTGTGCAAAAATTACACCTATATACCTAGCGTCTGACCAATCCCCAATTAACAAATTATGCAACTGTTAATTTAATTGTACATAAAGTTTTAGTAAAGGCCCCGATACTACTCTTGAAATTGGTCTTCAGTTAAGTGTTTATTTAGATTTTACTTTCGACTTTTGCTACCAATACGATTTAAGTCTTGCAATACAAGGATTGTTAATCTTCTTTTAACCATATTTTTCTGATTTCTGGGGAATATACATTATATTTATAGCTGCATAATCATCTAACTGGGCAGAATTTTTTAAAGGGAGTAAAGATCCATAGTTATGCCGTATTACGGAGGGGACGTAAAATGTCGTTCTTGAGCCTATGCGATGTCAGGTACTCGCTAAAGATCTCCACCATTCCTGCCTATCCTGCCCCTATCCTAATTAAACGTGGATAGGCAAAATTTAGGACACCCATTGTACAATCATCCGATTAGCCATAGCAGCATAAAGTGACGTTAAATGAATAAGCAAACAACATTTCCAGTGTCTCCAAAATTTCTTGTACCTATAACGCTTGGTCATGCTCGGTTAGAGCTTTGATGTGACTCGAACTTAAACCATTTTTGAACAGTAGGTCCTGGTAAGACATCGTCCCAGTATATCTTTAGGTGGGCTTCCTAAGCTTTTTTGCCTTTTTGGAAATAATAAAGCAAAAAATAACGAAAATAGAAAATCTCATTTGACATATTCACTACGCTATAGCCGAAACAAAACTAATAATGCCAATGAAACCAAACACTACAGTTTCGTAGAGCTGACATTACTTTTCCGATAAGTATTATTATTGTCACAGAAAGCAACCGGAAATTTTTGAAAATAATTCCCAATACCAACAGGTATTGGGAATTATGTTTCGAACTTATGGTTCCACACAATAAGTACATAGGATAAATGTAAAATATATTTGTAAAAAATTGTCCAAGTGGAGATAAAAAAGTGCTCTTAGATTGGAAGAACTATTTATTGGAAAGCCAACGTTTCGACTCACATTGCAGGTCTTCTTCAGGGCTAAATATACAAGATACAGACAAATTAAAATATCCAAGAGTTTACTTTAATTCAATTCCTCCCTTCTATTGTAATTCTACTATAATTATCTTATTTGTCTATTTTAACTCTTCTATAATTTATTAGTAAAGTCTTCTATAATTCATGTTTAAATAATTCTGTTGTCATGTTATTCTATATTTTCCAACAACATTTCTATTATTTATGTACCCTTTTCAAAATTTTATCGAAATATTCTACGTCATTAATATTCCTATTATGTCTCCTTCTTTTTTCAAAAGCCATTTATTAGATTAATTTGTATTACTTCATTGATTACTTATTTGATTATACTCTATAATTATCCCCTCTGTTTTTGTATTTATCTAAAGGTTTCCCATCTTTTATTTTTTTATCACTCATATTCCTATATTTATTGTTATAATTTACCATGCATAATTTGTCTGTATCTTGTATATTTAGCCCTGAAGAAAACCTGCAATGTGGGTCGAAACTTTGGCTTTCCAATAAACAGTTCTCTATATTTAAAAGATTTTTTTTTCTATCTCCACCCGGGCATTTTCTTTATCACATTTTATTTTATTACGTATTTAGATTCGAGTGATTGGAAGAATGTCTGTAGGCGTTGCTAATGATACACTCCCGGTTGGTTTTCCAACCACAGTAGGCTTCACAAATTCCTACTGTATAATTTTACACCCATTATAAAATAACCTACTGCTATGTAAAACAGATATGTAAAAATCACTCGATTCAACCGAGAAAAAATAAATCGATTAATTTAATCCTAATCAGAATTTCAATGGAGCTAGAAACGCGTTTAGGTTTTCGATCTGTTATCTCCGATCATTATTTGAGCGATATCTTATTAAGGATTTCAGATCAGAAGTGAGACTTTAATTGTACGTTCGGCAGCTTCTCGACCACTTAGAGTTTAATATATTACAATTTATGGTTATAGAAGGCTGCGTGGGAATTCTCAAATAATTTATAATATGTCCTGGTTTCGATAATTATTAATAATAATAAATTCATTATTTATTCTGGGACAAAGTCTCTTTTTAATAATAATACAAGAAATGAAGAATGGGCAATAATCTTAGAGTAATATGTAATTAGAATTTAGTTATTTAACTAAATTAAAGTATATTATGAATTAACTCCTAATGATAAAATTTTATAAAAAATTAGTTAAGAATAATTATAGGTAAGAAAATATAATAAACATTTAAATTTAAATTCCTTTTGGCGACGTTTCGAGACTAGGTTGTTCTGAAACCAAGACTCTTCTTATGTTAAGCTATACACACATAAATATATATAGACAACGCTTGCGCAGTGACGGTGGTGGTTTGCACAAGATCTCACTCAACTGCTTGATTTTTCCCATATTAAGGGTATCAAATTTATAGATGCTAGGTGAGCCCCAAAATATTCTCCCCCCAGCTTTGGCATCATTTTCTACTGACTAAACTAATGCAGCAACAGGGGGAATTAAATCACAAGAATATGCTTGAATAGGTTTCGGATGTGGGACTTCCGGTAGATGGTTAATTTTATCTCTACGTGTGAACATTGAGGTAGTATGTACATCTCATCTATAATAATACCTTGTTTTTTTTCGTTTTTTTTCCGGTTTTTTTTAGAGACCACGCGAATATCATTATTTTCACTTATTTTCATACTCCTCTCCTTCCTTCTTTCTTCCCACCTTTTCCTTGATCTTTCCTTCTTTCCTCTCTCCACGCTATTCCTTTTCTCGCATCTCTCTTTCCCACAAGGACATCAATTTCTTTTAGTATTTTCACAATCCCTATCGAAACAGTCTTGGTCTGTTATTTTCAGTCTCTCAGTTTCTTCCTTCCCCCCAGCACTCTTGTATCCTCCCGTTTTATAGAAGATTTCTCTATTTAATCTCTCTGGGTGCATCCTCACCATATGTCCGTGGAACCTTAATCTTCTTATTCTTATGTCCGTTTCCAAATCATTTACTTCATTGTATATTTCCTTATTAGTTCTCAACCTATATCCTTCCAGTATTTTCTTTGGGTCGTACATTCTTCTTTCTATCCCTTACATTTTCCTTAGGCTGGGGAGGGAAGCGGTTTCCATTCCGTACAGTATCACCGGTTTGACGACCGTAAGGTAGTGTCTTATCTTCGCGTTTGTTGACAGGTTCCTTTTATAATATAAATTGCTTGTCGCGAAGCTTAGTCTTTCCAATTTAGTTAATTTCTCTTTTATGGTTTCCTTCTCCGACCCATTGCAACATATAATTTCCCCCAGGTACTTGAATTTATTTGTTACTTTAATTCTCCCGTACTTTGTCTCTACTATTTTCTTTTGAAAGTTTGTATCTGTAGTATTATTTCTGTTTTCTCAAACAATATCTGTAAACCTGCCTTTTCAGCTATTTCCTTTAAAGTGTTCAACTGCTCTATTGCTTCAGTCTCCGCCACCATTAAGGCCAGGTCTTCCGCACATGCCAGGCATCTTACTTTGATGCGCTTGTTTTTAGTCCCTAACGTTGCACCAGCGTCGTTGCTCTTCCACATTTTGTCTAGGAATACATTAAACAGTACCGGGGAGAGGTTATTCCCTTGTCTGAGTCCTGTTCTTATTTGGAAGGGTTTACTGTTGGATCCCTGAAATTTGACCTTTGATTCCGTGTCCGCCAGTGTCATTTCTATCAGTCTTCATGTCTTCTAGTATCTTCGATCCAATGTCTTCCCATCCACTCCATACTCCTCCAACACTTCACAACCTACACCACCAAAGTCCATTATCTCTTTTTAAGTGAATCTTGTCTCTTGCAGCGCCAAAATGCATATCTTTAATCTTTGTAGTTCGGTTGTGAGTTGTCTGAGTTTTCCCACCTGTATAAGGGAGTTTATATTGAATGTCCCCATTTAGTATTTTTGTTCCGATTTGAAATTTAGTTTTTGGTCTTTCACAACCTCTCTGCTTCCATTCCACAACTCCGGGCCTCCTGAAATCCGATCGCCCGACTTTGTCTTCAGGGTAGTCGTTTTCGCGTGAAGCTCCTTTCATGATATTGTTTGTTTATTATTTGGGTCAGGTTTCCCTGACAGAGCACAACTAAATTTGCAGCCTTAGAGCGTTCCGTTTTAGTTCCTCTATTCCTACCATTTCATTGGAATAGAGTCATCCACCCACACCACGTGAAGGCACGCACGGAGTTTTAGATGGAAAGAAAAGGCGCTCCTAAGGATGCCGAAACATTAAAGGGCAATAATACCTATTTATATTAGAACAGTTATTTTTTTAAATTTTATTTATTGAACAGCATAATACTACGTCAAGTAAATAGAATGAAAGATATAGAATGGCATGAGATAAAGGCAAGGAGAGAAAGTACCCATTGGTAGTAATCGAATAACAAATCCAGCTTAGGTCACGAGGTCATGTTTTTTTCAGGCGTCTCGGAGGATCATCAGGAATTGAAGAGGTTGCTAGGTTTGTAACTAGTTGGTTACAGTAGGAATAAAGTTTGTCATGAAATAATTGATATCTTATTCGGGCCATATCAGCCTGAAAAATCCAAAGGTCACTGTGGATTACTTTGATCTTAACAAAGTAAGGAGCCTTGAGGATTTTACGAAGGATTTTGGATTGGATACGAGCAGAATGCGATGACTTAGTGGATCCTCCAAGCTATACTCCGTAAGTTCTAATAGGTCACATTATTGCCATGCAAATGAGTCTTCGTAATAAATTGGGAGCTTAGAAAATTTGCCTAGTAAATATTGAAGTAGCCTGAGATGGCGAGAACATGTATTTGTAATTTTATTTCTCTAAAGTATTTGATATTACTTGCTACTGTCGATATATTTTCAATAATTCGAAATGATTCTCATAAGAATAGAACTTATAATCATTGAAAATCATAATTAAAAGTTCAATGAACATTCTTCCTCGTGTATACATCGCAAAATTGCGAGAACACGGGGATATAGGATCGGTGAAGAGAGCGGATTTGCCTGACTGGGAGGCGACCCCTGATAGCTCAATTGGTTAGAGCACTGCCACAGAGAGGCGGACGACCCGGGTTCGAATCCCGGCCAGGGCAAATCTTTTATCTTAAAAATAAAAATATTATTTTTTTAATTAAACATGTCTCAGTGTTTTTTATTTTTTGTAACCATATCCTAATGTGTACTTTGCTAAATTCTGTGATAATTTTTAATAGGCTTAGACACATCATGTGCCCTTATTAGAGGGCCAATTTATTTTTCCAAGTAAATTATAAAAACATAAGGTTCTTGACTTCAAAATGCAATTTTTGGTAACTATTCCGCAAGTTATCACTTCGATTGAGTCACAAGTTTTAACTTTTCATTTGTTTCCCTTTTAATAGTTTCCAAAAATACAATTCATCATGACATTTAGTATGTAAAAGAGAAAATAATTATGGGAGTTATGTATACTTCGGTAATCATTTCATCTAGAAATAAATGTTTCAACAAATAGCTATCATCCTTACTTCGAAATAATGTGAGTATAGTACAAGCAAATATGTGATTTCAACTCACTGTTTTCTACGCAAGGACATACCATATTGAAAAAAATGTATTTATATTTGAAATTTTCTTAAAAGAGTTTCCCCATATTTATTTACTGAACAAGGTCCTTCAAATTCCTTCAGGATGGACTCTAGAAAGATAGCGGTATCTTCCGGAACATTTATGTTTAACTAATGATAAAACAAGACAAGACTGTTACGCAATTTCCGATGTATTTGTTCTGTATCGACGAAACGGGACATATAAAAGGACACACATATATATTATATATATATCGATGTATATAATACATATTACATATCTATATCGATTAGCATATCGACTCCTTGTCCAACGGGCAGGCCATTTGGTTGAGGAATTGGAATAGTGTTCTTGTCGGCCTTCCGGTCATCAAACCTTTCCTTAGGTAGATCGGCGAACCTCCGGACTCCATCCCAGTGCCCATCAGGTCCATGTGAACGAAGTCCACCGGAGGAGCGAATTCCTGTAAATTAGTCGTTATAATCATCCAAACCATATTATATAATACCCATCATACAATATTACAAGTACCGTTGATATAGACTCCTATAAAAGCTCTATTGGGATGATCAATAATTATGGACTCGCGACAGACCAGACATCCTCCTTATAGATTTCTTAAAAACTAATTTATTCATTGAAATTTACAACTGTATTATAACAATACAACGAGTAAATAGCAGGAATGATACATAGAGGCGTAGATAAAGACTAGTAGAGAGACTATCTGGTGGTAGTACTCAAATAACTATTTCAACTTAAAAGGTCACGAGGCCATCTTCTTTTCAGACGTCTCGGAGGATTATCAGGGATTGAAGAAGTAGCTTTGATCGTAACTAAGTAAGAAGCATTGAGGATTTTACGAAGGATTTTGGATTGTAAGGATTGAATACGAGAGGAATTCGATGGCTTAGTGGAGCCCCAAAGCTCTACTTCTTAAGTCCAGTCTTCCACATTCTACTAAGGTCGTCCAGTCTATTATAAATAGGTCTTATAATAGTCATGTATACGAGTCTTTTGTAATTAATTGGGACCTTAGAGCGTTTGTCTAGTAAGTGTTCAGTAGCCTAAAAGGGCGACCTAATAAATATAAGAGCAACTCAAGCATAACTTGTTGATAATGGGATCCCAACGATAATAATAATAACTTCATATTGGGAGAAAAACTTAGGAAATACCAAGAACTGGCTATGGAATAGAGATAATTATATCATTTGGAAACCGTCACCATCACATCAATAATACCACCAATGGCCTAATAGCAAAGTCAACGGCGGTAGCCATGGATAGATTAAAAGGTGATTATTCCGTATGCTGTCGCTTCGAGTAGAATCACAAGTTTCAACTTTTCGTCCCCCTTTAAATATTTTTCCCAAATACAAGTTATTATGAGTTTTAGTATAGATGGGAGTATGTAATTATGGAATCAGTGTATATTTCGCAATCAGTTCACCAAGAAATGAACACTTCAAACCTATATCATCTATATGAGGAAGAAAATGGTCCGGGTATTGGTAAAAAAATTCTCTTAAACAGGAAGAACTGTTTATTTGGAAGCCGACGTTATGAACCACATTACAGGTCTTCTTCAGAGCTATTGAGTAGGATCTCACTTGAAAATGGACTAACATGGACTTCAGTTGCTATCCCTAGCGATATTAATATCAACTCGACTGTTGGAGAGAAACTACGCCAACATTAGGACCTAGCGTCTGAACTGAAAGAACTCTACCAAGACAGCTATTATAATACCCACAAATGGAATGATCTCTAAATCCACATTGGAGGGAACTGAGAGTCCAGAACTTCCGCTTGATGTACAACAACCAGTTTTCTTAAAAAAACAGCAAGGTTAGGAAGAAAACTGCTAAATATTTGAAGATAATATAAAAATATAACAACTGCAGTTGGTTGGACTTCCAATGTTTGTCCGTATCCAAGGTTTAAACCCGAAAATACGTGGTTAATAATAGTGTATAAGGAGAGGTAGTTCTCAAGTCGATTTACTTAGATGAGATACCATTAATGTTTTTGCTCTTGGAAAATTTTGCTATCTCTTTCGGCGCTATGGATCAGGAAGGACCCTGGCCTCATCAGCAATCCTCCTCCACTCAGAGCGATCCTCTTCAGATATTCTCCATCTTCTCACTCCCAGAAGCTGCAGTCCAGCTTCGAGATATTCGAGCCATCGTGGTCTGGGTCTACCTCTTCCTCTTCTACCTTCCGGGGGTCCCTCCATTAACTTCCTTGGTAGTATTTCCTGATCCATTTGATGCACATCATCCTAACATTTTATTCTCCCTTTTCTAATATATGAGTCTTAATCGGGATGTTTATACAAGTCCCAATTAAGTCAAGTTCTTTATTGGTATTTATCCTGTATATATTTTCAACTTTGGTCGTATCATATATTTTTCTCACGATTTTCCTCTCCCAAACATTTATGAAACTCTCTAGTCACTATGTAAGGGTACAGGCCTCATTAGCATATGTCACTACTGGCCGGAGAACGGTCATATATACTTGTACTTTAATCTCTCGGGATATATTTCAATTTAGAAGAATTTTCTTGAGAGCTAAATAACATTTCTTACCATACTGAATCCTCAATTTCTTTTATTCGTTTTTTCAGTTACTATCGCACCAAGTTCTTGAAGTTTGTAACTTTTACGAATCTATGTCCTCCACATATCGGAGATCTATCAGTCGAAATTTTCTTGGACGATATCATATATTTTGTTTTTTCCTTATTTGATTTGATTTGATGACAGAGCTACTCAATTATATTGTAAAATGATAAAATAAATAACATAAAACTTCCATTACCACTATAACAAGCAAAATAACAATAACGAATACAACGAAGTTAAGAAGTCTATTTTTTTTTCCCATACCGGCCAAGACATAATTTTTTCTCTTCAAAACAAACAAATATATATATATATCTTTACATACTTATTTGTTTGTTTATATATTTATAAATTTTTACATAGATGGCTACTCACACTGAGGAAGGCAGCACCAAGGCATGGAGTCGCCCCGCGCCCTGCTCCGACGTTGTGCACATCCACTCCGGTGTGACCTGCAACAAAAACATCCTCAATGTCTTCTCCATGCCCTCAATCATCTACCATATTAACCATCCATAATCCATATCCTACCCTTGACTCTCTTCCTGAAGAAGTTCCACAAAGGCATCCTCCATACCCGGTCTCCTGTGTCAGCTCCTGCTTTTGCCATTTCCCGCCAGACCGTGTCCGATTCAGTGAAAGTCCCGGTAGCGGAAGAACCAAGTGCAGTACGTATCCCCTCTGTAAACAATATTACTTGTTCACGTTACTTATCTCGGTCAAAGGTAAGAAGCAAGTTCCAGAAGGAACTTGTAAGAAGTGTCTGAGCATGAGAAGTATATTTCGAAGCATGCGCAAGCTGACCGTCGGTACAGGTTTATTCCAGAACAGAAAAACGACGGTACGTTTTAGACCGGGTAGCAGATAGGATCATTTGTAGAGCGCGGAGTTGCCATCCCGAATGTCCTGGGTTCAAATTCCGCTTGATGGCTGACTTTTATTTAATCTGTTAGCGGCTGGAGGTGAATCATTTGGACTCACTCAAGTGGGTACCCGAAAATAAAGAGAAAATCTGGCGGTTGAGCCGTGATCTTGGACAAATCACCCCTTCATGGGTTATGTGAGTACAGTTTTTTTTTGTTTTTAGACTGGGTTGGGTGTTATATGCCTCATTAAGGAATATAATTACAATATATTAATTGTTATTAATTTTTGTTATTTAAATAATAGTTTATTATTCGAAATACTGATACCAAATTCCACAACAAAAAACATGAACTAACTCCGACAGCTCTTTGGGGTTTGTTAGTAGTTGTTTTTTTATCTTATTTATTAATTTAAACAAACTGATTCTAAACATAAATACAATGTTGAATTGATTTACTTGTATACCCATTTTTTTTCTCTTTATATTTGTATTCAAACCTGTAAAATACAAATAATTGACAATTAGTAGATTGGCTGTCAGTAAAATACTATTGATTGACATGAATGGGGTGTAGAAAACCCGAACACAGTTGTACGTCTCCCGTGGATAGATTTGATTTAATACTCTTTTTAATGCAGATCCCTCATCCACCTTCTTTTGAGTCTCCTCCTAGTCTACTCAGACATGAGAGTAGTGGCCATTTATTCTATCAATGGGTTTGGGTGTCCGTGTAGTTCTTCTTGAAAGCGTCTGTAGTACGTTCGTATGTGTCCGTCAACCGTTTGTATTTTTAAGTCCGTATGCAAAGTTTTTTTATTGACATACCATAGTGGTTTATGGTAATTCTAAGTATTTTTGATTGAAAAGCTTGTAGTCGTTTTCTGTTACAAGTAAGAAAAAGTAAAGGATTCCAGGTGTGAAGAAATCCAGTCCGAGACAGCGTTCCAACACCTAATGAATCCGTGACCAGTCCTCAGCCTGGTTTGGACTAGAGAGTTCGCAGAAACGCGGGTTTATATTATCAAAGATACCTTATTCACAAGCTGTTGGAAAGGACCTAATAAGTATTGGTCATACCTGTCATGGTGGCCAGGTTCATTGTGATGCAAGGATTGAAGGCGTTGGCGTGGGACAGGGTGTCCGCCATGATGACCCTCCCTTCGTGGTCCGTTTGCTCAACCCGGATCGTCTTGTTATTCATCCCGACCAGGACGTCACCAGGTTTGATCGAAGCACCCCCGGGCATGTTCTCCATCAGTGGCACCAGCGCTGTCGGGAGTAACGGTCAACCGTTGTTGTAATAATATTAACTGATATTCTATATTACATAATGTTGAATAATATTAGTTGACCTTAAATATGTGGAAGAAAGAAGGATGGAGGTCAGAAAAATTATCCTTAGTAAGAACTTTTTATTCATAAAGTCAACGTTTCTACACCCATTGTAGGTCTTCTTCAGGGCTAAATATACAAGATACATATAAAACATTTTTGTTAAATATTTTTTATCACTCATTCTCTTAGATGACTAAATATCTTGTTATTCTGTACCATACAGTTTTTTAATTCTTGTACATTTAGCCCTGAAGAAGACCTGAAACATGGGTCGAAACTTTGGCTTTAAAAACTTCTTCTTATTAAAGAGAATTTTTTCTGACCTCCACTCGGACCATTTTCTTCTAAATAATACATAATATTAAAATGTGCAGGCAGTATTGGGTCGATTCATATGAAATACCCGTTTTTATTATTTCTAAAATTCAAAGAGGATTAGTGGACTTCTGGGGCTTACTATGCTTAAGTTTATAGATTGTAATTAACTGTTATTAATCCTCTCTTTTTTTTTATAATATTTACTATCATCAATAAATTTGAACGAATATTGTTCAGTCTTATTATAAGAATCGGAGACTTGGGCAGTCTCACAATTTTATAACGAGCTAAGCTACAGCTAGTACTTGTACAAATAGAGGCAGTACCGTTAACGTTGATGGGTATCGAGAGGGCGGCCAGCGTCCTCAACAACCCCACGATGACCGCCGCACCAGCCATGTCCGCCCGGAACTCCTTCATCCCCTCGCACCTCCGGAGGCAGAGTCCTCCGCTGTCGAAGGTGACTCCCTTCCCGGTGATCACGACGGGCTTGTCACCTTCGCCACCTCCGCAGTAGCTCATCTCCAGAAAGAGCGGCGGCTCGCAGGATCCCTTCGACATTGTCAAGAAGGCCAGGAACTTCTTCTCCTCCAGCCAGTCCCTGTCCCTGATGTCCACGTGAACTCCGCAAGGACAGAGGATGTCCAGGGCTGCCTTTGGAACCAATTACCATTATAAGCTTAGCAGATATCACATTTTCCACCATAGAGGATATAAACATAATTTATACAAATAAAAATGAAATATCGTGTAGATTATAATATAAGACATAGGAGCCGGGTGGGTTAGTGGTAGAACGACGAGTTGCCGTGCCGAAGGTACCGGGTTCAAATCCATCTGTGGCAGTTAATTTATTTCTCAACAACCGGATCCAGTGAGATCTGGGGTTGAGCGTGCTGATATTGGACAAACCACCTCCCTGTAAAACCATTATTCTAGTACAGTTTCTGTCATTTACTTAACTCGAGGCTCTTCAAAGATCGAGTCATGGTTAGAGGTTCGCTAACTTCGATTCTCAGTATCGGTATCGTATTAAAATGAGTTTAACTGAATTCAAAAGTCACCAAACCAAACGTTAAACAACAGAAATCAAATCTTATGTTCTCAAAAAAAAACTACGCATGAAGGGCCTTTGGTTCAATACATGGTAGAGACTGTACTAATGTTTCTAAGCGCCGACAGTTCTGCAAAAGGTGATTGGGACGAGATACCAAACCACGGGGCATTCAGAATACCAACTCACCACTCTACACACTCAGCTACACTGATTTTTATAATAAATATTTAATTTACAAAGTAAAAATAAATCTTAATATCCTTCCGAAATTAATGATATTCATACATTTTTACCTAACTTCTTACAGAGGTAGGAACATTATATATATATATATATATATATATATATATATATATATATATATATATATATATATATATATATATATATATTAGTTGATTTCGAATATCTTAAAGAAGTTCGTTGAGAGATGAGGTGGATGAAGGAGAAACACTTTAATAATTTAAACTTTTTTTTTACAACGTTTTGGCCTAAGTCGTCTTCAGAGCTGTTAGTAGCGTCTAGACGGAGTCATTGAAGGTCCAGTAGACAGTATACACTAGGAGTCAGTCTAGACATGGAACGTCAAACTGAAATAAAGACACAGGCCTCAAACAATTCTTTAAAAAATGTTATATCGAGAACTGAGGCAAACGAGCATTGCTCTGTATACAGGAATGAGAGTCTGCGGGTCCCACACGATCGATATATGGCTTTGAACGGAGTAAATAATTTATCCACTACAACCGGTTTCGAATTCGGTATCTATAGATCAGCAACCCAGCTCCCTACGAACTGAGCGACTGTTTTTGAAGTGGAAACTTCTTTATCATCCTTTAGCAACTTTATCCCACGGGGGTAAACTTATGGCTTCGCATCAGAAAAATGCTCGAGAATAACGATACCTAGCGGCCTGTGTATGAGTTATACCATTCATCTTAATCAACTTTATGTAGGAAAGAAATTCGTTGACTGGTAGATAATAATGTAGGATGGAAATAGTTGGGGGTGCAGTCAAAAATTACACAACAAATAAGTGGAAACCTATTATATTTTATGTGTGCCGACGTTTCGACCAACTGTGTAGGTCATCTTCAGGGCTATGAGAAAAAAGAGACAAAAACAGAAATGACTGTTAAAATACATAACATAGAGATATAGAAAACATAACATAATATAGAGATAAAGAAAAAATGAGCGAAAAAAGTGAAGGATGTATTATGAAAAGATATATGAATAATGATGATTACATACTAGTATTGTTACTCTATTATGGTGGGGTTAATACCCAACTATTTCCATCCTACATTAATCAACTTTAGTTTAATGGTTAGAATTCCTTTGATATAAGAATAATTATATTTATCTAAAAATAAATAGTCGTTTAATAGTTGTCCAATTGATACTAATAATAACTTGAACGTTTTCCCTAAACTTACTTATTACTTATTATTATAGTTATTACTTATAAACTGTTACAATTAACAAAATTAATGATAATAATAATAATGATTATCTATGTTTTACATTGTATGATTATTCTTAAATAGATGTCAACTTTTCGAAATCATTACTGTAAATAAATTTAGTTAATTGGGTCGAAATGTATTGTATAGATCATGCTCAAATACTGCCCAGACTTTCCCTCTTAATATTATGGAAATAATTAATTTCCACCTTTGCCCTTCATATGTGTTTAAATGTCTGTTCTTCTGTTTCTATTGTGCAAGTATTTTCATTGATTATGTGAAATCTGTGTAAGTATGTTGTGGTATGTCCATGTTCAGTTAAAACCTGAGTTTGTAGTTAGTGGATTTTATTAATTTGTAGTTATTAATTGTCAGTTTTGGAATAAACCTATGCAAACTAGGAGATTTATTTGAAATCAAAAATTGTTGAACTTTATGATGATAATAATGCTAAATATTAAAATAAAATATATGTAAATATATACAATTTTTAAATAATATAACTATACACTAATAATTATGTCAATTAAATTATTGATATTTTGTATTTAGCTTGTGCAGTGCATTATATGTTTTGATTGATAAATAATCTACCTGACAATGTATATGAATATCTTACGGAGTGTGGTATATGTGAAAAAAAAACAAATGTATATATTTTCAATAAACAAATTATGAAATTTATATAATTCAGACTATAATTGATTTAGAGATTGAAAAAACGAAGTTATTCCAAACT
This sequence comes from Troilus luridus, assembly GCA_964056705.1. Lineage (NCBI taxonomy): Eukaryota > Metazoa > Arthropoda > Insecta > Hemiptera > Pentatomidae > Troilus > Troilus luridus. The sequence goes on along the minus strand of OZ057414.1, from coordinate 110,691,358 downwards.
CTTGAGTTTTCACTTCTGTCGACAGCACTCCTGACTGCCTATTTTTTTTTTTATTATTATTATGGTACAATATTTTTTACCTGGGAGAATGCCATTGGCGTCATGATGTTGGCCGGTACCTCAGAGAGCCTGCGGGCTATGTTCTGTCCCTCTCCCTTCTGTATGCCTCGCAGCCAACCATCCCTAATCGAACGTTAATAATTAATATTAATATTTATTATTATCAATAATCAATACCTAAATAATTAAATAAAACGGGTCTTTTCTACTTTCGGACCGCCAGTTACTTTTCAGTAAGTTCTGTCAACTACGTCATTTTTCAGTAACTGAATAAATCGTATAAGAATTTATCGTAAATATGGGTAGATAGGTTGTTTGAATTTACTACATTAATAATCGCCACTCCATTGAATCCTACCTCCTACATGCTTTCTTATTATCTCCAATCCTATCTCTCCAACAGGTCATTCAAATTAAACCACAATAATGTCTACTCATCCCTCTTTCCTCAATCTGCTGGTCTATTTCTCAAGGCATTACCCTCGGCCCAATCCTTTACTCAGTTTATACAGCTGACATCCCAACTCATTCGCATCCTTACCACGTATGCGGATGACACATGTCTATTATCAGTCAAGACTGATCCAGTTATAGCACCCCATACTCTTCAATCCCATATCACTGACCTTGAAAAATGGTGTCAAAACTGGAGGGTTAAAATAAATTCCGACACATCCCGTCAATACACCCATCTTATTCCTTTAGAACGTATCCAGTACTTAGGACTACACCTTGACAAACGTTTAACTTCCCATCACTATACTGAACCGACAAGAATCAGGTCTTCGTTTCAGGCTACTTCAACATTTATTAGGCAAAAGCTCTGAGCTCCCAATGAATTACAAAAGACTAATAAACATGGCAAACTTAAGATCCATCTAAACATACGGAGAAGACCTATGTGGTAGCACTAAGCCATCGCGAATTCCTCTCGTATTCAATTCTTTAAATCCAGAATCCTAGTAAAATCCTAATTGCTCCTTACTTTTTACGAAGAAAGTAGTCCATAATTACCTTAATCTCCAATTATTACTGATTTGGGAAAATATATCAATCTCTTCATGACAAACTGTATTACCAATCAAACCAATCAAAGCTTTAAACCTGGCAACCTCCTCGATTCCTGATAATCTTCCGAGGTGTCTAAAAGACGATGGCCTTCTAAGTTGAAATTGTTATTCGAGTACTACCACTGGGTAGTTTCTCTATATGCCTTTACCTCGTGCCATTATTTATGTTTCATTATATTTACTTGATGTACAATATTCTACTACACAGTTGCAAATTTCAATAAATAATTTTTTTTGTATATATATATGATTTAATAATGAAGAAAAAACATTATTCCAGTCAAAAATTGTTATTAAAAATTAACAAATGATTAAAAAACGTTTCGACACTTCCTTGTCATTTTCAATTTAAGTAGTTCTTCATACAACTATCCTTTAAAATTTACAAGTCCAATCATTATTTGAGGTCAAACGATTTAAAAGTCTAATATATATAAACCCTGGAACTTAACTTTTGACCATGGAAGGTTTTTTAATCATTTGTTAATTTTTAATAACAATTTTTGACTGGAGTAAGGTTTTTCTTAATTATTAAATCATATAGATCAAGAAGATTAGTCCAGTATATAAGAAATATCTTATAAAGAAAATACTTTTTTTTTAAAATATTTTCATTGTGAATTTAACAGAACAGTTGGATCCCCGGCCCAATCCAAATGTTACTATAGAACGGAAGGTCAAATATATCTAATTCGTCAAGCCTTTAACACTAAATAAACAACAATAATCGGAAGTCTTTACGTCATTATATCAAGTTATTTTTAACCACAACCACTTCCATCATAACTGGATCAGCTGTTATGATCAGCTGACCTGGGGGGGGGGGGGATGAGTTGTGAAAAATTTCATTCAACAAGATATACCAAGATAATAGCCTAAAACCGGAAGCAGTGTGATGGTGGTCACGTAGCGTTCCAGCTAACCGCAGAGATATTTGAAGGAATAGTTAATGGAATAATAATAGTAAGATAAATAATGATAACTACGTTATCATAAAGACATCACCATGGCGACGACATCTTGGCGCTGCCGTACGCGTGTATAAACAACCAGTTAATATGGCTGACCTTCTTAGGCATAAGGAAGTAATCTTCCAAGAAGTAAACAACAGTATCTTTTATTAATAAAATAATACGCATTCATAATACGTATGACCCTAGATCAAATAGTAGCAAACTAACAATCGTAAGAAGAAAAAATATTTATTGCCATAACCCTTTCTTTTTTTTTGTTTTATTTCTTGAAATTGAAAACGATATAATACATCGAGTAAATGTAATGAAAGATATACAATGGGGTGACACAAAATCATTTAGAGGAACTACCCAATGGTAGTACTCGAATAACAAATTCAAAATAGAACGTCACTAGGCCATCTTCTTTTCAGACGCCTCGGAGGATTATCGAAAATTGAAGAGGTTGCTAGATTTGAAACTAGTGGGAATAAGGTTAGTCATAAAAAGGTTGATATCAAATTCGGACCAAATCACTAACACCAAGAGAATATTGAAGCTTGTACACAAGGTTCATTCAATATGAACATAAAAGTATACATATTGCTATGTATCCCACCGGGCGATATTATAAATATAAATATGGTTTTGCATAATTTGAGGAAATAGGCGGTAACAAGAATTAAGTCACTTAAACAGGTATCAAGACCCCTTGGAGAGAGAGATGGAAAAGAGATTTGGAAATGTGGGGCTCAAGACTCCACCTTTGAAAAAGCACTCACTCAAAGGACTCCGAGGAAGCAGGAGTCGAACGAAGTCTGATTTTAGGAAGGAAGATCCGCGGTGATTGTTGAAGAAGCTGGCGTGGAACAAGGAAACACGGGGAATATATACTTCACCAAGAACACTAAATGCATCCCAGTTTAAGCAGATAACTTTTAATTTACACACATGTATATATTCTATGGCAATCCTCTATTACATATGGGCCATTATTGCTCAAGAAAAAATGTACGAGTATATAATAAATGATAGCCCAAATAAGAAATTTTATTAATAAAGTATATTCATTATAATTATATAGGTGCTTACTAAAACGCAGATGAAGTATATATTTATATTTACTATATTGATGGTTTATTTAAGGTATTAAGTTGACTGATTGGTAAATTGGTAAGCACACAACCAATCTCTGGAAAATAATCCAATTCAGAATAAAGTTAGGACGTTTAGAGAAAAAATAATCTGAATAATTATCTTTTTATTGATTTCTCTGGCATCCCAAAATCAAAAGAATACTTAAAACGTATTAAATACCCCCAAAATAAATACCCAAATCTCTACCAGAACGAGATAAGAAACTAAAGCGTGGGTACAGCTGGATGCCAGTTTTAACCCGACATAGACTTAGCCAGCGCTGCAGAGATAATGGTTAATAGTAAATCATAAATTCTAAGACCATACTCACGTGTCCGGATCATCGTAGAGGTCGACCTTGGCCTCGATGGCGTTCTTGCTTCTGTCCTTCATGTCCTGCCACCTCCAGACGCTGAGGCTCGCAGACTCCGCGGCGGCTTCCGTGTTCGTGAAGCCTTCCACCATTATGTGCCCGATGGCAGACTTCTCGAGAGCACGAACTCCGGCACCAACGGCTATCCGGATGCCTTCCTTGCACTCGTTGAGCATCTCCACTTCGTTGAAACCCATCGACTCCGGGCCGCAGCATGATACAGCGACGGCGTAGAACTCTGTTCCGAGATTGTGGAATACCCTGCAGTCGCCGGCTTTAAGGTCGGTCCTAGAAAATTGAATATGAGAACTATCTGTTTAGAAAATCATAAAGTGTGAAAACATAACCTATACCACTACCACCCATGAAGGGTCTGGGTTTCAGTACATGGTAGAGATTGTACTGCTTCTTGGACATCGGTTGTGTTTTACAAGTTGGACAACCGCCAGTTTTTTTACCCAATTAGGGGTATCTACTTTATAGAGGGTGGGTCATCCCCAGGAGGGTATGTAGGTCCCATCCAACAAATTAAATAATTTATCTGCTACAGCCGGATTTGAACCATGAACCTGTCAGATCAGCAAATCAGTACTGACATTTTATAGGTATACGTGAAATAAAACTGGAGTGGAACGCAATATAAACTCAGGCCATTTTTATGGATTGCAAATCCATAAAAATGGCCTGCCTCCTTACACCCATCCACACCCTTCAAACATTAATCCTAAACGATCACCCCTTCGCTTTCAGCTCTGGCAAAGACTTAGGCATTACTATTGACCAAAACCTTTCCTGGAGACCCCACATCGCCCAAATATCCCGACGGCCAATAAGTTCCCTGAAGTTATTCCATCGTTCTCGGCATCTCCTTACACAACCCACCCGTAAGCTCCTCGTATCATCTCTCATCTTCCCCCACTTTTACTACTGTAGCGTGGTATACGGAGGCCTTTCTAAAATGTTTTAAGAAAGATTAAAGCGAATAATGAACTGCTCTCTAAGATTTGTCCTTGGTACCCCGAGGCGGTTCCGCGTGTCACACCATTATGGTGAGTTAAAGTGCCTCTTCCCTCCCATTCGGAGACAATATTTCCTCCATTCATTCTTATACCAATCCATTAACACTCAACACCCTTCATATATATATATATACAGTCTCCTCCAATCCAGTTCCTCAATCCAGCACCAGGAAACAAGATGTCGCCTTTCCGATCTGTACACTGAAACTCACATAACCAGAACATTCGAGCGTTTCTCCTTCTTTCTCCTAATGTCCCCTTCCTTGTCTGTTCATGTTTGTCATTCTAAAGGGACTAGGGCTCAGAATAAAGTTACTTCTCTATTCAATTCTCTCTCTCTCTCTCTCTCTCTCTCTATATATATATATATATATATATATATATATATATATATATATATATATGGTATATAAAATCATAATAATAAAAGGCCGTCTGTACCAATTTGATAAGAACGGAAGTAGTCAAGATAGCCAACTGCAGATAGGAGGGAGAAGAAATGAAATAATTGATTTCGAAATTATTATCTAATAGTCACTGATAAATCATATTTTTACATACCACTGGTCTATATTAGAACGACCCCATCTCGTTGCCGATATTATACACTCAATTTACAATAAGGAGCACTTGAATTCTAAATTTTTATTCAGTCAAAAACTAAAATGAAATAAGTAAGTAAAAATGACTATATATCATAAAATTGAGACCGATATGGAAGATTTAATTTAATAGCATTATCTTAATAAAGTAATAACAAAATTGTGATATTTTATTCATGCAGAATAAAAAACATGAAATAATAACTTAAAAAATAAAAATATAAACACTACTTGGGCAATGTACATGACTTTTAGCTCCAAAGTTCAGATTCGAATTTGAATATAAATTAAAATTCTAAAAGCTTTTTAAGCTTTGGCTCATAATTTATTTATGTGTAAGGAGCCATGGATTGAAATTGTGGGGTCTGGAGACTCTCCTGGAGCTCACCCATTTTCTATAAAGTGGGTACCATGTACTTGGAGGTAGAGTATGATCTTGGACAAATCACCTCCCTCCACAACCGTTCTCCAAGAAACTGTACAGTCTCCACTACGTACTGATCCCAAGCTCCTTCATGGTTTGTAGTGTCTAGTAGATTTGTACATGCTGTTTTTATTATACTTTCTTTATAAAGTGGATTCCTTTATTTTCATTACAATTTTTTAGAATTATTTCTTCTTACCTTTGATTTATAATTTTTTTTAAATATTTACACCGTGGTTTAAAACCCAAAAAAAAACCACTACAACCTATGAAGGTTCTTGGGTAGAGTACGTTGTAGAGACTGTGCTGTTTCATAAATACCAAAAATCGCGTTCAACTCACCCTTTGAGGAGTTCAAGAATTCGACCTCCATTTTCTTGGTCGAATTTTGAAGCAGCTGGAGTGAAGACGTATTCACCCTGATTGCAGCCTTCGTATATACCCAACAGCAGGCCTCTCTGAAAAAAAATAGTTAATTTATATTTTAATTAAAAATCTATATTTATGAAACCATCATCCTTATAACTCTTCTTTATAGATGTGAAACGTTTCCACCAACGCTGAAGGATGAACTTCTTGAGGTAATCGAAAATAAGGTGTTGAGTAAAATTGTCGGTCCAAAATATGATGAAACCACTGAAGAATTTAAGAGATTACACAACGCCGAATTGCGAATCATGCACCATGTTAATATTATCCACGTGATAGCGCCACGAAGATTAAGAAGGGGGTGTAAAGTTGCTTGGCTTAGTAACGAATTCCTAAGAAGTACTGTGCCGACTGGGAAGCGTCTGAGGGTTAAGCCGAGGCGTAGGTGGGAGGATTGCGTTAAGAGTGAAGCGGATTTGGGTTTGGGTGGTGGTCCGTGGACGGAAGGGTGTTAGTAGAGATTGTTGATATCGGCATGGAGCCTTCGTATTCGCTGAGCATGATTATTATTATTAATGAATTTTATAATATTAGTAATGTATTATTAAGTTAAAACGTTATAATTTTTGTTTTAATTGATTTTAATTGTTCGGATTGCTTTTAATACACTAGCGGAAATAAATGTAAAAAAAAAAAAAACAGTAAAACACCTGACGTTACCACACGTGCTGTTCATTGACGTATGCACAGAAGAATTATTATATATGTAAAAATATATAAAACCCGAATGACACTATCCTGGTCAAAAGCTTAGGAGGAACAATTAATTAAGAACATTATCTGTTTCGGTTCGGATTGTGAATATAAACCATTCTCGGACCCACTTGAGCACACAAACAATTTCATCAAAGTATGTCCAACAGTTTAAGAGGAGTTCACATACACACACGAACGAACAGAATAATTTTATATAAATAGAAAAAAACGTACCACAAGAACCCGTGAAGGGTAAGGGCTCCATTACATGGTAGATACTATGTTGTTTCTTGGACAACGATTGGGCAGAGAGGTGATTAGTTCTGGATCACGTACAACCGCCAGATTTTTCACCTTGTTATGGTTCCCCACTTTATAGAGGCTGGGTGAGCCCCAGGAGGGTTCAGATCCCGTAGGATCCATCTGTGGGGTGTCGCGCACAGATTAAATAAAAGTCTGCCAGCGAGTGGGATTTGAACCCAACACCTTCGGCATGGCAACTGAGCTCTTTACCACTGAGCCACTCCGCTTCCTAAGATATACATTATTATATATGCACACACACACACATATATGTACATTTTTTTCGGTAAACTGTGTTCCTTTGGACGATTAATCACTGATTATGTTAATTTATTAATTATTTAATCTATAAACATAGTTTTCAAAGTAAATCCGACTTGTTAGGTAACAGAGGAACTGAAAAAAATAAAACCGCTTTCTTAGCTCTGTTTATTTCACGATCTGTTAATGCAAGTATTGCGAAATTTCGTTGTTGTCTCACAAGATATCAAGGAAGGATATTACATGTTCACAATATGTAAGGAATGTCCTTCACTTATGTAAGATTTATGTGTTTATTTCCTTTTTTATTTTTATTTGCCATAGCAATTGAATGGATGTTTTTGTTCCAATAAAGAGACAAGGCGGGGTTAGACGGGTGTACAAAACAGAGAATTATTTTCCTTATCTCGATCAGAGTATTCCAGTATGATGATATAAATAATGAGAGAGAAAAGAAAAAAAAAAGAATTAGAATAGAAATAATTACCCGAGTTGTATAACCGCCATTGATAAGAAGCGCGGGAAACGGAGTTATCACTAAATACAACGTTCATTCATAACTTTAGAAGTTTATCGTCCTCAATAAGAGAACCAGCTGAAGACAATAGCTCGGCAAAACACACACTTGGTTCGAAAATAAATAGACACTGCGATCTCTGGGGCCAGGGCCGCCAACCTATCGGCTCTGATAACTGCTATCACCGATCAATTAGTTCAATTCATTCAACAATTCACATTAGATCTCATCTTTACAGGGAAAAAATTATATGTGTGTATATATACCTAGGTATTTGTGGTGAGTACGAGTACCTAGTTAGTACGAGAACAGAGTAGAAAAGGATTTTAGGGCACAAATAGCAGCGGGAGATGTCTGTTCGAGATACAGAAACTATTTTGCCGTAAAAGGATGTCCAGATAGGCAAAGTGCCTCATGTATAGAACGATTTTGAGACCAATTGTGATTTATGGATGTGGGACCCAGTAGATGACAAAATATTGCGAAAGGATACTTGAAGTATGGGAAAGAAAAGTCTTGCATAAAATTTTTGAACCTAAGATATTGAGGACCAGGTCTGTAGAAGAGGAGAATCAGGTCCAACAAAGAGTTAAGGGACCTAAACGATGAGCCCGATATAGTGAAAGTCATCCAGCTCAAGAGACTACGATGGTTGGGGCATGTGGAGAGGATGGACCCAACGAGAATTCCAAGAAGGATGATGTAAAGGATACCGAATGATGGTTTAAAATTGAGAGGAAGGCCCCGTCTCAGGTGGCTCGATGATGGGGAGGGTGACCTGAAGGCGATGGGTGTAAGCCGCTGGAGGCGCCTTGGGCCGGACAGAGGCGAATGAAAGGAGAAGTTAGCAGAGGCCATGGTTCTCCAAGCCCAGCAATAAATAAATGTATTTTTCTTGCAAGTTTATTATTTATGTTTCTCTCAGATCCAGTCAAATAATATTTTTCTTTTTTTATTTATTTTCATTTATTTTATTTTTCACAACTGTATTAAAGTAATAAAACCAGTATCACAATACTAACTAAAAACAGAATCCCCCTTCGCCAGCGAATCCCTCTCGATGAACTAGAAGTCCTGGAAAGAAGAATTCTATGAAAAAACATGGGTGAGTTCAAGCTGAAGACGGATGGAAACTGCAAAGTGACAAAGAAATCTGCCAGAAAATGGAAAGAATCGCAGATACTATGCGGAAGAGGAAACTGGCGTTCCTCGGAGATCTGCACTGAATCAACAACCATAGGTACACGAAGGAAATATTTTATTGTTTTAGGAAAATGAAGATCACGGCAACGTGAGCTAATGAAGTAAAGAACGATTTTGAAAAGTTCAATATAAGAGTCTAGCATGGGAAGGGTTTCAGGATGAAGAAACGCTCGTGAAGGCTGGTCGAAACTAGGTAGAGTGTCAAAAGAAATGTACCAGCGAACGCATGAAGAAATGTTGGAGGTAGAGTAAACTGCAACAGAAAAAATACGAGTAAACAGAATGAATGATACATAATGACATGAGATAAAGGCAATTAGAGAAACTACCCAGAGGTAGTACTGAATTAGACTTGAAAGGTCACGAGGCCGTCTTCTTTTCAGATGCCTCGAAGGATTATCGGGAATTGAAGAGGTTTTCTAGGTTTGAATTTAGGTGGGTTTGAGTAGGAATAAAGATTGTCATATCCGGATCGGGCCAATCAGTAACAAAGTAATATCCTTTGAGGTTTTGAAGAAGAATTTTAGATTGTAAGGAGTAGACATGAGAGCAATTCGATGGCTTAGTGGAGGCCCGAAGGTCTACTCTGATAAAATTAAATTTTATAAATAACATTTATAAGTATTATTGGAGTTAAAACAATGAAATTAATAAAATGACTTTGACCATTTTTTTTTGTTTTCATAAGTTTAACATTGTGCGTTGTTGAAAGTATTTAAATAATTTTATGAAGTAAAACCATATCAGAAGATTTGATTTAGGTACAGAGATCTTTCTGACAAATGATTTATCGATAAATCAATAATTTAGCCTACCCTGAACTATAAAGTTACTAGTTAGGACTATTTATAACCTTCCCAGTTCTACGCATTCGCTTAATATTTAAAATCGAAAAAGCACATTAATCGATTATCTATGACAATATAACAGTATCAAATCAATGGTAAGATAAAATAATACTTTCTTATCACATTATTTTTTTTATTGACGTTTATGCAAACGCCTATGTGCAAAATTTGATAAAAATAGCAGTAATTTTTATTTCAAAGTTTTAAAAATAAGTTTAATTGATACTTTATTTAAAAATATCATTTTTAGTAATTTGATTGAATAAATTTGCACAGAAATAGATATTTTGAGCTGTAAAACACTTCTTGTCAATATTTCAGGTAATTTTTGTATAATTGAATTGTAGAGAATTTTAATAAAAAATATTTAATTAACTGGTATAAGATCATCAGAACAAATAAATAACCTCTATCTGTGGTGTAGAAGTAAGCAAAACACCCTTCTATGTCCAAGGTTATGGGTTCGCAAGGATATGGGAGTAAATAATCCTTTTGTTGTCCTTCGTAAGGGACGTAAATTGGGGGTCTCGAGCCAAGTACTCATTACAGATCCCTATCCACCCCTTTAGCATCGTCGGTTAGCCATAGTAAAATAAAGTTACGTTTAAAAGTGGATGTTATCATTATAAACGTACGTAACTACTTATTGGAATTTACTAATAACATTTTTCTTCACTGTTAGGATAAATACAAATGAGAACATAACAACCATCTATGTCCAAGATCGCGGGTTCGCAGCCCGGCATATTGTCCAAGCATTTTTTATAAGGGAGTAAAGAATCCTTGGTTACGTCGTCGGTCGGAAGGGATGTAAATTGGTGGTCCTGAACCAAGTAATCGTTAAAGATCGTTACCCTAATTATGGCTGTATATGCAAAATTTATAACACCCCCTATACCGTCAGATTAGCACAGTCGGATATATTATAGTGCAGTTTGATAAATAGAGAAAGAAACAAGTAAGAAAGTGTAGTGAAAAAAAAATGAACAACACTAAATTTACCTTCATATCTTTGCTGTCACATAGTGAATCAGAAGAATATCTTCTTAGTGATAGGGCGAATTTTGGGCACTTCGTTAGAACCCGAATCGTACACAACATTGTTTCTCTTGAGTTTGATCACAATGAAATTTTGACTGATTTTTACGTTTTGAAATGGATATTTTTAATTAATCGAAAACTTTTGGCTTTTGTCATAATAGCCACATGGCTTCGTGTGATGTGACGAATCAATTTACCATCTGTTGTTAAGAAGTTACTTTCGATTTGAAGGTTCAAAGTTTAATAATTAACTGTATGTTTCTCCAATCATAACATTTAAAATTTATCTAACCAACATTATAACCAGTCCAATGCTTGCTTGAAAAAATATCTAAAATAATTTGTCACATATGACTTTATTTAGAAACTGATTCCGATTTTATTAATTTCCTACTGCTGATTACTATGGCAAACTTCTTCTGTAAAAAATATCTTTAATGCATTCGCGAATGTAAGACTTTTATAAATTACCTTGGGTATTTAGACTCTAACAAACAGGAACTGCTCGTCGTTTCAGGCTAGTTCAACACTTACGAGACAAACGCTCTAAGCTCTAAATTAATTGCAAAAGACTCATATACATTATTATTATAAGATCTATTTGGACTTAAGGACTAGAATTGGGGCTCCACTGATCCATCGAACTCCTCAAGTACCCAATTCTAACAATCCAAAATCCTTCGTAAAATCTTCAATCCTCTTTACTTTGTTACGAATAAAGTCATCCAGAATGACGTTAATGTCCCTTTTATTGCTGATTTGGCCCAAACCCGATATCAATCCTATTCTTGACAAATGTTTAACATGAAATCTTCATAATAGACAAGAACCTGCCCCTCGTTTCAGGCTACTTCAACACTTACTAGGCAAACGCTCTAAGCTCCCGATTCAGTACAAAAGACTCAAATACAGGACTATCATGAGATCTATTTGGATTTATGGAGTAGAGCCTTGGGGCTTCTTTGAGCCATCGAATTATTACAAAATCCTTAATGCTCCTTACTTTGTAACGAATAAAGTCATCCAAAATAATCTCAATGTCCCATTTTTTGCTGATTTGGTCCGAACCCGATGCCAGTCTTTTCATGACAAACTTAATTCCCACTCAATTCCCACATAGCTACTTCTTCAATTCCTGATAATCCTCCGAGGTATCTGAAAAGAAGATGGAATGCACCAAGTAAATTAATCTGTTACGTAAACGACTAAAGTTGAAAACTAGAAAGCATCTCGCGGAATAAGGAAATCACTGCCCTCATTTCTGAAAGCAATCAACCAGCTAGATGAGGGAGCTCAGCAATACATCGCAGAAGATGCCTGAAATAGAACCCGGCCTCTGGAAGTGGTCCTGCCTGCTCCTTACTCCTGAACCCGGAGTGTTCTCGAACTGGAGGATCATTAGGGAAAACACCGCTAGGTGTGGTTAATAGCGCCGACTAATGGCAATGCTCCGAGCCAGTGAGCAAGAAGCCAATTGGCTCCGCGATTTTGGGTTTTTATTAGAGCTGATTGGTCCGCGGCCGCACCCAATGTTAGTGACGTCACTAGAAGGGTTTGGCACGTGGCTTGTGGCAATTTTAGGGTATGATGACGCGTTGGATTGAGTGATGTGTAAGGAAGAACAACTCATCTGAGGATGAGTGAGAGAGAGATTGAGACGGAAATTATGCATCCCGCAAAGTTTTGGAAATGGAAACAACAATAGTTGGGCAGGCCTCTTGCTTGGCCATTGTCTTTTTAATCTTTTCTTATCAAGCCCGGGTAACAGGGAGAAGGAAAGAGGAAGAATAAGTGAATTTTGTGATGATGAGTGGAATGTTCTATACTTGTAGTGAATATATGATTTTATAGTGAGAATGTTCATATCATAGTGAAAGGTGACAATTGTTCTTACAATTTTGGACTGTGTTGTTTGTATTTTGTGTAATACATATAAATTATACATTATTTAAAATATTTATTGAAATATTGACAAATAATTAGTTGCGTTAAGGATAGAGGTACTTGAAAAGGTTTTACTAATTTCAAAAATAGTAAGTTTTTGTCAGCTTTAGGTACATACGGTTACGTTTACTGGTTAAAAAGTAATTGTTTTTATTTATCTTCTAAAATAAAATTAAATTACCAGTTACTTTTCAATCACTATTAACTAGCCTGTAACCACTAAAATCCATGAAAGGCCTTGGCTTCAGTACATGGTAGATACTATACTATAAACAACATACAGCAACTCCAACAATATCTGTATAAACAGACGATTATTGAATTATAAAAAATAGTTAATTTTCAAACAATCAGTCAGTTTCCAATCAGTGCAAGGAACAGATTTTTAAAAAAAGCCCGATACAATATAGAAATTAAATCCGATCGTTTTACATATCCCATTGGTCACTTTTCAACTGGAAAAACATGAGCTCATGCAGATGAATCTTTTACTATTTATAAACATTGCTTTTTTTTTCAAGACTCACTACTAGCAACTACAAATTAATAAAATCTATAAGTTATAAACTAACTTATAGATTATAACACAGGTACTAACTTATAACACAGGTATTAACTCTGCATTGACAGACCAAACAGATTCATTATAATTATTATTTTCTTATGAATTCTGGTGTTGCAAGTATAATACACTAAGTAAAAAAATATGATTTGGAGGAAGCGCTGGTGAAAAGGCTAGATTGCTTATTGTGATTACGAAACATTAAAAAATAAATAAATGAATGAAGTATGACTTAGGTGGTATTATCAGAAGAAACGTATCACCCCAAGTACTCTAAATTTTTCATTAACGTTTTCTCATAACCATGTTTTTGACTTCGAGTATTTCACTTTTAACCCCACGAATATAATATGTATATATTTTGTATCAATAGATTTTCCTTCCAAAGTTTACTAATGGGGTACTAATTTATTAATAGTTATATTTATTAATTTATTATTAAGGGTACTAACTTTATAGAAGCTGAGTGACCTCTATGATGGTCTGCGAATCCCACTGGCCTATTCCTTTATTATAGCATGAGTGTTTATACAGATTTTTTCTGCCACAGCCGGATTTGTACCCGGGACCCTCACCGTTCTACATTGAGCTACTCCGCTCCCTATCAACGTGGTATAGCTTTTATTATTATCATTTTGTATCGATATTCGTGATATTCCTTTGTTACAATTGAGAATTTTAAGAAAATGCTTCCAATATGAAGCAAGATCTATTAGAAAACATGTACGTCAGCTCTAGGATTTGGTTACTTAAATTGGTAAACTTGATCATTCCGAACTCTTCAAAACATGGTTTCCTGTTTAAGTTAAAGTTTTCAAGGAATTTTCCTCAACCCGTCGGTGAAGAATTTGTATACATGGCACTCCATTTGTAATCCGAGAGAATGGCCAGCAAGTAAATTGCAAACATTGAGAGGAAAAGAAGAAGGAAAGAGAATATGGAACTGTATAGTATATATTTGTGTGTGTGTATGTATATATATATATATATATATATATATATATATATATATATTCTTAAATTTCTTTTGGGGACATATCGAGACTAGGTTGGTCTCATAATCATGCTCTAACAGTGAATATATATATATATATATATATATATATATATATCTGCTTACAAACCTCAGTCCACGGACCACTATCCAAATCCAAATCCACCAGTACTATATTAACGCAATCCTCTCACCTACGCCTCGGCCTACCCCTCATACGGCCTACCCTAACGGCGGACCAACCCTCTTAGATAAGCTTAATATATAAGAAATGTTATTATCCACTTAAGCATTTTAGTTTTTACCCTTATCCTGGTATATTTACGACCAGTTAACTATCTGAACTAACTGAGTTTGTTACAATTAGTACAATTGTCCCAACTAGCTGCCTCCTCCAGCCCACACAACCCCACGTCTACGCTGCCTATTTATGGTGGTCTGTCTACAGTCCTCGTGGTGGGCGATTTCCCCTCCAACATCTTGTGTCGGATGTTTTTATTTCGAGGAAAAGATAGTTGTTCCTTACTCCAATACTGGATGATGGAAACCATCGAAAAATCTAGCATCCATCCAAATGGGGCATTATATAGTATCATACGTGTATATTTTAAAATTTATTTATTGAAATTTACAACTTTATTGCAATAATACAACAAGTAAATTAGAATGAATGATACGTGATTGCATGAGATGAGAAATACCCAGTGGTATTACTCAAATTACAAATTCGACTTAAAAGTTCACGAGTGCATCTTCATTTCCGACGCCTCAGAGGATTATTGGGAATCGAAGAGGAAGTTAGGTTTGAAACTAGTAGGTTTGAGTGGGGATAAAGTTTTCATGTAAAGATTGAGACCAGATTCGGACCAAATCAGCAACAAATGGGAGATTAAGGTCCCTATGGGTGGGTGACTTTGTTCGTAACAATGTAAAGAGTATTAAGGATTTTACGAAGGATTTGGATTGTCAGGATAAGGATACGAGAGGAGTCCCAAAGCTCTACGCCATAAGTCCAAATAGGTTTTATGATCATCATGTAAATGAGTCTTTTGTCATTAATTGGGAGCTTAAAGCGTTTGTCTAGTAAGTGTTGAAGTAGCCTGAAACGACGAGGTTATCAAGGTTTAGTACAGAGGTGTAGTCTAGAATAAAACATAGAAAGGTGAAAAGTATCGAAAAGTAAATTTACCATTAACAGTGAAATTTAGATTAATAAATGTAAAATTTAAGAATTTATTTCAAAAATGGTGTTACACGATATTTGTGTGAAGGTCTAATATGATCTACGTATACATTTTTTACAGTTTTTATATTATTAAGTCTATGGGGGTGTTTATATTTTTGTTCTAAATCTTTTTTTATGTTTTTTAAATGTATTCGTGTTATAAATATAAAAATTGGTGTGGGGATTTCCATTTCCATTACAATAATTTTAAATTTAAATTTCAATAAAGTGTGACGGTTGGCACTTTGTATATTTGGAAACATTCGAGTTTAGCAGTCCTTCTTGCATTTTTTAAAGCGAGGAAAAATTCCTTTAGTTATGCTATCAGATGGGACGTAAAATCGTGGTCTCGAGATGTAAATCACTTATTAAAAATCACTTATTATACTGATCAGTCTAGTGTCCATCCCCGCCCATCAAACTAGCCCTGAAGAAGACCTGCAATGTGGGCCGAAACGTTGGCTTACCAATAACCATTTTCCCGGACCATTTTCTTCCTCTTAACTTATATGCTGTGACTATCCTTCTTACGGCCAAAAATATTTTTTCATAATAATTATCCTTCAAAAAGTAGTTATTATTAGTTATTATTATCAGTAGTATAATAATTGAAATACACTATTAATAATTTTAAGAAGTGTGTGTTGTTATAAATTACATAACATTCTCTGACACACTTCCTACAACTGCTCGGACTACGCATCCTCATATCCTCAACCTCATCCTCATCCACATCCTCCAGATACTCCATAGACAGCCCCCAGATCGGCCCACTACCGGACAGATGTGTTACCTCCGGGTTGCCCACACTGGTTACGTAACCTCTCCCCACGCTAGCCCACGCGCCAGTGTTTTCTGCTTCTCTTAATTACTGAATTTGTTTAAATCATCTCCGTATTTCTTCAGTATTGTGTCGAAATAATTTCGGAAATAAATTTATGTATTACTTCCTATAGATGTGTTACAGTAGATAAACAAATAATTGTAGAAGAGTTATAATAGAATGTTGAATGAACGACGAGTTATAAAAGAATTCCACCTCTTCGATTCCGGATAATCGTCCTGAAAAGAAGATGGCCCCACGATCATCTTTCAAGTTGTACACAGAGGTAAGGTTTTATTTGATAGTAATATTAATAATAATAATAGTTTTCATCAACAAATTCTTTTATATCATTAATATTCCCATTATTTCTTCGTGTATTTCACCATCTCTATTAGATTAATTTATATTACCTTCTTTATTATAATATATAATTATAATTATCTACTTTATTTTATCTCTGTATTTTTTATACTTAGCCCTGAAAAATACCTGCAGTGTGAGTCGAAACGTGGGCTTTCCAATAAACAGTTCCGCCTATTTAAGAGAATTTTTTTTTGCCTCCACCCGAACCATTTCTTCCTCAGAGATATAAGAACAATTGATATCATTCAAGTAGAAGCAGATAGGTTTTAAAATAGTCGGTTTGAGTGGGAATAAAAATTGTCATGAAAGGATCGGTATCGGGTTAGAGCCAAATCATCAACAAATGGGACATTAGGCTATTATGGATTACTTTGTTCGTAACAAAGTAAGGAGCGATGACGATTTTACGAAGGATTTTGGATTTTAAGGATTGGATACGAGAGGAATTCGATGGCTAGTAGAGCCCCAAAGTTCTACTCCGTAAGTCCAAATAGTAGTGTATATGAGTCTTAGTAATTAATTGTGAGCTTAGAGCGTTTGTCTAGTAAGTGCTTGAGTACCCTAAAATGGCGGGTAGTTTTCTTAAACCAGGTAAGAATCATTTATATCCAGCCTCTGTAAAGTGGATTCCCTTCATGGATTACAGATGTAATATTTTTTAAAGATTTTCTCTCGGTTATACTCGTGCCATGGAATGCGGTAGAACCCACGCTATAGAGCGCTCAGAGGAAATATCTCTACTGACAGTGGGCGCCGGTGACAACAATGGAAGCAATACCTAGCTCGCTGTATCTTATCTCTTCTCACCTGGGTCCTCCTGTCTCCCTCTTCCCAGTCCCAGTCCCGCAGGAAATTAAACTTCAACCTGTGTCTGTCAAAGGGTTTTCAAAAATTATCTTCATTTCATACTTTCAGTAATAAATATATTATTGATTCTAAAACAGCCTTATCCCTCGAAAATTGGGAAATATAAAAAACCCATGAATTTAAATTTCTTGGAAGAGGGAAGCTCGCAGAAAGATATAACTGAAAAAATAGTAAGGGGCAGAACAATTATTCGGTGTTTTAACTCTGTTCTGGGGAGGAAACAGGTCAACCTCCAAACCAAAACAAAAATTATTTTTCACTCATTGATTCAAAAGGCTACCCCCTATGGATCCGAAAAATGGACAATAACGAAAAAGGAGAAAATGAAGTTGTTGGTCAAGGAGGTGGACTTCTGGAGACGCTGTGCCATTTCCAGAGTTCAACATATCCCTAACGATAAGGCAACTGATAGAGTAGGAAACTGAACAGTAGAGACAAAAGGACTAAATCGGCTACTTAAAAAGAATGGCATAGGAACGATGGCCAAAATCAATATTTGACTATCGCCCTAACGAAAGGAGGACATGAGGTTGACCCAAAAAAAAAGATGGATGAAGAATTAGGAGGAGAACATGTCAGCGGGGGGGGGGGGGGCTTAGAAAAGCCGACTGGGTCGACCGAGATCTTTAAATAAACAAATTGAAAATTATAATTAAAATTGATTATATTAGCGAAAACCTAGTGACTGTCGCAAATGAACTACTGTAAATTGAAAGTATTTGAAAGAAAGATAATTAGAAGGGTTTACGGGGCTACAAGAGTTAATGGGGAGTAGAATGTTAAGAGCAAAAGAAATTCAAGTTATATTAGAGAGAATAATATGATTATTCAGGGAAAGAGGTAGACCTAGAATGAAGTGGAGACGCGAGAAACCTAAGTGAAGAGAGGAACAGAGGGCATGGAGAAGTGGAAGAGGGTATCTCACGAGTAACTTAGGCAATCAAAGTTCAATTGTTCTCGTTACAATAAAAAAAATGTGTTATATCCTGAAACATGGGTTGGAGATAAAGTAAAATAATGTTCCTAATTTCTTTTATTTTTTTTTTTGGAGGTCCTTGCAAAAAATGAGAGAACAGACAAAACATTATCAAAGGATTTTCAAAAAGCTTTTAGTAATAAATATATGTTTGATTTGTATTTAAAATTATTAAAGATTTTACTTTTTATTAAATTCAAAGATTATTTTTTTAATAAAATTAACGACAGTAATAGAACCAATAATAGCAACAAAACAAACAAACGATATATTAGAAAAGTACTGTAAAACCTGTAAAACATATTGATTTATACGGTAAATGTATATTATTAAAATAATGTGAAAATAATTATGAATTATAAAGTAGTTATAATAATGTACTTAAAATATTACTTGAAACTAGAACTTTTAACATTTAGAAGACTAATTAATCTTCTATGGAGAGTGAAAACAAAGAAAGAAATGTGTTTTGATGATAGAAAAGATTCCCGAAATTGACAAATTATATTAGATGAACAAAATAAATCTTACTAACATTAGAAGGTCTAAATTACTATGATACATTTTGTTATATTGTATAATATATTATTTACAATACAATTTATATTATTAAAAATATAAAATAATATGTGCAACATAGAACAGTTTTTGTTTGTTTGATTTTTGGTTAATATATTTCTAAAAACTTCAGATTTTTAAGGGGTAAAATGTATTTTTTTATTGAAATAAATTAATAAATATATTACTTTTGAATTATGTGAAAATTTTCCAGATGTTCTTCATATTTTGTTATAATATATAATTTGGAATGTTTTTGACCCTACGAGTCTAATATTATCAAGCCTACTTCAGTATATTCCGCGAAAACGACCAGTTTACGTTTTTCATCGTACAACCATCAGCGAAAATATCCTTTTGTCAGCTAAAAGAAAAACCACAGATGTTACTATATTTTTAAATCTAGCAAAATGGAATCCTTAAAAGGAAATGAAATTGAAAAATGTATATATCAGCAGTCATTAAAATAATAAAAATCATAAAATGCTTTAGCAACCAAATATTATTGCAGTGATATACTCTTATTTAAAAATGGCTAATGACTTTACATGTTAAATTTTACTTTTTCAAAATTCTTTAACTTTTCGTTAATTAATTACACATTAATATTACAACAGTTATTTCCGGAAAACTGTTTTCAATTAGGGAAGATATTCTTTACTATTTCCTTCCTTTGTTAATTAAGGAATTCCTTCGTACTCTAGATTTATCCATTTTACTTCGACTAGAAATGATGTACCCACAGTAAATCATTTCTAATGAACGAAACTGATATTATTTTAAAGGAAAACATATTTTTCCAGTCTACTCCTTACGCTTTAATGGCATGATATCATATCTTAAACTAATTATACAGAAATATAAACAGTTTAAAAAAAAGCAATTAGGAATAAAATTACATAAATTTGATTTTTGAAATTCTTTGACAGAGTTAGTTTTTTTAAACCAAACAAGAGTATTTCCAATTCTTTCCGTGCATTATATTTATATATATAATCAATGCATTCAATATTCTCAGAAGATTTATATTAATAAATAAATTTTAAAATGTATTTATTGAAATTTACAACTGCATACTGAATACATCAAGTAAATATAATGAAAGATAAATAACGTCCCGAGATAAAGGCCAGTAGAGAAACTAACCAGTGGTAGGTTAAAATAAAAAGTTCAACTTAGAAGGTGACGTGGCCATCTTCTTTTCAGACGCCTCGGAGGATTATCAGGTTGCGAGGTTTGAAACTAGTTTGAGTGGGAATAAAGTTTTTCATGAAAAAATTAATATCAGATTCTGGCCAAATCAGCAACAAACGAGACATTAAGCTCATTATGGATTACTTTGTTCGTAACAAAGTAAGTAGCATTGAGGATTTTGGATTGTAAGGATTGAATACGAGAGGAATTCGATGGCTTATTGGAGCCCCAAAGCTCTACTCCGTAAGTCAAGATTGCTATAATGATTGTCATGTATATGAGTCTTTTGTAATTAATTTGGAGCTTAGAGCCTTTGTCTAGTAAATGTTGAAGTAGCGGCGTGATGTTGACAAGAACTGTTTCTTGTCGTTTCAGTCTAGTATGAAGATTCCAAGTTAAGCGTTTGTCAAGGTGTAGTCCTAAGTCCCGGACCTGTTCTACAGGAATCAGTGGGATGTTATTAAACGATACAGGACAGGAAGTCGTTGGTTTACGACGGAGGTTTTTATAAATTTAAAACTTGTTAAAAGCACTTATATTTAAAACTGATTAGCTTCGAAAAAGTCTGTTTGCATATCCTATATGCACAATATGATCAATGCTACATACAAACCCTTTCTTAGTATAAGAAAATCGCAGAACACCGAAATAATCTGTTTGCTTTCATCCTAAACTGTATTGTCCATGTTCTTTAAATATATCAAGCTGTTTCTCTGCTAGTTTTTGCAAGTTTTATAGGACCGTATTAATTAAATTTTATTACATTAATAATTAAGAGGGCGGATTATCTCAGGGTGTCGAGTTTTGAAATACTATGCTGAAGGTTCCAGCAAACTCCGGCAATGGCAGATAATTTGTTTACTATGTTAACAGCCACGGATAGATCCTGAATGATACACACTCTTGGATTGGGCGAAATGGCGGCGGTTGAGCGTGATCTCGGACAAATCACCTCCCTGCACTATTGTTGTCCTATAAGCAGTAAAGTCTCTACCATGAACTGAACACAAGATCGTTAATGGGTTGTAATCGTTTTTATTATATTAATAAAGTCCTTGTTTGGCTCATGATGGCTTTATTTTTATACCTAGAGCTGTAATCGTCTGTTATCGATTCTGTATCAAAAATCAGATATCTATAATCTTGAATCTTGTATAAATGGATGAAGAACCTGCCTAGAGTTCATTTATTAGATTTAAAAACAAACAAGTTTTCATTATATTAATATCAATCTGTTGCGTTCTATTGGATTAGGTACTAATCTCAAACTCCCGAGCTCAAGCCTGGCTGTTGGGGATAAATTATTTTTCAGCTTTAGTATCTGGAAACCTTGCCAGGGCTCACTCAGCCTCTTATAATGTGAGTAGTCTTATAACTTTTATTTTTAGAATTATAACAAAAAATTACTTGAAAATGGCTTGTTTTCATGTTCATATTTGATGGCATACTAAACAATGGTTTTTTAATCGGTTTCATTTTTCATATTTTCCAAAAATACACTTTACAGTGAGTTTTCGTATGTAAAAGAGAATGTAATTATGGGTAATGAGTTGATTTCGGTAAGAATTTCATCTGGAAATGAATGTTTCAAACTTTTATTTCTTGATGAAATGGTTACCAAAATCTACTCGTTACCCATAATTATAATCTCTTTTCCTTACTAAACCTTTTAATAACTTGTATTTTTGGAAAATATCAAAAATTTAACGAATAAACAGTTAAAACTTGTGACTCAACTCAACTCGAAGCGACAACGTAATTACCAAAATGGCATTCATGTGAAACGACCTAATAGAAATGGTGCATTTTTTTTTTTTTTTTTTGAAGTAAACTTTCATCGATATTTGTACTATGACCCTGTTACAATTTAAATTGCATTTGCAGCATTTAAATGCCCAGATATTGCGACAGGGCGTAACCGAAACCTGGCTAGATCAGCAGAAATTATAGTTATTGTACTATCGAGCCTGTAAGAGGATACTTTGTCAAAGACCAGATAAAGGCAATTCGGAGTGAAGAACCTATTGTTAGCGAGTCAAAGAGTCAAATAAGGCGGTTGGTGAGAGCGCCATATTGGGATCTACAACCTGACCCTCGTATTGTCTAGTCGGTACCCAGGTACATCTTCGGTGTTCTCTTGTACTCAAGGATTGTCCTCGATTTCTGTCCCAGCAGGAACAGGAAAATGTCCTGAATTCGAAGTTATAACTTTAATGTAAGAAAGAAATATGGAAAAGAGGTACCAACAGAAAAAATAAATTGGGTATTTGTTCCGCAGGTTGTCGCTTCGAGTTGAGTTACAAGTTTCAACTGTTTATTCATTTCATTTTTGATATTCTACAAAAATACAAGTTATCGTGAGCTTTGGTATGAAAAAGGTAATTATGGAAAAATGTGTATATATCGGTAATCATTTCATTTGGTAATGAACGTTTCAACTAATATTTCGAAGTATAGATGATATGTCTTCAATAATATTAGTTAACCTTATGTATATGAGGAAGAAAATGGTCCGGGTGGAGATCAGAAAACATCTCTTCAGTAAGAACTTATTTATTCTAAAGCCAACGTTTCGACCACATTGCAGGATTTCTCCAGGGCTTATAATGGGGTCAAGGATTGACAGTTCACTACAAAACATTAAAAGCCCTGAAGAAGACCTGCAATGTGAGTTAAAACGTTAGCTTTAAAATAAACAGTTTTCCTTTCTAAAGAGATTTTTTTCTGACCTCCACCTCCGGGTGGTCCGCCATTTTATTTCTTGTAGATTATATCTGTTTGATGAAACGTTCATTTCTATATGAAATGATTACCTTAATTTACACATTTTCCATAATTACTTTCTCTTTTCCATAATAAAAATCATGATAGCTTGTATTTTTCGAAAATAATAAAAGGGAAACGAATGAAAAGTGATTCAACTCGAAGCGACAACCTGCGGAATAATTACCCGATATAATTAAAGTAGCTCAAATCAAGGCCCAATGATTCAAAAAAGTTTCAGCGTTTATTGGACGATTATTATCAAAAAGTAGATCCCATCAACGTGTGATTACATTACGTTAAATTAAGACTACAAAAAAATAAAAATGGGGATTTAATCAAGATCAATCGACTTGGTTTTCCTACCCACTTTATTGAGGCTGTGTAGACCACATGAGGGTCTGCATACACCACTGGGGCGATTCATGTCTGTTAACAGTTTAAATAATTATATTATATAACGGAGTGATAATAATAATTGTCATGTATTACATGTATAGGTGATGCCATTGTTGTATTGATGATAAGAATTCAACGATGGAGAATTATTTTATGTATGCATGATAGAAATGCAGTGCATACTGTACTTTACCATAGACTGAAAGTTTTAAATATCTTTAGCTGTATATCTAATAAAAACAAGTCATTCCAAAAAAACTAACAATTAACAATAAATAAATAAAAACAGGAAACTGAAATACTGAATATAATAATTATTTAAAGAACGGTCTTCAGCGCTAAACGCCTTATCACAGATAACCGAAGTATAACCTCCCAGAAAAGAGAGTAGTTATTTACGATCTTTGACTGATGTATCAGACAATTTGTGCTTACAAATAAATACTTTTAAAGTTTTGAGGCTTTACTGTAAAGGTTTTTAATGTAAAGTATCATAACTTTCGTAATACATATAACGATATGGCACCGTAAGTTTATACTTACGCTTTTGCAAATATTTAAAGCTAATGCAAAATGTCAAGAAAACCCAAAAAGTTAGGTAATAATGGTTCTGCTATAATAATTATTATTTTTAGAGCAAAATGCTTAAGAACCAGTCTTAAACAGGATTAAATTTCCTACTAAATTAATACAAATTTTTCGTAATTATTTTAAACAGACGCAAAGAAATATTGTAAAAACTATCTTCCCCTCACGTGATGTAACAAAGATAGTTCCACGTTTTGATGCCAG
Source organism: Troilus luridus (assembly GCA_964056705.1). Taxonomy (NCBI): domain Eukaryota; kingdom Metazoa; phylum Arthropoda; class Insecta; order Hemiptera; family Pentatomidae; genus Troilus; species Troilus luridus. The sequence continues at coordinate 110,666,959 of OZ057414.1, read as the reverse complement.
GTAGCGCTAAGATGCCCTGCCGTTGCTAAGTTACACTTCTATGTGTATGGGTCGTTACTTAACCAATGTTATTTTCCATGTTTCCTGTTTTGGTTATTAGATAATAAAATATTTCATTCAAAGCTGTTATTTCTATATAAACTGTTTATTTCTAAGTGAGTTTATTTGTTACTTTTTGTCTTAACTATTTTCGAATAATCACTTATATTTTCATTCCCTTTTCATACTAGCATATCTCCACATAAACCATGTTTCGCCATGAATCAATTATTAAAATAACAAAATAAGCATTATTCAATAAGTCAACGATGCATATTTTACAGCTTTGCATTATAAATTAAAATATTCAAAAGTGATATCTTTGATGTTCCATCAATAACCTGTACATTTACATAGGACTCATAAATGCTAGTTCATTTATTAAAACATATCTATACCTTTTATTTTCAATAATTATCCTAAAAATTAGTACTTTTATCTCCTAATAAGGTTAATTTGGATGGATTCTTAGTATTCACATTGTTTTGTTTTAAAAAAGACATTTTGGGTCTTTAAGTTTCAGTGGAAAATTACCTAGAAAAGTTATTAATAGTTCATTTCTACTAGAAAATTTAGGTTAAGATAACGAAGTATGTTATACAATGTCTTTAAATATATTTTTTAAATACTTGGCATTTCCTCGGAACAACTGTACATAAATGCCAGCTAGCTCATTAAAATGTATTTTATGGTGCTACTAAATGAAATTTTCCATAAAACTAGCAATCTTAAAAGAATTTTAATTAGTTTTATTATGTACAAATAGTTCATAAGTTATAGACATGATAGTTATTTTTCAAATTAATATTCACATTAAAACATTCCTGTTTGCTTATAGATCTGGTAGCATTTGTCCAACATCTGAATCTCTATAAAATATTATTTAGGAGTTACCTAATTATTTTCCACTGATTTACAATAAAATTTATTTTCAATGGTTAAACATTAATTATAACAAGACTCCGCAGTTAGTGCTTTCCTATTTTTCGCTAAGTTATGCAACTTATAGTATTGAATATTTTCTTAATAAAAAATTGTTTTGATTAATAATACTTTAGATATTTCATTGAATATTTGCTGTCTGTATGAATTCATTATCTTAATTTTTCTGATATCTATGCTGGGTCAATTAATTCAGAGATCTGTTCTATTAAAAATTGATTGATTTTATCTTATGTTGATTCAGAGTCATCCATTACATGTTGACCATTACAGTCTTAGCTGTTATAACAAATGATTATCATAAATTTTATCTTTTGATTGTTAAATCGTATGATTTCAGCCACTGAATTACACCCAAAATATAAATATAATATATCAATAAAGAAATGCTTAAAGCCCTTGATATTTGAAATTGTAACAGTGCATAATTTTAGATCAAATAAACCATGTAAACTCAAAATAAAAATAACAAATTATAATTAATACGTTATTTTTAGAAGAATTCAAATCCAAAAGAACTAAGTATCATTCATTGCTTTTTCAATCTTATTTTACACCAAAGAAATTGATTTCATAAAACAATACTTATTATATTATAGTAAAAAATTAAATAATTTTCTTGACATGCCTACATTTTTATGTATTATAGTTTTATATACTACTTATTATTTATTATAGTTCTTTAGTATTTGTAAATTTAATTTAATAAAAAGTTCTTAGATCAAGTGATTTTTTTTAGTTTTGCCCCAAGCTTAATCAGTGCAAGCAAATGATTAGTAAATATATCAGACTCTCGGATATCCTCAAAATACTGAGTGGTCAGCATTGTAGTCCAACCATTTGATTAATTTAACCAGAAAAATGTTTAAATACTGAAATATTTCTCCAATTCTCTCTTAGGAATTGGACTGGGTATTCTAGTTTTACCTTAATTGTTTTTCTTTTTTCATCATTTATCTATTCCCATATAGGTAATATAATATCAAAATGACTCATTTGCACAATTATTTTTTGGTACAGTTATAAGTCAATGTGTTATTTTCAATTCCTTTCACAATGTAAAAAAATATTTAACTAAATTTTTGATGACCCCTGTAAGGTATCCAAAATATGGCCAATCGCATTAACTTAATTCTGTGACCATATTTAACGCTCCATAATAAATAAATTAATTTATTATAGTCAAAAAATGAACTCTGGATCAGGAAATAAAGACAACATGATAAATAAATTAAATGTCTGTTATTTAATATATTTTGTTAACGTTTACATGTTTACATTTTATTTTATTTATATATTTATATATATATTTATATATTTATTTATATGTATTTATATATTTATAGGGTATATACAATAACGATTATGCTGTTTTAATAATAGCATAACATACATGACTTCAGTAATAAATAAATTGTTACCAAATGAATATAACAAGAGGTATCAGAGTACAAACTTTTCTTTATTTAATAAATTAGTTTCTTATAATAATATAGCGTATTAGAAAATATATATATATTTATATATTGTGCAAAATTTGTACCCTGATACGAACTTATCATTCATTGAACAAATTTTTGTGATGTTTCGAAAGGTAACAATCTACTCGAGTGAGTTATTTATAAATTTGTTTGTAACAATAATTATAAGCAGTACAAATGTACACTTTTTTTTCCGAGTCCCATTGTCCATCGGGAACTTTTATAGAGAGGTAATAAATTCAAATAAAAAAAAATAATATAACTGGCAATGGTAATAATTTAATAATATAAATTACAAAGTAATAAATAATAATATCGAATACAAAATGTCAAAAAAAATATCGAAACGAAAACAATAAGTTACATGAGTAGTCTTTATGGCCAGTGGGACTCACTGAAACAACAAAACAGCCTAGGGTATTACTGATATATACAGAAATAATATTATATGATAACGTCCACTCTCAAAATTACAAAATTAATTCAATAGACTAGATAATACTGTATCAAACGACCATCATGGCTAACAACATCCAATCCCTTATCATTCGAAGTAAATCAACATATTTTCGACTATTTTAAAAACAAATCTGCAATGGTAATCAGACAAGGACAAATCGATCTGAATGTACGAGGAATGCGAATAAATATTTAAAATGCAAGCAGGGGCTCTAGACCAGGAATGCTACGTTAACATGGTGAGATTCTATTCTGGTAGAGACCCCCCAAGTGATACAAAATCGAAATGCAGTTAATCAATGTTAGGACTTGTCCTCTGTAACAATTTTATGTGTATACTGAAACATAATTATTCGTATGGTTCACTTTTTTTTTTTCGTTTTTGGGTTTTCTTCTTTATTACCAACAATTAGTTAATAAGTCCATTAAGTCCGTGGAGGAGTAGACACTTAAGGGCCTTTATACCGAAACGCCCTATAATGGATATGTACACAGTCCGGAGTCACGCACACTACACCGTGGAATGTGACGAGAGTTGGGGGCTCTCCAGTAGCCTCCGTTGGCAGGTACAGCCGCGGTGGGTGCAGGCAGCGTATCCGGACTCGCAAGCGTCCGCGCAAGCCCTCAGCGGGCAGTAGCAGCAGAGGCAAGGAAGGAAGAGCGAGGCGAGGCCGAGGCAGGACCACCTGGCCAGCCACCTGCTGCCTGTGCAGGAGCAGGGGTCGTCGGCCCAGTCTTCGCGGGGGCCGCAGTGGTACAGCAGCCCCTTAACGCAGCAGAGGCACGAGGTGTAGTCGACGCAGGAGTCGACCGAGCAGTAACAGAAGTCGGAGCAGAGCCATGTGGAAGGGGGCCGCCTAGGCTCTCGGCAGGACTCGCACCTGCACTTGCCGCACTCGCTGCAGATGATGGAGTCCGGGGGCGGGGGCGGTGGCGGTCCGGACTTCTTGGGCTGGCTGAGGGTCGCCGGGGGCTTCTTGTTGTTGTTGTCATGGTGACAGGGGGGAAGCGGGGCCTCGAGGTACTCGTTGTGGACCCGGGCCGCCTCCGGCCGGGGTTCGCTGAGGGACACCCGCCGCCCTGTCCGCTGCGGGGCATCGGCCATCCACGGTCTATGTCCACTGCCAGCCTTCACTGCATTACCTGCAACACAAAGAAAAGAACCATATAGAAAACATACGAGTATACATACATAAAAGAGTAAATAAATGATAGAATGCAATTTGAAACCACCAAAAAAAATCAACTTCATCAAAAGTCAACAAAAGGATTCTAGAAACCTAAGATCCTGCCATTGCTTAAGCTCTATACAAGAAAAATTACTATATTGGTTCTGTTTTGTTTTAGATTTCATATTGCTTTCTAATTTTATATTAGAATATTTTCTTAGAGGTTTTACTAATTTTGATTGCATTTACAAAGAGATCAATCAAACAAAACTACACATGTACTTAAATCAGTAAACTACAGTAAGGATGGGGACGGAAAGGTAGGAAATTTGAAATAATAACCCGTCTTCTTTGCCCAAACAGGATTTGGAAAGGAGGTTGTACATGATAGAAACTGTACTTTTTCGCAAGTTGTTTTGTCCTAGATCACACTCAACGGCCAGAAGGGTTTGCAAGTCCTTCAGGGTCCATCTCTGTTATGTTAACAGATTAAATAAAATCCGCAAAGACGGATTTGAACCCGGGACCTTCGGCACAATTCAGCGCTCCACCACTAAGCCTTTCCACGCCTTCATAAGAAGGTAAAACCGTAATTAAAAACAATGAAGATGAAGTGTAAATAAAAATAAAGACCCAAAAATGGCCGATTCAAAGAAGAGAACGCTTTCTTCTGTGAACGTAATTAAAACCAAGTATTCCCAGAGCCACGGATTATATATAAGACAAGATACTTTAACTTTGGAACTAAATATTGCAAATAATGGACATACCATGAATATGAATGTTTAAAAAAGTTGGCACATATATTTACATATTTTTTTAATTGACGAAAAGGACCGAGGAGTAAAGAACAATATACTTCTTTCAGGCAAACTGCTGATAAGGTTGTGACTGGATTTGGAAATCCTTATTTCGTTTTCCATTTATACTAAACGTCACAATGCCATAGAATTTTTAAAAAATAAACACGGCATAATAAGTTTACATAACAACTTCAATATGGAGAGAGGTGGCTCAATCCAGGAGCTGGCCCGGGACTAAGGTAGGCAACTCCGGAACAACTGGAGGTCATGTCAATATCCCTCCATTATCGTTCATGAGCGGCCCACCTATCACTACGCTTCCGCTTGCGTAACGTCGTCTATATCACAACGTTTAATATCTAGTTAGCACTGATATCATACATCAGTAATATATCTAATTAGCTCCGGTACCTTACATCAGGATTTTTTTTAAATATCATTGAAATTTACAAATGTACCATATTAATACAAGTAAATATCATGAATAATACATAACGGCATGAGACAAAGGCAAGAAGAGAAATTACCCACTGGTAGTATTCAAATAACAAATTCAACTTAAAAGATCATGAGGCCTTTTACCTCGGAGGCTTGTCAGGAATAGAAGAGGAAGGTTTGAAACTAGTGGATTTGGTTTGGAATAAAGTTTGTTATGAAAGGATTGATATCGGGTTTGGGCCAAATCAGCAACTAATGGGACATAGGAGATCGTTATAATTATAGATGATCTTGTTCGTAACAAATTAAGGAGCCTTGAGGATTTTACGAAGAGTTGGATACATACATACTCGATGGCTTAGTGGATCCACAAAGATCTACTCCGTTTAAAAAATATCTAATAGTACTCATTTATATGAGTCTTTTGTAATTATTACGGAGCTTTGATCGTTTGTCTAGTAAGTATTGAAGTAGCCTGAAAGGCGAGCAGTTTCTAGTCGTTTGGTAGGATTCAAGTTAAACGTTTGTCAACATGCAGTCCTCAGTAAAGGATCTCTTCCTTCGGAGTCACAGAGATATTATTAAACGATACTAGAGGACAAGTAGACATCGGTATTCCTGTACTCCAGTTTTGACACTGTACACAGTTCTGATCCAAGGTCAGTAATATAGCATCGAAGAGTATGGGGGAACTTGATTAGTGACCACAGATATAACACATGTATCATAAGCATAATTGGTAAGGATAGTATCAGGATGGGGTGGGAAGGAAGAAAAATATTGTTTTAATCGAATAGCTTCGTTAAAAGCCATAGAGTGAGGGCTGATTCGTTAAAGAGGATGTAGCGTCGTCCAAGACGTGCATAGCCTTCGCAATTAGGACATTGGAAATCAAGTAGACATGTTGTTTTTTAATAGTTTCTTTTATTTTATTTTTTATTATAACGTTTATGTTTCTTTTTATCGTCTATTGTCCCTACATTTCCCGCTACTGAATACAAAAAGTAAATAGGAAAGCCCTATAAATAAAAACGAGCACGTGTTGTCATAGGTCTTGTTTAACATCTGATGAAGCTTTACATATTGAAAGTGACCTGTGATGAGTATTGTTAAGACACCGTACAGTCAATAGCAGAGGGAAAATACACGTATATGTTTAAATAAATAATTAACATATATTAAAAAAAAGGTGTTTAATTGATTCTTCCGTTAATCATAGCATTAAACTTGCTAGAAATATCGCATTTGTTATCTACCCTTCCTATAAGTGATTATATGCGGTAATGGGGAATCATATTTATTCGTGCAAACAATATAAGCTTCACAACATTTATTTAATTTATAACTAAATAAACAATTAGTTTGCCCTAAAATAAAACATCCTTTTAGTTTAACAACTACGTATTTGTGTACCCTTACAATATCAAAAAATCGGAAATAGTTCGGTTTTATTGATTTTAAAATAGCTATTCATGAATGTTCCTTTCTTTTTTTTTTCTTCGTCATGTTTGTATATACTGGGGCTCAATCCCTCTTTATATTATCTATAATAAAATTAATTTTATTATTATGTACAGTCAATGAGTTAAAACTGACTCTATAGAGATTAAATAACTCTCTTATTTCCTGATGGAATGATTACCGAAATATACAAACTTCCCTTACTACATTATTTTCTTCCATATTAAAACTCAGCATCATTTTTATCTTCGTGAATATTTAAAAGGAAACGAAAATTAAAACTCAAAGTGATAACCTGCGGAACTGATAATAAATAATTTATTATTATTGAATTATTATAAGCCAAAAAAATATAAATATAAGGGCTAACAAATCTTAAAACCTTCTTATTTTTCTCATTTTAAACACAGTAATTATTTATTTATTTTTATTTAATATATATTTATGTAAGCGACGTACACTAAACGTCTTTCATTTGAATGCTACTGATACGGTTACTATGGTAACAGCTATGAGATACAAACCGGGGAGGTTATTATGATTTGTTAATAAAATCAGTTTTTAAAATCGGTTAAAGAAATATATTGTTATAACAAAAATAAATTATCTTTTTTTACAGAGAAACTCAGTTTAGTTTTTATTGTTTGATAGACTCAGTTTAATATTTTATTCTATCAACATTTTACATGTATATTATATATTATTGTATTTAATTTAATAAGATGTAAAGGAAGAGATAAGGCTGGTAGTTTTGGACCAAGAGGCCTAGCGGAGGACTAGAGATAGGAAAGGAAGAGTTGAGGAATGCGCGGCGTCACATCCTGTCCCGAGCTTATCCCGTTTTAATAACTTCCGCTCCCACTCCTCGCTCATCAACATCCTTCGAGTCTTCTATCCTTGTCTTCTTCTCTCAATACCTATCTATCCTTAGGCTTTTAAAAAGTATCCTTACAGGATATTAGTTTACTTTTTAAGTATTTAATATTATTTATTATCCACAACGTAGAGCTACAAGAGTCGGTTGATCCCGGAAAAAAATACGAGTAGATCATCAGCTAGCATATTATATATACACACAGAAACTACCACTGATAAGTCAAATTTCTGTCCAGATATAGAGAATGGACCTTCACCGAACTAGTTAGATATAAAAGCATGAGGCCCACGTGTTATAACACTCGGCTATCGTGGGGGGATTTTTAACAGAACTGAAAAACAAATTTTCAACAACACAATCAGTAGTAAAAACTAGTCCAAATGGATACAGGAAACTGAAGAAGACCTCAAGTAGCTAAAAATCACAGAATGGGGCATAAATGATCTCGGCAAATTAAGAAAAATCATAATAAAACGTCAGAGCAAAGATGCCAGGAAAAACAAAAAATGAAATAAAAGGAGGAATGAAGAGGTTTTAGAAAGGTAGACGCAAGAATGCGTTACTAGGGAAAATTTTCAAGTAACTATTCACACGTTCTATGGTAATCATAATAATAATAATAAATACATTTAAAACATATATAATATACATATATAGTAGATATATGTAAGTATGTATTTATACATTATTCCTCCATATCACAGTAAAACGCTAAACAATGTCTCTATTCCAGATTACCAGGCTAGCCGTATTACTTTAATCATCTGATTATTTAGTGATTTAATAGAATTTTTTTGGAAAAAGGATTGTTAAATGAAATTGGCATACCATAGGACTAGGAATCCATGGTACAATAAATAGTCAATATCTATCCAAGCTAAATTGGAACACCACATACCAGTAATTTGTAAGCATCTTATTCAGCAAAATGTCAGAGGCTTATAAATTAAATGAGAACAAGCATAAGCTTTATACGTTGATCCTCACCAAACATTAGGATATTAGCTGTGTAAGATATTGTTAGAAGGTTTTGTTATATTCTAGGACAGCGGTAGTATGTAAAAGCAGTAAGTATGCACATATATTGCATCAGAGAAAGATGAATTTTAATCAGTGTAATTAATAAACTTTGAACGTTATTAACAATTTAAAATTATTTAAATAATGATAAATCTATAGTAATATAAAATGGTTTTAATATAGTAACACATAATTTAGTGAATTTATAAACATATGACATACCATTGAAACATATAATTAGATTGTATCATTAAAATATTATCATTGATACAGAAGTGAGAAATAATAGAAAGAAAAAGTTAAAAGTGGAATTTAAAAATGAACAAGGCAAGGCTCAGAAGGTGAAGGACGAACGACTTCAATGTCATACGGTTCGACTGTGTCGCCTAACAATGGATTTAATATTTAATATTAAATATAAATAATCATATTTAATTACACGTACGTAATTATTTATTTATTTTAACCGATAATAACTGCATTAAAATAACAGACCCGATATTTTTAAAGTTGAACCGTTTTCGATGCAATTTGCGAAAGTATGACCTTTAAATGAATATTTAAAAATACCGAAATGAAATATTTTAATTGAATTGAACTAGTTTAATTTTTATTAAAATCATTCTAAGGAGTTTCAATGGTTATTCTTCACTTAATTAATGTTAATAATTTATAAGTAACCCTTTTCAAGCTGGCATAAATATATTTTAAGGTATTTAGGAATTATTCATTAGAGTCAATCTTATATTATATTATTATCAAGAATAAAATTTATCTTTCCTTATAATGCCATAGTATACTAATAACATATTAACACAATTTTTCTTACACATAACATGAAGTGAAACACCTTCTAAAATACACGCAAAAAGGATTGAAACATTCGAATATACTAAAGAATAAAGCTAGAGGAGAAATTAAAAGATAAAAAAATTATTTCATTTTTTTTTTTAACTATCTATGTCTGTTATATATAATCTATCAACGTTCTTGTATTTTTGTGGAGGAGGAAATGATCCGGGTGAAGGTCAAAAATAGAATTTCAAATTAAGTAAGCAACAATTTACTGGTAACCAACTTTTCGACCCACATTTCAGGCCTTCATCAGGGCAGAATAAACAAAATAAAAATAAAAATTATGACTAAAATAAAACCAACATTTTTTTGTATCTTTTTTATTGCTAATACATACTTTATTTTTGATATTCATCACTAAAGGAGATATGTAATATGGGTCGAAACGTTTCTTTCTAATAAGTAGTTGATTTATTTTTATGTAAGTGTTTATATATCCAACTAATAATTCTTCTAGATACTCGTATTTCCGTTTAGTTTTTAATTCCCTTTATTATTTTTAACAAGGCAAGACGAACGTAATAGATTTCATTCATGCTAACTTCCTCTTATTTCTTTCCAATGATAAAAATAAAGGAACGGAGCCCGAAGGTGGATATAAATATTAATGAAGGGACCGATGGAGCTGGCCCCACTCACAATGGAGACGAGACCACTACCTGAAGACATCCACCTCTTGGCTACCTGGCTCTCAGCACTGCGCATCCTACATCCCTCCATCCGCACACCTGGTCCCTCATACCTCCTCTATCCAACATCTGTCCATTCCCACCGACCAAACGGGTCTTCATTCACGAGAGGAGAGAAACTTTAAAGGAAACTTGAGAGATTTCAGATTAAAGAAAACTACATTCATTAACACGAAACTAGAAAAATCTTAGGTCCAAGAATTTATTTAAAAAAATGTACTCCTTGAAGGGTATGAGTTCAATACATATTAGAGACTGTAATATATGATTTGTTCGAGATCACGCTACACTAACCAATTTTCCTACGAATGGTACCCGTATGAGTAATTATAAAGGCCTGTAATTATAAATTATAAGGGCCTGCCCCAAGATGTTCTACATGCTATTATTTTGAGCATGTCTTGTGTTTTCGATTATGACCCTGCATACACGGTTTAAATGGATATCTATTTATGAATGTATGTATGTATGTATGTATGTATATATATATATATCTCCATTAATGGAGGACGTGTGTGTATGGCTGTGAAGAAGGCTGGCATGGAACTGCTCCGGAGCTATTAATATCCGAGAGAGAAGGCTTTGATGTTAGCCGTCCCGCTCTCAATGGATCTCAGCCTCCTTCACACTTCTCACCGAATTTTGCCTCGTAATTTCAGGACATGACGATAAGGATAGTTTTATCCTAATTGCGAAAAATGCGATAAACTAGTCCTTCAGGATAAGGCGAATTCAGAATAATGTACGCTTTAACATTCACAGATAAATACATTTTTTATCGGGATGCTCACTTCTAAGCAGTATTTACGACATTGTACGGTTTCTAAGGCAACGGTGGTGCAGGGAAGTTACTTAATCATGCTCAAACCCTGAGTTGTCTATTTAAGGATATCCACTTTATAGAGGCCGTTTGATCCTCGAGAGGGTCTCCAAAAGGGCCGATTATTTCTACGATCTGTAATAAAAATTTGTACCCTTATTTATGGAATGAACATGAATGATTACTTTTATAGGACAACCTAAAACTTTGCAGTGCATTGTACTATTTTGAATTGAGATATAAAAAAAAAATTACTAATCTTGAAAGAAATTTCGACTTATTTCAATACAAGACCAATCCTGAACAAAATATACATAAGCATACAATTCTAGTAGAGGTATATAAACTAAGACAGGAAATGCTCGTGTGTTCATAGCGCACACATTGAGCTGCTCCTTCCATTGAGGACTTCCTCCGGGACCGGAAGTAGAAGGGAGATAACAGTCCCGCCGAAGGAGAAAGGACCAGACAGGAAGCCATCCAGGACACAAAAACTTAACTCATTTTTGCATAACTCGGACACGGCTGGGAGGACGTCATGCGATAGCGGCGTGTTATGTCACGTATATAGAGCGTATCTTTATGTAGTCATTATAATTATCATAACGCGTAAGTATAACATAGCATAGCTCCGCCTTCATTTGCGTCTCATATACGCTTCCAACGTGAAACGAAATACTTCATCAACTACTAGGCCAACAATCTAAGCTCCCTATTAATCACAAAATATGTACTCGTAATACATGACTATTTTAAGACCTATATATCAAATTCCTCTCATAACCAATTCTTACTTTGTTACGAACAAAGTAATCCATAATGATCTCAATGTCCCATTTCTTGCTGATCTGGCCCGAACCCGTTATCAGTCCTTTCATGACTAACTTTGATCCCACTAAAACCCATTAGCTTCAAACCTAGCAACCTCTTCCATTCCCGACAATCCTCCGTGGCGTCAGAAAGTAAGATGACCTCCTGATCCCATTATATTTATTTATTATATTTTTGTAGTATAATAAGATTTAAAGTTTTAAATTTTAATAAATAAATTAGATATTCGTCACAATTTAACACACTATTAAAGTGTCCCCGGATTCCATGAATGAAAATGTAGCTATAATTGATTGAATAAGTAGTTTATAAGTATATGTAAAAAAAAGCATGTACAACTACAATCCGTGAAGGGACTTGGGTTCAGTACATGATTGAGACTGTACTGTTTCTTGGACAACAGTTGTGCTGGGAGGTGGTTTGGCCTAGATTACGCTCAACCACCAGATTCGATGCGGACCTTCGGCATTGCAACTCAACGCTCTACCACTGAGCCATCCCGTTCCATTTATAATTAATTATATAGGCTTTAAATTATATATAAGTATCGATAAAGGTATTGTAAGGTAGAAATACTGCGCAAAATGCTGGAAGAAAACAACAAACAATTCCATCCTTGAAACACGTTCTGCGCCAGATAGTGGGTATATGAGGAGATAGCTCTGTGTTGGGTTAAGATATAGCCGATGGATGTAACCAGGCCTTCGGCAAACAAATTTTATCTGTTCAGTCTTGTTTTTTCCGTCCTTTTCTTGATAAAAAAATATATAATATGTATTATATATTTAGAAACATATTAATATATGTTTAAGTTGAAGGAAACCGTGTACACAAGTAATATTTTAGGGAAATTGTCATTAATAAATACTATGATGAATATATACAATTGCTTATAAATGCCAATAACAGTGTGAAAAATTTTTCTTTAAGCTATTTCCATAAGCTACGAAGAAACAAATTTTAGTTCAAAGTTATGGAAAATTGGCTCTACTGGAAAAATACATAAATGCGACATAGTGTCCTATGACCTTCAAGGTACAGATATATGCATATACACAAGTATATGCGTTTCCCGACTGTTTAAGATATGTCTTCTTCTGTTTCATGAGGTCCAGTTAATAAACATAACACAATCGTTTGGTGACGTTTCGAAAATTTCGTTCTCATATTAATTTCCTGAATAAATATTTAATACAGGAGGGGGTAGCTTAATCTGTATAGAGCCGAGTTGCTTTACTGAAGGTTCTGGCTTCAAATCCGGTTGTAGGGAAGAAAATTATTTAATCTATTAACAGCTACGGATGGATCCTATGGGATGGGATCAGGGAAAAAACTGTTGTGATCTCGGACAAATCACCTCCCAGAACGTAATCCTAGAAACATTATAGTCTCCACCTTAAACACAAGAACCTGTGTTACTGATTACTGAAGTTTTGTAGGTCAGAAAAATTTAAGTATTTTTATCTGCATAAATGAAGTATAGTTAATATTTGTATAATTATAATTTATAATTTTGTTTGTTGAATTTGTGCTGATATGAAACGAACTGGATATCAATCCTTTCACGACAAACTTTATTCCCAATCAAACCCACAAGTTTCAAACCTAGCTAACTTTTCAAATCCAGATAATCCTCCGAAGCGTCTCGTGACGTTTCAAGCTGATAATGTTTTGGAGTTCTACTGGTGGCTAGTTTTTCTACTAACTTTTATCTCATGACATTCCGTATTATTCTTTATATTTATTTATTGTAAATTTCAATATATGATATTCAGAGGACTATCGGGAAATAGTCGATATCGAAGGACTAAATCGAAAATAGTGTAGAGAAAATAGAAAAAAAAATATTAGGTGGTTAACTGCTTAAGGAGACGCTTTGGATTTGGTCCAACGACACTAAAACTGGAATTCCAAGTAGAAACCTATATTTTTATCAGAAAAACAACTTAACGGGATTTGATTACACTTTTAAATAGGAAACTCTTCCCTTGTATACACGATCCCTTCCCTTTAATCTTATAATAAATGATCTCCGATGTTATTAATGGCATATTTAAAAAAAAATAATATGTATATATACATTAAACAGTATATAGAAATATATCAAGAATTATAATTATAATTAAGTATGTATTCATACAAATATTAAAGATCTCAAGTAGACTGGGGCTGTGTGAACCCGAAATAGACAAAATTATTTTTAGGCGAATATTCACGATTTTATTTTAACCTCTTCCACGAACGCCTTCTTAAATTCGCAAAAAAAAGAAATAGTTTTTTGCCTGCAGAATATATTTATATAATTTTCTGGTACACATATAGTTCTTCATACAGTGTTTATCTACTATTAAGACTGACATGACATTCGATGGGCGACTGTCTGTAATATTTATTATTATATGATGGTATCATTAATATTAAGTTATTAATCTGCAAGCAGGCATTAATTCCCTAACTTGAAAGCTAATATCTATATCCAGGCTATTGGCTTGGAAAAGCAATACCTTAATAATATAATAAAATATTTGAGGCATAGTTATTATTAGCCTATTCTTTATTGTTGTTGGAGGCTGATAACACAGTACTTTGAATTATAAATTATTCATTTTAACAGTCAATCCGATCCAATGGGTTTTCAAAAGCTCCTGGGGCTCACCTATGCTCTATAAAATGTGGAAAACCTTTTGTCCTTAATCTCATAAACGTTTATGTATATAGATATATAATCATACAAGAAATAAAATTCGCGAATAAATAAATCATTTACACACTCAGATTGTTTAATATATTTTTTTTTTTAGCTCCTTTTATCCTCCTAGTAAGATATCTTGTATATATGTTTTATTTTTTTCTGGTTCTGGAGACCCTCCTTTGCTCACCCGGCTTGTATGAAGTGGACAAAACCTTAATTGGGAAAAACCTGGGGCTTTAGCGTTATCTCATTTCAGAACCATTGGTTTCGTAAGTCACCACCATTTACTGAACCCAATAGTAATATGTCATAATCCTAGGAAATATACAAGATGGGTAATGGCTCAATTTTTTTTTTTTGTTTAAAGTACTTTTTCGAAGGATAGATGATGGTATAATCTAAAGAGTATGTATAAGTCGGTTCTTAAATCCATATATAGTCAATAATAGTTATTATACTCAGTCAATAATAAAATTATTTTATTTTCAAGAATATAAAAAAGGATTTAATAAATATAAACGAATGAAAAGCTAAAACTTGTTATTAAAAAAATAAATATGAGGAAGAAAATGGTCCCGGTGGAAGCCAGAAAAAATTCTCTTAAATAAGGAGAACTATTTATTTCAGATTCAACGTTTTGACCCACACTGCAGGTCTTCTTCAACCCTTTCTTTACCCTAATGTAAGCCCTGAACAAGACCATAAATGTAGGTCGAAACGTTGGCTTTATAATAAAAAGTTCTCCTTATTTATCATACATATAAGTTGGACTAAAATTATTCAATAACAAGTATATAAAAATATATTTGATATAGATCTATAATAATTCTCAATATCTCCCACCTTTTAATTGGTACTCGAGAACGTCCTGCATAGAAACGAAGCTTGTATGAACGAACGGGAGAAATGGAGACAAGAATGGCCTAAGACATAGAAAGAAGAAAGAAAAAAAACAGTGATAAATAGAAGAGAGGATACTTAAAGGAATAACTGCTTGTTGGCCATTTAGACGACTCTCAGACTGGCCCTTGGCTCTCAACCAAGCTCTCTACCTTAGTCTCACATGGTATATTTATTAGGCTAAATCATCGTCTGTCTCTCATGAGAGAGGTCTCTCAGGGTATAAACACCATCATCGGGATTAAAATACCCTATCCATATACATAATATATAATGACATTGAATCCACGTACAAGGCAGTACAGGCTCTCATGGGACTCACCCAGCCTCTTTGGGTATTATTAAAGTATCTATCATGTACTGAAACCAAGACCCTGATCTAGCATGGATAACTGTGGAGTAGGAAGTTCGATTCACGGCTATTAACAGAATAAATAATTTAGTTGCCGAAATCGGAACGCAAATCGAATATACTCCCAACCCTCTTGCATTTCTGATCTTCGATATTTTGAAGTATTTTGGAAAATTTGATTAAAAAAAAGGTATTTCCTTATAAAATCTGACGGTATTAAGGTAATTTAAATCAAAAATTAAAAAATTTACCATATCTTAAAAGAATCAAGATATTTCGCCAATGATCTAAAAATCTTGTAACAGCTCAAAGGAACATTCCAGAGCAATCTGAGAAAGATAAAGAGATAATATAATACTTTATAGTATATCTAATTATATAAATAAAGGTGGATATAAGTCTTTTACCATTTAAAAATACAATTCAACGATAATAATAATACGAAAGAAATTTTTTTTTTGAACATTTATCATAAAATATATTATATTAAATATTTCCCTAATTGTAACTAAAGTTATCAATTCATTTCATACAAGAATTAAATATTCATTTGTAATTAAAAAGAGCATTATAGAGAGGTAAGGAGAACCTTAATTATGCTTATCATATATTCTATGTTTACATGTTACGTATATAATTAAACGATTGAATCAAGAATTATACAGCTTTATATATGGTTATATATAAAGGTATTAAAAAGCGCCAAATCTGCTGAAATAGTCTTTATAAAGGAATTCGGTGTTACCCAATCTCATTCTCATTCGATTTCGATATCGATGTTTACCTAGCAGGATGATGATGATGACGGGCGGGTCGTGAAAGGATCTGGTACACCGAGCTGCGGATCCTGAGGAGGGCAGTTTTTAGACGACCTAAAAATACAGAGAGGTCATTTCGGCGAACAACCTGCGGCGGAAACCCGAAAATACCTTGACGCTCTTTCTACAACAATAGGAGGGTACGTCCAAGGGTCTTATACCTAAACGAGGGTCTAGTTCGATTTGTATGGGTCTCTGGGCCTTCTCCTTTTCAGGATCATCTTCTCTTTGCAACGATGTCCAAGTATATAAAAAATATATATCGATAAAGACAAAGTCCAGGCCGACAAAAACATATTCCAGCAAAGAATATTATAACATCATTAGAAACTTTTTTTATTTTAACTAATGTCATTATTCCCCTAAAACTTCAAGTTCAAACATGATGCAACTCAAAATATGACTTTATTAAAAAAAATGAATAAAATAAAAATTTTGGAAATGGAACATCAGATATGTCGTTCCTGAATTAAATGCTTCAACCAATACAATTGCTACTGAACGCTTAAATCAAAAATGCAAATCTTTGAGTTATTTCGTTATTCTTTTGAAGGTGCGATATGTAAGTATATGCAGATAATTCTGGATTTAAAGGCATGAATGAATAGTTAGCATTATAAAATATTAAATACACAGCTATAAATAAACAAAGATAAGATACATAGCTATGTAATAAGTACGTGTAAATAGTAAGTTGATATGTAATACTGACATGTGTACATAAGCTAAGAGATTGATCACATAAGGAATAAAGAAACGAGTATTTATGTTAAGACCTAAAAAAAAATAAAAATAGCAACACGAACCCGTCAATGAAACATTCCAGAGCAATCAGAGTGAGAGAATGAGATAGAGAGAAAACATAACATATTTTAAATTCTATAAATAAATAAAGATGAAAGTTTTCTTACATTAAATAGTTCAAAACCAGGATAATATTAATCTGAAATATTTTTATTATCAAAAACATTTATTTCCTAAGTAAAATGACTATCACAAATCAATCAATTAATTACTGCTTAATTATTCATTTAGATATGACTAATCTTAACATCATCAGAGATTAAAATACAATGAAATTGGTTCAACCCACGCGTTGAAGTTATCAAGACACCTACGTAACTTTAACACTTTCTCTTATAGAAATGTATAAATGACTATATGAAAAAAATAATTTAGTCGATAAATCGGTAAATAATAATTTTATTATTGCTAAACCTTCAGAGAAGAGCGGTGAAGTAGTTAAAATTTAGTATTTGTTCGCTTTACAGAAGCAGTTATTTATTTTAAGAAATTTTTGTTGTGTCACTTGTTTATCGTTTCTCATTTATCGAATTAATAATTAAGAATCGAGCCCAGGTTACAATTTTTAATTGCAAAAGGCAATCAAATTGAAATAATTTTCAATACTGAATATCAGTACATTTGAACCTCATTTTTACTGATTCCTGATTTACTGATATACCTACTCATTTTATATCGTTATTTATCAATTGCGAATAAAAAGACCTTCATCTTCTTCAATTTATTTTTGTTCTCTAGCCTGCCTTTTCTACCTTCCTTCCAAAAATATTTCTGTCTATAAAATCTCTTAGTTCAATTTCTGATTTGTAATTCTTTTTTAAATTGACTAATTCATGGTTTAGTTGACATGAAATTTTGTAAGAAAGCAAGAATTCTATTGGTATGTCTTGTTGGGGGAAGTTTAGTCCATAACTTTTCAAGGTACTTGTGACTTAGCAAGTAGCCATGAAACCGTCTCATTTGAGTTATTTGAGAGTGCGTAATTAAATTGTTTTCCTGGACCTACGAAAGTACCAATTTTACAAGTTTTCTTATATCTGCAGCCATGTTTGAGATATTTTTTGTGGTTTTCTTGACTTTAATCGGCATACTTCTTCAGTTAATTTTAGACATAAAATCTTTTTCATAATTGTCCCTTCTTATTTTAGTATCTTTTCCTTGTTACCTTTTTTGTGGAGTTTGAGTGTTTTACTTACATAATATATTATATATATGTATGTATGTATATGTACATATAATATCCAAGGATATAAGCCTCTGGAGTGAGTATTTAAGTGAGGGAAGAGAAAGAGGAGCGCTAGTGAAAGCTCTGCCCCAGAAGCTGTGGAACCAGGTCGACTCCTCCACTTCTGCTTCATCCTCTTCATGTCCCGGATGACTATCGTCCCGATCTACAACAGATCCAGGAGTCACGAGTCTTTTCGAAATATATCTACTGTTTCGTCAACACCATATCTGGGCCGCAGATATCTCGAGGGGAAATTTGCAAACTAGTCTCGTTGTTATCGAGAAATGTCTTTTAAAATGTTCTAAAACGATGGCAGAAAATTCTAATCGTATATATCTTTAAGGATTCAGCGTTTTTTGAAAGATATCTTCTATTGCATGGCTAATTTAACTGATTTTATTCCCAATATATAACTCACAGAAATGCATATTCCATATTGAGTTCATCTTTACCAATAAAAATCAAATTTATTCAAATAAATCTGAAAATATTTTTCAAATTATTAAGTTCAATCTAATTCAGTGTTTCCAATATGCTCAGTTTAGGAATCAGATATCTACCAACTTTGTGATATGTCCTATTATACATACATATATATTTTAAATTGTTTATGGATGTTGTATTAAAATGTTAGATGTGGTTTGGTAAGGCCAAGCTTTATACTGCCGAAACTTCGGATTCAGAACCGGACTAAAACTATGAGAAATAAGGCCAGGCAAAGTGTTTAAAAAAAAGAATGAGAAAAAGCCAACTTTTGAAATTACGGAGCTATCCAATTTGGATACTGTACGCTTCAATTTCATATACTTGTATAATTAAATTACAAAATTGATAATATCTTATTTTTGGTTTAAGATATCAATAAACAAATATGTTATTAAGAGTGATGTTATCATTAATATTGTATTTTTGGTTAAACCTGTGATTATGAAAAAAAATAAATAAAAAATTGATCCAATAACCGCAAAGGTAAACATACGTACAGTTTGGACGAGTTATTCTATTACATAAGTATAATAATATATCTACATACTATAAATATGCACTGTTGTTTCCTTTACATGAAATTATAATTAATTGAGAAATGATTTAAATTCACTTTAATTAAATTGCACTGTTAATAACGGACAATTACATTATACAATTATTGCATGTACGTAAATTGAGTTTGCAGAATCCATCATTTTCTCGTGGAATGTTTTATGTTGTATTTTTCCGTGGAGGAAAACGAAGGAATTTTGTTCGGATATATGAATAATTGAATCAGCAAAAATCTTTGCATATTAAAGAGTATTACATTCAAATTAAAAATTAAGAAATCAGTGATTAGTACAAATAATTATGTAAAAATAAAAATTATACTGTATAGAATGATTGATTTCAAACACGGAGGAAAAAGGGAAAATTTCCCTCCTAAAATAATCTCGGAATAAAAAATAAAATAACGTGGGATTAGCCTAAATTATTTTTAAATAACTGTGACAAATTGCTATTTACTAAATGGGAAAAATATTGAGTTGACAATTTTATTCATAACCAATTAAGTAGTACAATCTTGAGAATCTGATTTCAAGACATAAATAATTGAATTTTAGTAACAAACATAAATTTAAGCAGGGGGAAAAATGAATGGGAAAAAAAAAGGGATAAATATGAAAAGTTATAAGAGAGATTTATCTTTGTCAGTGATAGCAGAGAAGAGGTTAGGTTTGTTGAAGAGATAACAGATAAGAAAACAGACCAGATTTAAATATTCTCAGGCTATTTCAGTGTAGACACTATAACTCATATATATGTGCATACATATGTGTATGTGTATGTTTGTATGTAAATTAAATTATTTTTTTATAGTGTAGGTAGCTAACATATATTAATTATCTGATACATATATATATATATATATATATATATATATATATATATATATATATATATATATATATATATAATATATATATATATATATAAGAGAAGGTTATTAAATTACAGGTTATACTTCATTGTTAACTTTATAATTATTATAAATAACTTGGAAAGGGCTCTTATTCAAGTCTTAATGAAATTTGATTGTTTAACTATTGCTAAAACAATAGTTTATTATTCATTAAATGTTACAGAAATAGAGTAAAATAAATAAAACCAGTAACATCAATCTAGAAACTTACCAAAAATCAATAGAGTTGAATAATAGTCCCTTTGAATGGTTTTAATAATATTTACAAAGCAATGGAGTACAGCCTATAACATAATATACCTTCCCTGATATATCAGACAGTTAACATAATAGCACCGGAGATCCAGACGACCCGGGTTCGAATCCCGGCCAGGGCAAATCTTTTCTCTTCAAAACAAGTATATTTAAAAATAATCACCATCAAAATAACAATTAATAAATAAAAATTATAGAAAATGTACTTATTTTATTATAATTTGTTCTCAGAAAATTATTTTTTTCAAACAATTTTTTCAGACGAACCTTAGTATCATTTTAGTCTTAGTCTATCCTAAACATGTCTTTTAAAAGCACCATTATATTGTCCAATCTTAATTTATATTATATATAATATTTTTTATAACAGCTGCCTATGTATTTATTATAATTATTAATATTGCTAAATGATTATTTCGAGATTACTACAAACAGACTTCGGCCAGGTGGTTATCAATTTATGAATGGAAAGACGAAGTTGATATCATTCAGAATTGTCTGATTCACGCTGTAATGACTTCACCATCGATTACCGGTGACGCCTTGTTTTGCCTTTGTATTAATTCTTCTGTTTTAAATAAAACTATATATTTTCTATTATTATTATTTTTTAATTTAGATATTAAAAGGTTTATAAAATTAAGTTTTTTATTCATTGGAAATTAAGTTTTATTTTCGATTAATTTAAACCTGATTTTACAGTCATTTTTACGTTTCACTTGATAGTATTCGACGTCACGATAGTTAAAATAGCTATACAGATTACATGCCTATTTAATTTAAAATTAGTAATTAACTAAATGAACTCTTGACCAATTTTAAGGCCAATAATGTAAATAGGCAATTGAAAAAAAAAATGTGTTTTGTGAAAATGTTTAATATTAAAAAAAAAGATCGAAAATGAAAGAGAATTGAGAATGAACAATGAAGTAGATAAATCAGTTTTCAATCAAACACTCAATTTTCGATAAATGTCCTCGTCTAAGTGATTATCAAAATGATGTCGAACAAACCGAGGTCGAATACCGATATATTGTTTTTTTTTTGGAAAATTGGTTTTGATCGTTTCAATCTAGTTCAACATTTACTATACAAACGCTCTAAGCTCCCAATTAATTATAAAAGGCTCATATACATGACTATTATATGACCTATTTGGACTTACGTTGTAGAGCTTTGAACCCACCGAATTCCTCTCGTATCCTATCCTTACAATTCAAAATCCTTCGTAAACTCATGAACGCTCCTTACTATGTGAGGAATAAAATCATGAGAAATTTTATTCCCAGTCAAACCTACCTCTTCAATTCCCGATAATCCTCTGAGGCGTCTGAAAAGAAGATGGCCTCTTGATCTAATTTAAATCTGCTATTTGAGAACTAGCAATGGGTATGAGGTCGTTTCTTTATTAATTCCCGAAATGAAATGAAAACTGAGTTCACTTCCTGACTTATGTTCATAGGATTTTTTTTTAAATATTAAAACTACTACAAAACCCTCAAGGTGTATGTTAATTCTCAAGGAACATACTGTATATTTATTCTATTTGGTTCGATCGAAGTAACTATTACCAACACATTTACATACATACAGCCAATTTATCAATACAAAAAAATAAAAGAACATTAAATACAAGACTGCGGAGAATTCTGGTTCGAAACTAGTCGGCAATATACAACATATTCCATTGAGTGTTGCCATATTAGAATAAGAAAATATAACTAATACAAGGACAAGGACATAACACCCTCAAGAAGCGGTGCTTAGTATATCAACAACTATACACCTGGGCATCTGTGACTGATCCAATAGGTTCAGTAAGGAACGCTTGGACGCCCACGATAGCTTTAAATGGGTACTCCTAATGGAATTGTACAATAACCATAAGGAAAACTTGTAGAATAGATGATGAAAACAACAAACGAGGAAGTAAAAATGAAAAAATAAAAAACTCCAAATGACTACCTAGACCAGTTTTTCTCAATTATGACAAAACTAAATGTTAAAATTATACAAATATATACTTTTGTATATTAAAAAAATTCTTTAAGATGTCCTTAATATTACTTCAATCGAAAAAATATTACACAAAACGTTCCAATATTTTTTCCATTATTTAAATAACAAATAAAAACGTGGAATAATTTACTCCTGATTCGCCCACACGTTGTCATTGAATTATTATAAAAATGATATCAACCTATCGGGAAATGCATTGATTTTCATTTAAAAAATAAATGACGGAAAATATATTTTACTAAATATGAGAATAGTGTTATTTAAAGTGCTCATAAAGTAATATAATTTTTCTCCGCTTATACACCACTCTGAACAAAAAATTTGTAACCCAGCAGGTGGCCCTAGTAAATACGGAGTAAAAAATCCTTGGTCATGCAGTCCTTCGGAAGAGACATTAATCGGGGGTCCCTACTCTATACGATGTCAGGTACTTGTTAAAATCTCTATCCTAGTCCAACCTGGATCGGCAAAATTTAGAGCTCCCATTGTAGCATCGTCCAAATTAGCCACAGCAAATTAAAAAAAATAAACAATAACAACAAATTTTGTTCAATTCAACAAACACATATACATCATGTATACTTCCCATAAATTCTCTTTTATTGGTAGAAAAACTCACGATTATTTTTATTATAGAGAATATTAATAATGAAATTTCCTTAATGAAAAGTTAAAATATGCGGAACTTATACCCAAATAAGAAATAATACATTGCCTCTTCAACATCTTGAATTTCAAAGTAAATAACCCAGATTAAATTGTTGATTACTTGGAGGCCCTTAAAACCTAGTTAAAGATTTCTTATTCGAGTAACTATATTAATTATTGTATAATAAACAATAATATTTTTAAACGATTTTATTTTTTAAAGTATTCAACGGATTTTCCGATTCAATTGACCACTTCAGCTTTTATTTGTTTAATTTTTTTATAAACATCACAATAAGTACATTGATAAATATATCTGAATTTGATTATTTTTGGATAAGAAATTGTTTTGTTATTAAAGATTTGTGATTTTCACAAATGAAGATTAATTTATTTTTTTTATTGTCAATATATACCTATATTAGGGAACGGAGTGGCTCAGTGGTAGAGCACTGAGTTGCCATGCCGAAAATCCTGGTTCAAATTCCGGTGCAGGCAGGACTTCTTTTCAAACTGTTAACTGAGGTAGATCATATGGGATCTAGGAACCTCCTGGGACTCGCCCATCCTTTATAAAGTGAGTACCCAAAATAAGGAGGAAAAATTTGGTGGTTGACGGTGATCTAGGACAAATCACCTCCCTGCACAAACGATGTCCATGAAACCGTACATTATGTTATATTTTAATTGGATTATTTAATATATAAATAATCGGGGTTATTTTGATCGTTAATCCTTGATGGTCTAAAGGATATACTAAATTGCGAACACCAATATATATATGTATACATATATAAAGAACTATAAGAGCCGTTATGTGAAGAAAGTTGAAGACTAACCCAAGTCAGATGCTGCGGCGCCAGAGACAGGATGAACAAAGGTCTCCTTGTCCTCAAGATCTTCACAACTCGGTCGATGCCCTTCCTATGGCGGGAGTCCGGGTGTGAGTTCGATTCCCGTAGAGAACATTATAATTTCAATCAGATAAGTATGATTGCATTTAGTCATACTATTTCAATACCAAAATAAAAATAGGTATGTTCACGGATCAACTACCGAGAAGTAAATATATAATTAGAGACTTTATTGATCTTAAAACTCAACATATAAAGTAGAATTTAATGCTATAATAAATGTAGTCATTTTGAATGGCTTAAATTGTATTCTAAAAATCCTTCGTAAAATCCTTAATGCTCCTAAATATGATATGAATTGAGTCATTTCTTGCTTATTCGGCCCCAGCCCGAAATCAGTCTTTTCATTACAAACTTTATTCCCATTCTAAGCAACTAGTTTCAAACCTTGCGATCTCATTGATTCCCGATAATCCTCCGAGCCGTCTGAAAAGGCCTCTTAAGCATTTAAGTTGAATTTGATAAAATTGAGTATTAACACTGAATAGTTACTCTGCTTGTCTTTATCTATGCCATTACAAGTATTTAATGATACTGTAATTTTGAAATATATAAATATCGCTGTACATATTATAAATAAATTGTCAATGCCTGGTTCGTAATATTAAAATAAATTATTTTTACAAACATGCATATAATAAAACTATGCTCCCTAGGAGTTCGATTGAGACCGGCTATGACAGATAAAATATCTGTTAGAAACTATAGATCGATCCTGTCGAATGTCCTGAGGCTCATCCTGCCTCTGCATAACCATTAATTGGGAAAATCCAGGAGGTTGAACGTCCCGATATCATTTTTCGGTACCAGTTCCATTGGTTGTCGCTTCCAGTAAAGTCACAACATTTAAATTTTCATTCGTTTCTTCTTTAATATTCTCGAAAATAAATAAGAAACTAATAAAAAATTAAAACTTCTGACTTAACTCGAAGCGGCAACCTTCCTGAACTGATGCCTATATTTCTATACGTTGGCTTATACCAGAATGGTTTCAGTTTCTACCATGAACTGAGCCCAATACCCTTCATAAAGTTGAACTGTTACATTTGTCTATTAACAAATAGGAAAACATTTAAACCACAAACGGCTATTTCCATTACCGAGAACATTCAAAATAAAATCTTCCTTCACCACTGTTCCCATTGCGGCTATCTTGAAGAATTCGAGGCATTTAAAAAAAAATGCAGTGGCCTCTTCCTCCTCCAGTTGGAACCACTTGCAGAAGAATTCCAGTCGAGGAAGAGTGGTCGAGAAGGAACCGCATTGTAGCGCTCTCATCTGGACGCTCTACATTGTCCAAGGTCGATCTCACATCCCCGCTCACGCACCGTTAACTATCTCTTAAGGCATCTTTTACTTTTACTAAAAATATTTATAAAAAGTATTTTGAGATATGGAAGAAGAATAGAACCACTAATTATGAAGAAATATATAGAATTAGACATCGACAAAAAAAGCCTGGACTTTTTTTTAATTCTTCACATTTATTTTACATTAATATATTTTTAAATTAATTATTCTGTCACAAGCATGAATACAATTATTACAGAAAACAAAATTAACCATTTTATTATCTTATATGGGATTTTGAATTGAATAATAGAATTAACAAAGATAACTTTTAAGTGATATTATATTAAATTAACTAAAGGACTATTTTTAAGTCCGCTAACTTATTTTCCGGTCATTGTTTATTTAAATCTCATTTACATTATTTTTATTAATAATTTATGAATATTTTTTGGAGTTGAAATATTAATTATAAATTCGTTATTTTTTCTGGGACTGGCCCGTATAGAATAATTACAGGAAAAATATTTAAAGTTTAAATTTTAGTTTGAGTGCCATAATTACGAGCTTTAGTAAATAAATTAGAAAGAATCATAAAATTGGCAAATATAATTTTTACCTGAAATTTAACGATTTTAATTTCATAATTAATTAAAATGTATAACATAAATGAAATGATAAAATAAAAACACATATTTTATCTTTCCATTTAACAAAAATGATAATACTAGACTATTAAGTACCGCATATAATGTATGTATTGTATGTCTCTATATAACAAATCATATTTGTATCGCTTTAAATACGTAGATCGATTTCTCCAGGACAGTGAACTGCGAATTGAGATGCAGTTGGATCAAATATGCAGGGAATGCAGAAAACAAGACGTCGTGCGAAAGAAACATTTATCCTCGAAAAAACAATTTTTTTTTTACTATACATTTCTTTTCCCTTCTCATTTGTTTTTTAATGTTCCACGAAATACGGTCAGTGTCAATGATCCCTAGATAGTACTCAGTTGGTCCGGATCCAGTATCCATACCTTATCGATAAAAAGTTTCTTATCGATTACATAAACAGCAGTCGATATTCGCCTGAGTGAGCTGCTTTTGAATATACGGGACGTAAGAATGTTTGATAAAATTATTTTATCTCCAGCTGGTACGAAAACATGTGCTTATGGCTCAATTAATTATGAGTAAAGTACGTAATTTCACCCTATCCGTTACAAACTAGGCTGTAATTAGAAAAGAATCCCCAGGGAACCAGCAACCAAGGTGACAACTAAATTTGCTAAATTATTGTAGTCCAAGATGCAGAAGAAGTCATGATTAGGTTGGTGTTGCACCTGTCAATGTGTGTTATTAAGTTCAGTTGTTTTGGTTATGACTAGGGTAGCTAGTAGAGAGGCTAGAATACCTACAGTATCTACGTTGTCTATTTATGTATGAAAGTAAATAAATAATAAACAATACATAAATAGTTTGTCTTCTTACATTCCACCTGGAGATAAAATTCTTTACTCCATAGGTGCATAAATAAATTATATCTTTAGATATTTTATGTCCTAATTTTTGTCTTTCATGGGCATAAAATGGACGTTTTTGAGCCCAGTTTAGGGTCGTGGAGTTCGATGACATGCGATTGTATTTTATGAAGCATGTTGTAAAAATTCTTAAAAACACGTGTTGAATATCCTTCGGGGAGCAAGATGTGCTATGGGTCTTTTTGCGTCCTACATCTGTTCTACATCTGAAGGGGGCAACGCGTTTTGCATTCAACAGTTCTCCATCTTATGTCTCGCTACTTCACATCGCAGTATAATACATACATAATATATACAAAAATTAAAAAAGATACTTACAAAAAATATTAGAGAAGTCCAAATAACAAAGCTTTAATTCTCTAAATAACTAGAAAATAACTAATCAATCAACGTTTCGCCAATTCAGGCATCATCAGTATATTTTTTTTTTAAAAGTGAGATGTGTTGAATTTGGTGATTTATTTATACAAGATAGTGATGAGAATTTATTTTATGTTTTTGTCCTGATGGAGCCTGAAAGGGCGAAATGGTCTTATGTTAATAACAGAATACTCGAATACTAATAAATTTATTTTTAAGGATGTTGAGATTTAGTTAAGTCAATAGATGTAAGTATTATAGTTTATGTTGCATCACCTAATTTACTCCTAGAGTGCAAGAAATGAGCATAACTGTAATGATATATTGACTAGAATCGACATGAGATGTATGATGTCTAATCTGCATTTGTATCTTCAATTATTTAATATTTCAGTGATTTTTCTAAAAACGTCAGGGCTACCAACCAGCGTAATAAAAAAAATGAATCAGTAATTTTAATTAGGATTCATTTCAACTGCATCTCCTTACAAGACATTTAATTATTCCAATGTCAATTTTAAAATTCAAATTATATCTAAAATTCAAATTTAAAAAATATTTAAACACGTATATTTTATTGGAAACTGTAGACATGCTTTGAAATGATACGATAAAAAAAATTTACACATTAATAAACCATTTTACACCTTTCCGGCATAGACAATTTTTTTTTTTTAATTCTCAACATTTCTATAATATATTCACCAAGTTTATGGTGATAATTTGTAATTCGTGGTCGCTTTTTTTTATGTATGTTTACTAATTTAAATAAGAATTTATTCATTTTTTATTAAGGATATCCTATACTAAAAGAATAATAAATCGAACAATATTTTTATAAATAAATAAAGTTACTATTCGATTACTAAGTCGTTATAATATTGTACGTTCAAAAGGCCAACAGACTATGTAAATTATATAAAAATATCAGACAAAACCAGCATTTAAATCAGTCTAAATGCGAGGACGAAGCGATAAAATTGGACAAGGGGGGTCGTTATACATATATACATATTTATGTATACATGTTTATACATAAAATATAAACCATTCCAAGTTTATTATGTAAATACTAGAAGACTTTTGGCGTTCCTATCTTGAAGTGACGTAGCTTGGCGAGGTTGCAGAATGAACATAATGAATTCAGGGCCATTGAGGCCAAGGGAACGAACGAATGCTACATTCTCCTACTCGTCACCATTTTTGGTTCTAGAGCGGTGGGGGAAGAGAATGCTATATACTTTCTAGAGCAAACTTAATAATAATAAAAGATGAAATAATAAATAAATTCATATCTAAACATAATATAACTGGGTATTAGATTAAAAATAAAAAAGAGGTTTGCTTCTTTCTAAGTTCCAACAACAACATTATATAACAAATATATATATATGTTTAAAAAAAACGAAGAAAAAAACCTGTACGACGACAACCCATGGAGAGTCTTGGGTTCATTACATGATAGTCTGTACTGTTACTTGGACAATGGTTTTTTGTTGATTGGACAGGAGGTGATTTGTTCTAGATCACGCTTATCCGCCAGGTTTTATCTCCTATCAAGATCACTTATTTTAAAGAGCCTGGATGAGCCCCAGATGATCTGTAAATCCCACCTCGTGGTAGTTAACAGATACAATAATTAACCTTCCACAGTCGGATTTGAACCCGGTCCTTCAACATAACAGCTGAGCACTCTACATATTGAGCTGCCTCGTTCTTATTACTATTGATAACTGTCACTATTAATAATTTGTAATTATCTACCAACGTTTCGGCCTAAATTATATCCCTTCATCAAGACAGTCGATAATATCAGAGAGAACCATCAGAAATTCAAAATTTTATAGGTTGGCAAAACTTATTGATTGTTCAGAATTTATTTTTTGCTCAATACAAATCGAATTCTTACCTAATTAATTAATTATATTAAATTTAAAAATATCAAAAAATCCTAGATTCTTGTGCCGAATTTTAGTCCCATACCACCTGTTGGTTGTGATAATCTTGGACAGATTAACGATGAATTAGATTAATATTATTAATTATTTGTAGCCCTCTCGTGTTATTAGCATGCCAATTAAACCTGTTTCTAAATTTATGTTAATTTATTTATTTTTGTTTTTTTACAAAACAGAGAGTAAGAGAGAGAGAGAATTATGCAAAATTAACTGGTGAATTTGTTGAAGCGAGATAAATAAGACGAGGGTGGGCGTAAGCTTTCGAAAGCAGGAAAGATGTGAATGCACGATTAGGAACAGAAGTATAAAGCTCTCTGCCATTTTATAATTTCCTTCAGCAACAAAGCAACAAGATGTGTGGCTACAAAAGCAGGATGTGGGTGAGTCGGTGGTTATCCAAAACTGTGGGAAGAATTTTCGAGGATGAAATATATGCCTTAAGTGGGAAAACGTATGGTTAAAAAGGGTCAAATACTGCTTATTATTTATAAACAATTTATTTCCAATAATTCTAAACCTCTTAAATTCTATTTAGGGACATCTAAAGATAGAAATTATCGAAAACTGTGGAGCCAAGGTGAGAAAACTTGTATGGAGAAACTTATACAAAACTGTGGGAAGATTTTTCTGGGAAAAATGTTGGAGAGGATAAAGTTAGTTACTATTTACAGTAAATAATAAAATTATTTTTAATTTCGAGAATATTAAAAGGGAAACGAATGAACATTCAAAAACCTGTCCTGAGTTTCCATTGTTTAATAAAAAACTAATTAAATAAAATGTAGATTTGGAGGTAAAATTTTGATGTTATTTTCAATATGTTTAGTCGCTAAATCGTCAAACTGGTTCAATAGTTAACTGGTGTTTGAGACACTTGATTTTTTATTTTAGGATATCAATTATTTTATTTTAAATATTTGCTATATTTTATTTATGGGAAAATGTTATTAAATTAGGTATTCAAGGAAAAATATACGTTGAATTGTAAAATCACAAAACCAAGTGTGACTGACGATCTCTCTATCGACTCCAAGAGAACACTTATCGTACATAAATATTGCGATAAGAGAGAAAGAGGAAATCTACTTAAAGGCTCGTCAATAGGCAGGAAGTAGATTAGCAAGCTGAGATATAGGAGCCACTCCAAGGATCTGTAAGCGAGATCACTCTCCCACTGGGGCAGATGGAACGCTCAACAGATGTGCAGGGAAATGTGGAGGGGACATTGTCAGGGAAGTCGAAAGAGGGGGGGTCGATGTAGATTTACACACTCCGACGTGGCTCAACTACCGGATATCCGTCGGCCACGGCCGTCCATATCTGCGCTTCATCCGCCGGATGGAAGATGCCAACGCTTCAATGGCTTCCGGCAAGGTCGGGGCCTTCAATAAGGAGTAAGTCACCGAGGAAACGAAAGAAAAGAAAAACGAAGCTAAGAACTATCCAGGTGTCATGTTCTTAAGAGAAAGCAACAATACAATTAGGTGTGGAAAGTATACAATAAGATTTGATAATACACCAATACAAAAGTTTTCTCGGGGATTAATATTTATTTTTACAAAGTGTACCACACTAACCCATCAAACATTAAGACTTGGGTAGAATATTGGGTATGAAAAAGGATGAGTCGACTTGAGATAATCCAACAATAACAATCATAAATTGGGCTCTGTTCCATAAGAGTTGCAAAAAAAAGTTAACAATCCCTGAGCTGACTTGTAAACGTCTGAGGAATTGACCGAGGCGTAGGTGAGAGGATCCCCTATTCAAAGGTATCATTTCCGAACGTTGTGGCTTTGAGTTAAGTCAGAAAAAGTTTTAACTTTTTATTTATTTCCTTAACAATATTCGTGAAAATAAAAATAATCGTGAATTACAGTATGAAAAAAAGAGTGTAATTATGTGTTTATTTCGGTAATCACTTCATCAAGAAATGAACGTTTCAACAAATATTTCGAAATATACATGATGATATAACGTAAACAGAATGTGTTAGTCGTTTTGTTTTTCCTATAAACAGTCAATAATAGTTGCTACATACTGTCGGTAATAATGTTATCGAATATATTAAAAAGAAACGAATGAAAATTCAAAACGTGTTGTGACTTAAATGGAAGAGACAACCTTCATAACTGATGTCTAAGTGCGTTTATTGTCTAATTCTGTTAAATTATTATCAATTAGACTACTATTTTTACTTGTTTTTAAAGCAGTTATATAATTTAATTAATTATATTTTAAATATATAAATATATATTATTGTTATTATTATTATATTATTAAACTTTGGGTAAATAATATCTCACATTATTACATAGTAATACATCTATTTTACATAATCATAAAAGTTCTTATAGTTTACGTCATGATTATTTTTAGATTTAGGCCGAGTATATTATTAATAATTCAAAATTTTATACTTAATTGAATTAAGGAGAAGAAAAGTAACTAACTAATTTAGTTTATAAAGGAAGTGAAATAAATTATCAGTTACAGAATGGAAAGGAACCATTGTAACCGGTTACGAAAGAACCGTTTCTTTCGAGTGACGGCCAAATAGGGCGTACGTTACGACTATCGCCATGAATGGAATCATTGTGATCGCTTACAGCTGCCTTCTAGAGTAGTTTCTTTCTTCATTTTTATTTTATTTATAAACCTAAAATAGGCAACACTATTTCCGCTGTATATATACAAATACAATTATATCTATATTTAGAAAAATATAGGAATATATATATATATATATATATATATATATATATATATATATATATATACAAAAAATTATATAAATACTGTTGTAGAACCGCCGGTAACAGGTTTGGCTTCTAAATGTTGTTTACCTGCAATGTGGGCGATGTTTGAATATTTGGAATGGGACCAACACCGCCTTGTTAATTTCTGTTTACAAAGAAACATTCGAAACAGTTGTACATTAACGAGAAAACATGTACGTTAAAACAATGAGAACGGTTTAAGGCACGTGTATTACTAAATGCGTCAACAAAACACTGTATTATAGCTAACATGATTAAAATATTTACCACTTTAGATTTTATAAAATATAATTAATCGTATAAGGTTATATATGGTTAAATAAATAATTATATAGCGTTCAAACCGTTGAAAACAAACTTGGTATGGCTTGGAGTAAATGAATAATAATAGCACACATATATATGTATATGTATATATATATATATATATATATATATATATAAATGTAACGGATATGAATTATCTTGAAGGCATAAACTATAAGACTATAAGACTTCAGGATAAATTTAAAAAATAAAATAAATAATTTGTTCCAACTAAAACCGTATTTTTATGAAAACATTGGCTTATAATATATAGTATTAGTTTAATTCTGTTTTTATGAACAAGACTAGGATTTTCAGTAAATTAAGGAACAAAAGTTATATTATTGTGTTATAAGAAAGGATAATTCTGGGATTGACAAATTTTATTTTTTAAATTACGTTAACACATGTATTATATAATGCTTTTTTGTTGTAAAAAACTCAATTGTAAAATAAAAAATATTAATTACATAAGAAGATTTTATTAAGTTTGGCATATATTACTTAAAATGATCTATTGTATTGAGTATGAAGCAAAAAAGTAAGTTTTTTCTTACTGAATAAAAATTATAGATCCGGCCCTAGTATCAATATATATACAGACAAATAATATGTTAACATTATTGTACCATTTAATTTTCAATATTACAACACCTCAATTTTTTAAGAAAGTATATCATTGTATCACTAATAGAGTATATTAGCTTCTTTGTACTTTTGAATGGGTCCTAGTTGTAGAATATATGTTTTAAATACCCTCGGTACAATTCTATTTAATGTTATAGTATTACGAATTCCCTAAATTAGCCTATATAATAATTACTTTTTTTATTACTGGAAAAATAAATTTAAATTATAACTGACTTGCCTTGTTTATAAGTAGAATATCCTTCATACTTCATAGCGTGTGGGAGATGACTTATCGCCTTACTGAATGAACCGCGTGGCACCTTCAAATACGACTCCTTAACAATGAAGGACCCCCGAAAGTGCCCGAGCCGATTTAAAATTCCGACAGAGCTCGGACCCCCAGGTGGCCGGAAGCCGGGGGCAGGACATCCGCTCCGGCCATCCTCCACCGGAAACGACGGCTATGAATGGCGGGAGTTTTGTGAATGGGGACCATGGCAACAATGGCTTTTCGCAGAGCCTTTCAGAAGGCCTCGCATCCGTTCGCTCTGTTACGGACCCTCCGACACCAAATAGGTTCTGACGTAGCCTTTTCATACTCCATTATCTATACTACATATTGTATATTGTATACGTTAAGGTCGGGCTGCCTCTTGCCTCTAGGGAGGTGTCTTTGTATGTCCCTGAAAGATCCTGGGGCAGGAAGAAAAAAAACAAAACAAAGTCGACAATATAAAAACCGTTTTTGACAATCCTCAGATCATATACATAAAAAAAAAAAGTTTCTCCATATCAGTATATGCTTCCCGATATCGAGGATACAAACGCTGGAATACGGGGAAAAATACATTTTTCTTTCTCGATCTACAGCGTTAGCTTATGGATCGATAATTGATATTTAATATAAAATTAATATAAGACATTTGTCAGGCACAAAACAAACGTATAACGACACAAGTAAAATACGTTTGACGAAACGCGCTGATTATGAATGAATCTTAATAAATTTTTACCCCGGGCAAATATTTTCTCTTCAAAATAAAAATATTTAAAAATTAAAAACAATTAACAAAAATTACAAAAGAATCTTGATACAGTTTAGTCATTCTTCTGAAAAGTGGTGTTTTTCACTTTCCATTCTTTGCATTTGAATTGACAATATGATATAATTTAAAACCTGAGCTAAGCAGTAATGGTCTTAAGAATTATACCAAAGTTACGACCTAAGCTTTTATCAAGGTTGAGAAAAAATTTTTTTATTCAGTTGTTTTTTTTTTTTTGCCATAAAAGTTGTGTCTAAATATTCGTTGCTTATATTCGGCTAACCAATAAGTCTTGTTTACTGATATATCTCTCCGGTGAATAAGTAGATAAGTCGAATTTTCTGAGAGTTAAGTGAATTGAGGGGAGCGGAATCCTGTCATTATTGTAGTTTTTGGCATGAAAATGGAATTGTAATATAAGAAATGACTTAGCTCTTTATTCACTACGAAAACTACCACGAAATTCGGCATAACCACTTACCCACTGGAGCTGTCGATATAATTGAATCGACTCCACGACCATTCATTTTCCACATTACTCAGTGAATCTACAGTCAACCATTTACTCATCAATAAAAAGAACCTGATTTATATACAAAAGTATTTAAATATTCAGGTGATACTAAAAGAAAATAATTGTTAGAATTATCATAACCCTAGGTTTCGAAGTGACAAACAAAATCAATAATAATATTCATTTAAAATAATACGAAACATATTTAGCATACACACCGATGGGTATCAAACTGGCAGTACATAATGGACTAGACTAAATTATTGACGAATATTGTATTAATATTTTATATCCTTATCATACAAAATAAATCCGAGTTATGTATCGTTGTAAAATCATACCACACACTAGGAATTCCTATAAATTTTAGATCTGTGGTTATAAATAAAAAAATAATGTTAATAACAAATCCTTGGAAATAAAGAGTTTCCCTTAGTTTTTAAAAGGTTATTCCAGATTATATATTTATTGGTTTTTTCCTACTCCAGTTAATAGTAACGGTTATTCTTACAAGTTACCAATATGTAAGATCGGAATGGGAAGGTCACGATTCTTTCCTTGGAACCGTTGCTTATAAAATAATATAATTTATGTTTACTTCCGCTATTAATGTTAGCCAAAAATATACACAAGCCTCTAAAAATTCCTCTATCTATCTTTTTCAGACTAAGCTGGTCTCAAAACGTAATATACAACTTCCATAAAAAATGACAGAAACAATAATTTAAAATTAAATCAGCAATAGTTATAAAAATGCCAATTTTACACTTAAAAAACAGTTAGTTACAATTGAGGCAAACTCAAGTGATAACGCGAACTTATTATTAAATTTTACTCCTTTAAATAAACTCCAAAGCACAAGAGTGGGGCTTAAGTAAAATTACTAACGCAGTTCAAAACAATAAAAGAACTATTATTCATTAAGAAATAGAACTATATATTTATTAAGAAATAAATAATTAATGGATATATTAAAAAATTGCAAAACCGTTCAATTCAACGATAACAAATAATCAATGGCTCTCTCTGTGTACTCGTATAGAGGCAGTTTTTGTACTCCGTTGTATGCACTTCGTTAATAATTAAATAAACCAATATTAACAATGAAATTACTATCCAGTCTGTATATAGTAGATTTCTTGTAATTATTCCGCAGGTTGTCGCTTCGAGTTGAGTCAGATGTTTTAACTTTTCCCTTTTAATATTTTCCAAAAATAAAAGTTATCATGAACTTTAGTGTGGAAAAGACGATGTGTATACTTCGGTTATCATTTCATC
Source organism: Troilus luridus (assembly GCA_964056705.1). NCBI lineage: Eukaryota > Metazoa > Arthropoda > Insecta > Hemiptera > Pentatomidae > Troilus > Troilus luridus. The sequence goes on along the minus strand of OZ057414.1, from coordinate 110,630,786 downwards.
TAGAAATGAACGCGTCAACAAACATATATATATATCATCTATAGTTCGAAATGTTAGTTAAAACTTTTATTTATTGATGAAATGATTGTCGATCTACTCATTACCAATAATAACATTCTTTTACATACTAAAGTTTACGATAAATTGTATTTTTAAGAAATATTAAAAGGGAAACGAATGATATGTTAAAACTTTTTGTGACTCAACTCTAAGCGACGACCTGCGGAATAATTACCTTATATTCATCCTATACGGTGGAATTTTTAAAATGAAATAGGTTTCCCAACTGATCCTTGTAGAGGAGAAAAAATAAGAAATTCAAATCAGTGTTTTGATTTATATATTATCAAATAGCTCTGAAAGAGTATTAAGTTGGGAATATTTACTGGCCTGCTAATATGCTAAATAGTATATGCTAAATACGGGAGTGGATATGGGAGGGGAGTTGATGTGGGATGTGCTATGTGGGATGTGGAATAGAGAGCGAGTGGGCAAAGCACCAACGCCACGGGATCCAATCACGCCTACGTCAAAACAGTTTCCGGCCATTGCCGAGCATCTGTTACACGTTATGAAACTTTTTTTTACAAAAACGTTGTCACGTTTGAGAAGTTCCTACATAAATTGAAAAATAACTATCGATTATAATAAATCGATTAAATCAAGTAGTTATTGAAAATCAGAACGGAAATCCTGATAATTGCCGGGGCAAGAATAATAATCGCGATAAGAATAAAAAATGAGTAACAGATTAAAAATATAGCTAAAAAAAAACCCCAGCCTATATGATTATTCTAATATGGTTTAAATTAATAAAATTCACACAAAATTAATATCAATAAGTAGATATGTTTCGGCTACGTAAGTTACCTTAATTTATGTCTAAATTATAAATAAATATTCACATAACGAATAGACATCAGGGTTTATTTTATATTTTAATTTCAATGATTTTTTTTCAAGAAATCAAATTGCAGGTTTTTATCATATCAAAGTACTTTAAAAAAGACTTTCGTTAAAGTGAAACAAAAATACACGATTTTCGACTACCCTATTATGTTCATCTCGATTAGAATTCTTTTTAAAAACGTTTTGTGCGTTTAATGTACATTTCAAAGATTTTACTATGAAATTAACAATTAAAAATCTGTCAATTAAAAGAATGACACAAGACCTAAAACACATCAATAATTTCATAAATTTTAGTGGAAAAAGTTTCGAAAGAATCATAAAACTTAGATGTTTGAAATTCTGTGATAATAATAGAATACTTTCTATATATTTTCTAGTAAATAATCTTTGATTTTAACTTTCTCTGAATGCTTAAAAAACTGAGTAAGGCACTGTTGGACATTAAATTCAAAATTTCAATATTTCTTTTTATGATAAAAACGAAAATAAACTAAAATAATCGAATTCAACAAGGCAATATCCAAAAAATATTCAATGGAATTCCGACCTACTGAGGAACAAATGGTTAATGGCGAAGACCGCAAGGTGTGGGGCAGGAGGATAATAGAAAGAAGGAGAAAACAAAAAAAAAAAAAAAAAGGAAAAAGGACATAGTAAGAATGTGGAAGGGAAATAAAAAGACCGCGTGGTGTGGCATTGAGAGCTGCCTACGATAGCTTCAGAATGGGAGAGGTACAAAAACAAAAAAAACAACAGAAAAATGCAAAAACAAAAAAAACCGTGCATACATTTGCATTAAATAGACTCCGGAGAACCCACATTATTCGGTTCTATCATTTAACCTCCAAGGAATGCGGTCCCACACAATAGATTACAGATAATCCAAAACGGGAGTCGAAAAGAAAGTATCTTAGCGGATAAAATCACCAAGAAATAATTTATTAAGTTAAAAAAAAAGTATTATACAAATATATATATATACATTTATTCGAAATATAGTGTTTTTAAATCAAAATATTTTAATTTACTTCAAACGAACAGTAAAAACCTTTTAAATTTATATAAGAAAATAAGAAAGAATAGGACCAATGTATTTTTAATAATTGAGGATATTTAAAAACAAAACAAATAACGATCTGTTCTGCTTCTCTTGTTTTTATTGTTGAAGTAATATATATCTTGATTAATATTTTTATTTTATTAAAACTACGAAACTTCTGCTTAAACATATTTATGATACTTACATTTTTTTAAACTAATTGACAAGAAATTTATTTTAACTTAAAGTTGGGATTTTAATAAAGTTTTCTAAAATACTTATGTTGGGACTTTAATAAAGTTTTAAACAGTTATCTAAAATATTTATGTTGCTATTTACATCAACTTTTTTTTTTTTAATAATTTTAAGGAGTATTTTTAAGTGCATTGTTTTTGGGTATCTCTTCAGCAGGATTGTCGCTTCGAGTTGTTACAACAAATTTTAACGGTTCATTCCATTTCATTTTTAATATTTTTCCAAAATACAAGTAATCGTGAGCTTTAGTTAGGAAAAGAGAATACAATTATGGTTAATGAGATATTAACGCTTGTGGAAACGTTCATTTCTAGATGAAATGATTACCCAAGTATTCTTATTTCTTACACTAAAGCTTACTAACTTTTATTTTTGGAAAATATTAAAAGAAAAAAAAGGAATGAAAAGTTAAAACTCTTAGCGACAACCTGCGGAATAATTATCCAATTTTATATATTAGTAAAGTAGGATTGTATGCTGTAAAGTTTTCGTTAAATATAAGACTTATTTTTAATCAGTTGAAAAATATTTACAATATGGTTTTTATAGAATAAATAAATAAAACACGAACGTATTTGGATTGCCTCCAAAGGAAAATTTCCACTCTCACTTCGGAAAATCACGTTACGAACTTCGAAAAGAGGCCATTCGACTATTTCGTGTTGAAAAATAAATCATCAATAACTAAAAAATAAATAAATATATGTTTATATATATAAATATATTAATAAAGGATGAAATAAATAAAAAGAGAGAGACTAGAATTGAAGAGAAGGGACGGATACAGTTAGCAAGTGGGGGCCGTTTTTAGGCGGCAGAGCGAGCACAAGGTCATGCAAGGTCACAGACCCCCGACGACTTCCTCCCACATCGCCAGGTATAGGATAAGATGTCTGTCTATATCTTCTGCATTTCCCTACTCCAAGGGCGGTAACTAGATCGGGAAGTACGTCCTGGGGGAGAAGGATTGATGAGTAAAAACCTTCCAACTGACCCACATGTACCGGATGAAGTGGGGGAGGAATGGAAGTGATACAATGTTGGTTCAACCTAACGTTCCACTACTGAATTCCTAAGTTCAAAACTGAAATAAAATGTTTAATATTTTATATTCAACACAAACCTAATTAAACAAATATATGAAAAAAAAATTATATACCCATAAAATTTTAATAAAAACATATCACGACATGTCAAAAGTGATACGGCAAAAAAAAAAGAAAAAAAAGGAATGAATGAACCTTCTTGTATTTTTTTTTTTATTTAGACCGATACCAAATGTAGTGAATGGAGACAGGACCGGAAATGAGTCATATCCTCTTGGTAAACGTACGATAAAAAAAAACTCGTTAGATTAATCTTGATATAAAATACACATGTACAATTTTTTTTTATCTATACTTTTGAAATTATAAAATATGAATAAATTCATACGAATTTAAAGAGTATATGATATTTTTAATTATGTATTATATAAGTAATGTGCGTTATAAAGTATATTTAGATATTGGGTAAAATTGGATTGTGTACTAAACCGAGAAAGATTGTAATAGTCAATGAGATAGCGTTGTGAATGAACGGGCCATTCATATTCCATTGTTCGTATGTACGAATACACAATGAATAGTCATAACTATGAATGAATATAGGAACTTTATCGATATATTGAGGTAATTCTGAAGGAATTCGGGTATAAGGTTCGATAATTAGGATTTCAGAAGGGTTGTAGTGCACAGATGGCAAAGAGTGTAAGAGGTGCGGCACGGGTATGAATGAAGGGGAACGGTGGCAACTTCCGGCCTACAAGCGGATGTTGGACTTACTTGGTGAGTTGGCAATCCTGACTCCTTGTTTTTTGGCTCCTGATGTGGCAGAAAGTTGAAGACATAGCGTACCATCAACAACACTGTACAAATGACACTTCACCTACACTCTAGAGCACACTGACTACAGAATAGAGAACAGAGTTGACAGAGAACCTTCCACTGAGAGGGCACGGCTACTACTGAAGGCGCGGCTACGGGCGACCCTAGCGGCCGTAATATGAACTAGCTTTTTATGAATGAGCCCCCCACCACCGCCGGCGGCCATTGATACCCCCACCACTACTCTCCTATCAATGAGTGCCGACCGGAAATGTGTAACACCCAAGCTAGGATAAACTCCGCAGCTTTTAGTTCACCTTCCACACTTCTCAACCAGTCCGAGAAATATTTCGCAAATGTACATTAGTATTACATCATTATATAAGTTTATATAACAAATTAAATATGAAAATAACAATACTTATAAATCTTATTCAATAACCTTCGGGTAACTAATCGTCGTTATTCATCCTTAATTAAGCAAAATAAACCTCGATGCGCCATACCCTTAGGCTTTGACCGGAAATAAATACAACCTTTAATTACCAGACAAGCAACACCTTTATACTTCAATTAGACCCACCGGGTGCATTCTCTGCAATTCCACGTTTTGTCAACTCCAACCTTCCCCAATACTCGTCTCTTTTGTACCCAATATTGTACTTAATACCTTCTTACACCTTAATACTTCAGAGTTAATGGCCACGTTTCACGTCCGGTTAGAAGGATGAATATTGATTGTTAGTATTTATTAATAAATATAGAAAAGCAAATGCTTTAAAGAGACATCAAATAGTTGTTAAGACGTGAGTGGAAAAAATCCAAATATAAAGACTTAATTCTCAAAATAACCGGAAACAATAGCCGATATTTCGCCAATTCATGTTTCATAGACAGGGAATAATAACAAATAAAAATAAAATAAATAAAACGCATTCCAATCTCACTACCCAACAAGATTTGGAATGAGTGTAAAAAACTGATGGATTGAAACGTACAATCCCGCATTTTTCGCCTCCATGACCATTCTACATTCCATCTCGCGGGCCCTGAGGCCATTCTAAGAATTAATAGGTTAGTGATAATTAATTATATAATCGATTACTTCTGGAAAGCGGGAATTTAAAGGTTGTTATAACATCCTAAATGGTATATCGTACATACAATAACGTTTATATTATATGAGGCTTAATTTATTACGTTTTAAGAAACGTGTGGTCTAGAGTGTGATTATATCTCTGAATGCGATGCATGAGCAGAAAGTAAAGGTGAACTGATGGGCATTACTATAATTCTTAATTGTTGGTCCCCATATTGTTATATGTGATCAAAGAAAAAAAGGTAAAAAGGATATAATAAACTGATAAAACAAAGGTCATCGATTAAATTATATTAAACATAAATATCGTAATATATAGTTTAAGTAAATTATAATTATTAAAAATCCCAAAGAGTTTTATAAAATGGCCTATTATTTCCAAATAATTATTTCTATATGCTGTCCCTTTGAATCGACTCAATACGTCTAATTGAACTTACACATATATATATATATATATATATATATATATATATATATATATATATATATATATATATATATATATATATATATATATATATGGTTTCAGTTCCGAAGGTTGTCGCTTGGAGTTGAGTTACACCAACTTTTAGCTGTTTATTCTTTTCCTTTTTAATATTCTCGAAAATAAAAATAATCGTGAGTTTTGGTATGAAAAAAGAGTGTAGCTATGGCAAATTTCTATATTTTGAAATGCATAAAAAAATTAACGTTTCAACAAATATTTCGAATTATAGATGTTGATTTAACCAAAAAAGTGCGTGTAGGTCGGCTTTTTAATCTAAATACAGCCAGTAATAAAATTATTTACCTTTCCATTATTTTTTATATTCTCGAAAATAAAAATAATCTCGAGTTTTAGTATGAAAAGAAAGAGTATGTTTCGGTAATCATTTCATCAAGGAATGGGATATCGATATCACCTAAAATGTATGTATATGTCGATTCTTTAATGTATATACAGTCAGTAATACAATTATTCAACTTTTCATCCGTTTCCTTCTTAATATTCTTGAAGATAAAAATAATAAACCTGTTGCGGCTTGACTCGAAGCTAAAATTAATATTAAACGATCTATCGAAACATCGAACCGACTGAGATTTCTGACCGGAAGCTAATAACCTCGGCTGACGGAAAAGAAAGAGGTAGGGAGAGCGGATGTAGGGGGGAGGTAGTGAGGATAATTTTATCTCGACGTAGCCATCGACATAGAGGAGTCGGCGGCCAGCTTCCGGAACACACCGAGCAGCTAACTTATAATTTATGTGGCAGTGGCATCCCACATCGCTACATATCCTCGCTCCAACAAACCGTGGACTAATTGCTAAGTGTTGCTGTCGCCTAGCAATAGGAGCTGGCTACGGTCATATCTTACGGCTTACTTTGTTACCACTACTCCCTACTGCAATCGAAGAGACTCCAAGCTTCGTATTGAATCTTGCAATGATATCCAGGCAGCATTTTTTGTATAATATGATATTTTATAGAGTAGCATTAACTCTCACAATAATAAAATTCGGTCACTTTAGAATGGAAATATAAATGCTATATAACCAAGGCTATATAAATGCTTTTATTCACTATTCTCCTATAATGGACTTCGGTAATACACAGAAAAAAATAACATCTCCTCAACATTTGAAATTTTATTTACAAAGGTACATCGGAATATAATTATAGAATGAAAAAGAAATTCCACTACGGTTTTAATGAGCCTGCTAAAAAAATTTTGGGGATTAAGCACGAAGAGTGCTTTATTTATTTATTGAAATTTACAACTGTATTATAACAATACAACAAGTTAATTTACAAAAAGTAAATAAAATATATAATACAGGCATGATACATAGTGGCACGGACAAAGCCAACTAGAGAAAATTACTCAGTGGTAATACTCATATAAGAAATTCAACTTAGAAGTTGAATTCTTTTCAGTTGGCATCTTCTTTTCAGACGCCTAAGAGGGTTATCGGGAATTGAAGAAGTAGCTAAGTTTGAAACTTGTGGGTTTGAGTGGAAATTAAGTTTATCATGAAAAGAATGGTGGCGGTCATTATGGATGACTGACTTTATTCGTAACAGAGTAATGAGCGTTTAGGATTTTGGATTGTAATGATTGAATATGAGAGGATTTTGATGGCTCAGAGGAGCCCCAATGCTCTACTCAGTAAGTCCATATCATAATAATAATAATAATAAAGACTTTATTTATTCTGGGAAAAGTCCCTTTAGAATAACATTACAGGAATAATGTATAACTAAAATGCCTTAGAGTAAAGTAGATTACATTTAGTTAATTAATTACAATTAAATTAATAAATGAGGAATAAATAAAAAATAATTGAAAAAATGATCAATTACCTCCTAAAACAATATTTAAAGAAAACTATTTCCTATAAAGGAAAAAGAAAATAGCAATAAGATAGCAATGATTATAGAAAGAGAAACAATTGATAGTCATATATATATATAAAAAATTTTGAAAAACAAGATAACAACAAAACAAGGAATAAAATAATGAAAGACAAAATATAAACAATATAAAGATGTGTGTCTGGAAGTGTGAACAGCCAAATTATCAGAGAAAGCAAATGTATATATATGCACACTTCAATTACAGGCGTATTCACATATACATTTATGCAGATACACACATATAGGTGTTATCATAGTCATGTATATGTGTCTTGTAATTGATTTAGAAGTTTAGAGAGTTTGTTAGTGAGTGTTGAAGTAGCCTGAAAAGGAGAGCTACAAAATTTAATTTTATTTTTTTTTTTAATTATTTTATTGAATTGTACAACTGTAATATATACATCTAGTACAAAGGCTGTATGACTAAATAAATGCATGAAAGACGTGTAGAGGCACTACCCATTGGCAGCACTCTAAAAAATTTAAATTAAAAATAAAATCCGAAAGCTAAATATATTTAGGATAGGATGAGGTTATGGGGCGATCAACACCGGAGGTTACTACGCACTAGCTTTTAGCTTACTCATTATCCTAAATATATTTATATAACAACACTTCCTATTTTAATATTAAAATAGGCAGTGAACGAACAGGCCACTTGAGGGCCGGAAATACTTGTCGATTACGGAGGGACTGCTAAGAGATATAGTAGCAGATAATATTGATTAAATATCAGGCCAGGAGAGAGGAAAATCAATATCCATATTGGATCTGTTGGAAACTTTAATGAATACATTGGTTGGTTGATAAGTTGGCTGTATTATTTATAATTATGCACTTGTCAGTGCTTTGTGGATTTTCAAAAACATTTTATTAATTTAAATATATAGTTGAACGTCGATTATACTGGCATCGCGAAAAAGATAGAAGGAATCGGCTTCGCCAAGTTTGGAGAGTATTTTTTAAAATTCTATTTCCTACAACTACTATTTAATACTCACAATTATACTTGTATTAGATTTATTTGTCGATTATGAAGGTCTATAATATATCAATAAATTAACTATAAAGAGCCACGGATAGATACTGTAAGATCTGCAGACCCTTCTGGAGCTAACACGGTCTCTATAAAGTGGGTACCCATAATACTTGAGAAATCCTGGTTATCTCGGGCACATCGCCTCCTTCCACAACCGTTGTCCAGGATTCTGTACAGTTTCTAATAGGTCTTGATTCCAACACTCTTCATTAGCTGTAATGGTACAATTTTTAATTATATTTTTAATTTCAGATATATCTGAGGATTTACTACCCCTCTACGGGCAAATCCAGTCTCTGTAAAGAGAGTATTAAGAGGCGCTTAGCTATTCTATCGTTGGGTCTGAATTTTAAAGCGACTGTTTCAGATTCTATCTATACGATTAATTCTGTCTGCTATCATGGATCGAACTGAAGCATTGTGCTAACTCCGCTGGGGCTAATCCAGCCTCCTATAAATAGGGAAAAACGTGGAGATCGATCTTAATCTCGGCCAAATAGCTTCCGTTTACAACCGCTTTTTAAGAAACTTTCCGTCACTAACAAGCACTGAACCCTATGCCCTTCATGAGTTATAGTTTCATTTTTTGTTTTTAATTAACGTATCTCGTACATATTTCCAGTAGCAGTTTTCCGCGAACACCTAATATTCTTGGATTGTTTGTGGACTATTTTTTATTCTTCTGCTCCTGAGCATACACAGAGGTAGGAGAAGATGGGCCTCAAGCAGGGGATTGTAAACAGGATCCACAATATCCCACCACCTCTTACGTCAATAGAGTCAGTCTAAATCGAAGAGCTATCGAAGGGAGGAAGCGGAAACGTGTAGTATGTCAGGAAATGGCCATTGGCAGGAATAACCCGTGCTTTGGTGTAGCAACCATTTCCTCGGCTACTTACTATTTTTATTTTTTGCTATTCCTGCCAAAGCGATTACAATTATAAATATTTAAATGCTAAATTAGGTTCTTCAACGAAACGATTGGAATGATTTTTACCAGAAAACAGAAAACTTTAAGTATTTGGAACCTACACCAACTACAAGACATATACCACTACAACCCCCGATAGACTTTGGCTTCAGTACCTAACTTGTTCTTATTTGGTAATCATAAAAGAACTTACATATAAAAAAAACACAATAAATTAATACATGATGGTTTTTATTGTTTCCAAAGAGGTATATGATATAAATAGGGATTGGAACGTGGAGCTTAGAGAATCAGTTATTTCAGTGTCAAACTCAAAAAATAAAAACACAGCCCTATATGCTAGTAGAAAAGTCGGGGATTTTTAATTGTTTTCTTTTCTTGAACGAATACAAAATGAACTTCTATTATTACGCTTTTAAACAGAGAGCGGAGTGGCTCAGTGGTAGAGCATTGAGTTGCCATGCCGAAAATCCTGGTTCAAATCCCGCAGCTGGCATGAATTTTATTTGTTCTTAAGCTGCTTGAGATGGATCTTATGGGATTTAGGACCCTCCTTAGGTCCATCCAGCCTATATAAAATGAGTATGTTGCTATCGCGACGCAAGAAGTTTACCCTCTACCAAAATTCATTAAACACTGCTAAAGATTTTTTCATTTCAATCACACCGTTTTTCCGTTTCCCTCAATACTGTTAAATCTGGACAAATATTATATTGCTGTAACAGCAGGACGAAGGAAATAGACCGGAGGACTCAAGGGCCGGAGTTATTGGTTATGATGGAGGTGATGGGTCGTAAAAGATGGCGACGATATCCGGATCCTGCCCGGAGCGGAAACGGCTTTATCCTTTTATTTGTCTCCTCTTCGTCCTTAGATCGTCCTTTGTTAGATGTCCTTGCTATATCCTCTTGTGATTCTTCCACTCCTTGTTTACTAATCATCTTTTCCCCCAAAGAGAAGTTTCGGACAATCAGCTAATACTCGTATCAGGCCTCCTGAATTTTTTATTTCATCTTAAAATGGTTTATTACAGGATGAATTCAAATTTCTAGTTGAAGTAAACTAAGCATCATAGACTTTCTTATTGCATATACTGTTTAGATAGTGTTTGCTTGTATATGTGCTCTAAATTACAGTAAAACCTGAATTAAACTATAAACACTGCTCACCATTTCAGGCTACTTCACCACTTACTATACAAACGCTCTATGCTCCCAATTCATTAAATAAGACATATATTTTTATATCTAGTCTTATGACTATTATAAGACCTATTTGGACTTGCGCAAGAGCTCCTCTCGTATCCAATCCTTACAATCAAAAATCCTCAATGTTCCTTCCTTTGTCATGAATAAAATCATCCATAAGGACTCGAATGTCCCATTTGTTGCTGATTTGCCCCGAACTCGATATCAATCCTTTGATGGCAAACTTTATTCCCACTCAAGCCCTCTTAGTTTCAAACCAAGTGGGTTCCCGATACTCCTTTGAGGCGTCTGAAAAGAAGATGGTTCAGTTACCTATTAAGTTCAATTTGTTACTAATGAAACCCATGAAGGGTTTTGGGTTGAGTACGTGGAAGAGACTGTACTCTTGAACTACGGTTGTGCAAGGAGGTGATTTATCATAGAACACGCTCAACCGCCAGAACCCCCTATTTTGGGTACCCACTTTATATAGGCTGGGTGAGCCACAGGAGGGTTCTAGATCCCATAGGGTCCATCTCTGCTAGCAGATGAAATAAAATCCTGCCAAACAGCGGGATTTAAAACCGGGACCTTCGACAAGGGTAAATCAGCGTTCTACCAATGAGCCACTCCGCTTTTTATAAAATAAACAATTATTTTCTCATGCACTTAGTCCTTATTAATATAGAATTTCCTTGATCCTTTAAGTTTAACTTCGACATCTGCTCGGAGTCATTCTTCCTCCCCTGGCTATACCCAATTTAAATTCCTGCCCTATCCAAATCCCCCTCACTTCCGTCTTCCTGCAGAAGGGATAATGCCCCGGGCAGACCCACTTCCTCCTCCTCCAAAGAGAGGACCAGCTGGCTTATTGTGGCCAGGTGTGACGGACGCCCAGGTAGCTGCGATCACAATTAGTGAGCCAACTGAGCCACGGAGCCAACTGCCTTCATTCATAGCTCAGAGAGCGAGCAGTGTTGCCAGCGGAGGACTCTGAGTGGCAACACTGCTCTCTCCTGCCACCAGAATACTACATCCCTTTGTGTACACTGTCGATTCATCTCATCGCTCTTTATCCCTCCCTCTCTCTTCCCTCTCACTCTTATCATTCCCTCTATCTCTCCAAAGTCACCATGTATCCATTATATAATTATCCATACATACAACTCATTCTAAATAGTAAACTACAAACACCTTAAATCCAGAAACGATATTTGAACTAACCATTTTTTTCTCTCTTTATATATTTATCCACTCATGTCAATAAAACAAAATGACAATCAGCAGATTTTCGGTCTGTTGCTAAAGTTAGAATACACCTTCCGTGGCTTGATTTGATATTCTTATAATAGCTGGCCGATCCCTCATCCTCGTTCTTTTTAGTCTCCTCCTTGTGTCCTCGGTCATGAGATTCATCGCAATTTCTATCTGTGTGTCCGTGTAGGTTTTCTTGGAAACGTTTGTAGTAGTTCGTCGAGGTAGCCGATTTCTATTATTTACATACCAGGGAGCTTTTGTGACAGGTCTGAGTATTTTTGATTGGAAAAACTAATCACTTAAAATGGTTTTCGGTAATTTAGTATTTCACCTAACCATTTAGTATATATCGTGGGGTTACCCTAAGCCAAAAACATGGTTTTAAGAAAACACTTATGAAAATCCTAGAATACTTAGTGTGAGATGTTTCCACTGATCCAACCCACTAAGTCATAGCTTTATTTATTTATTGTTTCAACGTTTCATAATCACACTACGTACTCTAGCATTTTCATCAGTTTTCTCAGGATCATGTTTTTGACCGAGTGTATTTCACTTGTAATTAATTATCTTTGGTCCAGACTAGGCATGTATACAATAGGAAAAGTTAAGCGACGGAAAGCAAAAATGGGGACTATACTGTTTCTAAGCCAACTGTTATGCAAGGAAGTAATCACACTGTCGAAACCTCTCATCGGTTTTTATCCTTCCCTCGTCCCCTCTTCTCTACCATTCCCTCCCAAAGTCCCCATATGTTGGTATACATATTCATCAATCAATTCATTCAAAACATATGACTAAAAAACGAACACCTTAAATCTAGAACACTAACTGCTTAAAGTAATGTCCAAAATGTTGTATTCCTTCCACCCAATCAAGGCTTTTCTTGTTCTCTCATCCCTTGACCCCATTATAAGCCCTGAAGAAGACCTGCAATGAGGGTTAAAACGTTGGCTTTAAAATAAATAGTTCTCCTTATTTTTATTAATATATATAATTTTTTCCGACTTCCACCCGGACCATTTTCTTCCTCTTTTACTGTTTTTGTTTCTCTTTCTAGTTTGGATCTCTACACACAACTTCAAACGATTTCGTCAGCTCCACTCTCGCGGTTCTGTGGCCACACTTTCTCGAGAAATGGACGACTCAATTTATCCTTGCTCTGGGTTCTCGCCGACCCACATTCCCATCCTGGATAACTTATCATTTATCCTGCATCTTATCACTTCAGGAGTCTTAAAAGACAGGAGAAATATTAAAGAAAAGTGACAATAAAGATTTCCTAGTATGTATTGACCGTTATTTAAGCATGATATGGGAGCATGAGTAGGATGGTATCTTTTAGTAGTTAACTAACACTATTCGGGTTTTTGATTGCGATTACTTGCAAGGCTGCAGCATAACAGTGTATACTTCTGCAGCCCCGGTGAATATGTGGTTAAGTTGAATTTAACCCGAATAGGAATCGGGTCATTCTCGTAGTTTATGGTTTGAAATACCTAGAGTTATAATATAAGCAATAACTCCTTTTGACAATACAAAACTTCGGGTCAATTATTTTTGTAATTAATTGTAATTGTATTGTATTAATTAAAATAAGTGTTCAGAAAAAAAATTTCAAGTCGATGGCTCCCTTAGCCACTAATACAAACGAAAATAACAAGATTCTGCTTCCTTAAGTAAAAGAAACTCATTTTGGAAAAAATTCGACTTAACCATTTATTCACCAGGGCTGCAGATATAAAAATAACCGTTCATTACACTTTAACTAGATGGTATTTCTTTTGCAAGGCTGGAGTTTTTTAAAGTGAGGTCAACCGTAACAGTTATTTATCTGATAAATATTTGGTATTTCTCTTACAAGGCTTCTGTAGAGTGGCATACAGATAAAAGTAACGGTTATTACAAAACTTCTAAAATTGTGGCAAAAAATGTTATGTAAAAAGAATTTCTAACATTCATTACTTTTGTACAATATATACTGTACTGTACTACATATACTGTAATGGAATATAAATATATATAAACTGCATTTTTCTATTTTCCATTTTTATGTACTACAGAGAAATACTTCGCTGTTAGCGTGCGAAATAAACAGAGATGAGAAGTAAACAGACTATAAGAAATTCCTACATATGGCTATCTTATCACTATATGGCACAATATGCCATGTATTTCCGGGGTTGGTATAATCTCCGTATCCTAACCTATATAAACATAACCTAAATATACACAGTGCTATCTGTTATCTACAAGGAATTCCCTACATATATATTCTTCACGATTTTGCTGATTATCTCTATACAGACGAAGTAATGGAATGCGTCGTGACTTTTTGAATTTTTTAAATATTACGTCAGAAAGTTTAATATACAGTTGGTATTTATTGATGAGCTATTTATATAATAGTTCTTCAGAGAAGCTACAGAGACAGCACGCCGTTTCAGGCTACTTCAACATTTACTAGACAAACGCTCTAAGCTCTCAATTAATTACAAAAGACTCATATCCATGACAATCATAAGACCCATCTGGACTTACGGAATAGAGCTTTGGGGCTCTCCTAAACCATCGAATTCCTCCCGTATTCAATCCTTACAATCAAAAATCCTCAATGTTATTTGTTTGTTACGAACAAAGTAATCCATAATGACTTTAATGTCACATTTGTTGTTGATTTGGCCCGAATCCGATATCAATATTTTCATGACAAACTACATTCCCACTCAAACCCAATAGTTCAAAACCTAGCAACCTCTTCAATTCCTGATAATCCTCAGAGGTATCTGAAAAAAAGTTGGCCTCGTGATCTTCTAAGTTAAACTTGCTAATTAAGTACTACCACTGGGCAGTTTCTCTACTTGTCTTTTCATTTACTTTACTTATACATTCATTCTACTTATTTGTATTAGTAATACAGTTATAAATTTCATTGAATAAATTTTTTAAAAAAAAAAGAAGTTAGAAATGGATAACAAGCCACAAAATGTAACCGCTGGATGTATTATAGCTTTAACAAAACTAAGTTAAACGAAAAGCCATAAAATAACAATATACTATGATTGATATATTAACTAGTTGTAATTTTATAAATTCACACAGAAAAGAGATAAACTATAGTTTAATATTGAAGAATATACTATACATTCTTAATTATTATTAGAAACCTAAATTTCGGCCCACATTGGTCTTCTTTAGGGCTTGTAGTCACTTTGAGGCTCACCCCTACCTGGTTGTGACATCCCTGAAGAAGACCTACAATGTATGCAGAAACGTCCGATTGTAATAAATAGTTTTTCACTGTTCAAGGAATTAATTCTTTGACCTCCACGGAACATTTTTTTCGCTATACTCGTATTTTGATATGATTACAAAATTTATTTTATTTATAGTTTAATTTATTTTTATTTCAAAACATATTAAGACTTTGGTTACGGACGGAATTTATCTTGCAGGACCCAACCCAGAAGATATACGTAGTTGAATTTTAGATGGTTTATATGGGATTCATAAAATCTGTGGAAAAACGAAGTTTATGAACAATTTTAGAAACAGTCTGCTACATTTTTAAATTGCCTAAACTTCAGAGGCTTAAGTGTTTTAATGAAGGATAGGCTAAAATTATTAAACAATTATTGTTTAAAATACATTGGTGAAGATCCTGGGTTCTAAACCGGCTTAAATATTAAAAATTATTTAATCTGTTAATTGCCAAGTATCAACCCTTTGAAATCTGCAGCCTCTTTAAAATGGACACCAATAATCAGAAAAAACCTTCGCGGTTAAGTCCATAACCGTTGGCTAAGAAACTGAACTATGCCTGAATCCAAGATCCTTCATGGGTTGTACTTTTTTTTTTTTAATGCATTTAAATGTTTTTGTCTTTATTTGTATCATTGATATTATTTTTAAAACGATTTATATTTTATTTAATTTGTGACCTCTTTTGGCGTATACAACAGACTGGTTTGCAACGTTAGTCTTGCGCGTCCCCGCGCATCCTTGAGGACAGGAGACGTGAGGACGCAGAAGGTCGCCGCATTCTTCTTTTTACTGCCCTCCCCCTCCCCGTGGTATACTTTACGAGCGGTAAACATCGCATCAGTTAGACTCGCTGCAACGCGATATGCAGTGCAGTATGCACTTTGTGAGGAGTAACTGTAAAGGATATAGCATAGGATATTAAAATAGTAGTAATATTTTTTAAAATGCTAAAGTTGTTTTTATTCCAACTTTTCCAGTTGAAGAAAAAAAAACTGTTTCTCTACAACCCATGAAGGATCTTCAGTTCACTACAATCTCGAGACAGTACTGTTTCCTGGACAACGGTGTAGAGGTAGGTGATTTGTCCTATATTTTGCTCAACCGCCAGATTTTCCCCCTAATTTGGGTGTCCACTTTATAGAGGCTGGGTGAGCTCCAGAAGAGTCCTAGATCCTATAGGATCCTTCTCTGGCTACTAAAAGATTACATAAAATCAGCCAGCAATGTGATTTGAACCTAGGGCTCAAGGCACGGCAACAGAGCCACTCCACTGTGCCACTATGCTCCCTTAAAGTTATAATTTGATATCAGAAATATAAATTGAAGAATTAAAATATAAATATATTTTTTAATTATCTAGATCATTAAAAATATATAAATTATGTACATAATCAAAATTATTTTAATATTGTTTAATTATGTAGATCATTAAAAAATATAAATAAAAAAACTAAACGGAATCTCTACAGCACATGATGGGGCCTTGGGTTCAGTAAATGATAGAGGTTATACTCTTTCATAGACAGTAGTTGTGCAGTTATTTGTCCGAAATTACGTACAACTACCAGATTTCCCCCCAACCAATTGTACCCACTTATTGAGGCTGGGAATGCCTCACGAGGTTCTGCAAATAGCACAAGGTACATCCATGACTATTATTTATTTTATTTTTTTAGTAAGCCACTGTGGACTACGTTTGTTTGAACTATTCATTACTTCTCTTCACATCTCTATAATTCATTTTGCCTTCTTTTATGCGTCCAAATTAAGCCAGTTTTTTTTGTTGAAAGACCTAAGCATTCTGAAGTTCCTTCCTAACTAAAGAAAGCCTTCAATGCCATCCGGAGAGACCTCGAACTCTTCAATGTCCTTTTCAGTCTCTTTATTCCATTTGTTGGCAGTTTTCATCTTTAGTTATTACGTATACAGCTGCAGATAATCATATCATACATACACGATACCCTCCCACCTCCACTTCGGACCAAAGATGATGAGATTGGACGCCGCTGACATTAGGATTCTGAACGAAGCAGCTTTATTGAAATGAGGCGCGGACGACCGGACGCGGTTTATCATTCAATGTCCACTCCCTTCAAGGCTTCACTCTCTTCAATAGCATCTCTATTATTTACAAATCATATTTAAATCTCTAAAGTCTTCTTTGTTCGCTTCAACAATACGGAGGTAAGCTATCCAAACCTTGTATGTATCTACAGCTCCGGTGAATAGGTGATTAAGTCGATTTTTTTCCGAGATAATTTAATCATATTCAGGGGAGCGGAATCGTGTCATTTTCGTAGTTTTTGGCTTGAAATGGAGTTGTAATATAAGAAACAACTCATTTTCAAGCCAACGCCTGACTTCGCCAATTATCACTAAGAAAATACTAGTGTAGTAGCTGGACCGTGCTATCTTAAATACAAGAAACTAATTTTGGAGAAAATTCTACTTAACCACTTATTCATCAGGGCTGTAAATTGTTATGTTTAAGAATGTTAGGTGCTCTTCTTCAGTTTCAAAATATGTTTTAAATCAGATTTCATATTCATTTAATAATTTCATATTCCTGCAAATCGAGGAGAAAAAAAAAGCATTGAGATCAAATTTGCTGGATGTGCGTAGGTGCATTAGCAGCATAAAAGAATAATAAATAAAAATCATAAATGATAATTATTATATCCAAAAATTAAAATATAGATATTGACTACTATCCACAGTATGGAACACAATCATATCTGAAACTTGTTTTTTCAACTAAAAACGTAGCTTTAAGCTGAGGAAAGGGATCACAAGCCGTGTAGTGGTTGGCATCGGAACCTACATTGCCCATGATCGCGAGTTCGTAGCCCGGCAAGTGGCCTAAGGATTTTCTGAGGGGAAAAAAAATCGTTGATTATTCAGTCTTTCGGAAAGGACGTAAAAAGTTGTTACCGAGTTTCTACATTGCCAGTTACTGGTATAACATCACTATCATAATTATGCGTGGCTGTGCAAAATTTAAGACTCACACTCCAGCATCGTCCGGTAATTAAATGAATAAACCAGATTTGGAGAATTAAAATGTGTATAATAAAAATATATTAGCGCTGCTAAGAGCCATCAATCGACCAAATGGGACTTAAAGAACCTCCTAGGGCCCACCAAGCCTCTTTAATTGGGAGAGAAAAAATGTTTTAAAAAATTTGAACTGGGAAAAATTTTCAATTCTTGTTATTGACATTTGTTAACGTGAGATGTGCACTTGAGCATTTGTTTCTTTTCTTTTCCTCTTGTAAGAGGGGCAGCTCATTACGCACTTGACGATCACAAGATCCTGAATTTTAACCCGCCGTCATTAATATATTATTTATATTGTTAAACATTCCTAAATCTCCCGCAAAGTCGACTTTGCGGGACTCTCTTAGGGCTCACCCTATGTGTGTATTCTTATTTAAGGAGAAAGCTTCCGTTTAAGCTTGTTCCTGGCCAAACCACCTCTCAGCATATCGCTTCGCACAGTACAATTCCTTGCCAAGTACTGAACTTAAGACTTCGTGGTTTGTAGTGGAACAGGTTTTTGTGTATTACATTTCTCGGTATTAAAAAAAACATAAAAAATTGATGTTTTGGTTTTGAATATCCCTCTTATGTAATCAATATCATGTTCAGTTTTTTTTTCGTTTTGGAAATAAAAACAGGTATTTTATATTCACTAATTAACAGTATTTATTTATAGTCTCATGTAAGATTCTTGCAATGCAACTTATTGCGAATAAATGCTTGTGTAATTGTAAAAACAACTTCCGTTTATTTCCCAGGCAAAAAGCTGGCAGTTTATGGTTGAATACGATATTTTTTTGTTTTTGTTCTTTACCTACAATATTATCATCTTGTTTTCTTGTTCTAATACAACACACACACAGACTGGTATTGCTGCATTCATGAATGTATTATTTTTTCATGAATGCATATATACTTTTTAAGCGGATACTCCTTTGTAACGGACAAATCTGTTTTATATAGGTTTCATTATATTAATACAGATTTTTTTTTTCGGCTAGAGATTTTATTGCTATCTAATTTATTCAGTAACGCGGAAATATTCCTCAAAGTTGCGGGATAAATATTAATTACTTATTCGGGGATCTAATATGGAGGAATACATTAGTATACAATATGGATACCTTCCTTCAACCAACAAACAATCCGCGACTGCGTATAAATAATTTAACATCTCCCTAAACGTCTGGTTTCAATGACCGGCTGAGAATTCATAAAATCCTAAAAGGTCTTCCGTATTGTCCGGAATAACGGTTTGTTGGAACGACCAGACTCATAATAATGTTTATTATTCTAATATTTTAAATAATTATATTATTCGGTATGCGCTTGGATTTAGTAGGCACTGTCTTAGGAATCTTAAGTTAGGTCCTTTCCTAGATTTTTAAGTTGCTTCGAATAATAATAATAATATGACTTAAAGTACTGAATATTAAAGAAAAAACTACAACCCGTGAAGGGATCTGTTTCTTGGGCAATGGTTGTGCAGGGAGCTCATTGGTCCTAGCGTACGCTCAACCACCAGCTTTTCCCCTTATTTTGGGTGCCCACTTTATAGAGGCTGGGTGAGCCCCAGGAGGTTCCTAAACTCCTTAGGACCCATCTCCGGCAGCTAACAGATTAAATAAAAATCGTTAAATAGCGGGATTTTAACCCAGGACCTTCGGCATGGTAATTCAATGCTCTACCACTAAGCCACTCCGCTATAGGGAAGGGTGTGTATAACTAGCTAGACTACTAGTTCCCAACTTTAATTGAAATCCTACAACAGAATAATGTCATAGAGTGGTTGATAGCATTGCCGTCGCACTAGAAGAGAAGGAATATTGCACAGCAGCATTCTTGGACGTTGCACAAGCTTCCGATAAAGTTCGATTAATTGGACGATGGTCTCGTCAGTCTGGCAGGATGTGCAAATTAAAATTAGTTATAGGTTCTTTATTGTAATCATGATGGCAACACATTCCGACTATTACCGAATTAATGCAAGAGTGCCGCAGAGCAGTATTCTAGGTCCAGTTCTATACCCTGTATACACGTACGACATCCCGCAGACGCCAAAAACACTACGTGCAACATATGCGGACGACATTGTCATACTTTCAACCAGTAGTAATCCGAATATAGCATCTCAGAAACTACAGACACATTTAAATTCATCATAAAATTGGCTCAATACATGGCGTATAAAAATTAACATACAAAAATCTAACTAAGTAACATTTACACTTAGACATTCAGACTGCCCCCCCCCCCACTATCACTTTACAATATACCATTGCCCAGACAAAATACTTTTGCCTTACAATGGACAGAAGACTGACTTGGAAATCAAACGTGACAAAATTTTTTATTTTTTTTTAAAATTATTTTATTGAATTGTACAACTGTAATATATGCATCTAGTATGAATCTAGTATAATGCTGTATGAATAAATAAATACATGAAAGGACATGTAGAGGCACTACCCATTGGCAGCACTCTAATTACATTTCTAGGCCATCTTCTCTTCAGACGCCTAGGAGGATTGTCCGGGATGGTATTGGATGCAAGGGTGGAAACTAGTGGGGCCTGGAGTTTATTATGGAATGATAGGTATCTGGAATGGGCTAAATCGGTAACATATGGAACGTTAAGGTCATTATGGATGGTTTTATTTGTGACAAAATAAGGAGCGTTTAGGATTTTGCGAAGGATTTTGGATTGCAAGGATTGAATACGACAGGAATTTGATGGTTTGGTGGAGCCCCACAGTGTGACTAATTTGAAGAAAACGTTGAATCACCGACTCTCACTTCTAAGACGACTACTTAACCATAAAACTAAACAATCGCTACCTAATAAAATTATAATATACCATATGCTATTACACCGATATACATTGTGTACATGCTATTACCCCACATTTGCCTCTCAAGTGTGGGGCTCATGCGAAAAATCTCACTTATAGAGCCAAACTTGCTGATACAAATATTACTGACAGAAAAATGACCACAGAATCCGGCAAGGAGACTGAAACGTCTCTGGAGCAGGGATCTACTACCAAGAGATGAACCAGGCTAGGAGTGCCTTCAATGGCAGGTTTCTCCATACATGCTTCTACGTGAATCCTTTAGGAGATCTTTAGAAGCCCTCCCTAAGAAGATCGATAGATCGCATGTCCCAAGTGGCATTTGTATAATTTCTTTAATACATATTTTTATTATTTATTCTTTTGCTCGCCTTCCACCGAAGAAGGCACCTACCCGGACATACAATACGAGACATACTCGTAAGTCAAGGGTGAGAATCGAAAAAATAATTCGTCATATTCATTACTTTTTCTGTGATACTCGCAGTTCCGAGTAACACTGCTTTATGCATCTGTTCTAGAATATTATAATTTAGGGGCAACTCTTTTATGCTGTTCACCGTCATTCCCGGAATCAGTCCATTCGTGGATATGACCAACGGCAAAATATTTGCTTTCTCAAGTTTATATAACTGCTTCAGTTCCTCTGCCAGATCCTGATATTTCGGCGACCACCTTGTGGAGGTTATCATCTGCCGGGACTGCTATTTCAACTATGCTCAAACATTTTTCTTGTTTTAGAATTAACAAAATATCAGGCTTGTTGTGATGAATTGTGTGATCAGTTATTAAGTCCTGGTCCCAAACAAGCTTGACGTGGCTTTTATCAATTATTGGTTAAGGGCTGTACCTGTAATAAGGGTAGGTCTTGTCCACAGTATTGAACAATCTTTGCCACATTGTTTGTCTCAGCATTCGATTATTCGATAATATTTCTAAGGTTTGTCAGAAATTAATTGGGGCAACCTATAGTCTAGTGGTTAGTATAACTACCTGCTAACCCCGAGATCGCGGGTTCGTAGCTTGGCAGGCGGCCCTAGGATTTCTTAAAGGGAGTAAAAAATCCTTAGTTACGCCGTCCTTCGGAAGGGACGTTAAACGGGGGTTCCGAGCCTGTACGATGTCAGGTACTCGTTAAAAATCCCTATCCTAATTAAACCTGGATAGGCAAAATTAATAGCTCCCAATATAGCGTCGTCCGATTAGCCATAGCAGCAAAATGTGACGTTAAATGAACAAACAAGATTCAATTAAAGTAAGAAATATCGATTATCGACATGACAAAAATCGATATTATGAAGAGATTGATACAGAACCCTATTAAGGAGCTCCACTGGCGTTACTCAATGACAGGAGCTTACTATGAATGGTGTCCCTCAAGGACTTCTATTACGTAACCTCCTTTCCGCTAGACACTTCTTATTTTATTTTCAGTCTTTCTCTAGGCTCCTGATACGGCGCTGCAGCGTAGTATAGATAGGATATATAATAAATATTTAAATACTCCACAACATTTTAAAAATAGTAGAATTTTATTTTGTTTTATTAATTTCTTTATTGATATTTACAACTGTATTATAACAATACAAGAAGTAAATGGTATTTATGATAAATAGAGGCATGGAAAAAGACAAGTAGAGAAACTACCCAGTGATAGTACACAAATAACAATATCAACTTAAAGGTCACGAGGCCACCTTACTTTCAGAACCCTCGGAAGATTATCAGGAATTGAAGTTTGTCATGAAAGAATCGATATCGGATTCGGGCCAATCAGCAACAGATGACACATTGAGGTCATTACGGACGACTTTATTCGTAACAAAGTAAGGAGTAGATGGGTTTAATGATTGTCATGTATTTGAGTCTTTTGTAAATACTTGCGAGCTTTTGTCTAGTAAATGTTGAAGAAGCCTGAAACGGCGAGCAGATTCTTGCCGTTTCAGTCTAGTATGAGGATCCCATGTTAAGCGTTTGTCAAGGCGCAGTCCTAAGTACCGGACCTGTTCAACAGGAATCAGTGGGATGTTATTAAAGGATACTGGAGGAAGGATGTCATTGATTTCCTACGAAGGTTAGAGGTTATTTGATAGGATAATGCATTGATTCAAAAAATTAAACAAGCTATGTCATATTCCAATTTTTCAGTTTGAGGGCTGTTGTTTCGATAAGTGAAATAAGGGTAATAGATTTTTATTATAAACTATAATTGTTTCATTAACAAAAAGAAACCGTTAAAACAACTTGAAAATTATTACTTTACCTATTGCGAAATGCTCAATATCTTAAAACATTACTAAGTGGGCTCGCATATTTAAGTAGGTTCACTGGGAGGATAGTCCAAAATATTTTTTTAAAATTTGAATAGAGAGAATGCAGTGAAGTAATATTTAAGCATGTTTCTGGCAAACTATACTTTTTTTGTGGAAGAAAATGGTCCGGGTGGAGGTCAATAAATTTCTCTTAGATGTGGAGAAATGTTTATGAAACAGCTAACGTTTTGATCTACATTGCAGGTTTTCTTCAGGGCTAAATATGGAAAATACAGACAATTAAATTCTCTTTTAAATTATCTTAATTATAATTAAATTATATTAGATTGTTATTAATAATCTAGTTTCTTATACATTTTAACTTTAATATTTACCAAACTTAGTAATATTTGACAATTCATTAATTTTCAATTGTCTGTATTTTGCATATTTAGCCCTGAAGAAGACCTGTAATGTAGGTCGAAACGTTGGCTATTTAATAAACATTTCTTCATATCTAAGATAAATTTATTCACCTCCACCCGGATCATTTTCTTCCACATATATAATCAAGGTCAACTATTATCATTCAACATATACTGTTTTTTATCTATATACATAAATACTTTTTTTTATCTATATACATAACAAACCTAAATTATTTTATTTACAGCTAAATAATTAATATCTCAAAACAATAAATGGGTACTCATATTTTAATAGGGTCGTTAAACCGCATTTCAATTTCTAGTACACTATCGGAGTAGCTCTACTATTAATTATCTACTGTAGTACAATTAAAGGAATAATAGCAAAAAATTGGTGTTGGTCCGCCGTTAGGCTAATTTATTAAAATAATATTTTTTGTTAGTTTATCATTTTCTTAAATATAATTATATTGCACTGAATGATTCTTAACTATAGGTGTCTGAATCTTTCTTATTAAATTTTAATTTAAAAAATACGAATGATAAATATTTAATTAATCTAATTAAATTTATAGTTTATATTAAGTATAAAAAATATCTTATTGAAAAAATATACGATAGTCTATTTCGTAGCCAAATAGTTACGAGGATACTCAACTTTTCCCAACTAATGAGGAAATCAGGGAAAGTAGTTGTTGAGTAATGGCACATCCGCTCGGCCGAAATACTTCCAAAATACCTTAGCTTTTGATCGATATATCGAATTAGTATTTAGATTGAACAAAATATCGATAATTTATTTGTGTATTTGTATACGTCAAACGTGGCTGAGCAAAAAATATACATCGATTTTAAGGCACAATAGTGAAAGTATTGATATGATTACGCAATCATCAATTACGAATTGATTTAAAGAAGCATATAAATTAGAACTTTTCTTTTTTTTTTTAAATATTTATTTCCTATACAATTTCCTACAGTTCACTAAATTAGCATGCTGTACCAAATAGACCAGTCTCAAATTAAAAACAATTACTATGGGAAAAATTTAAATGTATCTGTCCATAATCATAATATACAATGAAAGAAAAAATATATTTAAAAAACTTTCAATAGAAATAAAAAATTAATAATAATTAAATTATTAATAATAGTTAAATTATTAACATAGGAATGTCAATCGGCCTCGACAAGTGTGCAGTCCTCCATGTTACCAAGGGGAAAGTCGTTAGCAAGCCCAATATCCTGATCAATGAGGAAGAATACATCAAGGAACTTGAGGCCAATAAATTATATAAGTATTTGGGCATGCATCAGCATCTTAAAATTGCCCGAAGAGACATGCAACAAGAGCTTCTAACAATCCTCAAAATTAGGTTACGAAAGGTCCTTAAGACCCAGCTGACTGGAAAAAGAAAAATCGAGGCCATAAACACCTGGGCTATACCTGCTCTCAGTTATAGCTTTGGGATATTGCAATGGTCAACCACCAGGCTACAGGAGATGGATCGTCTTGTGAGAACAACTCTCACTCAAGAACGGGCACGCCACCCAATATCATCGAAAGCTCGCCTGTACTTGCCCAGGAGAGAAGGGGCTTGATAAATATCGAAGAAGCTTGCCGCAAGCAGGAAATGGCCCTACGCCGATATTTCCTCACAAAAACAGATGGAGTTTCTGTCACTATTTCAAGGTTGGATTCTGGTCTAACTGCACTAAATCTATCAAGAGATGCGGAATCAGTAGTTCTTACAGAAAATGAACGGTTGACGGAATGGAAAACAAAGTCTTTACATGGTAGATTCTATCACAAATTAAATGATAGCTCCATTGACAAGGAGATGTCAGTTGATTGGTTAAAGGCTGGCAAGATATTCTCCGAGACAGAGGGGTTTGTTATCGCCATTCAAGACCAAGTTATCGCCACCAGATCATATAGAAGGCATGTTTTAAAAGACTCATCAACGCCAGATAAATGTCGGCTATGCTCGGCTACATTGGAGTCAATCCAACACATCACTGGTGGATGTGGAGTGTTGGCTGGCACTGAATATCTTCAGAGGCATAACAATGTGGCCAAAATTTTGCACCAAGCCCTGGCGGTGAAATACAACCTTCTAGATGTAAAGGCACCATATTATAAGTACCAACCCACTAGACTACTACAAAAAGGTCCCCTTAAATTATATTGGGATGAGTCCATTATAACGGACCACACTGTGCATCATAATAGGCCAGATATCCTCCTTATAAAGTCGAGTGAGAGGAAAGCAAGTATAATTGATATTGCGATCCCTAACGATAATAATGTGAGCTTAACTATTGGAGAGAAGCTTCGGAAGTATCAGGAACTTGCGGCTGAGCTAAAAGAGCTATACGATATGGAAAGCGTGGTGGTAACACCTATTATAATCTCCACGAATGGATTGGTTCCTAAATCCACGGTGGAGGGCATTGAGAAACTGGGAATTCCGGTCGAGGTTTTAAAGGAGTCTCAACAGGCGGTTCTCCTAGACACAGCCAGGATCGTTAGAAAATTTATGAATGTGTAGAGCTGGAAAATATAAAAACCAAAATAATAACTGCAGATGGTTGGACTTGTCCCCCATCTCTGTTTTGAACCCGCAAATGCGAGAAGAAAATATTAAATAAACCTAAATTGTATCTATACATCCTTAATACCTTATATACATATATATATAAACAGTAATAATAAATTAGAACTTGAAGAAGGAGCACAGATTGAGGAGTTGTTGTACTTCAATATTTACATTTTAGAGAAGAAATTCGTTGACTCAAAGTAATAATGTAGGATGGAAATAGTTGGGGGTGCAGTCAAAAATTTCCACAATAAATAAGTGGAAACTTATATTTTATGTGTGCCAACGTTTCGACCTACTTTGTAGGTCATCTTCAGGGCAAATAGGAGTGGCTACTCGGTGCAAAAAGTAACGGGCGAGTGATTATTGGCTCCAGTCCTATTGGCCCTGAAGATGACCTACAAAGTAGGTCGAAACGTTGGCACACATAAAATGTAATAAGTTTCCACTTATTTATTGTGGAAATTTTTGACTGCACCCCCAACTATTTCCACCCTACTTCAATATCTACACATTACTTAGTTAGTTACAGTATACAAAGAATGAAAAAAAATTCATTTAGTCATTTCTTATACACAGAAACATTTTTATTACTCTTTTGTAACGTTTTTCTATCCAACTTTTTGTAAATTATAATATTTCAAATAAAGCTCTCAAACTAAGTTAAGATTTCTTATAATATCAATAATTAAAGAAACGATACATACAATGTAATTTTGTGAAAAGCGTCGATTTAAAAGGGTTACAGTACACGATAGAGACTTTACTGTTTCAAGTCAACGATTGTGCAGGGAAATGATTTGGCCTAGACTCACCCTCTCGGTTTTATCCATATTGAGAGTTCCCACTTTATAGAAGTTCACCCAGATCCCGCAGGATTCATCCATGGTTATGAACAGGCTAAATAATTTATCTTTCACGGATGGATGTGACCACCCCTCCCCCACCCATTAAAAGGATAAAATAATTTGAAGTCAAATATTTAAAAAAAATATACTGCAACCCATAATAGGTGTTGGGTTCAGTGCAGAGTAGAAACCGCACTTTTTCTTATCCAACCTTTTGTGCACGCACGTGATTTGGTGGAGATCATACTCAACCACCAAGCTGTCGCTAATTATTGAATCCATCTTTTAAAGGCTGAGTGTGCCCGACAAGGGTCTGCAAATCCTTCTGGGTCCCACATATGGCTGTTAATGAATTAAATAATTAACTTGCTGCAGTTGGATTGTAACCAGGGACCTTCAGCACCACAACTCATCACTGTACACTTAGTTTCTCCGCTCCTCAAATATTTAAATATACTTGTTAAAAATTACATTCCGTAACTTGAAACTTGAAAAAAAAAAAATATTTGACTCGCCATTAATAACTAAACATTGGGTAAACCAGACATTCGGCATAGACAAACTAGATGCCAAAAAAAGAAAAGAAAAAAAGACAAATGAGAAAATCAGTGATTGAATCAGATGTTAACTGGAGACATAACAAATAGAGAGGAGAGATGAATGCCCACGCAGGACAAAAAGGACATAAAAAAAAGTCCCAGGATCAGAAGACCAATTAATATCTGTTGAAGGAGTCAACCGACCCTGATGGATCTGCTCAAGCAAATGGTTCCATAGATCTTCAGGCTCGGTCAAAGGTGTCACATCTCATCCCTCAACAACCATCTTCACAGAAAGGGTTAACGTTTTTTTTACATCCACAGTTAGTCCCAGGATTTGTAGTTGGAAAGGAGACAAATATAACTTCATTATGATGTGAAAAAAATAACTAAAATATTATCCTCGTGGGATATTTTAAAAGGGAATCCATTCTAATTTATAGCACTAGTGTAGTACATTACAGTATAGTGCGGAAGAAAATTGTCCGGGTTTAGGTAAAAAAAAATCTCTTAAATAGGAAGAACTGTTCATTGGAAAGTCGACGTTTCGGCCCACATTGCAGTTCTTCTCTAGGGCTAGTACGATCAGGAGTTGACACTAGACTGAAATATATATTACAGCATAGTATGGTGTAGTGGAGTATAGAACAGTACAGTATCCAATAGTATGGATCCTATTGAATATCGTAAAGGGTATGGTAGTATTGTTAGGGTTCCTCAAAAGCTGTAGGAGCTGTGACAGTGTGATAATACACGATGTAAGTAAAGTTTCGTGATAGCTGAGAAAATGGCGGATGTTGAGCATCTGAATAAAATTACGCATTACATCATTCCTTTAGTTCTTACACACTCCCACGAACGCGCGCTTACGCACACACATATGTATAACAATACATGCTGTAGAGACTGTAATGTTTCTAAGATAACGGTTAAGCAGGGAGATGATTGTTCGAGATCATGCCCAATTTTAAAGAGACTGGATTAGCCCGAGGATGTTCAGCTGACCCCTCAGTGTCCATCCATGGTTGTTAACAGTTTATATAATCTATCTGCCACAGCAGGATTTGAACCCGGAACCTTCGGCATAACAGCTCAGTGTTCTACCCACCCACTGTAGCTCTCAAAAATACTAAATAATTATCACAAAATATTCTGGCGTTCTGGACACTAAATTTCCCCACTCTCCGAAGAAATGAAATAGAAAAAATGAAATAAATATGACTTATATAACAATACCTTATCGACGTATATGACCATACCATATTGATAAATATGACAAACGCGGAAACGGAATCAGAGTTTTGTTTATTAGCTTAGTGCACCAAAGTGCTTGAACTAAAGCTCTGATAAAATTTATTGGAATTATTGTTAATAATCAACACCAACATTTAAATAATATTTAAAATGTAACTCAAATTTCCACAGAAACAAGAGAATAGTCGGCGGTTACACGCCGCTAGTGACAAATCTTCTTCCTCTTAGGGCGAATTCCTTCAGGTACACACGTAAAATATAAAAAAAAGAAAAAGGTAAAAAAATAATAACGAAAAAATTCGGGTTGCTAGAATGGCCTGTCCACGTGGACATTAGGCCCGATGCCTTCACTACGGATAGTATTCGAGGCGGAAGTGTGTTGAATGGATAGTAACTGCAATTGAGGGCAGTCCCAGGCCACCACTATATATAGCTCTCTCTCTCTCGCTCTCTCTCTCTCTCTCTCTCTCTCTCTCACTCTCTCTCTCTCTCTCTCTCTATCTCTCTCACACACACACACAAACACACACACACACACACACTCACTCTCTCACTCACTTCATAAACACACACAACAGGAGACACTGAAGTATTAAGTAGTAAAAATCCATAAATGAAAAAAAGTTAATATTACGTTCCGTATACTTAAAGGCTTTTAAGTGTATATGTATATATAAATATAAATTAAAGTGACAGAAGTCAAAAATCGGTGTGTTTGAGTCTGACTAGGTCTTATTATAGTCATGTATATGAGTCTTTTGTAATTAATTAGGAGCTTAGAGCCTTTGTCTAGTAGAAAGTAACCTTAAGAAAGTGAGCAGTTTCTTGTCTTTTCAGTCCAGTATGAGGAATCCAAGTTCTAAGTCCTAAGTATACCAATTAGTCTCTTGTCATATTTCCTCTTAAATGTCCATACAGTAAGACCGGGTAACAGACTGGAGAAAATTGAATGAACTAGAAGATTGCATTGGAATATGGTAGAGGTTAATATGTAGAGTGAACGCAAGATCTTATGTCTTAGTTCACTATAGTATTCGAAATAAATCAAAGATCATTTCTAATATTTCTGAGAGTTTGGATATTGCAGTTCGTAGCTAGTGTGTGAGCATGTGTTTTGCTTAGTACATCCCCTAGGTCCATAGTTAGTGCAGTAGTTCAGATTAGTGATTTATTTTTTAAGTTCAATGAATATTTGATTTAGGTTTATGAGGCGTTCAAGGTTAAAAGGCGATAACTCCAAAATTTTAAAAAGTAATAGGACTTTTTCCGCCTTATTCCTCATGGTTTCAGCCCGGTTCCGAACCTACAGTTTCGGGAGCATTAAGCATTGCTCGATTAAACAAGCAACAATTTTTGCAATTTTGTTGTTATCCGCTTTTGATCCTGAAAGCCTCATATGATCCAATATTCAATACTTAAACAACAGAAAGGTTGTGATGTTGTAAATTATTTATGAATAATACAGTATTGAGTCACCTATTGATGGTAACTCACAGCGTCGAGGGATAAGACGATTTCAAAACCAGCATACAAAATAAAATATTTCAAAGAAAACACTGAAATTGTGGACGAAACTTTTTTTAAAGCATTTAGATTTGGATGAACCTGAAAGGGTCGCTTAGATAATTTTTTTACAGAAAGCTTTTTAGTCTAATGCAGCTCTATCTGTTTTTTATAATAAAATATTACCTGGGAGTGGGCACATTGTGGATTGTAAGCGGAAGTTCTAAAGAAGTCAGTTGTAGAGGAGCGCTCGAGAAATAAAAAAAACAAATAAGCGTTGAATTCATTTTAATAGGATTCAATAGGAAACCCCTCAAAAATCATAGCTGCAAGTCTCATAAAATTAATCGGAAAACTAACCAATAAATAAACCGTTTGTTCTTTGTGGAACGTCTTGGAACAAGATTTATTGTCTATATCGCTCCTTCAAAAGAGCAACCTCAGGACTCAAAAAATCTAATTTTTCAATAGAGGTATTTGAAAGTTCCATCAGAGTTAAAACAATAAAATTTTGAGTATTGGCAAAGTAAAGCTTTCCTATTGGCATGGTGTTGAAATTATTTTACTAACTATTATTTCTTCGTTATTTTCTGAATTGTATCATGTTTTGCGGTATAGTATTTTCAGAGACGTATTTAACAATAATTTGTTCAAAATTGGTCAGTTATCAATTGTGTTCATACAATACATAGTTGTTAGAGGTTATACGTTTCGATTCGTAAATATTTTTGCCGCATTGATTGTAATATAACGTTTTTTAGTTGTGAATTCCTAATTTCATTCTCTTAGTGGCAACCAATTCAGATACCAACTAGAACTACGAGTGATGGTATGGTACCCAATAAATATTTAATTGTATTTACTTATATGCCTTATTCGGATTTATTAGATTTAGATATTTTATTAGAAAGTGATGGTGAATTGATTAAAATGCCCAAGTATTATTATCTGCTTGAACCGGAATCTACTGACTAGTCCTCCGATGGAAATGAAAGCATCGTTGGAAGCATATTCTTAAAAAAAAAGAATTTGAATTGTTTTCAAATTCAGACGATCTTGTTTATCCCTTTTCTTTAAAAGATTCTTCGTCAACTCCGGAGGTACTTTTTTTTGTTTTTATTTTTTTTGGTTGTTACATGATATTTGTGTGTTAGTTTCCCCGATATAATTAATGTATATCAGTTGCCATAGTTAAATTTCATTATTTCTTCTTACACAGAACCAAACCTAGCAAATGGCAAATCAAAATAAACGCCTCAAAATCAAGCCATGTAAGCTTCTCTCTACGCAAATCTTCGTGTACAGCCGTCAAAATTGACAACGATGAGGTACCTTCCAAAAACTATGTACGTTATCTCGGACTATACTTGGACAAAAGACTTACATGGAACGGACTAGACGGTACAAAGAATATCACATCTTCTGAACTATAGATCTTCACTTGACTTAGGGAACAAACGACTTATCTTTAATAGTATACTAAAACCTCTTTGGACATATGGAGCAGAACGTTCAGTAAAGCAAGTCCACATACATAAGATACAAACCACACAGTCCAAAATTCTCAGAAAAATTATTAATGTACTTTGGTATATTTCGAATCACACCTTACACAACGACATGAACATTCCCTATATAAAATCATATATTTATAACAAATATATAACATTCCACTTATCGAAACAAAATCGCCCAAACCCACTCGTTCTTCCACTTTCCTACTCCCTGTTACCTGGACAAGAAAAGATTAAAAAGGGATTGGCAAAGATACCTACTCAACTATTGATATTTTTATTCCAAAACTTGATGGTCGTGTAGAAAAGCAATAAGCTTTTTGCTCATTTTTATTTATTTCTTAATGTTTGATTACGTTCCGGCCTAAGTTGTAGTCATTCTTCAGGACGAAGAGTACAGAATTCTTGACTCGGAATAGTATAAATTAGTTTCGACGGTCAGAGTATACTTTATTTTATTTACAAAAGTACATTTAAGTCGTATCTTCTTGGAATAACAGACTATTGCACTGCGTCTAAGGTCAGTTGAGAGGAGTGAAAGTGCATCTTGTGCTTGTACGGTAAATGGTCGATTATCCGAACTAATATCGTCAGATGTGATTCGGATAACGGAATCGTAAGTTCGAATAACCGAAATTCTCTTAATAGAAGGAGAATAATATTCATCACATTTCTATTTAAAAAA
The DNA here is from genome assembly GCA_964056705.1 of Troilus luridus. Taxonomy (NCBI): domain Eukaryota; kingdom Metazoa; phylum Arthropoda; class Insecta; order Hemiptera; family Pentatomidae; genus Troilus; species Troilus luridus. The sequence continues at coordinate 110,598,026 of OZ057414.1, read as the reverse complement.
CATCTTTATGTAATTATGTAGTGGGGAAGTTACAAAATATAATAAACGTCAATAAAAATATGTAACTACATAGCAATATTTTGTAGTGACACAGAGGAAGTTGTATTATTGACTTCTTCATAACAGCTAAGCATCTGATTATTTTAAGCATAATAGTATGTATTAAGTAATAGTTCAAGGGAATCAAATTTCTCATTAAATTTATTTTGCAGGAATGGCAATGTCGATCCCTCTTTGTATGTTGTATGCTAAGCCAGTTCGGATATTCGAAGCTCCACTGTATTTCTCTTGGGAGGCTGCACTACAGTAATATGTAGACTAGGGTAACTGTTATTTATCTTATCACTGATTGGTATTTCCATGTAAGTCTGCAGTAGAAGTGCATATAACCTTTCCTCATTTGTTAACTGTTTTTTATTTATCTTGCAAGGCTGGAATTTATTTACGTGAGGTTAAAAGTAACAGTTCTCAGTTATCTGATAGCTATTGGTCATTTCTGTTTCAAGACTGCAGTCAAGTAACATGGAGATGAGAGTAACCGTTATTTTTCTCATAAGTAATTTCTATTTCCATACAAAGCTGCTCTATAGTAGCCTATATATAAAAGTAACCGTAACTCATGGGTTAACTATTTGGTATTATCTTGCAAGGCTAGATTTATCAGCCTGAGTTAAAAGTAATAGTTATTAATCTGATAACTATTTGTAATTTCTCTTTTAAATCTCCAGTCAAATAACATATAGATGAAAGTAACAGTTATTTATCTGGTAACGATTTGGCATTTGCAAGACTGCCGTTTAGTAACCAGAGGATAAAATTAACCGTTATTTCCGTTATAACTGTGCGATATTTCCCATTTAAGGTTGAAGTTTTGTAACGTATACATACAAGTAACTGTTATTCGTGTGGTAACTACTTTTCTCTTGTAAGGCTAGGGTTTAGCAATGTGAGGTAAAAATGACACCTATCAATCCGGTCACAATTTGGTATTCCTCTTGCAATGCAGCAGTGTTAAAAGTGGCCATTGATTATCAAATCACTAATAATATTAGTTCGGTTAATCGAGGTTCTACTGTATTTATAAAAGTAAAAGTTACAGATTCTAGTCATTAGATAACAAAAAAGTAAATATTTTTTAATATAAATCAGTTTTTTTTCTAATATCCTTTATAGCATGTATGCTACGTTTCTTATATTATATTGGAAGGATTCTTTTTGTTGTTAATTGTTATCACAGAGTAGTTTTATCATAAATAATGTATACAATATTATTATATATACATTGTATTATTTTTAATATATAATATTATTATATAGTAATCCTAGCGGAGGCTGAATGTCTACACTGTAGGTTGTAAACATTTTAAAAACAGGTTTAATTCATCTGTTAAAGTTATCCTCCGGTCATCCTAAAATAAATTCCTTTAGTCACCCTTGGCGAGGAGTCAAGTGTCATTAAGTGAGCAGTCGGCCTTCACAGCTAGCGGGCAGTTCGGGATAGTTCGTCAATGGCTATCGATTTAAATCGACATTAAAGCCAATAATCGAGGTTTAATAAAATGTCCGGACCATTGTAACACATAAGTAGGGATCTATACTATTCAGGGAGCTTAGTATTTTGAGCGGTGAGTTGCTGTGCCGAAGTTCCCAGATTCAAATACTTCCACAGCCGTATTTGAATCTGGGAACTGACAAATTATCTAATCGATTAACAGCCAAGGATGGACCCGGAGGAATCTACAGACCCTTCTGGGACCATCCAACTTTTATAAAGTGCATATCCTTTATTTGGAAAAAAAACGCTAACCGTGTGATCTAGGGCCAATCACCTTCCTGCACAACCGTTTTTCAAGAAACAGATTTTGCTCTAACATGCACTGAACTCAAGACCATGTAGTTGTCTGGTGATACTTCTGTCCCTTAAAACCTTCTAGTGGTACAGGACAGGAAGAATAGTATTCACTAAAATGTGGCCTCAATCTTAAACAAAGACTATTTGTCTACTCGAATAACGACTGGTTATTCATCTTCACTTAATTTAAAAACGGTAGCTTAGACACCTTCATGATATTATGTAGGAGCGGAGTGGCTCAGTGGTAGAGCAGTGAGTTGCCATGTCGGAAATCCTGGTTCATATCCCGCTGCAGGCAAGACTTTTATTTAGTCTGTTTGCAGCCGGAGATGGATCATATAGAATCTAGGCTCACCCAGCCTCTATTCAATGTTATAAAAATAGGGTACCCAAAATAAGGGGAGAAATCTAGCGGTTGAACGTGATCTAGGACAAATCACCTCCCTGCATAACCGTTGTCCATGAAACAGTACAGTCTCTAAAGGTACTAAACCCCAGATCTGTTCACGTTGTAGTGGTAGAGGTTTTTTTTTTAATGATATTTATATTAAATATGTATAATACATAGCTTAGCTTTTTGGTATAAAAGTTCATTTGTTGGTTCATTAGTAATTTCCTTATATTTAAAGTATACATATTTTAGCATAAACCATACTTAATCCTTTTTTTAGATTTTGAACTTTTGGGACTTAAAACGTTTTTAACAAACGTCAAAACGTTCGATAAGCCGACTGGAATGCTTTAATTGGAGAGAAGAAGTAAGCAGTTGACAGTGTAGTGTTCAAGATTTTTTTAGATATACATTAAAAAATATTTTAAAAAATTTTAAACATGTTTCTTATTAATGGAAAAAAAAGTAATAAGACTTACTGTTAATATGAATATAACTTATATATTTATATTAACTTTCTCTAATGGCAATCCTTATTAAACTGGTTAACATCAAATATTCATTTAGTATTGAGTTACTCAAGACTGCAAACAAGTTGGTTTGATTACATCAGTTGCCTCACAGGATTATCAATAAACATCAGGATGATATTTTTTTTAATTAATACTATATTAAATATACGTGCCGATTGATCTCCATCATACATCGATTATTTCTAGCAAACTGTTTTATACAAGATTTAGATTTTTTTATCCGATAATATTAAAATGTAAAGCGTTCTAGATGATGTATTTTGATTGATGTTGTACCTAAGCTAATCAGACACACGAATATTACACGATCTGTATAAATCTATTTTGTAATCATATAATAAATTACCATTTCCGGTTACGTAATATTATCTTAACCCCTTAAAAAAAAATAGTCCGGATAATCTATAAAGGTGATCCTCCCATATGCTTCTCGGTCTAGATATTCACTTCTTGGAACAGTAGTCGTTTCCTTATCGATAAATTATTTAAAAAAAGTATTTTAAACAGATTGTATAATATTTTAGTTCAATTCCGGAAACGTATATTTAGATGTAATAGATAGAACGTTTCAAGGAAGAAGAAAATATTTTTCATTAATATTCTTTATAACACTAGACTAATACGACAAGAAACTGCTCGCCGTTTCAGGCCAATTCAACACTTAGTAGACAAATGTCAAAAGCTCCCAATTAATTACAAAAGACTCATATACATGACTATTATAAGACATATTTGGTTTAAGCGATCGAATTCCTATCGTATCCAATCTTTACAATGCAAAATCCTTCGTAAAATCCTCAATGCTCCTAGATTTGTTTCGAATAAAATCATCCATAATGACCTATTTTTTTACTGATTTGGCCGGAACCCGATATCGCATTTCATGACAATCTATATTCCCATTCAAACTCACTAATTTCAAACCTTGCAACCTCTTTAATTCCTCTCCTTACGTTGTTACGAATAAAATCATCTTTATAATATAATAAAAGCTACACATATTTAATAAAACATTAAGTACAGGGCTCGTCAAAGATTAATCCGCATTAAGAACATATAAAAAATTCATAAAATCAAATGTAATAAAGTTTTAATACACCGAAGTATTTAAGTTTAATGGATGCAATCCAAAATCCTTCGTAAAATCCTCAATGCTCCTTATTATGTCACAAACAAACTCATCCATCATGATCTTAATATCCCATATGTTACTGATTTGGCCCAAACTATATACCTATCCTTCCATAACAAGCTCCATACGCACTTGAATCCGCTAGTCTCTCAGCTTGCTTCCCATACTATTCCTGATAACCCTCCGAGGCGTCTGAAAAGAAGATGGCCTCGAGATCATCTACTATAGAACTTTATTGGAGTGCTATCGATGGGTAGTTTCTCCACAAGTGTTTTCATGTCATATGCTACATTTTTTTGCACATTTACTTGATATAATAATGTATTATAGTTGTAAATATCATTGAATTAAATAAAAAAAAAAAAAAAAAAAAAAAAGTTTAATGGACTGGAAAATAAATCAGGATTATTACGGTAGTTAAATCTGTAATATTTTTTTAAAGCTCGGCCTTTTTTACCTAATCACGGTTAAAAGTTGTATTCAGAATAAGTTTAAATAAAATAAAACAATTATATACTTTAAATTGGATATTTAAAAATATTTCATGAATAAGGTTTTAATGTAATGATTATTTTTAAAACAATTTATTTATTGAAATTTACAACGGTATTATATTCTCTAGAAATACATGTGACTAGAATGAATGATACATAATGGCATGGATAAAGGGACAACAAATAACATATTCAACTTAAAAGGTCACGAGGTCATTTTCTTTTCAGACACGGAGGACTATCGGAAATTGAAGAGGTTGCTAGGTTTGAAACTATTGGGCCTGAGTAGGAATAAAGTTTGTAATGAAAAGACTGGAATCGGGTTTGAGCCAAATCAGCAACTAATGGAATATTGAGGTCATTATGGATAAATAATGAGGAATAAACTAAGGAGGATTGAGGATTTAACAAACGATTTTGGATTGTAAGGATTTTGGATTTTGGAAAGAGATTCGAAGGCTTAGTGGGGTCCCAAAGCTTTACTCCGTCAGTTCAAACAGGTCTTATGATTGCTATGTAAATGAGTCTTTTGTAATTAATCGGAAGCTTAGAGGGTTTGTCTAGAAAGTATTGCAATAGCTTGAAACGGCGAGCAGTTTCTTTTCGTTTCAGTCCAGTAATGTAAAGATATGAATGAAAAATATTTTCTTCTTCCTTTTTCCGATCCTTTTACATCTCAAAATACATTTAAATTAAAGAAAATTAAGTATAAAAAGAAAATATTGAATTCCTAATCAGCGATTGAGCCTGGAGCGAAGCAAGGACTTGGAAATATACTTAGACTCGGATAAGGCTTTCGACGGAGGCTGGCTGCCCGAGGCCAGGTAGCTACGAAAAAAAAACTCGAAGGGAAAGACTCGCCCCATTAGCCCAGTCATTTCCTGTTCATCGCCGGCGGCCAATCTCGGGGAGTCGATCCGCCAATTTTCTCTTCGCAGGTTGGTGGGGGGAGGCGGCTTCCGACTTATTGTATCTAACTTAACCGCCGCGAATAATTGAGGTAGCAGAACGTAGGTAACAGGTTACCAGAGGGAGCAATCGACCTGTCGTTTTGGTGGAAGTAACTGTAATAATACATTGTGATAATGTAATTATATGCATACATAGATACATCTTTGTGTACAAGCTAAATATTCCAGATTTTTTCATTTCATAAACGTAATAGAATTTTAATAATTTGAGTCGACCACCGATCTTATCTTAGCCTTGAAAAAGGCCTGCAATGAGGGTCAAAACGTCGACTTCCAAATAAATAGTTCTCCCTATATAAGAGAATTTTTTGAACTCCACCCGGATCATTTTCGTCCTCATAAGAGCATAAGGATATTTAAGGTCTCAATTAATTACAAAATACTCATACGCCACTCCTTCAAAAGAACAATGTCATAACTCAAAAAAACTATATAGGTGAACTACAAACATTGAGTATTGGTAAAGCAAAGCATTCATATTGTAATGATGATATTAAATTCTTTTATAAACCAGTACAAGATTTTTAAATGCTTGAAACTTTTTTTATTTTAACTTATGTCATTATTCTCATGAAACTACAATTTCAAACATGATACAAATCAAAATATTACTTTATTAAACAAAAACGCCATCATATATCAGATATGTCGTTCCTGAATTGAAAAGCTTTAACAAATAAAATTGTTACTGAAGGTTTAACTCAAAAATATCAATGTTATTTCATTGTTCTTTTGAAGAAGCAATATATGATTGTTATAAGACCTACTTGTACTTCCGGTGTAGTGCATTGAATCTAAGCAGTCGAATTCCAATCGTATTCAATTCTTACAATCCAAAATCCTTCGTAAACTCCTCAATTCTCCTCACTATGTTTCAAATAATGTCATCCATAATGACCTCAATGTTCCATTTGATCCTAATCTGGTCCGAACCAGATATTAATCCTTTTATGGCAAGGACAAACAAACTTAGACAAATTTGTTAAGGTAGTTTCTTTAATAGCCTTTTTCTAATGACAAGATGTGTCATTCATCCTATTTACTTGTAATTATTATAATAATGTTGTAAATTACATTAATTAAATAACTTAAATAATTAAAAAGGAACTGTTACGAAGTACTAAAGTTCTTTGAAATCTTCTTCGTTCCTATTCCATTATATCGTTCCATTTGGAGTGATGGTCAGAAGGCATTTCTGTTGGCCTTATTTCAGTAAAAACATTCGTTTATCCGACTAATTTTTTAAAAACCAAACAATCTTTATATGTACAATGTTAATATATATTTAATTCCAATATACTCTACAAGCTTGATTTTAATCTTTATTTAGGTAATTATATTGTAAAAGACATGGGCGATCTCCAAGGGCCTCTGTAATGAGGAATAATGACAGGTCATTGGTTCCAGCGAAATTCGTTAACTATAATAATATAAGCTATATAATCGTAAAGATATGTTAATGTATGTTATTAATGTGGCCGTTGACAAGGCAGTATTTTGTAGTCTTTACTGCCGGGGCGATACCTGGCTCTGGGACGAAGAAGCCACAATCTTGCTAAGCTCGCTTCAACAATAACATTCTTTCTTCTATTATATTCAACTTCAAGTATTTTTGTATTCTAAATTTAAATATTAATTCTACATCTGGTTCCCCGTTTCAGGCAACTGCAACACATACTAGGCAAACGCTGTAAGTTCCTAATTAATTATAAAAGTCTCATATGCATGATCATTTTAAGAACTATTAGGACCAACGCAATGTATAATATTGTAGTTGTCGCTTTTAACGCATATTGAAATGTGTGAGATATAACAGAGCAGTATAAGGAAGAAGGAAATGTTTTTTATTTATATTCTTACAATGGAAGTCTGAAACGACAAGAAACTTCTCGACGATTCAGGCTACTTCAACACTTACTAGACAAATGCTCTAAGCTTCCAATTAATTACAAAAGATTCATATGCATGCCTATTTGGACTTACTGTGTAGAGCTTTGGTTCCACTTGGCTCCACTAAGCCATCAAATTCCTCTCATTTCCCATTCTTGCAATCGAAAATCCTTTGTAAAATCATCAATGCTACTTACTTCGTAACAAATAATATAATCCATTATGACCTTAAAGTTCCATTCGTTGCTGATTTGGCCCAAACCAAATATCAATCTTTTCATAACAAACTTTATTCCCAATCAAACCCACTAGATTCCATCTTAGCTCCCTCTAAAATTCCTGATAATCATCCGAGGCTAAAAAGAAGATGGCCTCGTGACCTTTTAAGTTGAAATTGTTATTTGAGTACTGCCATTGGGTAGTTTTTCTACTTGCCTAAATCTCATGCCATTATGTATCATTCATTCTATTTACTTATTGTATTATTATAATATAGTTGTAAATTTCAATAAATAATTTTTAAAAATATTTGACAATTAATTATTTTTTAAGTTTAAGTGACAAAATTATTCCTAAGCACTATATAAGTGTTCATCAGACACATTCAAGAGATATCTTGGCTTCGTAGGAATAGTTCAATAAGGTATATATATATATATATATCTAATTTAATAAAATTAATTATTTAGCTGAAGTGTATATGTTTTTATTTTTTTATTACTTAATACATATTGCCAATTTCGGAGTTATTAGAATAATATAATTACCCACTAGATTGCAATTATAATGAGGCACCTTCCCACATCATACAGTTCCCATGATTTAAGAATATATCTTAGCTAATGAATACCCAAAGGTGGATTACTGACCATTTTCTCACTTAAATAAAAATAAATAATTGCTAGATCTCAATTTTTAATTAAAATAACCACACACACTAAAAAAAATATTGTTGGAAAACTATAACACAAAGCCACAAGTCTCTCAATTCGTAGTTCACACTTAACAAGTCAACGTTTAGCATATCACAAGTAATATAACATCAATACGATATCAGCACCGCAGTTTGTAGCTTCGAGTTAATTCACATGTTTTATTTTTTCATTCGTTTCCCTTTTACTATTCTCGAAAATAAAAATAATTTAGTAATTACTTACTATACTGTATAAGAACCGACTTATACTTACCGTTTATCATCGTCGAAATATTTGTCGAAGAGTTAATTTCCCGAAACATAAACATTTCCTATAAACACACCCCTTTTTCATTTTAAAACCCACGATTATTTTTATTTTAAAAAGGAAACAAGTGAAAATTCAAAACATGTAGTGACTTAAATCGAAGCGACAACCTGCGGAACTGATACCAGCACATTTCAAATCAACAGAACCTCTATAACAGCCGTCTTGATATATATTGCTTCAATAATTCAACATAATCTTGGGCGTTGAAACGAGTTGCAGATTTGCATACCAGAAAACTAAATACATACTTGTCTTGGGCGCCATATTTCATGTTTAGATTTAATATATATAGTTGGATTTAAATTAAATTGAAAATGTTAAATTTTGATGCGTAAGTGGTATAAACTAAATTGATTATAATTTAGGTTACATTGCATTAAAATTAGGATATTTTTGTTTAGAAGAGAAAAGATTTGCCGTGGCTGGGATTCTAACCGGGTCGTCTGCTTCTCCGTAGCAGTGCTCTAAACCACTGAGCTACCAGGGATCGCATCCAAGTCAGACAAATCCGTTCTCTTCACCGATCCTATATCCCTGTGTTCGCGCAATTTTCGGAATGTATACACGGGGAAGAATGTTCATTGAAAATTACTTTAATTAGGATCTAGTTGACATACGTTAATATATTATTTATAATTTATTTTTATTGATTGTTATTTTTATGGTGATTATTTTCTCTTCATAACAAACATATTTAAAAATAATTACCATAAAAATAACAATTAATAAAAATAAAATTAGTATAGTTCAGTGTGCAGGGGTCTGAGCTGGTGTTCACAAAGTCCCGTTTTCGAAATAGCGTATGATGAATTGATAATGTTTTCAATTTATTATGAAAGAATCGAGCCAGTAGGAACTGTATATCCCCCAAATACTTTCATTAGTTGTGCTCAAGGTCCCGGGTTCGAATCAGGCTCTGGCAGATAATTTATTTACGTGGTTCTCCTATGGAATATGCTGACTCTCCTAAGGCTCTCCCGGTTTAAATTGGATACTCTTAGTTGGGGACAAAACTTAACAGACAAATCAGCTCCCTGGACAACCGTTGTCCAACACTACCTACCCACCATGCATTGAACCCAATATCCTTACAGCATTAATTTTTCTTTTAAGTTTATTTCAACTGTGTTTATATGTAAGGTATATTTCATTGCCTACAAGTAGATGTAATACAACCCACTTTTAAAGCAACGCCATTTAAATTAATCACATATTCATTATCACTTTTTTCATGGTCATTGAAGTTATTTTTGTTTTCCTCATTTTTAAAATTTAGTGTGATTTCCTCTACAACTATCACTGTAACTTTAAGATAACTATATCACGTTCTATCACTATCTGTCTCACTGTGGATTCTTCCCGGACGTTTCGTCGACAAGGAAGATCCTGTTCAAAACCGAAAAAAGGATCTTGTATGTTTAGAGGGAAAACCCCCCATTTAAAAATGTATAATATTTTTTATCTATAGATTTGCGGAGAAACTGGGAGCACGGTGTGATGAGCGCTGAGTTGCTCTGTTAAAGACTCCTGGTTCGAATTCGGCTGCGAATGATCTATTCCGTTAACAGTTATAGATGGGTCCTTTGGGATAAAGCGGGTACCCTTAATTGGGGGAAAACATAGGGGTATAGCGTGATTTCGGACAAATAAACTCCCTACACAACTGTGAAGGGAATGAATGAATTATGAAGGAATGAATTAAAAATAGCACAGTCCCTACCAATTACCCTCAGGGGTTACAGTGACAAAGATTTTTTTTATATCATGGCAATGTGAGTATTATACCTATATATTCTAAGCAGGATTGCTTATTAGGTAAATCCTTGAAAGCATTAACATAGGTCTTTAAATATATGTGTTACAATGCCAAAATCCTGGTACAAAAACCGGTGCTGGATAGACTTTTGTATAGTCTGTTAAGAATTAGATCGACTCTGTGGGATCCGCATATCCTTCTGGGGCCCTGTGGGAAAAAAAAACCCTAACGCTTAAGAGTGATCTCGGCCATAATACCTTCCTGCACAACCGTTGCCTTAAAGACATTACGAACTCGACTGTGAACTGAGCTCAATATCCTTCACAGTTTGTAGTGGTAATTTTTTTTTAAATATTCGTCAATTCCATTTCTAATTACAGTAACAGCCATTCCCTCCCGCTGTTGCCTAGTGACGGTTGCCATGGTGATATCCTAGCAACGAGAGGTACAAATAGAATAAATGGAAATAGAAAGCTCTCGTTTTCGCTTTAGTTTTTATTGGAGAAAAAATGGAAAGAGGCCAAGGCCTGAGGCCTAGCTCGATCCGTTTCCGTGCACTTTCGCTAGTCTCTCCGATATATAACTAGTGTAATGTATTGCAATTATATAATGTATAACATATAATAATTAATAAAATAATGAATTAGATAATAATTAATAAGGTGTTATGATAATTTTTTTAAAACTTTGTGGAATGCTATAAACATATAAAACAGTCAAACACTTACTAAATTAATTAATACTTGCTTAAAAACAAGGGAACGTGTTTTTTTAAATTTTTATAACAGTTATTTTTAAACATAAACTCTAACTGCTGAAGTATTTACAGTTAATAGTTTATCCAGTGATAATGCATGATGAGTTTACAGTAACTGCTACATTATAATCAACTCGGATTATATAACGTTATTTTTAATAACATTAATGTATACCGGAGGATACTATTAACAGAAATGAAAAAATAATGAGCAACCAGTTTGTATAATTAATAATTCCTCCTATTTAATTGTACATGAGCAGTTGGGTTATAATGTCCGTTGAATATTCCAGTTTATGTTCGTGTTTACAGTTTACATTGCTACCTATAATGTCCATCTTGTATTCTTTTAATAGCATCAACTCATTCATGTATTATTAATGAATTTTCCTTTCATAAGAGTTCACTTTTTTTTCTACTTTTTTTTTTAAATAAAAAATAAAACACAGTTTTTCAAGGTTTTTTATTTTTACCTTTCCTGCTTCTTACATTCTGAACATTAGATAACCATCTGAATTTTTAAATTAAATTAATCATCTGGTTATCAGCATGTAATTTCTTTACAAATCAAAGCAGTTAATACTTTTTATATAAATAAAAGCTTTTATTTATGTGAAATTTTATCGGCGTTACCTAGCAACGGATCTACTTTTTCCTTAGTCTTTAGCCGTGCTCGATCAGTCGATCTTCTTTTTCTTGACCGTTACACAAAATATAGCACTGCTTTTTTAAAATTTAAATAGAAAAAATGGACAACATGGAATTGAAAAATAAAACAAGCTATATTTGGTTCATATATTTTCGTTTTAGGACTATTTTTTCCATGCATAGAATGTTAAAACAATTGGTATTTTATGTGATTCTAATTCTATTATTCTAATCTAAACTGAACTTCAATTTCTATAATATTATCGGGGGATATATACTAAAACGATAGGCACCCCCTGCAATACAATTAAATGGACACTTGTATGTTTTGTGAATTGGAGGTTGGTCCGCCGTTAGGCGGAAACGGGATCTTCTTTTTCAAAAAGAATATTAAAATAAATACTCTATTGTATCCTGCCACTATATTATTTTCTTAAATAATACATACCGTATATTAAAAACAAATAGCTGTATAACGAGTGAAGTATCTCAGTTCGTTAGATGATGGATTACTGATCTATAGGTTCACAGTTCGAATTCAACTGGCTGGATACATTATTTATTTATTTAACAGCTCTTCCTACCTCCATAATGTGGATATTTAGGAGAATAAAACCTAGCGTCAGATAGTGAACAGCTGCTTCCAAAACTGTTGGCTTGAATGTAAAAATGTACAGTCGCTATCATGTACTAAACCCAATATCGTTCATGGGTATACAGCCTATACATATATATATGTATATATATACATATATATTATTACTATACAAAAAGAAAAACAGTGATAAGAGGAACTAAACATAATATAGCACGAAATTAATGGAAAAAATTCAAAAGTAAACGCATTTAGGTTTTAGTGCTGGTGGAGTGCTCTCTCAGGTTGTGGTTTCTTGTTGGACTTTGGGTGATGAGCTTTATTTTTTTTATTTATTATTAATATTATTTTTTTCTTTTAACCTGTACTTATGGTGCCTGGATTGGCAAAACATCGGCATTTATGTTATTTCCAATTGTTTTAGGGGATTAACATTTCTATATAGAACCAAAGCCAAGAAATAGAGAACCAAGATGGAAGCCAATATTTGGGGTACAGTTGTCGAGATGTTCAATTAAAAAGAATTCAGCGAGCAATTGCTGGCAAGGACATTAGGCCACTTGACACAAGGACCATTCTTAGCAGATACGACCTTTGCTAATAGTTACATAATTATATTCTAAGTAGTTACATGTGTATGTAATACGCGCGTGTGCATGTATATGCACGATATATAAGTAGCAGGAACACAAACATTTTTAACCAATATTTTTATTTTATTTTATTTTTTGGGTGACTTTGCATTCAAAAATATCCCATAATTGTCCAAAGGCTTCCAGGAAAAACAACTAGAAACGTAGAATTTAAGAAAATAAAACAAAAATTTAAATGTAGTAAATACGTCTTCGCAAACGCGTAACAAGGAATCCTCATTCTAGACTGAAAATACAAGAAACAGCTCGCCGTTTCAGGCTACTTCAACATTTACTAGACAAACGCTCTGAGGTCCCAATTAATTATAATACATTTATATACATGACAATCATATGGCCCATTTGGACTTACGGAGTAGATGTTTGGGGCTGCAGTAAGCCATCGAATTCCTCTCGTATCCAATCCTTCGTAAAATCCTCATTGCTCCTTACTTTGTTACGAATCAAGTCATCCTTAATGTCCAGTTAGTTACTCATTTGGCCCGAACCCGATATCAATACTTTCATGACAAACTTTATCCCCACTCAAACCCTCTAGTTTCAAACCTAGCTACTTCTTCATTTCCCGATAATCCTACGAGGCGTCTGAAAAGAAGGTACCCTAGTGACCTTTTAAGTTGAATTCGTTATTCGTGTACTACCAGGGGTTAGTTTCTCGACTTGCCTTTACCTCATGTCATTATTTGTATTATATTATATTTACTTCATGGATTATTATTATTATGCAGTATTAAATTTCGAAAAATAAATTATTTTTAAAATATTATTAAATATCCAATATAAAGTACGTCATTTTTTAAGTGGAAACTACTTTAGCGTACGTTTTAGGAATTCGTTCGTTACTATGTCAAGGAAGTTTATTCATTTAAAAATAGCCACATGCTTAACATAATAATTATGTGCTTTGAGGTTTTTGAGTATTTTTAAAACACATATTCCTTACAAATTACAAAACAATCATAGACTGCGTAAATTCGTAATTTGGAAGGAATATATGTTTCAAATGTAAGTTGATGGGCTTAGTAACAAACGAATTCCTAAAAAATTAATAAGCGCTATCCGACTAGGAAGCGTCTGAGAGGTAGACCGAGACGTAGGTGGGCGGATTGCGTTAATAGTGATCTCGCGCATTTGCGTTTGGGTAATGGTCCGTGGACGGAACTTTGTTAGCAGAGATTCGTGGTATCGGCATCGAGCCTTCGGGTTCGCTAAGTCTTATTATTATATAACTATTTTGTATAGTATATTATTGTATAATAAAGCGATGCTGCGCGGAATTAATTTGGTATGCGCCATCGTAACCGACACCTTTTTAATTAACAATAACAATAACTGAAGATAGTGGTGACCTATCTAGGACAATGTAAACAGGTTCATGACCTTCTTATCTCACTGATAACAGCTATCGTAATGGCGATGCTTCGTCATTAAATTCTTGCTTAATTAATTATTTATAAAGGCGTCTTTTCAGAGTGAAAAAATGGCCGAGCTATGAAGAATATTTTATTTGAAAGACCGTTTCGTATACGTACATTCTTTAAAATACCTTTTGGGTTTAAAACGCCATTTGTTTAATTTAAAAAAAAATCTAATTATAGGATTTCAAACCAATTTGTGTTAACCAAAAATAAGTATAAAAGAAAATTTGTAATTATTCCGAAGGTTGTCGCTTGGAGTTGAATTATAACAAGTTCTAACTTTTCAATCGTTTCCCTTTTAATATTTTTCAAAATTACAAGTTATGAGCTTTAGCATGGAAAAGAGAATGCATAATTATGGGAAATGTATAGATTTCTATAATCATTCCATCAAGATATAAAAGTTTCAACTAAAATTTCGAAGTATAGAAGTATAGCACCTGTTATAAGTTGTTAAATCGATTTTTTTTTTCAGAGAGAGTTACCTGTATTGAGGGCAGCGGGATTGTGTCACCCTCGTAGTTTTTGGCTTAAAATGGAGTTGTAACATAAGCAATAACTCTTTTTCAAGACAATGCCTGGCTTAGCCTCTTATTCAATACGAAAATAACACGATTATGCTTCTTTAAGTACAATAATCTCATTTTGGAGAAAATTCGACATATATTCGACACTTATTGACCGAGGTTGTAGATATGATTGTTGAGCTGTTCATTTCTTGATGAAATGATACATATTTCCCTCAATTACATTCTCTTTTTCATACTAAAGCTCTTGACAATTTTGCTAATCATAAAGGAAGAAAAGTGTGTGAATATAAATTATAATATTCTGGATCAAATGCAGAAAGCAGTGATGCTCGGAACTGCTTTTCTCTCTGCTAGAATCAGAGAAAAAGATCGATAAAATAACGAATATTTTTAAGATATTATATTGATCTGTTAATAGACCAAAACAAATATTGGCATTGACAGGTCATCAGTGATTTCATTGGTGAATAAATCTTTTCATGATGAGTTTAGATGATAGAAGGAACTCTTTGGTTGAATTAGGCATTTAATTTATATCATAACTTTCTACCTAAACAGAATAAAAATTTCGATGTTCAAATATTCAAGGTTTTTGTATGTGTGTATGCATATACACCTATATACATATACGCACACATATGTAGCGAAGAAGGTATGTATATGTAGGTATTGTGAGGTGACCTCTAAACCTAATGTTGGCATCGAGTGAAAGCTCTCAACACTCGCTTTCATACTCACAGAAGTCGCTTTCAAGGTCAAATCGACCGGCAAATTTTCTCTCACTTATGTTTTTTTTTTATTATGATATTACAATAATTTCACGGATGAATATGAAAAAGTTAATGTGGCATTTCAAAGCTATACTTATTAATAACTTGAAAAATTAGAAGGAGGAAAAAATTAGAATAGAAATCTAGTTCGACGAACTGTAGTTTCAATAATCGATTCCTATTCATATCGATTAAACAAAAACATCGTATAAGATTAAAAATTCATTTTTTTTCTCTTTTCATTTTCATCCACACATGACTAATACAAATAATTGACAGCAAATGACATGAAAGGCGTGAAGAAGAAGACATAAAGAACAGTATCCAGCGGTGTCTCTCCCGAAGCTTGATTCAATTTCCTATTATAATAGATCCCTCATCCACGTTCTTTTTAGTCTCCTCCTAGAGTTCTCAGGCATGAGATTCGTCGCCATTTGTTCTATCAGTGAGTTTGTGTGTCCGTGTAGGTTTTCATGGAAATGTTTGTAGTAGTTCTATTAAAGGGTTTGGGCGATCAGTTTTTCTTGAAAGCGTTTGTAGTACGTTCGTATGAGTTCGTCAACTGTATGTATTTTTAAGTCCGTGTGCAAAGTTTTGTTATTGACGTACCATGGTGCTTCGGTGCTAAGTCCAAGTACTTTTGACTGAAAGTTTGCAATCGTTTTCTGTGAGTCTGTTTAGCGATGCCGTAAATTTGTAACACATATGTCCAAATTTGCTTTAGGAAGTAAGTGCAAGTGTTTAATTCCTGTCTTAAATCTAATTTGGAGTTTTTCCTGAATACTGAACACATTAAATTGAGTTTATGATTTAGTGATCGGCGTTTCATCTTAACGTGAGGACCCCAAGTCATCCTCCTATCTAACGTCAGTCCAAGGTACTTTATTTTATATATTATATATGTGCATACATATCTTATACATATATGTTCATTATCTGTCTAAGAATTAATGTTCAGTTTTGATGACAATTATCAGTACTTGTGACTTAACCGGTCTGCAGAGACTATTATCTGTCATTGTTTATAAACTGAACACTGATAATTCTGATACCGATAACACCTTCCTTCATATTCATATTAATGTAAATTGAAATATACAAAATGTATAATAAAAAAATAAACCTCTTCATTTCTATCCAAGTCAAAATCCATACGAAGATCTTTTTCACATTTCATCTTTGGAATTATTCCAAACTTCTGGATGTATTTCACAGCTTCTTCTATTACAGACGGCTATTCCCAAAGTGTTATTCTGATCATTGTAAATAGGCAATAACAAAGGGAATAAGAAAAAAAACAGAAAATCAAAATTTACAACACAAACACACTGAAAAACAAAACAGAAAAGAACTTAATAACGCTCACACAAATAACAAACAATAGAGTGATAAGAAAATTTTTCACGAGATAAGAAGATAGGTTTCATGCAGACCGGTTAATACACAAGTACCCAATTATTTTTTCGAGCTTTTAATACCTATCAAAAAACTCGTCCTATTTATATAAGTGAACTACATATCGAAGTGTAGCTATCGAAAGGTTTACGGGGACAGAATCGATTGTAAAGAAACAATAGAATACGTAATTAAATGAAGTTCTAAATTTAAAAAACTCACCTCAATTCTTAACGGCAAAACGTCGCTATCTATTGTAAAGGCTGCTCGAACAGTTCATTATTCTTGACTCTGAAACAATAGACAAAAAGAAATTATACCATTTGAAAATGAATTGTTTTTAGTACAAAACAATTAATGTGCTCTACACTACTTATATTTTAAGTGGAAGAAAATGGTCCGGGTGGAGGTCAATAAATTTCTCTTAAATTGGGAGAAATATTTATTAAAGAGCCAACGTTTCGACCCACATTGCAGGTCTTCTTGAGGGCTGTCGTAGGGAGGGGCCCGATGTACGTTCGTCACTAGTTCAAATCCCATCACTATCTCTCTTTATATCTCAAATCTCACATCTTGCCCCCCCCCCTCAAACGACAGCCCTGTCATAAATATCCATCCATGGTACCAAATCTAAAGAAGACAGGTCCAGTCTTTAAAAATAAACAACGATTTTCTTTTATTTAATATTTGGATTCTAAGTAAATTGAATCTATGATAGAGGAGATCACCAGTGGTGTGGTAGTTAGCATAACAACCTTCTATTCAACCTTGGTCCCGAATTCGCAGGCCGACAGATAACCATAGGATTCTTTTAAAATGGGTGAAAAATCCTTAGCTATTCCGTCCTTCGAAAGAGAATTAAAATGGAGATTCCGAACTTGTGCGGTTCAGATTCCTGTTAAAGATCGTTTAATTAACCTTAGTAGCATAAGGTGACGTTAAATGAATAGAAAACCAAAACTAGCACAGACTAATAAAAGGTTTATAACAAAGTAGTCAAAGAAATTAATGAAAACATATTAATTTATTTTTATTTATTGTTCTTTTGATGGTGAATATTTTTTTTTAAGAGAAAAGATTCGTCCTGGCCGGGATGCGAACCCGGGTCGTCTGCATCTCCAGTCAGTGCTCTAACCACTGAGCTACCAGGTGTCGTATCCAAGACAAACCCATTCTCTTCACTAATCTTATATCAAAAAATGTTCTCGCAATTTTTGAAAAAAGTATTAAAAAAATTAAAAAATATTAACATACTACAATTGGTAAATATAAAAAAAAAGGTACTTATAAATTTATAGGAATCTGAATAGTTGAATCGACGGAGTATGAAATCGGGAAGGGCATTAGATCGTCGAATAAAAGAGAGAATCAAATTCAATAGGGAGAACGAATACGAGAATCAGATAAGGAATGAATTCTCAAAAGCTAAGGTTTGATACTTAATTTAATACATAAATTCTTCCGCTGAGTGACTTCCACTGTAGCATCTTCCGATAAGCCACGGCAGAATAAAATGGGGTTAAATAAATAAACAAAATCTTTAAGAGGGGGGTTAGATTGTTTGGTTAATTGGTCGATTAAGAAGCCTTGAAATTAATAAACTAAAAATAAACTTGTATAATTAACATTTTTTAATAATGTAAATAAATAGTGAATCCTAAAAACCCAAATATTAGTACTCATTTTATAAGCCTACATTAAACTGTTGAGTCAACACATCAACGGCATAAACACAAATAGAATAAACATTTATTTTGGACTTATTAGAGGCCTCAAGGTTAATATAAAAAAAAAACTGGAACAAGAATCATTAGATATAAATATTTCCTCCGAAGCAATGCCCTCTCATCTCCTAATCATACTATATTAATATATGAAATATATTTTGAAATACAATTAATATAATTAGAACAGTTGACGCAATTGGTTTTATTTTAAGATCGTGACGTTTTTGCGTTAAAGTTTTTTTGTAATTATAAGATAAACGGAGTAAGATCTGTGACGTACTGTCTGTGATTCTGTGACGGAATTTGGATCTCTCCTATTCCCTGCCAAATTTGTAGTTCTTCATTTGTAATTTGTAGTCTACATCAGTGGTTCCCAACCTGGGGGTGGGAGTGCAAACCAAGGGGGGGTGGTGAGACCAGTTGAAAATGAAAAATTTTGACTTAATTTTAGTTATTCATCTCTTACCAGTACTTCTATACCTTAAATTGAAACTTATAATGTTGTATCTTGTGACAGTAAAACTAAACATTTTGTTATCAATGTGATACTTTTTTTTTCATATACCCATACTGTTAATTGTTGAAGGGGGGCATAGCAGAAATTTTATTTGAAGAGGGCGGAGGCCGTGGAAGTTTTTCATTTGAACAGGGGGGCCGGGAACAAAAAAGTTTGGGAACGACTGGTCTAAATGTTATTTGACTTAGATGGTTTTCAGGAATATTCTTTTTATACATCCCAATTAATGTGCGTTTGAAGTAATTTGTGAATTTAAATTAGAGATTAAAGAACGAAAATCGTCGTTTGTTTACTTCAAATCCAAAGGTGTTGTTAATACTACATTACAAAATGGTAATAATGTATATGTAAAAGCAAAAAAAAAACAACATATAAATCACTAACCTCATAACATAGGGTTGTTTCAAATGAAAAGACCGTTTTCAAAATATTTTTTATTCATATAAGTAAGGAAGAAACCCCAACTATTTTCTTCCAGTCTCCAGACACCAGAGACCAGTCTTGCTCCAGCCTCCTATAGCCCTGAAGATGACCCACAAAGTGGGTCGAAACGTCGGCACATAATTAAATAAGTAACCACTTATTTAGTGTTTTTATTTGACTGCACCCCCAACTATTTTCTTCCTTACATCTATCTTCCAGTCAACCATCCCCTCGCTTCTCATGAATTATATTTTTTATTTAAAAAAATATACCCTCATTTTCTATACATTTTTCCCAACATACTATCAAATATTTAATTCAAGAACTGTTTTTTTTTTTTAAGATATAATGAAGTCTGAAAATGGGTTTTTGACTTGATAATCGTGTTATATAAAAAATGTTACCCTTAGGGAAGTTATCCCAGTTTCTGAACCGATGGAAATCTATTGAAGATGTCTGACGACCTTAATCGGGTGTGGGAGGACTTCGTAACCCCGCTCATTTAGTTTCTTCACTTTGTAGTTGTTAATTTTTTTATATATTACGTCATTATCCCTGCAGGAGCTTGTGGATGTTTATGGAACCGATCTCTTGGAAAAATGAAGTAAGGAAAAATGAATTAATCTTTGTCAACACGGTGGTAATGTTTTTTGCAGCTTGGGCTATTAATATTTTTTTCAATATAACGAATTATTATTTTAAAATCGAAGTATGTACTATCTTAAAAGTTGACCACATGGCTTTATTAAATAATGCATAAATTTGACCACGAACGGTCAGGGGTCATATCTGGCGTAGTGGTTACCATAACAACCAGGGAGTAAAAAATCCTTAGTTAAGCCGTACTTCAGAAGGGACGTACAAGGGAGGCCCAAGCCTCAGTATTGGCAGTTACTCGTTAAACACTCCTATCCTAATTATGCGATGGATAGGCAATATCTAGAACTCTCACGGTAGCATCATCCGATAGCAGCACTAAGTGACGTTAAATGAAAAAAAAACAAAAAAAAAACAATCAAGGGTATTTGAATGTTGATTTTTTTGTTAATATTTTTTTACTATAAAGATTGATTGTTTTCAATAATCTGATTGGATATAAGTGAGAATTAGAAAAGGACCAATGGAATTAAAGCTTTGATAGGAAGTGAAGGGCTAACGGTATCGTTGGTGGGAGTAGTCCACTGCCATTCATATCCACGCTGCCTCCTCCATCTCGCCTTTGTCAACATTCGTAGCCATTTTGTATTCTAATATCTTTCAATATTTGTTGAATTAGACTAAAATAAATAGAACAGAAATCTGTACAAACTAACCTTAAAGACCACGATACAGTAATAAAATTAAATGAATCGAATTTATTGAAATATACAATTTCTCAGTTTATAGCACATTGATAACAGGTCGTTTGTTAGGTTATGTTGACAATGTAGTCAATGAATAACTAACGATTACATATTACATTCTAAACACTATTTGCGTTTTACAACCAACCAATTTTGCACTGAAAAAGTTGTTAAGGAAATAATTAGTACTGTTTCTAAGACAACAGCTGTGCTGGGAGGAAGTTAGTACGAGTTCATCTTCAACCGCCAGGTTTTCCCCTCATTGAGGGTACCAACTTTCTAGAGGCTGGGTGAGCCCAAGCAGGTTCTACGGCTTTAACAGATTAAATCATTTATTTGTCTCAGTGAACCCAGGATCTGCAGCTCAAATCATCACTCCACCACTGGACTAATCCACTCCCTTTCAAACAATAACAGAGCGAAATGATCATTAGAAATAGAAATTTTAGTTTTCCAATTAAGTCAAAAAGCTTATATCTTATTAGTTAGATATAGGTTATACTTTTGGGCGTATTGCGATTATTGAGCGTAACATGCTCACTAAATCGACCAAGGAAGATATACAATATAATATACAAGCTCACCCTTCTCGAATTTCCAAAGCAAAAGAATATTATATGGGAGAATATATAATGAATGATGAAGATATAATTTACTCTGACGTTTTTTGTCTGAGAATAAAGCATCACATTTTGGCTAACGTTACGAAATATTAATTCACGGAATCACATTAAAAATCTAATGTACCACATACGTAGAGAAACTATCTTTAGTTTTATAAGTACATTAAATGCAAAAAAAAAAAAAGCATGATAATGAATTCATTGTTCATCGGTAATGGACCATTCTCAATAGCAAGACCTAAACTTTCTCCTTGTCCGATGTGAGAAAGTGAAATCATAAAAATAATGTTTGTTCAGGAAAAAAATTGCTCAAGATTGGTTTTAAATGTTAAGATTAGACTATATGATATTAAAATTAGGAATAACTTATCGACGCAACATAACGTTTTCATTTTTAACACCCTGTAAAGATTATTTGCTACATTTAGTTTGTTTTTCGCACCGTAAATATGTCTTAATTATGTACAAATGTAAAATAAAGACGCTATTAGAAAATATATTCTCACGGATGTATGTAAATTATGTATGTCTCATAATATATGTAAAGCAGAAAGATTAAAAAAAGGCATACAAATTTTAGCATTTGTAGAAATTTGTCAACATTTCCTACCTTTCTAATTTATTTACTTTACGAAAATTGCTAGGCAATTTAGAACAAACGGGTGGTCTGTTTGTTTGTATATTTAACGTCACTTTACGCTGCTATGGTTACTCCAACGATGCTACAGGGGGAGCCCTAAATTTTGCCTACCCATATTTAATACGTAAGGCTCAGGGTCCCCGTTTTACGTCCCTTCCGAAGGACGGCATAACCTAGTGTTTTTTACTCCATTTTAAAAAAATCCTAGGCCCAACAGCTCCATTAAGAACCCGAGATCTTGGACATAGTAAGTTGATATAGTAACCAGTACACCACAGGTCGCCCTACAAACCAAAATCTCAAATCTTAAAAATTTGATAGTTAAATGTATCTGCCAAATCAACCTATTCACTTTTCGGATTGTTATTTCATCTTTTCGCCCTACTGATGACCACGACGTTCGTATCCACTCTTCCTGCAGTTCCATAACTCTTTTGAATCTCCTCCATCCTCCGACTGTGAGCCAGTTTTCTCTCCACACTGGGAAAACTCACCGACGCTTGGCTTTTCGAAAATGCAGTCGGTCGAGAATCTTCTCCAGTGGGATCTCTCGTTGAAGTCTAACCTCTACCCTTCACTCAGTAGAACCTATTAGAGAGTCTTTCGGAATCCAAACAAGCCAGGTTTCCTGTAAAAGTGGCCGCCTTTATTTCCTTTTATGTGTGAGTATATCCTCCTGATATCTGCACCACTCTTGCTGTAAGTAACTTCTTTCTTTCTGATTGGTCCTAATATTTTCTCATCGTTGATCTATACCTTCCTTTCACTTTTCGGATTATTCTTTCGATAAATTTCAATATCAATAATCTAATTAGTTAGTATTTAGAATTGTTTTATTAAAGTATCAAAATGTATTCTTTAATAGTATTTCAGTTTTTAAAATCTGTCTTTCTGTAGTCTGTTTTTCTGAGAAGTTAGCTCCGTATGATTTTAAGTAGGTAGTTTATTGTATTCACATTGTGTCTTGGTTTTGTAAAAATATATCCAAATTTTCTATTTATACAAAGCTCATAATGTATATACGTATCTAATACACATGATAGAAAGGGAAAACGATGTACCTTTTTTTCTCAAAATTAGTTAACCTTGGTTTATGATAGATCTTTGGATCATGAACACGATGATGTGACCAATGTCCGTCTGGTTCATCCAAACCTTATCTGGGAAATAACTAGGCAAGATGACTTCCACGAGTTGGCTTTCGATCCCTTCAAACATCTTCTTCATTGTCAGATTGACAGGACCAGCGATTCCCAAGGACTTGCTTATTATATAGTAATAATGATACCAATTTCGTGGTAAATTTGCTTTCCTGAAAATGTTTATGCTTTAGTCTTCATATGCAATATAATGCATGTATTTATGACATGTATGAAGTAAATATTTATTAACATACGCCGTTAGCTCTTATACTCTCCCACACTGTCAGAAAACCGCCATCTTTAATAAATTCGTTCTTATATTAAATTGGCTGTATTCTATCAGTATACAGTTGCTAACTAATATTAAACTACTAATTATCTTATTATATAGTAATATAGTAATCATATATAGTAAATACATGAGAGCGGGCCTGTGATATTAGCTTGAGAGGAGATCGCCCACGCGGAGCAGAGTCCCGGCTTTATTCATAATTGGGCTCAAGAAGTGGGCGGCAGCGACGTCAGTGGCTATTTTTAGAATTAATGCCCCTAGTGCGAAGGGGGCAAGTGAAAAATGTATTTAAAATATTTATTCAACTGAATACATAACCCACGCCCGATCCCATTTACGTCTCGCGCCCACCTTGCTCAATTAATGTAATACCTTTTGAGGACAGGTACGGCCTACGTCCGGCGAGGTTGTCCTCTAGGCGGCTCCGTCGTAGGACGGACATCTGCTACGATGTGGCGTGGTTCAGGGTACCAAATAAATATTTTAATTATTATAAACCTTGTTATTCATTTCGATAATCTATTTATAACTTAAAATCAGAATATCACACCGAATATATATGTATATAACACCACAACCTATGAATTGGGCTCAGCACATGGTAGAGAATTGTGCTGTTACTTAGGCAACCATTACCACTGTCTGATAACAAGCAAATAACTTATGACCCGAAATACAATTTTTTCCTGAATAATTAATAATAACCATTTATAAATAATTAGGTACACTTAAAGATTGTAAAAAGAACAAAAAAACGATACTCTTTCAAAACATGAAGAACATTGGACTTAAACATTGTTAAGAAATCTATTGTTTCTAAGCCAATGGTTGAGTAGAGAAATGATTTGGAATGATTACAATCAACCACAAGGTTTTTCCTTCTATTCAACCTTAATTGTGTAGCCACTTTACATAAACTTTATTCAACTCCTGGAAGGTCTGCAGTTATCATAGGGTCGGTTTGTGACTATTAATAGATTAAATAATTCATTCCCCACAGTTGGATTGGAACTGCAGTTCAACAAATCAGTACTCAATACACTGAGCTAAATCGTTCCCTGTAGTGCTTCGAAAAAAATACTTTTTTATTTTTATTTTAGAGAGGAAAATAGTTGACTGGAAGATCTAATGGAGGATGGAAATTGTTGGGGCACTGAAATACATGAATTACAGTATATGCATATGAATTATAGTAATATATGAATTACAGTATATTACAGCACTATAATGTATGAATTACCCCGAGCAGCAACTCCTATTTGCCCTGAAGATGACCTATAAAGTAGGTCGAAATGCCGGCACAAATAAAAATTAAGTATTCACTTATTTCTGTATGTATTTTGACTGCAACCCCCAACAATTTCCATGCTCCATTTTTAATTTTTAGTTGACGCTTATGATATAATTGTCAAAGTCAAAGTATATTTTCGAATTGGGAAATCTACTTAGTTACTTACTTATTAAGTAACTTAAAGCTTATCCAAGGTTTCATTTAATAAATTTTATTTATTTTATAATTTTTAGGAATATAAATATTTCCTTAATGTCGCTAATATTTGTAATGAATTATTATAAAGTATTTGTAGATAGATATATATCATATAAGAGTCCTTATTCTAATACAATTTGGAACCAGCTAGACGCGAGGGATCCTCGTGAAGAGCATTCTTTAGAATTTAAATCGACTTCTGCATATAAAATTCAATTTAAACAAATAGGAATGGCTTGGAATGCAAATATAGAAGTGAATACATACCCGCATTTGCATTTGATAAAGCATTCATTTGCGGTTTGTGAATGGAATAGTTATGAGTGAAAAATATTTTACCTCTTTCATGAACCAACGGCAAAAACATTTTTTGCTCAGAGGTAATATTACAGTTTAAGATAACGAAAAAATAAAACAGGATTGCTTAAAATAATTATCAGTTTCTACAGGGTTCTTCAGGGTTAAGAAGTCAAACTAATACCCTTCAGGTATATCCTCAAACGCTTTGTTTAGGAGGTACACACACCGAAAGAATTTCATTGTTATGAACTATTTAGGCATAGTAAATAAATAGAACTTATTTTATTTGTTTTTACTACTTTATTTATTAAATGTAAACATTAACATTCTCAATGAATGTTGTTCAAACTGATTTCCTCGAGCATCAAGACAGGCTATGCATCGCTCTTCGATAGCAGCAGTGGCAGAACGGCACTTAAATGTGTTATCGTTTTACAAGATTCAATTATTCTTCTTCGTAAGTAATTAAGGTCATTGACCGGCCTCGCATAGACTTTCTGTATAATGTAATTCTTTAATCCGAATAAATCTTAAACAAAGCGTTTGCGGGCGCATGCCCCTTTCCTTCATAGGAAATTCTTTCTTATTTATTTTGATATTTCAAATAAATATTTATACAAGATTTCTGTGATGACAACGAACTTATCTTTAGATCGAAATGATTTGTAAATCAAAGAGAATATAAAATAATTCAAATATAATTATCAAGCACTTATCCACAAAAGGCACTGTACCGTTTTCTTTTCGCCGCTGTAAAACATATTTATATGTTGTTCTATATAAGGTCAACTAATATTACTCTTCCTTGAAAGGTGAGCATCCCTTATGGCAAGTTAGCTCTTTGTTGTATTTCCCTACAGTCGCTATACAAACTGGATATACAATGCCCACTTTGTGTTATTTTCCCTTTTCCTTCTTCGTCGGACACTCCTCAAGACGAACACACCCCCAGAACTCAGGCCCCCGAGAACCTTTTCGGACAACAAACAAGACAGATGGAGGCGGGCGGAAGTGGAGGCAGACTTCCGTCCTATATATAAACATGTTGAGGAGCGGAAAGGGACACCAATTAGCTCTGTATTTTGTATGTATATATTTATATATATGTGTATATATATAGGCGCTGGGTCTTGAGTTATTTATATCGCATCGGGTCCTGCCGAACGTCCCTGGGGTCTACGATTCATCTTAACAGTCTTGAAGGAGAAGGCGTCAAGTCAGAAGCAATACATACAAGAGGAATTCGGTTCGCTAAATATTTTTTAACAAGATCAGAATTCTTCCCCACCTTATAGTATTCAAATTTTCGGCCTGATACAGTGGGAGATATATATATATTTTTTTTTCTGGAAAAAAAAATTAAATTTAAAATAAATGTTAAGAATGTTTTTTTTTTTAACATAAATGTTTATACAAATGCACAAGTGCAATAGGGAGGTGGATTTCTGGAGAAGGGGAGCCGGAATATCTAGGCGGAATATATATATATATATATATATAGTTTTACATACAGTACTTCGGTTGCTTTTATTATAATCAGGATGAGATTTCATTATTGAATTTATATTGGCCATGGGCCGTAAAACGTATTTCATTGTAATCTCTGATTCTCCCCAACGACCCCCCCAAAAGATTTTTTTAATTTGTTTACATGTACCACTCAACCCATGAAGTATCTTGGGGGTAGTACATGATTGAGTAAGTACTGTTAGAACAGTTGTGCAGAGAGGTGATTTGTCTGAGATCTGAGCTACTTAGTACCTAATAATTGTTCACTCGAGTAACATCGAACAGTTTAAGTTTTGTTTTGATCTGCTGTCATTTGTAAAGCGTACAACCGAATAGAGGGATACTGGTACTTTTCAGTTTGATATTATTGGATGGAGGTAAGGGTTAAAAATGATTACTTCAATAATGTGTGGTTAAAAGTGTATTTTTCTTATGTTGTACAATTGTTATATTTTTCAAGAAAACCCGATCGAGATAGAAACTATTTTAGGTTAAGGTTTTAAGACTGGAATAAGGAGCTATAGGACATGAAACACAGCCTTCTAAATATACCCGCTTCCGAGAGCCCAAACCATCCTCCTCCTTATATATACCAGGAAATTCCAAACAGTTTACCGTCCGTTATCTAGAAAAATATATTATGATTCGAATAATTCTCACAATCAGAGAGGTCATAAATGTTTAATGTAAACAACATAGAGACGCATGTAAATATGCCTATATATACATATACAAAATCTCATGTCAGGATGTTTGTCCGGGCTAATCATCTCCGAAACTATCGGACCGATTTTAATGAAATTTCGCACAGCTATGTAGCATTAAAGACCGTGATATTTTTTTTCAAAATTATTTTTTGTTTTAACCTGCTGCATTTTTGAAATGTTGTAAGGGCAGGTCTTAGCAGTGTAAATACAAATTTGCATCCGAAAAAACGGATAGTGAAACCTTTGGTGGCCGAAAAACCCCGAAATTTTCGGAGTTATTTCAGTTTTTGGCCAGTATCTCCTAATCGGTGCGTTTTTGGAAAAAAACCGAAGTAACCTTTTTTAAAGTGCATTAAATTTGCTACAACTCGTATATAAAAATCTCCTGCCACGATGTTTGTCCGGACTAATCTCCGAAACTACTGGACCGATTTTAGAATAGAATAGAATATAATAGAATAGAATAGAAAACGAACTTTATTCTGGGACCAAGTCCCTTCTGAATAACAATAAAGAACAAGTAAAATAAACATAATATTCATCTGGCCAGGAGGCTACATAATGATACAAATCATGAAGTCATCATGAGTGACAAAACATAATAGAAATAGAAAAAAAATAAAAATAAATAAATGATTAAAAAGTACGAGACTTTACCGGATTTTATCTAATTGTCGAAAAAAAAAATAAATAAATAAAATATATTTTAGTGATATTATTATAATTTATAACAATATAACTATCCATAATTAAAAATAAACCATTATATACATCATTCATTAAACTAATGTTTATATTTTATCAGTAAGGAATTTTGTATATTTCTTATATATATATATATGTATGTATTTGTAAGTAGCAACTCTCAGGGATGTTGCAACAATGATTTATTTGGTTAAGGGATGCGAAATAAAAACAAAATACTAGTCCAAGACAGGGGTGGCCAACCCGTGTGACTTCTTTGAACATTTTTATGGCCAGTAAGATTCATAACACATTTGTCAATTATATATTTTTTTTTAATGACCAAAGATGGGAAATCCAATGGTAAAAATAAAACTATTTTTGGGTCTATATATTCAAAAATTAACTGTGAAATAAAATACCGTACTAGTATTTCTAAAGTGACATAAATCAAAAACCTTAGGACACTGAGAGTTGATGCAAGTTCCTTCTGGCAGACAGACCCAAGGTAGGTTGATACAGTTTTGATGAGTGATAAAGAGATATTCAGCTGAGATAAGGAGATGGATTAGGATATGGATTCAGATGATGGATTAGGGATATGGATTCAGATGATGGATTAGTCTATGGATTCAGATGTGTGATAAGGCGATATTAATTTCTATGAGGACGATAACTAGCCACCGAAAGAACACCAATTTTAGAGATGAGTCATTTTGGAAATACTTGCGCAATTACAGTGAGTTTTTAGTATCATTTGTATTATTTTATCTGTGTTTAATTGTAAGAATCAAACATTATAAATATGATATAGTAAATTGGGGTCAGTAGGGACTGTAATGTTTATAAGCCAACAGTTGTACAGGGGATGATTTGGCCATCATTGCGCTTCACTACCTGTTTTTTCTCCAATTAGGGGTACGCACTTAATGATGGCTGGATGAACCCCAGAAGGATCTCCAGATCACAGCCATTAAGAGAAAGGATAATTTATTTTCCACAGCTGATCTCGAAATCAGCACGTTACAACCTATTACTGTTAACATAATAAAAACTATAATTTATTACGGTCCTAAACGATACGAAAAGCGATACTTCAACTAATTAGACAGACTAGGGGACAAACTAGCTGCTAACAGAGACTAGGTGTTAAGTACAAGTCGTTGATTTGTGGCTACACGTGTTGTGCCCTCTCCGAAGGCGAGGAGGGAAAAAAAGTTGGTCGTATCTGCACATGGCATGTGTGTGTCGGCGTAGGTTCGAACCCGGTCAGGGATGACACACATTACAGACCACATTTCGAGGAGGTCAGGTCAGCATCTAGAGAAGAGGAGGGAAGGTATCCTTCACACTTCCCACACCAAAGGCCCTGTTTTGGAAAACATGGTCCCGAAGGAAAGGCTGGATGATATATTGCGGAATGGGATTTGTATGAGGTGGTTTGATACGAGATTTTAGCGTCTTAATGGAATATTCCAAAACAAAGCCTTGAGTCTTCCAAACAACACAAGAAGAAGTCGGCCATGCAACATCCCCCAATTTAAAAATCACCATGATTCAATACAAAACATTCCATAATATATTAGATACAAATGCAAAGTAGCGAATGGGAAAAAACAATATTTTTATATAAAATGTTTTCCGAAAATAAATTCATCTTACCGAAAGTTACTATTACTTAATTTGAATCTAAAATTTACTTTCTACAATATTCGAAAAATATTAACCTTATATATTTAATAAGGTACGAGTATATTCCTTCACTACCTCAAGTCTCTCGCCGTTGCGTACCAGTTGTACGCCCGTACCATCTGTAAATATTGTAAGAGTCGTAAATATCGGTTTCTATGTTTCTTGACTGTTATAGATAATACATACTTATGATTCTCGAGTTTCAATCAGTTCTTTAATTTCTTTTGGCGACGTTTCGAGACTATCTTGGTCTCATCTTCATGCAAATGTGATGAAGAATGGATACTAAATCATTAATCAGTCAAATATCTTCAATACTTTCATATATAAAGATAGAGTTATTGAAGGTGCTTCTATATTTTTTCTATTTCACTTTATCTATTTGTTTACTTATAGGTGTATGCACTGTTGTTCACTACAAATAATAATAATAATAGTTAACATCATTGAAATTTAATGAAAAATCATACCAAATGCTCATTTTGATATTACACTTTACAAATTTGCACAATATATAATTTCTAACAATACTGCATAACGCTTCACATACTAATTTATTAATGTTATATTTGAGTGGAAAATAGTTGACTGGTTAATTCTAACGATTGATTGCATTGGTCAGGGGCTGCAGTCAGAAAATAAGAGAAACTTATATTTTAATTGTACCTTATGTTTTAAATGTTTGAGTTGACAGTTGTTAGTGTGACGAGACACCGCAGCCCTGGCACCCACTATTTGTTGCCCTGAAGATGGCCTACATCGTATGCCGAAACGATGGCGCAATTAAAAAATAAGTTTCACTATTTTAGTAAAACCTAGAGTGAAGCCTAGTGAATCAAAGTGAATCACGCAAAGTAAATAAATTAAAACTCCGAACGAAAGAAAATTCCACTAAATTGGGAGATTAGCCAATGGGACATGCCCCACAGCCGAGATTTTGCACATGAAAGACGAGCGACTTGTTGGGCTAGCTCTGTTGTTGCACAACAAGGTGGTTTTAGTGGGTTGGAGTCCCACACGATCTGAGGGTTTTTTGGCCCCAGGTGTCCATTGAGATTTTCACCTTGTATAAAAAAAACTTATTTTGTGTTAACTTTGACTGCACCTCCTGGCCAATTCGAGACATCATTATTAATTTAATAATAAAATTGAGCTACAATGAAAGTAGCGAATATGCGAACAAATTAAAAGCTTCTTATCTTCGGAATGACAAACGTATCCAATAATTTTGATCGTAGCGCTCCCTGGCGGAGGGAGTATAATAAAAAAAACAACATATTATACCAAAAATTATCTTAACTAATTAAAAAACATAACCTATCGGATCGAATTGTGAATCTAAACCATCCTCGAAACCGCTTGAATATTCACAAAAAAATTCACATTAAAATAGGCCCAATCATTAAGGGGGAGTTCGGTGACTTACACACGAACAGAAGAATTTTATATACATATATATATATATATATATTATGTTTTGGTTCTTGAGTTTCAGTCCTAAATTTCTTTAGGCGACATTTCGAGACTATCTATCGCCTAAAGAAGGACTGAAACTCAAGAACCAAGACATAATATTTCCATAACAGTCAAGATAAGTAGAAACCAATAAATATACTTATATGTGTATATGTGCGTATGTATGTATGTATATAAGATGTCTATTATTAGTAGAGCGTGTACTGTGGGAGACATGAGAGAGAAGACCCCGGGAATTTTATCATTGACACTGATCAAGTGTGTAAACAAACTTTGTACATATTCCCATCATCGTCGCACTATTAATAGCAAGTAAACACCTTCCTGTTATATCACTATCTGACGTTTCACCTCTATCGCATTTTTTAAATAATTACAGATATATTTGATAATAGAAAATAGATAAATAAGAAATGATTATGATAAATAACTTCGTTAAAACTGTTAACTTAAAAGTATCAAACAATATGATAAAATAAATTTAAAATATTTTAATAGAACTTCCTGGGAAATACCATTCAGTTTATAATATTTTTCTTAAACTCTTTAGTTGTGTTATAATTATATGATATTACGATCTACTCGTATATTACTACTGTTAATTCCAAAAAAATAAGTTCATTATAATGATTTTTAATAACTTATCATCATAGTTTTCAGTTATTCTATGGTTAATAAATTTTTAAAAAATTAATTAAAATTTCATTGTTTCTATATTCTTAAACTCTTAAGCTTTTAAACGGAATAATATATATATAGACAGATAGATAATGAATTCAAGTTGGGTTAAAAATATCTTTTGAAAAAACAGGGTACCATATTCGCAACAAAAAAGAATAATAAAAGCTCGTAGAGGCCTCTGGGTTGATGCAAAACCTTTACAATACAATTTTTTATCCCTAAATACAAAAAATTAAATATTATAATACGGAAATAAAAGCAACAATGTTATATGCCAGCGAAACCTTGACACTTAACAGAAAAGGAAAATCTAAAGAAAGAGGAAAAGGAAATAATTAGAAAAATTCTGGGACCAAGATATATATAATATAATATAATATTACTGTTACATCCAAAATAATCAAAATAATATTACTGTTATGTCCAAAAAATAGTGTTCAAAATATTTTACTTTTTTTCGTTTATTACGTGTATTTTACTATGATTTTTAATAAATTATTATTATAATTTCCACTTATCCTATGGTAAATAAATTTTAAATATTTTAATTACGATTCCAATAAAATCCCATTCAGTTTCTATATTGTAGGCATACATATAAGTTAAATAATATTTTTCTTAAACTATTTAGCTTTTAAACGGGATACAATTTAGTTACTACCAAGAGAACTTTGCTTAGCAACTATTTTCTAAAACAATTTTCTAAAACAATCTTATTGAATTGATAATGGCTGTAAATTATCTAACTCACAGGCCTTACTGGCATCTTATTATTTTTATTTTATTTTTTAAAGAGAAAGACACTTCGATAAAATTTGCTGCGCAATTGCGCAGGTGCAAATGAAAATTAAATAATAAATAGAATTTTTTTTTTTGCATTCTTGATTGCAGTTTTTCTATAGATCAAATCCTGCTGTTACAGGTACATTGTTTATTCTGTCAACAGCCTCGGATGGACTCTAATCTGAAGACCTTCAAGAGGCTCATGCAGCCTCTAAAAATTGGGGTAAAACCCGACAGACGAGCGTGATTTCGGATAAATCATCTCCGTACATAAATATTATCTTGGAAACGGTACAATCTCTACTATGCACTGAAAACAAGACCCTACTTTGGTCATAGCGGTATTATTTTTTCGTTGATTAAAATATACGTGGCTCTTCAGAATAGCGGGATATGAGATGTGTACTTCAGAATTCTTTCCGTGACCTTCCAAACATGTGTATATGTATAAGTAAATATTATTATTATATTGTATTATTTATACTATAAATATTATTATACTATATTATATTATTTATTTATTGACAATGGACCAAGGAGGATCACGATCACGTCTTCTTTTCCATATTCCTTCATGTTTTCTCTATGTTTTAATTTTCTCTCCTCTGTCCGTTTCGTTCCTCTTCTCTGGCATATCTATCCACTTTTCTACCTTGTTTCCATGCTGCTGCCTATGACATCACTTCGTCCATTTATATATATATAAGGAAACTTGAATAGCTTTAGAGATATTAATAAACTGATTGCTAAAATCGCTAGCCACTCTAAGTAGGTTCTTGTTTTGATGCGTTGAGTATTTTTAACGCAATTACATAAGAGTCTTATCTGGCTACTGATTGATATCGATACTAATCTCTCTAGTGTTACTTCAATGACAGTGATCCTTCTGTCTCTTCACTTCGACAAAAAAAAAAAGAAAGAAAAATAAGAAGAAATTTATATGATTTTACTCTCCTTATGAATTATATCATTCTAACTTTTTATATAAAGTAATAAAGGATGAACAATAAGGTAAGGAAACTGAAGTAATTGCTACATTTTTATCGGTTGTGTATGAGATACAAGGAAAGAATTTCATACTGAAATGAATAAAAGTATTATTGTTTTATACAAAATACTTCAGCGGTATCTTCTAGTTTAGACCGTGTCGCTAACTTTTTCGCCAACGTTTCGCCAGACATGCTAAACATGCCAAACTTCTTCAGGGCAGAAAAGAGAATGAACTCAGTAGAACCAACTCATTCTCTTTTCTGCCCTGAAGAAGTCAGCAGCAAGTTGTTCGCAAACGTTGGCGAAAAAGTTAGCGACACGGCCTAAACCAGAAGATACCACTGAAGTATTTTGTATAAATAGTGGCCGTGGAAACCTAAAAGAGTATTATTGTTTTAATTGCCAAATCATCAATATCTATTTGAACGGATTTATCATTAAAAAACCAATGTTGTTCAATCAAGTTATTATTAAATTAAAATGCTGTTGATTGATAGTAAATTTCGTGCTAAAATAAGCGACGGGTTGATTGACAGGGAAGGTGAAGCGATAAAACAAGGAAAAGTGCATCATCCCGAAAAAATGATAACATAACAATAAAATGAACATAAACTTTTAATCCAACTGTTTAGCATTACGTTTGTCTGCTGCACATCTACAAACAAATACTTTATTTCATTTTCTTCAATGTTGACAAAGATATCTCTGAAAGTCAGCAAAAACGAATGCGAATTTCACAATTGAATACTATATAACTAGTTAGCATGGATTTCGCTAAATAGAGTTAGTGGAGCACCTTAAACCGACCCTATTAGAATTTTTAAAACAAAATTAGTAACAAATCTTTGTGGAAACTAAAGACTTTTGTTATGGAAGACTTCTTTATCCAGGGTTTAATCAGAAAGATGATACCGAAAATGGTTCGAACTTGAATCTGGATTGTAAAATTTTCGTCCTTGGCTTTGCGGACGACTTGGTTCTGTAGGGCAAAGATGTGGCAACTATAAAACAAAATACAATACCTTTGATGAAGACCGGTAAAGAAGTAGGTGTTGAAGTGAATTCGGATAGGACTAAGTATATGGTTAGTAGCTAAAACAGAGGTTATTTTGGTGAGCCATAGTCTAAAAAATTTAAGAAAATTGGAACTTAAATTTTAAATTAAATTAAACTATATATTGTAGATGTCAGGAATATTCATAAGGTGGCACAGATTAATTAATAAATAATCAACTCTTTCTACCCCACACAGTGTACAGGAACACAGGTGAATCTATCACATCCACATCATACTGCAGATAATGCAACAAAAACTTATCACATAAACAATCTGCATTAGTTAATCGGAAGAGACCTAGACTCTCCTCAAAAGAGCTCACGTTTCACGCCAGACAGTGAAGAAACTAAATGAGCAAGGTTACGAAGTCTTCCTACATCAACCTTATTCACCCAATTAATCTCCGATATATCATTTCCCCTGAACAAACAAAACCCTGAATTGTTGAGTTATGGAATTGGAAATTTGATAACACGTTGGGAAAAGTATAGAAAATGTGGCTAAATATTTTGATTTCACTTGTTTTACAATACAACATTTCCTTTGAATACGGATATTACATATGAAACGACCCAATACATCGATATTTACACAGGGAGGTATATATTCGGTATACAAATCGATTGTAGTATCGATAGAGGACTACTCTCCGCTGATCGTACTCCAAAGAGACTGAATGAGGAAGGAAGTGGCGATGTTTTCAGAACGGCTGGTAGCGAGGCCAGTCATTGACACTGGACTTCCCCCTTTCCTTATCTTCCAGCCTCCGCCTCATCCTCATCCTCTTCTATCTACGGGAGTATCTTCTACTTCTGGGTAACTAGGAGTATGGAGGGTGGTGGTATTTCTAAGCCAACGGTTGTGCAAAGAGGTGATTTAGCCGAGATACTACTCAAATACCATATTTCCCCCTTATTAAGAGGGTTTGCAGAGTTTGGGTGAACCCCATTCGACTGTAATAAAATAAACGAAGTTTATGAGAAGAAGACGATCGTTACTATAAAAACACGGATCAATATACTGTTTGAAACCTGTACCACTACAACGTGATATTTATAACACAACGATTGTGCAGATATATGATTTAGTCGAGATGATCAGGTTTCTCCCAAAAATCTGTAGCAATTTTCTAAAGTCTATGTGAACCATATGATGGTCTTCCCACAGGTTGCATTCACAGCAGTTAGAAAAATAAATTGTATATCTGCAAGATGAAATTATTACCGAAGTATACACGTTTCTAAATTAAAGATTGCCGAAGTATACACATTTCTAAATGAAAGATTACCGAAGTATACACATTTCTAAATGAAAGATTACCGAAGTATACACATTTCTAAATGAAAGATTACCGAAGTATACACATTTCTAAATGAAAGATTACCGAAGTATAGAGGGGCGACCTGTGGTCTAGTGGTTAGCGTAACAAACTACTAAACCCAAGATCGCGGGTTCGTAGCCCGGCAGGTGGCCCTAGGATTTTTTAAAGGGAGTAAAAAATCCTTAGTTACGCCGTCCTTCGGAAGGGACGTTAAACGGGGGTCCCGAGCCTGTACGATGTCAGGTACTCGTTAAAAATCCCTATCCTAATAAAACCTGGATAGGCAAAATTTAGAGCTCCCACTGTAGCATCGTCCGATTAGCCATAGCAGCATAAAGTGACGTTAAATGAACAAACAAACCGAAGTATAGACATTTCTAAATGAAAGATTACCGAAGTATACACATTTCTAAATGAAAGATTACCGAAGTATACACATTTCTAAATGAAAGATTACCGAAGTATACACATTTCTAAATGAAAGATTACCGAAGTATACACATTGCCCATAATTACATTTCCTTTTCCATGCTAAAGCTCACTATAAGTTTTAATTTTTCTCACTAGTTATTTCATTATTTATTTACATATACTTACGTCTCTGTATTTCTTTACATTCTGATCAATTCTGTTATTTTTCTTAGGTACTGCGATGTTTTATATAGATATTTTCTGTTTCTTTCCTAGCCCTGAAGATGGACTACACCTTACGCCGAAACGTTGGCACATACAAATAAGTTTTTATCATTGACAGTTCCCCCTGACCAATTCAATTCATTATTAGAATTATCCAGGATTTA
This sequence comes from Troilus luridus, assembly GCA_964056705.1. Lineage (NCBI taxonomy): Eukaryota > Metazoa > Arthropoda > Insecta > Hemiptera > Pentatomidae > Troilus > Troilus luridus. The sequence continues at coordinate 110,560,801 of OZ057414.1, read as the reverse complement.
CAATTCAAGTTTAAAATTGTTTCTTGTGTTCATGTCTTCATTAGTAATTTTGGCTAATTCCAAGTCTCTCTTAATATTTTGGATCCATTCCCCTCCTACGTATTTTACTATTCTCTTTGTAAGTCTGTGATCGAGAAGCCTCAATATGTGGCCATAGAATGAATAATATTTTTTCCTCATCTTCATCTCTATGATAGAATATTCTTCAATTTTAGATGTTTTCTGTAATCTATACCCTTCTTCGGTCCATCTTGGTCCCAGAATTTTCCTAAGTGTTTTCATTCCTTTCTTTAGATTTTCCTTTTCTGTTAAGTGTCAAGGTTTCGCCGGCATATAAAATTGTTGGTTTAATTACCGTATTGTAATGTTTAATTTTTTGTATTAAATTGTAGAGATAAACTACAAACCAGCCCACCAACACTAGGAGGTTTTTCTATTCTTTCTTGTAGTGAATATATTTCATATATACATTCTCCTAGATATTTAAAATATGATACTCGGTTTTTTCAAAAGATATTTGTAAGCCAACTTGAATTTATTATCTATCTGTCTATCTATCTATCTATCTACCTATCTACCTATCTATCTATCTATCTATCTATCTATATATATATATATATATATATATATATATAAATTATTCCTTTGTTATGATGCTATCGATAAATAGTAATAGCTTTTACGAAATAGCTTACTCAGTTCTGAGTTGGCTTGTTCTGTTTGTTCAGCGGTAAAAGGATACCTTTGTTCAACGATCGTTTACTCCTCTGCTGTTTATCAGTTGTGTTGTATATCAATATATTTATATATATATAGTAAAATTATGTTGTATTAAGTATTTATGAAATATCAAAGAAAATGATTATTTTGGTGATATTTTTTCTATTCAAGGAAAAAAATCGATTCAAATGGATAGGTTAGACATTCTGACTAAAACAGAACAAGAAAAACAACCCTCAGCGTGATAACCAGGCAAAGAGTTGCTTTATAATTTATTATTTCTCTTTACAGCTCTTACAGCAATTGACTCTTTGGTATCTGGAGACTCTCCTGTGACTAATTCAACTTGTATAAAGTGGGTACCCTTAATACAATTTTTTTTATGATTTCCCACTAAAAGTGAAGAGCCAATGTTGTAAATTCCCATTTATTAGATTATATCAAAGGGTATCTGTTCCGCGCTTCGAGTTGAGTTACAAGTTTTAACTGTTTATTCCTTTCATTTTTAATAATTCCCAAAAAATATTTAATAGATACCGTGAGATTTAGTATGGAAAAAATAATAATGTAATTATGCGTAACGTGTAGTAATCATTTCATCAAGAAATAATAGTTTCAAAAATATTTCGAATTATAGATGATACATGTTTGGGTGGAAAATAGTTGACTTTATTTAGCGTCTTCAACTTTGGGAGATTTACTAATAATTACTAACAATAATAATGATAATGAGTTCAAATATAACACTATTTCACCCCATCAAATGTACTCATCAATCACGGATGATTGTGTATACGGTCAAATAATATTTATTCAAGATAAAAACCATAATTATCTTTATTTATCCATAAAGATATACGACACTAATTCCCGCTTTCGAAAGCCTTTACAACTGTAGCGGAGATCTCTCCTTCGTTACTGCTCTCAGGTGTGAAGTCACCTTTGGACCAACTCTCTCTTCTACTTGGATGAGACAAGGCCGCCCACGCATTACCTTTAGCGTTTCCTTTCTTATATGCGGCTGTTATGTATGTGCGTGTATATATCAATATATACCATATAGCAACTGAAAGTCTGTACCTTCATATAGTCTTCGCCATAATTCATCAAGTATTTCTTACTAATTAGCATAACAGATTAATCTCTTGGAATTTAAAGTTTAATGGTTATCCGCTAATTGATAACGCGGCTTGACTAAGTTTGACATAGAGCAACATTGTTTAACTTGAAAAGCTACGTTTCGAAACAAAACTTGTTTAATAACAGCTCTTGAAGGGATCATCTGCCGGGTAGTTGTTAGCATAACAGCCTACTATGGATATTTTAATGGAGTAAACAGTTCTTAGTCTTTCCTTCGGAGAGGACGTGAAATGGTGGTGCAGAGTCTGTCAAATATCAATGCAGCTCAGTCTGTTACGAAGTCATCTGTAATGATCACCTCAACGTTCTATTGGTAGCTGATTTTGCCCGAACCCGATATCAATCCGATTCATCTTCAATTCTCGATAATCCACCGAGGCGTGTGAAAAGATGAGCTAGTGACATTCTAAGTTTAATTAATATATACGTGTTTTATTGAAAATTCACCGTTGTAAATTTCAATAAATAAATTTAAAAAAAAAATTTTTTTTAGATAAACCCAAAAACCGTTTCGGTTCCGCTGTGACAACAATTATTAGGAATAAATGGTGTCAAAACTGGAAGTTTAAAATAAATTCCCACAAATCATTAAAAAGGAAATCACCCAATTGGTAAGTCAATTTACATAAATAAGATCATTGCATACCAGGTGTGGAGCTCGCTCCTCGGAAAATTTTTATTGCGAGGAGCGGGTTGGACACCTGGTGTGCAATGTAAGGTAAAATGAAAATACATCATTAAACAATTTATAAACATTTATTTTAAAAATAGTTATTTTACTTTCAATAATAAAGAAGATAATACAATGCAAAGAAATTTATTAAAAAGTCAAAAGTTAAAAAAAATTAGTTTTAGATTTATTGTTACAGAGTATAACCAATGCCAAATTTTGTTTTCTTGTACTTTACAGATTTCATTAGTTTAAAAAAAATCTTACTTCGACTACTAGTTTACTCAAAATAACTGATAATTGCACATTACCGTTATTGCACACACGGTGTTCAGACCGTCTTATAGCATCCGAAATCAATTGCACACACGGTGTACAATCGGTCTCGAATGGGTTAATAACATCCCACTGATTCCAGTAGAACATGCCCGGTACTTAGGACTACAGAAGATCAACTTGGAATCCTTACACCACTAAATGACTGAAACGACAAGAAACGCCAGCACGCCGTTTCATGCTTCTTCTACATTTACTAGACAAACGCTTTAAGATCCCAATTAATTACAAAAGACTCATATACATGAAAATCATTAGACCAATCTGGAGCTCTACTGAGCCATCGAATTCCTCTCGTAATCAATTCTTACAACCCAAAATTCTTACGTAATATTCTCTGTGCTCCATACCGTAATGTCCTATTTGTAGCTGGTTTTGCACGAACCCGATACCAGTCTTTTCATGACAAACTTCATTTCCACCCAAACCCACTACTTTCAAACCTTGCTACTGTTTCAATTCTCGATAATCCTCCTAGGCGTCTGAAAAGAAGAATACCTCGTAACCTTCAATGTCGAATTTGTGATTTGAGTACAACCAGGGGGGGGGGGGGTTAGTTTCTCTACTTGCCTTTATCCATGTCATTATATATCATTCATCATATTTACTTGTTTCTAAAAAAAATAAAAAAATATTTCGGGGTATCAAATATTAGGAATTTAAACTAGGACTATCCTATAATTAACAAGAGTCCTTGAATCAAACGTTTTGATCCTTGGAAGGACACGAAGCGAACAAGTACGCGAGCGACCGTACACACCGCAGTAGCTGGCAGGAATAATAAAGAAGTCCTTTCCCCGAAGAGCTGCAAAGAGGCTGGATTTAACAGTAATTAGCCAGACTGGGAACAGGTACCACCGGGTCTGGAAGAAGAGATGACAACTGTGCCTACGTGATTCGAACCTCAACATCAGAGCTACATGGTCTCCTGCCAGGAGGTCAGTCACCGGCACAATTGTCGATGGGCCTTCTCGGGATTCGAATGGACTCTTCTGAATACCAAGTGCCCGGGATGGCTTCGCGGCGGATTTATAAGGACTCTCTCGCGATATATTGAGGACATTTGAAGAAGAAAAAGTGAATACAGAGGAGCTTATCAACGAGAGGAAGGTCTATAGATAAGCCGACATACACGGCTGCATACAAAGTGGAGATATGCAATATTATACTATTGTATTATAAGCAAGGGAGCGGAATAGCTCACTGGTAGAGCACTGGGTTGCCATGCCGAAAAACCTGGTTTAAATCCCGCTGCAGGCAAGACTTTTATTTAGTCTGTTACCGGCCAGAGATGGATCCCATGTGATCTAGGGCCCTCCTGGGGCTCCCCCAGCCTCTATAAAATGGGTACCCAAAATGAGGTGGAACAATCTGGCGGATGAGATTGACCAGAACAAATCACCTCCCAGCAGAATCATAGTCCAAGAAACAGTACAGTCTCTACCACACACTAAATCCAAGATCCTCCATGGGTTAAGTTGTTTTTTTATTAGGGCAACATAAATTTATCTAATATTATCAACTGTAACTCGATTTTCGGTCAGTTCAAAACATCGAATTAAATTGAAATTTTGCACACTTCTAAAGAACCGATATTAATACAATAATTCAATAATTTGTCTCAAAATCATGACCATGAGGATTAGCGATCTTTCATATAAGAAGACAAGGTGCCACTGCCCAGTGTTTTGTGCCATGCAAGTGCTATGGCTTCCACTAAAGCGTACATGGTTTAATCTTTCAGAAAAGCTAAAGACAATTGACAAGATAACTGCAGATTTTCGTATATTTTGCAATAAAAATATAATAGTTTAAAAAATAAACTAAAAACTACACTTTTGTAGCTTGCCGAAATAAAAATTGCAAAATGAATATTTCATCGTAAAAAAAGCGTGATGTGGTTGATGTTAATTGTTGTAAATATTGATAACAGTGCAGCAGGTTGTCGCTTTACGTCACTACAAGTATTAACTTTCCATTTGTTTCCTTTTTAATATTATCTAAATTAGAAATAATCGTGAGTTATATTATGTAAAACAGAAAATAATTGTTGAAAACGTGTAGATTTCGGTAATCATTTCATTACACAATTACACCCTTTGACCATACTAAAACTCAACGATTATTTTTACTTTCAAAATTTTTACAAAAGAAACGAATGAAAAGTTGTCGTGACTTGAAGCGACAAACTGAGGAAGTGATTCCTGATTATTGACTGATATTGGTAAAAGTAGAGTCATTATGAAAATATCTTAAAAGTCGATCTTGAGCTCAGCCTTTACATACTGAGCAACTTCATTCCCAGTTTTATCCCCCCCCCCCAACTACATTCATATATAATATATTATAATCGATTATTTAACTAACTGGCTCAGAAATCGCGCCATTATAGAACATAAACGTGACGTACTCAGTACAGCAGAACTCAATTAATTGGGACGATTAGGCCATGAGTACACGAGTACATGTTCTAATGAGAATATTAGCGCATTTCTTTTATTAGAAGAGGCACAAGATTCATTAGGCCTACATTCCCCTTCTCATTGTCCCATTGTAAACAAGCTTCTTTTTTTTGGTCGCCATTTTTTTTTCCACCAACAAGGCTTTTTTTTTCGTCTAACGAGTTACAAACATGCCTTCTTTTATTTTTAGAGCACATTAATCTTAATCAAGTAATAAAACCGTCTCAGGAGGCACGCTATTAAATGAAGCAGTAAGTACTTCATCGTATTTTATAAAAGTGTTCTCAAACTTAAAGGATCTGCAGACCCTCTTGGGGCTCCCTCAGCCTCTATAACACGGATACGATTTTTCGGAAGTAAATCACCTTCCTGTACTATCATTGTACTGATGTAATTTGGTCTGTCTCCAATATTCCTTCATCCGTTTACTGGTATACTTCCTTTTATTTGCTTCTCCAGTCCAACCTTTTCTGGTCATTCTTCATCCTGAAACCCTTCCAGATGTTTCACTTTTCTCTTAAATTCGCTTCATTCTAACATATGAGACTCTGTTATGTTCAACTTGTTTAAATCTTTCCTTGCACATTTATTCTTCGTTGTAATTCTCTTCCTCCAAAATTTATTTGCTTGGTCAATAAATGCTTATACATTCGATTCCGAGATTCTTTCTACTTTTTGTTAGATTTCTCTCTTACATCGCAGATTCCATCCATCGTCAGTCTGAACTACGCCCTTGGTTTTCCTTATAATTCTTCTTACCGGGACTTGCAATTTTTTAAGACTATAGTTCATCGAGAGGCATTCACAAGCGTAGAGGCATTCCGTTTTTAGGACAGTGTTATAATGTCTTAATTTGTCATTCAAGGAGATGCATTCTTGTTTTAGATATTTGTTGTTAATCAATCTGTTCTTTGCATTTTTAGTATCGAATCTTCTACAGTTGCTGTTTTCTTTTATAGAAATTAATGATAGAGAAAAACATTTAAAAAAAATAAAACGAAGTGTTCTCCAGTTCATGGATTCCTTCCACAGCATTTGGTCCAGAATACGGGTCACTGTTTAGGCCGAAACGTAAGCTTTTAAAATAAAAATACTACACTGAGTGCGCTCCGACGAGTATGTTCAACCATCATTTACTCGACTATAAAACATTAATTATCATATTATAAGATCTCAAAATAAACCTTTAAGTATCCCAAACATCAGTCCATAAGTTACTGAACACCACGTAACAACGCAATTATTAATAATACTAATAACCTTTATATAGGTTGTTTTGATTGTATTAGGTTCAATATTATGAAATTACACCAGTCTTACAGTCATATTATAATATAAATAACATAATTATATATATTTACACATATAAATTCAGTGTCAATTTAGGTTAATTACTTCACAACCTGAACATTGCAAATTAGGACTATTTGTTGACCTAAAAATATATATATATAATTAGGTAAATTTTAAGTGGTATTTAACTAATAACCATAATTTTAGTTTTAAAAATTCTTTCGATATAATTTAATTAATCTATTGTTGAAAGAAGGATCGTAAATAGATCACCGCTATCTCTAAAACGATACGAGATACCGACCCAAATCAAATTTAGTATTTGCTCCACTCTAGAAAAATATTTTAAATACTTTTTTATCTGGTCATTATACATTCTAAACATGGATAATATTTTTTTTCCAATATCTTTCTTTTGGGTTTTTTTATCATATATCTGTCAAGGATGGTAAAAAGATCAAAAAACTCGAAACATGAGTTTCACAGCAGAGCTAATTTAATTTTAAGTAGTTTCCTATTAATTAACGTTTTTCCTAACTCCTTTACAATAATTTAAAAAATATATATATTTATGGAAAATTTACAACTGTATTAATAATAATGCAAAAACTAAATAGGATGAACGATATGTAATGGCATGTTTTAAGGCAAGTAGAGAAACTACCCACCGGCAGTACTAAAATAACAGATTTAAGTTAGAAGGTCACGAGGGCATCTTTTTTTCAGATGCCTCGAAGGAATATCAGGAAACGAAGAAATAGCTAGGTTTGAAACTAGTGGGTTTGAGTGGGAATAAAGTTCGTCATGAAAAGATTGATATGGAGTTCGGGCCAAAGAAGTGCCAAATGAATGTGACATGGATATTAAGGTCATTATGGATGACTTTATTTGTAACAGAGTATCTAACAAAGAGGATTTTACGTAGGATTTTGGATAGTAAGGATTGGAAAATACAGCAATTGAATGGCTTAGTGGAGCCCCAAAGCCCTACTCCGTAAGTCCAAATAGGTCTTATAATAGTAACATATATGAGTCATTTGTAATTCATTGGGGAGCATAGATCGTTTGTCCAGTAAATGAAATTGCCTAAAATAGCGAATATAAAATTGATTTATTCTCCACAAATTTTATTTCATGTATCATATTTGATAAACGAGAAAGAAACAAAAAACAAAACAGAGAACAATAAAATCTCGAAACGTCAAAAATTATAGTTCTATTATTGTCCTCAAGAAACTGTACAATTGTTCGAAACAGAAGCATTTTTACCAACTAAGTTAGCAAAAAAATATGAATAAGTTAATTTTTGAAATTAGGAGTTATTCGCTTTTGATCCTGAACGCTTCCTATGTTCACTTGTACCGTGGATACGGCAATGGTATATTTTTAAAAATTGTAGAACATCAAATTTTGTCTTTAGAGAATAACTTTGAATACGCAACATCTTGTACGGTTTAAACGAAAGTAAGGTTGTTTTGTTCCCTGTCTGTACAAAGTATTGTTAATTATTTGATTTTTGTTATGTTTCATTCAACGACATTTTGGATTTTTAAGTATATAATGTTAGTTACTTCTTTCATTACATATATATAATTAGAATTATTAAATGTTTTAAACTATTTTCTAATATTAAGATTATTATTAAAAGATTGGAACTAAAACATGAACAAATGAAAGTAATTTTCTAAATAAATACGAAGGCTACCCTTTCTATTGACAGCGTATCTCGACCAGACCACAGGTTCCCATGGCAACGATGCAGAGCGTTTCTATAGTAACCTATAATTTATTTTGGGGCCTCTAGGTAGTGTAGAAAACCAGTCACAAAAGATTTAAATGGACTCGGGAAATAAAGGGTTACCCAAAACCTAGGCTTGATCAGAATAATACTTGCGAAACTAGAGTAAGGTTGTGAGAACCAGGGCGCACCTACCTCAGCAGCTGTTGGAGAAAAATCATTAAATAGATCTTTAAAAATATTTAAATAGACAATTAAAATGATACATAAAGCTATTATATGCCACCTAACATTATAAATTATAAACATATTGTTACGGGCTACTGGGTGTAAAATGGACTAAACTATTACTTAATTCAAGAATCTAATATTTATTAACAAATTAAAAAGAATACACTGAGATTATTTAAAACAGTTAAATTATTAAACTAATATCAATTTACAATAACAATATTCTATTAAATGTTATCTAATTTCTAAGATAATATACAAACAATATAAGATATTGTTAATAATAAATAACTAAACTATTTATATATCAATTTGTACAAATACAATAATATTACACTATAGTTTACAATTACAAATTAACACTTACAGTTCGCTAACTAAAGTCCACCGACCGTAAGACTCTCCAAATATGACAAACTGCCACACAGTTTATTACACTTATTACACGGTCACTAATTGTCACTGTTGCTCACTAAGCACTTATTACAGACTGATACTAATACTAACTAACTCACACACACTGCCACTAGTTAACGACTGCTACTCACTGGCTTATTACAGACTCGTCTTATTACTACTGCCCCGGCCGAAAACGCTGTCCTTTTTATATAGGCAAGGTAGGTCGTGGTGGGGCATTACTCGGAACACGGACGAGGACCACCTAGACCGATCTAGAAGGTTCTACGCCATTCTATAATCCCTTCCGCTTAATCCCATTGTTTGCCTAATCCGCTCTAGGCAGATCAGAAGCCGGTCCTGCTTTCCGCTCTGACCGTAACACTGCCCCCTCCTTAAAAGTGCTCTGCCCCAGAGCATAGTCCGGAGAAATCGGGCGGTCATGAGCTTCCCTCGATGGAGACGCATTTCCTTTCCAGGGGTTGAACGTGCACACCAATATGGCGACTCCAGAGTTGGCGAATATCTGTTCAAGCATGTTACTGACAACCTTCCACTCCAGGCCGTCATATCCACAGCCCAACTTAGGGATCGCGAGCTTGGTGACACGCAGTCTCAGAAGCTTACTCCGCAGGTCGTCGAGGCTTCGCCGCAGTGCGTCATATGTGGGCTTCTGATCAGTAGCACACTTGGTAACTAAGTAGAACAGGTGTCGTCCTTCGTGCGTATGGTGGAGTGCTTTCCCGACGCTTGGTCCTTGGCGTTCCAGTTCCTCAGTTCCAGCAAACTTCTTCCTGAAGACCGTTGCAATCCCTCGGGAAGTCCTCAGATCTTCGGCGACACAATGGGCCAGAGAATAGTCCGCGGGTAACGAGAAGATATCTCTGTATACTGTCTGAGTTACTCCACGGGAACCTTGTACCTTAGGTTGTGCAACTGATACCTTACTGGTCTCCACGTTGTTGAGGTACCTGACTTGCTGGTCTTTTGTCGGGCCATGGTCTCCTTTGTATGGGGCCAGTCTATTAAAATGGACTACCCTGGGTTTTCCTTTTGGCTGCTTTCTGATCCTATAGATGACGTCGTTTATCCTATTGATGATCTCAAACGGGCCATCCCAGGAGTTCTGAAGTTTAGGTGAGTAGCCTCGCCTTCTTCGAGGATCGTGTAGCCAGACCAAATCTCCAGGTTGGAATCCACCTTTCTCTGCCCTGATGTCGTAACGCTCCTTCATTCTGTCACTGGCTCCCTGGATGTTTGCACGAACCTTTTCGTGGATATTATCCATCCGCTTCCGCAGATTCGTGACGTATTCCTCTCCGTTAACTTCCTCGTCTGGCTTGAACCCGAATTTCAGATCACAAGGCAAACGAAGTTCTCGGCCGAACACCACATTTGCGGGGGTCTGCCCCGTTGCTTCATGGACTGAACTGCGGTAGGCTAACAGGAACAAGTGAAGATACTGGTCCCAGTCCCGCTGATGGTCGGAAACCACTTTAGACAAATATCGACCCATTGTCCTGTTCATGCGCTCCACCATGCCATCCGATTGAGGGTGAAGAGGTGTCGTCCTGGTTTTCCGTATTCCCAGTGCTTCGCACATCCCGGAGAAGACTGCAGACTCAAAGTTTCTTCCCTGGTCAGCGTGAAGTTCCATGGGTACTCCAAACCGGCTGACGAGCTGCTTCACAAGTACGTCTGCAACCGTGACTGCCTCTTGATTCGGAAGGGCATACGCTTCCACCCACTTAGAAAAGTAGTCCATGGCCACGAGAATATATCGGTTGCCTTCGTCCGTCACAGGGAAAGGGCCAGCGATGTCAATCGCTATCCTCTCGAACGGTGCTCCCACGTTGTACTTCTTCATAGGGGCCCTCTTTCTTCTTGTTGGTCCGTTAGAGGCCGCACAAGTCGCACAACGCCTACACCAGTCCAAGACATCGTCCTTAAGGTTTGCCCAGTAAAAGCGTTCACGAACTTTTTCCAATGTACGGTGAACTCCAAGATGGCCGCCAGTTACACCGTCATGTAGTTCCCTAAGCACTTCGGGCACTTTATTCCTTGGGACGATGAGCTGTAGCCTACGCTGATCTCCTTCCACGTTCTCCAATGCCCGTTTCAGCAGCCCGTTGTCCACTAAAATGGAGTCCCATTGGGCCCAGTACGTTTTTACATTCTTCGACATTGGAGCAACATCCTGCCAGGCAGGTCTTCCTCGCCCCGATATCTTCCATTCCTTTATTTGTTTCAAGTCCGGGTCCTCGTCTTGCGCCTTTGACACCTCTGCGTCCTGCCAACTGTCGATAACAACCGTTGTCCTCAATACTGTTGCCTGCTTCTCTTCTTGTCGGGAACAATGCCTGCATTCTTCATCTTCACATGGTCTTCTTGACAGCGCATCCGCATTCCTGTGGCTCGTTCCAGAACGATGAGCAGATTCAAAGTCGTACTCTTGAAGGCGCTCGATCCACCTCGCCACTTGTCCCTCCGGTGACTTGAATCGCAGCAGCCACATTAGAGCCGCGTGGTCCGTTCTCAGCAGGAACCTTCTTCCGTATAGATATTTATGGAAGTGCTCTATGGATTTTACTACTGCCAGGAGCTCTTTCCTTGTGACACAGTAGTTGCGTTCCGGAGCTGAGAGTGCTTTGCTGAAATATCCAATCACCCTTTCTTCTCCGTCTTGGAGCTGAGAGAGGACACTTCCAATGGCGATGTTGCTGGCATCTGTGTCAAGTATGAACTTGCCCTCGGGACGTGGATAGCTCAGAATAGGAGCACTACTCAATTTGCTCTTCAGCTCCTCGAAGGATGCCTGGCACTCGTGATCCCAATGGAAAGACCTTTTCTCTTCGGTTAGCCTGGTAAGAGGTTTTGCGATGTTAGCGAATCCTTTCACGTACCTCCGGTAATAGGTGCAGAGCCCGAGGAAACTCCTCACCTGGTGCTTATCTCGAGGTACTGGCCAGTCGGTGATCGCTGCTATCTTCTCTGGGTCAACAGCAACTCCGTTGTCTGACACAATATGCCCCAGGTAGTTGACTTGCCTTCGGAAGAGATTAAACTTCTTCGGGTTCAACTTTAGGTTTGCTGCACGCAGTCGTTCGAAGACCTTCTCCAGATTCTTCAGATGGTGAGCGAAGGACTTTCCCAGTACAATAATGTCGTCTAGGTATACCAGGCATACCTCCCAAGAGAGACCTCTTAACACGTTTTCCATCAGCCTCTCGAATGTGGCAGGAGCATTGCAAAGCCCGAATGGCATTACTGTAAACTGCCAGAGCCCAGTGCCAATTGAAAACGCCGTCTTCTCTTTATCCTCAGGTGCCAATCCAACCTGCCAATATCCACTGCGGAGATCCAAAGTAGAGAAGAGTTTACACCCCTCTAGGGTGTCCAGCGTATCGTCAATCCTGGGAAGCGGATAGCTGTCCTTCTTGGTGACATTGTTCAGAAGACGGTAGTCTACACAGAACCTCGTTGTGCCGTCTTTCTTCTTCACCAATACGACGGGAGACATCCAGGGGCTACTCGAAGGCTCAATGACACCATCAGCCGCCATCTCCTTTATGATCTTCTCGGCGTCCTCCCGTTTGGCTAACGGCAGCCTCCGCGGGACCTGTCGGATGGGCTTCGCATCCCCGGTGTCAATCCTGTGCTGGACGATATCCGTTCTGCCCCGTGGTCCTGGTCCGATCTCGAAGACGTCGTGCCATCGGATAATCATATTCTTCACTTCCTCGCTCTGTTCGGGCGAAAGGTCGCGACATGATTCGTCCAAAAATCCTTTAAGTTCCTCTGGGAGTCCTCGAAGCTCGGTGGGATGACGTTGCAGCTGACGAACCACTGAGGTAGCGGTGGTACACTCCCCGACTGGTGTTCCTTTCTTCAGCGTTACCGGGAAGCTGTTCAGGTTCATTAGCCGAATTGGAGTGGTAGGTCCGATCTTGATGAGAGACCTAGCAACCAGTACGCCGCGCCCGATCTCTTGTTCTTCGTGCCTTCCGGGTTCAACTAGTACACATTGACCCTCCGGTAGATGTCCTTCGACTGTCCCATGTGTTACGATTTGGCTCCGTGCAGGTAAAGTGGTGTCTTCTAGTAAGAGCACTCGTGCGTAGAGATCCTTTCCCTGCCGAAGGATGACTTCTTCGTCTCCCATCGTCAGCACACCTCTCGACAAGTCCAGCTTGATCCCGTATGCCATCATGAAGTCCATGCCCAATATGACATCTTCATCGATCTCTGCCACGAGAGCGCGGTGCTTCAGATGCTGACCCCCGATGATGAAGGTGGCAAATGTCTCCCCGTAGACCTTGGCTGGCTGTCCCGTGGCAGTCCGTAATGCCCAAGTTGTTGGTAAGATCTTCTCAGCTGGAAGTGTCTTCGAGTTCAAGATTGTCATGGTTGCGCCGGTATCTATTAGCAGACTTTGCAGCTGTCCGTTCACCATCCCATCAACGTAGAAACTGTTCGTTCTGCTTCCTATTGACGCAACCCTGGTGGTCTTCCTGGGGCCTTTGACGTTACGGGTTGACAGTTGCCCCTTCCCATCAACCCTATTTAGTTTTCCTGTGGCTTTTCTTGCTTCTTAGATGGACACTTGCTTCTAGGGTGTCCAAGTTGGCCGCAGCTCCAACAGCGTATCTCCTTCTTACGGGTCCTGAGAGCCTCTAAAACTTTCGTCACTAGGTCCTCAAAGCTGGGGACTACATTTGGCTCCGCTTCTGCTGCTCGTACGCGCGCATGGCCCCGTACAGACTGTCTAACAGCCTCGAACTCCATGGCCTGGGATAATGCGTCTCCTAAAGTTTTCGGCCGGGCGAGCTTCACTGCTTGTTGTGTCTCTGGGTCCCGAAGTCCATCGAGGAATTTGTCGACAGCCAAGCTTTCGTAGACATCGTCGGTGACCGATAGGTAGGCGTTCCTCACTAGCCGGGCAATATCCGCTTCAAATTCCTGTAAAGTCTCGTTGGTCTTCTGGATCCTGCTTCTCAGCTGTGAGCGATACAGCTGGTCCATGTGGCGGTGGCCGAAACGCATCTCCAGTCTTCTCATCAGCTCCCCGTAGTTGGACCGCTCCGACATGGGCATCCCCTGCAGCACTCCTAAGGCGTCTCCACGCAAGGCCAGGCACAATGCTGAAGCTTGGGTCTCCTGCGACCACCCGTGGATCGAAGCCGCGGTCTCGAAGAGAGTCATGTAGTCTTCCCACGGCGTCTTCCCGTCGAATACTGGAATGGTATTGTGAGTTGGCGGCGCCCCAGCATAGGCGGGTAGAATGCTATTACGATGGCTGCCCTCGGAGGAACGGTCTGTGTCGTTCGTCGGTGGGTTGCTCTTACGTCCCTCGAGAGCTTCCATTCTTAGCCTAATTTCGTTCACTTTTTCTCCTAGCCTAGATTCTACATCTGCTACTTTATTATTTACATCGGCTAACTTATTATCTACATTTTCCATTAACTTAGTCTCTAATGTGCCTAACTTAGACTCTAATGTATCCATTAAATCATTTTTTACAGTACCTAGCTTATTTTCTACATTGCCTAGTTCATTTTTAACACTGCTTAATTCATTACCTAGTTTATTTTCTACATTGCCTAATTCACTTTTAACACTGCATAATTCATTACCTAGCTTATTTTCTACATTGCTTAACTCATTACCTAGCTCATTTTTAACAGCACCTAATTCATTTTTAAAAGTTGCAGACAACTTGCTTAAATCAGTTTCAAACAGAACGTCATCTGGATTTTCCCCTAACTCTACAAAAAATTGACGTAAGCGATGTTGCAGTACACTTTTATTTCCGGAAGAATCCAGATCACGTTCTTCTAATTCTCGTTTTAAATCTGCAACTTTTAAATCCATTAATTTAAGACTTGGAGAAGCCATTTTTCATACAGTAGCCCAATAATTACAAAATAATAACAATTAAACAAAATATCCCACTTCTGACACCAATTTGTTACGGGCTACTGGGTGTAAAATGGACTAAACTATTACTTAATTCAAGAATCTAATATTTATTAACAAATTAAAAAGAATACACTGAGATTATTTAAAACAGTTAAATTATTAAACTAATATCAATTTACAATAACAATATTCTATTAAATGTTATCTAATTTCTAAGATAATATACAAACAATATAAGATATTGTTAATAATAAATAACTAAACTATTTATATATCAATTTGTACAAATACAATAATATTACACTATAGTTTACAATTACAAATTAACACTTACAGTTCGCTAACTAAAGTCCACCGACCGTAAGACTCTCCAAATATGACAAACTGCCACACAGTTTATTACACTTATTACACGGTCACTAATTGTCACTGTTGCTCACTAAGCACTTATTACAGACTGATACTAATACTAACTAACTCACACACACTGCCACTAGTTAACGACTGCTACTCACTGGCTTATTACAGACTCGTCTTATTACTACTGCCCCGGCCGAAAACGCTGTCCTTTTTATATAGGCAAGGTAGGTCGTGGTGGGGCATTACTCGGAACACGGACGAGGACCACCTAGACCGATCTAGAAGGTTCTACGCCATTCTATAATCCCTTCCGCTTAATCCCATTGTTTGCCTAATCCGCTCTAGGCAGATCAGAAGCCGGTCCTGCTTTCCGCTCTGACCGTAACAATATTTTCGGCCACATTGTCATCTTCAGGAGTCTCAAAATATTATCTTTTAGATCGTTCTCTACAACAATTAAGAAGTTATTTGATAGCTAGGAATTTAATAACTTTGTTATGCCGTCCTTCGGAGGGTATACAAAATAGCGATACCCAGCCTAATCGCAGTCAATGACTCCTTGAAGATCCCTATCCTAATTAAACCTAGATAGGCAAAATTTATTAGCTTCGTCGGATTAATCATAGTGTCATAATACGACATTTAATGAATAGACAATAAACGTTATCATGTTGTTGAATTTATTTAACTCAGGTCGAATGTTAATAAATAAATAATTAATTAGTGACTTGGTCTAGTTTGAAGATAAGCTAATATAAAGTATAATGGATTAACATTTATCTATATAATAAAAATGAATCGCCATTTCCTTGCTAAACGCAAAACTAGAGAACGGCTCGACCAATTCGGCTAATTTTTTTTTTCATATTTTTGCTAAGGCGCAAAGGTTCTTATGGAGAGAAAAACCGTAAAAATTTCGAGGGAAACCTTTGGTGGCCGAAAAACCTTGAAATATTCGGAGTTATTTTAGTTGTTTGCCTGTATCTCCTAATCGGTGCATTTTTGAAAAAAAAAAACATAGGTAACCATTTTTAAAGTAGATTACATTTGCTACTATTTGAGCCCAACTGCAGCTCTGTATGTCTAATAGACTCCGAGTTCAGTCCCTATCATATAATAAATAACAGGAATCTTAGCTATCTTCTATCTAAATAATTAAAACAACACTTCTTTTCTGAATGAAAATAGTTGACCTTGATGGAATATGTGGAACCGTTTCTGATATTTTTCTTTTAACTTTTACCTTATCTTATTGCCTACATATATTTTATTTATTATTTATCATACATAACTTTATCTTATTGTGTTTATTTCTCATTGTTATGGTTATTAGTGCCCCACATGATCCTCTGTATTAATATATATCTATGGGTTCCAACGTATAAATTATTAATGGATTGTTTAAATAAAAAGAGATTAGAGTTAGTACTTTTTAATAGTCACACACTAATAGCACATGGACATTGGTTACCTATTGCAACCTTCCTCATGAAGAGGCGGTATCTTATACATCGATATTTAATAATTTTTTACTATTAAATTTAAATATTATTTATTTCAACAACATATTATTGTTTATTTTTATTAACACAATATAAATTATAATAAATATAAAATATTTATTAAAATAATAAAATATATGTTTGTCCCTACATATCTCTTGTTCTCTCCCTCCCCATCTTTATTGTTCACCATAGTTCATCAGTACTTGTATTTCAACTTTAATATTTACCCATTTTATTTTAGTATTTATCTTTATTAACTTATTATTTATACCTTATGATTCTTTAATTTTAACATCTCCTGTTCTGTTTTATTATTATTTTAATCTCTATTATGTCTTTCACTACCTTCCTGTCACTTGGTTATTAATACTACATACTCATTCATTTTAACCTTTATAATGTATTTAACATGCTTAGGACAATTTTTTTATATCTTTTAATGTTCAATTTCTACATTTACCATGGTTTTATTATGCTTCTATTTATTTTTATTTTTTTCTTTGCTTAACAATTTTTTTTAATTTTCAATTGTCTGTATTTTGCACGCTTAGCCATGAAGAAGACCTACAAACGTTGGCTACTGAATAAATATTTCTTGATATTCAGAGAAATTTATTGACCTCTACCCGGACCATTTTCTTCCACACTAAACTCTTATTTTCCCATACAACCCACTCTGTCCCCAGCTGTTTAACATTTGACATCAGTTAAAGCAAAACAATGGCGCGTTAGTTGTTAGTAAAAGTTTATTAGGTTTCAGTCCCTATCATATAATAAAATTCATCAACAAAATCAATTGATTTCATTGTTTAAAACTACACTGGATCTTATGCCATCTGGTAATCATAAAATGTTTATCAGAGCTGATAAAACTCCTGTGAGAAAACATTCGAGATGTTTCAATGCACCAACAATCGATGAAGTTGCCATTCAAATGGATGGAGAAAATTTGGAAGCCCTTTGTTTTAGGGTAATAGGGCAGACCAACATCTGCGGGGCAGCTAGGATGTATATAAAATGAAGATGGCATAATTTGTAATTTTGGGTAAAATATAATAATAAAATTTTCACCTACATACACAACCATTGTACAAGAAACTGCACAGACTCTACCATGTTCTGATTCCCATAAAGGGTTTTGTCAAGTCTACTCCTTGCACAAACGTTGGCTTGGAAACGGTAAAATGCCTACCATGTACTTAATACCTTTATTTTATTTTATTTTTTTGAATATATTATTAACTGTAAAAACAGTTTCTGTCCAACAAGAGCCTTCGTCGAGAAGAGAAGATAAGGATGAAGACAGCCTACACGAAGAGGCAGAAGACTTGAGGACCCCTATATAGGATCCGGTCCCTAAGGTGTAGTGGGGGGGGGCAGCCAGGTGTCCGCCCAGTTCCTGGCTTCCGCTCTTACCTTCCCTCTCTCTACATCTCTACTTTCTCTCTCTCTCTACCATATATATATATATATATATATATATATATATATATATATATATATATATATATATATATATATATATATATATATATATATATAAAGAGAGAGAGAGAGAGAAGAGTATCGGGTTCACTACTTGATAAGGACTGTACAGAACCGATTAAGAGACACAGTTTATAGAGGCTGGGAGTGCCCCAGGACCCAGGAGGGTCTTCAGATTTAACAGAATAAATCACTTATCTGTGACAGCTGGTTTCTAACTCCGGACCTAGAGATCAGTAACTCAGCAAACTACACAATTAAATACCAACTCTTCTTATGTTACAACTTTGGATGACTGGCACAACTCAAAAATTAATTATTGTCTTGTACCTGTATCGCTACTATCCATGAAGGATCTTGGGTGGTAGTGACTGCAGTGTTTCTTGGGCAACGGTAGTGGAGGGCGGTAATTTGTTCTAGATCACGCTCAACCACCAAATATCCCTCCTATTTTGGGCACCCACTTTTTAGAAGCTTGGTGAGTCATAGAACGGTCCTAGATCCCATCGAATTCCAACTCTGGATGCTAATAGATTAAATGAAATCAGTTAGCACTCCGACGTAGCCCAGCACGGCAACTCAGTGCTCTACCACTGAGCAACCCCGCTCCCGAACGATTGTACTATTTTTTTTTTTATTATAATAAATAAGGTAGAAACAAGAAGCTCATCACCAGGAAAACACGGTCCTAAATGCCCTCTTTGCCAATGAATGCCTCTCGATGAGCTATAGTCTAAAAAAAGTTCTAGAAAGAAGAAACATAAGAAAATCATGAAGGTGTAGTTCAGAATAGATTTAGATCTGCCAGAAAACAGAAAGAATCTCTGGTGCTATTCAATAGAGGAGGCTGGCTCGGAAATCTGTACAGAATGAACAAGCATGGATCGTCAAGCAAATTTCTGAAAGAAGAAGACCACGATAACGTGCACTAAAGAAATACGGGGAGGTTTGGAAACGTTGAACATGAGATTCTCACATGCTAGAAGGATGTGAAATTGGGAAAAAAGTGAAAAATCTGGAAGGGTTTGACAGAATTAGGACAGAGTGAACACATGAAGAAATATTGGAGTTTCAAATCATGACCATTTCAAAGTGGCCAATACCTAATTATCTCGTTAACACTTATTATACTTTAAATATGTGTAAATCTTCTTGTCTCTAAAATATAAATAATATTATATAAATACACTGGACATAATTTGACGATAGTCCGCTAAGCGTTAATTCGTGACGTTGTAGGTACAAACATACTTCGAGATTGAGATCGGCGTGAAAGGTCAAATTTGGTGAGGGCGAAGGAACCTTTGGCGGGGTCAAAGGAAACCTATTCCTTTCATGAGCTGTCAAATGATAAGACAAATAATGAGTGCTTTCTTGATATTATGTTAACATTGAACAACGTAGAGTGCGATAGTTCTGGACGTAGGTAACTGTGAGGGTACTCAGTTCGAGACTGGCTGAGGAAGATATATTATTAAGTTTGTTAGCAGCCGATAGAAACTTGGGATCAGTAAAACTTTCAATGGCTCACCCAGTCTCTATAAAGTAGGTACCCTTACAGGACGACTTGTAGCGGTAAAAATATTATACAACATATTAATTTTATGTTTGATGTTAATATGTGAATGTTTATTTTTATCATCAATTTTAAACCGTTCATTGTTAATCGCAATAATTTATGTTATGATTTTATTTAATATTATCGATAATTATAAACTTTGAACGTCTCCAAGAAGTTTTAACGTGTTAATAGAGGTCCCCATTTTTTCTTGTTTTTGTAAATAATAAACCTTCGTGTTCGACTAGGAAAAGAAACAAAAATAAAAATCACCAAAATCTTATTTTACATATTAAATGAACTGCAAAAAACATTTTTAAAATTCATTCAAAATGCTGGATTTGAACCCGGAGCAATTCAGCACTCAATACACTCAGCTATCCAGCTCCTTAATCTTTATAAAAAAGCGTTTAAAAAAAGAATTCCAATTTTTATTTAGGATATATTTCTTTAGAAATAGTTGAATGATTTATTACGGAATGATTTATTACGCTTTATTTTATTTTATTGGAATGTGTTCTAAATGATCACCAAGAACGTGGTAGGAACAAATATAAATTATTTTATAATTTTTAAATATTTTTTATTTTGAAGAGAATAGATTTGTCCAGGGCCGGGATTCGAACCCGGGTTTCCCACGTATCCGACGTGGTGCTCTGCCAGTTGAGCTAACCTGGCTCGTACCTCGGTCAGACAAGAACCCGGGGGAGACCCGGGTTTCGAATCCCGGCCCTAGACAAATCTTTTCTCTTCAAAATAAAAAATATAAAATTATAACAATTAATTAAAAAATATAATAAAATAAATTATAAATTATTTTAATTATCTTCTTAATAAAACATAAGTTAAATAATTAGGGCCATATTAGTAAGTGAAATCTCAGTTTTTGGCTTTTTTTTAAACATTAATGGTGCCGAATAAACCGGAATAATTTTATTTATATTTAATAATTCACAAAACTGCCATAAAATTTGTAATAAATTAAAGGAAATTGTATTTTTATATTTATATGATTTTATTTATTAACAATTGTTATCATATTCTTCAAGGCTATCTCGCTAGATCCTTCGTGGATACGTAATCTAAAGATTAAACCAACACAAATATAGTGCAATAGAGCTAAGAAATTTGTTATTATTTTATACATTTTTTATATACATACATTTTTAAAAAAGGAGGAGAGCGGGGTACCTCATCGGAAAAAATAAATACGCAATCTGTTAACAGAAATATATGGATCCTGTTGAATCAGCAGATAATCCTGGGACACACTCAGCCTTGAAGTGGGTACCCTAAATTAGGGAGTACTTGGAGATGGAAATGGAGCATAAATACTACATTGAGTAATAAAATAAATATTTATATTTAAATAGGGTTATTAAAGGGATGATTTTCTAATTTTAGAGTTTATATTTTCACAGCTAGCCATTTAGGACATGGTCTTATACAAGATGTAGAATATCATAAAATATTTTTAAAAATTATAAAATAAATTGTCTGTATGTTTATAATGGGATGCCTCGAGATCTTCTGCTTTCTTTAATTATGAAGCTATATATTGAGTAAGAGTGATTAAGGAATAGATTACAAAAAAAAAAAGGCAGGAATGAGGACTGCCAACAAAAGTGAAAACTCAAGACATTATAATAACTGTAAGTAATATAATAACAATAAATGTTCTTTATTGAATTTGAAGATTAGTATGGTTTTCACATATATTGACATTCCGAACAATAATTATAAACATTTTCAAGTAGTTTATTTATTAATCAATTAATAAATAGATTATTTATTAATGAAATCCCAATTAATATGATGGGCTGCCAAGCTCAATACCAAATATCAATAATTTAATTTAAATAATAATTAGTCAATAGTTATAGTATTTTTTTATTTTTTTATTTTTAGCATGATTATCACTTTATGTTCAACACTTAGATGATTTGTACTTTCAATTATTTCATAAATGAAGACGGTAACTATTACAAATAAAATCTTTAAGGGGGAATGTCTCCTAGTTTGCATTGTTTTATTCCAAAACTGACAACCAATAACTACAAAGTAATAAAATCCAGTAACTACAAATTAACTCCATGGTTTTAACTGAACATGGACATACCAATCATTAAACAGATTTCACATAATCAATGAAAATACTTGCACAATAGAAAAAGAAGAAGAGAAGTTTAAACACATAATAATGACTGAAGGGCCAAATATATGAAGGGCAAAGGTGGAAATTAATTATTTCCATAATATTAAGGGGGAAAGTGTGGCCAGTATCTCAACATGATCTATACAATACATTTCGACCCGAATTCACTAATTTCATTAACAGTATTGATTTCGAAAAGTTGACATCTATTTAAGAATAATCATACAATGTAAAACATAGATAATCATTATATAACTATTGTAATTTTAATTTTGTTAATTGTAACAGTATATAAGTAATACTGTCTTTTGTATATATATATATATATATTAGAATTATCAAAATTGTTGTTAATCCTTATTGTAAAAATGTAATTAAAAGGCACATTATTACATCAATAATAATAATAATAATCACCATACTCAAGTATGGAATGTGCCAATAAATAAGCGGTCCCTTCTAAGGGTTACTTTGAAAGGAAAAAAAAAAGTTCAATAAGTTATTGATGTTTTAAATTATTTTTACTATGAATTGCACAACTGTTAGACAACCTTTAAGTTAAATGTGATAAAAATTAGGTTGAGACGAAAAATTGAGGAAAATCTAAAAAAAGAAAAGAAGTGATTTGTGGCCCGTCTAATAAGTCTTATTTTATAACCAGTTATAAGAGTTGATTGATTGAGTACGTATATTCCAAACTAGTTTTTAGGACAGCTACATTTCTAAGAGATATGCCTCTTTTAGTATTCACCGTCCACGTGAAAACTCTCTCTCCATAACTAAAGTGAAACTGAAAATAGAACCCACCACGCCTTTAATGAAGAAACTTCTTGCCTGTCTCTAATACGGATGGCACTGGGCGAAAACGAGAATGCATTTGAAATATTAAGTAAAAAGTTAGGTTGGATAAGTAGAGAAAACTATTCTGTATTAAAAAATATATATTGGTATAAACGTGGAATTTTTTCATCACTTTATTTTTCTTATTTTTTATCATTGAAAAAAAGAAGAAAAAACCACTAGTACCAGTAGAACCCAGGAATCGGGGAAAAAAGTGGACAGAGGAGAGAAAAAGAATGTATGGAGAAAAGATGAAGGAAGTAAGCAAGAAACGAAGTCAGAATGCTTTGCGCGATCCTCTCACCTGGGTCCATTTTTAATTTAAAAAACAGTATATATATATATATATATATATTAGGAAGATCTCGGAAAGAACTCTGACATACTTATCCCATAACCCGTCTTTCTGAAGAGCCCCATATATTTCAAGCAATAAAAAAAATAATAATAATAAAAACGCCAAGAGTATAACCCGAGACCAGATGTTTAAGGCGAGAACGAAGCGGACGATCAAACTCTCCGATGAGGAAGGGAATAGAAGATGAGAGAGGTTGAAGAGATACTGGGCGGAGAGAAAACCACGGAATATACATAGTTTATTGTCCAGAGTACTCCAAACTAGGATGAAATGAAAAAAAAAGAATCCTAAATCAATACAGTCCATGTAGGGTCTTGTGTTTAGTACATAGGAGAGATCACAGCAGCCGTCAGGTCCCCCGTTTAAGGGTACCAACATAATAGAGGCTGGGTGAGCCCAAGAAGGAGCTAGTGGTCCCATTGGGTCCATCCGCTATTTCCAGATTAAATCCCCCGAATTCGGATTTAAACTGGAACCTTCATCACAGCAAATAAGTGTTTCCTTTTTACATTATATCTTAATTTACTTTCCAGTCCCGTACTTTCATGATGTGATCCATACTCCAGCATTAATGTTTGTAATTATTCTTAATATTTGATAAAATCACTAGAAAATTAGGATTATGACGGATTAATAATGATATATACCTTCAGCTACAGGCAATAAGTGGTTAAGTCGAATTTAAACCGGAGGGTATTAATTGTATCGAGGGAAGCAGAATCGTATCATTCTCCACAGTTTTGACCCCGAATACAGTAATAATGTAAGCATTAACATCTTAGTTTCAAGGCAATGCCTGACTTAGCCACTAGCGCACTACAAAAACAACAAAATTCTGCTTCCCTTACAAAAGCTAATTCTGGACAAAATTCGACTTAACTAATAATTCAATTATAAGTTCAACAGATAAAATATAAGTTCATGAGAAAAAGACAAGGTTTCAATGACAACATGAATCAATATGCAGTTTAAAATCCGTACCACTACAACCCATGAAGGATATTGAATTCAATATTCACTAAGGAGTGTACGGTTTATAAAAGAACGATTGTGCAGGTGATTTAGCTGAGATCAAGCTCAACTCCAGGTTTCCCCCTAAATGTGGGTACCAACTATACAGAGACTGGGTGAGCGTTGTGTTGATCTCCATATCCCACAGGTTGAATTCACGGCTTTTAGCAGAATAAATTATGTATTTGCCAGACCCTGCCTTCAACCAAGGCAGTGCTATAAACCACTGAGCTACCAGAGTTCGTATCCAAGTCAGACCCCGGTCGTCTGCGATCTTAGTTGCAGTGCTCTAAACCACTGAGGTCGTATCCAAGTCAGACAAATCCGTTCTCTTCGCCGATCCAATATCCCCGTGTTCTCGCAATTTTTACGATGTAGACACGATCGCAATCTTTTCTTTTCAAAACAAAAATATTTAAAAATAATTATCATCAAAATAACAATTTAAAAAAATAAATTATAAATAATGTATTGACGTAACTCAAGAAGATCCTCATTAAAGTAATGTTCAATGAACATTCTTCCCCGTGTCTATATCGCAAAAATTGTGAGAACACGGGAATATAGGATCTGTGAAGAGAACGGATTTGTCTGACTTGGATACAACCTCTGTGGTTTAGATCACTGCAACGAAGACGCAGACGATCCGGGTTCGAATCCCGGCCAGGCCAAATCTTTTCTCTTCAAAACAAAAATATTTAAAAATAATTACTATCAAAATAACAATTAATAAAAATAAATTATACCATCAATACTTCGAAAGGTTAGTTGTTATGTTCATTCCTTGATGAAACGGTTACCGAAATATACATAATAATATTTCCCATTAACTACACTCTTTTTTTCATGGTTAAACTCACGATTATTTTTATATTCGAGATTATTAAAAAGTAAACAAATGAAAAGTTAAAGCTTTTTGTAACTCGACTGGAAGCGACAACCTCCTCCTCAAGAACTGATGTCTGTTATTTTATTTATTTTTAAATGTTATTTTAACTTAATATCAATGCGCATCATGTAGATAATTATTATTTGTTTCCTCAAATGTCAACAAGATCGTTATGTATTATATAAACACTTCATAATATACAACCACCAGATCATCATTAAATACTTAGGTATTTATTATTATCTCATGGGGAGACCTTGAGAGGCTCCTATAAACACGGTGAGTTTAAATCCCGTCTAGTAGGATTAAAATTTATTTTGTTAGCAGGCTTAAAACGTAATTCTCCGAACTAGGACTCATTAAAAGGGTCTATTTTAAAAGCCTATAATCCTCAAAAATATTCTAATTAAATAATTATGTCTATATAAATTTCACGTAGAACATAATGGTATAATATAGTAAAAATAATAATTTTTTTTCTTATTTATTTATTGATATTTACAACTATATTACAATAATATAACAAGTAAATAGGCTAAGTGATACATAATGACATGATATAATGACAAGTAGAGAAACAACCCACTGGTAGTACTCAAATCGCATGTTTAACTAACAAGGTCAAGTGGCCATCTTCTTTTCAGACTCCTCGGAGGATTATCGGGAATTGAAGAGGAAGCTAGGTTTGAAACTAGAGGGTTTGAGTGGAAATGAAGTTTGTTATGAAAGGATAGGTAGCGGGTTCGGGTCAAATCAGCAACAAATGGGACATTAAGGTCATTATGGATGACTTTATTCTAAACAAAATAAGGAGCATTGAGGATTTTACGAAGGATTTTGGATTGTAGGGATTGGATACGAGAGGAATTCGATGGCTTAGTGGAGCCCCAAAGCTCTACTCCGTAAGTCCAAATAGGTCATATGATGGTCATGTATAGGAGTCTTTTGTAGTTAATTGGGAGCTTAGAGCGTTTGTCTAGTAAGTGTTGAAGTAGCCTGAAACGTCGAGCGGTTTCTTGTCTTTTCAGTCTTGTATGAGGATACCAGGTTAATCGACTGTCGAGATGCAACCCTAAGTATCGGATCTGTTCTACAGGCACAAGTGGGATATTATTAAAGGATACTAAAGGGCAGGAAGTCATTGGTTTACGACGTAAGGTAAAAGTGATTTGATGGGATTTTTGAGAATTTATTTTAATTCTCCAGTCTTGACACCATTCTTCAAGCTCAGTGATATGGAATTGGAGGCTTTGGGATACAATAACTGGATTGGTGTCGACTGATAATATATATTTATCATCAGCATACGTGGTAAGGATAGTATTAGGATGAGTTGGGATGTCAGCTGTATAAACTGTACAAACGATTGGGCCAAGGATACTACCTTGAGGATAAAATAATAATTAAAACACGAAAATGTATTTTTTTTTTAATAACATAAATATGGAGCAAGGCAGCTCAGTGTGTAAAGCATTCAGGTGTTGTGCCGACGGTTCTGTGTTGTAATCCGGCTGTGGCAGATAAATTATTTAATCGCTTAACAGCAACGGATGGGCAGTGTGGGATCTGGGACCCACGTGGGACTCACCTACCTTCTGTAAAGAGGGTAACCTTGATTGGAGAGAAACCTGGCGGTTGTCAGTCATCTTAAGCTAATCCCCTATCTGCACAAATTTTGTACTAGAAACAGTATGTACAGTCTCCTACTGGAACCCAAGACCTACATGGGTTGTAGCGGTACAGATTTAATATAAATAAAACTAAGGTGAATTTTGTGAACAACTCCACAACTAATTTTTTTTTTTTTTAATTGAGTCCGACCCAACGCGCTAGATTTAACGAATAAATTTGTTTTACGTCAATAACATAATCCAAATTCGTTGGAGTAAAAATGGTCAAGCTATTAACAATAAATAAGATAATTATTATATTTAAAAAAATCAATAAACAACTTTTATTATACAAATTAGGATGTGCCCAGAAATACACGGTGAATGTCACATATTCGTTTTAGCAATCGTGAACCTCAAATTATTCCACAACCTATTTCATTCTGTCCACCAATAAATTTTAAGTTAAAAATTCCAGTTAATTTACTCAAAATTTCGTATAGTCAATTATGTTATCATAATTGCGACTTATTAAGACAAACAGATAATTTTTCGTGGATATGTCCTGCTTATTAAATAACTTTAATCATTATATAGCGTTTTGGTTCAATTATAATTCGATGCCTTAGTTCACATATGCGTTAAGTGCCGAAAACATGATTTTACAGGAGTAAAATTTGATAATAATTTAACACAAGAAACACAGTTCAAATTTAAGCACACAATCTATTTTTGTAACCTTCTGTTGACAGCTTCTCTATTAATTTTATTTCAACATATGATCTATGACTTCCTGATCACAACTTTACAATATTATTTATATAACAAAATCCATTTTTTTTTTATTTGAATTTATCACATTTGTGAACTAAGGCATCGATATATCAAATTGTTAATTTTTTCAGGAATAAAAGTGAATATTAACTTATGAAGAATGAAATAACAAAAACCGGACAGCCACGCCTACCTTGTTTATCCCAAAAACTATAAATTGAAATGATATATAAAGTATAGTAAAATATTAATAAGATATAATTATCAATAATAATTTATGATGAGGACTTAATTGACACAAGACTATTTAACTATGAAATGCTAGCTCTAAAAAAGACCCTGAATAAAATCAAATCAAGTACAATTGAATATATATCAAGTAGCCGAATTTATATATCGCTATTAGTTCTTCCGTAATTAATAAAATATACATTTTATGGTTGTTACAGCACTCTAGTAAAAGCCATGATGAGTTTTATGAATAATTTTCATATTGATAAAGGAAGAAAATTTAGAATTTTTATTTATTGTAAAGTATTGTAATGGTTATGATCATATATATATACATATATATATAATTGTGTGAAGGATAAATGTTTCAAATACTTTTTATTAATATTTCTTTGCAGTTACAAAATCCATGCACAGAATATTAGTTTGAGTTATAATTTTCGATTCATTCTTTTGAGGTAATTTTTATTTCCTAACCCCTAGGTCAATTTATTTATTTGAAATAAATATTTATCAGGATTTAAGGAATCTCTTTAATCTCTTTTACTTCACTAGGTGCATTTTAAGAGATGGATGAGGATTTGCTGGATTTCTCATGAATGATAGGAGCAGGACTTCTCATGAATGATAGGAGCAGGACACAAGTGATGGGGCTTGTACTAGTTCTTTTTGATTTGTAGTTCTTTAAATTATATTTATTTTACTATGGTATATTACTATACCATTATTAATTTTTTATTAAATTATAGTATCAATTTTTATTTTCCAAAAATGAAGTGTTTTATTAGAGATATGTATTTGTAGTGAAAGGTACACTTAATGATCACTACAATTCAATAAATTGAAGAAATTGATACTATAATTCAATTTAAAAAAATAAAATAAAAGATACTCTCCCTAGGGATATTCAATTTATGTAATATCTATTGTGTGTATATATACATTGTTAATATAATAGAAACATTTTTTAGAACAACTACAAAAAATGCTTTTCTAGCCAGAAACATTCACATAACATTGATTAATTAATTGATCAATTAAGTATTACATAAGAGATTTGTATTTGTAGTGATCAATAAGCGTACCTTTTCAATACGCTTAATGATCACTACAAATACATCTCTCTCTCTCTACATATATATATATATATATATATATATATATATATATATATATATATATATATATATATATATATATATATATATATATACACATGTGTATGGATACTTAATATTTATAAATATAATAATATTATATTTATATTAAGTGTAGAAAAGGACTCTACAAAAATAGAGTGACCCTATAGAGAGCATTGTACCCCCACCCCACCACTCATTATGCTCAATGTAATTTAGTGAATGGGCAACTCATTCATTACCCCACTCGGCTCTCCGCCGCATTCCGTCCAGTCTGTGGGAAAAAGGGAATAATGAAGGGATATTTTTATTTATTTTCGTTGAGTTGGAATGCTGAAGGCAGAGTATTTCTGTTTTTTTTATTTTGAGGATTTTTTTTATATCGGTTATTTTATAGTAGTAACTAGAGCCATGCAGGGTATTAGAAAGCGGTAAGTGTTCACTATGACAGCTTTCCTTATCTGATAAGGGCATGTCAAACATGTAAACAGACCGTATGCTATCTGGCGAGCCCATCGATAACCGTTGGTATATATATAAATATAAATATAAATATATATATATATATATATATATATATATATATATATATATATATATATATAATGTCTGAGTGTCTATATATATTTTGGTAGGAGTGATAATAACCAACCGAGACTCACCTGTGTTTTGCCCTCAGTCCAAGTCGGAGGATGGGGATTGGTCATCCTGAGGAGTCAGGAGCACAAATAGAACAGGCAGAGGTCCAGAGGATGTGACGAAACCCCGATTTACATGAGTTGGGAATATGTTCCGGGAGATGACTGCCTTAAAGAGAAGCCATATTGGTCCCATGTAGCCCTCGTACACTGCACGGCACTGGGTACCCCACTCTCTTACGGGCCGTAACCGCCTGGTTTTATCGATTCTACAATCGATTAATCAAATCCTTTTGATAACAAAACACCGATGAAAAGACCGAGTTCGTCCCTGGCTAAAGCTAGCAGCTTCTACTGCCCGATTCATTGGTGGGGCCGCGGAGGGCGCATGCGCGGACCCGGCTGACTTCCCCCACCTTCACCATTCATTCATACTCGTTCTCTTCAACACTCAAGTTATTTCTTTTCTCTACACTCTCCGGATGGGCTGAATGCGCCCGAATCGAACGAAAATAAAAGACCGTATCCCTTTCCGGCCATTGAGTATCACCGAGAGAGAGAGAAGAGACAGTGGACACCCCCCGACAACCCGACCTTGGACTCGCCCCATTCATGAAAAGACGTCACGTGGTCTCTTTAACTATTTCGAGGCTTGAGGCCACGTCATTGACGCATTGGAGACCGGACGCGGTATATTTAGCGCGGAGGCGTAGAAGAGCGAATCGTCTTTTTTATCGATTTAGAAGCGAATCGATTCATCTCTCTATCTCGATTTTTACAACACTACAATAATTTTTTTCGATAAATATTTTCGAAATATTTCTATAGTTTGTAAACTATACAAGACGATCTTCAGACAATCAGCGATACCATTGGTCTAAATAACCGATAACAAGAAGGATTTATTTATTAACCTACCAATTACTCTATCTCCACATCCTGAATTTTACTCCACAAAATAACATTTTTTAATTTAAATTATTTTCGAAATATTTCTACATTTTTAAAAATATATAAGACCCAAACACGAAATATCAAAAGTAATAGAATAATGTAATTTTTGACAATTCGGCTGGTGATGTAAGGATGACGGCAAAACCTAATTCTTTTTTATAATTTTTTTAAAATTGTTGACCTTATTTCTTAAATTTTACAGTGGAAGGTAAATTTTTTTTTTTTTTTTTTTCTGGATTTCCCGAATTTATTTTATTCCTGTGATAAAAATCTTCAGAAATAGGTTAGTATAGTAACAAAAAATTTGGTTAAATGATCCATAGTATGAAGTTTTTAATTTTTCTCAAGCAGCGTTTCATTGATCTACATAGTTTTTGACTTTCAATCCACCTTCTTGCAGAATCATTGGCTTCCAAACAGTTCCTTCTATTAAATGCGGTTCGTAGTGGTACATTTTTTTAAATTAACACTATACATTCATATTGTTCCTAAAATAAAAAAGCCTGTACCACTACAACCCGTGAACGGGTGTGGGGTTCAGTAGATGATAGAGACTGCGCTGTTTCATGGACAACGGTTCTGCAAGGAGGTGACTGGTCCTACGTCACAATCAACCACCAGATTTTCCCCCTTATTTTAGATACCCTATTTTTATAATATTTTATAGAGGCAGGGTGAGCCCCAGGAGGGTCCTAGATCCTATACGATACATCACCGGCTGCAAACAGACTAAATTAAAGTCTTGCCCTCTGTGGGATTTGAACCAGGATTTCCGGCATGGCAACTCAGTGCTCTACCTCTGAGCCACTCCGCTCCCTAACCTAAAATAAATAATATATAAAAAAAAAAATTCTTAGTTATATATAATATAGACTATAATTTACTTTATACAATGCATTTCCTTAAGTTTTGACATTTTGACTTGTAAATAGCATTAGACAGAAGGGAATCCATCGTTAAAACCAAAAATAAAAAAATCCTAAAAATATCTTTAAGCAATTCGATATTTTGATTCATTTGTTTTTAAATATTGATAAATCGATTATTGATATACTAATATCTATACGGAGAAGAACAAAATCCACCCCCAATTAAGAGTTGACCTGAGCGAAGAGTCCTTAAAGCGGGCTAACTCTTTATGGCCGTGGAGATAAACATCGAAATACCATCCGCCTCTTTATCTTCCCGAAGGGTTAATGGCTTTTTTTATGATTTAGCAATCAAATCCTCCGACCCCGATGTCCTTTCTTGACTGTCGATCCTTCCAGGATCAATAAAACAATAATTTCTTGCTATCACTGCCTGCCTTCGGTAGTATTATGGCGCTATTTGTTGGTTTTATTAGAACATTAAAGCTTGAGATATAGGTTTTTTACTATTGTTGGAAACAGAGTGGTTTAGCGGTAGAGCTCTGAGTTCCCGTGTCGAAGGTCCTGGGTTCTAATCCCGCTGAAGACAGATTTTATTAAATCCGTTAGCAGCAGGAAATCGATCCTAAGGGACCTGGGACCTACTGAGGCTCACCCATTGTCTATAAAGTGGGTATCCAAGATAGCGGAAAAAATCTGCCGATTGAGCGTGATTTAGGACAAATCACCTTCCTGCAAAACTGTAATCCAGGAAACTTTACAGTCTCTACAACTTAATGAAACATATAAACAGATCCTTCATCGGTTGTAGTGGTACAGGTTTTTGGGGTGTCACGATGAGCTCAGAACTTGAAATAGAATTCATAGATCGAGATTATGTCAGAACTTTTTAAAAATATATTTTCTTTAAGGACTTAAACATTTTTTTAACATTAGTGCATAATCTTATGGATTTAAAGTAAGTAGGATGATGTTAGCTTACCAGGATGAATTGAGTGTATGTCTGAGTAACTAATCAAGCAATGATATGGTGTGAACCAATATAAACCTAGACAAAATAACTGTACCATTACAACCTTTGAAGGTTCTTAAGTTCAGGATATGGTAGAGTCCATACCTGTCCATACTTTGTCCATCTAAGACAAAGGTTGTGCTGGAAGGTTATTTGTTCAGGCTCATGCTAGTAGAGAAAACACTCATATAACACTCATACACTGAAATAGCAGATTAGAAGGACGAGAGGTCATCTTCTTTTCCAACGCCTCGGAGAATCATCGGGAATTGAAGAGGAGTTTTGAAACAAATGTGTATGAGTGGGACTAAGGATTTTCATCAAAAGACTGATATCGGGTTCGGATCAAATCAGCAACAAATGGGACATACGGTATGATTATTCGTATCAAAGTAAGGGGTATTGAGGATTTTACGAAGAATTTTGGAAAAGAATTAGATGGCTTTGTGGAGCTCCAAAGCTCTACTTCGGGTGTCCAAATAAAATAGATCTTAAGGTAGTCATGTATATGAGTCTTTAGTAATGAATTATAAGCTTAGGGTGTCTGTATAGTGAGTGTTGAAGTAGCCTGAAACGGATTAATTGTCACTAGTTAACCTCTGTTTTAAAATATGCTAAATAGAAGGATCTCACTCAAATCCCTACTTGCAAAACAGTTTGCTTGGAAACAGAACCCTCCGTTCGATTTTCTGAACCTTTCATAGGTTCTAATGGGATAGGATTTTTTGTTTATACATGTACTGTACACTAATGTACTTTTTCAAAAGTAAAATAATTCTAAAACCCACATTTTTCGAAAAAAAGGAAAAAATATTAGTGAGATTGGAATAGCATTAGTACACTAATAGTGACACAAGTGCCTCCTGACAGACATCCTCTGAAGTTTTGATAAAGTTTTGATGAGTGATAGAGAGATAACTATACTCAATTCTTTCATGATCATAACTCAAAAATACCGATATTTGAGTTGTGTCACTTTAGTAGAGAAAACACCCATTGGCGGTACACAATACCAGTACTTTGGTAGTACAATACCAGAGCGATATTTGTAATGCACTTTTGATTCTCATAAACTCTTTATAAACATCTGTAATAAATTAAATATATATATAAATATGGAAGAAATAGTGCCATCAATATTATGAAATTTAAAAAATCAGCTGTTTTCGAATTTTTCCAAATTCTAAAAACATATGTTCTTTTACATCACCATGGTACCTTATAATTACATGAGGCACAAGATGAATCCAGCCAATAGGAAAAAGATGTTTAGGTCTTGTGATAACCAAAATGAGGATGCCACGAAGAGGAAGCATTAGTTACATCGATAGTCCTCTCTCCTCCTCTCTAGAGTAACCGGAAATTAGATTAATTAAACGAAAGTGGAAATAGTAAATAAAACTAGCGTCATATGATGAGATCATATGATCCGCGTCCTCATTGGCTAAATAGCACGAGCAGTCCTTGCCATTCCCTGGGGGGGAATCACCACCGTTTCCTTGGCAACGAGCAATCAACTTCTGTCGACGGACTATTTTTAAACCTGGAAAATTAGTGAGGATAGGATGCATCCACTCTCAGGGTGGTTTTACTTAGCGAAGCTAAAAATAACCTGCAGTATTTCGCACTATTTTAGCATGCTAAATACTAGTGCATAGAAAAATATAACTGCATAATGGCTCTTGTACATTTATTTTTACATTTTTTTTCTAACACTTAATATTATTAGATAGTCTGTGATCCGAAGAGAAAAAATTTTACTCTCCATACTAGAAATTTACTTTAACATTTTATATATGGTTTATGTGAAAAATTTACTAATTACAGATTTAGTTGCATAATTTACTGGCTTTACTCTTGTATATTAATTTACTAATATTACTTTAGGTAATATTTTAACAAAATCCAGCATTTTTAATAAGGAATAGTCTTTATTATTGTAGAGTCTATACTTTTTCTAGTGCAACGGTTTAAGCATGGAGGTCATTTGTTAGCATCCACACTAAACCGGCAAGTTTTCTTAACATTATGGGTAATCTCATTATAGAGGCAGGGTGAGCTCCAGGAGGGTATGTAGATCGTACAGATTCTCTCCCCGCTTGTTAATAGATTAAATAGATTATCTGCCACAGTCTGATTCGTGCCCGGAAACTTCAGCACAGCAACTCAGGACTACACAACAATGAGCTCCTCCGCAAAATAATATTTAAAACTACTATTTCGATACATTCTTAGCAGCCGGAGATGGATACTATGGGATCTAAGAACCTCCTAGGGCCACCCTGCCTCTGTAAAGTGGCTATCCAAATGAGGGGGGGATCTGGCGGTTGAGCGTGGTCTAGGATAAATCACCTCCCTCCAATCCTTTCATTCACTATTCCGGTCCACCGTTGTCCAAGAAACATGCAGTCTCTACCATGTACTGAGTCCCAGACCCTTCATGGGTTGTAGTGGTACAGGAAAATTTCAATACATTCAGAAGCCGTGGATGCTACTTTTCTATATCGACATCTCTACTACATTCCCAGATCAAAATTATAATTTTAGATATCGGACGTCGACTGTAGTGTTCTTTAACTTGTTGAACATTAATTAAAACAACTCGTTCAAAATTGGTCTGGAGTTTTTAAGGTTGCTGATAACTAATTGATATCAAATATCAAACTACCTACTCACCTAGACATCGAAATATCAGATAACGTTTAACGCAAGGCATTCAACCCGTATTTAAATTAGACGAGACTGGATGAGTAAGGCCCCACCAAAATGACTAAAACTACTCCATGACCTGTCTCGTCGTTCCTGAATGACTCAGGCTCTCTAATTCTATGACTCACTCTACCAGAAGAAGTACTCACTGAATGACACCTATCAGAAACAGAGGATTATCAGGTATTTTTACTATTAACAAAAAATTATAATATTTAATAAAAGATTGAAATCTTCGTATCCAATAAATTTGACCTCAGTGTTTCTTTTTCCTCCTTGATTAACAGTAATATGAAGCCTTTGAAATGATCTGTAGCTCTTGAGCAGGTCTTTACGCCTTTGTCTTTTGAATCTTCTTCTACGAAGTCCTGGTAACAGGGAATAGGAAAGAGAAAGAGCAAGCGAATTTTGGTGTTGATGAGTGAAATTTTGTGTATTTGCTGTGAATATATCATTTTACAGTGGGAATGTTCATGTCGTTTATGGTCTACTTCGAAATAAACCAATGAACATCAACATACATAAATCATGTAACACATACAAGCTATGAGGGGATCGGGATAAGTGCTTTGTAGAAGCTGTACTGTTTCCAAGATAGTATTGTATGAACTGTGAAAGTTGTATATCTCGATGAAGCCTAAATTGGCGGAACGTTGACTGGTCAGCTATTTCCAGTCTTTTAGACTTAAGGCTGCACTTTTGGTGATTTTCTGTACTGAATTATAATTTATAACTTTTACATTTTTTTTTTAGCTGGGGTTTTTTTTTTTGCGTTTTAGCTGATTTTATAGAATTATTTTACTTTTTTATACATTTACACGTGTTTAATACGATATTGACAATCTGCCTGTCTGCATTCTTTTAATTAAATATGTACAATAAATGTACTCTTCATGATGAAAGACTCATTCATTGGTTCACGAGGATACAACAATGGACAAGTCACAGCCTCCTTCGACCTTCTGTCTAGTCGAGTGCCGCAATGTCGAGGGAGCGTGGACAACAGACGAAGATAGAAAAAATGTTTCTTAAGTGCGACTACGAACCAAGAGAGGAATTAGCCGTAGACCGGAAACGAACACTATTTATAGTGTGAGAGCGGAAGTCGGGGGAGGCTCTCCTCAAGTTTCCTGTTTTATCCTTCCGGCCTCCCCCCACTTCCGGTCCCCGGCTCTGCCTCCGGAGGAAAAAATGGATGTCCTCTCTCAGGATGTGCTACCTGGCGGGGGAGATCTTCCGCGGATCTGTTTGCAATCGATTCATCCAACTTCGGTAGTTATGAGTGAGATCGGAATGTTGATAAAGTCTGAATCTTAAGATCTGTACACATTGTAGAATGCAAATTAATTTAAGCAGAATCATATTTATATAAAGTATTGCAAACCTCTGCGGTTAGGCGCCAAACAGTCAAGCGATGATTTCTAATGCATTATATTTATGAAATTGTAAAATGGTCAAGGGGCAAGTGACTTGATCTTTCTGCCCTGATAATGGTCTAAAACTTAGGTCGAAGTGTAGGCACGAATAAAATAACTAAGACATATTTTGTGTAATTTATAGACTACAGTGATTTATTCAAGATCAACCTTAACAGCCAGATTTTTCCTCATTTACGGGTACAAAATTTATAGAAGCAGAGTGAACACCAGACAGGTATTCATTCCACAAGGTTCATCCAAATAACCTTCTGGTAGTTATATCTCACATGTTATCGTGTTCAGTGAGCGGTGTATCTCAGTGCTCAGTTTCAGAACTGAAGTTTCTGGTTTCCAAGGTAGATAAATTAAATAATCTGTTACTAAGGGACCTACAGAACCTCTTGGCACTCATCCAGTCTCTTTAAAGTGGTTATTCTTAATTAGAGGAAAAACCTAGCAGTTGAGTCTGATGTCGGTGATTTCACGTCCCTCCCCAGATATGTGCAGCAGGATACGAAGAAACAGTACAGTCTCTATCATATACCCAAACCCCTTCATGGATTATAGTGGTACAGGTTTTTTCGTATAGTTTAACTCTAGAACTACGAACCGGTCAAAATGACCGGCTGGATCATTTATTTATAACATTTCTTCTTTAAGTCTTATTTTATAATTTACTATAATGTCATGACTTTTATTAAATTGTGTATACAATAATATTATAAATTATTTCGTTCTTACGCTTCTAATTTTCAGAGATATCTACGTGTTATACCTAAATATGCGACCGGTCATGAAAATAAACGAGAGGAATCGGGATAAAAACGGGAAGAATCGAGAAGAAAACAGATAAAAACTGGAAGAGGTTATTTGTCTATACATGTACTGTACACTACATAAGTTTTTTTTTTTTTCAAAAGTGACATAATTCTAAAGCCTACATTTTTCGAAAATAAGGAAAAACTATTAGTGAGATTGGAATAGCATTAGTACACTAATAGTGACATAAGTGCCTCCTGACAGACGTGCTTTGAAGTTTTGTTGAGTGATAGGGAGATATATACCCATTTCTTTCATGATGATAACTCAAAAATACCGATATTTGAGTTGTTTCACCTTAGTAGAGAAAACACCCATTTGTTAATGATGACAAGTTTTGTTAATGATGATTAAATAACTTCCTTTTCAGCTGTTGTAGCTTAATTAGAGAGTCAATCAGATTTGGTTTATATAATTTGATTAATTATTTTACATCTATGTTGCATAATTACTTTACTCAATTTCTATTAAAAAGTTTTTGAGGCCGGTGGGGGGACAATGGACGGTCTTCGACTTCTAGATTAACGAATATCTTTTTGAATGATTAATTTTGTTGATAGGATCGCGTATATTAGCTTTAGTTTTCGAGTTTGAGACCAGATGTGAAAGATAAACTATTTATTCTGTTAATAGCCATAAATCGACTCTAAGGGTGGGGGTCACCTTAGGTGTAGTGCCTAGCAATACCAACTAAATGAAAAAATAAACAACTTATTGGGCCTAGGTTCGCGGTTTCCCGGCTGGGCAACTGGACGGCCTTAGATTTTTTTAAATGGGGGTAGGAATCATTAAAAGGGGTGTGAAATGAGAATACCAAGTATTTATAGTGGCAGGTAATAGCTAAAGATTCCTATACTAATTATACCTGTAGGGCAAAAATTATAGACCAATTGGAAGCATAAAGTGACGTTTAATGATTAAACAACGTAAGGTGCTGCACTAATGATCTCAATGATCCAAATTCGAGACCGGGTGTGGCAAACAGGTTTTTCAATCTGTTCTAGATTGACCATGTGGGATCTTCCGACTCTCCTGAGGTTCATCCAGTCTCTAAAATGTGGGTACCCTAAATTAGCGGGATTTAAGGAACGGGTTAGCAGTATTTAGAGTGCTGAGTTGCTAAGTCTAAGGTTCCTGTATCAAATACGGTTGTGACAGACTAATAACTTATTTCGTAAACAGCCACGGATCCACCGGTGTGATTTGCAGACCCTTCTTAGGCTCATCCAGCCTCTGTAATGTGAGTACCGTTAATCAGCTGGAACTCAGGAGAGAGGTGGAACGGGATGGAACGGGGTGTTGAGTGCTCAGTTGCTATGCTGAAGGTTGTTTCAAATCCGGCTGTGACAGATAAATTATTTAATATATTTAATGTGGGTGGATCTGCAGACCCAGCTTCTCTTGGTACCGTTAATTGTGGGAAAAACCACGTGACCGTGGACACATCAGCTCTCTGCACAAGCATTGGCTTTGAAACAGAACAGACTCTCCCATTTCCTAAAGCCAAGGCCCTTCCATAGTTGTAGTGGTATAGGTTTTGATCTTACCTTTTTTTCAGTGTAAATGGTGATTTACCCTGATCTCTGCCATTTCGCATCCTTGCAAAGCGTTTGCTTTAAAAAAGCACAATCCCGAATAAGTAGTGAACACATTCCCATTCATAAGAGTCGGTTGTACTACGGGAAGTGGAAACATGACATTCTTGAAGTACATGTTATACTTCATTGCTACGAGGGTGACATGTTCTTCTTTCCGTAGTACAACCAACTCGTTAGAACTCTCCCCGGCAGACGGTATAAGTACCATGCTGTGGTTGCTAATGTGGAAAATAAAATTAAAAAAAAGAACAGTTGTAAATAATTTAATAAAGAGCATTTTATATCTATCTATCTAAATCTTCCCATTCATACTTTGGAGTGGTGTATTTTTTCCGTTGCATTTGTGCTCCGTTTGGGTAAACTGTGTTGTTTTTTAGGTCTACAAATTAAATTACACCTCCTGTATGATGTTGTTACAATTCCCCATCATCTCTTCTCACCCCCCCCCCAAAAAAACCCTGCACCCATAAGATCCAGAAACAGAGACAGGATATTTAGAGTTTCTATATTTAAGAGAGAAGCGTCCTATAAACCTTGGCTATTTTGCATTGGGTTGTGTTGAAGCTTGTTGCAATAGTTAACACAAACATCCTCTGGCCTGTGGCTCTATTTCTGTATTACACGTTCCTTCCAGTTCGTTTTCTCACCATGCTGCACAATACTTGACGGAGGGTTCAGTAGAAAATTATGAAGCGAGCATCGTTTGTATAAAACACTTCATTCTTCACTTGCTATGAAAGAAACAAAAAATATACAGAATAGAATACAGAAATAGAAAATGAACTTTATTCTGGAACTAAGTCCCTTTAGAATAACAAACATGAACAGAAAATGAAACACACACACACATATATATATATATATATATATATATATATATATATATATATATATATATATATATTACAGCCTGGAGAAAGCAGAGCATATAGCTAATACCAAACATTTTTTTGTAGAACTCTAGGTCCAAAAAAATTGACCACTAAAACGCATGAAAGCCATCGGGTTAAAATGGTACCTGAACAATATCAGGTACTCTTCAATAACTCCTACCCTAATCTAACTAGGTAGGCAGACTTTAGATCTCCCACAGTAGCATCGTCCGATTAGCCGTAGCAGCGTAGACTGAATAAACGGGAGCGGAGTGGCTCAGTGGTAGAGCACTGAGTTCCCATGCCGAAGGTTCTGCGTTCAAATCCCTCTGCTGATAAGGCTTTTATTTAATCTGTTAGCAGCCGGAGATGAATCCTTTGGGATCTAAGACCCTCCTGGGTCTCATCCAACATCTAGCAAGATGATAAATAACCAAATAAGGATTAAAAATTCGTCGGTTGAGCGTTGTCCAAGAAACAGTACAGTCTCTACCATGTACTGAATCCCAGACCATTCAAGGATTGTAGTGGTACAGGTAAATGAATAAACAAAAAACTATATATAGGGGCATCAATTTAGTTGTCAATCAACAAATCCTTATATATTTTTATTAGCATTGGATGGAATCAACCGGGAGGTTATGCTACTAAGGAGGTTACACAAATATGAACAGTATGTATCTTGAAGATTAAAGATCTTTGTAGAGAAAGATGGAAAACATTTTCGAAAGTATAGGTAAATATTGAATAATGTTAATGAACAAATGATTAATAATAACCAAATTAATGAATTTATAAAACCACCATCCTTCCAACTCTTACTTACGGATGTCAAACTTGGCTGCTAACGCTGAAGGATGAACAACGTCTACAGGTATTCGAAAAAAAAGGTGTTACATAGAATATTCGGTCAAAAATGATGAGGCCATGGGGGGAATAAAGGAGATTACATAAAGCGGAAATGCGAAGCATGCATCCAGTAAATATTATTCAAGTGATGGCGTCACGACGATTAAGATGGGCCTGCAAAGTTCCTGGACTTAGTAATGAACGAAATCCTAAGATGTTAACAAACGCTGTGCCGACTGGGAAGCGTTTGAGGAGTAGACCGAGACGTATGTGGGTCGCTAAGCCTTATTATTATTAGAGGACAAATAATAATACAATTGATGATATATAATAAAGTATAGTAACTGTTGTCAAGCAATTTCACCAAGAACCTATTTCTTGGTTTTAAAAACATTCCTATGTTTTATGTCCTATACCTACAGAACCACATAGGATTTGTATTGAGATTACATACATAATGCATAAATGTTTCAATTGAAAATTAATTAATTAATCTAGTGAAAATTATATTGAAATTGAGTCTAATTGAAACATCATTGTAATATACTGTACCACTACAACCCATGAAGGGTCTTGGGTTCAGTACATGGTTGAGACCGTAATGTTTTTAAGACGACAGATAGGCAGATCGAGCCTCAACCTCAAAGGTTTGCCCCAGATAAAGTTACCCACTACATAGAGGCTAGGTGAGCCCCTACAAAGGGTCTGCAGATCCCACAAGGTACATACCTCACTGTAAACATACTAAATAATTAATCCTTTTAGTGTTGAGCTAACTTTCACATATTTTGCATAAATTGCGAAAGGATTTTTGAAAAAAGGTACCTTATTAATTACTGCTACGACACGTCTGCACAGATCGATACCTAAAATCAAACTGGGCAATAGTCGATATTCCGACGCTCCGCAATTTATACGCATTAATAGAGAGTCTAATTATCGACGGTTCGCGCTCTAAGGGTTAAACTACCACAGGAGCTTCTAAAATTTATTATTAGTTTTTTTTGCATATTCATATAGTATTTAAATAAAACATTTATATTGTTACGATTATTTTATCCTACATAATAATAATATGATGTAATAAATATTATTTCGCATTAAATGAAGGATATGATATAAAGTGGAACGAGGACATAAAAAGCATAACAAGAGCAGCATTGAGGTGACGGAAAGATGCGGACATGTGCAAACACAGATGTGCCTTCCATATCTACGCTCTACGATATACACCTTCTATATCTGTTTATATTTGTCTACTACAATATAATACTATGCTATATATAATACTACACTATACACGCTATAATACTATGCGAAATATATAATTATTACCTCGCTGTTTGCTGGCCAATTTAGTCAAGAAACACAAAAAAAAAATCCGTTTTTATTTGAGTTAAGTTTACATACTACTTATTCATATTACAAAATTTTATTAATTTGGAGACATTACAAATTTCCTACCGTTAAACAATTTCATATTCCTTTCCGATTTTTCATATCTGAAGACACTATGATGTCTTGTGCCAAGTACTAAGTCATGTACTAAAGCATAAACATGGCTTAATCTTTGAGGCAAGCATATGGAAGGATCAAGTGGGGAGTCTCCTGTATTTTGTAACAAAAAAAATATGTAAAAGCTTAGATAGAACTAAAATATACTCTTTAACAGAAAACAAATTTAAAATGTAGAACATTAGCGATGAATACAAAAATTTATTTTATGGAGAAAAAAAGCGTGGGATACTTTTTAAGATATTTTCATAATGACTTTAATTTACCCAATATCAGTTAATATAATATTGACAACAATTAACATCAAGTACCCCTGGTTTTTTTTACGATAAAAAGAATGTTTTGTTCATCACTTTATTCTTTTTTTAAACTTTTTAGTTTTATTTCCAAATAAAGCGTTTATTTAAGTTGTTCAAGCTATAATTTGTATTTATTGCTAAATATACGAAATTCCCCAGTCGATCCTGCCAGTAGCCATGTATGCC
Organism: Troilus luridus; assembly: GCA_964056705.1. Lineage (NCBI taxonomy): Eukaryota > Metazoa > Arthropoda > Insecta > Hemiptera > Pentatomidae > Troilus > Troilus luridus. Next base: position 110,518,243 of record OZ057414.1, on the reverse strand, counting down.
TTAGTAATTGGCACTAATCATCGGATATGAAAAATCGCTAATCCTGAAAATCCTGTTCAGGATAATGAGACAAAGTTATGAAATTATTGCATTGTCATCGGTCCTTGAGAAGTGTGAATACGTTCAATTTAATTCGATGTTTTGAAGTGGCCGAAAATCGAATTTAAAGATTCCAAGATTCCGTTACTTATATAGGTACTTACAGTCGAATGTAATAAAAGCGTATTAAAAAAAATAAAGTTAAAAGAATAAGAAACTTGATCTGTATTTTTATAGCCAATAATAAATATGTTTTTGCTAAAAAAACTCATTTGAAATCGTTAAGAAAAAAAAACAATAAAATTTTGTAGGTTGTTGTTACAAATATTCTTCCCAAAAGGAGATGAAAGTTTCTTTATTTTACTTTAAAATCGTAGTATGATAAATACATATAATAACATATAAATAACATACTTATAACAAATATAAAAACAACTTATAAAAAAAGTAAAAGAGGATAATGAAACCGACTACTAGTTTTTTATAATAAAAAAAAACTGTCGTTGGATCGGACTAGTACTAGATAATTAAAAAATTTCCCACCCTATATATTGGTTACGAAAATTTTTAAATAAAAGAAAAATTCTCATATCCTTTATAGATAGACTTGTTTAAGCAATTTTTTTTTTACTTATGAAGTTAACGAACAAGTAATGGAGTAATCCTAGTTGCATCAGGAACAAGTCTCATGAGAAGTGTACCGATTGAGAAAATAAAACTGTACTTCATGTCCTCCTTTAGTGTGACTAATATAATTACATAACTATACTGCATAATATGAGTAGCTCATTTTCAAATCTTTTTTTATCAATTTATGGAAACAATTTCCAAATTGGTATGACTTAGTTTAAATTTATAGTTTTTATTTTGTTGGTTGCCAAAATTTTCAGTTGATGGATAAAGGACGATTTGGAAATGAGCAACTCATATAAAAAGAACAACATTTTAATTAAAAATATTATTATTATATGTACTATTAATTTTACTTAATTACCTTTATCATATATCTTTAATTCTATTTACTTGATATATTATTCTTATTAGTAGTATACAGTTGTAAATTTCAATAAACATTTTTTTTTAAATCGATAAATTCCATTTTTTTAATTAAAATTAAAATTAATTGTATGGTGTGTAACGCCTAATAAAGAAGCCATGAGCAGTGGCGTTGCGATTTGCCTTTTTTTTTCTAATATTTATAATTTAACTGGTCGAGCATGACAAAAAAATAACCAAAAATAGTAACTCTTGTTTATTATTTTAAGTATTTTATTTGAAGTAGAGAGTTAGGTAAAACTGCTCCAGGTGAGTGCTCTAGAGTGTTAGTGTATTTTGAGTTTCTATAATTAATTTCTATAATAAATTTTGAAATGTAACAACTAAAAGCTATAAGCCCAGAAGTACAACGGACACTCACACGAGAGCTGTGAGCTTGGTCATGAGAACAATTATGGTTTACTTAACCTAAACCTTAACCTTTGCCAGAACATTTAACCCCGACCTAGGTTTCCAATTCTCCAATTCACCAATTAGATGGAATAGTGCAACTCAGAACTCATTAACTGACTCACCTCTTCTTCATTTCCTTTATTCTAGGTATATTATATTACTCTACAGAGGGGAGCGATACTTGAGTAGGGTGTTGGGTAGGGAGCCGAGGCCGGCTCTAGCTTATAAATATATATTTGGATTATAAAAAGGGTGTAAACTGGACTGAAATTTATCTAATATTTCATAACACAATAAAAAACCTTTGTCCAGTCCAAGTATGCTTTTAATAGGCCGTTTCGACGTTAAATGCCATTTTCAATTATTTATATAAACAACTCTTGTATCCTTTCATCTTAGTAAATAACTTGAAAAATTTACAATTCATAAAATCTGTAAATTATCAAATACAAAAATAATAATATAATAAATACAAATTTATAAAATATGTTATTAACTAAGATGAAAGGATACCAGATTTTTATACAAATGATTGAAAATGACATTTAATGTCGAAACGTCTTATTAAAAGGATACTTGACTGGATAAAGGTTTTTTATTGTGTTAATGAAATATTAGATTTGGTTAACTGTCATGAATCTATTCTTTGAGATACAATAAAATAAATTAAATTTTTTAATTAAGGTTAAATGTTGAATAATATTTTTTTATATCTCGTTCGTCTTCCCCCCCCCCCTTGTAATGAGAAAGGGAAATATTGAATACAATTTATTTTCCTCCTATTGGGTGGATATGGGGTGATTTTTTTACTATCATTTCATTTTTTTTTTAATTAATGCAGACTCAGTGTCAATATTGGTACCGGATTCTTTCTAAGTATTTTTTTCTTTTTTGTTGATTTTTACCCCCTTATAACAGTAAAATTGTATACGAATTTTGCCCTTAAGGAAGTTATCAAAATTTCTGAGGAGATGGAAACCTGTTGTAGATGGAAGTCTGGCGAGTAATATGTGGGAGTACTTCGTAACCCACCTCGTCTATTTTCTTTACTGTCTTTCGTGAAACATTTTTTTATTTATTTAAAAACCCTTTCTTGCCTTACGCCAATGTGGGTTTTGACAGTATTAATTATCAATAAGATCTTTCGTTAAACATGAGATCTGGCGTTGTCCTGTATAGGTCCCTTCCGATTAATCAGTGCAGGTTAAGTTTTTGTTCATTATGTCAATATCTCTGCAGTGATGGCTTTACCTCTAGGTAGAAAGGAGAAATGAACTATTTATGAATTAATAATTCATCTAAGGAATCACCATCTAATATCTTCTCAAACCAATGTTTGGTCCGTTCGTTACAACACCCTTTCGCGAACGCGGTGGTAACGTTCTTGGCAGCTTGGGCTGCCGAGTGTCCAAGTTTATACTCATAAAAAAATACACGAAAATCACTCGTTTTCATGGTGATATTTGAAAGTATATTAAACAATTATATTGAGAGATTATTGAATACATGGGAGAGAAAGATAGTTAAAAGAGTGTATGGCCCAACCAAGGAAGGAAATTGTTTCCGCATGAAAAGGAACCAAGAACTTAACCTAGGTCCTATGTTGAGAACCTGACATAGTTTCTTGTATTAAAAAAGCAAGATTGAGATGGATGATGATGATGATGATGATGATGATACTAAACAATGTCTGTTCAATTTTAGTGACAGTAAAAAAAAAGGGTGGATTTATGTATTAATCTATAAACAGCTAATTACAAATCTATAAACTTAAGCATAGTGAAAAACAGAAGTCCACTACTTCCACTTTGAATTTTAAAAATAATAAAATCAGACATTTCATATGAAGCGACCCAATAGTACGTAATATTACCAAAGCGATCTTCAACATTTCATTTTTGTTATTCTAGTGATGGGGCAAACTATTAATTGAAATAGTTGGTTAGATTTCCTGTCTAGCCTGATTTTCCTTGTTTTTGCTAGTGCTACGGCCAAATTGGGTATCTACTCCGCAGGTTATCGCTTCGAGTTGAGTCACCACAAGTTTTAACAATTTTGAGGTATATACGGGGATGTATACACGGGGAAGAATGTTCATTGAACATTACTATAATTAGGATCTAGTTGACATACGTCAATATATTATTTATAATTTATTTTTATTAATTGTTATTTTTATGGTAATTATTTTAAAATATTTTTGTTTTGGAGAGAGATTTGCCCTGGCCAGGTTTCGAACCCGGGTGGTCTGCTTATCCCCTATATCTATATCCCCGTATACATCTAAAACACTGGTAGCTCAGTGGTTTAGAGTACTACCACGGAGAAGGAGACGACCCGGGTTCGAATCCCGGCCAGGGCAAAACTTTACTCTTCAAAACAATAATATTTAAAAATAATTACCACCACAAAAATAACAATTAATTTCGAAGTATAAATATGTTTGTTGAAATGTTAATTTAAAGATGAAATGATTGCCGAAGTATTCACAGAGTTACATTCTCTTTTCCATACTGAAGCTCATGATAACTTGTATTTTTGGAAAATATTAAAAGGGAAATGAATGAAAACTCTAAGCGACTACCTGCGGAATAATTACCCCAAATTGTCCGCTGGGAGTGATGTCCGTAAGGAAAGGTTTCTATAAATAATAATACTATAAATTACTGAAATATTTCTAGAAAAAAATGTTTAAGGACGCATAATAGGATCCTTTAAAGGTCCGGTTGCAGTTGGAAGGCTAATCGGTCTGATAAACCTAAAAAGGCATCGAGCTGACTGGAGAATGCCAGGCGAGCAGAAGCCCCACACGCCAGGTTGAAATCCCGCCAATGATTCCCAGACCCGGAGCAACTCTAGGCTCTAGTTTCCGAGAAGGAATTGAGTCACAGCTTCTTCAAAGGTTATAGGTCCCTAGCGGTCAACTCTTGAGAGCACAGGACAATCGTAGATATAAACACAAAGAAATTATAAAAATAAATACGTAGTATTAAAAAAAATTGAGATAAACAACCAATTCAACTAATCAACGTCAAACATTATGTGGGCAGAAAACAAATTTTAAAAAACATGAAGAATACTGTAGTCCGAGACAACAACCGAGAGAGTGGTCATATGGGCACCACACTTGGCCGTCATATTTCCACCGAATCAAATGTAAGCTCATAATAGAGGCTCGATGAGTCCCAGAATAAATTATTTATCTGAAACAGTCAGATTCGAACTTGAGACCTATAACCAGACCCTACTGTAGCTAATCTAGGGCATAGTTTCCAAGAAGGAAGTGAATCACCACTCCTTCAAAGGTTATAGGTCTCTAGCGGTCAGCTGGTGAGAGCAGATGACAGTATTTGTAGAAATGAATTGAGATAAATGACCATCCCAATTAATCAGCATTAAAGATGCGGTCGATCAATATCCCCATGAAAGGTATTGTGTTCAGTACATGGTAGGGACCGTATTGTTCCTATGATGAAGGTTGTGCTGGGAGATTATTTGGCCGAAGCATGTCCAACCACTAGGTTTTTCCACCAATTTAGCGTACATATATTGTAAAGGCCAGGTGAGCCCCAGGAGGATCTAAAGATCCCACATGGTCGATTCGTGGCTATTAACAAATCAAATAAATTACCTGCCACAGCCGCAGTTGAACCTTCAGCATACCAACTCAGCGGTTTACCCATTAAGCGATTTGAGTTTATGTCACCATATTATGTAAACCATATATGTAAACATGTGTTTATTACCATATGTCTGATTATCGTTTCATATTCATTGTAAGTGGAGTTATACAAGATTAGGGAGTACAAAAGCACTGTAAACAATTTGTTTTATTTTTAGCCATGGTTTACTCGAAGGGTTATTGGGAATTAAAGAGGTAACTGATTTTGAAACTTAAGGGTTTGAGTGGAAATAAAGTTTGGCATGAAATGACTGATATCGGGTTCGGGCCAAATCAGTAACTAATGGGACATTGAGGTTTTTATGGATGACTTTATTCGTAACAAAGTTAGAAGAGCATTGGGGATTTTACGAAAGAATTTGGATAGTAGTGATAAGAGATGGATTCCATAGTACAGCTCTCAAAGCTTTACTCCGGAAGTCCAAATAGGTCTTTTAATAGTCGTGTATATGAGTTTTTTGTAATTAATTGAGAGCTTAGGGCGTTTGTCAAGTAAATGTTTTAGTAGCCTGAAGTTGGGGGCTGTTCTTGTCTTTGCAGTCTAGTAAGTATTAAGTAGAATTTAAATATAATAATGCTTTATTTGTGTATTTTAACATGAGAATAAATACGGATCGGACGAGAATAAATACGGTTGCAGGAGACAAAATAAATATAACCGGGGTGGAATACGAGAGTGCAACGACCCCTGAGTTGTTGCGGATGTTTGAAGGATTATATCGGAATTGGACATTACTTTCTGCTGACGACATAAGGAAGAAGCCATTAGGATAATTGGCAAGATCTCTAAGGCCGTGAGATCCCAGCAGGTTTCGACAGTTCAGCCGTTTCTATACTCTTGCTGATTGTTAGCTCTCTAGAACGCTGAGCACTCAATACTATGTGTCCCTGTAGGCGTTCTGTCTCCTCAGCTCCTATGGGAATTCAATAAATAAGAAAATAATTCTAGGGAGAAATAAGAAAAGTGGCTAGAAATAAACTGTCTGCCATTCGCCATCTTCTGAAAGTCCCTGTCCTCTTTGGATGTTGTCGATAACAACGACTCATCTCATTTTACTACTTGGGCCTTACAATGGACTGAAGACTTATTTGACTAATTTGAAGAAAAGGTTGAATCACCGACTCTCACCCATAAGGAGACTACCACAAAAATAAACTATCTCTAATTAACAAAATTATTATTATTATTAGTCATAAAGCTGCCGAAGTGGAAAACGCTAAGTAAAGATGGTTCACGTTTGGGGCTTCGTGTTCTTTTTATTTCCCCACCAGGTTTTCATTCTTTGCGAGAATTCAGCTTTTCTTTCTTCGCTACATTTTGTTCCAGTTCTTTGCGCTTTTCATAGGCTCCCATTTTTCAACTTAAAGTTTAAATGTGCTTCTTGTTTTCATATCAGTAATTTTGGCTAATTCCAAGTCTCTAACCACCTTTTAATAAACTAAACAGCAAAAATAACGGCGCACCCTATATTTTTCGATAAATATGTGCTTAAATTACATTCTGATCGTATTGTTTGTTTTGGTCCGGTTAGATAACGGCTAGAAAGACTTTTATATCAATAATCCCCTACAAAGACCTTTATTGCCCAAGGAATAATAATGATTTCCACATTATTTTATCTGCTGTTATTGTGTAGTTACGTTTCATTTTTACATTCACGTTCATTTTCGCACCTTTTTTTTTTTTTTTAAAGCCATTTTTTTTTCTTCTTCTTATCCTGTTTGCTGTTTAGAATGGTTTTACCCACCGAAACGGTCGCGAGGATCGTCGCGTTGGTAGAGGATGGGAGAAGCCAGCGCTATTAGGCTTGATCCTTAGGGCTACCAGAAACCAACGTTCCCAGGGCAGTCCAGAGGTACAAGGAGGCTGGTAAGTTAACCAGGAGGCCAGGTTCAGGTCGGCCCAGAGTGACTCTTCCCGCTGACGATAGATTTATTGTGAAGCAGACGTTAAGAAATCACTTTCAAACAGCCCGGGAGACCAATCAAAGGCTTCGAATTGCCCGAAATGTGAATATCAGTGGAGATACGGTGCGGAGACGGCTTCATGGAGTTCACCTTCAATCAAGGGCCCCAGCTCTGGGAGTTCAGCTCACCCCAGCACACCGGGCATCTCGTCTCATGTTTGCTCGGGAACAGTCAGCGTGGACAGTAAACGACTGGGCTCAACTACTGTTTTCAGACGAATCGAGATTTTCACTATTTGCTTCAGATCATCGGGTTAGAGTGTGGAGAAGGCCAGGACAGCGATTTGCACCTCGCAATATCTCCGAAAGGGTGCCTTACGGAGTTGGGTCTGTAATGGTTTGGGGTGGAATCACTTTAGTGGCGAAGACTAATCTCCATGTGTTCCAGAGAGGGAATCTAACTTCACATAGGTACATATTCGAAATTCTGGAAGAGTATGTAGTATCATTCGCCCCTGTCATAGGCGATGATTTCATGTTAATGCATGACAACGACGGCTACATGTTGCGAATGTGGTTACCGACTATCTTAATGAAGTCGGTATACTCACCCTACAGTGGCCGGCCCGCAGCCCCGACCTTAATCCTATAGAACACCTATGGGATGAGGTAGGGAGGTGCATCCGAAGGCAGTCAGATCTTCCAATGGACATTCAACACCTCAGAACCGCGCTAGTGGAAGAATGGGACGGCATCGAACAGGAAAGAGTTTCCAGCTTAATCAGCAGCATGCCAAGGAGAATCCAGGCTGCGATACAAGCCAGGGGAGGAATCACCCGTTATTAAAAAATAAAATAAAAATAATAACAGAAATTTAATGAAGAAAAATTGCCGAAGAATATTTTATTATTTTATAGGAGTTTGGAGTTTTTGTGAATAAAATTGTTTTTCTATTCAGATATTTCTTGTTTTTCAATCTGTTTTCATATGTTATCTCATATGATGTATACTTTACTTGGCACATACAGAAAAAATTAAATTATCCACTAGGAAGAAGAAAACGACAAAATTCCAGGTGCGCCAGTTTTTTTTTTGCTGTTTAGTTTACTTTGGGTCCATTCCCCTCCATTAACAAGGGAAGCCTTATTATATGGCCATAGAATTTAAGAAAAATTAACAAAAATATTATATACATATAATATTATATACATTTAACCTAACTATTTAAACCTATATAGACCTACGCATTGCAACTTTGAGGCTCATGCAAAATATCTCCCTTACAGACCATTCAAACTTACTGGTACAAACATTACTGACAGACACATTCCCACAGAATCCGACAAAGAGACTTAAACGTCTTATATTAATCATATTCGTATATTAATTTGCTAGTCGCTAGCATATATAAATATATATATATATATTTATTAATTTTCTTTATATGAGGAACTGTAAAGAGACCTGTGACTTCTTCAAAATCACTGGTAAAATTACAAGTAGAATAAAACTAACCACGGATTCAATTTAGCATATTTGAAACAAGTTTTTTTAACATAACTTGGACAAAAATTTGTATAATATAGACATAACATTATTTTTTATTTTTTAAAAAAAATTATACGAAATAGAAGCTGGTCCTGCTCGCCCTGCTCACCTACACAATCTCCTACACAAGTCAGCCATTTTACATTCCAAACCAGGTTTAAAATTTAATACAAATACATTCCTTACTGGATTTTCTTCTGTTTTATACTTTCAATCCTTATCGGAAAAAATAATTTTATTTTTAATATTAAAATTGCACGAGCACAGTTATGTAAAAAGGTATGGGGGGTACAACTTAATAATTTTGCGAAAACCCATTTCAAAGTTAAAATATTTGGCAAAAGTATAATTATATTTTAGTTATGTTATAACTGTATTTTTCCCTTAAATAAAAAATAAAATGATTTTAGTTTTTGCTAGCGGTTTTATAATGAAACGTAAATCTGTCAGTGATAAGCTTATACACGTTTAATTAGGATTTTTTATGTATTTAAATATTTAAATTCAGTATAATTTTCAATTTAGACGATATGAAAAGAAGAGAATATAAGTATTTCAATCGTTTGTTTTAACTATTTCTATTCCTTTCCTTCACTGAGATATTAGTCCCAGGTAACGGCCTTCTATGGTCTTAGTTTTGGAGTTTAATGGGCGCCATGTTTGGAGTTCTTTTCAGCCTTTAGTTTTCTTTCAACTTTAACTGATTAGTTATTTTCCAGTACACAAGGAATAAATGCTTTGTTTCTTGGAGTTTTCTTTAACCTATATCTACTTATGGCTTTTTTTTTCTTCAAATTTTCGATAATTTTAGAAACTTGAGGATTTTTTTTCTAATTTTCAGCCTACATCTAAATAATTGTTTCAGAGAAATAATGCTTTGGTTTGTTGATTTTTCTTCAAGTTTTGTCTAGTTAATTATTTTAGAGGCTTAACGCTTTGTTTTTGTTTTTTGTACTTTTCTTCAACATTTATCTAGGTAGTTATTTTAGAGAATTAGGGCTTTTTTAAAAATCTTCTTAAACCTTAAAATGGTTAGTTATTTTTCATTATTTTAGAGATTTACAGACCCGTAATATAGATTTTTCTTCAACCCTTATCTAGTTAATTATTTACATAGACATACGGCTTTGTTTCTGTTTTTTTGAGTCGTCTTCAACTTTTAACTGGTTAGGTAATTTCGATATTTTTATTTTTATTGTTTTTGTTTATTAATTATTATTTTTAAATATTTTTGTCAAATATCTGGTAGCTCAGTTGGTTAGAGCACTGCTACGAAGGTACCCGGGTTCGAATTCCGGCCAGAGCAATCCTTTTCTCTTCAAAACAAAAGTATACAATTTTTCTTAGAATTTATATTGTGTTGTTTGTATCTTGTGGATGCGGGAGTTTCCTACTGAAACCAAAAGTTCTTCTCCATATATCAAAATAGTTCTTAGTATAGCGTTGTAGATAAATCATTTGTTACATAAGTCAAGTTAAGATCTGTTGTCCAGAAGATGTGATAATTGATCGTAGCGTCTTGTCAGTTCTTGTCCTTTTAATTTTGCTTTTTTATTCCATTTAAGTCTTTTAACCAACGATAGTCCGAGACAACGTGCATAGTTTTTAGAAGGTAAACAGTCGTTGTCAATTTTGATGCTGGACCATACTACAATGTTCTATGTATATTTTATCTCTGTGCTCTCTAATTAAGGATTTATTTTCGACCTCTAACCCGAATCATTTCCTCTTCTATAATAATCATACCGACGATTAATAATTGGTAAAGATTAATATTAAGGATTAAAAGATCGAAATTTATTATTTTTTTGTTTAGGGTTTTAATCGCAGACGGAAAAATTAATATTAAAATAAAATAGTCTTGGTGAAGTAATTCTGGAATGAACGAGGATGGAAAGAATGGAGGAAGAGGAGGAACAGAATTGACTTGGAGCCAGTAAACATCCGCTCTTCTTATTAACAGAAGCTTCCGCCAAAACCGGCGTTCTCTGTCAATCAGGGGCTACTCAACAAAATACAAATTTATATTTGTTTATTTCACTTGATATATTTCAAAATGTTCCCAGGAAACTTTATTAAATAAATTAAAACGTGTATCATACCACTACAACCCATGAAGGGTCTGTACTTGATAGCGTCTGTACTGTATCGAACTCAACAGTAGTTGAGGGAGGTGATTCGTTCGAGTAACGCTCAAGATATTTTTGCCAATTAAGTGTGCCTATCTCATAGAGACTGATCAGATCCAACAGGGTCGTAAAAACGGGTTTTTTTAACGTTTAGTAGTTACGATCTAGCATAGGATTAAAGATAAGCCAAAGAAGATACGGACCGGTACAACCCATGGTCTGAGGTTCAGTACATGGTTGAGCACAGATAATAAGTTATTATTATATAAAGCCCTCTTGCAATCTATTCTAACATATGCATGTCCAATATTTAGTTATATGTCTAAAACAAATTATAAAAAACTACAAATATTTCAAAAGAAATGCCTAAGAATTGCTGGAAACTATGCATATTACACTAGAGTTAAAAATATGTACAAAGATGTATTAATGATATATATTAATGAATTTATCAATAAATTATGCAAAAAGTTCTTTAATAAGTGTAAACACAATAAAAACCCACTTATAAAAAATATGGGAAAGTAGACAAAAAAGAGTACAAAGCGGTATGTACAAAAAATAACAAAGCATTTATTATTGTAGGTAACCAAATTATCTTATATTATTGTTATTGTTCATGTAGATGTATATAAGTTACTAAGAATGTTTAGATACAATTTTTGTTTATTTTGATTATAATTTTTTTTTCTCACCGCTGAAAGTTTTTTTGTGTAATTTTTTTCTTTCATTGAATATGTGATTCTTTATAGATACCTTCAAATTTGTCTAATAAGCTTTTTAGTTTGGAGGCTGGTCTGTTTTGTACACCATATTACTTTTGCGAATTGTAACAGATTATTTAAGAAATAAATAAATAAATAAAAACATGGTTGAGAATGTACTGTTTCTTAAATAATGTTTGTTCAAGGAGGTGATTTATCCTAGATATCAACCGCCAGATTTTTCTCCCTTATTTTGGGTACTCACTTTATTGAGGCTGGGTGAGTACCAGGGAGGTCCAAGATCACATGGGTTCCTCATTTACCGCTTTCAGATTAAATAAAAGTCTGCCAGCGAGCGGGATTTGAACCAAGGACCTTCGGCACGGCAATTCAGCGCTCTTCCACTGACCCACTCCGCTCCCTTTGTCGGGTTAACCAAAGTATATTTCCACGAAAATACAAAATTGGAAATATCTGAATGCCTGGAATGGGAGAACTCTATTCGAACCTCAAAAACTCTATTTGTATACAAATTTCCAATAATCTAGATCAATTTGAAGATGTAGAAGCGCAGAAAACCTTAAAACCAGAAAAAAAAGGTTTTAAAATTCTGTACTACTGCAACCTATGATGTGTCTTTGGTTCATGGTAGAGATTATAATGTTTTTAAGCCAACAGTTTTACAGGGAAGTGATTTGGTCGAGATCACACTAAACCGCCATGTGAATACTGAATGAAGACAGGTCGAGATCACACTAATCCGCCATGTGAATACTGAATAAAGACACGAAGCAAATACTACCAATCCTTGTTTACAAGCCCCCAAACCCAAACCAGTCATATCACCCAAATATCCTTGCCATACAAGATAAGCTAGACTCACTGGACAGTTTCGCTTAATAAAAGGGAGTCGATAAAAAAGGATGACACTCGAGCGAATGCGCAACGATTCGCAAGTGATACAACTCGAAGTAGCACTTGTCCGGTCTCCTCAGCGATTACTATCGTCTGATATTTCGAACTGTGAATAGGGCGTGAAGAAAAGAAGATAATTCGGCCTAAAATACAGCAATCTTCCCACCTACATTTCGGTCTACCTCTTAGATGTTTACCATTCGGATCAGTGCTTGTTAGAAATTTGTTCATAGCTAATCTCGACAAATTCACAGGCCTACAACAGATTTATTTATTTCGAAAAAACATTATTGTCTACGGTTCTTTCTTGCCTCCTCAGCCCCCAAAATAAAATACTTCATTCTTGCATTATGTTTTTCTTCCTCTCTTTACTCCAAGGGGCTCCTCTTCTTTTTAGGTTCTTTCCGAAAACCCATACATTTGTAGAGTTTTCCCTTCAGAGATGATCTCTCTGTAATATCTGCTGGAGTACTCTGCTGGAGTAATGTTCAGGGTCTCCATGTCATTTCCCACTTCAGCGAACCATGAATTCTTTAATTTTAACAGATTATTATTACTGATATATATTTTTTTTTTGCATATTAAGATACTTTCTCGAGCTACAACCTTAATCCAGTAGCCGATGGCCTCATAAACAAATTAGCACAGGAATTAAATCATTCATTGATTGATTTGGCACACCCCGTGGGTTGATCCAAATCACCTATGCAAGGCTAAACAGAATTATAAAGAAAAATATTTACTACGTGGGTTAAATCTTACTCAACTGCTTTTAGCAACAATAAGCATTTATTTTATTTGTAATAACTTTAAGCAAGAAAATATTTGTACATACTTCTTTTTTAACAAAGACTAGATTTATCTAACATACCTCACAATTTCAGTTAATTACATATTACAAATTAATTACTTTTTAATGTTAAAATAGTTGCCATATAAACAGTGGATAATTGAAATATTTTCAATATCTTGCAATTTATCACGCGTACCTTGTAGTTGGTAAGTTGATCCCAAAAATAAGTATCGCTAATTTTTTAATACATCCAAATAGTTTTTTGAAAAAATATATCAAAATTTCTATGTATTGAGCATTGATAATTATTTTTAACCAAAGATCTTAGGTTAATAAAGTTATATATCGTATCAACTGGATAGAAGCAGTGAAGGAAGATGCCAACAAAATAGGTGTTACAGAAGAAATGATAGGTGACAAGAACCGCTTCAGGCTAATGATAGAAAACGCAACCTATGAAGAAGACAATCCTCCGAAATCAACCGAAGACAATCATCCGAAGAGAGAGAGGACAGATGATCAGAGACGAGCAGTTGGAGAAAAATGAAGAAGTACTGAACTTCAAGTTCTTGGGAAGACGAGAAGATTAAGAGTCACCACAAGTCTTGAGTTAAGTGCGGTCCATAGGTGCCCAAGTTCTTAGATTAAAAAATCCTATCAACAATTGTTTGTTTTTTTAGTTTAAAGGCGTACAACCCTTAGTTCATCAATACAACGCCTATGGTTTGTTGTATATTACTATATGGTTTGTTGTATATGATTTGTTACAAGAGCATACTAGTTGTATACAACAAACCATATACCATATAAATGTAAGAACATACTGTGTTCGTTTCATGAGGTCTACTGAGCTCTGATGGATTGAGAACCGTGGTACCTCGGGCAGGTTGTAAGAGCCTTTCGGGCTGCCTGATCTGCGAGCTTAATGCCAATGTGATCAGGTATCCATATAAAATATATATGAGTCTTCTGAAATTACATTGGGTTTTAGCTAATATTGGATGGTTCGTGTTCATATCTTTAAAAAACCCTTCAAAGAGCTCAGCGAATCTGATAATACTATATTCTTCTCAGCTTTCGATTAGCAGAAATGTAGGGCTGGCGGTAACGTGCGGAGTTCTCCAGTATAAACTGAATCTATTATATCCAGTTTCAATTAGTGGGCTGAGTCGCGGTTACAAAGGACGCAGTTTACCGATTTCGATCCATCGGTACAAATTAAAAATGATGTGAGATATTTCGAAGGATGCGAGACAACCGATTTTTATACTCTGAAGAAATGGTATTGTTTTTAGGAAACTGGAAAAGGTCTAGTATTGTTTCATGTGGTTATATGCTCCAAAATGGTTTTTGAATTTCAGATTTAGAGAGCTGAATACCTTTAAGAGCTGGAATCCTTCCGTGGAAATCCTTACTTCATCCTTAGGTTGAATATATTTTTTTTCCGAATAGATGTCATTTTTTAAAATAAAAAAGTGGTAGAAAATAATCACCCTGTTACCATTTACTCAATTTATGTAAAATTAGTCTAAATGAAGTATAAAAAAAAAGCTTAATAATATCTTTGAAGTCAATCTCTACTGTTCACTACGCATTTTTACGTTTTCACTCCTTTGAAATTGATATGAAAAACATAGATCAAACGAAAAATGACAAATGAATGTCTGAAGAGACACTATTTCCTCTCAGCTCTCACTTACTAAGTTATGGACGATGGAATGCGACCAAGTTCTTTCATGAATGAATGAACATCGCCTGGCTTTCTCCGCCATTTTGGTTCGTTCCCGAAGGACCCTTTCAGAGTTTCGTCATTCATCGAACGCCCCAATTGACCGTTACTATGGACGGCGGCTCACACATCCCAAACACCTCGTTCTTATTGGATGCTCGAGTCACGTGGTCTCCTAGCAACCGCCAATTGGGACACGCATACTACCTACATGATCGATTATTTCACTTCCGCCCACTTGGGCAGCTATTCCAAGAATGCGCCCGCGAAGACGTCATAGACTGGTCGAAGTATTGATTAGGAAAGTCGCAAAGGTAAGTAAGATGCAGTGAGCTTATCGGAACCTTCTATTTGGCTTTCCAATGATAGTGTCAACAATGTCTACTTGATATTAAAAATTAACAAAAGCGCATCTGAAAGTTAATAAATACTATCACTAGAGCTAAATACGTTCTTCCTTTAAATTAAGGAGATAATTAGTTCTTATTTCACAGCTGTTCTTATTGGACTCTGTGTTCAGTCAGTTTATTGTTAACACTACTGAGCCCATTAAAATGAAATTTGAGATATTGAGTATTTTCCATTAATAAAACTAATGGGTTTTTTTTTTAATTTTATGTATGTTATATATATATATAAAAATATATAAAGTAGTTTATAGTTAATAAGAAAAATGATTTAATCTTGTTTCACCGCATTCTCTGTATTGAACTAACAGTTTTAAAATCGAAATATTAGAATAAGATGTAGCTTGTTGTTGAAATTCAAAAACAGTGGTACATTTTAAGTAACAAACGTTGTGTTGAGTAACATTTTTCGTAATTAAAGAAATCAGAAACAATGGTTTTGTGGGTTAATTGATATAGCATGGCAAAGACTAGATAAGGGGCGACCTGTGGTCTAGTGGTTAGCGTAACAAACTACTAAACCCAAGATCGCGGGTTCGTAGCCCGGCAGGTGGCCCTAGGATTTTTTAAAGGGAGTAAAAAATCCTTAGTTACGCCGTCCTTCGGAAGGGACGTTAAACGGGGGTCCCGAGCCTGTACGATGTCAGGTACTCGTTAAAAATCCCTATCCTAATAAAACCTGGATAGGCAAAATTTAGAGCTCCCACTGTAGCATCGTCCGATTAGCCATAGCAGCATAAAGTGACGTTAAATGAACAAACAAACAAGACTAGATAACAAGTAGCTCAGTACCTCTGCCCGTTGCCTGGCAGCGTCGATAAAATATTACATCACTAAAAACTTTTCATACGATAGATAGAATAGATCTATGTCGTAAAATCTGCATGAAGAGATACTACACTCATTACACACGGTATTCCAATGAGTGAGAAAACTTTTAAGTAATCATGAATGGGAAGACTGGATTGAGTGAATGAGCTTAGGTTAGTGAGTGATAAGAGAACTGATAAGGTTATCTCATTTCCTGCCCTTATCTGCCATTCATTACACCGCTCCATTCTCATCGGCCAATTTCAAATTCGTCGCTTCCCAACGGAAATTTGGGATTATTATTTGTTATATGCAAGATACATAGAGAAATGTATGCTTTAGTTTAGACAACAACATCATATCTGGACACAACTTTTAGAGGAAGGGTAAGTCAGTATTCATTAATGTAGTATAAAAAAGTAATATTAAATAAATTATTATTTAAATAAAGAGTACACAGTTTTATTCTTATTGTTTTTAACTTTACTTAAAACATTATGGGAACGTTTCGGCAATCTGATCGTATATATATATATATATATATATATATATATATATATATATATCCAATTCATTCTTTAATATTTGTTACACCCATGACTTCCTGTCCTACTGTATCCTTTAATAGTACTCCACTTATCCCTGTTGAACAGATTCGCTACCTAGGACTCAACTTAGACAAACGTCTTACTTGGAACCCTAAGTAAAGAAACAGCTAGACGCTTCCGACTACTTCAACACATACTAGACAAACGTCAAAGCTTCAGATCAATTACAAAAGACTTATTTATGTGACTGTTATAAGACCTATATGGACTTACGGAATTGATCAATGGGGCTCCACCAAACCATCAAATTCCTCTCGTATTCAATCCTTGCAATCCAAAATCCTAAACGCTCCTTATTTTGTCACAAATAAAACCGTCCATAATGACCTTAACGTTCCTTATGTTACCGATTTAGCCCATTCCAGATACCTATCATTCCATAATAAACTCCAGGCCCATCAAAACCCACTAGTTTCCATCCTTGCATCCAATTCCATCCCGGACAATCCTCCTAGGCGTCTGAAGAGAAGATGGCCTCGGGACCTTCTATAATAGAAATGTAATTAGAGTGCTGCTAATGGGTAGTACCTCTACATGTCCTTTCATGTATTTATTTATTCATACAGCCCTTGTACTAGATGTATATATTACAGTTGTACAATTCAATAAAATAATTTTTAAAAATATATATATATTACATTCTTGTTTACATTCATTAATATGTTGAAGGAACTTAGCCAATCTAATATTAAGATTATTATCCACAGTCTGTTATATATAGGTTACATTATAACCTATATTTCATTTAAAATGAAAAAAGTTGGAATTAGTAGAGTTGTTCTTGAAAAACTGTCTATAAACTTACTTATCACAGACATTTAGGAATTTAGTCCAACGAAACATATCTATAAAAGCATAAGTTAAATTTAGAGAGGGGGCGACCTGTGGTCTATGGTTAGCATAAAAAACTACTAAGCCCAAGACCGCAGTAGGGACCTAATCCCATATGATTCATCTCTGGCAACTAACAGCCTAAATAAAAGTCTTGTCAGGTGCGGAATTTGAACCAGGACTTTCGGCATGGCAACTCAGTCCTATACCACTGAGCCCCTCTGCTCCCTATCAACCTAAGTAAATGTACTAATGTGCACTTATGTAAGTGTCTATTAGTTTGCATAAAAAACAGACTAAGATCGCGGGTTCTTAGTCCGGCAGGTGGCCCTAGTTGGATAAGGATTTTACTCCCTTTAAAAAATCCTTTGTTATTTCAGATACTCGTTAAAAATCCCTATCCTAATTAAACCTGGATAGGCAAAATTTAATGCTCTCAATATAGCATCGTCCGGTTAGCCGTAACAGCATAAAGTGACGTTAGCCCATTCGAGGCGACGATTTTTTTCGAACACGGTCCCCAGGAGTATTTTCTTAAATATTTTTTCTTCTTTATATTATTGTTCATTTTTAATTTTTAAAAACATGTTTACTATGGAAATCACCCAATTCGTTAGTGAATTCACATAAATAAGATTATTACACACCGAATGAGCTGGCTTCAGATATTTTTTAGATTTTTTGGTACACACTAAAACCAATGCCAAATTTTGTTTTCCTGTACTTTACAGATTTCATTAGTACAAGAAAAATATTATTTCGACGACTAGTTCACTCAGAATAACTGATAATTGCACATTGCTGTTATTGCACGCACGGTGTGCAGGCCGTCTAATAGCCACGGAAATCAATTTGCTCCCAAATGGGTTAAATGAACAAAAAATTGTCCGTTGTACTTTATTAATAACGAATCATATGAAGTATAAATACAAATAAATGGTATAATTAAGATGAATGTTTTAAAATGTTGGTACCAGTTCCGCAGGCTGCAGCTTCGAGATTTAACTTGTCGTTGGTTTCTATTTTGATTTGATATTCTTGAAAATGAAAAAAAGAGTCTCTAATTATGAGTAATGAGTTTATTTCTGTGACCATTTCATCAAGAAATAAAAGTTCCAACTAACATTTCGAAGTAGAGACGATATGAGTTTGTGGAAACGTTCATTTCTTGATGAAATGATTACCGATGTATATACATTTCCCATAACACTTTTTTTCATAACTCACGATTACCTGTATTTTCGGAAAATATTAAAATGGAAACGAGTGATAAGTTACCAATTGTGACCCAACTCGAAGCTACATATCTAGCACCTGCAGAACTGATACCGAAACATTTATTTCAAGTTTGTAAACTATTTTATACATAAGGAAGAAACTGGTCCGGATAGAGGTAAAAATAATTCTCTTATATAGAGAGAACATTTTATTGGTAAGCCAACGTTTCCACCCACATTTCAGGTCTAAATATACAAGATATAAATAAATGGCATGTATTATTTTATTTAGCATGCCACGTATTATTTTGATTTATTTGTCTTGTATATTTAGCCCTGAAGAAGACCTGCAAATGTGGGTCGAAACGTTGGCTATTAGAATTCTACAAGAGAATTTTCCTGAGCTCTACCCCGACCATTTTCTTCCTCACATATATATGGTCAACTAATACTATTCAATATTTTATACATACTAAGAGACTAATCACGGCCATCTAATTCCTTGGATTCCCGAAAAAAATATTTTATTTATTATTAATCATCTTTTACTCTTCGTAATTAATAATAATAATGATAGATTAATATAAGTTAATTCAAAAGAGCAAGAGAGATAGAGAAAGAGATGCCGATTTGGTGGGACGCGGGGGACCGGAAGTGGGGGCAGCCGTTTCCGGGATATGACACGTTTCCTCCCCCCCTCCTTTATATATACTCAAGGAGACATCATCTCTTCTCTCTCCTTCTTATTGTACTCATCTCATATTGTATTCTGTATCCTCAATATATATGTGTATATATTGGATACAAAACCGTACCTCTACAGCCTACTTAGGTAGGTACCAAAGCAAAAGGAAAAAGATGTGCAAGGAGAGATTCCGCTAAAATCACGCTCAACCGTAAGGTATTTTCCTCCGATTAATGGTACCAACTTTATAGAGGCTGGATGAGCCCCAGTATTCGCAGATTAAAAAAATTTAAAGATCAGAAGTAATTTGAACAACCAAATTTAAATATTAGCTGAAGAAATATCTCAAAAAATCGTTACTTGGGAAGAAATACCACCACATTAACCCAAGAAGGGTCATATTACTCAGTAGAAGTTGGAGTCTACATTGTTTCTAGAGCAACGGTAGTGAAGGGAATTCTCGTCCGAGATCACGCGCAACCGCTAGTTTTTTTTTCTAATTTGCCCCCAATTAATTTATATTAATATATCAACTTATATTATAAAAGGAGCAGAGTGGCTCAGTGGTAGACCATTCATATATCTAGAGCCTTAGTTCCAGGTGGACCCCCGGGAGTCCACGTGAGACTCGAAGGGGGTCTACGTTGGCGTGACTAAAAAATGGTTTTAATAATTAGAATCAGTTTGCCGTCAGTTTCAAGAATTAGAATCAGTTTGTTTCATTGCGATAATTAATTAGGTAATCCTATTCTGTTAAAATAGCCATATCTTTTTGAGTAAGACCGCCTTATTACTAAATCTTCGCATTTTTTGTCGAGTTTTGGGAATGTGGTAGAAATGTAGCTGCAGGGAGTCCACCGGAACCAGCTAAATTTTGAAAGTGGTCAATGAGAAAAAAAGTCTGGGAACTTCTGACCTAGACTCTCCCCCAATTCGAATCCTCAGCAGCACGAACATCTCCTTACTTTCCAAACAAATGCTCTCGGATCGGGTTTAGCTATTTTCTTACACGGATCAGTAGTAAATAATAGCTTTTATTGAAGGATGGAATAAGTTGGGGGGTGCAGTCATAAATAAGTAAAATTTAATTATTATTAGTGCCGACGTTTCGACTTATGTTGTAGGCCATCTCCAGGGCACATAGGAGACAGTTAACCGTTTATAGTTCTACGGTTCACATAGTCGCCCTCTCCTTCTATTTTCCCTGAACATGGGCTACAACGTAAGTCGAAACGTCGGCACTAATTATAAATAAGTTTTAATTATTTGGTGATTTTTATGACTGCACCCCCCCAACTAATTGCATCCTTCATTAGATCTTCCAGTCGAATATTTTCCTCTCTAACATGAATAGCTTTTATTGTTTAATCTTTACATTTCTTCGTTTACTTCTTTACATTTTGTGTTTTTATTTATTCTCGTTAGACCACTTCGTCACGAAATGTACTTAAATTTTGTTTTTGTTTCATTTTTTGGCATTTGGTAAATACCTCATAGTCTGTATTATGGAGCCTTCTC
Source organism: Troilus luridus (assembly GCA_964056705.1). Lineage (NCBI taxonomy): Eukaryota > Metazoa > Arthropoda > Insecta > Hemiptera > Pentatomidae > Troilus > Troilus luridus. The sequence continues at coordinate 110,497,272 of OZ057414.1, read as the reverse complement.
ACGGCATCAGGCCCATCAATGCAAAATGCAATCATTTCTATGGCATACATCACACAAACTTGAAGAAGTGGCATGTCCGACTGACCATCTGGTTAAACTAGTAACTAATATTTGGCCCAAAATATAACATGCAATTGTTGATAGGATGTTAACAAGGTATTCACAACTAAAAATATTCTTCCTTTAAAAAAAAAATTTAATTGTTAGTTTCTTTTTCCTATTGCAGTATATTATATTAGTGATAATATATAGACAATTAACTATATATGAAAGAACCTTGGGCAGTATCAGAGAGAATATTTGTTTTGTTTTTTTAATACAATATATAGGCAGTATTGTTTAAAACAGATATAATAATTCCAATTTTAAATAAAATTAAAAAATTAAAATCACCACTTCTTTCATTGTTTCTGTTTTTAGTGAATGTTACTTTTCGTTCCTAATAACAGTCTCAAATAAAGAAGTAACGTAAAAGTTACTTCCCAAGGCATAAAAAACTACAAAGGATAGAAATGTACAGTTATATTATCTCTCATACGAAATATATATGTATATATATTTATAAATATTTTCTATATCATATATATATATACTCGGAAGTACATATATAATTACATCTGTGATTAGATATATATATGTTCGAAGGAGGGACATTATAGGATCTGGAAGAGCTTCTTGAGTTCGACCATCAGCTGCCAGTCCGTCTTCACCAGGTCGTCCCTGAAGTAGTCCTTGCAAGCGTCGATCGACTGTCTGCTTATCTGCAATCAAATGATAACAATATATAAAAATTGTGTTTAAATACATTTAGTATTGTAAATAATATACATAGAAATAAATTCACTTCAGGAATTGACCCAATTAGAATAACAAAAAAAAAACAACTATTAAATAAAGCCGAAAACATACATAGTCAAAATGCTATGAAAGTATTTGATGTTTATGTCAATCTAAAAAAAAATATAATTAGTTAGTTAAAAAGAAAATAGGTAAACAGATGAAGAATGAACGCATTTTGCAAAATTAAAAAAATATGAATAAAGACAGAAAGTATTAGAGGAGGAAATACATATAGAGTGTCCCAAAATTATTCAAGATTTGAATTTGTCGCCGTTTGTGGAGTAAAGTGTTGGCAACCCTATTTATTAAACTATTAAATTAATTCAATCTTGCGTTAATTTTAGGACACTCTTTAGTTGAAAACTTGCATTCATAACAGTTTGAAAACCTTGGAACCATAAGGCGGACCTAAAGCTTTAATTCAGTTTAATTTAAATCAAATAAAAATTCGGTGGAATAATTGGAACATTGCTTTTGAAGAAGCACAAAATTGAAGTACAAATTAAAATTCTGGAAAAAAAGACCTGAAATTTATTTTTTCCCATATTTACACAATATTAAAAAAAAAACAATTTGCACTAAAAATTTCATGCGAATTACAGTTATACCATTTGATAAACGAGTAGTGCAATTAAATGAACAGTCGTACATTTTGTAAAATGTAGGTTGGTCCGCCGTTAGGTAGAGCTAGGAGCTAACATCTAGTCTTGAAAAGCAAAGAAAAAAATATAAATAATCAAAATATAGAGAAGATACAAACGTAATAATAAAGTTATTTGAAAGTTTGCTACAGAACTTTGCATAAAATCAATTACTTTTGAACGCGACGTAAATTCTAGACTTTATAAAATAATATTAACTTAAAATAGGGAAATCGACGAGATTGTGAAAATCTGAGGATAGGAATGGAGCGTGGTGGATATCAATTGGGGGGGGGGTTTAAAAAAACTGAGTATTTAAGTATTGGACAGTAATAATATAGAATTTGATTATAGATGTATGACTGATGCATACATAACGGATCATCAAACAGAGAGGATTAATAATCACAATATATAGAATAGAATAGAATAGAAAAATAACTTTATTCTGGGACAAAGTCCCTTTTGAATAACAGATATGAACAGGAATAAAAAACATAATATTTATCTTTATTATATACACATTAAATGGAATGTATCTATTCACACGAAGATGTGATTAAATAGTTATAAAAGAAAACGAAAAAAAAAGAGAAAAAATCTACACTAATGCATATAATAAAATCACTTTACTACATAGATAATGCTAAAAGTTATATAATAATAATAAACGAAATTTAATAAAATCCTTAGGTTCGTCCGGCGATGTCTTTCGTTTAGGCCTGCTAAAACTTCAGAGCCGTTCAGTATTGAGGAACAATATAGCCTGCGCCGTCTTGGCTTTCTTCAATTTATATACGAGTACATAGAAATTGACGAATTCGTACCTAATATAGATTTTTTGAAAAAGGGTTTATTAATTCACTTTTTATGGGATCATCTTTTACAAATACTATTAAGGTACACCAGATAGGGCTATCAGGTAGCCAGCCTGTTCTTACCGGACTGGGAAGGTTGATTCATTGAATGAATTTACAATTAAATAAAATTTAAATAAAAATACGATATAAAATGATCACCATCTTAAGAATAATAAATATTAAAAAATATATAAATAAAGTTTAATTCGTCCAGCTTGTTTTCGAACTGGTATCGCAGCACGATCGAGGTAGCTAAGATAATATATCGACCTCATTCTAGAAGATACTTGTATTTTAAAGTTTACTAATCTCCTTGTTATTAGTAATAATCGAAATTAAAGACAACTATATCCAGAGTAATTGAGGTAAATATATATTGAGGGAGAGGGGTGTACAGTTTCTAAACCAACGGTTGTCCAGGTGAATATATCAAATATGGCTCATTTCCCCCAATAAAAACGCATCGTTTTTATATTGACTGGATGAGCCTCAGTAGACTCTCTGGATTCAAACCTGCCATGGAAAACATTTAAGTCGAAACATAATTTTTATAGACTGCTGAAAAACGAAGAAATATAAATATATACATATATACTAGCACATTTAGAAAGAGGGGAAGCTCAGTGTATAGATTGCTGAATTATGTTGCTAAATGATTCGGGTTGAAATTCGTCTATGGCAGATAAATTATTTAATACACGTAACAATTTAAATATAAGTCAACAGCCACGGGCGGAGCCTGTGCCTCCGGGGACCCAACTAGTTGGTCTATAAAGTTGGTACCATTCATTAGGGAAAACCCTGTCGGTTGAGCGTGGTCTCAGACAAATCACTCCCCCGCAATCTGCTGTTCTGGACACTAGACGGTCTAATCAACTCAAGACCCTTCACGGGATGTAAATACATATATAGATGAATACTCGTATATATAAGTAGCAAATTTTCCGTCGACCAATAAGCTCTCATAAATTATTTCACCGTTCCAGGCATTTTTATCTTTCCACACTTTGACTATGGTTGTATGGCATGAGGTCGAATACGCTCGAGGGGAATTATGAACTGTTCGCTTCGGTGTTATCTTCGACGCTCCGAGGAGGTCTCATGTGTCCCACCTTTACGTTGAGTTAAAGTGGCTCTTCCCTTCTATCCCTAGACTCTATTTCCTTGGTTCTTACTTATTTCAAACCATCAACTCACAACACCCATCTTATATATCCTACAATTCCTCTATCCAATCCCAGGGCACAAGGTATTGCCCTTCCGATCTTTATATCCGTTCCCATAGAACCAAAACTTTTGAGCGTTCCTTTCTCGCCCGTTATATATCTCTTTGGAACTCACTCCCACTCGATATCCGTCATGCGTCCTCTTAAACCTCATTTAAATCCAAACTTTTCCTACATCATCTAAATTCCCAAACAGATGCTCTATAATCAATAAATAGTTTATAGATATATTTAACTTAATCGATTGACGAATTACTGTAAATATTCCTCACCCATAATGATATAATTTTTTGTATTATTTGATGCTATTATTTATTCATTTATTTTTCTATAAGCCTATTTCTTTATATTGTAAATTTGTCTGTTTCTTTATTTCATTGGTGTATTACATTTTCTAATTATCTACCAAAACACACCTGTTAGTTATTTACTTTCAAGATATTATGTAAATATTGTTTTATTCTAATAATGTAGGCCTTTGGCCAGATATATATTTATTTAATTTTGTGCATTTCTGTTATTCTTAAGGGACCTGGTCCCAGAATAAAATTATTTTTCTATTCTATTATATATATATATATATATATATATATGAATACTAGTATATATATAAGTATCTCTAATCATATTATTTGTATTACTGGGAGGTAACAATAAGAATTAAATGGCACTATAGGACGCCCGTTATGAAATGCAATATGAGATAGCCAAGGTTGAGCAGAGAACTCCATCTTCTCATTATGCACTCCTAGGATGGAACCCCATCATCAAGGATCCATTGTTCCACTCATCTATATTCATCATCCAGATCGCCACTCAATATCACTCTATCGCTCTCTTGTTCCACATTTAAAAGGCAGTGAGTATTTATATCAAGGTCGAATGGCGATCACTCAGCTAGCCAATTAGATTGCCTTTGGTTTTTTTGTTGTTTATTTAGTTTACGTTACTTAATGCTGATATGGCTAATCGGACGGTGCTATGATTGATGCACTAAATTTAGCTTATCCAAGTATAATTAGGATAGGGATGGGATCTTTAACGATGCCTGACATTTTACGTTCCCGTCCAAGTAACTGATTGGACCTAGGCCTCCCGGAAGAGCTTCCTACACGTCATCGATCCACCATAGACGTGGTCTTCCTCGTTTCCTCCAGGTCTTCCATAGAGCATTTTCTTGGGGAGTCTTCTTGGCTCCATCCTTTCAACATTCCCAAGCCATCAACCTGACTTCCCTGTTTTATTAAGTGACAATAAAGGGTTCTTGATACATGTTCTGGAGTAAAAGATTTCTTTCTTAATTAAAAAAAATCCTAAGGTCACCTGGAGCGCAGAGAGCTCGGCTATAGTAGGTTGTAATGCTAACTCCTGGAGACAGACCCGACATTTTGTTCTAATTATTGCCATACCTTATATAGCCTAGTTAATGCCATCATTATTAGGCGAGGGAGGCATCGAAACTATGTTTTAAAAAGATTTATTGGCTACAGTAGTAGTTTTATATGTTTCAATATAAAAAGTATATACCATTACCATAAGTTAAAGTTCTTCTTCCCTCCCATCCGTAGACAATATTTCCTCGGTCCATTCTTAAATCCAATCAATCTACTATCAACACTAGTCATATATCTGAAGTCTCCCCCAAATCAAATCCTCAGTCCACCACGATGAAACAACATCTCGCCTTTCCGATCTCTATACTCGTTCCCACAAAACCAAAGCATTCGAATGTTCCTTTCACCTCCGCTCCACAACTGTATGGATCTCAATCCCTCCAATAATCCGTCATGTTTCTTCCCTATTCTCGTTTAAATCCTTGCTTTTCCAAGCATTATCTGGATTACCAAATAGATGCTGGTTACCATTTTTATTTTTTATAAAAAATTATAATATGTACATAAATCGCCACATCCTAGCTCATGTATTTATTGGTTATTATTGATTTATTTATTCCCCTTAGTTGCTTACTATATTGTCATGATTCGTATTTTTTATTTTATATTAAATTTGTTGTCACTTTACAGGTGATTTATGAATTGTATTAAGTAGCGTTATACTCAGTTCATCAGAGATACAACAATTCGGCTGTGGACATCTACATACGCATGTACACACACAATCAAGACACTGCTTTAAATAACCGTATTGAAAATGTAATTGATGCGAGATCATTTATATTAGCAAGAAGGAACCCCTTGGTCTATTACTAGGAGACCCCTGACAGAGAGGTGGGGGTGGTTCGGGGAGATCGTTAGGCCCTAGCGGGGGCGGCGCGCCCTGACCCACTTTCGTGACGTCACTCTCAATGGGCCAATAAAAAGAAAACTCGAAAGGGGGGGAGCCCTTCACCGCCCCGCTTCTGGAAATAGAATTCGCGGATGAATCCTACCTTCCTGTCTGCCTCCAGCTTCCGATAATACCGTAATCATTATCAACATGTTTTAATGTTAAATTACATTAAGATTATAACATTTTTTTTATTGAATTGTAACAAATTTTTAAAATAAATTAATTAATGCATTAAAATAAAAAAAAGTTAATTAATATATATTTTTTTTTTGTACGCTGTTTTTTGATATTATATGTATCCCATTTACATAAATAAACTTCAAAATACAACAGTCATTGCCCGGCAATGAGATGTTCAAATAGATCGACACTGTTACCGATCCTGACGAAGCAGTCAACAATCATGTTGAATTTTTGAATTCCCTGTATTTACCAGGAATGCCACCACATAACTTGCGATTAAAAATTGGCCCACCTATCATTTTGCTTCGGAATTTAAATGCACCTAAGCTATGCAACAGTACAAGATTAGTCATAAAAAAAATTATGGGCAATGTTCTTGAAGCTACAATTTTGAACGGCAAATTTGAAGGTGAAGTTGTTCTCCTGCCACGAATCCTTAGGATTCCTTCAGACTCACCTATTCCATTCAGACGTCTGCAATTTCCAATTCGCTTGGCATTTGTCTTGACTATCGATAAGTCACAAGGTCAAACAATGTCGATTTGTGGGTTGGATCTAGAAAATCTGATCTTTTCACTTGGCCAATTATATGTGGCGTGTTCTAGCGTTGGAAAATCGTCAAGTTTATTCATTTATACTCCTCAGGAAAAAAAAAGAAGTTTTACATATTGTATTATATAACTGTAAATAAAAAATAAAATAATAAAAAATAAAAAACTGTAATGAAATGACAATATGCTATATACTGTCTTACTTATATTATAGAGGTCGGATTATAATAATTATGGTTGTTGTTTTATTTTAAGTAATTACTAACTAAATTAACATTAAGTGGGCCAGACTCAATGGCTACATGTTGTACATTAAAGCCAATAAAGAATTTATATATATATACTCCTCAGGAATTGACTAAAAATATTGTTCATCAACTCGCATTAAGATAAAATTAAACAAACAGTATTCATTATAACGAATTGTTTTTAGAAAAATTGATGTTATTTCAAAATAAAGAATAATGAAATTATTTCTTTTTCATTTCATACTTTGTTTAATATCCTAATCGCTTGAATGACAACGTATGTCGGGTCCGCTAGTATATACACATACATATATATACACATATTTATAATACTCACCAATGCTCTAAAAAGCAATACTCATAATTATGTAACATGTGAGAATTAAAGTAAATAGAAGAATAATGACAGAGACTCTTGCAAAGTAAAATTTTGTCAAGATGCACCAAAACGTTTAATAGGCCAGTCCTTACCTATGATGAGAAAATGTCGACACTGCTACAATTAAAGAAAGAATAATTGAGCAAAAAGTCTTAGAGAAAAGTTACGAATTTTGATAATCTGGAATCAAGGTATGAAGGGAATGGACTATACTACCGATAATATTGCCGAGGTGAATTCTTGGTACAAGGACGCTTATGTGGTACAACTCATCAAGGCACGTCGAATAGAATGTTCAGGGCAAAGAATAAGAATGCCTGATTGAAGAATATTGCTCAGTAGCCAACAAGCTCCCCGTTGAAATATCAACCATTTATCCAAACAGCTTCGTATACTTCTGTCCTACATTTCAGAATTTACAAGCTACATCAAACGCTCAACATGGTACCTTGGGAGATACCCGCAATTTTAATAAGACATAGTTGGGCAGTAAATAATTGCATGAGTATTTAACTATATATTCGATTACACAGGCAAAGTGAATGAAATTGTAAAATTTTAGTAAATTGCAATAAATAATTATCGAAGTTAACACTATTATTGTAAAGAAATTTCATGGTAATTGTACCAGTATGCATATTTGTCCAGAACCAGATAACTGCATTGAGAGTAGCAGAATGGTGTCGTTATTGTAGTTTTTGGCTTGAAATGGATTTGAAATATAACCAATAACTCCTTTCCTAGCCAATGCCTGACTTAGCCCAATATTAACTACGAAAATAACACGATTCCGCTTCTCTAACCACAAAAAATCGTTTTAGATAAAATCTGACTAGCACTTATTCACCGTGGATGTAGATATTTTTAACTCCATTTCAAGCCTAAGACTAGGAAAACGACACAATTCCTATTTCCTAAGTACAATTAATTCATTTTAGTTAATGTTTGATTTAACCACGGAGCTCCATATATATTGATTGAACCTCAAGAACGTGAAAAACTATAAATAAATATATGTATTCATACAATATACAATATTTATTTATAACGAAGAAAATGGTCTGGGCGGAGGTCGGAAAAAAATCTCTTAAATAAGGATAACAATTGATTTATAACCCAACGTTCCGACCCACATTGGAGGTCTTCATCAGGGCTAATAATGGTTTGGTGGTTCACTCTCAACCCGACCCCATTATAAGCCATGAAGACCAATGTTGGTCGAAAACTGTTTAAAATAAACAGTTCTCCCTACTTGAGAGAATTGTTTTCTGACCCCTCGGACCAATTTTCTTCCTCAAGGTCAATTAATGTTATTCAAGATATTTATTTATTACTATAATACATATAAAAATGCCGGCCTGATAATAAAATTAAGGGAGATGGAGAATATTATTTATAAGGGAAGTAGATGAAGGGGTTACCCAGTGACCTAGTTCGGGGGCAGAGGGGGCAGCAAACATCCCAGCCAGCCACCCTCCTCCTATGCGCTACCAAAATGATCAATACCGTCCTCTCAAACCTACGGATACTTTTCGTTAGAACAATTATTATTATTAATTTTTTGATAGATTTTGAAAAAAAAATAACAATAGAAGATACATCCAAGAATATCCGATGATTTGTTTTTTTTAACCTTTAATATAACAATTATTCCTCCCTTAAGACAGGTTTCAGTCCTTATTATTAATTATTTGATGCACTTGTTAATTGAAATAATAATTTAATAAACCGACGAGAATAAAGATGAGATTTGACACTAATTTCTGGTCACTCATGTGGGTTAATCGGGACTCGGCGTTAATATCCGCCATTTTTTTCATAAGATTAATGAAATTGGAGCAAACATATAAAATGTTTAAGAAACATTATGACTTAGCTCAATAAAAAAATAAAATCTTACAAATAACAAGTGAGGAAACCTGCGCATTAATGTTTTTTATTATTAACTAAAGTATATAAGTTGATAAGGATTAATACTGTACTCCTCTAAATAGCTTTCCAAATATCGCATTGTACGTGATCAATTTTTATAAGAAAATATGGCTATAGTAAGCTTTCCTTAAAAGATAGATATATGCTAACACCGACTTTGTTATAGATCAATAAAAGTGGAATATTCCACCATGCATTGTTTTGTTATATGACAAAGGCATTAGGCACCGTCATCGATGAAACGTCCCAGGGAGCTATACTTTTTCCAACATTTCCGACAATTATCCCTATATTCCAACCAATTTGCACAAAAAACCTCGAAAAATTATAAGCCAAAGCCTTCCTGGTGAATCACTCTATCTACCGGTGAAAACCGCATGAAAATCCGTGTAGTAGTTGTTGAGTTTACCGCGAACAAACGCGGCCGAGGACTTTCTTTTATGATATGTATAGGTGTTGCGCATTTTTTATTACTTTATTTTTTATTGTTTTGTTTTTTACTTATTTTACTATAGCATATAAACATATATAGAGTTAATACTATACCATCACTTCAATAGAAGAAACAACACAAGTCCTTCAACTCTAGTGAATGGAGGAGGTTGTGATGGTTTTTCAATCGTAGATAAAGATATATTTTTCACTTATATTATCCAACTATTCTGAAAATATTTCTAATTCTGTTAAATATTCAAACTTTCCCATATATATCTGGAGTTCAGATAAATGAGTAGTTAAGTCTTTTTTCTTTTTTTTTTCAAAATGAGTACTGGGTGAAGCGGTATCGTGTCATGTTTGTAGTTCATAAGTGGCTAATTCAGGACTTGGCTTAATATGAAGTTATTGCTTATATAATAACAACATTTCAAGCTAGAGATTCCGTTTGACTCAGTAAAATGAACTCGACTTTTTGAATTCATAACTACTTTTTAATTTTCGATCCTCTGCCTCTTTTATTTAAAAAAAAAAGTGTAAGCAATCACCTAAATCATATTAAAATCATTGATATGAAAGATAACAACTATTCGAACAAAATCGAAGTCACTAAAGGGACACCCATTTTATAGAGGCTGGATAAGCCCACAGGGTATCAGCATATTCTCAAGGGCCGATCTACGGCTGTGTTGCAGAGTAAATAATTTATCTGCCAATCCTGGTTCCCATAGTAAAATTCTAAAAATATCGAATAGTGAAATATTATTCAAACAAGAAATCCCACAGGTCCTTGTTTACGAGTTTGAAATATAAGAATAAAATACGTGATCAATATGGAACCAACATCTTATCTGCCCAAGAGGTCAAACATTCATTTTTTTTTTTTTTTTTACTAACGATTCAAATTGATTCGATTTTGAAACATCACATCGAGATAAAGAAATGCATAGATCCTCTTCAGCAAAATACTGTACAAGCTTAACAGGTTCGACATCGACAATATAATCGATAGTTGAGATACTTCGATTTTATACACCAAGTTCGGTTATAAGATGAAAAAGAGTAAAAAAAAAAAAAGGATTTAGAAGATATTAAATTACAAGACATGCAAAGAGTTGAACTAAAAAATTGTTCATGAAAATTAAGACATTTGAGTTTCTATTAATCTCAGAATTAATTTGTTAATAATAAAAAAAAAGATTCATGTAATGTTAATAAGTAAATTATGCCTGCAAGGAATAGCTTTTAGAAACTTGGAAACTAAAGCCCCTCTAATCCCACATTGTATTACTTATTATAAATAATGTTATATACCACTATCATTATTATATAAACATATATCGTAGGGCTACAAATGAAATACGCTAAGACAAAGACATGATTCTGAAAAAACACTGATGAAATGGCTAGAGTACTTAGTGTGAGTACAAAAAAAACATAAAAATAAATTAAGTCTAATGTAGTCTATATGTCTTAATGGGTTTCATCAGTACAACATCTCACACTAAGTTATGACTCGCCTTTTCATCAGCGTTTTCTCAAAACCATGTTTTTAACTTAGTGTATTTCACTTGTAACCCCATGATATAATACTAAAGTCACCAGCCAAATATACAATATATATACAGATAAGAAAACATATATTAATTTTTTTTTAACGAAAACTCTCCCTTCGGCAAGAAGTGCTCATGCGAGGGATTCAGGTATCGAGAGCATTGTTGAACTCTTGGTACAATGGCTAGCCTTAAAATAACCTAACGTAAAAAAAGGTATTTTACGTTTACTTGCGGTTACATTCTATACTTAGAATGTAGAATATATTTATGTATATATTAGTAGAATATATATTTAAGTCGAATATGTTTATATATTGTAGAAATTAACTGTATCAGAAACGGAAGGTAATAGATAAAATACGTACAGAGCCAAACTTCACATATATTGGAAAAACATGACTTTTTTTTACATTATGTATGCTGTGTAAATATTCTTGTATTTGATTATTTTATAATTAGTTTTTAAGTCGACGGCTGAGCAAGGAGGTGATTTAGACGAGACCACGCTCAACCTTCAGGTTTCCCCCTAAATTCCAGGTACCTTCACATAATTCACTCCCTTATCCTACGATAAACTATCCTAACATCCGAATTAACCCGTTTCCATATTTTCTCTTTCGCGGTATTTTTTTAAAAAATCCTTAGCTATTTTCTAATCATCGATCCCCTACCACTTTTTTTCTTTAAAAACGGTTAACTTAAGTTCGCTGCATAGAAACTCCTCACTAAGGGGATGCCAACCTTATACAGGATGGGTGAGCCCCCTTGACAGTCTGCATATTCTACAGGCCCGATCTTCGGCTGTAAACAGATTAAATGTAGATCTTCGATATAGTAACTCAGGGACTCTACTAAGTTCCTCCGGTTAAAGCAAATATTTAAATTAAAAAATTAAATTGAATGATTGAGGAGATGAAGGGAGAAAACAAGGGATCGACATTTCTTTTTGATTTCATCTTCATGGGGTCGACTTTGTCTTTTCCGTTCAGATATCTCATCAGGGGACCAAATTCAAAGTTGATTGAAGAAGCACTCTCTCGGTCAAATCCCGGCAAATTGAATGGAAATGAAAACAGAAAAAAAAGCAAGGTGGGGATCTACGACAAGTGGCACTAAGCCAGGGATGGTGGAACCCCACCCCACTCTTCCACCCCCGATGGTATCAATGGAGTGCCCCCTCCGCACGTGCCACCCCCAAGGATGGAGGGTCGAGTCATTCATCCCTCCGGAGCCGAAAAATATAATGGAACCCTCTCTCTCCGTCTCGTCTCTATTCAAAGGGTCGCAAAGAAAAGTAATCATATTTTTAAATAACCTTAAGAAAACAAAATTTATATAAATCAGTAATAATTAATGAGAAAAACAATTTAAAAAATCATAATATGGGAGATTTCGTATTCGTATTAACATTAAAAAACATTGAGTACTATTTGAGAGGCTTAAGGGTTTATTCGACAGCTATAAAGTCTATAGTGATATATATCAATACAAACTCGAAAGAACCATTATATAATGATAAATTTCTGATTGATTTTACTATAAAATTCAAACGAGAGCTTTACACAATAATTAATAAGATAATACGTGTGATTTTATACATAAAGAGTATTGTATTGAACGTGAGTAATTGATAAGCCTGTTTAAACTATTCTCATAATATAACATAACTATTCTCATAACAAAACATAAGCTCTAAAGGTAACATTGAGGTTATATATTTATCTTCTTAACTAGTTCAAACAAAGCTTGAAACTTTAATTTAAGGTTTTAAATTTAATTTTAACTATCCCGCATACAACTATCCTTCTTTAGAGCAATCACGGGCTGGTTTAATACGAACAAAGCATGCATTGATAGCGTTTTTACTTTATTTTTGAGCAATAATCACAATTTTATTGATTGTCATAGTAAATTTACCAAGTACCGATAGATCTTCTGTATTGTCTTAATATCAACAAAGATATAAAAGTTATTATTATTAATTTAACCGAAATTTAACTTTTAGTTTCTATCTGATATGTAAAACAAATAATACAATCTTATCAAGAAAGAAGTGAAACTTTTAGTTAACGCTCGATTTTACTCCTCATAAAATTTTCATACCGCGGGCTAGATATGAAAATCGTTTCTTAAGGAGTAAACTCCAAAAACTGCACCATTACAACCCTTGGAGGGTATTTTGTTCAGTTCGTGGCAGAGACTAAACTGTTTCTTGAACAATGGTTGGGTAAGAAGGTGATTTGTCCTATATCACATTCAACCACCAGATTTCCCCCCTATTATGGGTACCCACTAGGCTGGGTGAAAGACCCATAACAAAGTCCCAAGACCACATAGGATCCATCTCCGGCCGTTAAGAAATTAAATTAAATCTGCCAAAGTAGGTTTTTAACGTTTTTGTAGAAGTTATTCTAGGAATTGAAGTTCAGTTCACTTTATAGGACAGGTTCGGCCTAGGAAGGTCTATGGTACCTATGGTATAAATATCCAGCCATTGTAACAAACATAAAGAAAAGATATCCAGATTGTTTTTTTTGTTTTTTTAGATTCTAAGCAATTTGAACCTATGATTGTGGAATTACCTGTGGGACGCATAACAACCTAGTATATCCAAGATCACGAGTTGTTAGCCCGTCAGGTGGCCCTAAATGTTTTTAAAAGGGAGTAAAAAATCCTTGGTTATGCCACCCTCGTAAGGAGGTAAAACGGGTGTCCCAAGCCTGTACGATGTCAGGTACTCGTTAAAGATCTCTATCGTATTTAAACCTGAATTGGTAAAATTTAGGAGTCCCACCGTATTATCGTCTGATTAACCATAGCAGCATAAAGTGATGTTAATAGAATAGACAAACAAAATGTACCACGCAGCGGGATTCGAATCCTGCAAGTTCAGCTCAGCGACTCGGCGCTCTACACACACTTAAGTGTGTGTGAGACGAGCTTATTTATGAAAGCACGGGGGGCGCGTATTAAAGATGTAACACCCCCGCACGTGCCGCCGCCCCCTCCCCAGCTCCACGTGTACGACCCACTTCCGCCTCCGAGCCGCCATTCACAACTGTTGGCCGGATCAGGCTCGACCAATAGCATTAGGGATTAGTTTACCTGTCGGCCAATGAATGAGTTCCGCCAATGGAACGTGTTCCAAACCGAGCAACCGCTGCACTACAATACCGTTTCCAACGCTTCATTGAACCTGTAACGAGATTTAAGAGCCGAAGAAGGAATTACTTTTGCCAGGAATATAAATGAAAAATAAGATTCGCCAAAAGATCAATTCGATAGCATAATTATTAAGGACCTAATTATATGTGGGCAAGATAATTTACTAAAATAATTAGCGATAAACATGTACCTAGAGTTGATAGTTGAGCCAGAAACTTTGGGAATCGGTTTATAAAACTAACATAACATAAAACCTTTTTTACTTTTTTTTACTAAAAAGTTTTTTACTATCCACATGAAGCCATATATTTTGATTATTCGTTAATAATGAACCCAAGAGAAAAATATAAAAGTAAATTTCGAGTTTAATTTTCCCAAAGCCTCCAATCCCATATCACTGATCTTGAAGAATGGTGTCAAAACTGGAGAATTAAAATAAATTCTCAAAAATCGCATCAATTCACTTTTACCTTACGTCGTAAACCAATGACTTCCTGCCCTTCAGTATGCTTTAATAATATCCCACTGGTGCCTGTAGAACAGATCCGATTTATATGGTTGCATCTCGACAAACGATTAACCTAGAATCCTCACATAAGACTGAAAAGACTAGAAACCGCTCCACGTTTCAGGCATTACTAGACAAACGCTCTAAGCTCCCAATTAATTACAAAAGACTCATCAGTTTCTCGCTGTCCCAGCTGCCATCGGCCCTGAAGATGACCTACATAGTAGGTCGAAACGTCGGCACTTAAAATAAAATAGTTTCACCTATTTTTTGCGTGTTTTCTTGACTGCACCCCCAACTATCAACATCCTATTATAACATAAAACCGTTCAATTGTTACCATCGGACGACATAACAATGAGAACTAGATTTTTTCCATTATTTCATTAATAAATAATTCCATAAATATAAACAAATAAATAAAAACGAGCAAAAACTCAAAAATAGTTAGCAAAAAATTATAACAAGGATATAAAAGCAAAATCCTTTAAAATAGTGGAAAACCAACCGGTAAACGTTTCGCCAAGTCAGGTATCTTCAACAAACACGCGCCAAAAGAAATATGACACCAAAGAAGACGAGTGGAGCACATCCCACACAACAGTGATAACAGAGCCATCACATAGAGACAAGAACCTTGCTCTTGTAACCTTCCAGAAACAAAATAACATTTTTCTTTTGGTGTGTGCCCAGATAATCCCTTGCTCGAACCCTACCTTAATTATACCTGGATGGGAAAAATTTAGGACTCCCAGTGTAGCATCTTCCGATTAGCCATAGCAGCATAAAGTGGCTTTAAATTAATAAAATAACAACAATTAAATTAGTCATTCCCGATTTCTAAATAATTCATTACCTTAATAATAAATTTATTAAAATAATATTATCGTCTTATAACTTCTTTTCTAACCTAATCAACTCATCTGCTGCAATCAGACAAACGAAACAAAAAATTTCAAGTTCAATATATATTGATTACACTTATTAATGAGAGATCTCACCTCCCTGCACAACCGTTTTTCTTAGAAACAGTAGAACGTTTATACAGATCTTTCATATGTTGTAGAGGTAATGGATTTTTTTTTTTTTTTTTTTTATATTAGACAATACTGAATTAATTTATTATCCAAAACTTCTCCTTCTGATGATTTTTTATATTTTTTGTTTTATAACAACTATTATAAATTATATAAGATAACAAGGACGATGAGAGAAACAAGAAGTATAAGAAGTGAACTAAGAGGTGAATGGTTGTAGTGAATGGAGGCATTGATGGAGGCTAGTCTCCGTTTTCGGCTTCAGCGCAGAGCCCTCCTACCTCAATGGCCGGCTGGTCTCCAGGCGAATTTCTCAAGTATTTTATATTTAAATATCTTTTAAATTTTGAATTTATTAAACTAAAAAATAAAATATTACTTTAAAACAATTTTTTCTACATACTCCTTTATCTACTTTTTACTACAAAAAGACTATCGGTACCAGCAATAACTCCTCCATTCGTTAAACAAAGTCCTTAGACATTTTTCAATAATATCAATCTTCTATTAGCCACCTTAAAAGAAAATGGTGGAAGATCGAAAACCTGCCAATTAATTTTATCCATAGTAAAAGAGCCAAATCTGTTTAGATTTAACTTAACTTACTATTTTCTAAATCCATAAAATACCATTAAAATCAGATGTTTATTGAACTTATTAATGAAATAATACTTTAAAAATTATGTCTGTTGCACTTCTTTGACTACTTATCACAAACTTTTATTCCACAAGCTACAACTAGCCATCTTTTTAAAAAAAGGCGGGCGATAAAAAAAATTACAAATACATTTTATCTAAAGTTCTTGGGAAACACAGCTAAATCTAATCAGAATTAATTTTTTTGATTATTATTCAGAGCGATAAAAAATCTAATAAACTTATAAGTAAAATAATACTTTTAAAAAAACACGCCCCTTCATTTCATTTTTCTTTAATTAAAAAAATAAATAATCGATACCAAGCAAATTTTTAACCAAGCAAAAGCAATAACTACATGCTTTTAGTCGCGGAGAATGGAAAATGTAACTAAATGTTCTTTCCACTGTTCATAGAAGAATAGCTAAATCTATTCAGATTTTATTTTGAATTTAACTAAAAAGGAATTAAATTATTACTATTTTTAAATTTTATTGTTTTAAATTTAATTTTCCCGTAAATAATTAGACCTGTAAACAACTTTTTAGAAAAAGCGAAATTATAATTTATGTCAATTCACAAACATCAGATATTCAAGCCTAGTTTCTCAATCACCATGGAAATCATTTATATTTTAAGATACTTAAAATCCTTCAAGTAGTTTCGCTTATGTACCAAAGCAGGTTATCGCGTACGTAATAAAAGTAAGCAGTCACTTTATGTGTCTATGTCTTGATTGTTATATGCTTGTCGGATACTTCAGTATTTGATTTAGCCTCTAGGCTTCATTGCGTGTGGGCTACAGGCCGTACACCTACGTTATATCTCTAAAATATTCCTCGATAAATGCCATTCCGCCATCTCATAGCAAATTTGAAAGGAAACAACGACCATATGATGACTAAACTAATCACGTCTTTAACGTCAAGAGCCCGTTCTGGAAAACACAATTACGTGATCAAGCTACGTAGCGAATTGGCAATACTTATTGTACGTTACGTCATCCAAAAGGCTCTATATAGATAGGATATGATGAATGGTCCCTAACAGAGGCAGACTGATACAGATGATGTTCTTATCAATAAAAAAACGGGATAATTGAAATAAACAAAATAGATTAAACCCTGTACATCGTAATAGAGGTTAATTAATTAATCGAATAGATGCAGCGATAATATTCTATCACATGTAATTTTAGAAAAGACCCGACATTACTAATGGTAGATGCTGTAAATTTGCAAAGTAAAAAATCGAGATATGTCACTCCTAGGATATTCTGGAATTCTGTCTTATCATTTAGCACGTTATGCCCGGTCTAGATAGATTTAGCAGTACAGTCTAGATATGCCAGTCTCAGATTAAGCCTTGAAGGAGCTAGCAGCATGTCTAGCGAAGCGTCGGCAAAGAATTTAAATTGTTTAGTCGAAACCAGAAAAATATTTATATTTTATTAGAGTATCTAAAAATAATTTAATTATTGACTATATGCAGTAATTACTACTGACAGAATATAGAATAAATAGCTGTCTTACACATACTGTTTATGTAATATAATCATCTATACTTTTTGCCTAAATATTCATTTCTTGATGAAATGATTACCGAAATATACGCATTTCCTCAATTAAACTCTTTTTTCATACTATTTTTATTTTCGAGAATATCTAAAAAGGGAAGGAATGAAAATTTAAAATTTGTTGTAGCTTATAACTTGAAAGTGGCTTATCAAATTTTTTTTTAATATAAATAGTTACAGAGAAAGATTATTAATAAAATTACTCATATTTTTAATTGACGAAACATATTGAGTAAGATATGTTTGTTCCTTAAAAAAGGCATATTCTTTTAATGATTTCCCATTGGAGTAAGGAATATCCTCCCATTCTGCCCCAAATGGGAGTACCCTGCTAGTTATACTTGTTCCAGTTCTCTTTAGTAAAGGATTTTGAGCACAAAAGATCTGACCTTTAATTTCTGGAAATAAAATTTAATTACATTATCAGATTTGAATTTTTAGTTAGAATGATGCAATATGATTGGAGATATCTTTGGATGCGGCGTAGCGGGTAACAACATTCCAGATTCGAGGGTATTCGCCCAGTTCTGGGAAAGGCCACCTCCCACGTAGCAATTTAGCAGAGCTATCAACCACTTCAACGGAAAGTTATGTACAATAGCTGTCCGAGTCTAGGCAAATCTGGATCGGAGGAATGGGGGAGGAGAGTGGCGTCATTCCATCGGCTGGTCGGAGGAAGAAGGTATTTAGGAAGATGCAAGAAAGAAATAAGAAAAAGAATTGACTAAAAATGTTTGCAATTTTTGGAAATTCCTAAATTAGGAAGAGTGGGGCGGAATGTATAAACATCAGACCATCGTCTCTCTCTCCAGCCGCCACTGTTACCTATAAGTATTCCAATGACCAATTTTTACAGTCTTAAAAATGATGAATAGTTCAATAATCGAATGGCGCTATCGATATATAATAACATCAGATATCGACCCTGACTATGATAGACCTACCTTGCTGATGAGGAAGTCCTTTTCGTCGAAATGCCTCCCGAACATCTTGGGCGACTCGCCCGGTATCGGCTCAATCTTGATGCACACTTCCTGCCCTTTCCGTGCGCTCTCTACAGGCTTATGGTTGTTCTCTATACTCGTTACGATACCCAGCTCGACAAACTAAGGATGTATAATATTAATTAAATAAAATTTTATATTTCTCTGTATAAGTATATATATTAAATGTTTTCTAACCTCCTTGCTGGGCACGCATATCGGAGTCCCTTCCTTAACTATACCAGCTTCCACTATCACACCACAAACTATCGGATCCCTCGAGTTGAAAACGAACTGAAAGAATAAAACATATTGGTAATAATTATATACCGATTATGCGTCGAGTATCCTTTTCATTTTTCATATTACTTATTTATCTCCAGGAAAAGTAAAATAAATAAATATATGTAGAAATAAATAAATATATATATAAATAAATAAATAAATATATATAGAAATAAATAAATATATAGGAAACGTCGGCACACAAAATATAAAAGGTTTCCACTTATTTGTTGTGTAATTTTTGACTGCACCCCCAACTATTTCCATCTTACAAAATAAATATATAAATGAATAGATACCTGTGGTAGAATCTTGAGCTTGCAGGGAAATACAGCAATGGACTTGAACTCTTCCCTCTTCTTGGCCTTAAGTTCCTCCCTGAAGGCCATGAACTTGTCGAAGAGATGGTAAATGATGTCGGCTTGGAAGATCTTGACTCCGAGGTTATCGGCCAATTCTTGTGCGTCGCGTTCTATCTTAACGTCGAAAGCGAGTATCACAGCGTACCTGGAAGTTGGCAATGTTTGTATGTAATAATTGAACTCAAATTGCAGAAACATACTTGATAATAAAGGTTTGACAAACAGCCGACCCCTGTTCAAGCACGTCCCTCCCTCCTCCAACAATCATTATTAGAACCCGGCTATCCAAAAGGCAATGTTCCCACATACGTTTCGTGTTTACTCCTTAGATGTTTATCAATCAACGAAAGAATTATTAGCTTTTTAGAGATCGGCTCTTCACAAAGCTGATCAACTTTTGACGACTGCTTAAACGTTACGGGTGGTGCATCCGCCTAGATTCTTCAGTAAACTGGACCTTCCTCGGGTCAAGATTAGTGACCATGTTTCAGACTTATAGAGAAATATTTTTCAAAATTTTATCTTTTTCTGGACAAAATCCTTAGCCTTAGTAATTTTATAACTGAAAAGTATTTCTCTTCCCCTTGATTTCGCTTTTTCCAGGCATCCAATACCAAAAATAACTTAATTTCCCTTCGTTATAAACTTTATTTATTTTCTCGTGTAGTAATAATGCATAATTATTATACATCATCCGTTTACAATGCAAAGCAAATTTTTTAACTAATCAGTATTTATCCTTTTTTTTTTTTGTTATCTACCATTTTTTTTTATCAGCGTTGTTATGTTTTGTGTCTGACCATTTAGAAAAGGAACTAATCCGAAATCGTATTCGGGGCTGGGAATGTGTTGGGGAGTTGCCATTGGTCACTAACGTTTTAATGGAATATCGGTTATCCAAGTTATATTACTGAATCAAGAAGTAGGGCACGAATTCCGTCCTCACCGCCACCGAATTAGTTAAGGTATAATCATAGTCTTATTTAAAAAAAAAAAATTGTTAGCCATATAATAGCTTTTTATTATATAATTATACCCACGATGAGGACACAGGGCAAGTGAAGCCACCTAAATAGTAAGGGAAGGGCCCTGCCCGAGGCGACGTTTGCGCAGGTCGTTTCTAAATTGTTAGATAATATTTTCATAGTTTCTGCAATTCTGCCCCACAACACTAAGACAGTATAACCAAGAACGAAAAGTTTACCTTCTTTGGCACTAATTACCTTGTTTTTATACCTAATGACTCAATTCCACCAAACCATCTCGGAATAACGATTACCCATCAAAACCTAACCATTACCATTAAATGATTCGGAGGAACAAGTTCCAACTGGATTTACCACATTCCTTAATATTCCGTCCCAAACCATTATCAAAATATAATACAGCACTTGGCGGCTATATACTACATAACATATAAGCAAAAGATATATATATATATATATATATATATATATATATGTTAATATACTTACTGACTATCGTGCTCCAACATAATGGAAGCCTTCATTACATCCTTCTTAACGACGGGTCCTATCCTTATGTTGGAATACTGAAAAAATTAAATAAATAATGTTATATGAGGCCGAAATAAATGATAAAATAATAATCTGTCAACTCTACACACTTATTTACCCCACACAAACACTTAATTAGCTACATATACAAATTCCCAAGAACCAAGAGCATAACATGAAATAAGTTCAATGTAATTTTTAAGAACATTTACAAAATATTAAGTGTGCTGCACATTACCAGATACGAAGATATGAAAAACACAATAAAGCAAAATTTAAAAATACTTAAAGCAAATTTTATTTTACAAGTTATTAATAACTATACTTAATCATAGTTAAAATCTGATAGTTGACAAAACAATATGGCGCCCAATTGGGTGATGGACACTGCCAATAATATGGAATCATGGAATTGTTTTCTATGCACCGCATGCTATTTAGGCCAGCGGCCAGGTACCAAAAAAGGGCTTTAGGTCGCAATAATTTGAAGAGAACTGCATTTTTGATATGTTGTAAGGACATGTCTGAATAGTTAAAATCCAAGTTTGCTACCGAAAAAACGGATGGGAAAACTTTTGTTGGCCGAAAAACCTCGACATTTTCGGAGTTAATTCAGTTTTTGGCCTTTATCTCCTAATCGGTGCGTTTTTGATTTAGAAAACATGGGTGACCATTTTAAATCCAAATTAAATTGGCTACAATTTGAATCCAACCGCGGCTCTGTCGCTCTAATAGATTCTGAGTTACGCCTTTGGAAATTGGTCATTTTTTCCAAAAAGTAAATATTTTAAGTTTTGGCCCACTTTCGTGAGGAACACCGGCCGAAGAGCTGATCCTACAATGAAAGCCATGGAGAATGAAGCTATAGTAAATTTAATTAGCTTTAATTTATTAAGTCGAAGTGAGTTGCATTTTTGATAGGTTGTAAGGGCATGTCTGAATAGAGTAAATCCAAGTTTGCAACCGAAAAAACGGATGGGAAAACTTTTCGTGGCCGAAAAACCTCGGGGAGACTGGGTGCCCCCCCCCCCGCATAGTAGTACCTACTAGTACTACCATTATTTTTTGTATGGGTAATTTACAAGTAAATATTTATACTTTACAATAAACAAGCTGTTTTAGATCGATTCGTGGCGTACAAGGTCATTTTCTTAAAACACCCACTTTTCCCGATTTTCCTTTTTTTTCTAGCAAAATCTAAACAATATTTACGAAAATGTTTAACCCTTAGAGCTCTATGGACGCATATATGCGTTTGGGGAAGGTCAGCCTTGAGCCCTACGGCCGCATTTACGTGTTTTCTCTAAGTCATCGGCCTGGACTAAGGGTAATGCCGGTTTTTCAACGTGCAGTCATTTTCGAGTAAAATTAATACAGGGGCATTCGTTAGTAATTTGCCTTCCTCAGGTAGCGGTCGGTCAGTTTTAGGGTCATACAAATCTCCGTGAATTTCCGAAATGGAAGTCCCATTTTACGTCCCACTCTTTAACCAATTAGATTTTACTGTCTTTTCTTTTACTGTGTTTTCCCGACTCAAAGCACTCAAAATGACTCAGTCAGCCGTATCGTCTTGCCAGCGTAACAACCTCACGGTCTCGCTCACGTCAACGATAGTGCCGTATATAACTTGTTTGATTATTTTTTATTCGTGACACCCTACAAAATTTCAAATCTTGAAGAATATTTCACAAGGGACGATAGTGAAATAGAATGTAGTGAATCACTATCATCAGACATTGAATCAGAAGAATCAATTGGTGAAAGAAGAACAAATAGAAAACGGCCCAGGAAGTTAAGCACATAATCGGAAGAGGAAAATTCAGAAGAGGGGGAAAATATCGAGACTTCTCACCAAGATGGAATATTATTCTGATCAAAAACGAACTTAACTCCTTTAATAAATATCTTTGACGACCAAAATTCCGGAGTAAAGAGAAATTTAAATCCAAAATCAACACCCTTAGACGCCTTTACGATGTTCCCGGAAGAATTAGCGTGTGAAATCACCGAACAAACAAATAATTATTTCAAAGGCGTATATCAATGTACGGTATATAACAAGAGTTCCCGTTTGAAGTATAGGAAAGATACTTGAGTCTCCGAAATGTACGTATTTTTATGCATTTCGATGTTAATGCCGCGTACCAAGAGACTTTCATATTTAAAAAAATATATCAAATTAGGTTTTTAGTTGATTGTAGAATTTAATGTTTTAAAATTATAATGTTTGTTATTCATAATTTTAATACTAAAAAATAACAGTCTTTAATTATTTAACCTTCTGCAATAGAATTACTATAGTTTATTACGATTTGCGCCTTGAATAGTCACTTCAGTGTGGCGAAAATGTATTCTAGCCCCAGCGAACCGCCCCTTCGGGCAGTTTCGGCCAGGAGTATTTAGAGCTCTAAGGATTAAGGATCCTGAGAATCGTTCCTAAATAATCGACTAAGAGATCCTGATGCTGGAGGACTTCTACTCCCCCGCCCACTGGAAGGACACACCATTCAATGGAGAAAGCCCGCGCATTCATTGAGCAACCGGCCACTCGCCATTCATCCCTCTCACATCCCACTTCTCTCTTCGCTTCCGTTCCGGCAGATGGCATTCATTCCAGACTTCAAGATTACAGTTATTAGTTTACAGATAATAATTAATTTCCGGTCAACTTGATACTCCAGAAAAGTCACACGTCGAAATCATCAGTTGGACTGAAACATTGCACTTGCCAAGATAACACAATGATAATAATTCAAAGGCATAATGATAATAACAAGGGGTAATTATTCCGCAGGTTGTCGCTTTGATTTGAGTTACAACCAGGTTTAACTGTTTACTCGTTCTATTTTTAATAATTTCCAAAAATATAAATTATTGTGGGCTCATTCTAAAGAGAATGTAATTATGGGCAATGAGTAGATTTCAGTAATCATTTCATCAATAAATAAAAGTTTCAACAGACATTTCGAACTATAGATGATATATGTTTTTTGAAACGTTCGTTTCTAAATGGTTACCGAAATACACATTTCCCATAATTACAATATATTTTCCATACTAAAGCTCATGATAACTTGTAATATTAAAAAATAATGGAATAAAAAGTTAAAATTTGTAAATCAAATCGAAGCGACAACTTGCGGAACAGATAAGGCTTAGCGAACACGAAGCCTCGATGCCGATACCACCAATCTCTGCTTACAAACTTCCGTCGACGGACCACTAGCCAAACCCAAATCCGCTCTCCGAGATCACTCTTAACGCAATTTTCCTAGGCCTCGGACGCTTCCCACAGAGCTCGGCATAGAGCTGATCAACTTCTTAGGATTCGTTCGTTACTGAAACCAGGCACGTTACATGCCCATCTTAACTTCGTGACACGATCAATTGAATAATATTAACCGGGTGCATGCTTCGCAATTCCATGTTGTGTAGTCCCCTTTATTCTCTAGTGGTCTCATACTTTTTTGGGCCGAATATTCTACGCAACACCTTCTTTTCGAATACCTTAAGATGTTGTTCATCCTTCAGCGTTGTCACCCACGTTTCACATCCTTAAAGAAGAGTTGGAAGGATGATGATTTTATAAATTCTGATTTACGGATTTCGGGACAAGCTTTTCCTTCCTTTTTATCCTCATGAATTTCGTTTTTTTAATTACTATCGACCCTGAGTACTTAAACTGGTTGCCTATTATAACATGATAAAATATAGCCAGAAGGCAGAAAATAGAAAAAGCAATCAATTGAAATAACGTCGCGTTGAATATATACGCACGCGCATATACATTAAATCGCGAAAATTTTCTGTATTCTGATTTCAACAGAAACTTCTTGTTCGATACAGTCGTATTGTATTTTCAATCTTCAGGCATTCAGATTATTAAACCGAATGAAGTTTTTTTTATTACCCTTTAATCAGATTGAATAATATTGTTTTTTTTAAAAGGGCAAAATAAACAATAAAATAAAAATATACGATACAATTCCTGAGTACTCAACGTTCAACATTTTGTTTATATAAACTAATTTAATAACGTTTATAATTATTCCCGCTTAGATAATTTTATTAGGCGCTGTTATATGCAAAATTATTTTAATTATTACTTTTAAGTTTCCACAGTATGGAATTTTTTATTACGCAAGTTAAATTTTTTTGAAGATTCATAAAATAATATAACCAAATACTCGTTTAGCAATGTATAGTTTAAATTATAATGCAAAATGAAATTCAAAATGTTTAGTGAGGGGGTATTAGCTGAAGTAAGTAATAAACAAGCTTAAGAAGTAAATAAGTTTTCAACATTCAGCATATAATCTATTTATTTTATAAACGCAACCGTTTATAAATGTATTAAATCTTTAAAAACTTGAAAGCAGCCCTTGACACAGACAGGTGGCACTCCTTGAGTAAAAATTTCTACACTGAAAGCTAGAAGAGATGACAGAATAAGAAGAAAAACTTAAAAACACTTAATATTAAAAAAAAACAACTGAGGAACAATGTTTTCAATATTTTTCCTGGCGTTGATGACACTAGGGTTTTACGCATCTAAGATTTTCCTTAATTTTTCGTCAGATATGATAATGGATTAAGAAAAAATCATATTCAATTTTCAACGGCAATGCATATCTGAACGGGGTACAGGTTCAGAGGTAGAATAATGAGTTGAAAATATTGGGTTCGAATCCGGCAGTGAAAGATAAATTATTTGATCTGTTAAAAGCCATATATGAATCCAGTGGGATCTGGAGAGCTTCCTGGGGATCATCCAGCCTCTTTAAAGTGGGCACACTTCATTGAGGGAAACTTTCGTCTCCATACCATCGATATTTATATGAAGGAGTAACTATTTGAGTAATAAAGCAAGTATTTGAGTGCCGATGCGGCCAATGTCTTAATTCGGTATTTATTTTGACTCAAACATAAGATATAGAGAACCTATATTCGTATATGTATTTGCCTACTTTATAGTCGCCTTTGAGATACATAAAACAACATAAAGTATCAGAGACAATAAGAAATAATAATAATATACAACGTCAAGACAGGGATCCAATAAA
Source organism: Troilus luridus (assembly GCA_964056705.1). Taxonomy (NCBI): domain Eukaryota; kingdom Metazoa; phylum Arthropoda; class Insecta; order Hemiptera; family Pentatomidae; genus Troilus; species Troilus luridus. The sequence goes on along the minus strand of OZ057414.1, from coordinate 110,471,000 downwards.
TATTCGTGCGAACAAAACGGCCGTTAGGAAGCTGTAATGGCTACCGGACCACCCAAGACGCAAGGTGACCAATCATATCACCTCATTAACTATGTTAGATATATAATGACCACTTGGATATGTTATGAGTGCAGAGCATGGAAGGGTACTGCAAGGTCATATCAGAAACCTTCCAAAGAAATTTAAATATATATAAAGTTATAGGTAATAATTAAGAAGGAAAAAAAATGTACCACTACAACCCATGATGACTCCAGCACATGCCAGAGACCGCACAGTTTATAAGCCAACAGGGAGGTGTTTTGGTCCAGAGGTTGACACACTCAACTGCTAGGTTTTCCTCCTATTTTGGGTACCCATTTAATTGGCCAGTGGTTCCCAACCTGGGGGGGGGCATTAAGATAATTTAAAAAAAAATTCACTTAGTCTAGGTTATTTTTCCCTTTCCAGAACTTCTTTATCTTAAATTGAAATTTAATACTGTAAGAAGAGAACCGTTTATAGGAGAGCCAAAGTTTCAATCCACATTGCAGTTCTTCTTCAGGACTGCCGGATGGGGGGGGGGGGCTGAGCCCGATGTGACTTGGTAGGCTATCACTTAAAAACTGGCAGTATAATGTTGTACCTTGTGATAGTAAAACAAAATGCTTTGTTTCCAATGTAATATTTCTTTTTTGTTTTCTATGGCCATTCAAATTTTATGGAAGGGACGTGGCAGGGTTTGATTTTAAAAAAGACCGGCGTGGTACAAAAAAGGTTGAGAGCCATAGGGTGGGTGAGTCCCAGATCCCAAAGGATTCATACTCACTAAGCCCAAAATCGCGGGTTCGTAGCTCAGCAGGTGACCCTAGGATTTTTAAAGGGTGTAAAAAGTTCTTGCTTATGCTGTCCTTCAGAAAGGGATCCGGAGCCTATACAATGCCAGGCACTCGTTAAAAATCCCTATCCTAATTAAACCTGGAGAGGCAAAATTTAGAGTTCCCACTGTAGCATCGTCCGATTAGCCCTAACAGCATAAAGTGACATTAAATATTTCTTCTTCTTCAAATAAAGATTTTGTTTTCTATACAACAAAATGCAAGAAGTAGATGGTATCCGCCGCCACTATTGGCTGCCAACGGAGATACAGTAGGCGTTGGAAATATCGCGATAATTATCGACAGGACAATACCAAGGCAGGGCGGCCGGAAGAATGTCTCAAGTAGGTGGGCCTCCTCCGCGGCCCGCTCCTACCTCTCTCCTCTCTCCTCTCTCTGTGGCCGGCGAAAATTTATATCACGCTGTCCTGAAGTGGCCATAAAGATCCAAAGAGGTTTGTTATAGTCTAGGGATGTCGATAAAAATATCAATACATAAATCGTATCGAAATTTTTGTAATATATCGAATTATATTTCGATCAATATCGAACTATTGTTTAAAATTGATTTATAGAACTATAATAATACATCAAGTAAATAGGATGAGTGATAGATAATGGGATGAGATAAAGACAAGTAGAGAGACCATAAGGAAGTGCAGGAGACCATGTTCTTATCAGACCTGGCCTCGGAGGATTATAAGCAATTGATGAGGTTCATAGGTTTCAAACTAGTGGGTTTGAGTGGGAATGAAGTTTGTCATATATGGATTGATATCAGGTCCGGGCCAATTCAGTAACCAATAGGACATTGAGGTCATTTATTCGAAACAAAGCATTGAGGATTTTACGAAGGATTGGATACGAGAGGAATTCAATGGCTAATTGCAGCTACTGCGTTAGTCCAGATGGGTCTAATGATTGTCACGTATAGCTTAGAGCGTTTGTTTAGTAAATATTTAAGTTCCCTGAAACAGCGAATACTTTCTTGTCGATTCAGTCTAGTATGAGTCTTAACGAATGGGAAGATTTAATCTTAAGTACCGGATCTGTTTTAAAGCAGTCCACCTGCTGCATTAATACTGGAGGACAGGAAATCATTGGTTTACGACGAAGGGTGGAAGGAATTTGACGTAATTTAGTTCTGTACTCCAGTTTTGAGGCCGATGAAGGATTGAAGACATCGAAAAAATAAATGAATAATTCAGACATAATATTTAATTAAGCAGAGGACTTAGATAAGAACTCCGATATATATGATATGCCATATATTGTTGATTGTTGCAAAACAATAAAAATAGAACATATGACTCAATAATACATCATAAACATATTAGTGCCTTCACAAAATCCTTCCTACAAAAAAGTAAAATAATTTTAACATTTATAATGCCTCTACCACCGGGCGTTTCCCCATTCCATAGAGACCAGGTTCTGTTCCAATATGCTATTGGCAAAACCAAACGGAAAACAGGGAAAAAGAAGGAACACAACCCTTACAACTCCGCAACGACGATAGACTTCCCCAACTACAGGCCGCTGGAAGAAGAAGGCTTCTACACCCTAACATCCAAAGGAGGGGAAGCCGTCGTGAACTTCTCTGAAGGAAACGACTGCATAGCCAGCGCCTTCCACACATACCTCAAGATCCTCTCCAATGAGCACGACGAAGCAGAGTTCTACCACGTCAACACCGGAAGGAACCAACATCTCAAGAAGTTGCTGGGTATAGAGACCAATCCCACATTGGTAGTCATCGTCAATAACGACGTACGCGACATCATATCCGGCTTGGAGGACTTCAAAACCAAACTTGCTGTGACTCTTCCGGCCCTCAAGGCGAGGCTGGCCTCTTCGGAGGTGATCTCTAACGGAGGGGTCATCCCGGAAAAGCCGCAAGACATCGACGTTGAATACGTTCGGAAGAACGTCGAAACTAAACTGAGGAGAATACGGAAGCGGCTAGGGATATTGCGATGATCAATGGATACAAGGTTATTATTCATGTTAAGAACAATAAAAAAGTTGGTAAAAGTTTTAGTTTTTTATTAGTTCTATTTTGTCTTCATGGATTTATCCATAGCTCAATGTTGGACACTAATACCCAGTGATCGAATTTTAGGAGCCCAATGTTGCTAATATTTTTATCGGTTGTAGATTTACAATAATTCATTCACCCCAAACAGTTTTTCTATAAAACATAAATATACTCCCATCACAACTATAACGTGTAAGACTAATTACTTCTCAAAATCGATTCATTAATACTCTTCTGCTTTTAGAACCGCAAAATGCCTATGGTCTAGCGTCATTCTGGGACCAACTGGAGGAGCAAATGCTGTGCCAATGTATTTTAGTCTAATCTGTACATTTTTTTTTTAATGACTCCATATCAAGGGTTTCAACACCGAGCTATGCGCATCTCACCGCTGTCAATAAATAATTCTTTCACAAAGCTTCAGCCAAGCGTGCCTTTACAAGTATTGGTGTTGAGGCACAACACTATATCTGCTCCCAGACTTTCTTGGTATATAACTTCCGCTTTCTTACTGGATCCTTGCAGATGTTTCCTCTAGATCACTCTTCTTGTCGGGTCTAGCTTCCTCTAGTGCGAAGAGCAAATCACGGACCGTATAATCCTCTGTCCGTAGGACCGAAGCAGGAGCATACGGACAAGAAACACAAACAGCGAAACTTTTATATTAGAAAAATCCGGTAATTCTCAACAATTTAGTTCATTACCCCTCCATCGAAACGCAACACAATCTGACGTCTTCAGCCGTTTTCATCAACAGATGTGACTCCAGAATTCAATCGTTCCCCAGAAACATCTATGACTTGTTAGATCCTGGAAGACCCAATAGTCAAGGAGAACCCAGATCTGTTACATCAGTCTTCTAGAGTGATGTTGATCTTCCTCGGGATTAGGTTATATTCGAAATATGTTTCCTTCTAATGGACCTTACAGCACCCAGAATACGTTTCTGCATTTCCTTTTCTCCAAACTGATGAAAGTTAGACAACTCGAAACCAGTTATTCTTTATCATGTTCAGCATTTGGACGCAGGCGCCATTCCATAGAAGAGAATGCGTCTATGGAATAATACAGAAAAATGCAAGGATAATGCTAACTACTTATTTACTTCCAAGGATTTAATTATACACATCATTTGAATCAAAATAAATATGCGCAGGATGAAATGATAGTCAATATATTATACGAAATAAATACATTAAAGAGCTATCCTTCGAGGACCCACTCGAAAAAGGGAAGGACAGGGGCGTCCCACGCACACCTACTGGCGTCCTGCCATTTCTGTCTCAAAGGATCAGCCTCATTTCCATTTAACACACGTCCTCCGAGAACTGGAGCCCACGGTATAGAATAACTATATATACAATGAGCTATTTACCCACGTAGGCAATGTTACCTGTACTGTGTACAATAACTGTAATCACAATAATAGTATTTTTACCAATGTAGTCACTATCAGATATTTAATTGATGACTCAATTACCATCAATAATAGTAATCTCTCTCTTCTGTACCACTGCAACCCGTGAAGGGTCTGGGTTTCAGTATATGCTGGATACTGTACTGTTTCTGGACAACGGTTGTGCAGGATGCTGATTTGTCCTAGATCACTCTCAACCACCAGATTTTCCCCCTCTTTTTTTAGTACCCACTTCATAAAGACTGGGTGAGCCCCAAGAAGGTCCTAGATCACATAGGATCCATCCCCGGCCACCAAATAAAAGTCTGCCAGCGAGTGGGATTTGAACACAGGACCTTTGGCAGCTCAGCGCTCTACCACTAAGCCACTCCGCCCCCTTCAATAGTAAATAGTTGATGCAAGCCGAAAATCAGATCATATTGGCATATGCAATTATTAAGAGACAGGAGAATTTTAATAAGCATGAGCTTAGTAAGACTTGTAAATACCATAAGGCCATCTGTGGAAATAATCGGAAGACTGTCAGAGAATAATAATGCAATAATTTCGGAGAACATACCATTAAAGATCAACGCATTTTAACAAACATATTTCCAATAGTAAAAGATGATAACATTACTCCTCTGCGAGAGAAGTGCACTAACTCATAAAATCGCACTTATAAGCCATCTGGAATAACTAAATTTACTCACAAAATACTGTAACATCTACAGCGTCAAATATTCAACTGGATACCACATCTAAAGAGGGAGGTTTATGAGCTGTAGTTGAATATTAAAATATACAACATTCTAGAATGGTGATTTTAAAATGATTGACTGAAAATGTGGAACAAAGGTAATAAGTATTTTCAAGTTCTTGTGAAATTGAATGGTGTTGCGTAGAATATTCGGAACAAAAAAGGATCAGAACATAGGAGAATTTAGGAGATTACAAAACGCGGAATTCCGCAGCATGCACCCGGTTAATACTATTCAAGTAATAGCGTCACGAAGATTAAGATGGGCTAGTAAAGTTGTTCGGCTCGGTAACGAACGAATTTCTAAAAAGTTATTAAGCGCTGTGGCGACTGGATAGCGTCTGAGGGGTAGACCGAGACGTAGGTGGCAGGATTAAGAGTGATCTGACGCATATAGGTTTGGATATTGGTCCTTGGAAAGAAGTGTCTAAGCAACTCAATGATAGGTGGCGACCTGTGGTCTAGTGGTTAGCGTAACAAACTAAAGTCCAAGATTGCGTGGTCGTAGCCCGGCAGGTGGCCCTAGGATTTCTTAAAGGGAGTAAAAAATCTTTATTTACGCCGTCCTTCGGCAGGGACGTTAAACAGGGGTCGGTCCCGAGCCTGTACGATGTCAGGTACTCGTTAAAAATCCCTATCCTAATTAAACCTGGATAGGCAAAATTTAGAGCTTCCTTTGTAGCATCGGCCGATTACCCATAGCACCATAACGTGACGTTAAATGAACAAACAACAAACTCAATGATGACACCACTTCTACTGCACTATACACATACGTATTTCGGACCATTATTCTCATATTTGTTGTATAGCGGGTTTTAAGCATCCCTTGCTTATACATGTATTAAATAAATAGGAAAAAGTATACATAATAAAATAATTATATAACACTCAGAGGACTGCATTGTATAATTATCAATCATTAGATTTCAAATTCGAAACTGTCGCCCGATCATATATAGATACTAATTTTCAGGGAAAACTACAAAAATATTTTATTTGATTAGACCTTTTTCTGGAGGTTTGCTATATCTCTATATATTTTTTTCTTCTTTTTTTGGGGGGGGGGGCTCATAAAACCTATAATAAATCGGGAACTCATTGAACGATTTAAAATAAATTTGGGGTGCCGGTAAAGGCTCTCACATCAAGGGATTTTTATTGAGGATGAAGATCAATGAAAGACGAAACACACACTGCGCAGTGGGAGAGAGGAGAGACAATATCTGTAATAAGTTTTAAATCTCGGTATTTATCAATTTCCGGTGGAGCGGAGAACAAGAGATGTCCTGTTTCTTTAATTAATGGCGCTGTAAAATATGGCATCGTCCATTAAACAAGATTTATTTACAATGCTCCATATCTCACTCCCGGTTATCACGGAGGAACATGTTATATAAAGATCCGATTTATCCTCATTAGTAAATACGTATATTTACAAGTATTTATATATGTGTATATAATCATAAGGATGTGTAGCGTAGGTAGCTCTAAGAATAGTATCGTTAGTAACCATTTATCAGTAAAATTAAATCCATATATTTTATGAACTTGAAAGAAAAACATTATTTTAAGCATTCCAATTTCGTACTTTTTAGTTGTTTTTTTTTTGTCCTAGATGCTTGTAATCATTATTCCAACTAAACTTCGTAAGTTCGAATTTATTTCTGAATCCCTTAAGGAGTCTTGGAATCAAAAACGGAAGAGACTGAACTTTTTATAAGCCTAAGGTTTTGCAAGGAGGTACTAATGGCTATGGGTGGTATGGCCGATATGATACTTGACCTCCAGACTTTTTCCCGAATTACGGATACCCACATTTTAGAGACTGGGTGACCCTCAGGAGGGTTTGAAGATCTATCAATGGCTATAAACAGATCAAATAATCTATCTGTGACAGGAGGATACAAACCTAGGATCAGTACAGCAACTAAGCACTCTACAGACTGAACTATTTCTTCTTCTTTCGCTACACCCTTTTGTGCCTCTCATAAGCCATGGTTGCCATCACACTAAACTACATTGAAAAGATAAAAAGATTGCTTGGACCCCTCCAAACGGCCTAACGTCAAAAAATCCAGCATAATAAACAGTCTAAGAATCGGACATGCAAATCTGACTCATCCCATTCTACTTTTAGGGCTGTTTCAACCAACTTGCCAAAGTTGTGATTGTACAAAACTTACAGTGAAGCGTAAGTTTAGGGGCAATCTGTAGTCTAGTAGTTAGCATAACAAACGACTAAGCCCAATATCGCGGGTTCCTAGTCCGCCACGGGACCCTAGGTTATGACGTCCTTCGGAAGGAACGTTAAACGAGGGGCCCTCTACGATGTCAGATGCTCGTTAAAAAAAAACCTAACCTAATTAAACTTGGATGGGCAAAATTTAGAGCTCCCGATGTAGTATCGTCCGAATAGCCATAGCAGCACAAAGTGACGTTAAATCAATAAACAGCAACAAGCTTTACGTTTAAGTTGCGTATAAGTAAGGTTACGTTCTTAATTTGGATATTGAAACGTGTCTACCGTTTAATGAACACTATGAAATAGAAGACCTCAGTAGGAGAAGCGACGTTGAAAAAAATCAAATCAAAATTCATAAAACGTCCAGGAGGCAGTGATTGAAGCGATGACAAGATGGCGACTATGACAACGGAAGGATTGGTCCAAAGCAGCGGCACGGCCTCCTAGACACACATCCTCGAGAGGAAGAAGACAACGGATGTGGTTCCGGGAGCCGGGAGCCAACCAGTGGAGAGGATTACTCATTCAGGGCGTCGTGTATCCGGGAAGTGAGCTGCTCCTCTGTATGCCCGCCCCATCCCACTGTAAGCCGTGGCGGTATGTACCATCTCTCTCTCTCACTCCCCGCTACTTCCAACGGATCATCCTCCGCTAAATAGTACTTCTTCGTAGTGGGGTCAAATATCGATATATCGAAATACTCTTTTGACAAATTGATAAAACCATTATATATTTAACAAAAAAAGAAATCAATATTTTTGGCTGCTTACACATAACCATACGGCTTTTACCTGAATACAGCAAATAGCGATAGTATAATGTCTCTCCTAGACATTTAATTTCTTTGATATAATTATTTGAATTAATAAAGAAGCAAATCGATTTTGGTTGGATGAGAATTCGTGGATGGAAGTTTGTAAAAAGCTATTATTTGTAGCGGAATATAAGCGAAGTTTTTCATCACCATTATTATTTATTATTGTTTATGTAATATCATAATATGAGAACAAAATTTTTGTTAATGGATACTTTAAAATTACCATAGGTCATAAGTTGCCCATACCTGATGTTAAGTCTGGGATATTTAAATGTTTAAATGAGTGGGCTAAATCAAACGCAATAATGAGTAGGCTTAACGAGGGAGTAAGAGAATAAATGTCATGTCCGATTTGGCGATAACTCTTAAAACTGCGTAATCGGTTTTTACGAAACGACGTAAAATAGTTTCATAAAACCGAGTAATGTACAACTTTTACCTTCAATGAAACATACAGAATAAGAGACACCCCAACTACACGGCCATAATGTTCTTTTTAACGCGCTGGCACTAAATGTCAAATTTTTAAAGACCATAACATCACGAGGAAGAGGAGGTGAAGGTAAATTTTATCGTCCTATTCGAATGGCCGGATCAAGGACTTGTACGCTTTTACAAAAAAAAAAAAAAAAAAAAGGAACTATAAAACAAAATGGAGTAAAGTTTTTCTTTTGGCTTTGGGTGTAGCGACAGAAGAAGAGCGCGGAGTAGGTGTGTACTAGAGGCCTGGCGGAGGTGGAAGCGTGGGCCGGTCGGGTTCCGCCTACGGGCACCGGCACACCTACCGCAGCTAGTGTACCAGCTGCTCATCTTAGAGCACTCCTCAAGGGTGCGAAAGAGTTTGGTACTTCGGGGGAGAATGGTGGTCACTAGGACCACGTTTATGGTACATCATTGGGTAATTATTCCCCAGGTAGTCGCTTCGAGTTGAGTCGAAACGTTAGTTGAAACATTTATTTCTTGATGAAATTATTACCGAAATCTACTCATAGGGAAAATTACATTCTCTTTTCCATACTAAAGCTCACGACTAATTGCATATTTTAGGAAAATATTAAAAATGATACGACTAAAGGGTATAACTTCCTGACAGTACTGTAGCAATATTATGCTTGGATGGATAGTTGACAGTCTCCTATTTTCAACATATTTTAATGGAAGCCTAGGTCCAAAGCAACCTCACCTTTGGAGTAATGTAGTATTTCTATCTACCTGTATTACTACAAACCATGAAGGAGCTTCGATTCGGTACATAGTAGAGACTGTACTGTTTCTATCACAATGATTGTGCAGGGAGGTTATTTGTCAGAGGCCATGTTCAACCGCCAGGTTTTTACCCCAATTAAGGGTATCCACTTAGTAGAGGCTGAGTGAGCCCAAGGAGAGTCTAGAGAATCCACAGGGTCCGTGTCTGTTAACAATTTAAATAATTTATTTGCTACAGCCAGATTTCAAGACGGGACCCTCAAATACACCAACTCTTTACACACTGAGCTCCCCGGCTTGATATGAACGCCTGTTGATATGAGCTATGGTGGTCATGGTCTGAATTATTACTCAGAAGATTTTAATGCAAAATAAATTGTTTTAGATAAATTTGTGAAGTCAAAGTTGTGTAAAAGAAAAACAAAATTTTATACACTACTAGTTTTATTTAATTAATAATAAAATGCTTAATTTATTACAATTTTTGTAAAAAGAAAAATTGAACATAAATTGAGCTGATCAGGTATTTTAATGATTTTTTATATGTGTTTTCTTCAAAATGGTCAAAACAATTACAATGTATTTAATGAATCATTTTGATTCACAAAACGACTCGATAGATTATGTTTTTTTAATTATTTTTATTTATTTTAAATAATATATATATACCTGTCATAAAAATTATTTGAAGTTTTTTCTTTCTTGGTATTAATTAAAACAATTTTATGTTTATAATTAACACATATAAGCTTATATTTGAGTGGAAAATAGTTGACAGGATAAATCTAATGATGGATTGATTTGGTCAGCTGGTGCAGTCAATGATGACACAAAAATAAGCTGAACTTATTTTTTAATTGTGCCAATGTTTCAGCCTACGTTGTAGGCCATCTTTAGGGCAAATAGAGAGTGCCTCGGCTATGGTTACTTGTCAAATCAATATTTATTTATATATATATTATTTAACTATAAAAAAAACTTTCAATATTAAATACACAAAAGAGGTTAATGCGGTATAATTGGTTTAATAAGGGATATTGAGTAATTTCCTGGGAGATTTTGATGAGGGACTGATTGAGGGAGGCAGGTAAAGGATGGGTGGAAGTGCCCTGTTTAAGCGCTGATTGATCCCATCCTGCCTCCTGCCTATCACACTCCCACAACCTTCCTCGCGCGCCCTACGTTCCTGTACATCGGCTCTACTTATGTAGTATTACTATATGAACCCCCAATGGCTAATTTTAAGTTTAAATTAACAAAAAAAAAATGTCAGAAAAGAAAAGGATAAAATTAAATCATTTATAAGGAATTAATGAAAAAATAAGATTCACAAGATTTTCACTTGATATATTATTAAAGCTCAAAGTTAAAAATAGTAGTTTAAAAAACTATAAAAACACGCTTAATAATAGGAAACAAAACTAAAAAGTAGAAAATAATTAACAATAAGGTTAAATTATTATTATTGTTAATGATTATTAAATTATTGAACATAAAAATAGAATGATGAATGAAAACATTCATTATACCATAAAGTGTGGGGTACTTTTTTAAGATATTGTGCATTGATATGAAGGTTAAATACTCAAGTTCAGTGGTCCCCAACATGGCGGGTGTGAAGACAAGTCAGGGGGGGTTCGAGGCAGTTGAAAATAAAAAAATTCTCACTTAGTTTTGGTTATTTTTCTCTTACCAGTTCTTCTTTATCTTAAATTGAAAGTTATAATGTATCTTTTAATAGTAAAATTAAATGTTTTGTTTTCATTGTGATACTTGTTTTTGTTTTGTTATTTTTATTCATATTTTCATACAAATTATATGTATGAGAAAAAAATAAATAAATGAATAAAAAAAGGGGGCGTGGGAGGCTTTCATTTGAGGCGTGGAACAAAAAAGGTTGGGAGCCACTACTATGGTACAAAAGTTTGAATTAGAAATATCTAATAAAGGAAAGAGAAAAAAAAAATGTATCGAAGCAGAAAAAATTAGATAAGAAAAGAAATAGATAAAAACATATTAATAAGTAAAAATAAAATAAATTAAAATAATAATACATTAGTTCAATCAACACCATGTTAGTTTAAAAGAAATTTAAATTAATTATCAAATATTGTAAATGTGTGAGAAACAATCACACAGTGCTTTCTATAAAATCAATATTCATGCCGCTTTATTTTATTTTTTAATTTTGAAATAAGACCACAAAAAAAAGAATAATAATAAATAATTACTATAGTAATAAAGATTAAGTTATTTGTTAAAATCGATCATGAATGCATTTTTATATATTTAAAGAAACTTAAATATATAAAAATGCACCACCTCTTCATAGATTTCTGCCAGGCCTACGATAGTCTTGACAGAAATGAACTGCTCAAAGTAATGAAAACTCTAGGGGTCCCAGAAAAGCTAGTAGGATTGAGTGCGATGACCTTGGAAAACACCAGATGTAGGGTAAAGATTCAAAATATGATATCAGAAGATTTTGAGGTGGAGAATGGTCTGCGCCAGGGAGATCCCCTCTCACCTGTATTATTTAACATAGCACTCGAACAAGCTGCGAGATCAATCAGGACCAACCCAGGAGGAACGATATGTAATAGGATGACCCAACACCTAGCGTATGCCGATGACGTAGTGATATCAGCAAGGTCAAAAGCGGCGCTTTCAGGAGCTTTGCAGGAATTTGAAGAAGCTGGGAAAAAATTGGGTCTGGTGATAAATAAGGTAAAAACCCAATATATGATTTCCACAAAAAATGATGGGCAGGAAGAGCTGAGTCATGTGCAACTGCTCCACCACACATTTAAGAAAGTGGACAGCTTCAAATATCTGGGGGCTTTAGTGACACGAAAGAATGACATCACTGCAGAAATTAAAGCAAGAATTTCAACAGGGAACAGATGTCTCTTTGCATTGCGAAAAGCATTAAGATTTCGAAACTTGTCACGGAGGGCAAAATTATTGATTTATAAAACAATCCTAAGACCGATTGTTACATACGGTAGTGAAACGTGGGTCCTGACACAGGAATGCGAAAAGATGCAGCAGATGTGGGAGAGGAAGGTGCTTCGGCAGATATTTGGGCCAGTATGTAATGAAGGCCAATGGAGGTCTAGAAATAATAGAGAGCTTCAGGACCTATACAATGCACCAGACCTAGTCACCTTTATTAAATCAACACGTATAAGATGTCTTGGGCACGTAGAAAGAATGGGAGAAGATAGGTACCCAAAGAAGCTATTATATGGCAAACCAGGAGGCAAAAGAAGAAGAGGAAGGCCCAGGCTGCGATGGCTGGATGATGTAGAGAACGATCTGCAGAGGATGGGGATCAGACAGTGGAGAAGCTGCTGACAGGGAGGACTGGAGAGGCGTTGTTGCGGAGGCCAGGGCCCTGCAAGGGCTGTAGAGCCATGGGAAGAAGAAAGAAACTTAAAAAGACACTGGTTTATTATGAAAATGTAGTATTTAGGTCAGCTTCTTTTTTCCCCAATGTTTAAAAACTTATTTTAAACAATTTGTCCCATTTTTAACAGTTCATGGATCTTTACTTTTGAGGTAGAGCTACCCACTTATAAGTCACTCAAATTTTCTGTAGAAAATAACTTCATCGCATCATTTATTTTCTATTGCGTAAGATCGATTACTAGTTTTTATTCTAAAAAAATAAAAATTCAAACTCCCTTGATTGATTTAATCAGATTTTGAGTTTATCAGGTGTTTTCAAAATGCCTAAAGCTGTAGAGTTAACATATGAGTTACACATTCCATACTGAATATATAAATGGAATGAATTTTATTTATTAATATTTTATAGGCTGTACAAAATTAAATAAATGTCCATATTTTATCCAACATGGACAAGAAGAGCCTGTTTTAAAACCTAATCTTATTCTGTGAATCCACAAAAAATAAACAGTTAAAACTCACAAACATAATTTTTTTCTTAATAATTAGATCATAATTAAGACTTATATATCTGCAACCCTCGTGAATAAGCGGAATTGTGTCGTTCTCATAGTTTTTGGCTTGAAATGGAGTTGTAATATCAGCAATAACTCCATTTCAAGCCAATGCCCATTTAGCCCCTTATTCACAATGAAAATAACAAGCTTTTTCTTGCCCAAGTTCAAGAAACTCAATTTAGAGAAAATTCGACTTGACAAGATATTCACCGGGGCTGTAGATATAATACATAGATAATATGTCAGTCAATGTTACAATTCCTACATTAATTGACTCTTCGATCATTAATGCTCGTAAAGGAGATAAAGCATTCCCCAAACGTTTAGATAAAAATATATTGATTATATCATCTGAATTTTGATTGTGACCATGAAGAAATGTGAAAAAAAAAAAACTTTGCACAGAATTGTTAACATTTGCAAATAATTAAGAAAAGATATTTAAATAATACAAGCCTTGTTACTGATGAGTACTCAATAGCAATAGTCTACAGACTAAACCACATAGTATCAATTTCAATATTAGGGTGAAACTTTTTTGTGATAAATACAAAAATAAAAACTTACAGGTATACTCGAAGTCCTTAAAAATTCTAACAAAGCTTCTAAAGACCCTAGGGTAGAAGCCTGAACATAGACTCCTCTTTCTTGTAGTTTAATACTTGACAGGGCACTCTTCAATTCTCTCGCTACTTCTTCTTTCAGGATTTCCACTTCATCAGGTTTATCGGCGACACGAAGATTAAGACCTGATTAAAAGCAATTTGTTAAAATATATCATGAAGTTTTGATATTTTAAATATCCTAATGCAAAATATTTAAAAAAGGTGCACCCTTTCCCAATGTAATGAAATTTATTTTTCAATTCAAGCCCATGAATCAGTCATATGCAAGGAATGGGATCAGTGAGAACAAAAGAAATCAATTGTTACAGATGTATAAAACTTATAGGAAAAACATCACAGTTTCTTTTGTGGCAATGAATTATAGTTATATTAGGGAGGAGTATAGCTCACTGTGTACAGCTCTGAAGACCCCGGATTAAATACGACTGTGACAGAAAAATTATTTAATCTGCTAACACTCATAGATGAACCCGGTGAAATCTGCACTCTCCTGTGTTTCACCCAGCTATTTAAACTGAGGGAAAACCTGGTGGTTGAGCATGGGGTTGGGCGATCGTCGATAGTTACTATCCATAGATCTGTCTTATCTAAGGCCACTATCAATAGTGTCGACTATCGGTGGATCCTTTTTACCCTCAAGTTTTGAAACTCTCGAAATTATGCTGATCTGTCTCTGTCTAGTGTCGAGTTCTTTTGAAATTGAGCTCGGAATTCCTACAGCTGAAGGGTTCTCTTCTACATAACTTTGATACCATACCAGGCGTGTCATTATTTAATTCTCCGAAGTTACTAATTATATTATGTTGGGTAGTTTATGTATTGTATTGTATTGCTGTCACTCACACTTGTGCAAACAAACCAAATTTGAGCATACATAATTTGAGTATTGAGCATTGGCTCTTCTAGGTTATAACCTTAACTTCTTCTTTAATTAGGGATCATTTTCCACAATTATTAAATGTTCAACTAGAAGTGCAGTTTTTCTTTCGGGAAATATATGGCTCAAGGAGCACACTTGACTCATGAAATTAACTATTTCGTTATTTTTCATTTCTGAAGATTTGATTTGTTCATTATTATTGTAAACATGTAAATTGTAAATACTTTTTTAAAATTCAAATAAATTATGTTTTTTTTTCTCATCTTAATGATATAATCTTATAATTTATAATCCTGCAACTTTCAAATAGTAGGTAGGTAATTGAATTTAATTAAATTAGTTAAAATTTTATATTGAATAGTATTAGATAGTTTTCAGCCGATAGTATCGGCCTATTGATAGTGCTAACTATCTACTATCGCCCAACCCTAGTTGAGCGTGACCTAAGTTAATCCCTTGCACAACCACTGTCTAGAAAAATATTTGTACTCTACCTTCTAGAAACAATACAGTCTCTCGAAGGTAGAGTAGAGAAGCTACTTCAATTACTTTAATTACTCTGATCCAATAAATTAAAAACAGTAGCTAGATTTTTAGCTTCTTATAATGGTTTTTATCTTTGATAATTACAATATATTTACCTGCAATAACTTTTTCCAAGTCCTTGGCAGCGATTTTAACACCCTGAGCAGCTTTGATTTCCTTGTATTCAACATACGCATTCTGAAAAGTACAAAAAAAATTGTTTTTAAGTATAAGATAAACATACATTTTTAAATCATCCTCAAAGGTTTCCTCTAAAATAAATAGAATACTAAAATGTCATAACCAAAAATGAGGTAAGTTTACCTTCACCCTCAATTCTTTGAGGGGCTGTGGCATGAGGAGCGATCTGATCTGTGTTACAATCGGAGCCTCTGTACCTGCGAGGACAACAGTTTCACCTTCTCTCAGGTATCCGTTGACCAAGATGACATCTATGGTCGTTCCCAATCCAGGAATAGCCTTGACTTCTAAGACCGTTGCCTAAAATAGTATAGAAGGTATATAATTAAACTTACAAAATAATATAAGAAAGTAAACATAATTGACCGTAATGATGGAAAAAATACTCCTGGATGAGGTCAAGATTGACACACAAAAAACTGTTAATTGAATGTCGATAATATTGAAAAAAAAAGTATATCATCATTATTAAGGAAGAGTTGCTTTCAATTTAACAATAGCAGGTATTCATATCGTTTTTAAAATAAACTAAATACATAAATGTTTTTTTTATTTGAATTACCTGTAGCTCTGGACTGAACATTAACCTTTTCGCTAACATGTTTTGACATGATTCCACAATGAGGGCTAGCAGGTTTCCCATTCCTTCTCCGGTTATAGCCGAAGTAGGGACCAATGAGACGTAACTCCTAACATCTGGATTGCTGTAGAACAAAGCAGCATTCAATCCCTAAAATATTAAATATTTAGAAGTTAAGTTGGAAGAATATAATAGAAAATTTCAAACTATATATTAGTAGTGTAAACTGTTATACATCATATATTCCTTTTTTCGGCACTCAAGCTTAAAAACAAATTTTGTATTACAACTAATTTACTTACAAGATTGCGATATTATTCATAAATTACTCCCAATCATTGTAATTTTAGTCAAATATTTTTAATAAGTCATAACCTTGCAACTCGGAACCTCTCCTCTCCGCTGTTATTAATTCACTGCTACCAACACTACAAAGTCGCATACTCCTTTTGTTAAAGTTTATTCACAACTAATTCTACTTGTTCATTGTCTGTTCTTTTCTGAAGACATGTGCTCTATTTCCAGTATTATCATTGCTAGTATTTTACAACAAATTTTTTTTTTATAATTTGCTCATGCTTTCCAATATATTAGGAATAGTCAGATTTCAACTGAAGTCTCCGTTATAGTCAAGACCACATTAGTGTAGTAGTGATAGTAACATAGTTAAAACTGTACAGGGTTAAAGAATATGGGCATTGGAACTATAATTATGTTTTTGTTATACTCTTTTTGGTTTCGTAACAGTCGTATATAATTTTTTTTTTTTAACATTATGATATTAGTTTTAAAATCACAGCGGGTCAATCCATTTTAAATCACTCAATACAAAGATAATTCGTTGCTCAAGATTTTTTATTTTCCTGATTCTTTGATCATGGATTCCCTATGGGTAGGTAGACATTAACTAACCTCCAATTGAAAAAAATTGACAAGGCATATTTTTTAATCGGCAGCCATTTTTAAAATGGTGATTTGGCGAATTTGATAAAGAAACAAGGTTTGCGGAACATTGTATTGCCAAGTCATTTTTCAAGATATCAAAATAATTTAAAACCCAGCGTGTTCAGCATGAAATGATCTTCAAAACGACTATATTTTATTTTCCCTATCATGGAAGAAAGTCAGTCAAACTCTTTCTCTAAAAGCTCGGAAAAAATTTTAAAATCAGTAGTTTTTAAGACTATAAATTTTTAGGTAGGAAAAGAGACTCACTAATAATATTTTATTTCTGTGTTGAGTACTCATAATACTACCAGCAGCATAAGTTTTAGTCTTGAGAATGAACTCCTTTTTTTTCTACAGATTTTCAAAAATGACCAAAACCACATTAATGCCAATGTTCATCGGTCAATATCTGAAAAGGGGCTGAATGAAAACAAGTGAAAATTGTGCGTAACATCCTTTATACTATTAAGAATATTTCACAAAAAAATTAGGACTGAGACTCAATTACATTTTGAGTTATAGAGCTGTGAATTTCAATAAAAACGCTTTATTTAAAAATAAAGTTACAACGTAACTTTTTATTACACTCGTGCAATGCTAAATTAGCAACTATAGGCTTAAAATTATCTTAATTGACAAATTTAAATGGTGCTTCAATCACTAAGTTAACAATACACTTTTCATTACTTCTTCTTTTTAATAAGAATGGACAATAATAATAGTACCGCAGGTAAAATTCTTGTACTTAACTTACTCATATGTTTCATGTACTACACTGGCGTAAAGTATACACACTAATGTTTTTCTCTAATTTTTTTTGTTAAACATTATTTCTAATTACTTGCCAGCTGTGATTTTGATTAAGGAGTTGAACAAACATGATATTTCATTGCACAGTTTATCAGTTATGTTATGTGTTCTTCCAGACACCGTTGCGAGTTCCAATGGAGTCACTTTACGTACTATTTTGTTTGCAGGTGGGTACCTTGGGTAAGCAGTATCATTTTTTGACAGTTGATAGGCAGTTTATGGTCCAGAAGGTTGAAGGAAATGTACCAAAACATCATTGTTACTTCACTTTTGTCTTCAACTTTTCCAAGCCACCACTTCTCATCGTATATACAGGCAACAAAGTCATTATTTGTGAAAGATGACACATCTGTAAATAATATTGAAGTCTGATGATCATCAAACCTCAAACCTTTGGAAGTAACATAACACCTTATAGGATTGTTACTTATCAGAGCATATCTGTGATAGCCTCTTGTACCATTCACTGGTAAACAATACTCAAATCTCTCAGTCAGTGTTGTTTCCATTCCCTTAATTTCAGATGAAGGAACATGTATATATTTAATTCCAGAGATGTTGCCCCGACAGTATTTAAAAATGTTTTGTGTCAGGATTTGATCTGTAAAAAGGCCTTTGCAGGGATGCTCCATAAATAACCTCTCCTAGTGTTATAGTAGTTGTGTGTCACTTCTCGCTTTGTTATTCTGCTAATCCCATCGCAAGAATTCTTCCCATGGGATGAGGCAAAGAAATTCCACTCGGCTTGGACACCATAATCTTTTCTTTATTGGCAGATATTAACAAATGTTTTCTAATTTTTGTATTGGCAGCTTGCACCATCGCTGAAGTACACAACCATTTCGATATTATTTTAAAACTCGAAATAATAATTTATAGATTGAAGCATCATTTAAATTAGTCAATTAAGATAATTTTAAGCCTATAGTTGCTAATTTAGCATTTCACGAGTGTAATAAAAATTTAGCGTTTTTATTGAAACTCACAGCTCTATGAGTGTAATAAAACGTTAGCTTTTTATTGAAACTCACAGCTCTGTAACTCGAAATGTAGTTAAGTCTCAGTCTTAATTTTTTTGTGAGATATTTTTATTAGAATAAAGAATGTTATGTACAAATTTCACTTGTTTTCATTCAGTCCCTTTTCAGATATTGACCGATGAACATTGGCATCAATGTGGTTTTGGTCATTTTTGAAAATCCGTAGAAAAAAAAGGAGTTCATTCTCAAGACTAAAACTTATGCTGCTGGTAGTATTGAGTACTCAACACAGAAATAAAATTTTATTAGTGAGTCTCTTTTCCTACCTAAAAATTTATAGTCTTAAAAACTAATGATTTTTAAATTTTTTCCGAGCTTTTAAAGAGTTTGACTGACTTTCTTCCATGATAGGGAAAATAAAATATAGTCGTTTTGAAGATCATTTCATGCTGAACACGCTGGGTTTTAAATTATTCTGATATCTTGAAAAATAAATTAGTAATACAATTTTCCGCAAACCTTGTTTCTTTATCAAATTCGCCAAATCGCCATTTTAAAAATGGCTGCCAATAACAAAATATGTCTTGTGAATTTTTTTCAATTGGAGTTTTGTTAATGTCTACCCATAGGGAATCCATGATAAAAGAATCAGGAAAATAAAAAATGTTGAGCAACAGTGACTGGATGATTTGAAATGGATTGATCCCAGCTTAATAATCTCCCTATCACTTTATAAATAAATTAATGTGAATAAATTGATAGTGTAACAGGCAATAAATAAATTATATATATAATGAATTAGATACCTGTTCAGCAAACTGTAGGATTACTTCATTTGCTCTTTGTTCAAATTCCAACTGAGTGTTTGATGCTTGTCCTTTGATTATATCACGGACATCTTTCCTTAACATTGTTTGCCAATCGTACAACCTGCAGATAGAAATTTGATCATTATATTGTTTTAATAATTAGAAAGTAGTAGGCATAACAAACTATAAATAGCTTTCTTATTTACATCTAAAAATAAAATTGAATGTTAGTATGTAATCCATATATTAGTATTTTCACATGGAGCAAAGGTTTGTATTAAGTTCACTTTGTTTTAACAGATTGCCGTGAAAAATTGTATTTTAAGGTACATGAGCATAGAGAATATTTTTGTGCTATCCACTCTGATTTAACTAGCCTTTAGATGACACTGCAGTGCATCAACATCTATTTCCTTTAACCGATCGCTATGAAAATTAGAAAAATGTGGTAAAATGAAAGATGGGTTCATATTGATGAGATGTTATTATTTTGCTTGTTGCAAATCGACATAACATCTATGCAAATCGATGTATATTATTGATTAATAATTGGTTTATAGTACAACCTCAGATAAGTTAAGCAGTTTATTTTTTAGCTATTAACTTTTAATTGTGTAATAAACTTTTAACAAAACAAATTAAAATAAAGAAATTAATAAAAAAAACATGGGGTTTGGTTTAGTACACCACATGTACATGCATCAGTGTGTTATATCAGTACCTACCACAATACACACTGGAACAGAAAAATCCAAAATGAACTCTGAAACAGTCATAATGCGCAACCATACATATATATTTTTAATCCCAAATATGGAAAAGATCAGCTAATATCTTCCGATCCACAATTTTCTAGAAGATAAATAGGATACAGAATTGGTGACTAATGAGGCAAATAAGATTGGAAAAACCGAAAATTGTTCATTCAAGTTAATTATTAATCAATAATATACATGGTTTTATGTCGATTTGCAACAAGCAAAATAATAGCATCTCATCAATATGAAACCATCTTTCATTTTACCACATTTTTCTAATTATAAATTTTAGATACATTCAAATCATTTATTTTGATAATTACAGAGGTAACTCAATATACACTGGCAGTGTAGAAATACATCTGCTGGGTTTTGCTAGTTATAAAAATCAAAAATAATAATAATGTTATAGAATTGAAGCAATAATATCATTTGGAAAGCGTCACCTCCACTCCAATCATAATATGCACCAATGGGCTGATACTAAAAACAATAGTGGCAAGAATGGATGGATTAAAATTATTTTTTGATGTGATTATAGAGGCTTAACAGTCAGATCTCTTAGACACAGCCTGTATTTTTAGAAAATGTATAAATATTTGAGAAAAAAAATAAATGTGGTTGGACTTCTGGTCTTCCATCTATGATACTCAACCAACAATAGTGAGAAAAAATTGAATTAAAATATTAATAATAATATCTGAACTGATGATTAGAACACAACTGTATGTATGTAAACTGAGAATCAGCTAACTTACCTATCAATCTTATTCAGTGCAACAATGAAGGGAGTTTTCCTCTGTTTAAGAAGATTAAGCGACTCGATCGTCTGGGGTTCAAGCCCGTGCATAATGTCGACTACGAGAATGGCTATGTCGCACAGCGATGATCCTCGAGATCTCAAATTTGAAAAAGATTCATGGCCTGGTGTGTCAATAATAAGTAAACCAGGGATTCTCATTTCAGCTGGGTTGAACTGAAATAAAAAATAAATTATAAAATATTTAAAGTACTTCTATTCATTAAATCAATTTGAATTTAAATAAATCAGTATTGTCTCCAGATTCAATAGAAAATTTTGAATTAAAGTTATATGTATTACTTTTTCATTAAGATGAATTTCATAATATCTAAAGTTTTGTAGTGACAATATAATATATTGTATATGTTATACATTATACATACCCCTTTAACAATTTTGGCCTGTTCTTTGATAGCATCAATGGGAACATTAGTAGCCCCAATTTGCTGAGTAATACCTCCGGCTTCACTGTCTTGTACATTAGTCCTACGTAACTTGTCCAAAATTTTTGTTTTACCTGAAACAAAAATATTTATTAAAGTATCTCATTAATAGATTAATAAATGAATGGGCATCACATGAATAATGAATGCTATGAGCATTATTAAGACAATTTTCAATCCCGTTGTCCCAATAGGCTTTCAAGCAATGTACTCGACACAAATATGTTATAAGGATTTTTAATTTTTTAATGAATTCAAAAATAGAAAACCTTCGCCTTACAAGATAATTGCTTTACTAAATACACTTCAGTATTTCAATCCAAGGTACTAGCAATAAGTCACTGTGCTTGAGGAGCGACTGGATTATGTATAACAATTAAATGAGTTCAACAATAATAATTGAATTAACAAAAATGTGAATAGCTTTCATCGCCATGAAAAATTCCATTGCTAAAATTGAACATATGAGAAAAACAACAAAACTTAAAGTATAAAAATAGCAAAGGGAAAAAATTATTTGATTTTCAGCTGAGTAGTAATACAGTGCCAAGGAAAGAGCCCAAATGTTTCGGTGGGTTCTTAAGGTCTTAACAAATCCTTAAAAGAACAAAAACCAGAGGGGATAGAAATGAGGAGAAAATTGATAATTTCAAATGTTATTTCTTAAGGACCTACTCACTCTACACTACGAGCTTTTAATTCACTAAATGTATTTGATGGAGCTGTAGATGTGGGTGAATGAAACATGTATATGAGCATTCTATAAATTCCCCATTACACGGTTGCTTGGCATTAAACTGGTCCAGGCTTACAAAAAGTTGTAAATGCACCTTGACATGTACCAATATGATGTAACAAGTGGCCAATTGATTATTATACACTAAGCCATATATGGCAAAACAATATGTTATAACGTAGTACAAACATAGCACTTACCAGTATCTACATGTCCTAAAACGCATACAACAGCTGCTCTCAGTTCATCAGGGGATTTCGCTTTCTCTGCATCTTCTTGACGTTTCTAATTTTTTTAAAATAAATAAATAAAATTATTTAAATCCATAAAAGTAATTAACAAAAAATCATTTTCTCATGAATACAAAATATTTTTATAGTTACCCTAATCCGCTCAAGAGCTTTCTCCCTTCTCCTGTCAGCATCAGTTTTCTTCTTCTCGTCTTCACTGTCACTGTCGCTGGACGTTTCATCACTACCAGAACTATCATCATCTTCATCGTCATCCTCATCGTCTTCAGACTTTTCTTTTTCAACGACTACTTCCTTCTTTTTCACCACAGGAGCTGGTTCTACTTTTTTAACAACCTCTTTCGGTTGACTAGTTTCTTCAGATTTATCTAAAATCAGAAAATAAATTGTTTTATATTAAACACTGATTACATAAAATTCTTATTACAATTATTAGTAAATACAATTTAATTTCCCAGTATTTCTTTATGAGTTCAAACCGCTGTAAGAACAACAAGTACTATTTAACCAGGAGTAAGAAGTTTTAATAAAGCCAAGTAAATTTTTGGAAAATCTACACAGAAAATTATATCTAGCATCAATGAAAAACTAAGATCGGAAGTAAGCACATGAAGAATACCCTCATAAAAAAATCAGAGAACTCAGAAATCAGAGAAACCATCAGATCTCAGAACAAGTCAAATTACAGTTTTATTTACTTCTTGTATATAAAAATGGAAGTTTAATGTGTGACAACCCAGTATCATAATAATAGGAGAGAGAAAGTGTTTCATAAGAGTTCTCTTTCAAGGAACAGGAAGCTACTTCTTCTAACAGTTGAGCATATAAGATAAAAGCATAATGAACTAACAGGGTGACCAGTGGTGTAGTAAGTAGTTAGCATAGCAACCTACATTACTCAAGATTACAGGTTTGCAGCCCGGCATGTGGCTCCATAAATTGTTATAAGGGGGTAAAAGACTGATAATGCCACACTGCACAAGATAAGTAAACTGGGGGGGTCCTGAGCCTGGGTAGACAAAATTTAGGACTCCTCCGCTAGCATCGTCCAATTAGCCATAGCTCCATAAAGTGAGCTAAAATGAATAAACAAATGTAATCATCTAACCTTCTTCATCGGATTCAACATCCCACGAATCTTTGACATCTTCCTCCTCCTTAGCCGGTTGGACTTCTTCTTCTTTAGCCGGCTTTGGAGGTTCAATTATCTCGACTTGAACCTTTGGCACCTCTTCTGCAGCAGGTGTATCCTCTTTCTTATTTTTCTTGAGCTTGGTGAAAGGCCTCGGCTTGGCAGGAGGGTGGGGAGTCGTCGAGCCGCCGTACATGGCCTTCATGGCTTCGATCATCGCCTCGGCACGGGCTCTATCGGCTTTTTGCTTCTGATTAAGAAGTTTTCCCTCTGCTTTGAGCCGTTCTTTCCTCTCTTTTTCTTTTTGCTTCTTACGCTCCTTACGTTCCAACTCAAGACGAATCTAAAAAAGAAAGAAATTTAAATGCCTATTATACACAAATATTCTACAGCGAGAGACCGTTCATAAACTGCATTATGATTATTAGTACCTGTTCTTGCCTCGCCCTCTCAGCTTCTTCTTCTTTTTTCAATTTTTCAGCCTCAATGATCGCTAACCTCTCTTCTTCTTCCTTGATCTTACGTAAAGCTTCCTGCATAGCGGCGATGGTCTTTTTGTTAGGTTTACCACCCTTATCCTTATCTTCTTTCTCTCCTTTTCCTTTCTTTTTCTTTTTCTTCTTCTTATCATCTAAATAAAATAAAATAAAAAATTAATATAAATACAAATTAAAATAGTTGGCAGAACTATCAATAATAATAAGAAAATAATTATATTTATTACCATCATCGTCGGCATCAGCATCTTCAGCTTCAGCAGCAGGTTCAGCTTTCTCAGGTTCAGGAGCTGGTTTCTCAGGCTCGACTTTAGCTGGTTTCTCAGGCTCCACTTTAGCTGGTTTCTCAGGTTCAACTTCCTATAATAAAATAAATCTCTTCTAGATTAACTTAATTAAACTTTAAAGATGCTCTACATCTTTTCTTTTTAACTTTTAATACCACAAAATTATCCTTGAAAAAAAAACATTGAAGTGAGAAATCAAGTTGCTATCACTGACAATTATATTAAAACTAATTTTAGAAATGTAGAAAACCTTTCTCAAACTAGGAGATCGCAACTAATATAACATATAACTAAACTTACAGAACAAATTTGGATCTCAGAGACAATGTTATTAGATTGTAATGAGTCTAAAAATTTAACACAAATTTTTGTAAAATAAATAAATGCTATTGGAAAATACGAAACATCAGTTTATCATCATGAGATATAAAGTGTTCTCTATACCATTAAATGCCCATATGTGAAATCACAACACCGATTATACCAAGGTGAATATAGAGCCAGTTGTTCTGAACATACACCAGGGTATTTTTTCATTAGCAAATGAAGGAAAAAATGAACGAGTTTAGTTTTTATACTTTATTAAAAGCTGTATATGAATCATTCAGGAAGCATATATAACAAGCTAACAGAGACATTGAAGTTTCAGCAAAGCTAACAGGATTAGATTTTTATTAACATTTTTTCCAACCTTACCATCCCATTTTATTTAGAAAATAATCTAAGTACACAATCATTTGAGGCTTATAAGAAATTTGTTGTCAACTTAATCAAAAGTGCAAATAAGCTCACAGCCTACACAGGCTACTATATCTCACATTTTCTTTATTTGATATGTTTTAGGATTTAAAATGTAGAACTCAATAAGTTCCTTTTTAGGAATTTATATTTCCAATATTCCATCAGAACGTTCCTTGAGGAACTATCAAACTTATATTATTTTGATGCCTTAAACCTTTCAATGGGGAAATACAAATGGTCTTTTTGGTCTCCCACAGTTTTGAGAAAACACAACTAACAGTCGGACAAGGAAGTCAAGGGTTTGAAGCAAACAAGACAAAGAATCCCCCACTACGTCAGTTTGAATATAAACAGACAAAAGCATTTAACACTACTCTTCAACCGTTTCTAAAACTCATATAGCATTATATAATGCCCTCCACTAGTAAGAATTGAAAATTCTCCATCAAAATCTTAGTCTATCTATGGCTGTTATCAAAATCCATTGGTACTGAGAGTCGGAAAAGGGATCTACAGTAACTAATTACAAATAGTTATTAATATAAATATTAAATATTTGTACCTTTAATTTAGCCTTTTCTTTTTGTTTCTCTTTCTTCTCCTTCTTTTTTTGAGATTTTGTAGTCTTCTCGTCATCTTCGATGACGGCTTCTTCTTTTAGATCTGGTGCATTCTTTTGTTTATCATCTGGCAAACCATTTTCAATTTCTTTCTTATCTTCTTCTCCTTTTTTCTTCTTTTTACTCTTCTTATCCTTTTCTACTTCTTTTTCTTCGGCAGGAGGTTCTTCAGTTTCAGGAACTGGAATACCAGCATATTCCATCTCTAATTCGGCCAAGATCTTATCTAAGTCCTCATCATCGTCTTTCTTCTTCTTTTTTGGTTTCTTTCCGCCTGAAAATGCAAAATAAAAATCAAAGTTTTTAGAAAATCTCGATGAAAATGAATAATGAACATCCAAATTGAATTGAAAATTATCACAATCAATGATTCAATGTTCTAAATTAAAAGTAATAATCTCTTTACATGAATACCATTACTTCCCACTACATTTTTTTTTTAATTTTTGAATCTCAAAAATAAGTTAGTAAGTAACGTAAATTACTAAAAAAAATTTTTTAAATAAATTTTTATGAGAAAGTTACAACAAAAAAAAATATTATTTTTCACTCAATCATTAAATGTCATGAATCAAAAAAAAAAATTAAAATTAAACTGAAATTAGCATATCACCTTTAGTTGGCCATTAGAGGGTAAAAAATAAATAAATACATAAAATAAAGCATGGAATTCGGAGTAATTAAAAATTAGCTATCCACTGTCTCCCTATTACTGATTTTTAACTCAATAGACTTATTTTTCTATGCAATGAATAACTTTAAAAGTAATTTTTTAAAAATACCTGTCAGGTTACACATTTTAATAAGATACATTTTAACAGTTCCTTTTGTATAACAAAAATACTTTCAAATAGATCTCTAAAAATTGAAAACTTATTAAAGCTATAATTAATCTATGCTGTTTAATAATAAAATTAATCAGAAAGAAACCTAATAGAAAAAGTATATTAAAAAAAAAAAACTATCTCTTAACTGATATAAATCATCAAATAACAAAAGTAAATATACAAACCTTTCTTATCCTTCTCTTTTTCTTTCTTGGCTTCTTGCTTAACCTCCAACTCTTTGACTTCATCATCATCATCATCTTTATCGGCATCGTCATCATCATCATCACTTTTATCAACATCATCGTCAGACATGGCTAACAAAGCGAACCCTCCTTTCTTTTTTTCTGTCTTGGCAACAGGCTCTTCTTCCCCATCACTTGAATCAGATCCACGGTTTTTACCTTTTTTTGAAGTAGCCTTTTTAGGCCGCTCTTCATCTAAGCCCTGAGCATTCTTGCCCTTTAAATTAAAAATATAAATTAATAGTACACTGATTAAAAATTTGCAAAAATTGTAAAAGTCGGTGAAGGTTTACAACCTAAAATTATTTAAGCTGACCAACTAATTTAGTATCTTGTTAGCGAGGAGATAGTTGACTGGAAGATCTGAGTAAGGAAGGAAATAGTTGGGGGTGCAGTCAAATTAAACACTAAATAAGCGGGTACTTATTTTATTTTGTGCCGACATTTCGTCCCACTTTGTGGGTCATCTTCAGGGCTAAGAAAGAAAACAGACAAAACAACAAAATTATAAAAATAGATTACAGTACCAAGAATATGATAATATAAAAATATATGTAGAGTAATAGAAAATTAGAACAAAAAAAAGTGAGGGATATATATGAATAAAAATATTTCAGAGTAAACGTACGAGAGGTGGTGATGTAAAAATTACAAAGATAAAAGAAGAAAGTAAACAGAAAGTTTACAAAAATGAAAAGTATAAACATCATAGGTGAGATGTAAAATTATGGAAAAGCTAGTAGAATATAGATAAAATATAATATGTATGATAATAGACTCCTAGAGAGTTTACATAAGTAAAATGAAAGAAAATGTAACAAAAATGATGTGAAAGAGTAAATACCGGAAAAAGAAAAGAAGAAAGTAAAGATAGAAATCTAGAGTATAACAGGTAGAAAAGTAAAATTAACATAGAAAGTAGAAAATATAAGTAAGGGAAGTTTTAAAATGTATACAAATGAAGTAGTATTTTTTGTTGGCATTTTTGTTACATTTTCTTTCATTTTACTTATGTAAACTCTCTAGGAGTATATTATCATACATTTTATATTTTATCTATATTCTACTAGCTTTTCCATAATTTTACATCTCACCTCTGATTATACTTTTCCTTTTTGTAAACTTTCTGTTTACTACCTTCTTTTATCTTTGTAATTTTTACATCACCACCTTTCTGTACATTTACTCTGAAATATTTGTATTCATATATATCCCTCACTTGTTTTTTTTCTAATTTTCTATTACTCTACATATTTTTTTATATTATCATATTCTTGGTACTGAAATGTATTTTTATAGTTTTGTCTGTTTTCTTTCTTAGCCCCGAAGATGACCCACAAAGTGGGTCGAAACGTCGGCACAAAATAAAATAAGTACCCACTTATTTAGTGTTTAATTTGACTGCACCCCCAACTATTTCCTTCCTTAATTTAGTATCTATTAGAATGAATGAAGATGTTTATTAGATAATTCAATTTTTCAGCATTTCTTCTCCAATCCAACATAAAAAAAAAAAAACACTCAATAAAGTGATTTTAAAGAAGGATTGTGGGGAAAACAAGCAGATATGGCAATAATGGTGTTATCAAATCGGAAGGCAATGTTAAATCAACCAATAATTTAATAGAAGAAAAACAGGTAGGATGACTTAAATCAAAGTAGAAGGGAAGCGATAAAAAAGACAATCTAACCCGAAACGGGAAGATAATAAAGAAAAACATCCAAAAAAAAGAGGACTATAGTCAGACAATTTAGAGAACATGTGCAGAAATCAACTCAGGTCTTCACACATAGAGAAGCCACACCCTTTCGCCACTATATAGTTCGGTTCACTAGCCCTTTGCCCTCATCATGATCTAGTTTGCTCTAACTGTAATATCTTTACATTCTCTTGGAGCATTTTTTTGATGTTTTGCATATAACCTGGAACTGTTATAGTTATTGTATTTTAGACTCGGCTTTCTTCGGACTACATTTTGGAATTTTAGCCATTTGGTCCTACAATGGCTAGTAAAGTAGTAAACTCTAGTGAAGCTACCCACAACTCTTAGTCAGGCGAGAGAACTCCCTTCCCCCAGCCCTGCCTTCGATTTCGGAAAAGGTTGTTTTCTAAATGGCAGAAGAAATTAGCAGAGGCCAAGATTCTCCAAGGACTGTAGAGCCCAGAAATAAATAAATTGTTTTCTAAATTGATAGGAGAAACGAAATGAAAGGAGAAAACTAAGAGGAAAGGCCAATACAACTAGAGAGGGCTCAGTAGAATTGCAACAACAGTTCAAAAGGAATAAATATGAAATGAACGTCTAGTAACAACACTTTCATATTTAATTAATTAATCATTATCTTAAACATTTCGGTATATATAATACCATATAATAGTAAAAAAAATAACTAAATAAAAGAAACCAAACCACTAATAATAAAACCTTCTGACATTAATTTTATAATTAATTCAAAAGACAAATGCAATAAACTTATTTTAAAACAACATTAAATATATCAAGTGCCCAATATGTTAAACATTTTGATGTTATTATAAGAAAACAAAATTGAATGTGACTACAAACAAGAAAACGAAATTCCATGTGACTACAAAGGCTGAATAAGTGGACTATATTGACAGCAGTTTAGGCAATTAAATATACATATAAAAAATAAATACCTCTAACTATGAAAGAAATAATTTTCTATATTTTCAGAAACAAGATTAATTTGGATGATTGACATTATAAAAATTTAAAAAAAGTAGGAATACTTTCTATCGAAGTTAGCTATTTTTTTGGCTAACACTAACTAGCTTAAGAAAGTTTTTGAGCTTATGTAAGTTTTAAAATATTTTCTTGAATAAGGAGTCACAAAGCTAATCTTATTGAAGGAAATGATTTCTACAATCCTTTGGGACTCTACAGAATAATGAAAAACTATTAAACAAAAAAAAAAAAGAAATGCATTTTAAATATGTTTATATGATCATATATTATATGAAATATGGTTTTTATTATTTGGTAAAACGCTAATATATCTTGTTCAATAAAATAAATATATTTTAAATATTATGAAGACAATACTCACTTTCTTTTTATCCTTTTTTCCTTTTGAATTCAAAGAAAGTTCTTGAACATCATCAGCTAAATCGTCAGCATCATCATTAATTTTACCTAATTTTTTGTTTTTCTTCTTTTTAGAAGTATCTTCTTCGACGTCTGAATCTAAATCTACAGCCCTAAAACACAATAAATTCAAGACATATAACTAATAATATGTTTCAAATTTAAAATTAAATTAATTTAATAATACTTTTTCTCCTTTTTCGTTTTCGATTTGGAAGTTGTAACATCATTTTCAACTTCTTTGTCAACTCCAGATGGTTCACTATAGACAAAATATAACCATTATTTGTAGACTAGCTTAAAGAAATAGACTTTAAGGAGATATCATTAAGAAGGTAATTGATTTATAAGGATAGAGAAGCTAAAAATGTAGCAATTCATATGAGTAACTGTTTAATAACAAATTTTCTAAAACTGATCTTGACTAGATATTTTCTAACCAACGCAGATCTGAGCAAAAGTATCAAGTATATATGTTTTCACAATTACTTAACATATATTTAGTTATTTACTTTAATTTTCAGGTATAGGAGGTTAAAGTTATACAGGTTAAAGTAAAACTTCCAGATTGAACTGAGAGAAACTTACGTATCGTCATCACATTCTACCTTTCTGCCCTTCTTCGCCTTACCCATATTGATGCAGATTCAAATATCAATCCGCGATTACAATAAATAGTGTGAAACATTAAAAAAAAATAGAAATAACTTAAAGCCTTTTCTAGAAACAGAACGTGAAGTGAACACTACCGCAGCTACTGGTTTCTTGATAACTGACACATCTTTTCAAATGAATCTGAACAATAGGTGAAAGTTTTTACTTATTAAATAATATAAATTTGTCACATTTCTTTTTATGATTATTTCATAATATATATAATTAAATAATTCTGATATTTCTAAATTTATATCTAGTTTCTAAAGTGAAAGTAATAAGTTTAGTGCTAAACGAAAATAGTGTGTTTAATAATAAACGCAATTTTTATTACTTGAATATTCCTAAATTATTTAAAAAAATATTGAGTATCTCATCTGATGAAAGATCATAGTAGGTTTTTTAAATTATATTTTTGTTATTTGTAGCATCCTCTACATGGCTACCCGAGTTTAGGTTAAGTTGTAAACAGGGTATGTTGTTTTGGGTCGGTTTGCTGTCAGTTCTGAGTAGGTCAGTGAGATTTTCGCGGTCGTTGATAATTTCTGTCAGTTTTAACTGTTTACGAATAAATCAGCTATAAAAAGTTACCAAAGATACAATGTGAACATGAATACGTTTGTAATAATGCTAGAGATAAACATAGTTGTAGTTTGTCCTCATTTTGTGATTTGTGGGATGTAGGGCACACATATATGAACTTGTATTAGTGTTTTCAAATGAAATATCGTGGCAGAGAAGATAATCGGAAAAATTGGGTATGTATCGATAAACCTTTCATATGTATAAGTAAATATTTGTTTTGTTTTCTGTTTGATGAAATAATTTACAAATTTGGGTTACTGTTTTTTTCGTAATGAGAATATAACTAATTTTATTTGTGTTTGTTTATTGTAAATGGTACAATTTTATTTTGTTTTGATGTATGTTCTTATCAAGGAGCTTATAATACTAGTATTATAAGCTCCTTGGTTCTAATCATTTCAGCTTTATCTTCCAGTGCTTTAAGAACTAAACACTCATTTTACCCAATAAGTGTGCTTTTTGCATATATTATGTTAAGGATATATACACTTATTTAGACTAAATATATTCACCACCTCTAAAATTACTTAATCTAGTAAAATTCAAGCGAGTATATTAATCAGATCTGATCAGTACCAACAAATTTATTAATTGCAATGAATATAATTTATAAAATAAAGTACAATGCAGTTATTTATGAAGAATGATGCTAGAGAGGGGTAGTGTAGCAACAACTAGTGATAAGGTGGTGGGTGGTCTTGTGAAGTTAAAGGACTTTGACATTATTTTGATAGATTACATATAACATTATCTCTTGCCATTATTTCTTCTCTTCTGTGCGTTGATCTTATTAGTTTATGAAATCGACATTTTTTAATGTAAATATGAAATGTTCTAGATGATGGCGGAAGATGATAACGATAGCATTAAAGAAGAATCTGCGTCTGATGCAGATTCTAGAATATTCAAGGAAGAAGACATTTGTAAAGAAGAATGTGATAATGAAGAAGTTTCTAATACAGATACTGGACTAAATACGAATTATGATTCTTCAGAAGGGAAAATACCCTCTCACAGGTCAGAATATCACTGCTATTTAAGTACCTTATAGATTTTCTCTTTTAATTACTTTATGGTAGTTTGGAAATTTAGAAAACAACTAATGCAGAAGTCGCCTCGCCTCGGCAGGGTAGCTGCGAACAGGGATGCATGCCATTTCCACCTCTATCTAGCTCAATTCACTCGCTGTTTGTCCTCATCATAGCTACACAAATATTATGTGGGTAATAATTGAAAAGCTATAATTATACCTGAAATAATTCGGCGTCGATGAGGAGGGCATTGGCACCCCACTTCCTAATACAGGAATATAACCTGGTTAACTGATAATACATTGAAACATTAGTTACCAATGGCAGCTCCCCACCACATGACTCCAGCCCCGCCTCTAATTTCTCAATAGGTGGTTTTCTTAATTTTCCGACAATATTGGGATTGATAAGATAAAGTTTTTAGTTTTCCTTTCTTGACCTTTCAAAAACTAATGGTATTGATAAATAGCTCTTCTTACAATTTTGAATGACTACTTCTTTAAGGGGCATTTCCCAAGAATGTAGAAGACTTCCAAATTGAGGAACAGCTCCCAAGTCATATATCCTCGCTCTCGAGACAATACCGCCTATCTACAACTTTTTATGAAAATGAGTTTGTAACGGTAACGCATTCTAGAATTGAATTACACACTAAGGAAGACACCTATTAAGGTCAGCAACATGGCAGAGTATGATTTTTAGATACTTTTCCTCAATAGTTCTGAAAAAAATTGACAAGTCTACAGTCGGCACGGCACGTTTTTTTTTCTCTCCTGTAAAATCGCCCAAAGTGTACATAGGCGGTATTTTTTTGACAGCGACGATATACTTGTATGTCTGTTATCTGTGAGGGAGTAATTCCGTTGGAAACGTATTCTAAAAGGGTGAACCATCCACAGTCAAGTTATCCTCCTAAGATAATTAGTCAAAAAGTTCAACTTTTGTGAAAGGGAATGAAATAACCCTGTGTGTACTGTACTGAGTTGCTGTGCTGAATGTCCCAAGTTCTAATTCGGCTTTGGCAGATAAAAACCTGTACCAGCAGGTCTTGGGCTCAGTACATGGTAGAGATTGTACTGTTGGGTGGACAATGGTTCTGCAAGGAGGTGACTTGTCCTAGATCACGCTCAACTGCCAGATTTTTTCTCTTTTATTTTTTAGGGTGAGCCCCAAGAAGGTCTTAGATCCCATATCATCAGTGTCCGGCTGCAAACAGACTAAATAAAAGTCTTGCCCGAAGCGGGATTTGAACCAGGGTTTCCGGCATGGCAACTTAGTACTCTACCCCTGAGCCACTCCACTCCCTGAAGTTCAACTTTTATAAAAGGGATTGAAATAACCCAATGTGTAGAGTACTAAGTTGCTGTGCTGAATGTCCCAAGTTCTAATTTGGCTTTGGAAGATAGATCATTTAATCTGTTAATAGCCATTGGTAGGCTCCTTCCTGTGGGATCTGCAGTCTCTCCCAGTGTTTACTCGGCCTCTATGGAGTGGGTATCCTTAATTGGGTTGAAACCTGAGCGGTTGAGTGTGATCTCAGCTAAATCACCTCCCTGCTAAGCCAACCATTGGTTTAGAAACAGTATAGTTTCCTAACCCTAGACCTTTCATGGGTTGTAGTGGTTTAGGTTTTTTTTTTTTAACTTTTGTAGAATCACTTATATTTATTAATCCAGTATTCTAGATCTCTTTTCTGGCTTTTCGGAGTGATGGGCCTAGATAAGAGATATCATAAAACAAGGAATTTAATGGAGAAATAAAAGATTATTATTTACATTCTCAGGTTCTTATTAGAGATTTAAACCACTGGATGGGTCATGTGTTGTAGATTTTAATGTGGATATCATGACCAGTATATCTTGTTTTATAGACCTAAGAACTTATATTTTTAGTTTAACACGATTATTTACATATCATTGTCATGACATCTGTCAAGATCTATGGAAGTAGGTTAACTATAAACAGAATATTTGGTAATTATTCTGCAGATTGTCGCTTGGGGTTGAGTTGCAACAAGTTTACTTATCATGAGAAGCGAGGGATGGTTGACTGGATGATAGATGTAAGGAAGAAAATAGTTGGGGGGTCAGTCAAATAAAACACTAAATAAGTGGTTACTTATTTTAATTACGTGCCGACGTTTCGACCCACTTTGTGGGTCATCTTCAGGGCTAAGAAAGAAAAACAGACAAAATAACAGAACTATAAAAATACATTGCAGACTAAGTATATGATAAATGAGAAAAATATATATGTAGAGAGGTAGAAATTTAGAACAAAAGTGAGGGATATAATGAATAAAAAATTACAGAGAAAATGTACACAACGGTGGTGATCCCAAAAAGATTTTTTTACAAAGATAAAGGAAGGAAGTAAACAGAAAGTATTTAAAAAGAAAAAGTATAAACATCAGAGGTGAGAAGTAAAATTGTAGAAAAGGTAGTAGAATATATATAAAAAACTATAAAATGTAAGATAATAGACTCCTGGGGAGTTTACATAAGTAAAATGAAAGAAGGTATAGCCAAAATGATATTAAAGAGTAAATAAAGGAAAAATAACAGTAGCAAGCCAAGATATAAATATAGAGTATAACAGTTTTTAAAATGCATACATATAGTATGGAGTGGTATAAAAGTATGACATAAATATACAAGGAACGTATAGAAATATAAGTAACAATATGGTATGAGCATGGAAATAGAATGACATATGATGAAAAAGTGATGTTAAATGCTAATGAAATCTCAAATAATAATAACATATGATGGATGCCAAAAAGCTAATATGAGAAAAAAGTGTGTAAATTGGAGAAGGAAAAGGGTGAGGAGAAGATATGAGTAATAAAACTTTAATAATAATTTTAATTAATATTATATATAATATTAATTATTAATAATTTTAATCTAATAATTTTACTTCTCACCTCTGATGTTTATACTTTTTCTTTTTAAATACTTTCTGTTTACTTCCTTCCTTTATCTTTGTAAAAAAATCTTTTTGGGATCACCACCGTTGTGTACATTTTCTCTGTAATTTTTTATTCATTATATCCCTCACTTTTGTTCTAAATTTCTACCTCTCTGCATATATATTTTTCTCATTTATCATATACTTAGTCTGCAATGTATTTTTAAGTTTACTTATCATTCGTTTCTTTTTTAATATTTTCCAAATATATAAAAGTTATCATGAGCATTACTATGGAAATGAGAATGTAATTTTGGGAATGTGTATACTTCGAAATGTTAGTTGAAACTTTTATTTCTTTATGAAATGATTCCCGAAATCTACCCATTACCCATAATTATATTCTCTTTTCCATATTAAAGCTCTAACAATGCTCTAATAACTTGTATCTTTGGAAAATATTAAAAATATGAAACAAATCAACAGCTAAAACTTATAACTGAAATCAAAGCGACTACCTGTGAAACAGATACGTAATATTTTAACAGATTAAACATTTTGTTTGTATAGATATTTTTCAAGTCTTTGATTAATAATACTGGTCTACATCAAATTTGCCTTTTATATGAAAATGTACTATATTGATAGTATTTCACTCGCTGAAGATAAATATACAAGTTAAAATTCATAGTTAGCTCTTATTGTTCATTTGTGCCATATGTAATATAATAGCGAGTAGCGCGATAGATTTATCACATTAATGATGATAATTCCAAATATTTAGGGATTACCCGTGGAAATTTTATTATTTCTTATTTGTTTGGTGTAACGTTGACTGTGTTTTATTTACCACTTAAAACGTGAAATTGGCATCGCTTTTTTTGACATTTTTAGTGAAAAATCTACAGTTTTCATTATGTCGCGTAAATGTGTTAATAGTCCAGACAATTTTTGCTACATATATATATATGTATGTATGTATGTGACCCATATTGACCAAAGATGCTTTACGTTTAGAAACTGCTTATTTCCATTATTTTGGAATTAAAATTAAAAACCAAGACAAATTATGGGTACCACATTTTAGTTGCTCAACTTGCCCCACAAATTTTATTAAGTGACTAAACAAAAAAGAAACGTTCATTGCCTTTTGGTGTTCCAATGATGTGAAGGGAACCTACCAATCATGCCAATGACTGTTATTTTTGCGAACAAAAGAAACGTAGCGTGGTAATCAGTGTATCGCGACTGTACCACACGGAACTGATTTACCTGTTCCTCGACCTCCCGAAGAGTTTAGATATTAAAATGGGACTAATGAAAAACTTTGTGAAGGCTCTCAACAAGGATGGGCCAGCATTTAAATACCTGCGAAGTAAATTTCCCTGTATAAGCGACGCCAAATTAAAAGAAGGAATCTTTATCAGACTTGAAATAAGAGAGATTCTAAAGGACCAAAACTTTGATTCAGTTTTACAGGGCTTTGAAAAAGAAGCTTGGCAATCTTTTAGAGCAGCCGTTCATGGTTTTTGGGGCAATAAAAGAAATGAAAATTATCTTGAACTTGTGAACATTCTCCTTCAAAAGTATCAACAGTTGGGTTGCAATATGTCCCTAAAAATTCATTTTCTTCGTTCTTATCTTGTTTTTTCCTTCTAACTGCGGTGATGTAAGTGACAAACATGGTGAACGACTCCACCAAGATATCACGACAATGGAAATGAGATACCAGGGCCGATGGAATGCGTCAATGTTAGCGGACTACTTCTGGAATTTGAGAAGAGATACCCCTGAAAGCAATTGCAATAGACAAACGAAAAAGAAGAGAAAATCTTAATTAAACAGGTTTTAATATTTCAAAATTCCCAATTTTATATAAAAAGTAAAAAATAATAATAAATAAATATATTTTTTTTTTTAATAAATTATTTTGTACTTTAACATGTTACTAAAAGTCAAATTTTGTGTATTAGGTATATTTTCAAAATTAGAGCTAATTAAAAAAATATATTCGTGTTTTCGTATTCAGTAACCTCAAAGCTGTATAAAAATATAGCATTCAATCGAAAGGCACACAAAAAGTTAAATTTTGTAAACCAGTGTAGAATGTGATTAATAGATAATAACCCTGATGACCTAAAAATAAGGCTAACTAAAAAACCTAAAAAAATTGGTGCAAAATAAATAAGTTTTACTTATTTATGTAAAATTTATTAACTGCAGCCCCAGACTATTTCCAACATTGCTCGAGATATATAAAGTCAACCATTTCCTCATCAATATAAATTTATTATCTTCTTGTTTTTTCAAAATAGAAAAAAAAAATGATAAATTATAATGTAGGGAAAGCTAATATATCAATGTATTATGTGATATATATATATCACAATGGTCGATCCATATTTAGATAGAGTGTAGATTTTATTTATTAGTATGTCATGAAGTAGTTGTACTAAATAATGTGAAAATATTACTAAGTAAAAGAAATTAATGTGCTGAACCACTAATACTTTAAAATCAATTATAATCCATAATTAAATTAGGTTATATACCTGCTGGTTGTGTGATTGCTTTACATGAGTCAGATATTAGTAATTGATAATACATTTACTATCAATAGTTTTTGATTTATTATAATAATAATAATTTATTATTCTTTATTTTTAATAGGTGTGAAAGATGTGATTATGAAAGTGTCTCCCACACAGCTTTGCTTTCTCACATGGCTATGTGTACATCCCGATCGAAAATGTACGAATGTGATGTCTGCCAAATGAAGTTTTCCAATTCAGCAAATATGAGAAGGCACAAAATGAGGCATACCGGAGTAAAACCTTTTGAATGCCGGATTTGTGGGAAAAGGTTTTTTCGTAAGGATCACTTACAGGAACATTCGACGACGCATGCGAAAGCTAATCTCTTCAAATGCCCCATCTGCCTTAGAGGATTCCAGAGGCAGATAGCTATGAGGGCTCATTTCCAAAACGAGCACGTACAACAAGGCGATGCCCCTGTAAAGTCGTGCCCCCTTTGTGATTATACTGCTGCATCAATGAAAAGCCTACGAGTTCATTTTCATAACAGGTGAGATGAACATATTTCTTAATGTTCACTCTTGAATTATAGATAGTTGTGTATTACCTGGTACCCAGGGGCTGTTGTCATTGTTTATAACCTGAACACTGATAATTCTGATACAGATAACATCTACCTTCTTATTCATTTCTGAAGATTGAAATAAACAAAATGTAATAATTCTGTAATTCTAAACCCCTCTTCCTTTTGTTATATAAATGTTTTCCCTACACTTTTGACGAATACATCTCCATTTCTATCTTTGTCAAAATTCATTTGACGACCTTTTTCACCTTTAGGATTATTCCGAACTTCTGGAAATATTTCACAGCTTCTTCTTTTAAAGACGGCTATTCCCAAAGTGCTATTCTGTTCATTTTAATAGGCAATAACAAAAGGAATATGACAAAAACACATAAATAAATTAAATTTATAATTGATAAAAAAATTAACTTTAATATAGAATGTAGACAATAAACAATATTAACAAGACTAAAAACAATTTCATAATGCATACACAAATAACTCAAATGAGACGAGTGATAAGAAGAGGTTATACGAAATAAGGAGTTAGGTTTCAGGGGCACTGGCTAATACACAAGTACTGAATTGTAAATAATTAAAGTTGTATACAATAAAATAAATAATTAATGTTTGTCATTATTTCAGACATGGCATTGATTTGGATCAACCTGGTTACAATACAGAACGTGTAGGAGAGAGCGTAACTCCACCAATGCATTTCTTGACTCCCCATGTGGAAATTTCTCTTCCTCAGTCACCTTCTTCGCCTCAACTGGTTAGTAGTTTAAGACAATGGTTTTGCCTATTTATTAAGCTAATTTTCAAATGATGTTCAAGTTATTTTAAAACTTTGAATTCTATCATACTGTAAGAAACTTGTGAATTTTTATTAAAAATTGTGAATCTTTGTGATTCAAAATTGTTATTTTTGATTATTAAAATGGTCAAAAGATGATAAAAACCCATTTTGACATTAAAAAATTCAAATAATTACTGAAGGACTAAATAAAATTTTCTATCAGAATAAACTGTATATTTATTTTTTTTACAATTTATACAACTGTAAAGTTTATAGTTTTTAAATATCTTTTCATGTATTCATATATTTTATTATTTTCTATATATTATATTGCTCATTTTTTCTTGATTTTCTTTAAAAAATTTACAAAAAAATTGATGCGGTTCAATTTGAAATCAGTAAATGTAATCTTTTATTTTAAATTAGTAATGATTCAATTCTATTTGTTACATTTTTTCTTCTTCTAGATTTGTTCTGCTTCAATTAATATTCAAAAGTATTTTATTAAAGTTCATGTTAATATTATTTTTTTTACGACTGACCCACTATGGACTATGTCTGTTTCAGCTGTTGTTTTCTTTTCTTGCATATCTCTTTTAATCTCTCCCTGTGTTTTTGCTTTCTCTCCTGTGTTCAAATTGCGCCCTTTTTTCTTTTTTCTCTTGATTTCTTGAAAACCCTGAGCATACTGAAGTTGCAGCATAAGTGAAGAACGTCCTTCAATACTATCCGGAGGGGCCTCAAACTCTTCTATGCCCTTTTCAGTTTCCTTAATCCACGTGTTGGATATTTGCAACTTTTTACGATACGTGAATACTGTTTTATTCATTCTGCTCGGGCCCATTCTTTGTAGGTCCCCATAAAACTGTATTCAGGGTTTTCTCATTTCATGTTAGCATAGTTAGTTAATTATAAATGATACTAGTATTTATTTTATAATTTAAATAAATAAAAATATCTCATTATTTTTTAAGAGACAATTGTATATTGTAGGTTGTTGATGATGAATGTGTCGAGAGTCCGAGCGGTTCGCCACAGTCGGGAGATTCTAACGCCCCAACTTCTAGTCAAAGAGCTCCAGAACCTGTCCACTTGAAGTCAATTCTTAATCAAACTTGCCAATATTGTGGGATAACTTTCCCCGATTCGACGCTGTATCTGCTTCACAAAGGATGCCATTCCGAAGCGAGTCCGTGGAAGTGCAACATCTGCGGGGACCAAACTGCCAATGTCTACGACTTCAATAGTCATCTAGTGAGCAAAAATCACCAATGATGTTGGTAAAAGCTTTTCTTGGTTCTATCGTAAGTACAGTTTGTTAATGAAATATTTTTCTTGATTGAAAAAAAGAGGAAAGAATTTTGTCTCAATTTCAAATATATAAAAAAAATTATATTTTTAAAATAAAATGTTATATATACATTACTTTAAAAAAAACTGTTAACTTTCTATTTGAAAATATAATTAAATTACTTTTCAATTTTTTTATTTTTTTTAATTGTGATAAAAATAGATATCTCTTGTCGAGTATGTAAATCCAAAAGTTTTGTAATTAGCATTATCAATTTATTATTTAGCTGCACCAATTATTAGTCAAATAATTTTTAGTCAAAGTATTTAACTTTAAACATAAAACCAAAGGTTGTAGAAGTATAGTATTTTTTTTTTTTCTATTTTAGTTTAAGATTTATTAGGTCCACACTGGCCCAATTGTAACATTTAGACACATACTTTTCTTTTATAAGTATGTATAAGAATAATATACTTTGATAACAAATATTTTAATAATATATAAATTGACCTTGACTGGTTTGAGGTCATAGAAATACTGCTTAGTATTAAAATAAGTTCATATTGCAACAAATTATTTTTCATAGTACGGTGGATATTTTGTATTTATTTATTACCTATGACTATTGTAAATTATTTATTTCTGAGTGGATGAGATTATAGTTCACTTAGCTAATGCAAGAGATTGGATTTTTATGCAGAAAAGTGTTAAAATATTTATTTCACAAGTATTTTCTTTCATTAAATTAATTCATAAAATGCATAATATAATATCCATGTATAAAAGATAAGAAGTAGTTTCTTGGGTGGAGGAAGTGAAAAGGTGTGTTCAAAAAATTTATATTACACAATAACTGTAATACTTACAAGTTATGGTCTAAGTTGTAGGCTTTCTTCAGGATCAAGTTCAACTGCCACCAACCAAAAAATATATATATATTTAGCAGGAAGTATATTTGAGAATATGAAACAATTGAATAGTTTACTTAGATATAAATGACAAATTGTTTTAATTCTTAGTCCTGCAAAAGAGGAAAGTTCGAAATGCCGGAACAGATTAAAAGAGTTATTGCTGCGTCTTTTAACTTTTTACTTTCTATTCCCCTCAATAAACTCCTTCTTGATTATATCTAAGTCCGAAAATGCCTCCATACAATAAAATGAAAAAAATAAAGCTAAATAATTAATACTACTTTGTTAGGTCAATTTTAGCTGTGCTTTAATTGAAATAAAAATCTAAAAATAATATTACCTAGTTTGAAGTATAGAAGAAAAAAATCATTACAATTTAAAAGTATTGTTTAAAATATTCTTGATTACATTTGTCCATAAATATATATGTATTCAATACACAATCTTAAAAAATTTTATGATTTTTTTTTTTCTCTGAGAAAACAGAGGGCCAGGCAAACATCACACAGCAATCCAATCTCTTAGTGTTATCACCTTAATGTATTACCTGAGACTTTTTTTAGACTCGTGAGATTATTTTTACTCATTTGCCAAAGCATTCCATGTAGTAATTTATATTTAAAATATATTTTTATATTTATAAACATTGCTCATCACATTATTATTAGTATTGTATCAATTATTATTAGATATTAAGATATTTCTTTCTGTTATTAAATACTAACATTCATTTTGTGTTATTTTAGTTGTTTTGTTTTTTACCTTTAGTTAATTTAAGATTTACAAAAGTTCAGCTCATGTATGTCAAATATCTTCACATTAACAATTTTTTTTTTTTAATCAAGATTCACATTACTTGTTTTAAAGATCACCGTCAAAATTTCAAAATAAATTGTATTTAATGAACGAGATAAATTGTTCTTGTATACTGTTTAATAATTAATAATAAAATTGGTCCTTGTTAATTATAGTATCACCACTTCTTGTAATACAATGATGAACATATGTTTTAATTTTAGAGCGATGATACTATAATTCACAAGTACCATAAAATCGAATCAAATTTGATCAGCAATCAAAATAACTGTCATGATTACCAAAGTAAGTATGTCATTTCTGGCATGTCTGTTATTTAGTGACTTTTAATAATTAAACCCTTATGTTGTAATATTCCCTGCACTATTACTTATTTATGTACAATCATGAGTTTGTTTTAATCTATAATTGTCTGTTTATAAATTAGTGCCATCATATTTTACAAAAAAAAAATCAAGGAATAAATTATTTTTGAAAAATTGTATCTCTTTAAAATAAAATCTTATATTTCTATATTATAAAAATAAGTTAGTGGTGTAAAACTTGAAAATATCAAAAACATTCCAATCAGTGTGTATTAGTGTGTTGTTGACTATTTTGAATAAAATAATTTATTTTTCCCATTAATATGAATAACATTCCACTCATAGAGAATATTTTAATATTTCATAAAACATTCTAAGGTAAAATAATACTTGTACTTTGTTTGTCAAGTATATTTTTATATTTATTATGGGTGAATTGCATTTTTTTTTATTACTTCTCTTGTCTGTATAGGTTTTATCATTCAATCAGTGTTACTATATGTATAATCATATTAGATTTAATCTGTATGGTGTTTTTAACAATTCAATTCTATCTACATTGTATTAGTGTTTAAAAATTTATCATGTGATACATATCATTATTACTAATCTATAAAATATTCTTGTCATATTCTGTCAGTTTAAAATACCAAAAGAATTATTACTGTTTTTATTTAATGATTTACTTCAACTGTGAATTGTAGAGATTCCACTATACCATTATGGTATTTCAACTTCCTTTTGACAAAACTTTGTGATTTCGAATAATTTATTTGAATTATTGTTTTTTTTAAATTTATGAGATTTAAAATAAGCAGTCTTTTGTACTTGTTTATTTTTTGTTTTGTTTTTAAACATAAACTGTATACCATTTTTTTAAAACAATACTTACTAAATCAGTCTTTTTTCGATATCGAATAAAGTGAAGTTCAATCAGCTGATATTTAATAGAGGCTTAAAAATTTAAAGTAACCATATCAACATATTTGTATTTACTTATAAATCTTCAAAATTCGGAAATGTGTAGTATCTTATCACAATTTTTTTTTTTTTAATGTTTCTTACCTAAATAAAAAATAGAATTTTTTGTAACCATTACTCATATAAATTTGACGAGATTGGTGATGTTCTTGATTTTAATAAAAGTATATAAATGTGAGGAGAATAGTTCACAAAAAATACATGCATACTTTCTAAGATTTATGGCTGCATAACAACAGAGGCATGAATTTTCACCTCAAAACCATTCTGAAAATATGAGTCGTTTCTAAAATTCTGACTGTCTTTTACTCAGGGTATGAATTACGGCTGTGTTTTCAAGAAAGACCATTTGTTTTTTCTTAAAGAATTATGTGTTTAGAAATAAATAATATAAATTAATCAAAATGTCATTATATTATTTAATAGAGAATATTTTTTTTAGTAGAGAAAGGTTTGTGTATAATTTGATTTATAGTATCTGTGAAAAAAGAAAATTGGCTTTATGAGTTTCTTCTAAGTGATTCTTTTTGTTTAAGAGTCAATAAATTTTCTATTTCAGAAAGAATAGAACTTATATACTGAACATTTATGTTGAAAATAATCTCAAAATTCATGCCTCTGTTAAAATTGTTAAAAGCTGACTTACCCAACTAATGAATGTTTAATGTGTTTAATTTTAGCGACCAAAATAAAC
Organism: Troilus luridus; assembly: GCA_964056705.1. Lineage (NCBI taxonomy): Eukaryota > Metazoa > Arthropoda > Insecta > Hemiptera > Pentatomidae > Troilus > Troilus luridus. The sequence goes on along the minus strand of OZ057414.1, from coordinate 110,426,829 downwards.
TCATTTATAAGATATAACAACATTTTTTAATGTTAATGTATAAATGATTTTTGATGACTAACATTTCAAAGTCGATCGCTTTATCAAAACTAGTTTTACTTCTATCACCTAAATAATTAGTGATCTTCAACGTATGTATCTTAAGTAATCTATCAATGAATGGCTTTCAGGGGAATACATATAATAATTTTTTACCAAAATTTTCTAATTACTCAAATAAAATGCTAAGTAGACTAATGTGCCTTCAAGCAAGCCTTCATTTCTAAGAATTATTTTATTAAAAAAAAAAAGAAGTAAAATTATATTTGACATCAAATCATTGTCATTTCAAAGTCTAATTATAAGAAAATGTAAGATTTAAGAATTACTTTAACGAGTTGTAAATAATTATTTATTTTTGAAAAATATTTATTAAGATGTCTTTTCATTCCAAAGATATTTATAATCTGAAGGATTATATTTTATTTCTATTCTTTGTAAATGTTTTCATAACTGCTAAGTTGTTTTTTGTAGTTTCTATTTATTTTGTTGTTTTTTTTCTTTTTTTACAGTAATGAATTTTTTTTGTCACTTATATCATAATATACCAAACACGATGCTGATTTGCAGTCATAATTTTGTTTTATCACCATTTCATATTGTGTGTCTTAGAGAAGAAGCTTTTAATAAAAACTTTTTATGTATTTTTGTGTCATAATTATATAATGAAGACTTACGAGTCTTCTATTATGCCATTGAATTCACAAAACTCTTGAAGATTAGAAGAATTAGCTACTGTATTATTTTCAAGATGGGCTATTGGTTATATATAGTGTTTTAAATTGATGATACAATTAAAAATACTTTCTGTATGTGATTGATGAAGGAATTAATTAATAAAATTCAATTATATAATAAATATTTTGCTAATAATTTAGTTTAGTTAAGTGAAAAATTGGAGTGGAGTAGCTCTGTGTAGACCAAAGCTACTGGCTGTGGCAGATAAATTATTTATTTCATTAACAGCCGTGAAACAATATTCTGGAATGTAAAGACCCTCTTAAGGCTCACGCAGTCTATCAAGAGGTTGGTACCTTTAATTGGGAGAAAACCTGGCAGTTAGCAAGATCTCGGTCAGATTCCCTAGCACAAATGTTGACTAAGAAACAGTAGTCTCCATTATGTATAAAATCCAAGATTCTTCATGATTTATAGTGGTACAGGTTTTTTTGGTGTTTTTTTCAGATTAAAAATTCTAAGCTTACACTTTCTTTCCAGATATTATACTTTTATTAAAGCTATTATACTTGTATTATATCTGGTTTACAGAAGTAGGATGGGATGAAACTTTAACGGCTATGTTCAGGAGAGGTAATTGTTAAAAATTAATTAATTTTAATCTAAAGAGTTACGACTGGGAAAACAATTGTGATGGTAGCTTTAGCGGAGTGGTTCAGTGGTAGAGTGCTGAGTCGCTGTGCCTCAGGTAAGGGGAAAAAATCTGGTGGTTGAGCGTGATTTAGGACAAATCACCTCCCTGCACAACTGTTGTCCAAGAAACAGTACAGTCTCTACCATGTATAGAACCCAAGACCCTCCATGGGTTGTAGCGGTTCAGGTGATGGTAGTTTTGCAGTAAATGAAATGGATGTTTAAACTAGTTGGGTTATATAACATTAATATTGTTACATTGGTACGACAACCCACAAGCAAGTCCATATAACAAACAAATCGCTGAAATAATTGTAATATCTTCTAAAGGATCTCTTTTATATATATATCCTACTAGTTTGCGGTCAGTTCTAGGCTGTTGGCTTTGTTCCCACAGCTACTAGTCAGTAGTCCTACCACTGTTATTATTGATAATAATAATAACAAGGCTTAGCGAACCCGAAGGCTCGATGCCGATACCACCAATCTAGCTTACAAACTTCTGTCCACGGGCCATTACCCTAACCCAAATCTGCCAGATCAATCATAACGCAATCCTCCCACCTACACCTCTTTCAACCCCTCAGACGCTTCCCAGTCCGTTCAGCGCTTATTAAGTTTTTAGGAATTCATTCATTACTAAGCCCAGCAACTTTACAAGCCCATCTTAATCTTCGTGAGGCTATCACTTAAACAACATTAATCGGGTATATGCTTCGCAATTTCGCGTTATGCAATCTCCTAAATTCTCCAATGGCCTCATCATTTTTTGGCCCGAATTTCTCCACAGTACCTTATTTTCGAATACCTTAAGACATTGCTCATCCTTCAGTGTCACATTCATAAAGAAGAGTTGGAAAGACGATGGTTTTTCTGTTATTATTACTATGTAAAAATTGACAATTCACACAACAAAATTGAACATACAAGAATGTTTTTAGAGGTTCAAAAATAATAATAAGCCTTTTATTATAATGATTTTATTTTGCATAAAACACAAAAACTAGATTGTCTAAGCAAAAATATGTAAAATATAATATTATGAAAGGAATAATAAAAAAAAAACAACTAACATTTAACAATGGCAGGATTGAAACATCTCTCTTAATTGTTTTATGTTTGGACGGTTATGTAATTCATGAGAAAGTGCTAATCAAGAGACTTATTAGATTTTATATTAAAAATTGTTAGAATATTTTCTCAAATGCAGTACTAATATTACAATTTGTTATTTCTGATGATAAAGTCGACATAAATTACATTTTTCCTTCCTTAAATATAGGTATAAATAATTATATTTCACATCAATGCTAAAAATACGATAAGGAATAAAATTACAACCATGACAAGCAAAAGCTTGTGTACGATAAAGCCAAAATTCAACAGCCTTGTTAATAAATGGATCTAATAAATAATTTAATACTAAAAGGTAATAAATTAAAATATATAATGTTTTTTGCTTGTACGACTCTTTAGTTAAAATTATATGAGTATTGAAGTAAAAATAAAAACATGATATACAATCTTCATGGTTTACGAAACAAATTTCAGAATATTTAAAAAGAGTGATAAGTAATCTCCCTTTTCAGTGAAAAACCTCTTCTTTTTATATTTACTTTTCTTCTTCTAATTTCAATTTAATTTTCTAAACAACCAGAAATTTCAATAGATACATTAATATTCGATTTATATATGATTATATTCTTGCAGTCTAAAATTACTTTATCAGTATTAAATTATTCAGTAATTATTCCGTTGGTTGTCGGTTCGAGTTGAGTCAAAACATGTTTTAACTTTTCATTCGTTTCTCTTTTAATATTTTCCAAAAATACAAGTTATCATGAGCTTTAGTAGTATGAAAAGAAAATCTAATTATGGGAAATATTTGTACTTGGGTAATCATTTCATCTCTTTCAACAAACATATATCTTCTGTAATACTTCGAAATATTAGTTGAAAATTTAATTCCTTGATGAAATTATTACCGAAATTTACTCATTACCCTTAATTATATTCTCTTTCCCATAGTAAAGCTGACGATAATTTTTATTTTTATTTTGTTTTATTGATTTGTTTAATATTAAAAATGAAACGAATAAACAGTTAAAACTTGTTGTAACTCAACTCAAAGCGACAGAATACAAACAGTTATCTATCTAATCATTAAATTTTGGAACACACAAATATCATATAAAGACACTTGTTACACAACAGTTCTACCAAGGGTCTGAAATACATTTCACTTATATTTAAAATATAAATAATATTTTGGTAAATGTGAAAAAATGGTAACCATGATCAATTAAAATATCTCTGAAGTACTTCTCTAATTATGTTGTCTATGCTTTGATTGGTCTAAAAAAAATATATAGTTTTTCAAGGTTTTAAAACCACTAAAACCAATCCAACAAATATCGGCTTGAGTGTAATCTAATGTAAAAAAGTGTAATTTTATGACCTGATTATAACCCAGTCATAAAATAAGGAAAGTTATTTGGATTCAGAGCTTTTACTTCATCACATCAGATTACATATTAAATAATAATAATTAATAAGTTAAAATTTTAATTTAGCAGAGTAATCTAATGAAATATTTAATTAATAAACCTTCTATTAATGCATCTCTCACTGTTTTAAATCAAAATTGGTACATGTGTAAAACTATATAAAATATATTTTAAAAAAAACTATATCAAGTGTAATTATTGTGATGTTTTTAATCAAGGAAAATTTGATGAAATAACCCTGAATACAAAAAAAAAGAAAGTGTAGAATATTTTATGTAGTTCTAAAAAAAAATTTTTATTGTTACATGTAAGGGCAATAAAAAATAAATAAAGCTAGCAGTCTGTTTAATTAAAAAATCAATATTACACTAAATGTATTTTAGATCCTCATTCGCAGCATGAATGAACTGCCATTATGGAGTATTTTGAGATTATATATAAAATTATTACTAATGTGTGAACTTACTACAATGCTATGGGACGACATAATCATTATACAACCTCTAATACAATTATATAAAATACGTTTTTTAATATCAATACATGGAATATTTTCATACATACATAAACAAATTATTAATCATAATTTTTTAAGGATTAATAAAACATTTTTGACTAAATATAAGCAAAACACATAATATTTTAATTTTTTGGTATTTTGCTTTATTTCAAATCAGTTATGATTTTTCTCAAAATCAAGAGCATACTTTCAATTGCAATCCTTTCTTTTCTATATTTTGTACCATCTATTAGGGTGTGTTTTATTATTGCAAACTTCCTTTACCATAATTAATCTTTTAGTTTAAACATTAATATCATATACAACAATATCATGAACAACAAAGTTACCACATTGAAATTAATTAAAGTATATATTAAGTGCAAAATACAATAACAATATCTTTATCATTTTCTACAATATATAGATTACGAATAGCAATATGGTAACATCATATTTAAAATAGAATATAAAATTATAATAAATTAAATTATACCCGTCTAAAGTTTATAATACGTTATTCTTCAATTATTAAATTTATTAATAGGTAGACTATTTGCAGGGCAGGTAAAATTATATTTTTGGTATTTCACTGTCACTAATATTGTATAATCAAATCAATTTAAAAAAAAAGTAAAAATAATACTTTTAAGAATTTAAAATAAAATTCAAGCGTTGGAGGAGTATGGAGTGGATGGGAAGACAAGAAGACTGATAGAACTGACACGGAGTCAAGGGTCAAGTTTCAGGGAACCATCAGTAAACCCTTCCAAATAAGAACAGGACTCAGACAAGGGGATAGCCTCTCCAACTGTTTACGTAGTCCTAGACAAAATCATGAAGGAAATGTGGAAGAGCAACGATAGGGACTAAAAACAACCACATCAAAGTGAGATGCCTGGCATATGCGGACGATCTGGCCTTAATGGCAGAGACTGAAAGCGAAGCAATAGAGCAGTTGAACACTTTAAAGGAAATAGCTGAAAAGGCAGGATTACAGATATCGTTTGAGAAAACAGAATTAATGACTAGAGATAGAAACTTTCAAAAGAAAATAGTAGAGACTAAGTACGGGATAATTGAAGTAACTAATAAATTCAATTATTCATTTATAAAACAATCTTAAGATCGATTATCGCGTATGCTGGGGAAACGTGGGTCCTGATCCAGGAATCCGAAAAGATGCTGCAGATCTGGGAGAGGAAGGTGCTTCGGCAGATATTTGGGCCAGTATGTAATGGAGGTCAAGACATAATAGAGAGCTTTAGGACCTATACAATGAACCAGACCTAGTCACCTATGTCAAATCAACCCGTATAAGATGGCTTGGGCACGTAGAAAGAATGGGAGAAGATAGGTACACAAAGAAACTGTTATATGGCAAACCAGGAGGCAAAAGAAGAAGAGGAAGGCCCAGGCTGTGATGACTGGGTGATGTGGAGAACGGTCTGCAGAGGATGGGGATCGGACAGTGGAGAGGTCGAGCTGCTGACAGGGAGGACTGGAGAGGCGTTGTTGCAGAGGCCAGGGCCTTGTAAGGGTTGTAGAGCCATGGGGGAAAAAAAATAAAATAAATTCAAGTATCTGGGGGAAATTGTATGTACCAATGGGTTGGAGAAGGGAAGCATAAAAGAGAAAATAACTAAATTGGAAAGACAAAGCTTCGCGACAAGCAATTTATATAACAAAAGGAGCCTGCCAACAAACGCAAAGATAAGACACTACAGTATGGTCGTCAAACCGGTGATATTGTATGGATTGGAAACCGCTTCCCTCCCCAGCCTAAGGAAAATGTTAGGGATAGAAAGAAGAATTTACAGCCCAAAGAAGACACAGGAAGGCTATAGGTTGAAACCCAACAAGGAAACATACAAAGAAGTAAATGATTTAGAAACGGACATAAGAATAAGAAGGTTAAGGTTCTATGGACATATGGTGAGGATGGACCCAAAGAGATTAAATAGAGAAATCTTCTATAAAGTGAGACAATACAAGAGTGCTGGGGGGTACATCAAACAGATGAAGGAACTGAGAGACAAAAAACAACAGACCAAGACTGTTTCGATAGGGATGTCTAAGGGAAAAGACTAAAAGAAATTAAGGTCCTTGTGGGAAATAGAGATGCGAGAAAAGGAATTGTGAGGACTGAGGAAAGAAGGAAATAACAATCAGAAAAGGTGGGAAGAAAGAAGGAAGGAGAAGGGGTAAGAAAAAGGAGGCCGTTCTGTGAAAAAAAAAAATTTAAGACAGTAGAAGCACACTTAAACTTTACACTTACACTTTGTCACTTTTCTTTTTACTTACCTGATAGTAAACAAAAAAAAGTAATAATTAGACAACTTAGAGTGTGAAACAGCTTAAGAATCTATATCACCCAATAAGGGTATTAGGTTGAGTATATGGAAGGGGCTGCACATCACATTTGAATGCTAGGTTTTCCCCCAAGTACCCTCTTTATTGGCTGGATAAGCCTCAAGAAGATCTCTGAATCCTAAAAAAAGTTTCACATCGGTGGACAGATAAATATTTTATCTGCTAGAGCTGGTCTTGGCTTCGGGATCCTGAGGTTAGTAACACTAAACAGCTTAAAGGTTAGGAAACAAATACAGGAGAACATGTGGCCTTATTAGCATTTTTTAAAGGGAGTAAAAAATCCTTGGTTATGCCGTCATACAGAAGAGAAATGGCGGTCCTGAGCCTGTACTTGTTAAAGATCCCTATTCTAATTATACCTGTATAGGCAAAATATAGGATGTCCACAGTAGCATCGTCCGATTAGCCATAGCAGCGTAAAGTGATGTTAAATGAATAAACAAGCAAACTAATGTACAGATTTCAATTTATATAAAATAATATAATAGATTCTAGAATACTAAAAATTAAACCATTCTAAAATCTAAAAATGGTAAATGAATGATTTTTTAAAATCTTGTTTAAAGCAAATAATGAAAAGCTATCAGATCCTATGATTTTTTTTGTTTAGTTTCTTCGATTGACAAATAAAAACGATTGAAAGAAGTCAGTATACCATATATAAATTTATACCTGCAACCCACATATAATTTATAAATATTAAGTGTTAGTAATTTTTACAACTTTTAATAATTAATTAAAAGAAATTTTGCATTAGTAATTTATACATCTATTAAATAAAAAGATATCTATAAATGATTTTTGTTAAAACAATATTTGTTTGAAATTATAATTTTTTATTCATATATATACTTTTTTTTATGGATACAAATATTAAAGCTAAATATTATAAGACTAGATATAAAGACACATATAACGGACAAATGGAATTAAACTATAATAATAGTAAGAAGCGAGGGGATGGTTGACTGGAAATTAGACGTAAGGAAGAAAATATTTGGGGGTGCAGTCAAATGAAAACACTAAATAAGCTACCACTTATTTAGTGTTTTCATATGACTGCACCCCCAAATATTTTCTTCCTTACATATAATAATAGTAGTTAATATTTAAAAAAACATAACAGATCTATATATTAATATTTAATTAGGCTTTAAATTATATAAAATTTATTAATTGTGTCTTTCTTTAACCACTGCAAACCTCTTTTCCATTATAAAGTGTCTCAGAATATTTTTTGCTTCATTAGTAGGTTTATTAAATAAGTTTAAAGATTTAAATTTACATACCGATAAAACTATTCGCATTCCACTTAATAATATCAATAAATTTATAATAATATTATTAGAAAAAAGGATTTATTTCATTCTATAATATTACATCATTATATTAATGTTCTTCAACCCCATCCCTCATTTCTCAGATTTTGCAATTTTTAAAAATATTATATATAAATAAGCTTAATGATTAGTTAAAAAAATTGAGTATTTCTCATTTTAAAAGGACTTAAATATCATCATCATATAAAGCTAACAAACATACTTAAATGAAACGGTACAAGAAACAGTAATAACCATGAAATGGTAAATGCTACAATTCATACAACTATTATGAGCACAAAATTATTTAAATGAATCCGTTAAAATCACTAAAGTGATTTTATGTATTTATCAACAACAAAGTAGATTATTCTACAATCCACTACAACTTTCATATTAATCTTTAAGAAACAGATATAAGCAGTGAAACTCCTCTGCAAGACAAACCCCTTGTAACAGAATATTATTCAAACTTATAATCAATACCTTAAATAAAAATATATACATAAAAATTCCTTGCAATCAGAAACTAAATTCTTAAGCTACAAAAATACCTAAAGTTGAACATTTTTGCTATGTATTCTTCAGGCAGTATGGAGAAAAACAAATTTATACCCAAATTGTATTAATGTAATAATATTGGATTTTATTTGGACCAAAAATGGGACTTTTAAGTCATTAGATTTTTTTTCTTTCATGTCCATTATGGGAGACTTATGACAGTTCATATTAATAATAAAAAATAATTGTTAATAATAAAATACTGGGTTAACAATATCACACATTTTGTGTGGAGAAAAAGCGATGAAAAATTCTTCAAAACCAGATGAGGGATAATACTTATGTTCAAAGCATATTATTAATTTAAATTGAGAGTATAGAACAAAAATGAATATTATACAAAAACAAAACAGAAAAATCGCTTTCAACAGAAGAGTTGAACAAAACAACTGATAAATAAATAGAAGGTATAAATGAAATAAAACAGTTATATTGGGACAGTGCGAAAAATTCAATAGAAAAATAATTACTACTTTTTTGCCTCCTCGTCATATTTTCAAAACACTAGATTTATTTAATAAACAATATAGCTTGGAATGCATATGCTAATGTTTTTTGTAACATTAATATTATTATCAAGAAGGCACATGTGGTGCATACTAAAACATTGATCAATATACATTTGGTACACTTCTAATGATGCTGCACAGTCCCTATATAATACAAAAGATCGCTAACAAAAATTTAAATTAACCTTATTTTTTAAATTGAGAATACCAATTTAATTAGAGAAGGTTAAGCAGAAAAAAAAACAGACAGAAAATAAGCGTTAAAACGCTTACTTGGAATTAAATATTGAAAAATTTGATCAATTTTATGAAACTCTAGAATTAACTAAAAAAAATTAATATTACCAGTTCTTATTTTTGTGCTTTATTTTCCTTTCAATTTAGACCTTCAACAATTTGAAAAATAAAAGTTGTATCAAGGCAAATCAAACAATATTTTTTCGTTCGCCTGCTAATTAACCTTTTTTTTAAAAAAGTTTGAAAACTCAGTTCTACAATATCGATTTATATGGCAATGTTTTTATATCATAGCTTGTAATAATTTTAATATATTATGCTGCTATTACTGAATTTAAGTATCTAATTTAAGCATTTTCCTTTTAGATATGTATACGAAATTTGTAAATCGACTTTTAATTAATAGTTAAATTTTTCGAGCAAATATAGTAATCATTATTTCCATAACAAAACAAATATAATTTTTAATATATTTTTTTCAGTTGAAAACATTTTTGTGAAAAGTAAAATTTAACTCATACTAGTTATAATTCAATTACATATATAATGTATTTATTAATGTAACGCATTTTATATTTAATAAAACATTCCGATATTATAATTAAACAAATCTATTCAAAAACAAATCTTATCTGAGAAGTTAGGAATTAAACATTATAATAAGATAGATTTATCTGTTGCAGTAGGAGTTTTTCTGTTTATGTTTCATTAATTTTAAATCTAAAAAAACAACTGATAAATAAATAGAAGGTATAAACGAAATAAAACAGTTATATTGGGACAGTGCGAAAAATTCAATAGAAAAATAATTACTACTTTTTTGCCTCCTCGTCATATTTTCAAAACACTAGATTTATTTAATAAACAATATAGCTTGGAATGCATATGCTAATGTTTTTTGTAACATTAATATTATTATCAAGAAGGCACATGTGGTGCATACTAAAACATTGATCAATGTACATTTGGTACACTTCTAATGATGCTGCACAGTCCCTATATAATACAAAAGATCGCTAACAAAAATTTAAATTAACCTTATTTTTAAAAAAACAAAAACAAATATCACATTTTGGTTTACCAAATTGAGAAATTTTGAGGACTCTTGTGTTCTCTCAAAGCAGAATGAATCCGAAGCGATAACCTACTTTCAAAATCATACGAGCTATACTGTGTCTGAGCTGTTTCTAAAAGCCTTATTCCTTCATTTATATCCTAGAGAACAACAAAATATCATATTATTAATAAATATAATTACCCTCTCATACAATGAAAACATGTATAACCCTACAAATATGAATATAAAAAGATAAATCAGGTCTGAGCCAGGACGACGGCCTAACACTGGCACTGTTCAACGAAGTTCCAGATAAGATCTAAAAGAAATAGTGGAAAAACAATGACTCCGGAGCTATGATTGGAAATAAAAATAAAAATGTCAAACCTAAGTGTCTGGCCTCTGCGGTTGATGATCTGGTATTCTGGTTGAAAAGGAAAGAGAAGCAATAATTCTGATAAATAAACTAAAAAAGAGAGCTGAAAAACTGGGCTACAAATCTCCTTCACAAAAATGGAAATGATGAGCACAAACAAGAACTATTTGAAGAAAACAATGAAGACGAAAAATAGGCAGATAGAGGGTACCTTAACAGTTTAGATACCACAGAGAAATCATCAGCAGCAATGAAATCGACAAAGAGGTAATATAGAACAGAACACTTAAGCATGAAACAATTAAACTTCCCCACCAATGACATATACAAAAAAAAAAAAACTGTCCATTAATGCCAGAATAAAGCAGGACAATGCTGTGGTAAAACTGGTGGTCCTGTGGTGTGGAGAGGGCAATGATATTGTTACGGTCAGAGCAGGAAGTCGGACCGGCAGGGAGGATAAGACAAACAATGGGATTAAGCGGAAGGGATTATAGAATGGCGTAGATCCTTGTGGGTCGGTCTAGGCGGTTCTGGGCCTTCTTCCGAGAAATCCCCACCCCGACCGGCCTTGCCTATATAAAAAGGACAGCTGTTCTGGCGGGCAGTAGTAATAAGACGAGTCTGTAATAAGCCAGTGAGTAGCAGTCGTTAATTAGTGGCAGTGTGTGTGAGTTAGTTAGTATCAGTCTGTAATAAGTGCTTAGTGAGCAACAGTGACAATTAGTGACCGTGTAATAAGTGTAATAAACTGTGTGGCAGTTTGTCATATTTGAAGAGTCTTACGGTCGGTGGACTTTAGTTAGCGAACTGTAAGTGTTAATTTCTAATTGTAAACTATAGTGTAATATTATTGTATTTGTACAAATTTATATAAATAGTTTAGTTACTTAGTATAAACAATATCTTATATTATTTGTATATTATCTTAGAAATTAGATAACATTTAGTAGAATATTATTATTGTATATTGATATTAGTTTAATAATTTAACTGTTTTAAATAATCTCATTGTATTCTTGTTAATTTGTTAATAAATATTAGATTCTTGAATTAAGTAATAGTTTAGTCCATTTTACACCCAGTAGCCCGTAACAATATATAAGTATGTGAAGTCAGCAACTCTCAAACATTTGATTTTTACTTTAACTCCTGTGTTTTTTTTCAATGTTTTTTTCCAGTGTTTTTTTTCATGTCATATTGTTCATATTAGCAGATTTACTTGTAGTATTATTATAGTTGTAAATATCAATAAATTAAATTTTAAAAAAAACTTTAACTCATTTAAGGAATAATTTCTTAATGAAGAAGGGTCAAACAAAGGTTAAGGAGTTAAGTTAGGGATCCAGGGCTTTACCAATCGAATACAGGTCACCTACGGTGTAGTGGTTAGCATAACAAACTTTTATGTCCAAGGTCATGGGTTTACAGCCTGGGAAGTAGTCCTAGGATTATAAAAGGGAGTGAAAAATCCTACAGAATGGTAGTGAATTGGGGGTCTCAAGGTTGTATTCATTAAAGATCCCTATCCTCATTATACTTGGATAGGCAAAACTCAGGATTTGCGCTGTAGCATCGTCCAATTAGCCACCATAAATGAATAAAGAAATCTGACCAACATTACAACACACCAAAAAGTTAATCTGATCATCTAAAAAAAATTATATAAATCCGGCTATGATTAAGAAAAAGAGAGTAACAGTAATAAAAAAACAAGTAAACAAAAAACAGGTGAGAAAATTTAAATTTAAACAGCTGATGAGTTATTTAAAATACTGATAGTATTCAAGGTACAGGAAAAATATAAACAGCTGTTAAAAGTAATAATTACCTCTTTGGAAGTTATATAGACTAGAGCCAGCTCGTAAAGAGAATATGCTGAAATATGAGCATCCGATCCTTTGGTAGGACATTCTTCCCTGAGTGCAATGCCGTTGCTGAGGCATTGTTTCGCATTGTCGAGTTGCCCAAGCCTCATGTGGCAAACACCTCTAATTAGTGCCAGTAGACCTGTCATAGGCTCCTCGGATAGTTGATTTGATTCACAATCTGAAAAAATTAAATATATTTAATTTAACATTAAGACAGAAATAAAAACCTTTACATCTATAATCCACGAAGGGTTTTTGGATGCAGTACTTGGCAGAAACCATAATGTTTCTATGTCAACAGCATAGGCGTTGTCGTGCAGATAGGCGATTTGGGCGTGAACTGTAGAGAGTAGATTAATAGAGGTAGGGTGAACCCCAGGAGAGTTTGCAGATCCCACAGGGTTGATCCAGGGCAATTAACACAAATCATAACCAGTTTCGAACCAGGCGCCAGCAGCTCATTAACTCAGTGTTCAAGACATTGAGCTACCCCTTTCCCTATTGAAATAGAAAACAAATAAGATCTTTGCTGAAAAAGGTGCACGATGGAGAAAAAATTAATTTTAGTTGTTTATGCAGTATCAAACTTTGAAATTTGGTGCCCACAAGAAATCATGTCTTGTGAGATTATGTCTCACGAAAGAGTCCCTCTTAATTTCTCCGCCAAAAAATGTAATTTTGAAGGAGAAAATGATACTCATTTCAAGAATATATATTTATTTAAAATATTATTATTATTATAGTGGAGCTACAAGCCGATTACGAGTCCTGATCTCTCCCAATTTCATCCACTAATTATCACGATCCTAAACACTTGTTATCAAAGTCCTGGCACCAATGACATCAATCCACCTCAGCGTAGCTAGTTCCATGAAGTGGCTCTATAAGCATTCTCTTTCTTCCATCCCTGCCAGATGCTCAGCCCAACGCGATCTACCTAATTTAAAATTCTTGATTATCCCAGCCTCAGTAATTACTTGGTATATTTCCTGGTTAGCTCGTCTTCTCCAAATTCCATCAACCAACATTCCACAAAATATTCTTCGGAGGATTTTTCGTTCAAAGATAAAGAGATCTTGTTCATTTGCTTTTGCTAGGATCCAATTTTCTGTTATATATATTGCAGATCAGGACAAATAAGGATTCTATATAGCTGGAGTTCAAAACATGTAGATATAAAGTGGCTGTATAGAATATTTAAAATATACTACTATTTGTATATTTTAAAAAATATATATATTAATTTTTAATATACTGACTAACTGCTCGGCTTAACAGTCCTTGCAGGACCTAGGCCTCCCTGGTGAGCTTCCTCCACACATAATTTTTAATATTCATTATATTTACTTATTATTTCATATAAATTTAAGTAATAACAAATGACATAAATAATGAAAGCCATATTAGATAAAAATGTCATACCTAAAAGGATAGATTTCAGGCCCTCCTGAGCGGGTAAGCTGTTCCAAAGGTAGATCATTTCGTAAGCAAGGAGCCTATAATAGAATGAAGGTTTGAACGGAAGTAATAATTTAGACCGTCGGGATATCATTGTATCAAGATGCGACAGGCTCCCAGACAGTCGTAACAGTGATGCTGCTAATTGATCTAAGGAAGCCTTGTTTCCGAGACAGCCACTACATACTGAAAAAAAAAGGTATTTAGGTCATAATAATCATTTATTCTGATACTTATTTAAAGATTTATGGTAGGGTAGGGTAAGAGCACACTAAATTTTACAGTTTGTTTAACTTAACAGGACTGTAAAATCATTATTTTAAAGATAGATTTTCTTTATTAAAAAAGAAAAAATGTTCTTTTCACTCTTGTGTTTAAATATTACAGCCATACTTCGATCATAGACATTTTGATGAGATCGATAATTTAGTAGTACTTAGCATGCACTTGTCCCAGTCTTAAGGGGTGAGTGAGTACAAGGTACTTGGAAGGAGAGCTGGTCCAAGTGTATTTTTTAATAAAATTGCGATTACTTACCATGTGTGTAACTTTTTATAATGAGTAGTATACCAGTATTGTAATTGGTCATTATGATACTGCTTTACTACGCCCTATAATAAGTAATACGCATATATTATAAGTAATCACAATGTCATTCGAAATATATGTTGCCGAACTCTGTCTGGAAAACCCCCAAATAAAAGAAGTAATCTTTTAGTGGTGAGCGCAAAATAGTTTGCTTCCAGAGGATTATTATGCCAGTGTTATAATCGAAAAAAGTTAAACCTTATTTAAGATTCATGTTTTAAACTTTAAGTAATGTTAAGAGTCATAAACATGGAATTTGAATCATAATTCAAGAAACATATATTTAAAAAATTATACATCAAAATGGTACACTAGTGATAGTTTCTGTAAGTATGAAAATATGGTAGAGTCCATCAAACATAATTATCCATCAACAGAGATTAGCACTTCACTTTATTATCAACTATTTTTGGACAGCAGTTAAAAAATAAAAAACTTTTGAGGAGAAATGTAGATAACCGAGTATTTTAAAGAATAGCTTTTGAAGGTTCAACTCGCTTAGCATAATTTAGCATCTAACAATCATTCTTTCATAGCTAAAAATAAATATTACTATTTTTAATAATTATCTTAGCAATTATTAATTATAGCAATTAGGAATTTGGAGCATAATTCAAGAATCCTGTTTTATTTAAATTAATATATCTAAGTGCTGGAGTAGATATTATGATATCCCTTGTAAATACGAGAATATGGTAGAGTCCATCAAACATAATTATTCATCAACAGAGATTGGCACTTTACTTAGTTAACAAATTTTTTTGAGCACCACTTAAAAAATAGAAAACTTTCGAAGAGAAATGTAGATCACTAAGTAGTTAAAGGAACAGCTTTTGAAGGTTCAACTTATTGCAAAAATAAAAAAAGAAGGTTTCATGATGAATAAGCACCCAACAATTTGAACAACAGAAGTTGGAGGATCGAACATAATCAACAGAATAGAATTAATGTCTTTAATTTAATAGCTAAAGTTTATGAATAGCATAATTTAGCATCTTAG
This sequence comes from Troilus luridus, assembly GCA_964056705.1. Taxonomy (NCBI): domain Eukaryota; kingdom Metazoa; phylum Arthropoda; class Insecta; order Hemiptera; family Pentatomidae; genus Troilus; species Troilus luridus. Next base: position 110,411,064 of record OZ057414.1, on the reverse strand, counting down.
ATGATAGGTAAATACTTATCCTTCTTATATTATTTTATTTATTGAATTTCTCCCAAAAAATAATGCAGCCCGTAGCTTTATTATAAAGTAGCTAAATGTATTAGTTTTGTTTTTTTATAAGAATTACATCTATGGAAAATATTTGAATTCTTTACCTGCTGTAAGATAAGTATAAAAAACTTTGCTCCAATGGGATTGCTCTCGAAGTTGTGTGAAGGTGGCATAAGATTTTCCAAAATCAAGTTGAATCAGATAACACCATGCCATCTCATGAAGGCAAAGCAAGCCCAACTCTCGCTGCCCACATTTCTGCATTGCTAGCTCATATGCCTTAATACCTTCTTCTATTTTGTTCTGCAAATTTATAAATCCACCAAAGATTATTAAATTCTCAGAGTTTAAAAGTATATTTATAATTTCATTTTTTAATTTTTTAAAGCTCTTTGTGATAAGTATCAGAAATTTTCTAAAGAAAGTGTTATTTTCTTAGTGAATAAGGGGCTTAATGAGGCATTGGCTTGAATTGTAGTTATTCCTTATATTACAACTCCATTTCAAGCCCAAAATTACCAGAATGAAACGATTCCCCTTCCCTCAATACATTTATCCCTCCCTAGACAAAACTGAATTTAACCAATAATTCACTAGGACTGTAGAAGTGACCACATTCATTTTTGAACTACAAAGGTCTTTTATTAATCCTAATCACAAACTTAATTCTAATATCATTATCCAGTTTATTCAAAGGAATGAGATTTTCATCTAGCTTTGTTATTCTTTAGAACATGCAGTTTTATTTATTAAAACAAAAAAACATTTGATAACAAAATATCAAATTCTGTTAATAATTAATTTATATGGTATCTATTACCTTTAAACGGCAAACTCTTCCATGGAAAAATAAAAATAAACCTGACTGACTAAAGTCACCTTTTGATTCTTCAAGAAGGGTTTCAGCAGCGGTTATACTAGCTGTTATCATTCTTACATCAACAGCTAGTAGTGGTTTCATTATAGTATGATACCACAGCAAAGCTAAACTGATTGGAAACACAACAAACCATAATGAGACGTTACGTAATTTTATGAATGTACTTATTATTATTTTTTTAATAATAATAATAAATTGTACTTACGTAGCTAGAGGAGCCCTCATATCAGGTCCATGTCTCGCAAACATGAGAGCGTCTAGACCTATTACACGATCTCCGGAAAACCCAAGAATTTGTATCAAACGCAACAATGTTGACGGAAGCATCGATATACAAAGGTGAAAGAGGCCATAGCCAAAACAAGCTGCTGACATCAACCTTCTGATTTCTTCACCGCACAGTCTGGAGCATAGACAAATAAAATAATAAATGATAAACAAAAATAAAACTATAAGTTAAAAATATCATAACTGTAGCATTAGTAATAGTCTGACAATTTATTAAACAAAGAGACTGGGGAGGTGTGGTGAGAGGAAAGGAATCAGAAAAAAACGAAATGAAGTTAAAGGACAGGCGGATCGAAAGCAAACAACAATAATAACTCCAAGAGTATGGAAAGGTATAACAGTAAGAGCAAACTAGTCATGATGAGGACAAAGGGAGAGAGAAGCGAGCTAGATAGGAGGGGAAAGGACATGGCTTTCTTATGCACAGGTTGTTTACTAAATTATCAGACTATCCCACAATTAATTAGTAATTAAATTAAAGCAACTTAAAATAATTCTTTGTTATTCAAATATTCCTACATAAATATTTCGTAGACACCTATCTTTTTTTTCTGATCCCTTAGAATCTTAAAGCCTCTCTCTAAATTCTTAATTTATCATTACACATTCTTCTGTTGATTTTTTGAACACCATATCCCATCAATATATCTTCATCTTCTGTAGCAATTCTTATTGTCAATATATAAGTAGCCTAGGAATATGGATGAAAAAACTCAGTAGTAGTAATCTTAGAATGAGATTTAAAAGAAGAGGATTGCTGAGAAATATAAATATACATAGATGAATAGTTTGCGATTATGAGTCTGCACAGAATTATGATGCAGCCACAGATTAATATATTTATGAATTCACTTTGACCTCCACTGAAACCATTTTCGCCTCCATAAAATAAAGAGAAATTTTGCTTATAACAAACATTCATTCAGATTAAATCTAGCTATATTTCTCCTAATTACAAGAGTTTAAAATTATTTATATAAAACTCATTATATTTGTCTAGGAATGTTTAAATATTGCATTATAACTATTGAGGTGGCAGTGGAAAAGAGGCAATTGCGCTTGTTTTTCTTTTTGAAAAACGGCAGAGAACTTGTTAATAAAACCCTTCATATTTTTAAATGGTTTATATGAAATTTCTGAACTTTTAGTATTAATAACAAAATAAAAAAAAAAAACAAATGACCATACTGCGGTGACTGAAGAGTAGAAAATACTCGAGTCCAATGTCTTTTGTATCCATTAGTAGGTGTCTCAGCAGATGGTGTGCTTGGAATTGACCATGTGCTGGTTGGAGAAAGAGGCGTTGTAGCAGTGTTTGTGTTACCCCTCTGTGATAAAATTCTCCATGGAATCGTATCTGTACCTTAAAAAGTGTAATGTACAAATTAGTATTAGAATATTCTTGTGAAATGGTTGGCTGGATAGTTCTTAGAAGAGTGTCTAATGGTCAGGGGGTGCAGTGAAAAAAATACACAAAACAAGTAAGACTTATTTTATTTGTGCCTACGTTTTGACCTAATTTTTAGACCATCTTCAGGGCTGAGAATAAAAGAAAACAGAAAAAACTATATAAGCATTGCTGTACCAAAGAAGAAATAACAATTTCTAAAAACAGAGATGATAGGAATAAAAAGAGTAAAAGAGAAATTGAATCGCTTATTGCAGAAACCCCATAAGAGACAAAAATTTCGAAATTCGTTTTATTTTATTTTTTTGTATATTTTTAGTAAACGCTTCGATGTGTGGAGAACCCCCTTATGTGCTTATCATTTAATCGGGATAATATGGTCAACAAAATTTTCGTTTTGAGCAGAAACCCCACAAGCAATGCCACATCTGGGGTTTCTGCGCTAAAATCATTGCGTTGGTCCCACTGAGCCTACTTTAGAACGTTGATGTTGTTATGTTTGTTCGTTATATTGATTCTCCAGTTATATTTTTTTCGTTTGTGTGTTTTAAAACGTCGAGTGAATCTGATTCTAACGAAGAAATTCTTAATAAAAGAAGATAAGGTGTTGTCCATCCAGAAAATTACAAACGAAACATCATAAAAGAATCTCGAACTCAAGGCAAGGAATATCTAAACTATAAAGGTAAGACGATTAGTCAAAAAACTATTCCCAACAAAATTAAATGCAAATACCCTGCCAAATGTTTTAAGCTTATCACGAATGAAATTTCGAGTGATATTTGGACACAATTTTACTCCATGGAAAATAAAAATATTCAGGATGTCTATCTTCAAACGTTGATAGAGAGAAAAGAAATTAAACGCTGTAGGAAATCTGGTACTGCAATGCCGATTGAAAATCGTAATGTGACAAATCTGAATGCTGATGAGGGATATGATGAGGAATTGGAGGATGGGGGAGATCAGAAAGGTCATGGAAGATTCCGAATACGAAGAACAATAAACCACATATAAATAATAAAAAAAACAATTAATTAGTTTGTAAAAAGTCTGCTGTGTTAATTTTTGCCCCCAACTAACTTTTTATTACCTAAAAAGGTATTAAAACAGAGTTGAGTATGTATTTTATTGCAGAAACCCCATAAGTGCACAGGGTTGGGGATTTTTTCTACCCCTTCTCATCAACCTCGTAGAATATATGACTACCACATGTTGTGTGTGGACCCTTCCTCTAATTTCCCCAAAATTTGAAATCCTGGACTTATGGGGTTTCTGCAATAAGCGATTCAATTATGAATGGAAAGAAATCTAGAAGATAAAAAAACATAGTTAATGAAGATAATAAAACACATTAAAGTTGCAAGAGGATGATTTAGTTATAAAATATAATGATTACCGTATTATCAGTAAAATGACAAGAAATATGATTTTATTATGAAATATAATGAATGCCATGTTATTGGTGAAAGACGAAAAGAGTTTAAAGGAATGAAAGAAAATTAAGAATGGTAGAAGGATGAAAATAATGATAATAGAATAGAACATACCAGAGGGATGAGTCCATCTCCAACTGACAACAATAAACTGAACTATTTAAATATCTAAAAAACTGTTAATTAGTGTTGCCAACACACCAATTAATAAAAGTGCACAATAATATTTAAACAAATATTTAAAAAACATGATTAGAATTTTTATCAAGCCAGGAATATTATTAAATATTGGAAGGGGATGTCACAAAAATAAATAAAATGAAGTAAGATATGAGTCCATAAGTAAATAAAAATATATACCTATGGGCCATCTATACCTATTTAGTATAATAAAGAATAAAACATTTATTTCAATGAAATTTTCTGTTTTCTTATATTCTGAGCCCTGAAGATGGCCTAAACACTAGATCGAAATGTAGGCACAAATAAAATAAGTCTTGTGTAATTTTTTTTCCGGACCCCCAGCACACTATTTTAGTGATAGAATAATTAATTAAAATTAACATTTATTTATTTTATGAAATTGATATATATATCGTAATTTATATATATATTACTAACCAGGCAAGTCAACATTTATCCCGAATACTCTCTTGTACTCCCCTGCCAGATAGTTATATGTGCTGTGGTACAGGCCCCATGCCTTTCTCAATGCCCACCCTCCTTTAACCCATCCGGCAGTCGAATCCTGAGTCATCAAAGATAAGAATGCTGTACAAACTTGGCAATCGGCCAGAGCTATCTGTTGTTCCAAACTCTCGTAAGTACTAAGATCCTATAAAAAAAAAAAAAAAAAAAAGCATATTTCTTTCATTTATTTTACTTTATGAAACCTAAACAATTTTTAAACAAGAGAAAGATAATGTATTTTATGAAAGAAACGAGAAAAAAATGATGCTGTATTTCAAATTAATATAAATTATTTAATCGTGTTGAAGCTGACTGAGAAAATTTTTTGAGACCTGAGTTTAAATACTGAATTACAAAACAAAAATTTAAAAAAAAATATTTACAATTTTTATGATGCTCGCTAGTTTCGTCTAATAATAAATTTAACTTTATGTGGTTATAAGTCATCCATGAAAGACGTTTTCTGGCAAAAGCAAGAACGAGCATAAATAACTGAGACTTTTTGAAAGGATGAAGAAAACAAATAAAAGGACATTTATCTGAAAACTACATTGAAATTTAGGATACTCCTAGAGAATTTCTTGGAGAAAAAAAAAATACACAGGTTCAAGATTGAGAGGTCATTCTAAAACACCTTTTATAATTAACCCTTTCCTTTATAATTTTCAGGTAAATAGAGAGGGGAGGTAGCTCAGTTTGAGGGGGGCAGGGGGCTGAGTTGCAGTGCTCAAGGTCCTGGGTTAAAATCTAGCTATGGCTGATAACTTATTAAATCTGTTAACAACCATGAATTGGACCTGCAGACCCTTTCTGGGTTCACCCAGTCTCTATATAGTAGCTACGCTTAATTGAGTGAAAAACCTGCTGGTTGATCGTGATCTTGGACCAATCACCTCCTTGCACAACCATTTTCCAAAAAACTGTACAGTCTGAACCATGTACCATGTACTTTGTCCAACCATGTAACCATGTACCCTTCATTGGTTGAAGTGGTACAGATTTATAAATAAGTATATTATTAATTAAAAATTAATATTAAAGTGTGAATGCCTTTCAAGACTTTCTTGCTAAAAAAATATTATATATACAAATAAACTTTAATATTAAAGTAATATAAGAATAAACTTTTTATCTATAAGGTTAACATACGTTTCTTCCAAATACTTTGTTCTTCATTGCTCTCAACCACCCAAGACTTTGAGCACACCTTGATTCAACGTCTTTTAAAATTCCAGTTGCTTTTTCTAAACTGTCCTCTTCACATGTCATCAGAGCATTCTAAAAAAATAATGATAATCTAGTTTAATTTAAAAAAAAAAAATTTTTTTTTTATTTGAAAAGAAAATTAAAATTAATAAAATCAACAACTAATATAATAAAATAAATTATAATAGTTTAATTTAAATTTATATTTATTGAGGGAAAATCATGGGAAAAAGAAGGCAATCTCGATTTAAGAACCTAAGATATAGGTACAATTGCTCCAACAATCAATTATTTGGAGTGACCATTTCAAAAGTATGAATCACCATTATAATTACCAATTTTCATAATGAGGATGGATAAATGAAAAAGAAACTCTCTTTAAAGCTAAATCAATGAAAATATCATCATCATCATCATCACTGGCACTACAACCCGGTACGGGTCTTCGCCGCATCAAGACGACGCCTCCACTCATCTCTGTCTTGGCTGCCAAGCTCTGGTGTTGAGGAGCTTCTTTGCGTCGGCTTCAACCTCATCTGCCCATCTCAGTTGTGGCCGTCCTCTCCTTCTTGATAGGTGAGTCCCCGTCTATTCTTCCAACATGCCCCGCCCATCGTAGCCTTGAGATCTTTATAAATTGTACCACATCTGGCTCCCGGTAAATCTGGTACAACTCCGCATTATGTCTCTGCCTGTACCGGACCCCATCCCTTACAGGTACAAACATTCTTCTCAGAATTTTTTTGCTCAAAAACCTGCAAGCTGATGGCATCTGTACGTGATAAATGAAAATATCATGAGGAAGAAAGGCTAGGTTATTTAGATCCTAAATTAAGTCTGACAGAGTAAAAATGTTTCAATTGAAAAAATAAATTATCATTCCTTTGTACTTAAGCCTTGACATCAAGATGCCCAAAACTACTGTCCATGGAGGTAAGACGTAAAGGGTAGCATGAATGCGAGAGGAGGAGTAGCCTGAAGGGAAAAACTTCTGGGTATCAAAACAAAAAAAAAATACAATAAATAATTATTATACAACACATTCCTTTATTAATTTTTTTTAAATTATTGATTAAATTACCAAGTATCTTTATATTATAACATTGAACATTAGGGAAACCACTGATGTTTTGAGCAGGCCCAATGATGCCTAAACAGTTAATAATGTTGTGTTTTTTTAAATCTCTCTAATATATAAAAAAACTTTTAAGTTATATCCTTTTAAAAGTAAATTAAAAACAAATATAATAAATAAAGAACAACCTTTAAAGGAACAATATGACACAAAAAAGGTACAATGTTTTGTTGGGCTTATAGATTTATTTTTTCCCTAATTTAAGGGCATTTTCTCAAATGGTGCTATTTTAAAATAAATTGTACATTTTTTAAGATACGAGTAAGGATTTAAAAAATATATTTATGGTATAAATCACTAATTTATATTTTTAAAACATTGTTTCTTGGACAAGCTGAATATATAAATTTTTTATAGGAAACTTAGCACTGTTAGAAAAAATGTAGGCCTTATTGGCTGATACATTTAATTTGAAGTATAAATTTTATCAATTAAATAGTATTCATTCATAAAACACCAAAGAAATTATATCACTATTTACCATAAATGCTACATAAGCATGGCCTATTGCTAGCTGTACCGATTCTCCTTTATTTTCGAATAGTGCCTGAGCTTCTTCATTTTTATTATTGAGAATAAGGCATATCCCTCGCCGAGCAAGTTCCCAATCCTCTTCATTCTTTTGTGCTTCATTTTGTGAACACCCAGGAAGCATCCTTTAACAGTTTTCAAGAATATTGGTATATTATTAGATGTGAGCTGTCATTTTATTTAATCTTTATTGATAGTATCGCCTTTTATGACTCATTCAATTTGATAACTGAAAGCATTTACTGAGGATGACAAAACGAATAAGAGAGATAAGAGCTAATCGATTCTCAAACACAAAGAAATAATTGATAAAAATATTTTAAAATGACCAGCCATGAAGAATGAGAACAACTAAATTATTGAGAATTAAAAACAAAACAAATTATAAAAATTAGACATTATACAATTCAGGATGATAATCACTTGAATGTAAATTGAATTTATTTAACACATAGGGATTCATTAATTATACAAATATTGTATGAAACTGTTAAAAAAAAAAAGACAATTCAAATCCTGAAAAAATTATAGTTTTAACTGAAGCAAAGTTTAATCATTAAAGAAACATATCTAATATATGTTCAAGTTGAATTAATGTATTTGAAAATTATTAAATACATTAATTTATTCACATTAAGAATATGAAATACACAAATATCATTGTAAATTTAACCAGAGTATAACTATTAGCATTTTAATATAAATTAAGTTAGACGAATTCTCAAGTATAATTTTACCATAATTATAAATGACCAGAAAAAATATACAGGAAGGATTATTGTTTCTTATAGAACCAAAAACATACGGAGCTGATAAATCATTATCAAGAGCGGTTTGTTTTATTAAAACTAATTAAGATATAATTTCTGCTAAGTTCAGTGCAAACTAATAAAATATTTTGAATTAACTAATTTTTAATAATGTAGGATGGAAATAGTTGGGGGTGCAGTCAAAAATTAAACAACAAATAAGTGGATTTTTAATAATTATGGTCAACTATGACAAGTATAGAGATTGCTAAAGAAAAATTTGTCAGGTCCTTAAAAATCCATTATAAAACCATCTATTGTTTTATTTTGTTTAGTTTAGTAAGAAATGATAGTTCTTCTTTCCGGTGGGATTAACTATCCTAGTCAATACATAATATATTTTGCAGATGTCAAAATGATTAAATGTGATAACAATATTGATTATAAAATACACATACAATTAAATGTCTAAATGAATTAAAAATGTGGCTTTTATATCGGTTAGTCATGATTATTAGAATGATTTGACAGTTGCACCAAATCACACACAAAAGTTTTAGTAACCTTCAATAATTTTAAAATTTGACTGGAAGAATTATTAGTTATTAATAAATTCATATCACTTTTCTTTATCATATAGTATATTGTTAACAACTTACAATAAATGCCTCCTTTACAATTAAAAATGTAACACAACCATTTCCCTGCAAGCACCATAAACAAACACCAGCTGTTTCTCCATATTTCCAGCCCACTCAGCCTAAAAGTAGGTCAAGGAAGGAGATTTTTATTACTTAAATCACAATTCTTACATTAAATATTATAAAGAAAAGGGTGAAACATATTTATAACACCAAAAACACAACATTACTGATAATAAAATATTTATTTTTGTTTAAATAATAATATCAAATAACAGATAATTTTGTTCCTTAAAACAAACAAAAATATATTCTTAATAAAAGAACAATTAAATACTTGGAATTAAGCATTTTGTAAATTATATTATTTACAAATCAATTACCACAAATAATAAAATTACAAAGAATAGTTAATACCAAATTATAACAATAAAAATAAAAGGATATTTCTTAATATGTATATTATATTTACAGTAACAATACTATGTTGAGATTTATATCATATTTTAAGTTTAGATAAAATAACTTACTTAATTATAATAATTACATAAAAAATTATAATTTATAAAGTAAGTGAACATTATAGTTTCATAATTATATAATCTAACAGTCATAGCACTTCAAGTGTTCTTGATATATAAACTTACAATTTGTACGATATCCAATAATGTAAGTCTTCGTATATTGAACGTAGATATTTTTAAACATGTTTGGTCAATCCACATCGAATTGAACAATGGACTGAATCAAAGATCAATTCTTCTTGTATTCAATTCTTTCAACTTTAACTTCATCAGCGACTAACTGATATACGTATGTAACAACAGTAGTACTCTGTATATCCATTAAAACGAATGATGGAGTTACATTCGGATCTAAAGGATTGAAAGCACCAGTGGCTGATCCTGGATTGATATAAAACTTATTCTCGTGCTCATATGCAACAAATTTATGTGTATGTCCTGAAATGAGTATGTCAACATCAAGCTGTCTTTGTACCATAGCCAAAGACTGTGGATCTCCCCAAGGAATAACCTGATGTCCATGGCATAATCCGATTCGAAACTGCCCTACAGTAACAACCTTTTGTTCTGGATAGTTCATGTTTTCATCAAAATCCCCTCTGACAACATGCACATCACTGGCTAATGTTTTTAAATAATCAAAAGATTCTTTAGTACACAAATTCCCAGTACAGAGAATGTGCTGAATTCTTCCTGGAACAAGAAGTTTTTTGAATTTTGCAGGTAAACTGCTGCACCTATGGGGTATGTGTAAATCACCAAGCACCAACACTAGCATGATGATAAGCTGATGGAACTAGATAAAATGTTACTGATTCAAATTCTTTTAATAATAGTACTAATTTTATTCAAAATGGAAGTAATGTTAGGAGAAATGATTAGAAAAACTTGAAAACAAGATCAACTATGTTCAGCTGATTACCGGAATCTAACTCAACAAGGAGAACCTAACCAGTTAGGTATAAGTTTGTTCGAATATACTTGCTTGGAATTTTAACAAATCTTTTTCATTCATAACAAAATATAAACGCAATACCAAATAAAATATTTTATAAAATTCAGAATGGAAGAATGAAGAGTTGGGACCAACATTAGGCAGATATTATTCTAAAACCTAAATATAGAATAAAACCGATATTATTCTAAACCTGTGCGGTGGTTAATTGGTAAAGATTTACATTTTTTCAGTACAATAAATATTCGTTTTAAACCTTATCATTGACGTTTATTTTGGTAGAAATTAGATCAAATAGATTTAGGGAATGAATATTGTTCAAATAATGTAAGACAACATGCTGTCACAAAAGATATCATACCAAAAGATATAATGAGTTTAAATAATAAACTGCAAATAACAGTGTGTTGCAGTAATTAAACCTTAATTAGCTTAATAATACTTATTAATGAATTAATAACTATATCAACAACTATGGGAATACACCAACAAAAATACTTAACCTAGTTGCAATCAGCATCACGTATAACCATGTTTAAAAATAATAACAGCCTTAAAAATGTTTTATTAATTTGATCATGAAGGAATAATATAATAGTTAGAAAACTCTTTTGCATTTTCAAAAATAATTGAAAGCTTCTAATAGTCTCTAAGATTAGAAACTCAATCAATCAACACATGCTCTATAACTCAGCGACTGCATCAAGTCGTCACCTCCACACTGCTCTGTCTTATGTCAAGATCCTTCAAGCTCTGGTTCCAACAATGCTACCTGCATCACTCTCGACCTCGTCTATCCATCCAAGTCGAGGCCTCCCACTTTTCATTTTTCCATCGACCTACCCAAACAGTAGTATTTTCTGGAGTAGCTTCATCCTACATTCTGGCTACATATCCAGCCCATCTTAGCCTAGCTATTCTTATATGCCGCACCATGCCAAGCTCTTGATGCATTTGAAACAGCTTTGCATTTTTCCTGAGTCCGAATCCATCGCTAAAACTTACAGCTTCAAACATCCTTCTTAATATTTTCATTTCAAAGAACAGTAAACTGTTGCCATCTACCATGGACAGATTCATAGTTGGAACAGGTCTTATATTTTTTTTGTATAGCAGACCTTTTTGCTCTTCTTGATATCAGACGACTTCTTAAAAATTTTGCTATCCGAAAATAACATTTATTGGTGGCAAAAATTATTTTTTGAACTTCTTGACCGGTTGAGCTATCTGCTTTGACTAGAGAACCAATATAGACAAAACTGTCGGCACTTTCAAGTGTACAGGTGCCAAACGTGGTGGGGGTTTCCGATCGGCTTGAAGGGTTACCAATATATAATATATATATGACCTAATCTTTTCATGATTTACTAAAAGACATATACGCCGTCACGGGAGCCCATTCCCTTGCGTTAGACCCATAGTTGGCTTGAATACTTTTAACAAGTCATTCTGGATTTTGACCTGGCTTCTTGACTCCCTCATCAGCAATTCCACTTATCTGGGGACATCCATTTCTTGATATAATTTCCATTCCATGATGATACTCCCATAAGCATTGCTGAAATCCACAAATAGAAGGTTAATCATAATATTGTACTCTCTAGTCCTTTCCATAAGAGTCCTCAGGAGATTGATTCTATCAGTTAATAATTGGTCGATACAAGGGCTACCACTCAAAAAATCACATTGGTACATTCCTACCTTTCTCTAGGCACGGGGAAGTAGTCTTTGGTATTCCACATTGGAGAGGACCTTGCAGGTCCAGCTTAGGAGTGTTATGTCACGATAGCTTTCACAAGTCATTTGGTCTCATTTCTTATGAAGAGGGAGGACAAGGCCAATGGTTTTTGGTTAAACAAACAATCTGTAACAGACCTCGGATCACCTGGGTCACTTCATTTCCACTAGTCTTCAAAAGTCCAGCTGGTATGTCATCACACCCTGGTCTTGATTGTCCCTAAACATCTAAGCACCCTAAATTCCTCATCATCTAGTGGGTCGAGAAGCTCACACTCTATATAACGAGGATTTGAATCTAAATTATCTTCCAGGTCAGAGTTCTGAACACTTCCCAGCAGACTTCAGAAAGATATGCAAATAGGTATAATATATGCACGCATTGATTGTGTGTGTGTGGTTGAGCACCCATAGATCGGACGCGATTATCTCTTAGCTCTATTATCCTGCAACGGACGAGAGTTAGTGTGTTTGCTATCACACATGTCCAACAACCTTCTTCCTTTAACTTTAAACTTATGCCTAAGGTCGCGAATTCAAAGCCCGGGCGGTGGCCTTAGGATTTTTTAAAGTGAGTAAAAGAAGCCTGAGTTCTGCTGTCGTTAGTAGGGGCGTAAAACGACGGCCCTGAGCCTTTGCGATGTCGGATACTCAGATGTGATTAAAGATCCCTATCCAAATTATACCTGGATAGGCAAAATTTAATGATGTAGCCATTGTTATATAAAGTGGTATTAAATAAATACACAAGCACAAAATGATGACTACAGTTATGACACGGACAGTGAAAAACTAGTGTAATGTTCATACTAAGTACCTTAACTATTTTCTCATATTGTTATCAACTCGATCCTCTTTGTTTGGAATATCTTTCTGTAAGCTGTTTTGACAGCTTTCTTAGGGAGTAGAAGTGTTGGAGAGCCCGTTATCATATCCATAGGAGATATTTCCGATTTATGAGAGTTAGTAAAATGGGTTCCAACACAGATCATAACGTTTTGCGTTTAAGAGTTCGCCAACTTGTCGACTCATATCCTGAACCTTCTTTTTTGGAGGATTGTGATTGTACATCATACTCACACTTAATTCTATCCATTATTCTTTTATCCCTTGGGACATACATTACTATTCCAACATTTCTCTCATCTCCTCATCATATACTAAATAGCTTAGGCCAGATGTGGTTGATTGGTCCACTTTGTATTTGTTGTGGTATAATGGTTGCTTTGAAGAGTGTACTTTATCTGAGAAAAAAGAGTGTTCTGAGGATGATACTTCGCCAAAGAGCACTACTTCTGGTATGTATTTTCCTAACATCAATTTTGAAATAATAAGTAGATTATTACCATAAAATGAACTACTTAATCTTTTCTTTTAATCGTTATAACTGTACTTTAAAATTAAAAATTAAAAAATATAAAAGAATAGATAGTTATTGTATATTTAGCTACCAACTTAATACAACATTTTTTATGAACATTCTTCCGAACTATTTCAGTTCTGAGATGTAGTTGACCTCTTTAATCATTAATTCCTTATACTACCAAACTACTTTACAAGCATTTTATTATTAATTAACTTTGTCTACATCTATTATTGATGCTGATAATTTAATGTTTTTTAATGGCCATCATCAAATAAACTGTCACTTTGACTGGATTTGTATCTAAAAGATTATTTATTTTGTTTTTTATTAAATTTTTTTTCAACCTCTCGATCAGCACCCAGTTTATCTCATAATTGATGGGCTATAGAGCCTTGAAAGAAGGAATAAAAGGAATTCGCTGTGTTCGATTCTGATTTTCTCTATGAAGAATTTCTGTTTATTTTGACATAATCCCTAGAATATTTTTATTTCTTAAATCTGCACCATTTATTTGTATTTCATTTTTTTCATGTTTGGTTCCAAACCTAATTCTTCATTAATAATATTTTAGGATTTTAAAAAAGAATCAAATTATATCTAAAATGTAATTGGAATTGTTGATTTTTTTTTCATTTACTATTTTTACTAGAAAAAATTGATATGGATAATTTTTCCTCATGACTTGTATAATATATTGAAATAACTTATTATCTTCCTCTCTTCCTGCTGACTAGTAGTAAGTTTTTCTTTATTTATAAACATAATTTTCCACCGACGGCTTACTGGATATCTGGATTTCTTTAATGTTATTTATTATTGGCTTAATTAAGACTGAGATTTAATAAATAAATTGGTCATTTTTGTGCCTGTCCTATCATATGTATTAAAGTTCTGAAAAGTTGTTTGGCTATTAAATATGCCTCAGTGTGATGTCACATTATTATTGGTCGTGATTGATGGTATTTTTAATCTATACATGTAAAAGCAATTTAATTAAGAGTGGAGAAATTTTAACTTATTGTATCAATGAAATAAACTCTTCTATTACTCCTTTATTGTGGATGTTATTAGTAAAACATTTGCATATAGGAACAAGGCGTTTCTTGGGCTACACAGAGCTGCAGCTGGAGTGGGGCTCGTGGTAAGTGAAGAAATAAACAAATAAGTGGTTACACTACCTCATTGTGGTATACAAGACCCTCTTGGAAATAACACGCTTGAGAGGGTTAAAGACTTTGTTTACTCAAGCCTTCAGGTGAACTCTAACAACGATATAAAGGTGGAAATTCAGAGAAGGGTCTTGGAGGTTAATAAGTGCTACTTTAACGTTCGTAAGCATTTAAAAAGTAAAGCAATTTCCCAGCCAACAAAAATAATCATCTATAAGACTTTGATTAGACTTGTTGACCTATGGCTCAGAATGTTGGATGCTAACACTAGCACAAGAAACCCACCTTCAATTTGAGCAACATATCATGAGAAAACTATTTGATCCTTGAAAAAATTCTGGTACATGTAGAATTCGAACCAATTCTGAGCTAGGATAGCTGTTCAAGAACCCTGATTTTTATAGTTTTGGCTCGGATATGTTGGTCGTATTGCAAGGATGACAAATTATATTTACTTCAAGATTAATGATTTGCTTATTAATTTACCATCACTAGATGCTGCTATGGCTAATCGGACAGTGCTACAATGGGTGTCCTAAATTTGGCTATCCAGGTATAATTGGGATAGGGATCTTTAACGAGTACCTTAATGTCACTCAGGTTTGGAACCCCTATTTTAGGGCCCTTCTGAAGGACGGCATAATCAAGGGTTTTTACTCCCTTTAAAAACCTTGGTTCAAGTACCGCGACCATTGGCATATAAAGTTGTTATACTAACCACTAAGACACAGATGACATCTCTTAAAAACTGAAGATCTATTGTTTCATATTTCTCTTTTTCATTTTCATTTATTCCATTTGTCCTTACAGGGAATCCAGGAGTTAGCGGAGGAGCAGAGATTCGGAGAAGAGGCAAGCAGTGCCCAGTGTACGGCCGGTAGCACTACAACTCTTCCGCCTCCTTACGAGCTTATACAAGAAAGACTTCCAACATACGCTGAAGCCGTTAAAAGTCAACCCCCTCCATCCGGACAGAACGAGTAAGCCACCTCAGATTTTAAAGAATGATTCGATACTCTATCCTTATCTGCATATTTTTTAAATTGAAAGTAGATTTAATGTATTTATTTATATTATCTTGCTACTCGTTTAAACATTTTATTTTAAATATTTATTTTTCTATTGCATGGTTTATTTTAAGGTTATTAGAAGATGAAATACCAAAAGGAGCATCGTGAAGCATGCAGATTTTTTAATCGAATGAATTTCAAGTTTTATTTACATGTATAAAAATGTATGTAGTTAAAGACTGATAAGTATTTTTAAAAAGGCACTGATGAAACTCTGTATATTAAATATATATTTTTCTTAAATTGCTTATTTATATACATTAGTATGCACATTGAAAATTGTAGATTATTGAAAAAAATAATTGATATTCTATCATCTGAAATTAATTAAGCCTTCTTAAAATACTCAAAATTTTTTGTATAGGAAAAATATTTTTGTAATCTTGTTTAAGATTTTATTTAGATCTTATCTATTTTTTTTAATTGTTAATTGTACTTAGTTTTATTCCTTTTTATTTTCAATTCTTCATATTTGTTACTTAATAGAGTTTTGTGTTTTTTTCCATCTTAAGATAAGCCCTGATGGTTCTGGACTTTGACGGCTTTATGTTACAATGCTTGATGCATTTGCATTTTTTGGTTGCATTTTGAAGTAGGATTTTCACTCTATTTTAGTTGGTCCTCTTTTTTATATTATTGATGTCAATTTTTTTTTTTGGTGTTGTTTTTCTGCATGTTATTTAATATAAACATGG
Organism: Troilus luridus; assembly: GCA_964056705.1. Taxonomy (NCBI): domain Eukaryota; kingdom Metazoa; phylum Arthropoda; class Insecta; order Hemiptera; family Pentatomidae; genus Troilus; species Troilus luridus. Next base: position 110,394,533 of record OZ057414.1, on the reverse strand, counting down.
GACACATTGATGTTGATTATTTTGCACACAGGTGCTGTTGTTCAAAGAAAAAACAACAGAAGTTCGATTATTCTACAACTCTTAGTTGTATACTAACCCATGCTGTTGCTAATAACGCCTCTATTCTCGCCGAAAGTCTCTCGTTGAGAGAGCATTCCACTCTTATCGCTACATCATTTGCAGAAATATCAGACTTCACAATTAGTGAGAATTTGTTTTGAAGCTATTCACTGACTAACATAATATTACATTGTTGTTTGATTGATTTTATTTATGAATTGTGAAACTTTTATTTATGTTTTAAATTTGGGTGTTATAATTGATGGCTTCAATTATAACATTTGTATTTGGTTGTTGTTAGGTCCAATTTAATTATTTAAAGGACTAGTTTCTCAGTCTGGGGTTTGTTATATTCCCGGTCTAAACTGGTATTGTTACAAGAATAATTTTAGAATAAAACAAGTTAGCGAAAAGGATAAATGATATGTGACAATGGATTTTTTCTAGTTTCTGAATATTTAATCTCTTAAATTGATATAATCTAATTAAAAATAACCCTTGGCTTTGTAACTGGTCCTATTATTTTATTTATTGAAATAATTTTTTTTTAGTGTTGATTGTATTTTTATTTTTTTTTTCACATCTTAACACATTAAAATCTGAGATTGTATTATTAAAAAAATGTTTTTTAGTCAAACCTCGACCTGATTTAAAATAATCGAAAAGCACTGTTAATTTAACAATTATTTTGTGAGTAGCTAGGTAATTGAAACACAGATAAAACAGAAAATAATGAAGTATTACATTCCATAGACAAAATTATGCTTTAGTGACTAATTATACAGCTATATATATATATTACACAATCCAGAATGATAAAAAGTAAAAGTTTTTTTTTAATATAAGATTCATAGCTTCAGTTATCAATTTGTCTCTTTTAGGGTAGAAAAAACAGAGGTTATTCACAAAATGATCAATAGAATGGTAGATAACTGGGGATATACTATAGTTGTCTTTTTGTTTTTTTATACTAAGGGATGAATATTTTATTGTGCCAAACTTAAATAAATGAATATTTTATTAAAGAAAATAGTTGAAGGTAAAAATACCAAAAAATAAATTATTTAAACAAGTTCAAATATATTTATCTTTTCAATATTGTTTTATTTAGTTTTCATAAGCATTTTATGACAATTTTGTATTATAAAAAATTCAACACTGTAGTGTAGTCTTCAATCGTCTTTGGTTCTTCTTCTTTTAGTGGCGCGACAGATGCTTACAGCGATCCTTGGCCTGCTCAATCCCCAAGCTCCATCTGCTTCGGTCCTGTGGATGTGAGGAACTTATTTTCATTTTCTTGAGATCTCCCAGGACGCTATTCTTCCACCTACCCCTGGGTCTCCCCCTACGCCTCACTCCATCAGGGCAGTTTTCATTGACTTTTCTAACAGTTCTTTCTTCTCCCATTCTCAGCAGGTGACCCTGCCACTTCATCCTCTGTAACCTGGCAAAAGAGATCATCATGTCATTATAGCGTTCATATAATTCTCTGTTTTTTCTTCTGCGCCATACACCATTTTCCTGGACGGGCCCTACGATGTGTCTGAGGATACGCCTTTCGAATCTATCCACCAGATGTGCATCCTTCTTGTTTTTTAGGGTCCATGTCTCGCAAGCATATGTCAGTATTGGCCAAATCAGCGATTTATAGAGAGTGATCTTAGTTTTGAGGTCAACATTTTTGCTTTTCAGGAAACTGGCAATGGCAAAGTATGCCCGATTCCCAACCAGTACTCTTCTTCTGATTTCTTCTGTTTCATCTAGTTTGTCGTTGATGACAGAGCCAAGGTATTGGAAGCTGTTCACCACCTCGAAGGTATGTGTTCCCATTACGTAGAGTTGATGCTGGCGAATTTGCTGATTTTGCCTTCCTCTTCTCATCACCATCAGTTTCGTTTTTTCCTCATTTATTTTTAACCCTAACTTTTCTGCTTCCGACTCAAGCCTTTGCAGGTTGTACTTAATACTAGGTAATGTCCTTCCAATAATTACCATGTCATCTCCATAGGCGAGTACCTGCGTTAGTAGATTAAAAATGCTTGGGACAGGTAGTAGAGTCTAGCGAGCTAACTCCACAGGCGCAGTTCGTCTTTGTTTCACTGAAATATATAAATAGATCACTCTACCATAATAAAGAAACCTTTTTTTACTGTGAATTTTTTAAATAATTAAAAAGTAACTAAACAATTTTCATAAATTAAATATATACTGATACAAAAAAAAATATATTGCCTCGCAAATACAAATACAGTATAACATTGGTTATCCGAACGTCAATTATTTGAATGTCCAATTATCCGAAACGGCTTTGCAGAAGAAGTACGAGGAGGGGTCGAAATTGCTATCCATAGGAAATAAGCTTGAAGTGTATTTTTTCTAAAATTTTATTTCCTGCAACTATTACTTAATACTTACTTTGACACTTAAAAGAATTAGAGACTTACCTGCCATGACATGAAGAGGAAGTCAAGATTGAAGCAAACTGATATTACACCTTTCTTTGTGTCACAATCTTGTTATGTGCGTATTTATTTTTATTTAGGTTTATTTCATTAGCTTGCACATAGCAATTTGAATTTTGATTGTCTGAACCATACCTTAATATAATATAATACCTTAATATTCGGATAATCCATGCTTTACTGTATAATTTTGTAATATTTCCTATTTAGTAATAATTAACTTCTTCTTAATAATTTACATTAAACAAAAAATGTAATTAAACCATTTTAAATTTTTATTTAAATGTATTCATCACCATATTCACCATCTGTTGTGACTGGACATTATTTTCTTTTTAAGCTTAGCTTTTTCTACTGCTATTTCTAAAATCAATAGTTATGAAAATGCTTAGATTTAAAACTAATTTCTGTTGTGAAATAGGTTATATGAATCATTATTGACATAAGTCATGAAACAAAAAATGTGTTTAAACCATAACAATATAAATAATGATTTTGGAATCAGTTGAAAATATTACATGAAAAACTTTCAGAATACCACTATTAAAGATTTTTTTGTGTCATAATATTAGAATTAATCAAAAGAATCAATAAAAAAAATAATTTATTTTTAAAAATTATAATATTTGATTCTATTGATATTTTAAAAACATAAGAATAAATTTCTCAGTAAGTCAGGTATAGTCACATCTTACATAAGTCGAGTTGTACGTTCTTCAGCAATTTGTGCGTTATAAGAAAATTGTTCTAAGATGTATTTCCTATTTTCTTACCCTCCGAATAACCCAAACAGCTTTCTTGTTGGTTTTTTAGGATTTTTAATTTCAAAGTATATTATAATCTTGACGTACTTACTACATTTTGTATAAATAAATCCTTGTTCTAAGAAATTTTTAATTTAATGCCTAAGTTAATGATTTACCATTTAAATATTTTTATTTTGAAGAGAAAAGATTTGTCCTGGCCGGGATTCGAACCCAGGTCTTTCACATCTCTAGCGCGGTACTCCACCAACTAAACTACCAGGCTTGTGACCAGGCCAGACAAATCCATTCTCTTCACCGATCCTGTATCCCCAGTACTCACAATTTTTGCGATGTTTATGGGGAAGAATGTTCGTTGAACATTACTTTAATTAGGATCTGGTTGACGTACGTCAATTTTATAAAGAAGACCCAAGTCTGAATCCTGGCAAGGACAAATCTTTTCTCTACAAAAAAAAAATTAATCACAATAAAAAAGATTTACTATTTAGTTTACACACTTCACTTTATATGTTTATGAATATTCATTCATTATAAATAAATATTCATATTTATAAATAAATGTGATTTCTATCATATTTATAATAACTCAGGAGATTATTACAGGAAAAGATTTTCTAAAAAATTCTACATTTTCACTTACAATAAAAAATTATGCGCTATGGTCCTTATAAACCAGAACTATCATTCAAAATATCATCAATCACTACCTAACCATCAATAATGTATTTATCTACCATTCTTTAAAAAGTGTTAACATTAGTTGAGATAATTTGTTTTTCTAGAAATTTAGATAAAACAAAACCTTCAATTATTAATGATCAAATTTATTCATTTGATTTATGACGTAGTGTGGATCCATAATAACCTAAATTTAAATTTGTATACAATTGTTTAATTCTCATATACGTCTGATGGATATTAGGAATATATAATTTTTAAATCGCGTTATATAAAGGAAGTTATGTAAAGTGGGGCATGGTGGTATATTTTAATGATTGTTTAACTGAGTGCCAAAGCTGGTTTTTTTTTTTTTAGATTTGCATTCATTTTTGTCGTATTTAGGAAATTTAAAACTCATTAATTATCGTGGTAGTTGTGTGGAGTAAGTTATGAATACTGGTTATACTTATTTAATAATCGAACGAAGCAATAGCGTAATGTTGGAAAAGGCTTATTTAAATAATAATATGATTGCAGAATAAATTATTATAAATTGTAGGTGGAAGGAAATAAGACTAGTATTTGTGATAAGTAACTTATTTTATATGTAATATACGATTCTTAGAAATATTGGTCAAATGTAGATTATAATATTAGTACAAACGCCGTTTTATTCTATTGTATTTCAAATAAGTTTGTCAAATGTCTTTTTAAAGAGTTGAAGACGGCATATATATATCTTATTTTGCAATTGTCTTTCAAAAACATTTTCTCAATTATTCCTAATGATAATATTGAAAAATTGTTATGGAAATATTTAATTTAAGAAAATAATGTAATAATAATAAACTTTCAAATCTAACCGACAATGTCAAAGAAGTAAACTGTGTCATTAATTTCTATTTGTATTTTCTCTTTTTAAAAATAAACAACAATTATTTATACATGACTTAGTTAGTAAATGAAAATATGTTAGTTTTATTGGTCCTTCCATCCATATAAAGTTAATTAATACATAAATTATATTCACATAGCTGCTTACATGATTGTATCTCTATTTAATATTATTGAGGCATTGGTTCTTAAAGTCATTATTGAAATGAAGAAATCATATTTTTACTTGTTTTTATTTTCTAGTAGACTTAGTGGTAAAGTATTGACTGCTTCAGAACTAAAAAATAACGATTGACTTACTTATCTTTGTCGATTTCATTTACCATGGCAAGTGTTTAACATGTACTTCGAGAGTGGTATTAAAAAAAATATATATTCTTTGTATAATTATTTCAATGAAATTTTGTCTTCCTTAATTACGATTGTGAAGATCGGAACAATGATAGTTGTCAATAAAAATTAAGCAATATCGTGTGATAGAACTTAATTTTATTTATTATTTAGTGGCTGTATAAATAAGCTTGATGGGTGTATCTAGAAAAAAAGAGTGATCGTAAATTAGAAGATTTAAATTTTATATTAAGGTGAATTTAAATTTAATTTATATCAAAAGATTTTTTTTTTTTATTATTACTTATTTTTTAATGAGACTAATGGGCATTAAAATATTTTTCAATTTTTTCATGATATTATTTTTATAATTTAATGAAAATATTTTTGTTATATATAATTGGTAAAATTTGAGTTATGAATATGCTATGTTAATAAGAATAATATGAAATTAAGTGTCTATTAAAGATTCTCCTAAGGACATTTATCATTGGGGATATAACCTGGAAATGATACTGAAAAGTTAAATGTATCTTTTTAGTAATCGTAATTTTGATTTTAACTTGAAACTTCATTTTAGTTATTTTATGGCGATGAGATGTTGTCTCATAACACATGAATTTTGAATTGGCAGTCCAACAAGAGGATAATTATTAGTAATAATCAAATAACTATGAAGAAAATTATAAATTTTTGGCTAACCATTTACTAAAATAATAATAACGGAAACAATTACAAACCAAGAAAATAGTAAATTTTTTTAATGGTAATCTCTTAGATTTTTAATTCTAAAGAAACTAGCTGGGCGAATAAAATGATTGTTTAGTTTGACGTGGTTTGTGTTAGGTCATTTATAACAAATTATCTTAAACAGATTGTCCTAAAAAAAATTCTCAATCTTTATTTGGAGCATCTTACACTTCCTTATTCAGTTGGAAAGTGTGGAAGTGAACATTCATTCCAGTGGGCCGTCAGAAAATAAATTTGAACCCTCCTGGGCTGGATTCATAACGGTACCGCAGCTGGAGGTAGCTAAGGTGGCGCCTTAACACTCGTTCTCTGCGATCTCTATTATAACCTGTGTTAATTGGTACCCAACGTATAGATTTGAATTCTTCATATGTTAATGTTTTTCGTTATGGTATTGTGGGCCCCACTGAGTGTCTCCTAAGAATCAAGCACCTCAGTCATTACTTAACCCAGTGGCTTTTGTAGGACTAATTTATAGTTTATTATAAACTGTAATATCATAATATATGTATTAATAATCATCACATATTTTGGTAGGACTGAAACTTTTCTTTTAGCTCTCATTGTTTTCATTTGTTATAGATATTGTAGAAAGAGTGTAGCTTAAAATTTTAGGCTTATATATTTATTTAGTTTGATAATAAAACTAAACTTATATGAGAACACAATTATTACTATTGATAAATTGATAACCTTATCAACAGTCGAACAGTCGAATTAGACTGTGTCATTATGCTCGTTTTTGAGTTGCACAATTAAATATTCCTCGATTGAGGAGGCTTATGGCACTAGAAATAGTTGTCATTTACCAGAAGAAAAATGAGAGTTCCTTTTAGATAACTTCGAACTTGGGAACCAATAAAAATATAAAATTTTATTTTATTAATTTTAAAATTATAATATAAAGTAGTACCCTGTTCAGGGCGGAACATCACTGGTTATATAGAACCATAAAAGAAAAACTCTATTTAATTAATTTAATTATTAATTGCCCCAAATAAACTGTAATAATGAACTAAATCCAAGAAACTATATTTACAAATAATAGTAAAAAAATTGAGATCGATAAAACAAAACAGAGAACCGGTTTCTCTCAGGCTGTAAGAATATGTTCTACCATAATCTTCTTTTTCTTATCATTTGTTTTTGCCCCTGATTTATAGTGTAAATAATAAGTTTTTATAAAATATTTCATTGTAATATAAATGAGACCCTACTAATGAAATATTATTGTGCATAGATATTGTAGATATTGTAGATAATATTTCTTAAAACCAAAGCAAATATATGCTATATTATTTAACAGTTCGTGCTTTGAAATAAGTTATACTTTACTACTTAAAATAATCAGGATTAGGTTTAGTTCTAAACTTTTATTTTAAACCAAAAGTAAATATTATGAAAGATAGGAGGGTGGTCTGAAAAGTTCCCGACTTAACAAAAATACAAGACATTTTTTCTGAAACATAGTCTCTTTGTAACTCTAAACACTTCTCCCAACGATGCTCACATCTCTGTAACCCGTCCAAAAATTACTCAGTGTTCTTCTTTGCAAAACAATGTTCATGAAGGTGATTGCCTCTTCATTTGACGAAAATGTCTGTCCTCCGTGCGCAATTTTTAGATGAGTGAGCAAAAAGAAGTAGCTTAGGGCTAGATCTGGTGACTAAGGCAGATGGTTAAGCAGTTCAAACCATAATTGGTGGATTTTTGCCATGGCAACCGCTGAGGTGTGTTGTCTTGGTGAAACAGGATTTTCTTTTTCTGCAAATGTGGCCGTTTTTCCACAAGTTCTGCCATCAGCTTGTCAAGTAATGATGCGTAGTATGCTCCTGTAATGTTTTTTTCTTTTTGAAGATAATCGATTAAAATAACTCCATGACTATCCCACAAAAACAGTCGCCATCACTTTCCCAGCCGAGAAAGCAGTTTTTGCTTTTTTTGGAGCCGTTTCCCCTTTGCAGTCCACTGTTTGGACTGTATTTTTGTTTTGGGCGTATAATGGTGTATCTAAGTTTCATCTATAGTAATTAATCGCCGCCAAAACTCGGATTTATTGTGCCTAAACTGCGCCAACAGAGCGTTGGAAATGTTCATGCGGCACCCAACGTGTGGACAGCTTTCTCATATCTAAATGTTGATTTAATATATAAAAAACACGTTCTTTTGACATGTTTATAACCTCTGCTATCTCTCTCACTTTAATTCGGCGGTCGTCTAGCACCATTTCGTGAACTTTGGCGATGTTCGGCAGAAACTTTTCAGACCACCCTCGTATGTAATGGCAAATAAGTAAAGACCAGTAGAATAACTACCCTATGGTATAACTCAACTAACAGATTTAAGATAGAAGGGCCATCTTCTTCTCAGGCGCCTTGGAAGATTATCAGAAATTGAAGAGGAAGCTTTGAACTAGTGGGTTTGAGTGGGAATAAAGTTTGGTATGAAAGGATTTATATCAGGTTTGGGTGAATTTAGCAACAAATGAGACATTAAAGTCATTATGGATGAGGTTACTCATAAGTAGTGAGGAGTATTGAAAATTTTACAAAGGATTTTGGATACGAGAGGAATTCAATGGCTTAGTAGTTCTACGCTTAACTTAATTTGCCAATAATTTTCATATTTGAGTTTTTCTTCTCGTTTACTTAGTTCAGTCTCATAACTGATCTCACAATATTAGTGTCTTTCATTCTTATCTTTCAATAATTAACTTTAGTTTCAAAATAGACTAATGTGTTGTTTTTTTATTATATTATTTTTTCTACTATTACGGTGTGATAGTTGGTCTTTATTGCCTACTAACTGTTGAGATAGAGTTATAGGTTGGATTCCAGGAAATACAGATTATTTCTGGATCAGATTTATATCAAGAATGACTTAATTTGTCGAGTCTAAATGATTTATTGTGTACAGTAAAAGTACTATCTAGCAATTGCCATGACCACTTTGGCAAATTTTGTCTTTTTTGAGTTTTGTTGAATCATGAGTTTTTACTTATTTATATTAGTCTTTTAATAAATTAATATCTTCAGTTAATCAGTTTTATTATAGTACTGGAACCTAGAAATGAAATTCATCAAATTTGTATCTTATAATTTTATAAATTATTTTGTACAAACAGCGAGGGATCTGGGTTGCTCGGTGTGTATAGTGCTGAGTTGTACTGTAGGTCGTGGGTTTAAACCAAGCATGGCTGATAAATTATTTAATTTGCTAACAGCCGGGGATGGACCCTGTGGCCTCTCCCAGCCTCTGTAATATGGGTACCCTTAATTGAGGGGAAAACCGGACACAACCATTGTTCTAGAAACTGTACAGTCTCTACCATGTACTGTACTAAAGAGTCTTCTTGGGTTGTAAAGGATACTGGTTTTTTCATCACATCATTTGCAGCCAATATTTTTAAAATTTGTATCTTATCTTAATAATATATTTAAATATAAAATTATGTTTCTATGCCTGTTGTCGCATCACACATCTTTCTGTGTCTATTTTTTTCTTAACTTTCCTTTGTTACGTCAGAAAAAAAAAGTTGGCCCTAGCAAAAGACTCAACAATTAAATAATATATTGCATTTATGTCCATCCATATTAGTTAAACTGGAAAAATTGCCTTCAAAATCAGTTTATTTTACATGCCCTTTGGTATCAGCTGGGTGCACAAATCATTGAAAAGCTCCTTTGTGATGTCTTTAGCGTTAATGTTTTTATTCAGTGCCATTTTGATAAAATATCATTTTATTAATGTAAACATCATAGCAAATACAGAGATAAAAAACGAATTACTATTGTGTTTATTTTTTAAATAAATATTACTTGTACCAATAATTATTAATTATCTGTAATGTAATTAATAAAAGTAATAGACCTTCTTTTATTCATGAATCATGCATCATTCATTGAAAAAAATAATCATCGACTTCAAACCCTACTGAAACATTGTGTTGTCAATTATTATTAGTTAATGCATTGTTTATTTTAATACATTCTGACTTTAATACATTATTTTCTAATTCTGATTATAAGAATTTTTTCCTTGACAGTTTCATGGATATATGAGTTTTTTTTTTTTAATTTACAACTTCCTTTTTTTTTTTTTTTTATGTTGTAATATTGTAAGGAAACAAAAGTATTATTGCAAAAGAACGCACACTTCAAAAATTAATTTATTGAGAATGGCAAACTGGTTGCACGTTTTATATTTGTCATATGTTTATTTTTTTAATGTCTTTATTTTACATAAATTGTACTGTAATGTAGTATTAGTACCGCATAAAAATATAATTAACATTGTGAATTCTAAATTTAAGACTGCCTTGTAGTAAATACAATATATTTACATTATTTTATTGAAGTAAAAATAAAATAAAATAAACAAAATAAAATAATATGTATAGTATATTATATTTCTATAGTTAAATCAAAATCAACAATATTTTGAACTTATATGAATGGCTGGTCCAGAAATGTTCTAATTGTTGATTTTATTATATAAACTATTAGTGTTGGTTTGAGTTTGTCTTTCATAAGCCACATAACTAAATTATCTTGTATCCTAAAAAATAAGATTAATGTTCGTAATTTTATAATAGTGATTTAGACCATACCAATTGACAATCTCCAATAAAAACTTGCAAGCAGAGTGATAACTTAACTTTTGTTTCTATAGGTAAACATAAACATTTTATCAGCTGGTTATATTTCGATTGTCAATATTAACGAATATCAAGTAACTTATAGTAATAAATAATGTAATAAACTTAAATTGTCTGTTATTGCAGTAAGTATTTTGACAGTATCCCTGCCAAACCTCGTCATACTGTAATAAATTGGAACTTAAGAGGTTGCAGGTACTGTAAATATTATTAAAAAGGCCAAATATATTAAGAGCTTTCAATTTTTTTTTTTTATGATTGATGACAAATTGTTCATAAAATATTTGAATTGTCTCAGGGTGTCTTAGCAAAATAACTTGTAGAAAATCATTGGTTTTATCAAATTTTTAACAAGCTTGCCCCGACCATAAACAGCAAATTTGTTATCTTATTCAGTAAATACCAATGATTATACATTATTTACTACTAAAAATTTTTTTTATTAATTGACAGGACTTCATATTGAATATTAAAAACATAGTTGTAAAATTATTTTTTATAAAGTTATTTATTTGATAATTATTCCACTGATGGTTTATAATTATTTTACAAAAAAAAATGATTTTTTTGTATTTTTGTTTCTGATATGATTCCAAACATGTTAAAAGTTTTCTTCATAAATGACTGAAATAAGGAGTATACAACCCCAAATAAAATGTTGATAGTAATGTAGAGTTGTATTCTGTGACTTTGGTGTCAAAATTTATAGAGAAAAAATCAGTAAATTAATATCGGAGAAAAGCTATTTAATGAAAGTTTTTTCATTCTATATTTCTTGGTCGATAACAAAGGTTCATTATTAAAAATAAACCAAAAAAAGTTTTTTGTTTATTTCAAGTTAGGTAAAGTATATAATGTATGTAGCGAGAAACTACATCATAGATTATGTCTGTTTATTAATTTTTCGTACAACAATAATTTCCTTTTTAATTCTTTGACTTTTCCTTAACACTAGACACCCTGTGTTTCCTTCACATAGTAAATTATTTCTTAAACAGAAATTCTGTGTAACATGCTTTAAAAGTTATTGATTATACTATTTGTTACGTAATGATAGAATTTCATGCGTTTTTAGAAATGGTTGAAAATTTAGTGTATTCAAAAAAAAAATTATTTAGTATTAAAATGTAACCAAAATCATGGTTATTGGACTTGATTTGTAAATTATGGTATGTACGTTTTAACTTCTTAGCAGTAAGTCAATTTTTGGTTGCACCAGATGTGATTTTAAAGTCAACCAACTGCTTAAACTACTTATAATTTAACGATAATATATTGATACATTATTACATGTATATGTAAATACAGTTACGAACTTAATACTGATATTTACCTGTAAGTTTTCTAATGAATGTATTAAGTATTTAGTTATGTAGGTATAGTTAGTGTGCTGTATGAATACAGCATATATGTGTAGTATGGATTAAATTATTACTTATAAAATGATCTGTATTCTGTTAGCTATTGAGCTAAGGAAAAAAAACCAATGAGGTTTTATGTAATCATACTAAGGATAATATTTGTATCCTCGAGTATAATTATACCCGTTTAGTAAAATATATGTTAGATTGACTGTGTTAAATAATAAAAGCGTAATTTGTTTTCAATAAAATGTTTATGGGCTTTTCATGTTTTCATTTTCCTATCACACATCATTTTTTATTTTATTGTTGTTTTTCCTTTTTAATTCTGATTATTTGCAAAACGTTGATTAGCCTTATTAATATTTCGATAAAACCCAAAATGTGAGTTATTAACTTTTTTTTATTATGGCTCTACAATAATGAGCAATGAAATACTTTTTTTTATAAATTAATATCAAATTGTGTTCATAGGTGAATGATTTGAGAAAAAGGAAATCTAGGGATTTTCCTTTTTTTATTTTCTCTTTCATTCAATTCAAAAATTTTTCAGATACATCATTTATTGAAAAATTCTTTTTTCATGGTATAGAAATGTTGCCAAAACGTTGTATTAAGTGTGTTCAACTTAGATGAGAATATATTGAAAAACAGTAAGACCAGTTTTTTCTTTCACCTTTCCTTCTATCCCAAGCCGGAAACTTTTGGACCCTACTACGCAGTGTGTATATAAGGGATGATTGGATACCCACTGCTCTTAAATGCTGTAGCATACTATATGTTTAAAAAATAAACCAATTATTTAATATGGCTAATTAACATAGGTAAAAGACCAATTATTAATTTTTATGTGTGGAAAATACTTAATGACTTCATTATATTTTTAAAAAATTACCATTATGATTTCAATAAAAGATTAAAACATTTTTTAAGGATTCCTGTTACATATCAATAGCCAAATTCTTCGTATAATAAAGACCAACATTTAGTGAACATTTATAAATATTAGTTTATGTGAAGTTTAGAATAGGCTATGTATCATTTATTGTTGACTTTTTTCCCCCCTTAACAATGTTATTATAATGTAACTCTTGCTTAATACTAAATGTCTAGCTTGTTAAGACTCATTTATATTTTGGACCTGTCTTAAAAGATTTAAAAAAAAAAACACTTTTTTTTCTTTATCATAGATGTAATAAATAATAAAAAATACCATCACAGTAAAAAAGATTTTGTTTGTAAATATGTCTTCCTTGTTCCCCATTTTGGTTCCATGAACATTGGAGGTTTTTAGAGCTTTAATAAAATTCTTCTGTCAACCTCACCTTTATTTCAGACTCTTTTGTTGCAGTTTAAAATAGTCTCCACCCATGAAATTTCTAAACATTAAGTTTTTGTACTAACGTGCTAACTAGTATCATTTTTGAACTAACTAAGCTGGTAATCATTGAGTGTGGAATGCACAATGCCAAAATAAGAAAAAAAAAAAATTCTCACAATATAAGGCAGGGCAACAAAAGTATTCTTTTTGGCTAGTATTTTAAGGCCAGGATTAATCTTTTCTCTTCAAAATAAAAATATTAAAATAATCATAATAAAATAAAAATTATAAATATAATATTGACACATGTCAACCAGATCCTAATTAAAGTAATATTCAATGAACATTCTTCTACATATGGATCCCCGAGTGCTGTGGATGTGGGACCGGTGAAGAGTATGGATTTCTCTGACGAGCTGTTATGGAATGAGTTGGTTATGAGCCCTGGTAGCTTAGTTGGAAGAGTGCCGTGCTAGAGACGTGGGGGACCCAGGTTCGAACCTGGCCCAGCAAAGACAAATCTTTTCTCTTCAAAATAAAAATATTAAAAGTATTCTTACTTCCTTGACATGCCCTATCCCATTACTGATTACATGCATTCTACTATTCTGCTGTTTTCAAGTTATTATTATCAATAATTAATTTTATTATGTTGATATAAATTAATTAAAATTGATCTTATAAAATAATGACCTAACATGATTAGCTAATAGGAAAGACAAAACAAATATTGAATACGAAGTCATTTAAATTTTTATATAAGTATATCAAAATATTTACAAATGCATAGAACATAAATATTTTGCAAAGAAAAAAAAAAACAGAAAATTTTATATAACAATCAAAGCAAAAAGAAATATAACAATTAAAAAAAAAAAAAAAAAGAGAGAAAGAAAAATAAAGGTTATAATACATTGAGGATACAAAACAATCAATAACTGGGTTACGGAAAAGAAATCTGTTTTAATATATAACATACAACTTTGAAATAACCTGTAGGGGACATGGTGATATTCAATACCCACTCTATTAAATAAGTTTTTTAAATGGCGCTGCAGTCTTAACACTGGTTTATTATTGCAATTGAAGAAGATTCCGTACATTTTCTCTCTCCGTTTTGTCCAAGAGTCCACGTAGTAGAACAGCTTTCGTTAAGTGCCCTGAGATCCGAGATTCTCAAGGCTGCTATTCTGCTTCTATATTAAGAAATAAAACACCATCTTAATTGTTTAAATTTTAATAATTAAGAGAAAACTAATTACTAATGAAATTTATAAATTAAAAAATACAACAAAGGGAAGAATGTTTGGCAGCATGGTAAGCAAAAATTTAACTTTTTTTTGGTGCCTTGTTTTTTAGAAGTTACGTAGGAATATATGGTAAGCCAACTCTAAATATGCAAAGTTTTTTTCTAAATGATATATATATTTCAGATAATATAATTATATATCTTTTTCAGATACTTCCACTTATCTATCAAATAGTTTTTTTAAATTAATACATTCAAGTATGGGTGATTTTATATAACACTTGTTTCGTGCAGTAGTCAGTAAAATAAAATGGGCTTTTATAACCGCCAACATCAAAAGATAGGCTCTTTTAGATGAAGATAAGTGATTTAATCTTATTAATATTAACTACCAGATATACAGATCCGTCAAGGAAAATATACTAAATAAGGAAGAAATATGCGTTTTTTAATTAAGAAATATTAAAATAAATACAATGAAAACTAGAATTGAGATCTGTCAGTTCACGGTAAACAGTATTTAAATGGTTTCAGTAGCAAACCAAGACTTCACTTGTTACAGTCGTAGTAAGTTTACAGGAAAAATATAAAATCTGAATATCAGTAGTCAAAAACTTAACATAATCAGATTCCTTTGACATAAAAATAAAATAAAATTTATATGAAATTCATCTGCAAATTTCTTGATACCAAAAAAATCTCCGTAAGGCTATGTAATATAATGCTTTGACCGATGATTAATGAATAACTACCACCAATACTTAAATAAAAATAAACACAAATGATATTCAAGAGAAATAAATATAGGGGATATACAGTTAAAAAATAAAAGTAAAATATTAAATAGTAGAGCGTTATTCATTGAAAACCTTGAAAAAGTACAAAAAAGGTAAAAATAAAATAAATAAATGAAATATATTTTCTTATTATCTTTTTTTTTAAAGCACATTTCATCATTTTTTTATATCAGCAAGTGATATTAACAAATTAATCCTGTTTACTGTTTTGTTTTTTAAATATAAATATATTATTATATATTCAACAATATTGTTAATAATTTAACTAAACAAATTAAGTCTATTATTAAATACTGACTAATATATAATAGTATGGGCCTGGTTAATAAGGAAATCACTGGAACAGAACACTAAAAAAAGATGCAAAACAAGGTACCCACTTATTATTCTAATTAATATAATTAGAAAGTACATTGCAACACTAATGAGGAAAAAAATAAAATAAAGATTTTAAAAGTATGTTCATTATTAAAAAAAAAAAAAGATTGTTCCAGAAATACCAGGTAAAATGCTCTAATAATCAAACTATACATACAAACTGATTTGTCCCTATAACTGTCCAAACAAATGAATCATTTATTTCTAAATCGTCTAGAATCGTTCATTCTAAAATGAACAATACTATTGCTGGAGTTTACTAATTAATACCTCATAAAAA
Organism: Troilus luridus; assembly: GCA_964056705.1. Classification (NCBI taxonomy): domain Eukaryota; kingdom Metazoa; phylum Arthropoda; class Insecta; order Hemiptera; family Pentatomidae; genus Troilus; species Troilus luridus. Next base: position 110,378,567 of record OZ057414.1, on the reverse strand, counting down.
TAAAAACTTTTAAAAATAGAATTTTCTCGATATAAAAAAAGAAGAGTAATTATTACATAGAAATAAGAGGAGAAAATGTATAAACATTCACAGATGCCATTATTTTCTGATTTAATATTACATTATATTATAGCTTCATGAAATGACTAATGACTAAAACAGATTAAACTTAATTCAAAAAATTATATATTTTTTTAGTTTATTTACTAAACCAATTTTTTACTGGAGGTGTCAAAAATATTGTTTGTTTTTACTACGATGTCCATAAAATTGCGTAAACAAAAAATAAAATAAAAATTATTATATTTTTAAAAAAATATTGCGTATAATTCATAAATGCCTCAAGTTAATGTTCTGAGGACAGTCCTGTTTTGATCTGTGATTTTTGTCTCAAATGTTTCTCCCTATTATACAAAAAATGTTTCGGATGTGTAATAAATTAAAAACACTGCAGTGATGTATAACAAAGCCCCGATCAAGAAAAGGAATACTGTACTCGGAAAAAGTGTGCAAAAATGCGCAGTATAAAAAAACAGTAAATATAAAACGAGAACAATAAATTAAAAAAAAACAAACACAAAATTGTGAAGTTAAAACTTAAAAATTGAATTTGGCTGAAGAAGAACGCCAAGAAGGCAATTTGGGAAGGAAAGAAAAATAAATAATACAATTTCAAGACAATGGGGATTGGTTTGCTGCTAGGCGGACAGGAGATACCTCCTAGAATAAATGGATTAAAATATTACCTGCGTTATTCGAGAACAGTGATTTCTTCTTTGATGAAAAATTCTACAATTTCTTCTTCTACATTCTGGGTATCAGAATCAAGAGTATCAGTATCAACATCTAAAAAAATAAAACAAATGAATAATGTAAAATAAAAAGTACTAATAAATGCTTTTAAAGATAAAAATGTTAACTCATCATAGTTCAAAATCTCCTTAACTAAACAAGTTACAATGTTTACAAATATTGTAAACATTATATTACAAGTATATTTTAATACAGTTGCATTATTTGTTATTTTATTCTTAAGTTTAGGTACTTTTACTTTATAAATAAATAAAATACAATTCACTGATTGTAGTACTACAATAAATATTAATTCAATTAAGCATTAATATATTTTTCACTTAAGAATATAGCAAGGGAAGAACTGCAACTAAGCAGGTCTACTAAATCTAATAATATGGATCTCATTTTAATTTATTAAGAATTTTGTCTAATTTTATTTTGGTTCAGAACTATTGTTTTATAAACCTTTAGACCATGACTGAATGATCCCTTTCATTAATGTCTATTAGCAACAAGAACCAGTTAGAAATATATATTTTTACAACTAAGAAAAAATAATCAATTTTCAAACATCCAATAAAGATTTGCCACAGTAAATAGCAACAAATGTCAGAATTGGAATAAAAGGCGGTAGAAGTTTATACCGCACCTCTGAGCATATTTTAGTATCCAGTATAAATGAAAAACAGTTGAAATCAATTATAATTAATTGAAAATATTAATTAATTATAACTGACGTGGCACACATATATTTTATTTTATCTTAAAATTTCATTCTGAATAACTTCAGAGGATGATGACGATGATAACTTTATGAGCAAACGAATTGCAGCTTAATAGATGTTATGTAAAAGTCATGTGGTGTACATATCAGAAATAATTAAATTATGATATTATTCTGTATTTTTATCATTATACCCTTGACCATTGCCCCTCCTGTTAGTACACATTTTTATTGATGCAACATAAGACCACCTTAGGACCTGTTCAGAGTAATCGCCACGACCAGAATGATATGTTTCCAGACCATGACTATTGCCTAGTCATTCATCATTCAACATGTTTAAAACAGTTTTGAAATTACAAAAAAAAAAAACACTTACTATTTCTAAGTTGTAACCTCCTCTGTTTTTGTGATTGCCAGATATCCAGAACCGATTGTCTGAATTCTTCAAATTTTTTCATAGCTGCTGCTCGCTTCTCAATCAGTTCCTAAACAAACACAACATATTTTATCGTTATATATATTTAAAAAACAAAACAAAACAACTTCTCAAATTAATTCAGAAATCTGGCTACTGAAACACCTTGATTTCAAACCAGAAGAAAAAAAATAGAGGAAAATATTCAAATAAAGTATAGAAATTATAATCAACAAAGTAATTTTGTTTATATATTGGAATTAAAAACATATAAAAAATTTAATTTCAGATTTGCACACATAGAAAAATCTGTTGGTGTAAATTAAGAATAGTAAAACTCATAAACTTAATAAAACTTTTCTGAAAAATGTTAACATAAAATCAAATGGTTAGACTTGTCCCCTATCTCAGTTTCGAAACTACAAATGCGTGGAAAAAAAATCTATAATAATAATAAAATAGAGCCAAAACTCAAAACGAAACATTAAATTTTATTAGAATGCAAATGGAAAAAACCTCAAGCAGAGCCTTATGTTTCAAATCTGGTGTAAAAAACAAGCAGAGCCTTATGTTTCAAATCTGGTGTAAAAAACAAACAATTACCAGTCGACGTTTCGCCCATTCAGGCATTATCAAGACACAAAAAAGAGTAAGATCAATCACATCTCAAAGCAGAAGTGCAATACATCCCAATGAATAATTGCTCAAATAGGCTCATAACCTGAGACCTTGATAATGCCTGAATGGGCGAAACGTCGACTGGTAATTGTTTGTTTTTTACACCAGATTTGAAACATAAGGCTCTGCTTGTGTTTTTTTCCATTTGCATTCTAATATAATAATAATAATTATAACAAAGCTTTGGTATTCTGTTAACAATAAGTAATTGAATGATATTTTTTTATGAAAAGGAAATTATCTACCTTTGAGGCTTTAGTCATCCTCATCCTATCCTTGGATTCAAATTGAGCACTGTACTTCTTCAAGTTCTTCTTGATATCTTTCTGCTGCTCTGCTGAAAGGAGAGTTGGAGGACGGGGCCTCCACTGGAGTAAGCAGAACTTCTGCATGTTGTTCCTAGACAGTATACGCCCTTGGAATGTCCAAATCCAATATCCTGGATCTTCCTGAATTTTTAAATACATTTAGACTTGATTTATAAACCACTAAACATGTTGTAAGATAGACAAGGAAATTTTCCAACTCATATACAATAAACTCTTTAAAAATCAATTTGACTTGACTGTTGTAAATAATTTTTCCCAATAAATTTCATTATTATTATAAAAGTGATTCTCAAACAACAGAGTAGTTTCAGATGCCAGGGGAATAATATTGATTTAAGGGATAACTGAAAATGGAAGAAAATAGTTGGGGGTGCAGTCAATTAAAACACTAAATAAGTGGATACTTATTTTAATTAAGTGCCGACGTTTCGACCCACTTTGTGGGTCATCTTCAGGGCTAAGAAAGAAAACAGACAAAATACAATGAATACAATAAAAATACATAGAGGACTAAGTATATGCTAAATGAGAAAAAATATATATGTAGAGAGGTAGAAATTTAGAACAAAAGTGAGGGATATATATGAATACAAAAAAATTACAGAGAAAATGTACAGAACGGTGGTGATGCCAAAATTTTTTTTTTTTTTTTTTTTTTTTTATATACAAAGATAAAAGACGGAAGTAAACAGAAAGATATTTAAAAAGAAAGAAAAAGTATAAACATCAGAGGTGAGAAGTAAAATTATGGAAAAGGTAGTGGAATATATCGAAACGTCGGCACTTAATTAAAATAAGTATCCACTTATTTAGTGTTTTAATTGACTGCACCCCCAACTATTTTCTTCCTTACATCATCCAGTCAACGATCCCTCGCTTCTCATGATAACTGAAAATGTTCGTTGCAATATTGCAATTTTTTTTTGAGGAATGAGATGCTGCAATGCGACCGACCGAGTTGGTCTAATTTGATAAATGTGATAGGGATGGTAACAAAATATCCCCCCCCCTTATTAAAAATTTCTTTCTGACAGGCATAATAAATCAATAACATGAGAACATATCAGTATAAAAAATGATAGAGGTTTTAGTAAAATTCTGACCTAAAAACATTGAAATTATTTCTTGAAAAGTGCCCATTATTTGAGAATCAACCTTGAATAGTTATATTAGACATTTCGAGAGAAAGATATAAATTTTTAGAATAGTGAAGATATATAACTAACTTTTGACTTCCAAAATGAAGTTGCTGTAATAACATATCGCCCAGTAGGGTCCCATTCAACCTCACTGCACCTGAAATGCTCAGTAGTGTTCATGACGGTGAAATCGGCTGTATCGACAAATTCCAAACTTCCGTTCCCTCTCAGATCAGCAAGAACGATGAACTGCCCCGCAGGAGACCAAAAGAGTGCGTTACACGTCCTCTTTTCAAGCTTTTCTAAAGAAATGAACCGCCATTATAAAAAAAAAATTACGATGAAATAAATATTTATAATAGCACGTAAACATTATCTTTCCAATAACTTACTAAGTAATACTGGTTTGTGTCCAGGCCTGAGGCCGTAAAAGGAAACACTGAGGTTTGACGTTTCACCATGAATGACGGCAAAAGTAGAACCCACAGGTTCCCACGCAAAGGAATGGATTGCTTCTTTGATTTCAACGCTATCCACAGGCACATTCTTTTCTCGTAAATGAAATATTTCAAAATTGTAGTACATACCCTGCAAAGTAAAATTTAATATAGTTTAAAATGATCAGAGGCTATAAATTAAATATAAACACATAGTTAACTTTAATAAATAATATTTCAAAGGAATGAGAAATCACGTATAGATTTGTATAAGTTAAAACAACAAACATTTTTTTAATGAGGTTGAAACTTTAAATGGGTCTAGGTGCAAAACTCACATTCTCCACTTTTCATAACTTTTGGAAAAACGATAAAAACCGATTCTATTATAAATATATAAGATAAATGAGTCAGAATTTTTAGGAGAAGCGCAACAACCTCTCCTCTTAAAAATTTCCCAATCATTATTTATTAAGTGAATGTTGAAAAAGAAATGTTATTTCTAATTCACATTTTGTAGTAAATTAAAAAAAAAAAAATAAGTGAGTAAACAATAAAACAATCTTAACATATTATTATAAACCTCATCCCAGCGATATTGGTAAATAAAAACAAAAAAATTGGTATATAATAAACTATTAATATTGAATTACAAATTCACTTTTGTCAGACCACCTAGTCCATCATTTTAATTTTTAAAATAAACCAATATTATTCTTAATCAGTATTATTTGAAAAAAGCTAAATCATTTCTTACTGTTGAGATTATTTTTATGCTAGTACTATTTCATTTACACGAACACATTTTGTTTAAGCAAAGAATTTTGGACAAATTATACGCTAGAAAGTTTATGACAGAAAACAGAATTATTTAAAACTTACAATATATTTGGTTTCTCCTTTTTCCTTCTTACACCTTGTATATCGGTCAACTTTCACACAGAGGTAATCACCCGATTTTTGCCAATGAATCTTACAGTCACACACATTAAACAAATTGTTAGCTCTCACTTCATTACGACTGAAAAAACAAAACAAATTAAAAAATACTCTTTCAAGTTTCCACGGCCACTATTTATACAAAAAACTTCAGTTGTTTCTTCTGGTTTAGACCGTGTAGGTGAATTTTCTGCCAACGTTTCGCCAGACATGCTGCTGACTTCCTCAAGGCTTAATTGAGACTGAAGATGTCCAGCTAACCCGCGGCCTTATATAGTAGCCACTCGGGTTCACTCGTGATTTATCGGTTCCTTCCGTTAGTCGATCGGGTTTGTTCGGGTCCAGGGTCGGAGTCTGTTTTTCCATGCCTGTGATTGGCTGGTTTCTGATCGCTTGGGTTCTGATAGGCTGGAGTTCGGCTTGATTGTCGCTGCTAGGTTAATTTGTTGTTCTTGTTGATTGTCTTTCTTCTGTTCTATGTCAGGGAGCCATAGTTTACTCAATTTGTACCCGTCCTCCCTGTTGAAGTTTTCCGGGTGTTTTAACTATTTCTATGGCTTCCAGTATCTTCCTTTCTGTGGCCTTACTACATTTCTTAACTACTCTGATTTTATCGAATTCTATGGCTTGGTTAGTAGTAGTGAAATGTTCTGCTAAAGCCGATGTTTTGCTGTCCATTTTCTTCACACTTTTAATGTGTTCTGTCAGCCTTGTGGATATCAGCCTTCCCGTTTGTCCAATGTATTCCTTACCACAGGAGCACACATATACAGCATTCCATGCTCCTGTGGTAAGGAATACATTGGACAAACGGGAAGGCTGACAGAACACATTAAAAGTGTGAAGAAAATGGACAGCAAAACATCAGAAAATTCACCTACACGGTCTAAACCAGAAGAAACAACTGAAGTTTTTTGTATAAATTAAAAAATAATTCAATACATATATTTTAATATTTAATCATGGTAATATAAAACAAATTTAAAGAAAAATTTCATAATTATAAGACACCATAGGGAATAATTATAGCTAAGTCATCACTCGAGTTCAAGGAGAATAAATCATGAATGGTCAAGTAATGACTATTATGTTAAGAAATAGATTAGATCTATTTATGAAATTATGCAGGTAAAAGGAATAAATGATCAGTTTATTTTGCCAAATTAGGGCTTCACATTGATGCTACAGCATTTCTTTTATAAAATAAATATGAATAACTATATTAGAACTTTTATCTCTGAACTATGTTCATAAAGATAATTTAAAAAAAAAAAAAAAAATCCTTGATGGATTGATTGGCCAGGGGGTGCAGTCAGAGATAACACAAAATAAGTGAAACTTATTTTTTAATTGTGCCAACGTTTTAATGACCATATAAATCAATGCAGCACAAAGAAAGATTTGCAGAATTTATTCAGTTTATTATGTGTTATCTCTGACCAATCAATCCATCATTAGAATTATCCAGTCAACTATTTTCCACTAAAAAAAAATCCATGAAGTCTTGGATTCAGTAAATGGTACTGTACTGTTTCCAGGCAACAGATGTGCAGGGAAATGATTAGTCAGAGAGATCACTCTCAACTGCGATGTTTCCCCTCTTAATTTACAGAGGTTTGTCCACTTTATAGAGGCTGGGGAAGCCCTAGAAAGGTCTGTAGTATGTAGAGGGTCTGAGATTAAGTAATGTATCTACCACAGCTGGATTTGAACCCAAGAACTTGGTATAACAATTATGCACTCTATACACTGAGCTACCTGCTCCTCCGTAAAGATAAAAAATGTACTAATAATTTGGTGCATCTTTTTAGCAATATTGAGATACATTTTTAATTATAATTTATTATTATGCTATTTATACCTTGGCACTTCCATTAAAACAACTCTTGCTGGCACATCTTTACTTTCCGATACCCAATAAGCAAGAATATTATCTGTAGGCGACCAGGCAAAATCTCTAATACCTGCCAATTTAACACTCTTTTTATCTAGTAAACCAAAGGACTGGAAAAAACAAGAAAAAATTAAAATATAAAACATTCATTAATTATTTTTTCTTCTTAATTTTTTTACAGCAATAACGTTTTTGGATAGCACCCCATCTTTAAACTATTTAACAACGATATAATGTTAAATACATAAATAAACATTTAAGTGTATAATTTTTTTTTTAAAACAAACATTAAACTAACAACTTAAAAAAGAATTGAAATAATTACTGCAATATTCAATATTTTTTACCATATAATTCAAGCCAGTTTGGATCAAGACCTCAGAAAAGCTTAAACCATTAATAAACATCACAAAAGTTCATGAAGAAAAATATCATCATAGGTCGACCACACAAAAATAATTTTGAATTTCATTATTTTTTATGAACAATCAATATTTATTAAAGTATTTTAAACAAATACTGAACAAAATAAAATGACAAGTATAGAAAGTTGACATTTTAACAGCCAACAGCTAAGATCTTAAGGCAACTTTAACATCTTAGCAATGATATAATCAACAATTGATAAAAGAAGTAAATTTGTGACAAGTCATGCGAATTAAGAGAATAGAATCAATTTCAATGATGGTGGTGCTAAACCAAAATTTTAACATAATACAAATTTAAGTTTATGAACAGTTATAAATAGAAGCCATATTTATTAGGCATCACGTAATCATTAAATTAAATTTTAACATAACTGGTGAGAAAAATGAGCAATTTTTTTATATAATCTTGAAACACCTATAAATTGTTTCTATGGTAATCTCGAGATATAATGAGTGTTCTGAAAGACTAAAACGAAAAATTTTTGACCGGCTGTTTTCAAATATAATTTCAGATTTTTATACTAAATCTTATTTTACTGATCAAAAAAATTGAAGTAGAATTGCATATCTTCAAGGAATCTTGATACTCAATTTAATCTAATTATGCAAATAATTAGAGGAATCTATTTGAACATATTTTATCTATAATTTTTTTTTAAATTTAAATTTAATAAAGACCTCAGAAAAGCTTAAACCATAAATAAACATCACATAAATTCATGAAGAAAAAATATCATCATAGGTCAGTCACAAAAAATAACTTTATATTTAAATCTGCTAATGTTGATAAAAGAAGACTGCTATTGAAATAAACACAAATAAAAAAATAATTAAATATTTATAATTCATTTATACCAACAAATAATACTTACAGGTGTTTCATAGATACTAAGGACATCATGGCCTATCTTGGCAAAGTATTTGTCATCTTTTGACCATTTAAAAATCGGCCATACGGGTGGACCATCAGGTTCAAAAGTTCTCATAATTTCGCCTCGCCTGATATCCCAAATTATAAGAATTCCTTGATCATGGTTCTGAGCAGTTGAAGAGTATGTCACTAAGTAGCTAAAAACAGATATAAAATATTTTCACTTTAATAAACTATTGGACTAAAAATTACAAATATTTGTTATAATTAAAAAATTACAAAAGCAATCTTTTGAGAATATTATAGAATATTAGTCATTCAACAAAGAGTGTTATTCAACTTTTTTTAAATAACTGTTTTGTAATATAATTATTTTAAATGTTAGCATGTTATACGATTTTTCAGTGTGTCGTAGGTATAATAAGTCGTTCACTCAGTAGTACTTTTGTATTTTATTGTCCAATAGAGTTTTCAGCTGTAAAATTGAATTTCCCTCAACCGAGTTGGAAAGAGATTAGGATAAAGCAGACCTCAGAAAAGCTTAAACCATTAATAAATCACAAAAGTTCAAGTTAAAAAAACCATCATCATTGGTCAGCCATAATAAAATAATAAAATATAATTATTTTTATTTAAATAAAAACATATACAAGCATGTTCAAAACAAATACTTCACCATAAATTGTTTAAAATAAAGGAAGTTGTTATTTTAACATTACTAAAATGACAGATATGACAATCATGATATAATTTAAAATATGGCTAAGACCACAAAGAAGATACTGCAATAAGATTAAACCATTTATAAATTCACTAGTCAGTCACAAAACAAATCCATCTATGAAAACAGAACTCATAATAATTTCTATTAATTGTTTTAATAAATAAAATATCAGATGGATTAAGAAATTTAAATATTTCAGCCATACAAGAATTGGGGAAATTAGAATTTTACCCACTATTTACAATACAAGAGTATTTTTCAAATAAAAACTGAATTGTTATAATATTATATTGTTTTTAATATAATATTTATTTTCTTTATAAGCTTTTTCTCCTATATACTGGACTATCCTTTAAATCATACAATTCACCAATGAGTAAAAACCTTTATTCCAGTCGGATACTCTTGTTAAAAACATTAACGAAGGATTAAAGACGTTTCGACAAATTCATTTGTCATTATCAATTTCTGTTCTTCGCAACATCATATTAAAATTCGCAAGTAAACATCACTTGAGGTCAAAAAAGGATTTAAAACAATTTTTCAAATAAAGTCCTGGAAGTTAACCTACTTCCATGGTCAGATGCACACATATGAATATGTGTGCATCTGACCATGGAAGTAGGTTAACTTCCAGGACTTTATTTGAAAAATTGTTTTAAATCCTTTTTTGACCTCAAGTGATGTTTACTTGCGAATTTTAATATGATGTTGCGAAGAACAGAAATTGATAATGACAAATGATTTTGTCGAAACGTCTTTAATCCTTCGTTAATGTTTTTAACAAGAGTATCCGACTGGAATAAAGGTTTTTACTCATTGGTGAATTGTATAATATTTATTATTTGATTATAAATTTTGGAAAAGGAACCATTTAAAAAAGGTTTTAATTCCCAATATAGTTTTATCATGACCTCAGAAAGGCTTTGCACGGGTAGTGAGACATATTACGCCTGCACGTTTTGTCTGTCTAATGTATTATATTATGTAGATATTATAAACATAAAAACAAAACATATATTTCTTTATATGCGAATTTATTTTCATGCCCTTCAGGTTTGTGCGATAATCCATAAGGTACTCATTTAAATTAAATGGTATAAACAATTCTAATAATGCGCATGAAATGCTTAAGGTAACTAAGGTATATCTTTGACTTTTTTGTAGATCTATAAAAGAGGAATATTGTACCATGCATTGTTTAGTTACATGACAAAAGCATTGGGCAGCATCATCAATGAAACCTCCCAGGCGGCTATACTTTTTCCAATATTTCCGACAATGACCATTAGGTATATTTCAACCCATTTACACAAAACCTTGACAAATTATATACCTAAACCTTCCTGGCGAATCACTCTATCTATTGCTGAAAACTGCATAAAAATCCGTGCAGTAGTTATTGAGTTTACTGCGAACAAACGCGGCCGAGGACTTTGTTTTATATGTATAATTAATATAATATTTATTATTTGATTTTAAATTTTGGAAAAGGAACCATTTAAAGAAGGTTTTAATTTTCAATATAGTTTTATCATGACCTCAGAAAAGCTTAAACCATTTAAACATCACAAAAAGTTCAAATAAAATAAATAATCATCATCATAGGTCAAAAGTAGAAATTATGTTTCTAAGAAGATGCCATGAAAAATGGAGGGAAGAGACTAAATAGACATAGTGTTTATCAGGTTTTTAATTACTCTATAGATATGAATGCAACTAATTAAGTATAGGATCACCAGTAAACAGATTACTTAAAACATTCAACACATTTAAAATTACTAACATTCTTGATAAGAACCTTGTCAATCCCAAGAGATGCAAATGTTATGAGGCTAGGCAATTTAACAAGAAGGAAATACTTTAACTTATTCTTGTAAGTTATTACAAAATTAATGTGTAATGTAATTTTTAATGACACACATATTTAATGAAACCTTAAAAAGTCAGCAGCGAGAAAAAAAGGTCAAACTAACAGCCCAAGCCAATATTATTTAAAATATTAAACTCTCATATTAAAAAAAAAATCAAAAGAGAAAATCAAGTCCTAAAATTATACAGTGGAATCCCGATATTTCGTATTTCCGGCTAATTCGTACAAATTTGCCGGTCCCCAGAGAAAATCCCGATAAATGGTATAAAATCAATGCATTTCAGACCCCTCGATAATTCGTATTATTTTTATGCTCGAGGTCACTTATAATGTCATATAATTCGTATTTCCAGCTTTAAAATCTCGTTACTTAGTACTGTTTTCGAAAGGGGGGGGGAGAGAGAACAGTGAAGCAGATATGCCAGGGAGCAGAATGAGAATAAATCCTTTCTAGGAAATCACTCAATTTGTATTGTTTTTATACACAAGTATGTTTGTATTGTTTAGAGGCACAGCAGATCCTATTGTTTATTAAGGGAGAGCGAGTGAGAGAGATAAGTTTTCTTAGAAATCTCATAAGTAATTCGTACTGTTTTCACTCAAAAGAAAATGAGGGGAGCTCTAGGAATTTTATTAAGCTTTTCTTACAATCAGACTTTTATTTACAATTCAGTCTCGTTTTTGTTACCGTTGTGACACGTTATCATGCCTCCAAAATACGTTAGCCTCTCTATTGAAGAGAAACAACAAATCATAAACGTCGTGACCAGTGGATGTAAGCTAATTGACGTATCAAAGCATTTCATCGTCCCTGGTTCCACGATCACATCAATTTTAATGAACAAGGACAAAATCACTTCCCAGACTTGTAGAGAATCTAAAAAAGTGGTTCGTACAAGCAAGGAATTCAAATGTACCAGTTGGAGGTAATATTTGAAGGGGAAAAGCCCGAGTTTTCACAGAAAAATGGGAATTAAAGACTTTCCTGCAAGTAATGGACGGTTCGATATATTCAATTTGTACAAATTAAATTGTATTAATACGTTTTTTAATTTTGTACTCCCGATAATTGGTATTCCCGATAATTCGTACCAAATCTTCAGTCCCTTGACCATACGAATTATCGGGATTCTACTGTATTATCATTATATATTTATAATTATAATTATAAATAATTATATTATAATATCATATTAATTTTAATATTAAAAATAACCTAAATCAGCCAACATATATATATTTTTTTTTTTCCTCAACTCAAAACTATTTTACAGAGAAAAACAGGGATGTAAAAAAAAAAAATTGATAAAAATAAGGAATAGAAACTAAAAACATTTTAATAACTATTAAATATTGTAAATTAAATTTTGAATAGTTTTATTCTAAATATTTTTTGGATAATAAAATTTTAAAAATATATGTAATAGCAAATGGTTTGGCAGACATGGGTGTAATCAGTATAAATAATGTATCATGAATTAATTTTAAATGATTCATTATTACTATCACTAAACCCTAAACTAATAACAACTCATTAGTATTTAACGATAATCATATCATTATTGTCATTTAGAATTCCACTAAAAAACAATATGGGTTTGGACTTGAAATATGCTACAACACTAATAATAATTGTATTCTTATGGATTATTGAAAAAATATATTTTCATATACAACATTTAACATTAAGTTAAGAAAATACACTTTCGATTAAAAGTTTTATGTGAAAATGTCATGAAACAACCAAAAACCCAGAAAAAAAGGAATTTAATAATTGTAAAAAATTAATTCTTTAGGAATAAAATATTTCATAATATACTAATACTGTATATTAAAATAGCCTGAAATAGATTATTAACTTTTAAATATTTTATTTTGAAGAGAAAAGATATGCCCAGGACTGGGATTCGAACCCAGGTCGTCTCCCATGTTTCTTTCATAGTACTCTGCCACTTCAGCTATCCTGGCTCGCATAAATGGCAGAGTACCATGACGGAAATATGGGGAGCTGGGTTCTAATCCTGGTCCTGGGCATATCTTTTCTCTTCAAAATAAAATATTTAAAAATTAAAATTATATAAAAAAATAAAATAAAATAAATTATAATAGATTATTAATGTTGAATAATAAAGAAAATATATCTTATGTAAAATGTAGAACAATGTTTCTATGTGGGTTAAAAATACGTACACCATTATCATTTATATGATTAAGGTTGAAGACATGGTCCTACATTTGTTTAAATTAGGAAAGACGAAACCATAACTTTTTTAAAGTGATTTTATCATTTGAACTAGAACTTAAATTCATGATGAAAGTAACTACAATTTTATCATTTAAGTTTATAATAACTATACTGATCTAATCTACATAATTTCAAATGAGTGAATTATTTTATTTTAAATAATCATTTAAAATTTCTCTTTAAATTTAAAAGTTCATCTCTTTTAGTATCATAAATTCCATATTTCTGTTTGTTTATGCTTACCATACCAGGTTAAGGTAATATTTCTGGAATGTTACTTACTTTTCACATGGAGAAAATTCAATGTGTTGGACTTCAATGTGTGTAAACCTCATAATTTGTTCGAAGGAAGGACCTCCCCAAAGAGCAACACCCTTTTGATGGATTGTTGCGAGGTATGTCCCCAGAGGAGACCACTGGATAAACATCTCTGTCCATCGCTAGAACAGAAAAGTTATAAATAAAAACTTAGTTAGAAAAAAGAAGGAATATTTTATATATATAGATGTAGTTATTTGACGCGAAACAGCCATGAAAGACTATGCCACTATGATGCAGGTTTTTTTTTTTTTTTTTTTCTCAGCCCCTTTTCCTCATGGTTTCACTGAAGGCTTTTCTTCTTTCTTCTGCCCAGGTCTTAGATGGTCATTTTTTTTCTGTCTGCCAACAGAACTGCATTATTGGTATTCAGTTCTGTTTTCTAATAAAGCTAGAGTAATCCAGTGTTTCTTGTTTTATTTGTTCTGTGTATCCTTGTTTGAATTTTTAGCCTATAATTTTGGTGAAAATTTTTTGTTTAGTCTCTCTTCGCTCATCCGCATGATGTGACCATAAAATCTGAGTCTTCTTACCCTCATTTCTGTTTCCAAATCACTAATTTCTAAGTAAATTACTTTGTTAGATTTCAGGTGGTGTTACTTCTCTCTATTTTAAGAATTTTATCTAAACTGGGAAAGCACATAGTCTCTGTCCCGTACAATATCACTGGCTTTACCACTGCACTGTAGTGCCTGATATTGGCCTTTTTGGAGAGGTATTTTATATTATACATACTACTCGTTAAGTAGCATAAATTCTCCAAATTTTTAATTTTGTACTCCATGCTTTCCCTCACAGGGGGAATATATATATATATATATATATATATACAGTAGGCTTCCACGGTCATTAATATTCAACTTCCGGGATGGGTTATATCACATGACACGGTCCATCCCGGAAGTTGAATTTAAAAAAATATATATTCAAAAAATAATTGTAACTATTCATTCATTCATTTGAGATATAAATATGAAATTAAAAATTATCTTAGGTATAATATAATTAAAGGTAATTTCACAAAGTATATTTCTACGAAGACATTATGACTACTAACTACATTTAAATGACTACATAACAAACCTTTGAACCTTGTTAATCTCTTTAAAATCATGAGTAGTAAAAGTTAGGCAAGCAAAACCAGAGTGACTGGTTCACCCCCACCTAAAATGTTTACACAAGTCTAAGCAGTCCCCTAATTAAAGGTCCATATGTACAATATTGTACACAATAGGTTCTGAGTAAACAGTTAACAATTTAATACTTAATGAAATGTGAGAATTTAAAACTAGCACAGGATCAAATTTAAATTCACAAAATAGATGAACATGAATCTCCATATGCTAATTGAAATTGTTTAGAATTAATCTACTAACAAAAAACAGTTATAACAACTCTACAATGTAATTCATCATGTTAATAAAAAATGAATTTATATATTCAAATTTAATATTAAACCTGAGACAGTTATTTATAATTTATGATGAACACAAATGTACATAAAACTAGTTCTAATAGAAATAACACAATACTTACTGCCCGTTCTTCAACTTTGGTCGGTTGAGGCACAGTATTTAACCATATTTGTACTGGATTTCCACCACTACAAATAACGCTAAACTGGTCGTACGCATCAGGTTCTAGGAGATAATAATGTAAATCTCTTTGTTCCTTGTAAGGTTGAGGATCAGGAGGTACCCATTCATCAGGTATCTCTTCATACCTAAAAAATTGACAAAAATGTTTGACTATAGTTGGCAATATGGCATAAGTTTAACCTATAAAATTTTACTTTTAACTCAAGAAAACAATCACTTACTTTTTAAAGTCAGAGAAGAGGTTTACTTGAAATGTATGGTTTTTATCAATCTTGTAATTATTGGTAGTATTCACTGCATCAATGGCACTTTGGGGATTGCTGAATTCGATGAATATATACCTGGAAATCGGAAAATAAACACATTTACAAGAGAAGGAACATAAGACAACTTTTGACAATGTACTACAAAACAAGTAATTACCCTTTAGTGATGTCCTTTTCATTTAAGGGATAATGTTCATTTATAATATTACCAAATTTACTGTATATTTTGGCAATAACCGATTGTAACTTCTCTAACCTTTCAGGTCCAACTTGAGGGACTCCATCTACTACAATGATGGAATCGACTCCATCGATTGCTTCAGGCTTTTCACATAATATATCTCCGACAAGTTCTGAAAAAAAATTTGATGTTAACTTTCAAATATATACAGTACACTATATACAAATGACTTATAACCTTACATAACAACACAACTTACAACTCTACAATAATAATGTAATCATATGCAGTGATAAAAACAATCATTGGTCTTTTAAATTTTAAACTCAGTGCCTATCCTTTAAAAATAAATGACATCAAATAACTAAGAGCATATGCCAGGTCACACCTAAGCTAAATGAACAATAATGCTGATTAATTACCTTCGTCGGAAATTTTATCCACAAACCCTTCCGGGTCATCGAAACTCGGTTCTTCATCTTCGTTAGGTTCAGTTTTGTGATTCTTTATATTCTCACTATTCTGTGCCGATTTATCGGCATCCTTCTTCTTTGCCATCTTACGGGCCTCGTGGACAATGGCGGAGAGAGTTTAACAACTATGGTTCCCGGATTCATTTATACTCCATACAAAAAATAATTATTATAACGTAAATGATATTTTTTATATTAATACATATAAAATAATAGGTTTAAGTATAATTTTAATTTTAATTCATAGACTAATCATCCATGAAATAATCAATTACAGAAAGAGGTCCACGACTAAGAGGTGCAAACAAATATTACTCCTAAACTTCAGCTATATCGGACGGTTTATGAAAACGGACATGGCAAGACAGTTTTATTTCTTACAGATGTAAGTTTTGACAAAAATAATACTAGCCTGTATTAATTGAAAAGGTTCACATATAAATGGCCGTTTTAAAATACATAGAATAGCTTTAAATGAATTCTTTAAACACTAATTGAAATAATTTTGTCAAGTCAAGCAAATCAGGAAAAATAATAAATTTTCTACATAATCTGATCAGTTTATGTATGTGCCTATATATCGCTCCTTCAAAAGTACAATGTCATAACTAAAAAAAACCTAATTTTCCCATATATGTATGTATTTGAAAGTTCAACGCCTTGATAAAATTAAACCAGATGAGTAAACAATTTGGGAATTGGTAAAGCAAAGCATTCCATTGGAATGATCGTATTGAAATTATTTTATTAACAATTAAAAACAAATTAAAAGCTTGAAACTTTTTTTATTTTAACTTATTTCATTATTCCAATGATAGATCTCAAAATATGACTTTATTAAAAACCATCATCATATCATATCATGGAAATGGGGTATCAGATACGTAGTTCCTGAATTAAAAACTTCAACCAATGCAATTGCTACTATGGGCTTACCTAAAAAATGCCAATTTTTGGGTTTAATCGTTGTTCTCTTGAAGAAGATATATATTTCATCAGAAAAATATACAACTAATAATGGTAGAGGAATAGTTCACCACAGAACTAATAAGAAGAGAGGATTGGGAGGAGCTTGGTCTAGAGTACAGTAATTATAAAGCACATAAATAAGAAAAACTAAAATTTTTTAATCGTTTGTATAAGTGATTAATAAACTTCTTCGAAAGATTTTTTAGTTCCCAAAATTGTTATTTTCATTCTTAATTCAATGCGTTACGTGTCCATTTCCCTCACGTTGTTTTTGATCGTATTACATAATTGTATGTCCCTCCATTACATTCTTTTGAACATACTCGCTTTTTTTCGTGTTTTGAAAAATTGAGATGTTTAATATTTTTAAATTCGCAAAACAACTACATTGTTTTCACTGAGATTATTGAGAGTCTATTCATTACAATATGTTTACAAAAATATTCTCAATTAGTAACTATGCTTAAATTAAGGTAGAAATTAGACTTTCCAATTCATATTAGTTACTATGCTATGATACCTAAACCAAGAAACAAAGAATGTGTAGCTATACCTTTTTCAATCTTCAAAAAAATAAATTAAATAATTGGACTTTAAATGCACATCAATAATTCTATATTGATAGTGAAAAGCAGAGATAAGTACATGTAAATAAAATAATGATGGGTTATTAAATTAAAGCAAAATATTTTCCACATTACATTCCTTTAATTACTACACTCGGTACTATAGGTCGATATCACATGGCTTTATGCTCTAAAACAGCTTTACTTTCATTAATAATAATATATATGACTAATTAATGATAAGTCAGTTTTTATAATTTATTGTGAAGGTTAAACGGTCAATTTTTAAAATTTTAAAGTGACTTAAGATAGGTAAATGGTATTCAAGGACCAGTATCTTAGCAACGTGATTTGCACAAATTAAAAGTCTGAAGAGCAAAACAGCAAGCACAGGAATCAAGCACGATTAGGAGCAACTAATAGTTTCTTATTAAAAGTCAATCAACGTTTTCAATTTGGATTATATTTTTGAATGAAGATATACTTGATGACCTAGTGAGTGCTTAAGCTAATCTAACCTTTAGTATTTTTTACATAAGTGTAAAAAATACAGAACTTTGATTGGAGTTCGAATAAAAAAAGTTGCAGTAGCTTCACGATCTTCACATATCTGAGTCTTCCCCACACCTCAGCATTGGTTCTCGTGTAGAGACATTGTCTAACAGTTCTTTCTTCAAACGGTCATTGTGAATTCTTTTTTAGATTTTTTTTATTAAATATTCTTTTATCATGAACGACGTCGGCTTAGTAGAATTCATTGAGAGTTTAAAGGAAAACCGGTGCCTATGGGATCCGAACGATGTGTCTTATGGAAACAAAACTGTTAGAAAATCAGCTCAACTGGCTTTACTAAATATTGTTCAGAAATATGTTCCTGACGCTAATTTAAATAGTGTAAGGAAAAAAATTGATTATTTACGATCCATTTACCTCCGAGAACGCAAAAAAGTTGAAGCCAGCGAATTTGAACCTTGTTCAATTTCAAATAAGGTATATACACCGACATTGTGGTATTACAACCACTTAAACTTTTTGTCAGAGGCCTACAGAAATAAAACAGTGCCTGATTCTCCAGATTCTTTCGTACAATCTTTTCTTGAAGACGATGAAGAAGAATGGCAGGAAATCCGTCACCAGCCAAGGGATGATGTACGTATATAATTATTTAATTTGATAAAAACCACTCGTATAGAAAAAACAATAATACCATCTGTATATACCTAAAACCTGTACCACTACAACCCGTGAACGGGTCTGGGGATCAGCACATGGTAGAGACTGTACTATTTCAATGACAACGGTTGTGCAAGGAGGTGATTTGTCTTAGATCACACCCAACCTCCAGATTCCCCCCTTATTTTGGGTACCCTTTTTATACAGGCTGGGTGACTGGTAGCTGGTCCTAGATCCTATATAGACTAAATAATAGTTTTGGCAGCAGCGGGATTTGAACGAACTAGGATTTTCGGCATGGCATACCACTGAGCCACTCCGCTTAATATATATATTATTCCTTTATACTCTTTTCATATACAAAGTTATTAATTGTAGAATACGACCAATTAAAAAAATAATTCTGGAAATTAAATATATTTAAAACAATTTATTTTCAGGTTAATGACTTTCGAACACCATCATTTAATGCTCAAAAACGAAAACATTTTAGCGTTCAAAAACAGCTTATGACAGCATCCACAGTGTTGACAAACATGCCAGAAACAGGACTAAAGGATAACTGGGAAGCTTTTGGCTTGTCTGTAGGAGGAGACCTCCGAAAAATAGGGGAAACACAGCAAACGATAGCTCAAAAATTAATATCTGATGTAATATTTTTCGCAAAAATGGGACGTCTTTCAGAAACTAGTGTAGTAGCTAATACTCCGAGTCGTTTCGCTTCATCTTCGCCTTCTGCATCGAGCATTATGTCTTCAATGCCTCCTACATGTAATATCACCAGTCCATTCTCTCCTCGCCAGGAAGGAACCGTCACTTTATCACAACCACCCAATTATTCTCCTTCCGAACACTCTTTAAAGAAAGGAAATGGGCCGGAAATGAAAAATTGCTCTTCCGATCAACAAATTTCAACTGATGATACATCCGAGATTACAACCTAGCTGCGATTAGAAAATATACCTCGAGGGTTACAAGAATTCCTAAATGAATCCAGAAACTAAGGACCATATTAAGAAAATAATTAATTACAAAGAGTTCTTTATCTTTTTTTTAATTTCCTTACGCTAAATGTTTCAATTACCAATTTGTGAATATATTTTGCCACTAAGTTTTAGCATATTTATCTTTCGGTCACCAGGGCTGAACATGGTTTGTTTTTTTAACTTATAATGCACAGACAACATTGTCCATCGAAACCGATCTGAAACAGTAATTTTAGAATGCTCAGGAATAACTGATATTGTAGTTTTCACTAAGATATGTAGAATATTTCTTGCTTATGATTAATCCTCGAATGGTTTATGTAGTAATGACTTAATTACTTACTGAAAATACTTTTAAGAGTACCAATTATAATACAAAAAAATCAATGAGAATTGCAACAGACGAAAATCGTCGATAGTAAGTAGACAGAGATGGAGAAGTAGATGTCCAGATCTAAATCTAAACCTCTATATAATCTCATTGCACATTTCTATGTTCTAATTGGAAAGTAAACTAGGGATTGGATACCAAAGTAGTTTTTTTTTTAAAACATAAAATAAGACATTTAACTATTACAAATAAAATCTTTTAACGAAAGTTCAAACAGTTATTGATGTTGTAGAGGACAATCGATAAATAAACAACTACGGAATTCGATCACTGATCGATAAAATTAATAATAAAAATAACATTTGTAAAAAAAAAAAGGAGATAACCTTATACAGTGTGTTTGTCCATGTGCTCTGTGTAAAAAAAATAAATTGATTTAACAAATTAGTAATAAACTTTTTAAATAACAGTTTTGAATCTAGAAGATTAATTAGTAATATTGGTGACCAACGACGTGATCTATTTTTTTTTTCGTGAGTTATAAAGTTAGTTGTGTTCGGTTGTTAAGGTTGTAAAACTTAACTTATTTTTGAAAGACATTATATTAATAACTATAATGACTAAAGAAGACGAATTAAAAGCCTCGGACGAAGCCGGAGCTCAGCAACAAATAGAAGCCAGTAAGATCTCTGTAAAAATACCACCGTTCTGGATTGAACGACCAGATGTCTGGTTTAGGCAAGTAGAAACCCAATTTAAATTAAGTGGCGTAAAAACTGAAGGTACGAAATTTGATTATTTAGTATCTCAATTAGATAGAAAATTTGTAGCTTATATAATTGATATTTTAGATTCTGAAAGTGATTCAAAATATTCATTAGCTAAGGTAAGACTTTTAAGCCTTTACAAAGAAAGTGAGGACTCTCAAATTAAACGGCTAGTTGCTGGTATAGAACTTGGGGACCTAAGACCGAGTCAATTATTAAGAAAAATGACTTCATTGGCAGGTACGGACATATCTTCTAAGGTGCTCCGTACACTATGGTTAGGTAAACTTCCCGAGTCCATTAGAAATATTCTCTTAGTTTCCGATGAAAATCTCGAAAAGCTAGCTGTTATGGCAGATAAAATAGTTGACATGAATCCTCGTCGTGAAGTTTATGCAATGTCCAATAGTAAACCTAGTTCCGAACATTGTTCAACCAGTGGAGTAGATAAAATGATGAAGGTACTTGTGGCCAAAATTGAAGCGATGGATGCTCGTATTTCGTCTCTAAGTCATTCTAGAAATCGAAGAGATCGTTCAAATGACAAGCGATGTAGAAACCGAAGCCGTAGCCGTAGCCGTGGGCGCTTTGACCCCAATGGAAAATATTGTTTTTACCACTACCGTTTTGGGGAAAGATGTCTACCCGAAAAGTGCCAGCAACCTTGTCAATGGAATCAAGAGGGAAACGAGAAACTGCAGCAGAAGTAGCGGCGCATTCCGCTGCAGAACACCCTATAGGAAGCCGTAAGTTTCGTTTATTTCTAACTGATAAAAATTCAAGAATTCAATTTTTAGTAGATAGTGGAGCAGATGTTTCTATTATACCTCCACAAGCAAAAAGCAAAATAATTAAAATGTCTGATTTCAAATTATATGCCGCTAACGGTACGGAGATCCCCACGTTTGGTGTTCATGTTTTAAATATCAACTTGGGACTTCGTCGTGATTTCAGATGGCCATTTATCATCGCCAAAGTAAATAGAGGTATATTAGGTGCTGATTTTTTGCATCATTTCGACTTACTAGTTGATTTAAAAAATAAACAATTAATAGATGGAAAAACTAAATTAGGAGTAAGTGGTAACATTATATCAGTTAACACTAACAATTCAATCAGCACAGTCTCTAAATCGCACAAATTTTCTGAATTACTTAACTCTTACCCAAATTTAACAAAACCAAATTTACTGCCTATAGGAGTGAAACATGACGTCAAACATCAAATCATTACAACCGGTCAACCTGTTCATAGTCGTCCTCGACCACTTGATACAAAAAAATTAGCCATAGCCAAAGAAGAGTTTCAGTTCATGCTGAACCATGGAATAATACGCCCTTCCAAGTCTCAGTGGTCAAGCCCACTTCACTTGGCACCCAAGAAGGATGGTTCAATGCGGCCATGTGGCGATTTTAGAAGACTGAACTCTCAAACGATACCAGATAGATACCCGATACCTAGAATCGTTGATTTTCAGCACATCCTTAATAAGAAACAAATATTTTCAAAAATTGATTTGTTAAAGGCTTACTTCCAGATTCCTGTGGCAGAAGAAGACAAACAAAAGACCGCTGTAACCACACCTTTCGGCATGTTCGAATTTAATTATATGCCCTTTGGACTTCGAAATGCTCCGAGCACTTTTCAGAGATTCATCAACGAAGTGTTCCATGGATTGAATTTCGTATTCCCATATCTGGATGATTGTCTAATCGCCTCTAATTCAGAAGAAGATCATCAACATCATCTGGAACTTGTTTTTGACAGGTTAGAAAAATATGGACTTCATATTAATGTCGCAAAATCGGAATTTGGCGTAAGAAAACTAGAGTTCCTTGGCTATCTCATCACACCCGATGGTACAAAACCGTTGCCTGATCGAGTACAAGCTGTCCTGAACTTCAAACGTCCTGAAACTATTTCTGAACTTCGCCGATTCCTTGGTATGATAAATTTTTACAGAAGATACCTCCCTGATGCTTCTAAAACGCAAGCTGTTCTACATGAATATACAAAAGGCGCTAGAAAAAAGGACAATCGGATAATTTCTTGGACTCCTGAAGCCATTAGTCAATTCGAGAAATGTAAAAAGGATTTAGAGGATGCAACAATGCTATCTTATCCCAGCTCAGATCTACCTTTGGCCTTAGTCGTGGATGCCAGTGACTACGCCATTGGAGGAGTTGTGCAACAACTAGAGGATGGAGACTGGAAACCGCTAGCCTTCTTTTCTAAGAAGCTTAAGAATGCTGAAAGAAATTATAGCACGTATGATAGGGAATTATTTGGCATTTATGAATCAGTCAAGCACTTCAGGCACACCCTTGAAGGAAGACAATTCGCCATATACACTGACCATCGCCCTCTCATTTACGCATTCAAGCAAAATAACAACAAAGCTACACCGCTTCAATTACGGCGGTTACAATACATTTCGGAATACTCAACCGATATAAGGCATATCAGTGGGAAAATGAATGTGGTTGCTGATACACTCTCAAGAATAAACTCTATCAGCACCATTGATATGGACAAAGTTTCAGAGGCACAGGAAAATGATCCCGAATTTGTAGAAATAAAAAATGGCAAAACTTCGTTTAAACTGCAACCTTACCAACTGCCAAGTGGTAAAAACTTGTGGTGTGACACTTCTACGAAATCTGTAAGACCTTTCATACCTCAAGGATTTAGGAAACTGTTTTTTGATCAGATTCACAATTTGAATCATCCAGGCGTTAAGGCTTCAATTAAACAAGTTGGTGCGCGTTTTGTTTGGCCAGACCTTAATAAGGACGTCCGTAATTGGGCAAAATCGTGTATCTCTTGCCAGAAATCAAAAGTGACAAGGCATTCCAAATCACCTTTTGGGACATTTCAACCACCAGATTCTCCGCTGTACACATCGACCTGGTTGGTCCGTTACCTCCATCAAATGGTAATACCTACCTGCTAACTGCTATAGATCGATTCACTAGTTGGATGGAAGCCATACCACTTGAAGAAATCACAGCAGAAGTTGTTGCAAGAGCATTTTATGACAACTGGGTTGTTCGATTCGGTGTTCCATTTTCACTTACCTCGGACCAAGGCCGACAATTTGAAGCTAACCTGTTTAAAAAATTGAGCGTTTTATGTGGAATAAAACTACAGCGGACAACTCCGTACCATCCTCAGTGTAACGGGAAAGTTGAAAGACTCCACCGCACATTAAAAACTGCACTAAGGGCAAACGGTTCTTTAAAATGGTCAGAAGCTTTATCGACAATTCTGTTAGGATTGCGTGCTTCATTTAATCCTGAAACAGGAGTCTCTATTGCTCAAATGGTTTATGGAACCACTATCAAGTTACCTGGTGAATTCCTCGGACAACCAGCTCAACGCGTCGAAGATCCTGAAACCTTTATATCGCAACTACAAGAAACAATGCGAAAACTGAAACCAGTTCCAGTAAAACACAAGACAAACAGGACATTTTTTATTCACAAGGAATTGTCTGACTGTTCTCATGTGTTTGTCAGAATCGATAGAGTGAAAAAGCCTTTGGAACCAGCTTATGAGGGACCTTTTAAAGTTATTGCCAGATCTGAGAAATATTTCACAATCCAATTGAAAAGTAAAGATGCAAATATTTCCATAGACCGCCTGAAGCCAGCTTATATCTTGGCGTCACCCGAGGAATCAGGACTTCCTAGCCCGGAAACATATCCTCCTCCAGAGTTGCCATCTACCTCAGAAGACAAAAATGAATCTAGTTCAAATCATAGAGAACCACAAATACCAACCACACGGAGTGGTCGTGCTGTGAAGTTCCCATCACGGTATTTAGAGACAATACTGTTCTGAGATTGCTAGAATAATTTTGAGAAAATGCAATTATTTTTGAAGTTTTAAGAAACATTGTCGTGACTGTGTCTCTGGGAGGAAGAACTGTAGAGGACAATCGATAAATAAACAACTACGGAATTCGATCACTGATCGATAAAATTAATAATAAAAATAACATTTGTAAAAAAAAAAAGGAGATAACCTTATACAGTGTGTTTGTCCATGTGCTCTGTGTAAAAAAATATAAATTGATTGAACAAATTAGTAATAAACTTTTTAAATAACAGTTTTGAATCTAGAAGATTAATTAGTAATAATGTTTTAAGTTATTATTAGATTCAATTACACAATTATTAAACCACGTTTTAGATAAATATAATTATTATTATAGATAGTAGATTATAATAGTTATAGATATCTAGATAACTGTAGAAGCAGATGGCGTTTACTCCTTAAAGATTGGAAGACTGCGATGGGCTGGTCATTTGGCTATAATGGAAGAAGAGGCCATTCATAAAAAGGTTTTGACAGAACCTCTCTACTGCACGAGAAGAAGAGGGGGAGGGGGCCGAAACTGAGGTGGTCGGATGGTGTGGACAGAGACGCAAGGGATATCCTGGGAATCAGAAAAGACTGGAAGAAGCTGGTGGAGGAGGCCAGGACTCGTCACCGAGTTGTAGTTTCGTAGAGCAGGAGTTGTATAATTCTTAAATCAATGCAATTCTAATCTCTCAATTAAAGTTGATTAAAAGAAATTCTATAACTCATGCACAGGAGTTATGACCACCCGCACTACGATTCTCGGAATCCTCTACCCCAATCCTACTTACCCTATATATATCCTTGCCTATCCTCAGCTAACAGCTCTAATTGTTTTCCATCAGTAGTGCCGTTATTCTTGTATTCAATTACTATAATTATTATTTGTTTAAGTGTTATTTTATTCAATAAATTTTCTTTTTAAAAAGTGAAGTTTAGTGCCATCTACCATAACTCAGACCGCAAGGTCTTGCCAGCATCGTGCATGTTGCTGACGCAAAGCCACAAGTTTATCCTCCACCAAAATTCGCTGAAAGCAGCTAAAGAAGTTTTCACTTTAAAAAAATCCAGATTCATGAAATATATTCCAAATTAAAACAAATTTAGAGGATGTAATATTGCTGGTAATATGTTGTTCACTAATCATTATTAGCTGCTGTCTGCATTCTTCGTTTAATCCGAATAACGATCGATTTATAAACCGAATCGATTGTTGGCTATCAGTCAACGTTGATAATGGCAATCTTCAGTATTATGGTGTCAGAAAGGTGTCGTACTGAATTGCCCACAATTAAACTGTAATTTGTCTTTATTGCTTGACAAGTGAATTCGGTTGTTTTCTTTTAAATTAAATATCTCAATCCTAATATTATTTAGAATGTTTATTTTTTTCCATGATAGCCTTTTTCAAGTAGATTAAACAGTCAATTTTTGACACAATAGCTATCTTTTCTATGAGCAAATGTTTTATCATTATCTGTTTTGCTCACTACTATCCATTTTCTTATCAGGTTTGTATATTATTTTCGTTTATGCCATACTACATTTACAATAATAGTTCATTGTTTTTGCTGCTAGTTCATAAATCCTGTCAGTTGATACATGGTATGTCAGTGTATTATTGTGACATTTGACTCAGTGTAAATATTTTTTAAAACCCATTTGCTCATTATATTATATACAAGAATCTTTAAATAACTATGGAAATTTTAAATCCAATTCCTTTAATTAATAATGTTTTGAATAATTGTGTATATGTTTTTTATCACCCCTCTTAGTATCTTCCGTTTATTTTATTTTTTGTAGTTTTTGGTTTTATTTCATGAATAATTTAAATTAGTGCTTAATTAATTTTAAGTCACTTTGCCCTTTTTTAACGACCATTAAGGTCATATTCTTATATAGAAATTTTAGGGGAATATGAAATCTTACAGTATATCATTACGCTGTTATTTTAGTTATGAGTGTTTTGCATATATATATTGATATTGATACTTAAAATATAATTGTTTTCAGTTGACCATAATAATACCGCTTTGATGCATGTTAATGTCTCTATCATCTTCGTAGTTTGACTATCTTTAAAGAGCCTATCCTCCTTTAAAGAATATTACCGTGACATACCTAACTGTCTACTTTAACCCTACTCCAGGAATATATCGCTGCTGTTATTGAATTTTTTGTGATGTTTGTGTTTTGTTTAATTGGCTGTATCGTTTGGAACTTATTGACTGTTTAATGAAGCCAATTTTTGCACTTTAGTTTTGTACACTTTGAAAGTTATACCTCTTGTTTTTTGTTTGGTTTTGTTGAGATGACTATACACTGTCAATTTTTTACCGCGTGTGCAAGTAATGAACTGGTTAAACCAGTAGTTTTTAACCATATGGAACTTCAGTCTGAAATAAATAATTTTTGTTTCTTTAAATAATTTTTTTAAAATATTTCATAACTTATTCTTATCAATTTTAGTCCTAAGCAGCTATGGGTTGTTCACTTGATTTGTTTTTCAGCTGTGGAAAATTTCAAGGGCTTAATGTTTAAATTGAAAAAGAACTGATATTTCTAGTGCTAATGTGTTCTAATGATATTGTAGCTATGATGTTTTTTTTTACTTTGATTTTCGATTGGTCTGCCAACTGATTCTTTGAGTGATGGTAGATATTTTTAAATAACGGAACTTTTAAAATAGTGTGTTGCATAAGTGGAAAAGTACAAAATTAGAATAAATTATTGTTCGATGTTGTTTAATTAAATTTAGAGATGTATTAATTATCCATCATTTACTTTTTTAATTAGAAAATATGCCATGTTGTTTATTACGGTGTGAATTATTTTATATTTCTACTAAGCAGCAATTGAATTTGAAATAAATATTTTTGTTTCTTTTTTCGCCTCCCTATATTATTTATTAATATTTGAAGAAATATAGGGAGAGGTAGTGTTTAACCTTGAGAAGGTCAATAGAGCAGTATAACAAGGTTGATTTATAGAAATTTAATTAAATGCTGTTTAGGTCGATGTGGAGTTAGGTGAAGGTCAGGAGGATAGGATTTGGTGTGGCCGAAACTCAAGGATATAAGGCCTCATTCATATCATGAATTTTTAATTAGCTTACTGAAACATATTACTAATAGATCCTACCTATAAACTTGAAATATTTCATAGCCCGAAAAATTTTAACGTGTTTATCTGAAACTAAAAATTCAGTTGGAAATCATTTATTAATGTTTATTATTAAAAACATTACAAAGGATTTTTTTAATATGAAATCTGTGGTTCTAAAAAGGATTACAAAAAAAATTATCAATGAGAATTAATTAATTATTGTAGTTAACTTTTCTAATTGGTTTAATACATGATTTCTATGTTGATGTTGTTTATTCATTTATTGTCACTTATGCTACTATGGCCATAAATTTTGCCTTAATTTAGTTTGTATATGCTCTATAGAAATAGCCTATACAAACTTAACTATAAAAATATTTACTTATTGAATTTCCAATAAATAAATTGATAGATGATTGCATAATAATTATACCATAACATACTTAATCATCATCTACTATTCTTTCATCTCTTCTATACGCCCTAATTTTAACCATAATTGAGTTTGTTTGTTTATTTATTTAATTTATTGTACAATGGCTTATCAAATAGTGCTACAGTGGGAATCCTAAATTTTGCCTATCCAGGTATAATTAGGAGAGTGATCTTTTATGAGAACCTGACATCGCACGGGCTTGGGACCCCCATTTTACACTCCTTCCAGAGAACAGCATAACAAAGGATTTTTTACTCTCTTGAAAAAATTGTTGTTGGCCACCTAACAGGCTGCAAACCTGCGATTTTAGGCATAATAGTTTGTTTGTGCTAATCCCTACATCACCAGTGACCCTATTCCCATATTAACAAAATAGCATCGTAAGTATATAATGGTGATGTTGGCCCTCCCACCACAAAACTGAGTGTTACTAGGATTTCTTGAGCATTGTTCAAATTTGTCATAAATTTGGTCGTCTCTACAGTAATTCTTAAGAGATTGATTTGCACTGCAGCATCAGTCAAGTTTTCCGTAAGTATGGTGAAATCATTTGCAAATGTGCTAAAGTTTATTTTAACACCTTTATTTTTTTCTCCCTAGTGTTATTGGTGATATCTCACGTTACCTTGTACTTTATTAATGTTGGTTGGTTTTTCCTTTATATTTATTCATGACAGAATTAATAATTTATACTAAATGAGGATATTTTGTGTATTTAAAATAGCATTGACTTCTCAATGATAATATTATTCGTTATTCTTTCATTTTAGTATATCTTTAGAATGAATTTTTCCTATCTATTGTATTCTGTTTTTTTTTTTGTTTTTTAAGATAAAACAATTTGCATAATATAGATAATTAAATTTATTTATATTTTTATTATGAATTTTCAGTAAATGGATATGAAGTCACTGTTGAACAAAATGGACCAATCATAGTTGGCGGAACTATCAATTTTTGGGCGAAAGTGACTGGAAGCAATTCTCCAGAATATAAGTGGACATGGATGGACATGAAACGTTCTCGAGAGGAAACGGTATGCTATAGGCGTTAATAAGCATAACTTTTTTTTTTTACTAATAAAAACCCAAAGCAGTACTTAGTATTGAATTAAAATCAATTAAAATTTTTATTTTGTTTTCAAGGTATTAATTACCTACAGAATATGTCTTTATATATTCCTCTAGTGGAAACATCTGCCTGACAGGCAGATATAGTATATAGGTATATCAATCTTTTCACGACAAAAAAAATTGATATCAGATTCGGGCTGAATCAGTAACAAATAGGACATTGAGGTCATTATGGATTACTTTGTTCGTAACAAAGTAAGGAGCATTGAGGATTTTACGAAGGATTTTGGAAGGATTGAACACGAGAGGAATTCGATGGCTTAGTGGAGCCCTAAAGCTCTCTTTGTAAATCCAGATGGGTCTTATGATTGTCATGAGTTTCAACATTTAACCCCTTACGCTAGTTTTTTTTTTCACAAAAATGTAACCAAAAACATCAGGTTTTTTTATTTTTTATTTAAAAAGTTTATATGGTTTAAAAAAAAACTTAAAAAAAAAAACAAATAATAGTTTTATTATGTCAATATTACATATATAAAATAAAAATGAAATGACTAATAAAAATTAGTAACTTGACTTTGTATGGTATATATAAAAACATGGCTCAACATTGAAAAATAATTTTTTCATTTTATTATACAATAAAAAAATCATTTTTCATTTTAATATAAATTGAAAAAATCATTTTCATCTTATTTTATTATAATATATATAATTATAATCATTCATTTATTATTTCAAAAAACACCTACAAAAAATTGTAAAAAGTTTTATAAACTATAAGAAAAGAAACTATATGCAGAAGACGGTACAAATTACAAGTAGCGACTGGCAAGCATGATTTGTTGTATGTACATAATATGAACATCTCGAAACCTGCGAGTAGCACTCGGGTTGGTGCGTTAAAATATGCCGACCGAGTGCTGTTCGTTCAAAATCATTAACCGGTTAATGAGGCTTATTTTTTAATAAAATTCTCATGTATTAACTGACTCAATCAGCTAGTGAATTGAAACCAACAATCAGTGCTAGAATCAACGAAAAATCTAACATCAATTTTAAAGTGCCTTAGCTAGGGGCTAGGGGTCAGACATGGTGAGGGAGTGAAAAGTGCCTTAGCTAGGGGCTAGGGGTTCAGGCATGGTGAGGGAGTGAAAAGTGCCTTAGCTAGGGGCTAGGGGGTCAGGCATGGTGAGGGAGTGAAAAAACGACCATTTTAATTTATTAAAAAAATTAGTAATTTGTTATTTACTACTTATAAATCTATTTAGGAGGCATAATATAGTCTCCATTGTAGAACAATAGGAATAGAAAACTTCTTATATTCCATTGATATGTGCTCATGCAAGGGGTTAGAAATGGATGAGACGTAGGATTTGCATATTTTCAGACAATGATCCACTTAAGTTTAGTTATGGTAAGTCGGTAAACAATGGACATAATGTCATTTATAATACATTTAAAAGAAAATTAAAATA
This sequence comes from Troilus luridus, assembly GCA_964056705.1. Taxonomy (NCBI): domain Eukaryota; kingdom Metazoa; phylum Arthropoda; class Insecta; order Hemiptera; family Pentatomidae; genus Troilus; species Troilus luridus. Next base: position 110,347,486 of record OZ057414.1, on the reverse strand, counting down.
TATATATATATACACCCTAGAAAAGAAAAATTATAAAACATATTGTTTCAATTTCTTTCATAATCATTTTAGTTCAAAACCAGTCTACCAGCAAACGAATGGAACTTAACATTTACAAAAGGAAAGGATGCCCCCGGAGTATATGTTGTCGAATTACAAGTTTGCGAGCACATGGTATTTATTTATTGGCCTTGTACTAATCATCAAACGTCATTTAATGTAACAGGTATTTTTTTTATTTTCTCTTTTAAAAAAACATTTAAAATGTTTCTGTCTTGTTTTGAATTTTTCAATTTATGATATTTATATTTCCCCAATTCATTTTGTAGATGATATAAACGGAGAAATCGAATTTCTTCAGAATAACACTTTGCAAAGTAGTGATTACGTGTCAAACTACACTGAAGTTGTTCATAATATTTCAATCAAAAGCACTGATATAGCATTTTTAGAAGACAATAACTTTACAGTTGTCGCATTTTGGTTTTTAAATTGCAGTTATTATGGAATGTCTCCTGATCTTGTATTCAGGTATTTATTATTAATTCAAATTAAAAAAAAATTCACATTTTTCTTTCATCCATCCCAATGTTATTCCATTTCTTTTTAATTATCACCATGGGAGACAGAAAGGAGAAAATAACACTTGCACAGATATAATTAAATAAAATCGCAATAAGTTTAGTATTTGGTTGATGCATTTGTAAATCGGATTTTTAATTTAATAGATAAAACTCCATCATTATTTTTTTCAAAAGCTGTTTATTTAATCGAAGTATGCACTATTTGCTTCAATATACTTTTTCCATTGAGATTTTAATTCATAAATGCCTGAAAAATAGAATTTTTTAAGGTTTTCTTCATTTCCATAATGTTTGCCATGTAAAAACTGTTCTCAATGTTTGAAAAAATGAACATAATAATACTCATAGAAAAAATTACACAAATATTGATTGAATTCGTATTGTACAGAATTCAAAATAAATAACAAAAGAGCACACTTTTGACAAAATCTTCTTTGTTGAAATGAGTTTCTGGCAACGGACAGTAGTACTATGAACAAAGTTATGTCAAAAATAAAAGCATAACGAAAACAAAGAAACAACTGTTCACATGTAAAGAAAAACTGACTTTTCAAATGTATCAACCTAATAATAATTCATAATTTATAAGATTATTAATGTTAATAATCTTTTAACCCTCCAAAGCCTAGTGTGACGTTTATGGCACAAGAGAAAGTAACCCGGGTTTACCATCCCCATTTCTAGTTTATTATTTTTAAGGGTGAATTACCGTTGCATCTACCTGCAAGGGGCTCTGACAGTCAGTTTAGTGCAAATTTTTAAAATTATTTTTCTCGAATTCTGTATCACTTAAGAATAGAAAAATGTAAAAAAAATCAAATATTTAAAAAAAAATAATTCTCGGCTTCGGAGGGTTAAAATTAAAAAAGTAATATCTCTTAAATGGAGTTCATCATGATTTATTATTCAAGAGGGATTGTCTTATTGTATTGGATTACTATGCCCATGACTTATTTAATGTGCTATTAGACAATGTTTTAAACTTGATCATGGATTTGCTATATTTTGTCTCTTTTTTTTTTTGTATATAGTAACTTTACTGTTAAAATATAGACTGTTAATTTTTTCCATAATTTTAGCTATTGTGATTCCTAGTTGAACTATTCTATTTATACTATAATGATAAACTAATGTTTTATTTTCTTTCTTTTGAAGCTTGTGTAGGAATTATGTGTAATTATTCAGAAATTTTCATCTGTTGTTTTTTAAACAATTTGTGTTCATTTCAGGTATAATTACACTGTTGCCGACGAAGATACAACAGTTAAAGCTGTCATCGTTGCTGCTAAATTAAATGAAACATTAAATATCACTGATGCTTTTTCTGATAAGCCGGGAGTGGAGGGATCTTGGAAGGGCGGCAATTTATCGACGGCTGTTTTGTCTCCATGGCCGGACGGTTCCTGTGAGGACTCTTTTATTCCCAAAGATCCCGATAAATATTATGGATACTTTCATCGTGTTATTAAACCTAGGCGTAAGTATTTAACACTATATTTATGCATATGGAGAATGTCAATGGTCAGGAGGGCCAGGAGGGTGCAGTCAATAAATATACAATAAATAAGTTCAACTTATTTTATTTTTGCCTACGATTCGGCCTTCATATTTATATTTAGGCCATCATCAGGGCTGAGAATAAAACAGAAAGATAAAAAGTATTTTAACAGTGCAGTAGTAAAGAAAGAAATACAAAGAGCAAATGCCAAATTGTGAAATAATTGATAAGAAATAACAAGAAATTTAGAAGACAATAGAACATAGATAATAAAAACATAGTAAAATTACAAGAATGATGTTATTGCAAGAAAGAATGAATACCATGTTGTTGAAAGACAAAAAGAGTTGGAAATAGGTATAAATAAAAAGAGTATTCTTCATATTCTTTTAATTGAACATGATCTTGAGCTGATTTTCTTGAAAATGTTGTAAGTCAATTTTTTCATATTCATGATATCAAAAGATTTGAATGGCAAACGGGCAAATGTTTTTATCACTCAACAATTAGCAAAAAAGACATATTAAACCCTATAAACCTTTTAAATGTTATTATGAAATAATAATCCTTAAAATAAATTAAAAGAATAAAAGACTTCTTTTCCTTCAATTGGACTCATACCAGTATCAAAAATAAAAGCTCATATCTTGTAATAAAATCACTTCTCTTGTTATTTTACTGTTTTTATTATCTTCTAGATTTTTCCATTCTTTTTATTTATTATCAATTATTTCACAATTTAGCTTGTATTTCTTTCTTATCATTGCTATAATTTATTTTTAAATCAACCTGCTATAATTCCTTTAGTACTGCTCTGTTTATATATTTTGTCTGTTTCATTTCTTAGCCCTTATGGTGGGCTAAAAATTAGGCCAAAGCATCAGTACAAGTATTTGCACCCCCTGACCATTTCAAACTCTTCTTAAATATATCCAATCAACCATATCCATGTCTCTATATGTGTATAATTTGTGTATGTCTAAATTACTTGTAATAATTAATGAATATAATCCTCTATTATTATTTTTTATTTTTTAGGCCCCATTGATAATTTACAAGTGAAAGGAAACAATTGGTTGAAGAACGGTGACCTCCTAGATCTGACGTTAACATTCACCGGTTCCCCTCCTTATTTACACTGTTTAAAGTTCATAACTGGTGATTACCACCCAACGGGAAACGAAACGTGTATTCACCCAACTGAAACGCCTCCTCAAATCAATGTCATCCACTATTTCGGAACTGGAGAAAAACATACCGTTCTTTTTATAATAACAAACAGTGTTTCTAAAAAAGTCCCTGCAGTTGTCGTTACTAATTATATTGGTAAGTTTATGAATCATATTGATAAAATATTCTGTGTTATATCATTTTCTGAAATTTAGTTAATTGGAGTGTATACATAATAAGTATAAATATTTATTGTTATATTGTGCACTGCATCAGATCTTTTATAAATTTTTTTAAAATATATTTCAGCTAAAAAACACGCTCAGCTGTCAGTTATAATTGTCCCTATTGGTTTCACCGCTCTTGCTGTTATTCTTATTGTGTTTGGAGTAGCTTATTACATACAAAGTAAAAAGAGGTATGAAGTGAACAAATATAAATAAACATTTAAACATAAGCGGTAAAAATTTCACACAGAATAATTTAAAATTTTTTTTTTTTGTAAACGAATATCCTAAATTTCCTTCCTTCCCAGGTAAATGGACATAAGTTTTGAGTGATGGCTGAAAAATATTATTTTCTTAAAATTTAAATTAATCCATAGGTATCCATTCTTTGTCAATTCCAAATAGTTTATTTTTGAGAGTTATGAGCCCACCGACCTTTTTACTACTAATATCTATTTTTATCTGTTGATAAATAGTTGGCACATCTATTCTGCTGTAGATAACATAAATAATTAGTTAAATAAATCAATTTAAATAAAATTGAAAAATCATTGGTGAATTTCAATGATGGATTGAATTGGTGCACTCTATGCTTATTTTGTTTGCAGTCTATATTGTCTATGCTTATATCTTTGACTGGATCAATTCAATCCATCATTAAATTAACCATTATGAATATATTTGTCGTATAAAACTAAAGAAGGACACAAAAGCGTCACAGATAATATTTTAAAGACTATAATGTGCATGGATTGATTCAACTGCTCCAATGTGGGCGTAAACTTAAAAAAAAAAAAAAAAAAAAGTGTAGGGGTTAACATGGAAAAGATAGTAAATCAAAAAAAGGTAATTTTACAGGAAAAGGAAAAAGCTGTTTTGACTTTTAAAAATGAAAATTTAAATTAAAAGATTGTAATTACCACCGTTCATAGAAACTAAATCACTCCCAGTTTTGACTTGCTTCTCTTTCTAGCATATTGATATGATCATATCGTCGCTGTCATAACAATACCGCCTATCTACACTTTGGGCGATTTTACAGGAGAGAGAAAAAACTGCGCCATATGTTATATTATCTTATGTATGTCGGTTATCTTTCAATTGCTAATTACAGCACTTCCTTGCGTTCAACATTGAAAACTTTTTAATATTGTGTAATTCAACCTGTAGAATGCGTTACCGTTACGAACTCATTTTCACCAAAAGTTGTAGATAGGTGGTATTGTTTTGACAGCGACGGTATACTACCTTTTCCATGTCAAGGCTTCAATCGTTATTATGGTTGATTGAATATTTTAGAGATTATTCATGAGTGCCAACTGAGAAGGAAAGGATTTAAATGGCCAAATTAATTTCTTGAGATCTACACTTTTATGAATACAAAGACATTTCCAGTTCAAATCATCCCTCAAACAGATCGATTTCTCTGATAACATTTCTCTCAAAACTCAAAACGAGCATGAACCTTGTAACTGCACTTCCTCTTTACCGATTTCATCCATGTTAAGATAGTTTCCAGGGTTTATGTTAATTTCTAACATTTTTTTTTTATTTAATTTTTTTGGCGCTTATGGAAATACCCTCTGATTTTTTATTACACAATTTTTTGGCCTGATGTATATTTTTTTCCCTGTACACATTTGTTATTCTTATAGGACCTGGTCTAAAAATAAAATTATTTTTATGTTCTATTCTATGAGTATGCAATGTTGATTATGAACAACTGCTGTGACATCCCAAAAGAATAGAATTATAGATTAGAGTAATATATATATATATATATATATATATATATATATATATATATATATATATATATATATATATATATATAAAATGAATATATGTGTGTTTGTCCTTTATGCATTACTACACCAATCATCCGATCGTCATGAAACTTTGGGAAGTTGTTCAGTACACTCTAGGGAAGGTTTCTACCAACTTTTTTTTTTTTTTTTGGATTTGAAAAAAAATTTCAAAAATTTCTAGGAAAAAATAATTATTTGTCACAAATCAAGTTATTTCTTTCGTAATCTAATCAATAATAAAGGGAGAGTAGGAACAAATTTCGTACGAAAGAAATAAATATTTGTGAAGAGAAATTTGAATAAAAATTTTGATGACAGTGAAGTGTGAAGGAAGGCACGATTGAGACATGTTAAGAAATTAAGTTTGAACACCAATATGCGTGTTCAATTGCAAAATGATGCATCAGACAAGATTTTCGCAAGGCAATTAATTGCTGGATATTGGGAATGGAAAGATGGCAATCGACAAATCAACACAATGTATCACATTGCCAACGAACTTTTGTAAAATGATGAATTATTTGGAGGGGTTCAGATTTATTCGTTTACACACCAGTAGGAAAAACAAAAAATATTGTGTATCCAAAAGCACTTGAGTAAATAAAGAAAAAGCACTTGATTTTTATATATAAAAATGATTGTGAATAAGAAAAATGATATATTACAAGTGAATTTCCTATCGCAACATCGCACGACGGGTCAGCTAGATACAACAAGAGCAGAAACTGTACATTATGCTACAAATGTTTTTAAAACTCTTAAATATAAATGCTACCACTGAATACTGTTTTATTTAAACTACCTTTTTATTATTCTGGCATAAATTGGGAAGAAATTTCTGTTAAGTAACATTCTTCCATCTTATAGCCTCCTATGTACATTTTAACTTACGATACACCGGAAGTTCTATTCGATAAGATCACTTTTTTTTCAAGAAAATAAATGAAAGAAAAAGTGGAGGCGAGAACAAATCGGAAATATAAATTATTTTGAATCCAATTATAAATGTTATCGCATTATCGCAGCAACGCACGGCGGGTCAGCTAGTGTATATATTTATATATATATCGGTTTCTACTTATCTTGGCTGTTATGGAAATATTATGTTTTGGTTCTTGAGTTTTAGTCAGTTTATTTCAACTTCTTAAGGCTTGAAATAAACTTAAACCTTAAGAAGTTGAAATAAACTGACTGAAACTCAAGAACCAAAACATAATATATATATAAATATAAAATTTAATTCTAAAACAAAGTGATTAGGAAAGCCTTGTGTGTATGTGTATATATATATATATATATATATATATATATATATATATATATATATATATATATATATATATTGTTACGGGCTACTGGGTGTAAAATGGACTAAACTATTACTTAATTCAAGAATCTAATATTTATTAACAAATTAAAAAGAATACAATGAGATTATTTAAAACAATTAAATTATTAAACTAATATCAATTTACCATAACAACATTCTACTAAATGTTATCTAATTTCTAAGATAATATACAAATAATATAAGATATTGCTAATACTAAATAACTAAACTGTTTATATAAATTTGTACAAATACAATAATATTACACTATAGTTTACAATTACAAATTAACACTTACAGTTCGCTAACTAAATTCCACCGACCGTAAGACTCTCCAAATATGACAAACTGACACACAGTTTATTACACTTATTACACATCCACTAATTATCACTGTCACTATTCCTCACACGGACTATCACAGCACTACTCACTTACTACAAACTGATACCCACTTGATACTAACTGATCCGCCGAAACAGCTGGCCTTTTATATAGGCAAGGTAGATTGGGGTGGGGACACCTAGAACATTCCAGGCAAATCCCGATGTGACTAGACTACGCTTTGATCCCTTCCGGCTTATCTTAATCCCTTGAGCCGGCTCCTCTGTCCCTCTGATCGTAACAATATATATATACATATATATAAGGTATATATTGAAAATTGAAATATAACAATTTAGAATTTATAAATAATTTTCAGCTATTTTTTTCTGATGTGTTTGTGTTTATAGTCCTATATATTTAAATTAGTAACATTTATCATTTTTTAGTGTTATTGGGAATAATAATTTGTGATATTTCCGGAGCCCCCCATGAGTAAGTCATGTAAAATTTTGTCCAGAATGAGCTAATTGTACTGAGGGAAGCAGAATCATATTATTCTTGTAGTGCATAAGTGGCTAAATTAGACCTTGGCTTGAAATGCAGTTATTTCTTATATTATAACTTCATTTCATGACACGATTCCGCTCCCCTCAGTACAATTAACTCATTGTGGACAGAATTTGACTTAACCACTTATTCCCTGGGGCTGCACATTATGCCTATATTTAATTCAATTTGTAAATAATTAGATAATCAAATAATAATATCAATATATTTCATCTATTAAAATATTTTTTTAGGTATACTATCGAAGTAGCAAATTTCGATTTCTCTGCTAGTAATGACACCGAATACAAGAGTTTCAAAGACAGATTGCGGGAAGCGATGAGTTCAGCATTCACGCGGGTGACTGAAGAGGAATCGGAAGAGGGTCCATATTGGTCACCATCTCGCAAGTATGGATCAATGCAATAAAATTATTTGAAGCCGTTGTTATAAAAACAGAAAATGAAAAAAAAAATATGCTCAATTTTATATATTCCTTGTTAATTAAATTGATAATACTGTAGTTTACTACCCCTGACGGTGCAGAGTTAGAATTCCATTTCATTATGCTTTTTAAATTTTCTATTTTTACTGCAATAAATAAACTTATTCCTGCCATATGCAGTTAAACTTCTATTGTCAAAGTTACAATCTATAAATCTCCGTTAATACTTTTTTACAAAAACGTAACATATGTTCGAAATCACCCTTGCAGTTTATACATTTTCTGCCAGAGTGTACTTTGTTAACTTCCATCTAATTAACATTATAACTTATGTAAAACATTAAATAATTGTCTTAATTATACCTTCATTTTATACTTACTCACTTCATTAGGATCTGGTTATTTAAAATGATTTATGTGTTCATTGATTTTATTTTAGAAATGAAACTAAAAAATACCCTTATCTAACAATATATAAAATTATTTGAACATTTAAAATATTGAAACAGTTTTTATAAATATTAAGAAATGAATTTTTATATAATAGTTTATAGGATTTGTATGTACTAGTAATGTATGCAGATGTATGATAATAGTGTGATGTGTTTACAAGGTTAGTTTCATTGGAATTTTATACTATTTTATTTATTTCACGCTATTAAAATCTGCTGAAATAAAATTTTGGCAATTTTTCCGCAGGTTGTAGCTTCGAGTTGAGTCACAAGTTTTAACTTATCTTTCATTTCCCTTTTAATATTTTCCAAAAATACAAGTTATCATGAGCTTTTGTATGGAAAAGATTTTGATAATCAGTTCATCTAGAAATAAATCTTCATCAAATATATATCATCTATACTTCAAAACATTAGTTGAAACTATTATTTATTGATGAAATGATTACCAAAATCTACTTATTACCTTACCCATAATTACAATCTCTTTTCCTTACTTGTATTTTTTGAAAATATTAAAATTTAAACGAATAAACTGTTAAAACTTGTAACTCAACTCGAAGTGACAACCTATGGAACTAATACCAAAATTTTTATAAAATTATTATTTAATGTGATTCTAACATATGGAATGCCCATTTTTGGAGGAATCGCCCACGGGTGATTTGTGATGAAAATTTGTAAGTATTGTTTATCAGAAATTACAAGTTTACCTGCTATTTAAATATCAGAGCAGCAACGTTTTTATAAGACAGGGGTAGTAACTTATATCGGATCAAATTTCTTTTGATTCCTCGAGTTGATAATGTACAAATTTATTATTATTTCATTTTAATATCTATTATATCAATATGTCAATAAACAAATTAAATTAGGTACATGAATTTAAAATGAAGTATAGTTATAAAAGAGGGAGAGAACTTTGATAGTTAAGGAGCTTAAGACTAGCTTAGTAAACTTTAAGATATCAGGTTATAAACTGTGTTAACCTTACACGATTTGACTGCCAATATACTTTTTAAAATAATATCAAACCATTTACTAACAATATATTTTTTTTCTTATATTAACTATTAGGACTCTCACTTCTCACTAATTATTCAGTAGAAGATTTAGTGAATAGCTCAAGTTATGCAGTACTAGGTACATGTGTATTAGCCGGTCCGCAGGGACTGTTATCTACCTTTGTTTATAACCTGAAACCTGATAATTCTGATCCTGATAACTCCTTCCTTCTTATTTATATTAATGGAAATTGAAATATACTAAATGCAATAATTAAATACTAATTCTAGACCTCTTTAGCCATGTTTTTCTTCTTATATAAATGTTTACTAGACTTTCGACGAAAACATCTCCATTTCTACATTTTTCAAAATCCATTTCATGATCTTTTTCACATTATTTCATCTTTGGAATTATTCTGAACTTCTGGAAATATTTCACATCTTCTTCTTTTAACGTGTTATTCTGTTCTCTTTAAATATGCAATGACAAAAGAAATAAGACAAAAACACAAAATTTAAATTAATTAACAATATAGAAATTTAAGTTGACAATAAAGAAAATTAACATGACAAAAACACTAAAAAGCAATACAGAAAACAATTTAATTTCACAAACACAAATAACTCAAATAAGATGAGTGATAAGAAGAGGTTAGACAAGATACAGAGGTACAGAGGTAGGTTTCAAGAAGACCGGCTAACACACTATTACCCCTTAACTATTATGAGAACTGTAGAAATGAAAAAAAGATAAAAAAACTAAATTTTTAAAAAGGACAATGAGAATTTTTTGAGTTTTTTTATCAGTAATGGACTAAAGAAAATTGTAGCATGAGAGTCTAGTATAAGTAGTTCAAAGACATATCAGGCCGATGACAGTCCCAGCTTGGACAGTTGCGTAAAGTAAAGGCTATCATGATAAGATTTAAGGTCATGACAGTACTATCGTTTAATCGGGTTAAACTTGAGATTTAGCGACACTCATAGAACTCTGAGTTTCTATCATGAGAGGAACAGCCAATAGCACGTTATTGAATATATGAACTCGTCTTTACAGTGTGACTGTTACACTTTATTGATCTATTGTACTAACCTAGCTTACTTATCAACTTTATCATTAGATTTTACGGTGACCTAATATTTGCTCATGTTCAATCAGCTGTTGTTTATCCAATCGTCTCTAGGTTTTTCGTCAGTATGTAGAGACATTGCTATCTCAAACTATCCTAATGTTTAGAGTGTTACACAATCATCATAGAATAGTGTTATCATCGAATAGTTATCACAGAAGAGTGTATATCAAGCGAATGATGGCTTAGTTTTAGTTATTCACAGAAATGTTCAGGCCAGGGAATCTGCAAGCCAATAAACCAGATGCAGTTGTGCCTTGCAGATATCTGAAGGTGAGGAAGAAGGTAATTTTCACTAAACATTGGATTTACAAGGAAGAGCCTATGCATTCGCTGTTGATCACTATTTTATTAAGTATCAAGTACATAATGAGAAAATAATTTTTATAGAGGAGAAACTGTTTTGGGTGGAGGTCACGAATAAAATCTTAATTAGTGAGCTACTATTTATTAGATTTAGCCCATCATTAGTCTCAGATTAAGCCCTGAGGAAGCTCGCAGCTTGTCTAGCGAAATGCCAGTGAAGAATTTGACGGTCCAGTCAAAACCAAAAGAAACCTTTGAAGTAAGGATTCAGAATATTGGCTGTAGCAGTTAAAGAGATTATTTACTAGAAACCAAAGTTTCATTTTTAGTCACCCATGATGAAGATCTGCAGTATAGGTCGAAATGTTTGTTTCTAATCAATAGATGCTCACTATTTAAGAATTTAATTTTTTTAACCTACGGATTGATCTGCTATTTTGCAAACGATGGTTCAACATTAGTGGATTCTTGTCATATCCTGGTTGTGATGCAAGTCTAAATTTGTTTCATACTAGTACTGGTAATGGTGGAGGGATGAAAATTGAATGGTAGGCGTATTTGTAATTTTTGCCATCTTTTAATTATCAATCTATGATAAATGTTAATTAAATCACTACATATCAGTCTCTTTTGTTTAAAAAAAAAACATTAATACCTTTAAAAATTTGGGGGAAGAGGGTTAAAATTTTGATTTGTATTCATTGGTCAATCACTAAGTTTCATTATTAAAAATAATGAAGTTATTTAGGATTTTTTTAAGGTCTCGGTATCCTGATTCTAAAACATTTTGGGCCATTATCTTTTGTTCATTAGTTGTCTTGTTCGTTTTTAAAATCTTACATGAGAGCCAGTCATTGGAAAAAAATAAGACCTAGGGTATATCTACAACCCAGAGTGAGTAAGTTGTATTGAGGGCAGCAGAATCGTGTTGTTCTTGTAGTTTTTGGCTTGAAATGGAGTTGTAACATAAGCAACAACTCCTTTGCAAGCCAATGGCTGACTTATCCCCTTATTAACTATGAAAATAACATGATTACGCTTCTCTTAGTACAAGAAACTCATTTTGGAGAAAATTTGACATAACCACTTATTCACCGGGGATGTATATGGTGAGAGAGTGAAAATTATCGTTTTCTCAATACTCATCATGCTTGACCCCTAGGTAAGCCACACGGATGTGTTAGCAGACTGTGCTAAGGAAGTACTTAAGCATTCTCGACTCAAATACGGAACAGATTAAACTTGTTCTGAAAGGGCAGGTCTGGAAGAATAAATCTTGCTCTTCCTACTCTGGCTTGAATAGCTCGGTAATCTGCTGAATAATCCAAGTTTTCATTCCCAGTTGGAATAAATAATGATTTTAAACAATTAATATAATTGTTATTTCATATAAAATTGTTAAGAATTTCAATTTGGGAAGTAAAGTTCTTAAAAAGAAAAATCGCTTATTTACAAGAGTAGATTAATCCAGTGTAGAAAAATCTATAAGTACCCAAAGTCGTTAATAGATTCGTAAAAATCATATCAGTTATATAAATTTATCTCTCTGGCTAAATACTTGGCAGTGATTCTTCAATTACCAACTAGTTGAGACTAAGTTCCAAATTTCCACTAGTTCCAAATTTATTTTTTGTGTTTTTTTGTCAAACAACTGACTATATGTTGCGCAGTAGGAATTTATGAATCCTATTTCCATTGTGACATATCATACCAGATTCATCATAAAATGAGTCGGGTAGGCTTAACGCAAACAAGACTCATGGTATTCACCTTAGACTTAAAACAATCTATGCTCATTAGCCTTGAAGTATATGGATGATTTAAATATATGGATATTTCTTTGGTTAAAATAAGCTACCATTGTATTGTAAAAAAGAAATCTTATTTCTTGTTGCTAAGCTGGTTAGTTTGTTTATTCATTTAACGTCGCTTTATGCTGCTATGTCTAATCGGACGATGCTACAGTGGGCGTCCTAAATTTTGCTTATCCAAGTATAATTAAGATAGGGATCTTTAACGAGTACCCAACACTGTACAGGCTCGGGACCCCCAATTAACGTCCCTTCTGAAGGACAGCATAACCAAGGATTTTGTTGTTGCCTAGTTATTGATAAAAGTTATCAATCCGTCTGTAAGATATATCTGTTTTTTAATATTTATTTTTTATATCGTGGTTTTAGTTTTCATTATTTAGCTATATTGTGATAACCTAGAAAATTTAATTCAGCAAATTTCTGTTGTCCAAATATTATTTCACTTCCATACTTCCTGTTCCTATTCCTTTAATTCTACTAAAAAACGAAAATTACCTGAAAGCTTCCTTGTTGAGTTGAGGTCCAATAAGTACATACACCTTCTTTTAATTTTTCATCAGCTAGTATTGGAGGAAATATTTCTTTTAAGTTCTTGAAACCATTACCTTCTTTGTTTATGTGTTTGACAAAGTTTATCATTATTTTAAGGTGTTTAATCTTTCTTGCTGTTAAAGTCTTTATGCTACAGAGACACACACACACACACAAAAAAGAAAGAATAACGATAATATACCCATCACTTTTAATTTCCCACAAATATGCTGTTGTTCATATTTAGTATAGTTGCTAAGTTGTTATTAATTCAAGATTGCTTTCAGGCTGTACTTTTAAAAATTGATGATAATTTTATGATAAGCTCATGTTGGGAAAATGGGATTTCTGTAAAAAGTTGCTAAAGCAACTACCAAAAGGAAATGCAAAAAGACCTCATCAATGTTACAATAATTAGGTCGACCTCTTCAAATTTTTAATTCATTCAAAATTAAAATTGAGTGTTTCAATTTACAGTAATTAACCAAATTAAAATAATTTATAATGCATCCCTAATATATATCCCTAACAATAGTATAATTATCAAAACAATTTAGATCCCTCCTTTTTTACCTGTTTATAGAGCTTGCATTTGTAATTGTATCAGAAAGTGTGTTGTTCTCAATCACATTTTTAATTTTAAAGCAGTGCTTAGTATATGTCTGTAATTAGAAAAAAAATTGTTAGTTTTTAAGTCCCACACATTATTATAGGTATTATTTTTGCCAGAAATTGTTGGGAAAATTTTAAGATTCTTCCTACAAGCCATTACCAATTCTAATGGTCTATACAGTATTATCATTGATTTTTTTCTATTTTAATTTCAAACAATTATAAAGAGTAAATTAAGATTAATAAAAATATAGAAACAATTAAATCTGTATAACCTTTCTTTATAATTATTCGTAAAGGGTTATATTTTAATTATTTCATCTATGTCTAATTATCAGTTTTTGAAAAAATAAATTGTTTTTAATGACTATTTTTGTTCTTAATCTGTAATAAATTTAATGCTTATGTGGTGATTTAAATATTCAGAATCAGTTCTTTCTCAGACACTTTTTGGAAATACTGTTAATAAAAAAAACTCTGTTTTTTTATATATTAGTAATTTTGATATTTTAGTGCTGTGTACATAAATCAAAGTGTTCGATTGAAATTGTTTAGATTTTAGTAATTTACTTTTTTTTATCTTTCAGAGAAATATAGTTTATTTAAGGTTAGTAGATGACAATTTAAAAAAATAAATCTGTATATAACTATGTAAATTAATGAATTATTCGTAATACTTTGAAATTTTAGTTGACATTAGACGAACAAATGACAATAGGCAGACAATTTTTTATTGTTTATAACATTTGTAAATTAAATTTTGCATATTTATAAGTTGGTAAAAGTGGAGTATGTACAATGTATATGTATGTACATTTTTTTCTTCAAATATTCTTCCACATATTCTATTTCAGTAGCTTTAAATTAAATATTTTACAAGATGTTTTTTTAGAATTAATGACAATAATTATTTTCATGAAGTATTAATTATAATTGTGTGATATAAGATGCTCTCACCTTAATAAACGATAATAATAAAAATATTAGACCGTTGAACATTATATTACATTATTAAGCCAAAATGTTTGAATTACGAACATTCCAAAAAGATGCATCTAACAGTCCATTGTTATATTAACCTTGTGTATTTTATATGATATATTTAATTTTATTAAACATATAGTAATTATCTTTTCAAATTAATCTTTTAGTCAAGCAACAGGTATGTTATTAAGTTACTATAGTAAAGTTTATAACATGTTATAAACTCGGAACTTACCTGAGCTGTTGTTGAAGCTTTCTTCCTGAATTGAATGAGTCTTATTTATTGATTACAAGTTAGAAAATTAAAGAATTTAGGCAGCCCTGTCATTTATGTCTTTCAGTTTCAATATTTGCATTATAATTGTTAATATTTGGTCAATAATTGTTGAAATAATTAACTGTTATGAAATATGAAAATTAAATCGAAGGATTAATAAAAATGAACTATTTGATTTTGATGCTTAATAATGGATTATCTATATATTGTTGGTATAAAATATCTTAATTATCCAGTTTGACCTTTTTTAAATGTAAATAAGACATTTTATTTTATGTAATAAAACATTTTTTACTTAAATTGATATCTGATATATATGTGTTGTTCCTATTTATTGTAATGCTACATTGTAGTAGTTTTATATAAAAGTGATTCTTTTTTTATAGCTTTTATTTGATTTTATTTCAGTAAAAATATAATGAAAAAAAAACATTCATTTTATCAATGTTATATGTATTTTATTGAATCGCATCTTGATCTCTCTTTGTTTAAAAGGCGAACTTCACATACAAACTTTAATTTCAATTTTGGTTTGTGTTGCCTTGTATTTACTTGAGTTATATTTAGATTCTGGTCGTAAAAAATTATCATTTGCTATAACTAACAGAGAATCATTCGCAATAAACCTCAATTAATCATCTGTTCATACCTGTTCTTAAACTTTTATAAACAATGTCTTACCAAATTGCTGCCTTCTATAGTTATTTCCTCATCAGATTATTGCATTTTTCAATATCACCTTGTAACCTCCAAAGTTGTAAAAAGAATTGCATTGTACATTTCGAAAAGTACTCATATCTTACAATTTTTTTCAAAATGTATTTTTTCGTTCTTCTTTTTTATGAACAGCTGATATCAGCCTGTTGTAGTGTTTAAATATACAAAGTGAATACAATCAAATAAGTACAACAGTCTCCTACAAACATTTTTATTCAAGGAGAGAGATGTGCCCATTCCAAAAGTTATAAAATCTATTCTATATTGTCGTATATCATATTTTAAATAAAAATTTATGAAAATTTGTAACTTGTTGGTTCTTTTTTTTGTCATTAAAGTTTCATTTTTTTAAATTATATTAATATTAAAAATCTGTATATTCTTATTTAAAGGCATAAAACATTAGATCACCAAAACTTATATATGTTAGAATGTATTCTATTATGAATATATACATTTGCATACAATTTATTACATTTCACTGTTCATTTTCAATTTACGTTTTCCATATATTATCTTCTTTAAAGCTATTAAGCTCAACCCTCTTATCACTTCCTGCAATTTTTATTGGCTTTTTTTTTGCTTTAAGAATGCCGGTTACTTTTGCTAGTATAATATAATATAAGGAAGAAAATGGTCCGGGTGGAGGTCAAGAAAATTCTCTTATACAGGGAGAACTGTTCATTGGTAAGCCAACATTTCGACCCACATTGCAGGTCTTCTTCAGGGCTAGAATGATTGGCGGGGGTTGACACTAAGGTTTAAACGTTGGCTTACCAATACCAATAAACAGCTTGATCTTTTTTTTTTTTTTTAAATTCACCATCTTGAAGTCATACTTTACTTAAAGTTCAAAATAGATTTTGTTGAAATATTATCAGATTCTTTCAATAATAAAGTAATTAAAATTTAAATGCTTATGAAAATAATACATCGAGTTTTGATTTCAATTAATAAAATATAAATGGTGTTTTACATTAAGGTTTGTACAAATTTTGGTACAAAAATATATTTAAATTATATACTATAATAATAATTCAAACACCAGGAGGATATCATCTTATATATCACGTGTCTGGATCCCGAGCAACTCGCTAAAAGAGTTTTCATAGTGGCAGGTAGAGGCAAGCCTTCCAAGACCAAATGGATCACCTGAGTCATGTGTTGGATATGGATTAGGATATCCAAAAAACCTACTACGTTTCCAGCAAGCCGTTCGACGAGTTTTCCCCATGCCCTTTACTAGTAAGAAGAAGACAGGAAACAAGTGGTCTGAAGATTGAATACTAGCTTACTGTCAGAAAATGAAGGAGTACTGGAGGAATAAAATAACAAAGATTTGTCACAAGTCCCATGGACCTGAGCCTGTAGCAATGACATTTCTTACACATTCTGTATAAAGTAATAAGTGCTCATCCGGTAGTATTTGATGTTTAATCTCCAGATTTTGATTTTAATTTACTTTACACAATTTGTAATAGATAAGAAGTAGAAATTCCTAAGAAATTTGTAATGTATAAAGAAGTAGTGTAATTTACACATCAGATTTTTTTGTAATTGCTTTGCATTATATTACTTATGTTATTTAATTTAACTTTATAAGTTTATGCTTCCTAAACTTTCAACACCATTTACAAAGTTAACATTGCATTTAGACATAAAGGCCAGTTTTTCCATCAATTCCAAAATGTATCTCACCGATCTATGTGATTCCAAATAATGCCGATGCTGGAGTATTAAATAAAACTTATTTTTGTTATTTCCATTTACATTGTAAACTTGAGGTGCTTAATGACCTTGGGTGACCTTTTATCAGAAAATTTTGGAATTAACTAGTCTTAAAGGAAATATTATTTGTTATAAGGTTGTGTAAAATCGAAAACAAAAGTTTGAATTTTATGATCAAATTATGTAGTTTTGTATTAGTATGGTCCTGGAATATGTGATATTAATATGTGTAGTAGTGGTATGTGATAGTAAAATGTTTAATAGAGGTATGTGATCATTTATGTATGATAACATTTTAAAATGAACTCTAATCTTAATTATAATTTTAGTAATTTTAAGATTATAATATAATTAAGGTTATGATTATCTGCATACAGGGTAATCTCCATGGTTTTCTTCTAAGCCTTTCAGTTCTCGAAACTTTCAAGTCTCATGAAATCTCAAGACAGAATTTTAAATAATGGGACTAAAACGTGTGCTGAACACTTCTAATAATCAAGACATTAGAAGAAAATGATATACATCTCTTTTCATTTGTCAGTCAGTCTTTCATCTCCAGTAACATTTTTTAATTTCAAAACACGTTTATATAAATTCTAAGCTATCGAATACACAAATTATATGCCCAGCCCTGGTGAATAAGTAGTAAGTCAAATTTTGTCCAGAATGGTTTCTGTAGTATCATCATTGTTTATTGTACTGAAGTATCATATCATTATTGTAGTCTCTGGCTTGAAATGGAGTTATAATTGAAGCAATAACCTGAATTCAAGCCAATGCTCAATAGGAATGTATGCACTACGAGAATAAGACAATGCCGCTTCCCTCAGTATAATTAACTCATTTTGGACAAAATGTGACTTTACTACTTAATCACCGAGTACGCAAATATAATTTTAAGCTAATAAAAATTTCCTAATTAGCTTTCTGGGTAGGTAATGGTGTTAGTTTTTAAATAATTAATATAAATTAGTCGATAACCTTCGATTTGATCACCCAAATAAACTATATGTGAGACTATCTTTTTATGTAAAAGATAAAAAAAAATTCTTTTGAGTTTTTTTTTTTAAACATTTAATCATTATTATATTTTTCATGCCTTTATTTTCTAGTATAAACTTTTATTTTTTATTATTTTATTTTGCTTTTTTTTTCAGACCTGCTAAAAATGCAGTACAGTTTGAAAATTCGGATACTGATTCACAGGATAGTATTTGATCCATTGAATGAATTTGTACATATCTAAATTTTTAGAATTTGGTCAGTTTAAAGGACTAATAAATTAAATGCACTAACCTTGTGTCGAACACATGAATCCAATTTTGAAAATCCTGCACAGGTTACCATTTGAAGAATATTACCAGGTTATTTATTATCTTCATCAATTTAAATTGCAAATGTTTCATTTTATTTATGTTTTACTTTTGAGTTAATATTAATATATAAAAAAAAAAGTATTGCACATGCATTTTAGTGTTACTAGTAACAAGAGTGATGAAGTTTGTGATGAAGTTTAAAGTTCTCAATTTCATTTTTATATGCAATAACTTTCATTTGTTTTCCCTTAAATTGTACCTAAGTGAAATTGTTACTATTTCGTGTGTTTATTGCAGATGCATATGTAGTTAGAAATAACTAACCCTTTTTGTAATGTGTAAAATAAATTTAAGACTGATTAAAATATGTTATCTGTTCTGTTATCTGAAAGAATTGTACATAAGATAATGAAATTATCTGATATGGAATGAATAAATAAGATAAAAAGTTACTACACCCTAGTTAAATTTACTATATATATATATATATATATATATATATATATATATATAGTGTAGGATGGAAATAGTTGGGGGTGCACCCCCAACTATTTCCATCCTCCATTAGTACTTACAGTCAACGAATTTCTTCTCTAACACAAATATATTCATATATATATATATATATATATATATATATATATATATATATATATACTTACTTACTACTTTAAAAATTTGTTTGTGTAAGTTTACAATAATGCACCAAAGCATATATTCAAGTATATTAAAAATTAATACTTAATATTATGTGATATATAATGGTCAGAGATGGGTTTAATCAATTGAATTCACAGCTGTTTTCATTTAATATTTTTATAATAATTAGTTTTAATTAATCAGGCTTTGGTTCAATTGAGGTTAGGTCTTCGAAATAATTGTGCTTTATTCTTTAATTGTTTTTCAATAGAACTCAGCTTGTTTGGACTAATAATATATTACTGGTGAACTTACAGTTTAATGAAAATGTTAAAAAATAAATAAATACAATAATTAATTGTCGGAAAGAAGGCTCTCGATACTTCTGATTTTTTTTAATCAATTTTCATCTGTGCTTTATTTTCATTTATTTTTATTTTACAGCCTTATTATTAAAAGGGTAATTATTCTGCAGGTTGGCGCTTCGAGTTGAGTCACAAGTTTTAACTGCTTATTCGTTTCCTCTTTAATATTTTCCAAAAATACAAGTTCTCACGAACTTTAGTATGGAAATGAGAATTTAATTATGGGAAATGTGTGTACTACCATAATAATTTAATCTAGAAATGAACGTTTCAACAGACATATATCACCTGTACTGCGAAATGTTAGTTAAAACTTTAATTTCTTGATGAAATGATCACCGAAATCTACACATTACTTATAATTACATTCTCTTTTCCATACAAAAGCTCACATTCTATTTTTGGCAACGAATAAACAGTTAAAAGTTGTTATAATTCAACTCAAAGTGACAACATGCGGAACAGATACCATTAAAACAGGTTTTTAAAGCATTAAAATTTCTGTTTAAAATTAGCTCTTTTTTTTTTTTACTTTGACCATCTAGTTATGATTATTGGCCATTATTAAAATTAATCAACTCAGTGAAATAAATTTAATTAACAATTTTTTATTTTATTTTTACCACCTTTAACCCCCCCTTTTTAACAGATTCACAATTAACTACTTTTGTTTGTTGTTCTATGTTTATTTTTTTATTAATTTAATAAGGTGAAGGAAGCACGTAATGCTTGGTATTTACAAAGCTTATAATTTCAATTAAAAATAGTAATATAGATTTAACAATAAGCTATTATTTGTCTATATTATTGTATATATATATATTTTCAACAAAACAAATAGTATTTATATGAACAATAATTTTGTATAGGAAAAATAATGTATTCTTAAATTTTATTAGAATTATTATGTAACTGTGATTTAAAATTTAATGAGTGAAATGTGTTTTAAATTTTAGTTTACACGTGTTATTAATTTTCTAATATGTGTTGATACGATACCAATGTTTCATAATGTATTTTTTTTTTAAGTTAAATAAATTATATTTTTATTAGTCAGCAGTGGCTAGCTTATAATGTGTATTATTCTATATTATGATTAAAAGAGGCACATTTATAAAAAGGAGAATATTAAATTCTTATATATGCCTTATGTGCATACTACTTAATCCTATCATTCAGTGTATGATATATAACATATCAATCACTAATACAGTATATATAATAAAATGATTTTTCCATGAATGACAATAAGGGGGCCCTAATCATTTCTTGGAAACAGTAAAAAAATAAACTTAGACTTCAATACTTTTTGTTTACTAAGAACTGTAAACTTAATTAGGTAATTTCATTTGTTTCTCTGAATCCCTTCTTATTCATTTGGTTGATATTTATTTTTTAGTGAATTTCGATTATCAGAACCTGACTACATTAGTTCGGATAATCGACAATGAACCTGAATAATTTAAGCTTTAGATGATAAAAAAATTAATTAAGCGAAAATGGGAGTAAAATCAGTGCTATGTCAAAAAATATTTAATTTGTGTTGGATTAGTAGATAAAATTGTCAGAAATTATGAAATTAAATAAATATTCTGTATGACAGTAATGTACATGATAATGTGTCATATTTATGATTAATCCCTAGTTATGAATAATGTATAATAATGAAATTTAACAAAATGGAGCGAAGAAAAAAAAAGCTGAATTCTGGCAAAGAATGGAAACCTGGTGGGCAAATAAGAAGAACAAGAATCCCCAAACGTGAACTATCTTTAGTTAGCATCTTCCACTTTGGCAGCTTTACGGCTAATAACAATAATAATGAAATTTATAATGACACCAATATGTTTATTTTTACATAATTTTATACAAGTAGGAAAATAATAAATAATAATTTACAGTGATAACTTAAAATATATTTTAAAAAAAATGAAATTCTTTATCCTATCATCAAATACAGAATATAAAATTTATTTTTGGGAATATTTCTATTTCTACTTATTTTAAGAAATGGGTACAACACTCAAATTACATTAGATGCATTTTTATTTTCAAAAGTATAATGAAAACATGTTTTATTTACATAATTTCTATCCTAATAACTACAAAATTACTGGGTACAGAGTTACTTTAGATAAACTGAATAGAAATTTACTTTTTTTGTTTTATAAATAATTTTATACATTACATATGTATAGTTATTGTTTTTCTAAAAAGCAATAAAGAAAAGTAATTATATAATGAATGTTATAACTTTCATTAAGCTCGTAATCCATCTCAGTCTTATGAATATAATA
Organism: Troilus luridus; assembly: GCA_964056705.1. NCBI lineage: Eukaryota > Metazoa > Arthropoda > Insecta > Hemiptera > Pentatomidae > Troilus > Troilus luridus. Next base: position 110,325,376 of record OZ057414.1, on the reverse strand, counting down.
CATCTTAAAATTAAACATATAAGTAATACTTAGATTAAATAATATCAGGACGTACAATTATTTATGTAAGTTCATCGGTAGTTTGTTTTACAAAATAATCCCAATTGCCTTATAATATTGATTTATTAATAAATAATATTTTGAAAGGAAACAAATTATTTTTATTACCTGACATTGTAATGGATATTTTGTAATCGTGAAAGAGCGGATTTTTGGCATTGTAAAAAAAAGAGTATTTAGTTCTGGTCATGAGCGCCAACCTCACATAAGTAACAAATTATGTTTTTTTTTAATTGTTAAATTTGTTATTTAAAAAAAATCAAGCCCTCTTTTTATGAAAGTTTTATCATAAAAGTAATAGTTATCAAGGACTTAAAACAGTCCTATTAACTTAAATTATTTCTACATTGAAATAAAATTTAGAAAGGATATTGATCTCAATATCTTATGAAACACATTAAAGTGCTCTCTACAAATATGTCACATGAAGTTACAAGTATAAATTCCAGCTACAGCCTAAATTTACAATTAGTAATGATCAATAAAAAGGAATAAACAATATTATGAAGGTGGCAAAGATAGGGGATAGGGAATCCATAATTACTGTATGAATGATAAAAACCAAGAACTTTATTCCAAACTACTTAAAAATATATATTTAAATTTGTATACATATTAATTAATTACGTTCAGGCCTAGAAATAAAAAGTTATTATTATTCTCATCTTATATGTTAATTTATTATTAGATGTTTGTTATTTGTCATTATTCCTGTTAAGGATAATAAAAAAATAAATTTAAATGAGAAAAAAATAATGTCTATAAATAAATCATCAAAATTATTATTCTTGTCTTAAATGTTCGTATATTCTTAGATTAACCAAAAAAAAAAAAAATATATTAAAAAAAGAAATTCATACCAATAAATAAATTATAAAAATTATTCTTGTTCGTATTTTCTTAGACTAAAAAGCATATAAAAAATAAAATTTAAAAAATGAAAATAAATTTATGTAATAATTATTAAATTATTCTAGTATTACAAATACCATGTATTCTTAGACTAACAGGAAAATTAAAAAAATAAAATAACTTCATGTCTAGAAATAAATTATAAAAAATTTACTTGTATTTCATGTTCATACATTCTTGGACTAACTAAAAAATAAAATATATTTTCAAAAATGAAGCAAATAATACCATGATTCTAAAAAAAAATAAAAATATTCTGACTAGGAATTTCATTACATTAAAAAAATATAAATAATAACATAAAACTGATCAACCATAACCAAAACAATGAATTGGTTAAAAAAACTTTGGGATATACATTTAATATGGCCCTAGTTTAAATTATTAAAAAAATAAAACAAATATATTCTCTTTATAAGATAATAGATAGTTAGTAATCTTCTTCATCATATCCATAATATGGGTCATCGTCTTCTCCTCTGTGCTGGTTCAGCATTTCCGACAGAGAAATGACACCAGTCTCTTCGACTTCAACTTCATCATCATCATCCAGAGTATCATCAACTCCTACAAAACAAAAACCAATGATTTCCAAATTATCGAGTGTAGTAGAATGATAATTAAAAATCATAAGTAATAAATTTATGCTATGTCAACTCGACGAAATACCACCTTAGACCCTGTAACACAGTGGTTCCCAACTTGGGGGGCCTGAGTGCGAGTCAGAGACCACCTGGGCGCGAGACCAGTTGAAAATAAAATCTCACTTAGTTTTAGTTGTTTTTCCCTTGCCAGTCCTTCTTTATCTTAAACTGAAACTTATAATGTATTTTGTGACGGTAAAACTAAGTGTTTTCTTTTCAGTGTAATACTTATTGTTTTTTTTTTATATGCCCATATATTTTTTTAATTCAAATTGGGGGAGTAGGAGGATTTTCTGTTTGAACAGGGGGGACAGGTACAAAAAAGGTTGGGAACCATTGCTACCCACAAACACTGGGAACACTACAATCCATGAATGGTGTTGGGTTCAGTTCATGGTAGAGACGGTAGTGTTTCTAGGACAATGGTTGTACAGGAAGGTGATTTGTCCTATATCACACTTAACCGCACAATTTTTCTCCCTACTTTGTGTACCCATTTTATAGAGGCTGGGTGAGCCCTAGGAGGGTTCTAGATTCCATAGGATCCATCTCCGGCCTCTTACAGTATGCCTCTTACAAGGCATACTTTAAATTAAAGTATGCCAGCGAGCAGGATTTCAACCTAGGACCTTCAGTACGACAACTCAGCGCTCTACCAATTCACCTTCAGCTGCTAAACACAACTTAAAAAACTGATTTCAGTTCTTAAGCTTTAAGATTGGGCAACTATTTTTGTGAAACACCTTCTATATCTGGTTGGAACACTGTAATCTAGATAATCTATCTTGGAATATATCTAAGAGTTGAACACAAAAATAACAACTTACGATTGTCCAATTCAACAGTTGTTTCTATTGGAAGGATTTCCTTGTTTCTAAGACTTCCAGTCATCATCTTAGGTACAGGCTTTTCATCTTTAACCATACTTGGATGAGGCTTCTCGATGCCACTCAAAACTTCTTCTTTCGGTACTATTTCAGCTTTTCTGTAGGTATATAAAATTTAATTACACAATAAAATAAAACAAACATTAATACAGATAAGTTAAAATAAAATCAAGTTATAAATACTAACAGCCCAATAGCGCTCATTTCACCAGTAGCCGTTTCTTTCAGATTAAAATTTAAACTCTTTAATACATCATAATTGATTTTCGTTGAAATTTTCTTTTCTTGTAACATTTTTTCTATTGCTTCTCCTAAAATAGTTAATGTTTATTCAGTAAATTTTTACTTTTGATATACATTTTATAAAACTATGTCTTAAATAACTCTTACCAGCTGAATTGGCAGGAGTATTAGATTTCTTCCTCGAAGTTGCTTTCTTTCTCTTTTTTTCTGGTGGTTTGCCTTCCTCCATTTCTTTTCTCAATTTTTCTTCTTTTTCTAAAATAGATTTGACATCAGTTTTGGAATTTTTGAATTTTTTTTTACATTATCTCATAGTTTCAATTAATAGTGTAGATTGGTAGAGGAATGTTTGAGAAAAAATATCACAAAAGAAAAATTAAGTTTATTTAGTTTTGATTATCATAGATATTATGTTTGGTATTCTCTGATATTATTATCATCTCAATGTGTGGATTGAGTGCTAACAACCTGGATGTTATCACCTTAAAACATCATACTAATCAACCAGTAAGGATTATACTTTATAACTCAATAAAGATACCACAGAATAAATTATTAAAAACAAATTACCTTTCTGTTTTTGAAGATAATCGGCATTCCTTTCAGTCCAGATTTTATCTTTTCTTTCAGTTTCGACATCTGTCATAATGTACATGTCAAGTTCTTTGTCATCGATGCCTTCTAGGTCGAGCTCACCATTTCCTTCGAATGTAAAATCTTTATCATCTCTTTTACCATCACCTTCTTCTAGGCCCATCACAGCTTTACTAGGTCCTAAGAACAAAAAAAATGTTTAAGGTATCATTTAACATTCCCATAGAAGTTTTATTATTGTTTAGGGGAACACCACATAGGCGAACAAGGTGATCAGGGTTTTTACCTGTAGCTCCTTTAAACTTACAGATAAACGGCAGCTTTTATTTCCATATTAACCAGGGAAAAAACGCCTTTTGGGGAAATACTATACAAAGATTATTGTCATAAGTGACAGAATCAAATAATTTGAAGTTATACTTCATTCAAAGCACAACTAAACTTAGTACAAAAACTTAAAAATAAACTGAACAATGACTACATCCATATGAGCAATTTCAGATACATAACCCTAACCACAAAGTCACCCGTCATATATTGCCTTTAACTTTACATATCATAATCCCCCCCCCTTTTTCGGCCATCTACGAACCATGATATTTCAACTTCCTCTTCCTTTCCCTTCCCATTCCATTTACCTGGGCTTCAACTTTTGCCCAGTATCTCTGCATCTGTTGTATCAGTACATCTGCATCAGTATCTATGTTGTTCCTTTTTCGATTCTGTCCACACCTTGCCAGTTTTTAGCTTGTGCTTTTGTTGGAAAACCCTGGTGTTCTTGGAGTATCACAACAATTATTTAATATAAAGTTTAAATTTAGTACACACAAATCCCAGAAAATCACCTTTACCCTCCGCCGTAAACCAATGACTTCCTATCCTCCTATATCATTTCATAACATCCCACTGATTGACAAACGCTTAACTTGGAATCATCATAATATACTGAAACGACAAGAAACAGCTCGCCATTTCAGGCTACTTAACATTTACTCGACAAATGCTCTAGACTCACAATTAATTACAAAAGACTCATATACATGACAATCATTGGACCCATTTGGACTTATGGAGTGGAGATTTTGGAGGAATTCAATGTCTTCTCTTGTATTCAATCCTTACAATCCAAAATCCTTCGTAAAATCCTAAATGCTTCTTACTTTGTAAGGAACAAAGTAATGCATAATGAGATTAGTGTCCCATTTGTTGATGATTTGGCCCAAATCCGATATCAATCTTTTTATGACAAATTTTATTCCCACTCAAATCCACTAGTTTCAAACCTAGCAACCTCTTCAATTCCTAATAATCCTCCGAGGCATCTGAAAAGGAGATGGCCTCGTGACCTTCTAAGTTGAACTTGCTATTGGAGTAGTATAATTACATAGCTTCTCTGCTTCATGCCAATATGTACATTCTTACCATTTACTTGTTGTATTGTTAGAATACAGTTGTAAATTTCAATGAATAAATTATTTAAAAAATAAATTAATATATGTTAATATGTTTGTTTAATTATTATTTTTTCCATTTTAATTTTTAACTTCCATACTGATTTTCATATCAATATTGACTGATTGATCCATACCTAGTCCAACTGGAGTCTCTTCTCCGAAAGCTATTTCATGCTCGTCCTCTAATTCTTCGATCACGTCTATGGTAGAACTTGAAACAAAGCTTTCAAAATCCCCTTCCTCGTCATCTAGAGTAAAATAAATAAATGGATAAATTAATAAATACGTAATATATATAATAAATTATAACAAATATAGTTTATTTGAAGTCTAACTTAGTAGATTTGGCTGAAACTAAGCCTCGGGTTCAAGACTGAATGTGGCAGATAATTATTTATTCTGTAATGAGCCGTAGATCGACCTAGTAGGGGCGGTTCTCCTGGGCTAAAAAGATTACCCTTAATCAGAGGAAAACCAGGCAGTTGAACTTGATCTTGACAAAATCATCTACTTGTATATAATTAGCCAATTACAGTATAGTCCTTAGTACTGAACCTTTCATCAGTTGTAGAGGTATAGGTTTAAATTATTTTATTTACTCATTTGGGAATTTAAAAAAAAATTAAATTTCACTTTTTTTGTTCTGATTTCAGTACATTAACTAAAAAAAAAAGTATAAAAGAAACATTTATAAAAAACAGATCAATAAAATTGTCTAACAATAAATTCTCTAATTAAAAAAAATAAAACAAAACAATAAATTCATTAAGCAGGAGAGAGATAAAATAACTAATTTGTCTATTCACCATAAATATTGTCCTATTACTTAATCATAATGGCAAAAAACAACCTTATCGATCATTAAATTTCTTTATAATCTAATTAGTCATGCAGTTTATTGCACAGAAACTTATGTATTATGAAGAAGCTTATACTGAGATAAAATTATAAAAATAAAATTGTAATTTTATTAAAATCTCTTTAAATAGCTCTATTGTATGCTGAAGGATCTTTAAAAGACTAAGACATTACAATTTTTGTCCCGAACCTAATAATTTAAATGAAGGGGAAAAAAAAGAAATGAAAAAAAAGAAAGAATCAGAGTTGTTTGAGCAACCTCGAAATAGTTATTGGACCTTTCGATGAGAGCTCCGAAATGGATAAGGAAAATAAATTTCTGATTCAATTATACCAGATCGCATGTCATTTTGAATGTAACCTTTTATTAAACTAATAACATAAATCAATTTTCATAAATTAAATAACTAATATTTTTTGAGAATGAAAAACAATTAATTAAATTAAAGAACAATTTAAACGCTTTTATAATGAGAAATGAAGTTACTAATATTAACTAAATTATCAACAACTAATTAATAACAAAAAGAAAACAAATATTATTTAATCTTACGATAGTAAATTTAACTATATTAAATTACAAATAAAATCTATTACAAAATAATGGATGTTTATACGGTTCTCTGATTGCAAGGATATAATAATGAAAACTCTTATCTGTCTGTCGAAGTAGTTTTCAGTAGATGGTAGATTCTCGGCAGGGCGAGCTGGATGTTGAGACGACAGAGGATTTTCGTCGGCAGGGCGAGTGAAGATGGTGAAACAATAGAGGTTGAGATGATCGACTGGGTCAATTCAAATTGGTCGAATCTATGACGAAGTTTAAACTAATTACACCTGCAGATGGGCAGCAAATTAGTATCTTCTTCAAATTCACACAAAACAATTTTGGGCTCCTATAGAGCATACGATGTGCACGTCAAGAGGCTCGTGGCAACACTGTCTTCAAATTAACAAAACACAAGTTTGGGCTCCTAGAGAGCATACGATGTGCACGGCTAAGGGCTCGCGTCAACACTGACTTAAAATTCACAAAAACAACTTTGGGCTCCTAAAGAGCATACGATGTGCACGGCTAAGGGCTCGCGTCAACACTGTCTTCAAATTAACAAAACACAAGTTTGGGCTCCTAGAGAGCATACGATGTGCACGGCTAAGGGCTCGCGTCAACACTGACTTAAAATTCACAAAAACAACTTTGGGCTCCTAAAGAGCATACGATGTGCACGGCTAAGGGCTCGCGTCAACACTGACTGGCTCGGTCTAGCCGGAGCGAACAAAAGCCGATCGACTCTCTTTTGTTTTTCTCTCTTCACTTTTATAACATATGCTTTCACACTTATTACAAATATCACACTTATATCTAAACCAAATAAAATTACCTTTTAAATTAAATTATTCTAAACAACTATGAAATAAACGTTTAAATTATTATATTAAATAAAAATGTGAAAAATAAGAAAAGATAATGTTCTTTCTTTTACGAAAAAATGATTTAATTTTTTTATGATTAAAATTAATAATACTTTATAAGGTTACTACTTCATCTGGCCTTAACACACCGCCCACCAATTTTTGTCTGTGCGCAAAAATTCAAAAGAAAGATATTTGCATGGAAGTTTAATTGACAACCCTAGTCAGGAAATAAGAAACTATTGATTGGGAGGCAATATATATGCGTTGGTGAGTGAAGCTCCAAATTTTTGTACTGCTCTTCTGCTCAAATGTGAACGTACAAATGTCAGAATTAGGCCAATTGCCATTGGGTTGCTAAACGATTATAAAAGAAAACGACCACAATATTCTATGCTAGTAATGGCATACGGACATCCTTGCTTAAATCTCGACGGCGCGAGATTGGCAATTGGAGGAACGAAATTCTCCGAACGATATCGGTACGTACCATCTTTACATTTGTGGACAATTTTATGTTGAATAACTCTACAAGCTGAAACATTCCAAACAACCCAGTGAATGCAAAAGTTGGGGAGTGGGGTGGAGATACATTCTAGAGTAATGATAAATTAACTGTGGTAAATCAGCTCAATGTTCAATGTAGTATCGGAACTGAGGAAGTAATGCTGGTTTTATTACAGTCAGAAATGTTACTAGTCTTGCATTGCTGGGCAAAGGACTGTTGCTAAAGTGACCGCCCACCCTGAGGATCCCTTGGAGATCTATGGACGGTGATGAGCGGGCATGCATTGTAACGGATGGCGAATCCATTTCGAAATAATGCTGCTGGGCGCAATGGGCGCAATTTATTCCGGAAGGCTGAGTCTATTCAAATGATACTTCTCAATGGGTTGAGAAGTACTGCAACGATATAAAATTGTTGGTAAGGTAGGGTATTTGTATGCACTACTACCTGGACGAAATTTATTCCGGAAGGCCGGAATCTATTAAATTGATACTCCTCAATCGGTTGAGAAGTACCGTTGCAAAATAGAAATTGGTGGTAAGGTAGGGCATTTGGATGCGCTACTACCTCAAAAAACATTTGACATAAGTCCGGGGGCAGAACAAATCGAATGCGTCTGAAATTAAGGGACGCGTGTCTAATATCCAATTGAAGCTTAGGCCCAATCAGGAAATGGTCAATTAGAGATCCAACCTCCATAGGCGAAGATGCGTCGATTACCAAGTTGTCTTCTAATACACAATGATGATGTAAAATATCGACCCTTACCAACGGTTGACAAAACATGGTAGTTGTCGACCAATTTGGAATAGTTTCCTGTCAATAAGGGAATTTTGTTAATCCGGTGCGCTAATTTTGGGAACCGAGGTAATGTAGCGTAGCAAGGGCTACCCGGATCTGGTGGTGAAAACTGTTTAAATGGTGATTGGCCCTTGTAAGGCCCGCTGTACTCCCGAGGGTGAGTTGAACTAAAAGGTATCTCTGCCTTAGCATTTGGAGGATTTGGTTCGACAACTGGAGCAATCGTTTCGATTTCATGAAATGTTTTAATTGGTTTGTCCAATGCTCTCTCTTGCGATTGGTCGCAAGATGAAAAGAGCGAAATGGATGTATCTTGTACGGTGGAATGAGAGCGTATAGGTCCCATGATGACCCACCCGAAAATAGTTTTGAAAGCGCTAGGATATCCGTCCCGTCTCACGCATTTACCCATTAAGATATGTCCGAACAAATCGGCTCCTAAAAGGAAATCGATTTGACCTGGTTTCCCAAACGAGTTATCCGCCAATGGGTATTGTTTGAAATGGTCATTTATATAGACCGGTACTGGACCAACGGGTACCTTTTCTGTAATCTTGGAAATAATTACAGCGTTACTTTTAAGCCGAGGCTGTTTACGATCTCTAGGCACTATAATACACGAGGTTTCGTACTTCCCTCCTTGTATCGGTCTATCCGCGAAACCTCTCATAGACTGAGAATTAAGTCTTGTCCCAAGTCCTAATCTTCGTACGCAAGCCGAAGAAATAAATGATCTTTGTGATCCACTATCGATCAAGATACGAATTGGGACCAACTTCCCATTACTGTCTTCTATTCTAGCCATTGCTGTCCCCAAAAGAACGGAGACATCTGTTTTGGATGACGAAGATAAAACCGAGCCGTTGAGAGATTCGTTATTGTCGGTATTAATATATAATTTTTCGTCGGTTAACGCACTCGTTTTCAGCTTACTGTTGTTCTCTGAATTGGGAATGCGGTCTGACGATTGACTGTCGGACCCACCTGTCGACCTACTTGTTGGTGTAGGAAAATGCAAGAGGGAGTGATGCCGTCTTTTACAGTGGTAGCATGACCTAGGAGAGGTGCATTTACCAACATAATGGTGTGGTGACAAACAATTAGAACAAACCTTAAGCTGCTTTGTTTTATTAAAACGTTCATTGGGCTCCAGGGAGCGAAAACGGGGACATCTATATAAACGGTGTTTTTCCTGACACAGAGGACAAATATTTTCTGGGCTAGAACTACCCGTCGACATAAAAACTTGTTTGGCAATATTTTGGGGCCTACTAACTGATGAACTTTGAGAACTATGACCGAAATTCGAAGTTAATGAATCTGCTTGAAGCTGAAAGCATTGTCGGTGAATAAATGAAGAGAAATCATCGAAAGTTGGGACTTCAGATTTGGATCCGAAGTCTGTTTCAAATCGCTCGCGAGTTTTCGCATCGAGGAGCCTCAAGCAATATGTGAACAATATGAATCCGGAAGGGTCCGGAAGATTCAATTTTCGGAAAGCGACTGCACTTCCCAAAACAACTTCGGAGAAATTTTCTAAGGAACGTAAATCGAATTTGGTACCAGGTTTGTAATTGAACATATTGACTAGGTAGTGTGTGGCTTGGATCCGCTTATTATCGAATTTCTTTTGTAAAGCATCCCACGCTTGTTCGTAACCTTCGGAGGTCAATTCTATTGTCGAAATTGTTTGAAGTGCCTGACCCTTTAAGGCTGACTTCAGATAATGAAACTTTTGAATATTGCTCAGATTCGCATTATTGTGAATTAATGATAAATACGTGTCCTTGAAGGACACCCAATTCGAAATAATACCACTAAAAGACGGCAGGTTAATGGTTGGCAATTTAATATGAGATTCGACACTGTGCTGACTGTGGTCAGCACTTCCGGATTGGTTGGAGGCAACTTCAACCTCCCCAGCGATCCCAAAAGACAATGCTTCGTAATAATGGTTTGTAGTTTCAGAGCGAAGTGTGTCGAAACGATCTATTGATCCGTCGTCCGGAATTTTCGTGAGAGATTTAGCTTCATTAATTTTTTCTAAAAATTTATTGAAGGTGCTATCTAATCGTGATAGACGCGCAGTTAAAAAATTTCTATCTTGAGGTCGGGTAGTGATATTGGACCCAATAGTTCGCGTTTCTAATATGTCTCGAGATAAATAATTGAGTTCGCCTTCAATATCGAATAATTTAGTTTCATTTTTACTTTGGTCAGATTTAGGGGCCATTATTTAGTTTGAAACAAAACGAACAAGGCCTATAAAGAGTAAAATTAGAATAAATAAAATGAAATGTAAAAGAAAATAGAAATTATAATATCAATTTAGAAACGGTTCCAGTTATGACGTGCGATCCGGCCGCCGGAGGACCAATTTTTATGTTTGAGCAACCTCGAAATAGTTATTGGACCTTTCGATGAGAGCTCCGAAATGGATAAGGAAAATAAATTTCTGATTCAATTATACCAGATCGCATGTCATTTTGAATGTAACCTTTTATTAAACTAATAACATAAATCAATTTTCATAAATTAAATAACTAATATTTTTTGAGAATGAAAAACAATTAATTAAATTAAAGAACAATTTAAACGCTTTTATAATGAGAAATGAAGTTACTAATATTAACTAAATTATCAACAACTAATTAATAACAAAAAGAAAACAAATATTATTTAATCTTACGATAGTAAATTTAACTATATTAAATTACAAATAAAATCTATTACAAAATAATGGATGTTTATACGGTTCTCTGATTGCAAGGATATAATAATGAAAACTCTTATCTGTCTGTCGAAGTAGTTTTCAGTAGATGGTAGATTCTCGGCAGGGCGAGCTGGATGTTGAGACGACAGAGGATTTTCGTCGGCAGGGCGAGTGAAGATGGTGAAACAATAGAGGTTGAGATGATCGACTGGGTCAATTCAAATTGGTCGAATCTATGACGAAGTTTAAACTAATTACACCTGCAGATGGGCAGCAAATTAGTATCTTCTTCAAATTCACACAAAACAATTTTGGGCTCCTATAGAGCATACGATGTGCACGTCAAGAGGCTCGTGGCAACACTGTCTTCAAATTAACAAAACACAAGTTTGGGCTCCTAGAGAGCATACGATGTGCACGGCTAAGGGCTCGCGTCAACACTGACTTAAAATTCACAAAAACAACTTTGGGCTCCTAAAGAGCATACGATGTGCACGGCTAAGGGCTCGCGTCAACACTGTCTTCAAATTAACAAAACACAAGTTTGGGCTCCTAGAGAGCATACGATGTGCACGGCTAAGGGCTCGCGTCAACACTGACTTAAAATTCACAAAAACAACTTTGGGCTCCTAAAGAGCATACGATGTGCACGGCTAAGGGCTCGCGTCAACACTGACTGGCTCGGTCTAGCCGGAGCGAACAAAAGCCGATCGACTCTCTTTTGTTTTTCTCTCTTCACTTTTATAACATATGCTTTCACACTTATTACAAATATCACACTTATATCTAAACCAAATAAAATTACCTTTTAAATTAAATTATTCTAAACAACTATGAAATAAACGTTTAAATTATTATATTAAATAAAAATGTGAAAAATAAGAAAAGATAATGTTCTTTCTTTTACGAAAAAATGATTTAATTTTTTTATGATTAAAATTAATAATACTTTATAAGGTTACTACTTCATCTGGCCTTAACAAGAGTAGAATAACATTAATCACTAGATTTCAACTGTCAGTTAATTTTCAGTTTATTCACTTCAAGTGATGTGAATCGGAATTAGAAATAACATTAAATAATTAGGAAATTATTTTTTTTAAAATAACACTTTAACGTATGAAGGGTCTAGTGTTCAGTACTTGGTAAGGACTACACTATTTACCTTCAGGATCGATCCACAATTGATAGAAAAAATAATTCAACTACCACCAGGATTTTTCAAACCCAGAATCTAAAAGTTATTTGTACACAATGAAGTAACGAACAAGAAATTATACAACTTATAAACATATTTACAATTAAAATCGACTTTTGAGATTTAATAACTGATTAATTAATTTTTTTTTATATATCTACATTTTCATGTATTATTTCTACAGCCCTGGTGAAGAAGTGATTAAGTCAAATTTTGTCCAGAGAGAGTTAATTGTATTGAGGGAAGCATAACGTGTCATGCAATGCAGTTGTAATGTAAGCAATAACTTCTTTTAAGCCAATTCCTGACTCAGCCCTTTATTCACTATAAACATAACACGATTCCACTTCCCTAAGCATGAGAAAATAATGTTGCAGAAAATTTGACTTAATCACTTGTTCCCGGGGCTGTAGATATAATACAGAAAATTAAGAAAAAAATCTAAAATTAGAAATATCCTTAATCAATAGAAATTTGAAAAAAAAATTCATACTTGTAGTTTCCACCTGTCCAAAAACAGGCTTCTTGCTTTTCTTATCGAAAATTTGCTTTTCTATTTCTAACTGCATTCTGTTCAGTTCTTTTAAACTTTCTTTATCTTCCAGCATCTGCAATCAGATATTTTTTTCATGAGAATACATATGAATAATCACAAATGCAAGTAATTGCTTAAAATCTATTTTTGAGGTTCAAACTTGACAACTTTTAATATCTAACTTCCAATTAAGGATAAAATTTCAATTTAAGAAAGATAATCAATAGGAAAAATCTTAAGAGAAGCATATAAAACAAAATATTGCAATTACAATTTTCTTACTTAGTAGTGAATCGATAAAATTATTACCTTTAATCTTTCTCTATCCTTCGCTCTAGCTGCTTTGTACGACGGAGGGTCTTGTTCTTCTTCTAAATCTACGGTCATGAACTCCTGCAGTGTAAGTGAACTAGAAGGCGTTTCCCCAAATTCAACTAATCTAAAACATATACAAATAATGCACATGGACATAAACATAAACTATAAATAAATAAAGACAAATAAAAAAACAATTTACCTTTTTCTTAATGTAGATTCGTGTACTTGAACCACTTTAATGATGTCACCAACAGTTCGATTGAACTGGTGCAAACGAGAAGCCATTAAGAGTGCTGAAAACAAAATAATTGAATATCTTCAACAATAAGTAAATTAAATTTAAAACAAAATTTGCTATGAATTAACTACACATAACAAAAATATCATTATATATCAATATATTTAGTGATTTTATTTATATGTCAAAACTTTGTATTGAATATTTAGCAATGCCAAAATAATTGAAATTTTTCTCTTAATTAATTTTGGAAATAATAATAATACTAATTGAACCCAATTAAATAATTACCCAAATAATTATATATATTAATTCCATACCAACAGTCTGTTTTTAACTATTTTGAAATGAATCTATTATAAGATGGATAATTATAATTTATTATGAATAACAAAAGTACATATTAGTCAAGATGTAAGCTCAAAAACTTCAATGGCATGATCACAACCACATAGAATAGTGACTTGTAGTTTTTAATTTTTAAATTGTTGTTAAGAACATAAGAATAGTTTATCGTTTATAATAGCTTTGCTAGTAAAGATTTTGGTGGTTTCCCATAGATTGAGACCATTACCAGCACCTTTTAATGAAAAAAATGTTTTGGATTGGAAGAAACTGAAATTTCTTTATTTAATATTATAAAACCTCCTTGCCCAAGCTATGGTTTTTGCAGATGACATTGTTCTCATTACAGTTTCAAAAGAAAATCTCCAGCAAGCAATCATAATAGAGTGGGAAGCTGATCTGGATAGAAAGGGAATGGTGCTCAATGCAAGTAAGAGCAAGGTAATGTGTATAGGACGAAATGAAGAAAAAGGAGATCCGATGCAGAGGAGAAACCTTAGAGAAGACTGAGGAATATACCTACCAAGATACAGTCACCAACAGGAATGGAAAGATTGATGGGGAGGTTTCCAACCAGATCAGAAAGGCATTTAATGTCTACCAACAACTATGCAACACAATTGCTGGAAAGAGGGAAGTGGACAAAAAAGTGAAGCCGCACATTTTCAAGGCCATACACCTACCTACTCTTCTCTACGGAAGCGAAAGCTGGGTCCCATTGGACAAGCACTGGAGCTGAGTACAGCCGCAGAAATGAGATACCTGAGGAGAGTGGCTGGCCGAACCGGAAGAGATCTGGTCAGAAATCAGTGAATATAAGTGGACATGGGAGTTTCAGCTGTAAAAGAAGCGGTTGAAAAGAGGGAGCTGAAATTGTTTGGCAACCTTTGCCGAATGGAGGAAGATCGGGATCCAAGGAAGTTCTTTGAAGCTAGGCCAACTGGAAGGCGTCCCCGGGGCAGACCTAGGCTAACATGGACGGACGACATCTCCAAGCTGGGACAGAAAACAGGACAAGGGCTGAATGCCATGAAGACACTGGCCAGGGACTGGGATGCGTGGCTGGCATGGACTGAGGCACCTCCACGCTGAAAGGCACAATGAGGAAGAAGAAGAAGAATATTATAAAACCTCCACTTAGGAACCATTTAGTTATAAAACATTTCTTAGCAAAAAAAACTATTTTTTCAATTTACCAACAGTCTAGCTAACATAAATTATAATTTTCATTCATCATATTTTTTTCAACAAAGGGATTTAGAAAATAATTATACCCTTTTGTAGTTGTTATATGTTGCATTCCCTAAATTTACCATGCATATGTTCCTGTGGATTCCTTTAAGTTAGTCTAAATTTTATTGCATATTTGAGCACTTTCGCTTAATAAATGGCATATTTTACCCTCATTTGCAGAATTTAAATCCAATCTGTAATCTTTAATTTTAATAATTTTTTATTGTAATTTAGAAATAAATGTAATAGTAATAGCTGGAAAAATATACAAAAATAATTATATAATGAGATAAATATATAGAGGGCCACATTTAACCAGTTATCACCTGCACCACAAATGCCAGAAGGTCTTCGACCATAGTGCATACTGTCTCTCTTCATCCTCTGAACGAGTCTTAAGGCTGTCATGGTCACCTCATGAGTCTTTTCGCCCAGTTCAAGTTTATTGGCAAATCTGAGGACATACAGGCAGGGATCTGTAAAAGAAATAATTTTTTTTATCATTAGTTTTATTTTATTGTGATGTCAAAATAAGACATGAAATTTTATGCTTCCAAGTAAAAATGTTAATTTCTAAACAACTAAATTAAATTAAAATAATTGAACTGTTTGTGAAAACTATTGAACTTTAAATTAAATGGAATAATTCTGTTCTTTTTTTAATTTATAAATCAACTATTGTCTGAATTATTTAAATTTCAAATTTGTAAATTTAAATTATTAATATTAGCCTGGTTTTCTTATATATTGACACTCCAAACAACAATTATATACATTTTCAAGTAGTTTATTTATTAATCAAAACATATGATGGGTTGCACAAGCTCAATACAAAATATCAATAATTTAATATTTAGTATATAGTTATATTATATATACCATGTATTTGTATTTACATAGATTTTATTTTCATTTTATAGATTATTTTATATTACACAGATTATTTTAACATTTTTGTCATCGTTAAGTTCAACAATACTTAGATCATTTGTACTTTCAATCATTTCATAAAACAATACATTTAACTAATAAAATCTTTTTGGGGAAATGAAAAGATCAACCATTTATTGATGTTTTAAATTATTATTAGTATGAATTGCACAACTATTAAACAACTTGTTAGATAAATATAATTAATCTTATATCAATGGAATCCCACCTTTAAACTAAAGTCAATTAAAAGAAATTGTATAATCCTTGCACAGGCTTAGCCAGCCTGGAGCATTTTGCAGATGCAAACCCACAAGTTTATCCTCTACCAAAAGTCGCTAAAGAAGTTATAACTTCAAACAATCTACTCTTGGTAAGAATTAACTACACATGATAAAAATAACAGTTACTCTAGGTAACAATTAACCACAAATGATAATATGAGTAGTAACAGTTACTCTAGGTAAGAATTAACTGTTCATAATAAAAATAACAGTTACTCTTGGTAATAATTAACAACATATGATAAAAATAACAGCTACTCTAGGTAAGAATTAATAACACATGATAAAAATAACAGCTACTCTTGGTAGGAATTAAGTATACAGAATAAAATAACAATTACTCTTCGTAAGAATTAACTACATATTATAAAAATAACAGTTACTGTAACAAGAATTGTCTAGGTTTTGAACTTAGGAGATATTTACAAGTCAGAGCTATTGTTAGTAGAGAAAATTAATTAGAAAGGCAAGTCCTATTGTCTGATTAGACAATGTCTATAGGAAATGAAAAGAGATATAAACATTTTCATAAGGAGACGACCAATTATAGGAAGATTAATATTCTGTTTAATGAAGTTATTTAAACTGAGTTTAAAAAATCTTATCAAAATGAAATATATAATCAAGTTTGGTGGAGGTAGTGGATACCACACACTTCTGAATTGATCCATGAATAATCAATATCAAATTTCAACGTTTTTGGAAGAAAATAGTTTCCATATGAAAACATTTTATGGATTTTAATATTATGGTTTTATTTTAGTAATAAATAATATTAAAGAAGAATTTTCATTAATGGATTGAAAAATACTTATTTACCCTAACTATTTACAAATGTATATTTTATTACTAATATATTTGAAGTCAACAGGGGAAAAACGAGGTAACTCACTTTTTCCTAAATGTCCAGGGCAGTAAGTAAAACTCACCCGGAATTAATATCATTATTTTTATCAAAGTCCATGCGGATTGCTGGTCCTGTCAATCTGATTCCGACAAGGAAGATGTTTGAAGTGCTCGAAGCTCAACTCAATACTTATTCAAAGTTTTGACCCGTTTGAACTCGCTTTATACTGTTTTGATCACACCATCGTGTTCTCCATACAATAATCTATCAGAAACCGCTGTTAACCAATTTTGAGGGAATAAAAATAGAGTTACCTAGTTTTTCCCATATAATCTTCATTTATTTTATCAGTGTAATATTAAATGCACCTCTATAAAGTGGTTACACTGAATTGGGGGAAAACTAGCGGCTGAGCGCGATTTCGGACAAATCACTATCCTGTACAACTGTTGTCAACGATTTTAAGCGAAAGAGGTTTAGCCTAGATTCTTTCCCACTTAAGAGCCTAGAGTATCCACTTCACATATGCTGGTCGAGCCATAGGGAATCAAGCGCTTGCAAAGGTGCACCAAATTCAAAGGTTAAGAGTATGAATCCTGGTCCCCTCAGGTACGTGAGGCCCGCCAGCCTAGTAGTGGAGGCGAAGGAGTGACGACCTCGAGTATTTCTATTGGGAATAGCATTGTGGTTTTCGAAGCCGTAACATAGACGCCCGGAGGTTTCGGAAAATTAACTCCGAGCCTTTGGAGAAAGAACTATAGGTTTGTTTGTTTATTTAATATCATTTTTATGCTGCTACTGCTAATCGGACGATGATATAGTGGGAGTCCTAAGTTTTGCTTATCCAGGTTTAATTAGGAAAGAGATTTTTAACGAATACCTGCCATCGTAAAGGCTTGGGACCCCCGTTTTACGTCCCTACCGAAGGACGGCATAACCAAGGATTTTTTTACTCCCTTTTAAGAGGTCCTAAGACCACATGCCGGGTTATGAACCCGCGATCTTGGCCATAGTAAGCTATTATGCTAACCACTAGACCACAGGTCGCCCCAGAAATATAGGTCCTCCTGATCCCGAACAGCCATATTCCTTGCATCCAGATCGATTGGTCACTGTCTTTGAACCCGAGTGTACATTGGTAGGAAGGAAACTGATAAATCGGTCCCAATAGGACTGGTTGAGGGGAAAAAATATATAATGCATACGACTTTATGGTATTCTTTTGAAAATATTATTGATACTTAAATATAGTCTATATACACTGATTACAATTAAAAATATATTAAATAAATTTTAATCAGTTCTAAAAAAAAAAAGAAACCTAGACCACAAAAATAATAAACAAAAGCACCTGGGGCATTGGAGGGGGTAGGAAGTACAGAGGTGGGGAGAGAGAACGGAAGTTTAGTTACCCTAGTCTGTGTGAAGCCGCTTCGCTAGGAGGTGTGTATTATTTCTGAGATCTATACTGAGGTACGTACGTAATATAATAATAATAATAAAAATACAAAATAATAATAAAGTTATAACAAATACTTGGTATAATAACAGTAAGTTGGTAAGTATTAAGCCCAACAAATAAATTGTAATCGTATCTGCCAGAAATATTAAATTAAAATTATCAGTAAACATTATGGTAATTATATCGTGTAATATTTCTTTTGCTAATTTTATGTAATGTAATGTAATGTTTTAAAAATGTCTTTAATATTACCAAGATTTTATTTTATTGAATTCAGTTCAGCAAGTTAAAGAGATAGCAGGGGCTGGTAATCAGAAAAAAATAATATAAAAATGAAAAACAAGTTTTCTTATTTTTATTTATTTTTTTTAGTGTTTTCATGTCATATTGTACATATTAGCACATTTACTTGTTATAATAGCATTATAGTTGTAAATATCAATAAATTAAATTAAATTTTTTTTTTTTTAATATTTATACTGACACCTGTAGCACAAGTCTATCTATGTCTATAGATGGCTAAATTACTAATTTCAAGTAATATAAAATTAAAATAACAAAAAAGTAAATTGGTAAATGTGACACATAACTTCCAACCAATGAATTATATCTAAACATGATAAAAAATTAATATAAAATAATTAGCATATTATGATAATTTTATAGCGAAATGTTTTATTTATTTTTTATTTAATTTTATGATTTATTAAAATTTACCAATCGATTTATTGAATTCACTTGAGCAAGTTTAGAGAAAGAAAGGACAGACAATCGGAAAAAATACAAATAAATAAATAAATTTAAAAAGAGTTATCTTGTTTTATTTTATTTTTCTTAATTTTATATCGACACCTGTAGCAAAAGCCTACGAAAAAATATGTAATAAAATGCGACTGTATTATGATGTTAGTTCATTTTTTATACTATAAATATATATTTATTTCTAATATAATCTGGTACAACGATGCTAGCTAGTTCTTTTCATTATAGAAGGCTTGTTAAAGTATAAAGGAGGACCACAATACTCCAGTGTAACTCTTGACTAGAAAAGATTAAGAATGGACGATCAAAATAAAGTTCTATAGTGCAGTCATTAGCAACATTACTATTGATTAATAAAAACTATCATTTACTTAGCATATCTGTGAACTATTCCATCAGTTAGTTAATCAATGATAGAACTAATTAATAAAGAATTAGAGATCTGATTGGTAATTGCTGTGTTGGAAAAGCAGGGATTTGTAGGATGGTAGGGAAGAAGCATAACGGATATTAGATGGTATTGAAAGAAGAAAGAAACATGGGAAAGAAGGAAACGTAAACATGATTTGGTTAAGCGAGAATGTATATATATATACATATAAACATAAGTGCATCAGCTAACAAACCTAAAGGTTGTGAATTTGAATCGCGATCTCGGTATTTCCCTAAGTTTTCCCCAAAAGCTCGGGCATCTAAGACTCCCCAGCCTACTAGAGGTAACTCACAAAGACCGGATGCTAATCCCATCCCAATTAAGTGTAATTGTTTCGAGAATCTTATTAAAGTTGTTTAAATAATGTCAAATAGTAGCCCATAGGTTTGGTCGTGAGGTTTTCTGCTTCGGGAAAAGAAATATAGGTCATCGTGCGCCTGCTGACCCCGAACAGCCGTAATCCTTGGCTCTAGATCGATATGTATATACGACTTGCTATATTGGCTTTACTGCCCAAGCAATTATCTAAAGGAAAAGTCAGATCCTTTGATCTGAATAATATTTAAATACTAAAATGGGATCCCACCCTGAGATCGTTATACTTCATAAATAGTAATTCTATATCATTAATTAATAATACATATCCCTCTCTTCTCCAAAGGTTGACTGACCAGAAATTGATTATTAAATAGAGTTCCTTTTTCATTTGATTAAATAACATTATATTTATAGTGTGCTGATCATAGTGACAAGATAAATTATAAATCTACTAACAAAGAAAGAAAATGAGAAAGAGCCCTTTTGGTTGATAGGACAGTCTACATGTTGAGTTGCCTGCTTCTTGCCTACAACTGCTCAGCCGATGTACATCGGTGGTTAAGACACTGGTGAATCGGCCCCAAAAGGACTGGTTATGGAGCTATATCCAATCTTCCGCTTCACCATAGATATCATGGTTCGCAACGGATGTCTGCTTTAAAAGGCGCGGCGAAAAATCTTTAAGGTCTCTAGCACTATCGAAATATATCTGCAGGCCTGGCGAATAAGTGGTTAAGTCGAATTTTGTCAAGAGAGAGTAAAATGTAATGAGGGAAGAGGAATCGTGTCATTTTTGTAGTTTTCGGCTTGAAATCTAGTTGTAATATCAGCAATAACTCCGTTTCAAGCCAAGCCCTCACTTAGCCGCTTATGTACTACGAGATTAACACGACTCCCGTAAGTAGAAGAAGCTAATTTTAGCCAGAATTCGACTTAACCACTTATTCACCTGGGAAGTAAGTTTCCATAATCGTATCCTAGGTGTTATGAAACGGATAATAAACTCAGGCCTACTTATTGGACCCAGTTTAGGAAAATTAACTGATAGTTAATTAGTTCAGGAAAAAATGACTGAAAATAAAATAAACTTGTAATATTGCGTGCTATCCTTTTATACGTCATCCGTAACATGTCCAACCGCTGATCTGGAACACTTTACGTTCTTCATTCAGATCCTAAATTTGCACACCGTTTTAATACGGCACGACGGCGTAACATCAATTCGCTTGCCGTAGGTCACGCAATTCCCGAGAAAATCGTTTCAACTGCCTAACGGGCGAGGCAACCCAATTTACCTTGTTTACCTTGACACCAGCGTAATACCTTTAAATCCTTTCTTAATACCAAATATCGATGCGTTAGTTCACAAATGTGTTAAGTGCAAAGTTTTCAAAAATGGGTTTTCTTATATAAATAACTAGCGACCCACCCCAGGGTATTAAGCCATATTATGCCTACATAATTTGTCTGTGTTGTGTATTTATTTTTATCACGTACCGGGCACTAAGGACCACGTGAATATCATTGGTTAGGCTTCTTCGGAGTCTTGATTTTCTTTTTATTCCCATCTCAGCTAATGTACTTTATTATATAAAAATAAAAACAAAACAAAATATTTCTTTATGTACGAATTTATTATCATGCACGTCAGATAATTGCACGGGATTAGGCAGCGTCTTCGGTGAATCTCATCGATATTCCAACACATTTACATAAAACCTCGACAAATTATATACCTAAACCTTCCTGGTAAATCACTCTAACTATTGGTGAAAACCACGTGAAAATCCGTGCAGTAGTTATTGAGTTTACCGCGAACAAACCTGGTCGAGGACTTTGTTTTATAATATGCATAGATAGATAGATATTGTAAAGCTGTGGTCAGGAAGTCATAGGTCATACGTTGATATAAAATTAATAGAGAAGCTGTGAAGGTTAGAAAAATATATTGTGTGCTTAAACCAGAACAGTATTTCTCGTGTTAAATTATTATCAAATTTGACTCCTGTAAAAACTTGTTTTCGGCACTTAACACATATGTGAACTAAGGCATCGATATTATATTGTAGACAATATTGTCTCTTAATAACGAGAACGGGATTGGTCAGGGTGTAGAGCACTGAATGTGCTGAAGGTCCTAGGTTCAAACCACACTATGGCAGATAAATTATTCAACCCATTAACAGCCGTAAGAAAGACCATGTGCGATCTGCAGACCCTCCTGGGGCCACCCAGCCTATATAAAGTGGGGACTCTTAATTGGAAAAAAAAGCCTGGCGGTTGAACGTGATCTCAGACAAATTACCTCTCCGCACAACTGTTGTCTCAGAAACAGTACCATTTTGTCAACCATTTTTTTAATGTAAATGATAGCTCTACAATCCATGAAGGGGGTGGGGTGGGTTTAAAGAATCTGCTACAGACTGTAAGTTCTTTAAACATACAGTTGTATGGAGAAGTGATTTTACCGAGATTATTCTACATTTATTATATTTTCCAAAAATACAAGTTAGCGTGAGCTTTAGTATGGAAAAGAAAATGTAATTATTGGCAACGAGTAGATTTCTGTAATCATTCCATCAAGAAATAAAAGTTTCAACTAACATTTCGAAGTATATATAATATATGAGAAGCGAGGAATGGTTGACTGGATGATCGAACCCCCAACTATTTTCTTCCTTACATATATATATAATATATTGTTACGGGCTACTGGGTGTAAAATGGACTAAACTATTACTTAATTCAAGAATCTAATATTTATTAACAAATTAACAAGAATACAATGAGATTATTTAAAACAGTTAAATTATTAAACTAATATCAATATACAATAATAATATTCTACTAAATGTTATCTAATTTCTAAGATAATATACAAATAATATAAGATATTGTTTATACTAAGTAACTAAACTATTTATATAAATTTGTACAAATACAATAATATTACACTATAGTTTACAATTACAAATTAACACTTACAGTTCGCTAACTAAAGTCCACCGACCGTAAGACTCTTCAAATATGACAAACTGCCACACAGTTTATTACACTTATTACACGGTCACTAATTGTCACTGTTGCTCACTAAGCACTTATTACAGACTGATACTAATACTAACTAACTCACACACACTGCCACTAGTTAATGACTGCTACTCACTGGCTTATTACAGACTCGTCTTATTACTACTGCGCGGCCAGAACAGCTGTCCTTTTTATATAGGCAAGGGAGATCGTGGTGGGGCATTACTCGGAAAAGACCACCTAGACCGATCGAGAAGGTTCTACGCCGTTCTATAATCCCTTCCGCTTAATCCCATTGTTTGCCTAAACCTCTCAGCCGGTCCATTTCCTGCTCTGACCGTAACACTGCCCCCTCCTTAAAAGTGCTCTGCCCCAGAGCATAGTCCGGAGAAATCGGGCAGCTATGAGCTACTACGGATGGAGACGCTTTTCCTTTCCAGGGGTTGAACGTGCACACCAATATGGCGACTCCAGAGTTGGCGAATATCTGTTCAATCATGTTCCTGACAACCTTCCACTCCAGGCCGTCATATCCACAGCCCAACTTAGGGATCGCGAGCTTGGTGACACGCAGTCTCAGAAGCTTACTCCGCAGGTCGTCGAGGCTTCGCCGCAGTGCGTCATATGTGGGCTTCTGCTCAGTAGCACACTTGGTAACTAAGTAGAACAGGTGTCGTCCTTCGTGCGTATGGTGGAGTGCTTTCCCGACGCGTGGTCCTTGG
Source organism: Troilus luridus (assembly GCA_964056705.1). Lineage (NCBI taxonomy): Eukaryota > Metazoa > Arthropoda > Insecta > Hemiptera > Pentatomidae > Troilus > Troilus luridus. The sequence goes on along the minus strand of OZ057414.1, from coordinate 110,301,634 downwards.
CGTTCCAGTTCCTCAGTTCCAGCAAACTTCTTCCTGAAGACCGTTGCAATCCCTCGGGAAGTCCTCAGATCTTCGGCTACACAATGGGCCAGAGAATAGTCCACTGGTAACGAGAAGATATCTCTGTAGACTGTCTGAGTTACTTTACGGGAACCTGGTACCTTAGGGTGTCTAACTGAAACCTTAGTGGTCTTCACGTTGTCGAGGTACCTGACTTGCTGGTCTTCTGTCGGGCTATGGTCTCCTTTGTAAGGGGCCAGTCTATTAAAATGGACTACCCTAGGTTTTCCTTTTGGCTGCTTTCTGATCCTATAGATGACGTCGTTTATCCTATTGATGATCTCAAACGGGCCATCCCAGGAGTTCTGAAGTTTAGGTGAGTGGCCTCTCCTTCTTCGAGGATCGTGTAGCCAGACCAAATCTCCAGGTTGGAATCCACCTTTCTCTGCCCTGATGTCGTAACGCTCCTTCATTCTGTCACTGGCTCCCTGGATGTTTACACGAACCTTCTCGTGGATGTTATCCATCCGCTTCCGTAGATTCGTGACGTACTCCTCTCCGGCCACTTCCTCATTAGGCTTGAACCCGAATTTCAGATCACAAGGCAAACGAAGTTCTCGGCCGAACACCACATTTGCGGGGGTTTGCCCCGTTGCTTCATGGACTGAACTCCGGTAGGCTAACAGGAACAAGTGAAGATACTGGTCCCAGTCCCGCTGATGGTCGGATACCACTTTAGACAAATATCGACCCATTGTCCTGTTCATGCGCTCCACCATGCCATCCGATTGAGGGTGAAGAGGCGTCGTCCTGGTCTTCCGTATCCCCAGTGCTTCGCACATTCCGGAGAAGACTGCAGACTCAAAGTTTCTTCCCTGGTCAGCGTGAAGTTCCATGGGTACTCCAAACCGGCTGACGAGCTGCTTCACAAGTACGTCTGCAACCGTGACTGCCTCTTGATTCGGAAGGGCATACGCTTCCACCCACTTAGAAAAATAGTCCATGGCCACGAGAATATATCGGTTGCCTTCGACCGTCACAGGGAAAGGGCCAGCGATGTCAATCGCTATCCTCTCGAACGGTGCTCCCACGTTGTACTTCTTCATAGGGGCCCTCTTTCTTCTTGTTGGTCCGTTAGAGGCCGCACAAGTCGCACAACGCCTACACCAGTCCAAGACATCGTCCAAAAGGTTTGCCCAGTAAAAGCGTTCACGAACTTTTTCCAATGTACGGTGAACTCCAAGATGGCCGCCAGTTACACCGTCGTGTAGTTCCCTTAGCACTTCGGGCACTTTATTCCTTGGAACGATGAGCTGTAGCCTACGCTGATCTCCTTCCGTGTTCTCCAATGCCCGTTTCAGCAGCCCGTTGTCCACTAAAATGGAGTTCCATTGGGCCCAGTACGTTTTTACATTCTTCGACATTGGAGCAACATCTTGCCAGGTCGGTCTACCTCGCCCCGATATTTTCCATTCCTTTATTTGTTTCAAGTCCGGGTCCTCGTCCTGTTCCTTTGACACCTCTGCATCTTGCCAACTGTCGATGACAACTGTAGTCCTCAACACCGCTGCCTGCTTCTCTTCTTGTCGAGAACAATGGTTGCAGCCTTCTTCACAAGGTCTCCTTGACAAAGCATCCGCATTCCTGTGGCTCGTTCCAGAACGATGAGCAGATTCAAAGTCGTACTCTTGAAGGCGCTCGATCCACCTCGCCACTTGTCCCTCCGGTGACTTCAATCGCAGCAGCCACATTAGAGCCGCGTGGTCCGTTCTCAGCAGGAACCTTCTTCCGTATAGATATTTATGGAAGTGCTCTATGGATTTTACTACTGCCAGAAGCTCTTTCCTTGTGACACAGTAGTTGCGTTCCGGAGCTGAGAGTGCTTTGCTGAAATATCCAATCACCCTTTCTTCTCCGTCTTGGATCTGAGAGAGGACACTTCCAATGGCGATGTTGCTGGCATCTGTGTCAAGTATGAACTTGCTCTCGGGACGTGGATAGCTTAGAATAGGAGCACTACTCAATTTTCTCTTCAGCTCCTCGAAGGATGCCTGACACTCATGATCCCAATGGAAAGTCCTTTTCTCCTCGGTGAGCCTAGTAAGAGGTTTTGCGATGTTAGCAAATCCTTTCACGTACCTCCGGTAATAGGTGCAGAGCCCGAGGAAACTTCTCACCTGGTGCTTATCTCGAGGTACTGGCCAGTCGGTGATCGCTGCTATCTTCTCTGGGTCAACAGCAACTCCGTTGTCTGACACAATATGCCCCAGGTAGTTGACTTGCCTTCGGAAGAGATTACACTTCTTCGGGTTCAACTTTAGGTTCGCTGCACGCAGCCGTTCGAAGACCTTCTCCAGATTCTTCAGATGGTGAGCGAAGGACTTTCCCAGCACAATGATGTCGTCTAGGTACACCAGGCATACTTCCCAAGAGAGACCCCTTAACACGTTTTCCATCAGCCTCTCGAATGTGGCAGGAGCATTGCAAAGCCCGAATGGCATTACTGTAAACTGCCAGAGCCCAGTGCCAATTGAAAACGCCGTCTTCTCTTTATCCTCAGGTGCCAATGCAACCTGCCAATATCCACTGCGGAGATCCAAAGTAGAGAAGAGTTTACACCCCTCTAGGGTGTCCAGCGTATCGTCAATCCTGGGAAGCGGATAGCTGTCCTTCTTGGTGACATTGTTCAGAAGACGGTAGTCTACGCAGAACCTCGTTGTGCCGTCTTTCTTCTTCACCAGTACAACAGGAGACATCCAGGGGCTACTCGAAGGCTCAATGACACTGTCAGCCGCCATCTCCTTTATAATCTCCTCGGCGTCCTCCCGTTTGGCTAACGGCAGCCTCCGCGGACCCTGTCGGATGGGCTTCGCATCCCCAGTGTCAATCTTGTGCTGGACGATATCCGTTCTGCCCCGTGGTCCTGGTCCGATCTCGAAGACGTCATGCCATCGGATAATCATGTTCTTCACTTCCTCGCTCTGTTCAGGTGAAAGGTCGCGGCATGACTCGTTAACAAATCCTTTTAGTTCTTCTGGCAGTCCTCGGAGCTCGGTGGGACGACGTGGCAGCTGACGAACCACTGAGGTAGCGGTTGTACACTCCCCGACCGGTGTTCCTTTCTTCAGCGTTACCGGGAAGCTGTTCAGGTTCATTAGCCGAATTGGAGTCGTCCGTCCGACCTTGATGAGAGACCTGGCAACAAGTACGCCACGTCCGATCTCTTGTTCTTCGTGCCTTCCGGGTTCAAGTAGTACACATTGACCCTCCGGTAACTGTCCTTCGACCGTCCCATGGGTCAGGATTTGGCTCCGTGCAGGTAATGTGGTGTCTTCCAGTAAGAGCACTCGTGCGTAGAGGTCCTTTCCCTGCCGAAGGATGACTTCCTCCTCTCCCAGCGTCATCACACCTCTTGCCATATCCAACTTAATCCCGTATTCGATCATCAAGTCCGTGCCTAATATGACATCTTCATCGATTTCTGCCACGAGAGCACCGTGCCTCAGATGTTGACCCCCGATGATGAAGGTGGCAACTGTCTCCCCGTAGACCTTGGCTGGCTGTCCCGTGGCAGTCCGTAATGCCCAAGTGGTTGGTAAGACCCTCTCAGCGGGAACTATCTTCGAGTTCAAAATTGTCATGGTTGCGCCAGTATCCACTAGAAGACTTCGCAGCTGCCCGTTCACCATCCCGTCAACGTAGAAACTGTTCGTTCTGCTTCCTATTGACGCAATCCTGATGGTCTTCCTGGGGCCTTTGACGTTACGGGTTGACAGTTGCCCCCTCCCATCAACCCTACTTAGTTTTCCTGTGGCTTTTCTTGCTTCTTAGATGGACACTTGCTTCTAGGGTGTCCAATTTGGCCGCAGCTCCAACAGCGTATCTCCTTCTTACGGGTCCTGAGAGCCTCTAAAACTTTCGTCACTAGGTCCTCAAAGCTGGGGACTACATTTGGCTCCGCTTCTGCTGCTCGTACGCGCGCATGGCCCCGTACAGACTGTCTAACAGCCTCGAACTCCATGGCCTGGGATAATGCGCCTCCTAAAGTTTTCGGCCGGGCGAGCTTCACTGCTTGTTGTGTCTCTGGGTCCCGAAGTCCATCGAGGAATTTGTCGACAGCCAAGCTTTCGTAGACATCGTCGGTGACCGATGGGTAGGCGTTCCTCACTAGCCGGGCAATATCCGCTTCAAATTCCTGTAAAGTCTCGTTGGTCTTCTGGATCCTGCTTCTCAGCTGTGAGCGATACAGCTGGTCCATGTGGCGGTGGCCGAAACGCATCTCCAGTCTTCTCATCAGCTCCCCGTAGTTGGACCGCTCCGACATGGGCATCCCCTGCAGCACTCCTAAGGCGTCTCCACGCAAGGCCAGGCACAATGCTGAAGCTTGGGTCTCCTGCGACCACCCGTGGATCGAAGCCGCTGTCTCGAAGAGAGTCATGTAGTCCTCCCACGGCGTCTTTCCGTCGAATACTGGAATGGTGTTGTGAGTTGGTGGCGCCCCAGCATAGGCGGGTAGAATGGTGTTATGATGGCTGCCCTCGCAGGAACGGTCGGTGTCGTTCGTCGGTGGGTTGCTCATACGTCCCTCGAGAGCTTCCATTCTTAGCCTAATTTCGTCAACTTTTTCTCCTAGCCTAGATTCTACAACAGCTACTTTATTATCTACATTTTCCATTAACTTATTCTCTAATGTGCCTAATTTAGACTCTAATGTATACAATAAATCACTTTTTACAGTACTTAGCTCATTTTTAACAGTGCTTAACTCATTACCTAGCTCATTTTTAACAGTGCTTAACTCATTACCTAGCTCATTTTTAACAGTGCTTAACTCATTACCTAGCTCATTTTTAACAGTGCTTAACTCATTACCTAGCTCATTTTTAACAGTACCTAAATCATTCTGTAAATTACCTAGCTTATTTTCTACATTGCCTAGTTCATTTTTAAAAGTTGCAGACAACTTGCTTAAATCAGTTTCAAACAGAACGTCATCTGGATTTTCCCCTAGCTCTACAAAAAATTGACGCAAGCGATGTTGCAGTACACTTTTATTTCCTGAAGAATCCAGATCACGTTCTTCTAATTCCCTTTTTAGATCCGCAACTTTTAAATCCATTAATTTAACACTTTGAGAAGCCATTTTTCATACAGTAGCCCAATAATTACAAAATAATAACAATTACACAAAATACCCCACACCTGACACCAATTTGTTACGGGCTACTGGGTGTAAAATGGACTAAACTATTACTTAATTCAAGAATCTAATATTTATTAACAAATTAACAAGAATACAATGAGATTATTTAAAACAGTTAAATTATTAAACTAATATCAATATACAATAATAATATTCTACTAAATGTTATCTAATTTCTAAGATAATATACAAATAATATAAGATATTGTTTATACTAAGTAACTAAACTATTTATATAAATTTGTACAAATACAATAATATTACACTATAGTTTACAATTACAAATTAACACTTACAGTTCGCTAACTAAAGTCCACCGACCGTAAGACTCTTCAAATATGACAAACTGCCACACAGTTTATTACACTTATTACACGGTCACTAATTGTCACTGTTGCTCACTAAGCACTTATTACAGACTGATACTAATACTAACTAACTCACACACACTGCCACTAGTTAATGACTGCTACTCACTGGCTTATTACAGACTCGTCTTATTACTACTGCGCGGCCAGAACAGCTGTCCTTTTTATATAGGCAAGGGAGATCGTGGTGGGGCATTACTCGGAAAAGACCACCTAGACCGATCGAGAAGGTTCTACGCCGTTCTATAATCCCTTCCGCTTAATCCCATTGTTTGCCTAAACCTCTCAGCCGGTCCATTTCCTGCTCTGACCGTAACAATATGTTTGTTGAAACGTTCGTTTCTAGATGAAATTATTACCGAAGTATACACATTTCCCTTAATTACATTCTCTTTTCCATACTAAAGCTTATGATAAATTTTATTTGTGCAAAATATTAAACATGAAATGAACAAGAAGTTAAAACTTGTTACTAAACTAAAAGCGACAACCGGAATAATTACCGATTTTAATATCTAGCCCGGAAGAAAAGCTGAAACGTGGTTCGAAATGTCGGTTTCTGATATAGGCTATCTCTATTTAAGGAATCAATTCTTTGAACTCCACCCGGGCCGTCTCCTTCCCCAATTTTGGAAAATTATTATTTATAAATAACAAACAATATTTGTATAGTTCTTTTTTTTTTTTGTTAAATTTCAAAAGTAAATAAACCTAGTATGACAAGAACAACATCACGGTAAAGCTGTGACAGTTATTCTCAGGTTCAACAACCTCCAGCGGAAACAGTCGGACAATGTATAATACTATGATTAATTATATCACACGATTAATCATACTACCATATCTACCATAAATATACTACAACTTGCTTAATAGTGTTCCATTATGTTCCTAAGCTATTATATTGATCTTACGAACGGCTTAGTAGAAAGCTTTAGACAGATTTAGGTTAGGATGGAAGAAATTAATAACTAATTTCGAAGTCAAATAACTCAAACCGTTTAGGACATAGCTGGTTTTATACTTTTGGAGAAGATTATTAATTTATTTTTCAAAGCTGGATTCAACCTTAATCATTTACCTCCTGAGGAGTGGTGAACCCCAGTGTGTAGAGTATTGTGTTGTTATGATGAAGGTTCCGGGTTTAAATCCGGCTTTGTCAGATTAATATTTAAATCTGTTAACAACCGCGGATAGAACTTGTGGGATCAACAGACCCTCCTAGGGCTATCCCAGCCGAAAGTATATTCTCTTAAATGAGGGAAAACTTAGCGGTTGAGAGTGATATCGGACAAATTACCTCTCCGCACAACCGCTGTGCAGGAAACAGTTCATTCTGTAACGTGTATTGAACCCTTGACCCTTTATTGGTTGTAATAATGCAGTTTTTTTTTTCATTCCATTCATAACCATCTTATCCTAATAAAAAATGCAGATCGTTGTTTCAACATCTTTTTGTGGATTGTTAATATTTCCAATCAATTTTACATCAGGAATAAAAACCGGCTATTGATGTAAATCATTTTTATTGTTGACTGCAATAGTCCCAAAGCACTTTTTATATTTTATTTATCTTAGACAAGAGGACAAGATATTGGCTTATGAAATGTTGAAGCTAAACGGTGGAGTTTAAATATTATTAAGATAAAAGATTTGTCCAGGCCGGGATTCGAACCCGGGTCGCCCACGTCTCTAGCGTGGTGCTCTAACTAACTGAGCTAACCTGGCTCGTAACACGGCCAGACAAATCCATTCTCTTCACCGATCCTATAACCCCGTGGTCTCGCAATTTTGCGATGTATACAAGGGGAAGAATGTTCATTGAACATTACTTTAATTAGGACCTTGTTGACTTACGTCATTATATTATTAATAATTTTATTTTTTTTTATTCTCAAGGTAGTATTATGGCCCAATCCTTTATACAGTTTATACAGCTGACATCCCAACTCATCCTAATACTATCCTTACCACGTATGCTGATGATACATGTGTATTATCAGTCAACACCAAACCAGTCATTGCATCCCAAAGCCTCCAATCCCATATCACTGATCTTGAAGAATGGTGTCAAAACTGGAGAATTAAAATAAATTTTCGAAATTCGCATGAAATCACTTTTACCTTACGTCGTAAACCAATGACTTCCTGCCCTTCAGTATCCTTTAATAATATCCCTCTGGTACCTGTAGAACAGATCCGATACTTAGGGTTGCATCTCGACAAACGATTAACCTGGAATCCTCATACTAGACTGAAAAGACAAGAAACAGCTCGACGTTTCAGGCTACTTCAACACTTACTAGACAAACGCTCTAACCTCCCAATTAACTACAAAAGACACATATACATGACCATCATACGACCAATTTGGACTTACGGAGTAGAGCTTTGGGGCTCCACTAAGCTATCGAATTCCTCTCGTATAAAATCCCTACAATCGAAAATCCTTCGTAAAATCCTCAACGCTCCTTATTTTGTTAAGAATAAAATCATCCATAACGACCTTAATTTCCCATTTCTTGCTGATTTGGCCCGAACCCGGTATCTATCCTTTCATAACAAACTTCGTTCCCACTCAAACCCTCTAGTTTCAAACCTAGCTTCCTCTTCGATTGCCGATAATCCTCCGAGACGTCTGAAAAGAAGATGGCCACGTGAACTTCTTGGTTGAACTAGTGATTTGAGTACTACCAGTGGGTAGTTTCTCTACTTGCCATTAACTCATGTCATTATGTATCACATAGCCTAGTTACTTGATGTATTATTGTAATACAGTTGTAAATATCAGTAAATAAATTTAAAAAAAAATTGTTTTTTATTAATTGTTATAATTTTTAAATATTTTTATTTTGAAGAGAAAAGATTTGTCCAGGCCGGGATTCGAGCCCTGGCAAAAAATAAATATTTTTATTTTATTTTTGGATTGGTTGAGGGAGATCTCGGTAAAATCGCTTTCCTGCACAACTGTTGGGTTAAAAACCTTACAGTCTCTATCAGATTTTTGAACCCAAATCCTTCCATGGGTTATAGTGGTATAATTTCTATTGTAAAACCTTAGTTTTTTTTTCGCCGATAACAAAGGTTCTTTATTGAAAAGAAAAAAACAACTAATACCACTAAAACCCGTGAAGAGTATTTGGTTTAATACACGATAGAGACTTTACTGTTTCAATGGTTTTGCATGGAGTTGATTTGTTCTAGACCAGGCTCAGTCACCAGGTCATCCCTCAATAAATAGTACCCACTTTATAGAGGCTGGGGCGACAGGAGGGAATAATTAATCTGTCACAGCGGGATTCGAACCCGGGATACTTAGCTCTACATTCTAAGCTACTACTCTCTCTCATAATTGAAAACTATAAGCAAATTCGTTATTTAGAAACGAATGAAAGGTTGGATATAAATAGAAACATTTTAATTACTAAGACTTTAAAGGTAAGAGTTAAGTCCTGATTTTCACTACAGCTGTGCATTGAGTAATTTGAGGGAACGGTTATGCAACACCAAAACAGGTTCTTGTTCGTTTCCAATCAGCTCTAGACGAAATATATAAATATCTAATAAAGATTTACGACCGCTAAATAATAGATTTGTTTCTTCTTTTTTTTTCTGGTACGTAACTTGAAATTATGTAATATTTTATGACTGTCGGCATTTAAATATTAAAAACAGAACCAAACTTACAAATTTATTGTGTATAGCATTATCCCACCTAATTGAAATCACTAAAAGCGAATTATGTCATTATACATAACGATTGTGCAGGGAGGTGATTTGATATCACGATCAACCAATCCTTTTATATCAGACTACTGAGCCTAGTTTTTTATATTGCATCGTTTAGGAAAAAAATGATAGCGTATTAAAATTTTTATTATAATAATTATAATGACGTATGTCAACAAGATCCAAATTAAATAAATGTTCAAAGAACATTCTTCCCCTCGTATACATCGCAAATTTTGCAAGAACGCGGGGATGTCCGATCAGTGAAAAGAAAGGATATGAACATGACCGGGGAACGAGCCTGATGTAGCCAGGATAGCTCAATTTGTAGAGTCCCAGACTAGCGATCTGGAAGACCCGGGTTCGAGTCCCGGTTCTGGACATATCTTTTCTTTTCAAATAAAAATATTTGAAAATATATTATATTTTATATAATATAATAACTGAGAGGTGACCCCAGGTAGCCGAAATGGTAAGAGCGCTGCCACGGAGAGGCGGACGGGCCGGGTTCGAATCCCGGCCACGGGAAATATTTTCTCTTCAAAATAAAAATATTAAAAACAAATTAAAACAATAAATAAAAAATTATATTTTATAGTAAGTAAAAAAAATTAGTAAGACAAAACTGCTATGATGCTCAAAATCAGTGCGTATCGTCAAAAATATTTTACCTGTATCATTATACTTTGTTTGTCACCTATAAATGATTCAATAAGAATTTTACATCAATTATCCATCCTAAAGCAAACGCTCTAGAGTTAAAACGAAATTTTTTTTTTTTTTAACATTTGATATTTCTGTACACTTTTGTGGTATCTGTTCCTCAGGTTGCCGCTTCCAATTGGTTTAAAACTAGTTTTAACTGTCTATTCGTTTAATTTTCAATATTTCAAAAACACAGTTAATAAAGTTATCGTGAGCTTTAATATGGAAAAGAGAGTGTAATTATGAGTAATGAGTTGGTTTCGGTAATTATTTCATCCATAGATATAAGTTTCAACGAACTTTCGAAGTATAGATGATATATGTTTGTTGAAACGTTCATTTCTAGATGAAATGATTACCGTAGAATAAACATTTCCCATAATCACATTGTCCTTTCCATACTAAAGCTCACGATAACTTGTATTTTTGGAAAATATTAAAAGGGAAACGAATGAAAAGTTAAAACATGTGATTCAACTCGAAGCGACAACCTGCGGAATAATTACCTCTTTTTTATTGTATTATTAAAATAATTTTAATCGAAACTTGAATCGATGGACATGACATGTATAGTCATTATTGCCTAGTAGTGGACATGTAAAAACAAGTAATGATGCTGAACACGGCTCATATTCTTTTTATTTAATTGTTTAAATGGATTAACATTTCTATAGTTAATTTACTATGTTATCAGAGTACGTTTCCATCAATTACTAGTTATTATCGATATTATGAAATATCTTAATAACTTTTTTTTTTTTAGTTAGTTATTCTGTCTAAATAAACATAAAAAAAAAGAGCAACGAAATACCCATTTTCACTAAACAGGTCTGCCAACCACGTTGCATCAGAAGTTTTAACGCAAGAACGCCTTCTGCTTCTAAATGTTTTTCGATTGGCGGCAGTTGCACCACCAGTTGTCGCCGTGGCACATGTATCGTTTGATTGATCCACTTTATGAATTGTAAATAGTCAGTGATGTTATTAAATGTTATAATAGAAAAGAAAGTTGTGCCTGCCAGAGTGCTTCCGAGCACGCAATTATAGGTTCAGTGTGAACGAATCGGATATAAAAAAATAGTACTTATAATATAGATAATTATAGTTTTGACAAATGAAACTGAACAACACACCGATATTCCAATACAAATTTGACGTACCTGACAGTTTTACTATTGTATTCGACATTGCAGAGATTCGAAAGATCCTAGAATAACAAATAAATTACAAAGAAGGTAGTCATAATTATGTACGGTTCGTTGTCATGACAACTTCATATCCGTGGATATCAGCATACCAACGCTATAGTATGCTTTTGTTTTTTTAAACCTAATTGACATTTTGATTGTTTCCCTTCAAAATCTCTGCAGGAAGTAAACTAAATTGTTCAAAGGCTAGGTAGCAAACCAGCAACTTAAATTTAGGGGTCATGTTGCATTTTAACGCATAGTTTTCAAATCCCTTTTCTAAACTGAAAGTAGTGGGTCATTTAATATCAAATTTCAAATGAAGTTAGTGGACTTCTGTTACTTATTATGCGTTTAAAGATTATAATGATCTGTTATTATCCCTCTTTGTTTTGATAAAATCTGCCATCACTACAATTAAACGAGTATTGCTTAGTATGCCATCAAATATGACCATGGAAACACACGATTTTAGTGTAATTTTGTTTTTTAGTTTAAACTTGTACACTCGGCAGCCCAAACTGCAAGAAATATTACCGCGTTCGAGGAAGGGTGTAGGACCGTTCGCCGTTGTTAAAATTGAATTGGCATCCAAAAAATTATTGGTTTGTGTGTCATTGGCAAGAATAATTCATTTCTTCTTTCTATCCGGAGATGAAGCCATCAAACCCACGATGTACTGCAAGGATATTGAAAAATGAAACAAACACTTATTAAAAAAACCTGCATAGGTTAATCGGAAGGTACCTGTACTCTTTAACGACAGCACCAGACCTCATATTTCACGACAAGCAGTGAAGAAGACAGCCAGACTTGTCTCCAACAGATTCCCATCAGTTCAGAAATTCGGACAACTTCCTTAAACGTAAAATTGTTGTATAGAAAACGAGGGTAATTATTTTGAGTGAAAACGTTTTGATTTCATTAAGTTGTTTTACTAAATAGCCTTACCATGGAAAACGGACATTTCATATTAAACTACTCGATACTATCCAAAACTATATTTTTTAAGATGCATTAATAAGGAAAAATTAAGTAAAAAAAAAGTGTGGAAATTATATAATTTATTTATATTCTCAAAACCGTATTGTATTTTTGAATTATAAAATTTAATAACACATCGCCAGTCCAACCCCATTGCCGAAAATCGGTTGGACCTAGACTAATAAATTAAAGCTAATGAAAAGGTGTCCTGCCTTAATTGTGTATGTTTCGTTGTCATGACAACATCCTACACGTGGAAACCATTTTAAGTAGTGAACCTGCATATTTCGCTATTTCGGGAACTTGCATCTTAACGTTTATTTTATTTTTTTAAAGGGAGCTTATACGGTGGCAGGTACTCGTTAAAGGGTCGTCTCCTAATTTTACAAAATTCAGGACTCCCACTGTAGCATCGTCCGACTAGCCATAGTGACGTTCAATGAATGAACAAATAAACCTTATGGTTTTAACAACGTTTCTTTAAAATCTCTACAGAAAATGAAACTGGACGGTCAAAAGGGAATCATGAAGTTTTACTGGAAATTTTGGTATCGTATTGGATTTTAAGGTATAGTGTTTCTATTCCCTTCGCTAAACTGAAAATATCATATATTTTCTAACTGTAATATAACAAAATTAACCCAGCGTTCTCACGGGTAATTATTTTAAAGAACTTGTTTTGTTTTTTTAACTAAAAGGGATACGCATACCGAAGTAACATCTAAGATAGGATACGATATACTACATACTAAGACATAGAATCGAACTTACTCCCTTAGAGGACAGAATGCTACTGAGATACTGACTGCGAAGACAGTGGCGCTTTAAGACGGAGTTCCTCCACCGCTTGTATAAATAGAACAGTGAGAGGCGTGGGTCCTAAGGATGTACACCTCGCCATGATACTCTACAGGTCCAAGGGGATAACGCACTTCTTAGGTAAGGCTATTCGGATGATTATATAATAATAATATAAGTAATAAGGGATAGTATGAGGGGTTTATCTGTGCGTCCTAGTACCAGTACCAGTACCGATGTAAGGGGGGAGGAGAGGGATATGTCAACAAAACAATTTAGCTAAACAGGAATACATCTCTAAACGAAATGAATAACGTGGAATATTTGTAAACAGGGGGGTTTTATTTATATTGAATATAATTATTTTTATTTATTTTAGAGAGGAAAATAGTTGACTGGATGGTCTAATGTAAGATGGAAATAGTTGGGGGTGCAGTCAAAATAAACACCAAATAAGTGAAGACTTATTTATTTATTTGTAGCGACGTTTCTTCTCTACCTGTCATTCACGAGATTCCTATTCATTTCTTTCTACATAATTCTTCTGTACTTATTCTTATCATATTTTGTATACATTTTCATTCATTTTACTTATGTGACTCTCTAGGAGTCTATTATCATACATTTCATATTTTATCTGTATTTAACTAGGTTTTCCATACTTTTATATCTCACCTTTCTATATTTATACTTCTTCATTTTGTATCTTTCTGTTTACCTTCTCATTTTTCTTTCTCTTTGTATTTTGTTTGATTATCACCCTTCTGTACATTTATTCTGTATTTTTTTATTCTTTTTATTTTATCCATATATCCTTCACTATTTTCTACTTTTCTATTACTCTATATATTATTATATTCTTGGTACTGTAATTTTTTTAATAGTTATTTTTGTTTTTACTGTTATTTCTCCCAAAGCCCTGAAGATGACCTACAAAGTAGTCGAAACGCCTGACTAAATAAATAAGTCTTCACTTATTTTGTGTTTATTTTGAATGTACCCACCCAACTATTTCCATCCTCCATAATTATTTGTAGTTAGTTTTTACAGCACCCATAATTTCAAAAGCGTTAAATAAATAAATATAAAAAGTGATAAATAAATACAGTGCTAAAGTAATTATAAATAAAAAAGTGCTGAAGTAATGATAAATAAAGTGGTAAGATGATATTTACAGTGATTTAAAAAAAATAATAATGAGCTAAAATAATTATTTAAAAAAGTTATAAACTAATTAAAGATAACGTAATAAATAAATAAAGTGATAAAATTGTTATAAATAAAATAAAATAATAAATAAAAATAAATAAAATAAAGTGATAAGGTGTTTAATAATAAGGTGATAAATTAAATAATAAGGTTAATGCTGTGATTAAAAAACAAACAAAGTGCTGAAGCAATTTTAAATAATGTGGTAAAAATAAAGTTATACACTAACTATAGATATAGTGATAATTAACACAGTGATATAAAAAATAAATAAAATTGCTGTCAGCGATGTTTTGATTTCTAATACGTTTTACTGGTATATATATATATATATACATATATTTTATACGTAAATATATTTAAATAAGAACAGGGAGGGAGCGAGGTAGCTCAGTATGTAGAGTGCTGAGCTGCTATGGTGAAGGTCCCGGGTTCGATTCCGGCCCTGGTAGATAAATTATTTATACTTGGTCAACATTCAACCAAGGTGGAACCAGCAGACCCTCCTGGGTATCGCCCAGATTTTAACATGTGTGTATCCTATTGTATTGTTACGGGCTACTGGGTGTAAAATGGACTAAACTATTACTTAATTCAAGAATCTAATATTTATTAACAAATTAAAAAGAATACAATGAGATTATTTAAAACAATTAAATTATTAAACTAATATCAATTTACAATAACAATATTCTACTAAATATTATCTAATTTCTAAGATAATAAGATATTGCTAATACTAAATAACTAAACTATTTATATATAACTTTGTACAAATACAATAATATTACACTATAGTTTACAATTACAAATTAACACTTACAGTTCGCTAACTAAAGTCCACCGACCGTAAGACTCTCCAAATATGGCAAACTAACCCACAGTTTATTACACTTATTACACGGCCACTAATTGTCACTGTTGCTCACTAAGCACTTATTACAGACTGATACTAACTCACTGTAACTCACACGCACTATCACTAGTTAACGACTGCTTATTACTACTGGCTTATTACTGACTAGTCCGGCCGAAAACGCTGTCCTTTTTATATAGGCAAGGTAGGTCGGGGTGGGGCATTTCTCGGAACAAGACCGAGAACCGCCTAGCCCCATCCAGACCGATCCAGTAGGCTCTACGGCATTCTATAATCCCTTCCGCTTAATCCCATTGTTTGCCTAATCCTCTCAGCCGGTCCTCCTTCCCGCTCTGACCGTAACAGTATTGTATTGTAACATGTGTGGAAAAATTGTTTAACGTGCTCTCGGTCAAATCATTAAGTAGTTAAGTCAATTTTTTCCAAAATGACTTTTTTGTACTTAAGGAGGCGAAAACGTATTATTTTCGTAGTGCATTAGTGGCTAAGCCGGCATTGGCTTGAAAAAGAGATATTTATTATATTATAACTCCATTTCAAGCCCCAATCTACAAGAATGACACGAATCAACACTCCTCGAATCCGGTGGGAGCGGAGTGGCTCAGAATGCTGAGTTGCCGTGACTAAGGTCCAGGGTTGAAATTGTGCACTTGGCGGACTTTTATTTAATCTGTTTGCAGCCGAAGATGGATCCTATGGGACCTAGGGCCCCCCTGGAGTTCATCCAGCCTCTATAAGGAGGGTACCCCAAAATAGAGGGAACAACTCGGGCGCTTGAGCATAATCCCCAAATCACCCTACACAACAGTTGTCCAAGAAACAGTAGAGTATCTTCACTTATTGAACACAAGACATTTCATAGGTTGTAGTTGATTAGTTTTTTTCAATCCTGTTAAGTCTCTCTGGAAAAAAATGACAACCACTTATTCACTGAGACTTACTGTTACAAAATGCTATTTTATATAAGATATTTCAAATTAATACTGAATTACCCTCACTTCTGATGAGCAGACACCCCTGGGGTATCACAAACGATGGACAATGTTCAATATACCATTCATGAAACATTAATTAGTAAGGACAGGATGATGAGTTTAGTAACTAGTAATACCCTGGTATAGTCAGTCTTGCTAATACAGCTTCATTATATTCGATCCCATAATTCCGTTGGGTGCAATACGTCGTCTTTGGAATAATTAATTATAATAATCATTTATCTAGAAAACCTGCACCACTACAACCCATGTAGGGTTTAGGGATCATTACATGGTAGAGACTGTATTGTTTCTGGACAAGGGTTGTGCTAGGAGGTTCTAGATCACGCTCAATCGCCTAATACCTCCTACTTTGGGTACCAACTTTATAGAGGCTGGTTGAGCTCCAGGAGGGTCCTAGTTGTTTTATTTTTTAATAGAGATGTTATTACATATTACTTTTTTAGTTTGTCACTTTCGACTGAATAATATAACGGGGTACCTCAGTGTGCAGAGCACTGAGTTGCTGAGCTGACAGTCCTGGTTAGTAAGTCCTGGCTGGGAGCTCACCCAGCCCCTTTAAAATAACTACCCTTGATTGGGGGAATGTAAGGACGGTTGAGCTCAGCCAATTCACTTCCCTGCACAACCGTTGGCTTAGAAACAGTACAGTCTATACCATGCATTGCATTGTATTGATTAATTGAATGATCCTTTCAAGAAATATATATCACATTTTTAAGTTATTATTTTGTTTTTCATTACATCGACATAGAACTGCGAAACTCCTGCAGTAACCTCGGAAACTATTTGAGTCTCGGCAAGAAGGGTGTAACCAAGATAAGGTATCACAGAAAAGCCTATAAGGACATCCTTATGTCCTGGCAAAGGATTTACCTATTGAACTCGTACCTCCATGCTATGTTTGTATTCCATATATGGTCGGGGCTGATAAAGATATTTCATGACGATAAAACCAATGCTTAGGTGTAAGAATGTCCCCATATTGTCCCATGGGCGTACACAGGCAATAGCAGGGGAAACCTGTAATCCCCTCCTAAAAGTGAAAAAAAAAGGAAAATGGTTTTTCACTTGTTTTTCTAAATTGGTTAAAATTGTAGACTATAATTAAAATTGAAGAAAACGATTTTTAAAAATTCGCCCAGATCGCTAGTCTGGAACTCTACCAATTGAGCTTTCCTAGCTCAATCAGGCTCGCTCCCCGGTAATGGCCATATCCTTTCTTTTCACTGATCCCATGTCCCCGCGGTCTCGCAATTTGCGATGTATACGAGGGGAAGAATGTTTTATTTTCAAATAAAAATATTTAAAAATTAATAAAATCAATAACTAATAACATAAAATAGATTTTTAAAAATGATGAGTCTAAAGCTACATGTACCTGTAAAAAAAAACTTCTACCTCATCATCCCAAAAAGGGCCTTGGATTCAGTGCTTGGTAGATACTGTACTGTTTCATGGACAAATGTTGTGTAGGGACGTGATTTGTCCTTCACGCTCAACCGCTAGATTTCCCCCTATTGTGGGTAAAAACTTTTTAGAGGCTGGGTCAGCCTCAGGAGGGTCCAAGACACCCTAGGATCCAATTCTAGCCGCTAACAGATTAAATAAAAGTCTCTCCAATATCAGAATTTGAACCCAGGACCTTAAGACGGGAACTCTGCGCTCTTCCACTTAGCTACTCCGGCCCCCTTTAGCTACCAAATCACGGTCCAATTTTTTGTAAGTTTATAGTTGCTATGGATTTGATCAGCAGTTCAAAACTCTACCAGTAAAACCTATAGAGGGGCTTGGGCTCAGTTAATGGCAGAGGCTGTACTGCATCTTGGACGATTGTGCGGAGAGGTGATTAGTCCTAGATCCTTCCGGAAGGATATTGACGTCTAGGAAAACCACAACGCGAATCCCGATTGAAGTACACTAGGTAGTACCATGACTCATACTCTGGGTAGTTGCATCCAGCAGTCTGACATGATGATTTCCTATTGATATGTTGTCTACAAAATCGATCTTTACGCAATTTTTATTTGTCAAAATAATGATGAGATGATGGTACTATTCCCTTTAACTAGCGTCTTATTAAATTTTATTATTATTTGGCTCTACGACCCTTGTATTCGAGTCTTGGCCTGCTCCAACATCGACCGCCAGTTTTCTCTATCAAGTGCTGCTACCCTCAAATTGCGGATATTCAATATGGTCCGGGCGTCCGAAGCTACGCTGTCCTCCCACCGAAGTCGTGGTCGGCCTGCTCTTCTCACACCATACATTCGCTCCCTGAGGACTTTGGCTGGGATTTCATCCTGCCCCATCCTAATCACATGTCCGGCCCACCTCAGTCTTGCTAACTTTATAAACTGTACTACATCAAGCTCCTTATAAAGTAGTCTCAGTTCGTTGTTGGGCCGGCGCCTCCACTCTCCATCCACCAAAACTGGACCTTATATTCTCCTAAGAACTCTCCTTTCAAATCTTATTAATTTTAAACAATCTAACTATCTACACCGAATAAGACTAATTTGACAGTAATCACTATTTATGGGTATATTTATAAGGCGTAGCTTAGCACCGAATTATTTTAATCGCTATAACGGCTTGGTATAGCTACCTACATATTTATGTTATTTCATGATATGTGCTGGTAGGTAAAATTATTTCTAACTTGTTCTAACAAAACCGAAAAAGCTCAAGTTTCTTATGATTCATCGAATTTCTCCCATTGAGTTTTCGCAAATTCAGTAAAAAACGTCCATATTCACTAGATGAACAACACAATCAAAAACTCTATAAACATTTTTTAAGGCACCTAGCTATCGAATCACACCATACACAACGACATGAATATTCCACTCGTAAACACATCAAAATTCTCTCGAACTTATTTTTTCTTACTCCCTGTTACCTGCACTTCCTATGAAAAGATTAAATAGACAATGGCCTAGATACCTGCTCAGAAACGAGTAGTTAGTTCAAAAAATTTATCTTGAATAATAATAGCTGATGTTATATATAAGGAAGAAAATAGTCCGGATGGAGGTAAAAAAATGCTCTTAGGCAGGGAAAACTGTTAATTGGAAAGCCAACGTTTGGACCCAGGTTGCAGATCTACTTCACAGCTGGGACGGAGTCAAAAGTCCATAAGTCGCTCTCCCTACTTATGAGCATTTTTTAGACCTCCACCCGTACCATTTTCTTCCTCTAAAAATTTGATATTTATAAGTTTTTTATTTTTGTCAAAGTACTTTTTATTTTTAATGCTGTATGTTTTCCCAATTTTATTGTAATATAGTTATTATATATATACAATTATTTTCCCAGGAGGTGGAGGTATGGTATCTGTAATGCGTTCTTTAGCTGAGAGCCTAGTCAGCTGGAGAGAACAGCAACCTCCATTCAGCAGCGTCGAGATCCTGGACAGCCTACTCAGCCAAGAAGTACAATGTAAGTCGTCTATAGTATCTTCTAAATATCTTTATGATATTTTTATAAGTAAACTTTAAATTATAAATATAATTGAACATGGAACAGAAAAATCTTAATTTAGATTCACCTATTTCATTTAATTATGCCTTAAAAAAACAAAAAAAAAAAAAAACCCTGTACCACTACCACCCGCGGGTCAAGGGTTCAGTACATGGTAGAGACTGTACTGTTTCTTGGACAACGGTTGTGCAGGGAGGTAATTTCTTCTATATCACGCTCAACCGCCAGTTTCTATCCCTTATTTTGGTTACCTTCTTTATAAGGCTGTGTGAGCCCCAGGGGGTCCTAGATCCCATGAGGTCCATCTCCGGCCCCTAACACATTAAATAAAAGTCTTGCCGTTAGAGGCATTTGAACCTAGGACCTTTGGCATGGCAACTCAGCGCTCTACCACTGAGCTACTCCGCTCCCTAAGAAATATCATACGAAAGGGTATAGTTTGATATGATGTTGATGAATTGTACATTCGAAGCCAATGTATCAATATAGTTATATTGATAATAATTTGCTAAATTGCTAAATATATAACCGTCTTGCTGATAGACGAACCGTATTTAAAGAAAAGAAGACCAGACTAGCCAGGTTCGAAGAGGTAGAAAATGACTTACAGGAGATAGAGATTACTTGATAGGATATTCAATAAGGTAATTGTCTCAGGACGAAATTAAATGCTCACTAAGATTTCAGGAAAAACTAATGCTGAAGACTAGAAAGAAATTGACGGTGTAAAGAAATGAGAAACAACGGCAACGTATGAAGGTAAACTGGACAAAGATCAAGATAAAGAGAGGACAGTTCAAATAAAGTGGTTCTTAGTAGGCCTAGAATAAAATAAAAACATTCTAAATAAATAAAATAAGATTTACAAAGAAGTGTTATGGAAAATAAAATGAGTATTTTTGAAAATGGACAGTGCATCATTACGAAAGGCTTTGACTAGGAGCTGTCTGATCTCTGATAAATCATCTCCCCGCACAACCGTTGTCCTGGAAACAGTACTGTAAAGAAACCAAGACCCTTGGGGATTGAATTGGAACAGGTTTTTGGTACTTGTTTATTAGCCGGCCAGCAGGGACTGTTATCCTACATTGTTTATAAGAGATTTATAAGAGTTATCCACAACTTTGATAAGAGTGTTCCAATGTTCCATTTATATGAGTAACTATCTCAATACTCATGTAAATAGAAATAGAACGGATATGATGTGAATATGAAAATATAGTAACAACAAACTTTTATTTCACAAGATTTTTTTTTTTTTCTAAGACAAAATAGCTTAATACTGTTTAAAATAGCAAGGAAGGGGTGGCTGTTAATATTGTTTAATTTAAATTTCTTTACTAATTTAGTGTTTTTTTGTTATTCATTATTTTTTATTGACTATTTAAAATTAACAGATTTAAGGAACGTTTAATAACAAACAAACAAAATTTACAAGGCAAATACAATATGAAAGACAATTTAATAACGCACACAGAAATAACTCAAATGAGACGAGTGATATAAAGAGGTTACAGGAAAGATGATAGGATAAGGAGGAAGATTTCGTGCAGACCGACTAATACACAAGTACCCAGTTGTTTTTTTTTCACAGAATGTTCTTTATTAAAATAAAAAAATAACAGAGGCTTCGCACCAATACCATGCATCCTACCAATCATTATCAGTACATCTGGCATTGCAAGAAGACTAAGGTTAAATTTTAAACTTGACAACCACGACTACCTTTCCACGCGGCCATTGGTGCTCTCAAACGGCGGAAACCCCTGAATTATAAATAACAAAGCACAATCGTTGCCACTATTGAGGTCTTATCGATCCAAAAGAGAATCGAAAGAATCGATTATTGTTATTGTTGCAGTAAGTATCCGTGAGATTTCGACATTTGCGATAACATAGAGAACCGTCGCGACTAAACTTCGATAACTATCTTGTAGAAAGTTGTTCTAGTATTGGAACAGTAACAATAACTAGTCGTATGTTTATTATTGTTGAATTGTATTGTTCAAACCTAAAACGACCCTCTAAAGTTCCCCAAAATAATCTATTTATAATCATCATAATGGATAATGAAAATAAACATTACAAAATCGAGTCACGTCAACTTCTCTTTAAGGAAAACTTTGTAGCTACCAAAATTGACGACAATGTTATATATGACTATTTCGGACAATGCCTGGTCAAAGGACTAACGTGGACGGCTATAAAAAAACTACCACAAATAGACCTTCATTAAAGTTACGAAACAAACGACTAATCTGCTCTACGAGTACAACACTAAGATCTATTTGGACATGTGGACATATACATAGGATAGAAAAACAACCTCAAAGCATAGGAAAATTGTTTTTTTTGTTTGTTTATTTAATGTCACTTTATGGCCACTCGGACGATGCTACAGTGGTCTTCAATTATGCCTATCCAAGCCTTATTAGGTTATGGATCATTAATGAGTACCTATCATTGTCCTAGAAATCTCTTCCATGTGCTAAACCCAAGACACTTCAAGGTTTATAGTGGTAGAGTTTTTTTTTTAACAAGAATGATTCCGATTACTTCATTTGGTCATTTATATATACTTATGATTCTCTGCGATCCACGTATATACGACCTAAAAAAGTCCCTAAACAGAAAAACTTTCTATTTAAATAAAATTGATACAGCTATTTTTTTTTAAATCTCATTGCTGTTGCAGAAGCCTTACGAAGCACAAAACGAAACTGACGATTCAAATGAAATCCCTTCCACTCCTCCTCACTGTAGTCAAATAATAGATCGCACGGGAGGTCAAATGTACGGATTCACCCTCTTTCAAGGGCACCGGCCATTATTTACTAAAACATAATAAATATTATTCAAATTTGCATGTCTTATCTGGAAAATCTGGCGGTTGAGCGTGATTTAGTACAAATCACCTCCCTGCAGAACCGTTGTCCACGAAACTGTAGTCTCTACCATGTACTGAACCCATAAGTTGTAGTGCTACAGTTTTTTTTTTTTTTACAGGATGCAAATATATAAAAAATATTTTTCCAACAATGGCGTACGGTTGTCATGTTAAGAATATAAAAAAAAATTGTTTATTCCGATCACCCAGGGTTATACCAACGACCACCTGTCCTATTGGATGCAAACTATGCATATGATAGTCACGGCACAGCCAGTGGGTATGAATAATAGTCGATAATTGGCTATCTAGTTAAAAAAAAATCTATTCAAATAAAAAATAAAACTGAGCTACCATGAATAAGATATTGGGTCTAGATCAATGTAGAACTAACAGCGTTTGAATGGGTGTTTATCATGAAAAGATTGCTATCGGATTCGGGCTAAATCAGCAACAAATGAGACATTAACGTTATTATGGAAGATTTTATTCGTAACAAAGTAAGGATCATAGAGGATTTTAAGACGGATTTTGGAATTTTAAGGATTGCATACGAGAGGAATTCGATGGGTTAGTGGAGCCCACAAAGCTCAGCTCCATATGTCCAAATATGTCTTATAATAGTCATGTGTGTGAGTCTTTTTTTAATTAATTGGAAGCTTAGAGCATTCTTCTATTGAGTGTTAATGTAGCCTGAAAAGGCAGCAAGCTTAAAATACTGTTAATACAAATAGAAAAATCATTGAGGGATATAGATAGAAGTAAAACATTTAATTGAGCGCAGTAACATGTTGTTTCAAGACAATCAACTATAAGAGGAAGAGGAAGTTGGCAAAGTTTCAATGCATAATTACTCGCTTCGCCTTGCTCCTTTATAGTAGTGCCAACCTCTTCCAACAACAAATCAATCCCTTATATCGATCTCGAACTTTAATCGATCCTTTGTCCAGTCTTTGCAACTGGCTATTGACGATTATGGTTAACACTATATCAGTATAATACAGTTATACAGTAGTAAATAAACTATAAAGTTATACCCTTTTCGGGTTCTAAAAGGCGATGGATAATCGAAAAAGTATCAAAAGACAGGAAAAATCACCGATAAGTGATATAAGTGATCGATTCCTAAAATCATAATACGACTTAAATAAAAATGGCGGACAAACTGGGAGGTTTCAAAATATTGATGGTAGTGAGTGGATCGAAACGAATTTGTATTTTGTAAACTTAAACGCAGACCTACAATTTCTTAAATGGGTATCTGTTCCGCAGGTTGTCGCTTCGGGTTGAGTTATAACAAGTTTTAACTGTTTGTTCGTTTCATTTTTAATATTTTCCAAAAATACGAGTTATTGTGGGCTTTAGTATGAAAAGAGAGTAAAATTGTGAGTAATGAGTAGAGTTCGGTAATTATTTCATCTATAAATAATAGTTTCAACGAACTTTCGGAGTTACGCCCCATTACCTAACCATGGGTAACCATTTTTAAAGTAGATTAAATTTGCTACAATTTGAATCCAATAGCAGCTCTGTAGGTGTAATAGATTATGAGTTACGCCCCTTTGAAAATTGGTCTTTTATTACGAAAAAGTACACATTTTAAGTTTTGGCCGACTTTCGGGAGGAACACCGGCCGAAGGAGTGATCCTGCGATGAAAGTCAAGTGAAACACTTCTCTTGTTAATTAAAAAAAGGAAAATCGGGGAAAATGGGTTTTTTAAGAAAATAACCTTGTACGCCACAAATCGATCTAAAACAGTTTGTTTATTGTAAAGTATAAATATTTACTTGTAAATTACCTACACAAAAAATTATGATAGTACTAGTAGGTACTACTATGCAGGGGGGGGGGGAGCCACCCGGTCTCCCCGAGGTTTTTCGGCCACCAAAAGTTTTCCCATGCGTTTTTTCGGTTGCAAACTTGCATTTTAACTACTCTGATATTCCCTTACAAAATATCAAAAATGAAGCTCTCTTAAATTTATTGGGACCTAAAGCCCTTTTTTGGTACCTGGCCTAAATGAACAATAGGTTTGTTTATTTATTTAACGTAACCTTATGCTACAATGGCAATCCTAAATTTGCCTATCCAGCTATAAATACGAGTACCTGACTGCGCAGAAGCTCGAGACTACCATTTTACGTCCCCTTCAAAGTACGGCATAACCAAGGACATTTTGCCCTCCCTTTTGGATTAATGAAAAAAAGGTTAAATAAATGAAAACCAATAATTTATGACAAATTAAAAGTAACAAAAGTGAAATGTAACCAACGAAGACAGTACAATTGCATGAAACATAATTTTTATTTCATTCAATTACTTTAATGAACTTAATATGTTTACAATTAATAACAATTACATTGAAACTGCTATGAAACGAAGGTCGTTCAAGATATGGTCAATTTAAAAATATAACAATAACATGTTATTTCAAGTATAGGAAAGAAAATGGAAAAAAATACCAAACAAAAACGATAAAAATAATGTTTCAGTTTTCCCAACTTATATACTAATATATATATATATAAAACTGTAACACTACAGTCCATGAATTGTGTAGTGACTGTATTCCTTATACTTGTAGATCAACGGCTCAGCAGGGAGATTTGCCAAAGATCACGCTCAACCGTAAGGTTTTTCTCCCATTTAAGGGTTCCCAGGTGAGTCCTAGGACGTTCTGCAGATCCCACAGAATTTAACAGTTAACAGATTGTATGGTGTAGTTAGCAGATTAAATAATTTATCTCTGAGCCAGATTTAAACCGGCACTTCGCACTTTCCTTCAGGGTAGCAACTTTGCACTTTTCACACTGATATGTATACCACTTGTATGTATACTAATGCACAATAGAATATTTAAATGCCAATGTCATAAAAGGGAATAACTATTATTAAAAAAAAAAAAGATTGGAGAAACTAAATCGTGCAGTGTGAGAAATTGAATAATGTAAGGAGTTCACATTTAGGAGTGAAATTAGTGTACAAATCTTTGAACGCTTTCCAACCACGTTCTACAATACTTACAACGTTAATTTCGTTTTATTATTGTTGTTTTTCCACGCCACGACCGGAAAATATATACAAATAGAAGTTGACAAGAAGGAAACGAAGAGAGCTAGGATGTGGGTAAGGTGGACGACCTGCGTCACAGCAGTCGGCCAATGTTTACACCGCGAGAATCGAACAACCGCACCAAAGAAAAATATTTATCTTCCAAGTACATCGCGGTTCCGTGGCCCATGTCACGCACGGCCTCTCGTATCAATGTTGACAAATTAACAGGAAAAATATCCCTGTTTATATCGTCTTCATCAAAACTTTTAAATAAGACAAAATCTCCTTTCTACATGGCGAATTCAAGAGCATTTTACATCCAATAATTATCTAATTTAGCCAAGATGGAGAGCGTTGAGTGCAGGATAAAACGTATTTTCTAAGAAGGTAGCATCTTGGATCTAAAACGCTAAAACCGACAAAGCCCAATTTCATTCAAGGGTTTCTTGAGTAACACACTCTTTCTTGTAGTGTGATCTTCTTTTATCCATTCAAAGAGGTTATACTAAAATTTTAAAAAGAAAATTAAACTGAAATATAATTGAAATATATATGTATATATTTTTTACTTATGTTTTCAATGTTTCTCTATAAAGTAAAGGGTAAATTTTAATTAGTAATTAAAATAAATAAATAGTACTTGATCGGACTCCCTTGCATGTAATGCACCTGCTCTAAAAATGAATTCTTACACCGAGAAAATAGCACGAACTATGTTTTATGAAGTTTGTCCCCTAACTGTTCTTATATATAAAGTAAATCCTTGAGAAAAATTAGGGGAAACATTCATGAAGAAAATATACTGCACTGTTTCTTGGTCATCAGTTGTGCTGAGAGGTGATTTGTCCGAGATCGATTCAACTTAAAGCTTTTTCCACATTTAAGGGTACCCACTTTATAGAGGCTGCGCGAGCCCCAAGGAGGGTCTGTACATCCCTAAGTTTCTATTATCAGCTCTTAAAGATTAAATAAAATCTGCTACAGCCGGATTTGAACTCGGACACTTCGGCATGGATACTCCGCTCTCTAAATCAGGCAAAGATCTAACAGTACATTGAATTCACACAAGCTATTTCCGTATGTTTTTTAATTTATTTTTTAATAACTATCTATACAACCCCCCGAACAGTTTAGTGCTTCCGTTAGTTAAATTAATTGTTTCCAGAGTTAAAGAAAAATAAAAGTAATTTTTCTCTTAAGAAAACTCGTTTAAGTGGGTTTTCGTCCGTTTTGAAGGTTAGGTATGATGTAATGTACTTATCACAAAAATGTCGTAATGTATAGTATTAGGAACCTGTCGATACATTTTTTTAATAAGAATAGAAAAATATTATATTATAGATATACATATTTTTTTTTTTACACGAATCGGCCAGCAAAGACCACTTACTTTTTGATTCTTTCTCACTTACTAAACTACTTGTAATAATTAATTAAATGTAATTATTTTACACTCTAAGGCATGATTGCTTACAACACCTGTATTCTTATTCTAAAGGGACTTGTCCCAGAATAAATAAAGACATTATTATTATTATTATTATTATACATATATATATATATATATATATATATATATATATATATATATATATATATATTAATTATAGCATCGTTCATGAAAAACATATATGAGGGTAGATCCCCAATATTACAGGAAGAGTTTGATCGGGGTACAAACTTTAGTATATTTTGACAATGCAAACATTATATAAAAACTTTTATTTATTTATTTTTTGTCTTATATATATATACGTATGTATGTATGTAAATGTATATTTAAAACCTACTACAATAATACTATTAAGTAATACAGGCATATTAGGAACAAAAATAAGTTAAACATCTCCCACGCGCGTACCTTTCCAACCTTGAAATGATAAGAAAAATAGTATTTACGAAATACTTGTCATTTTAGGTAGTAAATAAAATTTCATTTATGATATTGCTAAAATTTCTATCAATAAAATAAATAATTACAAGTATAAAAGAGTAAATAAAATGCCTGAAGTGGACACACACCACATCCTTTTACACTTGTTACATCATGGTACCTCGATTATTCCTACGTACTTAGTACACGGAAACAGAGAATCTATTTAAAAATATAACGCTAAATCATTTTATTATTCCACCTTACTTGTAAAATAAAAATTTACACTGTGATCACTAAAAACTTATTTATATAATAGAGAGAATTTTCAGTCAAATCTTAGTGGAATCATGAGGCAAAGATGGGCCAAGAAGAAAGAACTGAAAAAAAAACTCTGCATCATAGTCGCGTAGACCTTCAGGGGCTGGTCGCATCAAATAAATAATGATAGGGGAATTTTAAATTGCAAATTAATATTTCTTTATATTAATGTATGATTCAGATTTCATTGTAGAAACATCAGTGACATATGCCTAAGAGTTAGTACTCCACTCTCTTTTATTGCCCGGGGATAGTTTGCACATTCGTTCATTGGGAGCAGCTGAATCGTGACTGCGATATAAAACGATCTTGGAATTGTTGTTTTTAACACCTTTATTTTATTTCAACTATTTTTAAGTAATTCAAGTAGATTTGAGGTCAGATTCCCGTGGACAGAATAATAACAGAAGAAGAAAAGTGAAATACCTTTCGGGCTTGGAGAAAAATAATTCTAAATAATGCTGGGAGAAATAATTTTGGAATAAGAGGTGTGGTGTCTCCGTTGCGGTTCGTCCTGTTTTACAACTGTTTATGGCCAATATATACTTTTTGTTATAATGAAGAGATTTATTAGTAAATTGGTTTATTGATTTAATATAAGAATCAATAGAGCATCATAAAGATATAATATAAATAATACGTAAGATACATTATTAATCATAAAAGGAAGAGGGTTTCTAGGACACGCGGAAGGAGCCCCGTGGCATACCAATAGGGAGGATAGTAGTGCCTTAGCATAAATGGGCAACTCGCTCCCAAGGCTGTTTTAATTGTTTTCAATCACCTCCTTATGTAATGTACTCCATTTTTATATTAATTCCATAAGTGTGTTATTGTGTTTCCAAGATTAAAATCAATGATATTTCAGCAATCGATCAAAATGACTGTGATAAGAATCAAGAATGAATTGTTTAAAAACAAAACAAGAACGTACGTAGTAAGGTCCAAAAGTTTGCTGCCTGGGATAGAAGTAAAGGTGAAAGAAAAAAAACTGGCCTTACTGTTTTTCAATATATTCTCATCTAAGTTCAACACACTTAATACCACGCTTTGGCAACATTTCTATACCATGAAAAAAATAATTTTCTTCTTTGTTAAAAAAATGTTTTTCCACTGCTGCTTGGAGCTCTTCGTCGGTGTTGAATCGCCTAAATTCATTGCAGCAGTGAACTCGTTCCTGATTTTGAGCAGCTGAAAGAATTTTTGGAACCCATCTTGCGCTAACCTTGTTCATATGCAAATGTTCTTTGATGATCCTCAAAACACTTGTTTTTGAAAGCCCCAACCTCGCTGCTATTTCCTTGGTTTTCAGTCACCGGTCAGACAGCAATTCAGAGATTCTACAAGTTGGATTGTTTCAGAAGTGATAGCTTCCAATGGGCGACCAGAACGCGGGTCATCTTCTAGACGTTCTCTCCCTAACTTAAATAATTTTGCCCATTCTTTCACTGTGGAATACGAGGGGGAGGACTGCCCGTATACACAATCCAAGCGCTCTTTAATTTGCGCAGGAGTAAGACCCTCTTTAGAAAATAATTTAATAGCCGCACGGTACTCGAGTTTGAACATTGTAAAAATGGGAACTTTCCTTCAAGGCTGGACACTGACTGACAGGACTGAGGAAGTGTGGGCGATGGGTATGGAGCGAGCAGGCATGGACTTCCAATAGGCGTCCCGGCACATTTGAAGGAGGGGAAGCAGGACAGCCCGGAAACTTATGGACCTTACTACGTATCACGACAACCGACGAAGGGTTTTGGATTCAGTAACATTGTAGAGACTGTACTTTTGGTAATCCAGCAGCTGTACAGGGTTGTGACATGGCCTAAATTACACCCAACCTTTCTCCCAATGAGTGGTACCCAATTTGTAGAGGATAGTTGAGCCTCAAGAGACTCTGGAGATTACTCACATCGAAGATACAAAAATATAAATGAAAAAATGCAGGGGGCAGTCAATGTAAATTTATTCTATTGATAGCCGAAGTTTCGGCCTGATACGTACTGAAGTCTTAACCAATAGGTCGATCTTGTTACATATCCATTTACTTATAAGTATCAGAAATGAGTAAAATCAAG
The DNA here is from genome assembly GCA_964056705.1 of Troilus luridus. NCBI lineage: Eukaryota > Metazoa > Arthropoda > Insecta > Hemiptera > Pentatomidae > Troilus > Troilus luridus. The sequence goes on along the minus strand of OZ057414.1, from coordinate 110,271,882 downwards.
AATCTACCTTTGGCCTAATGCCCCGATCCTCATGATTAATATCTAAAGCGGTTGTATGTGCTTAAACTTTGCGTATGATTCCTAACAGAAACAGTAATGGGGAGCGGGGTACTTCAGTCTATAGGGTGTGAAGTTATTAAGACGTTAAGCGTTAAGCTGTTAAGTAAGAATCCGTTATTGTTGTGGGATCTGAAGACCTTCCAAGGGTTCGCCCAAACTCTATCTTTACAGGAACCATTAATTGGGCAAAAACCCTCAAATCAACTACTTGCGCAACCGTTCTCTTTAGATACAGTACAGTCAGTAGGCTACAGTGGTACAAGGTTTTTTTTCTAGAAAAAGTAACTGTTTTTTATTTCTCCTCCAATATTAAAGGGTCGTCTAAAAGTGACATACAATCAATTTAAAGTTGAAACTGAAAAAAAGATAAATGTGCTTATGAATGTTGTCTACAAGTGGCAGTAAACTTGATATTGACCGTAGTTACTATCAACTATCGAATCTGATCGTACAGTAGCCTTGTAGCACCACCGTGGTTGCCCGGTTACAGTTCCAACAATACGTAATTGTCGTGTAACTGAACCTTAATAGCACTAACGGGAGAAGTGCTTCCTAAATATCTTATAAGGACACTTTTCCTCAGCCGGATCTAAAGATATCTATCCTGATGCATGTCATATCCATCCTTAAGAATTAATCAGAGGTCACTGAATACTAATTAATTGATGAACTGGGCAATGAAATCACGTGTGTATATTTCATCATATAAATGTGGTCTTATAATATAATGTGACTCAAGGGGAATTGACAGAAATGGGGGGGGGATCTTCGTGCCTGACTGATGTCATTAATCCGAAAGATCTTAGCAAAATTTGAAAAAAATATGAGAAGAAACAGTATAAAAGACAAATTATAAAATGAAAAAAAAAAAAAAATAAAAAAGACAATAGAGTAAATAAAAGAAACTTATCACTTTCTCTTGAAAGAAACCCACATCTCTGAGAAGACGACCTTTTTGTCGGTTTTGAGCGGTACAATACGTTTTTCAACTTTTATAATAGTTTCGTGAAATACGTTTTTTGGCAATATTCCGCAGGTTGTCACTTCGAGTTGATTCATGAAAGTTTTAATGTTTCATTCGTTTCGGTTATATTTTCCAAAAATACAAGTAATCATGAGCTTTAATATGGAAACGGGAATGCATAATTATGAGAAATGAGTATACTTCAGTAATTATTTCATGTAGAAATTCACGTTTCATACATATATCATCTATACTTCAAAATTTTTAAACTTTTATTTCTTGAAGAAACCAATTACCGAAATCTTCTCATTACCCATAATTGCATTCTCGTTTCCATACTAAAGCTTACGATAACTTCTAATTTTGGAAAATATTAAAAATGAAACATATAAACAATTACAACATGTAACTCAACATGACGCAACAACCTGCGGAATCGATACCATACAAAGCTGTAAATTTCAATATACGAGTTGTTTTGAAACGCAAGAACACATTCACTTTTTAATTGACAACATTCTCCTCAGTGAACACCCGTCTTCAACGGACAGCACTTAAACCATAGGTTGTCCCCCGTAGAGTTTTCCCTTCACAAATTATATCTCCTCTTTGTGGCATATGGCATAGAGGAGTCCCATAGGAGGAGCCATTCTTACAAGTCCCGTCACATCTTCAGACACTTCCAGCTGATCTTTGTAGACCGGTCCATCTTGTTATGCAAAACACTTTACGAAGGAACTTCATTTCCGTTCATGTTATCCAGTTGATTCGTTTGTCAAGCATGACTCGACTTTCACTACCATAGGTAAACGTTGGGAAATAGACTGATTTGTATATCAGTAGCTTCTTCCTCTCTTTATCCACTTTTCAGTAGCCATTTAACGTCACTTTTTATGCTGCTATGGCTAATCGGGCGATGTAGGCTTAAAAGGATAGGGATCTTTAACTAGTACCTGAGCATTGTAGAGGCTGAGGACCCCCGTTTTACGTCCGTTCCGAAGGACGGCATAACCAAAGATCTTTTACTCCCTTTTAAAAATTCCTAGGGCTACGAACCCGCAATCTAGGGCATAGTAGGCTGGTATGCTAACCACTACAGCACAGGCCGTCCTATTACATTTTCATTATTGATTCTATTGCCAACTTCTTTATCTATTTTACCAGAGCTGCTGCTGATGGTTCCGTAGGTAGGGAAACTGGCCCACTACTTAGATCAAACACATCAGGCCCATCTTCATATTCATTACGACGGGATGAGCATTCCGTCTTCCAAATAATGTTTGTTGATATTTTCCTCTTGCATATTTTATTGATCGAATCCATAAAACGTATGAATAGTAGAAGGCTAAAAGTAACACATTGCCTGACTCCTTCATCCACTTGAAATACGAATCTTTCTCCTATTGTACCGCTGAATGTATAAACATATACGTATTAAATTTTTTAATGCAACACGCTTGTAAATATTAAAAAACTTTTCTGCAAATTTTCTTCTGAAACGGAAAACCTATTCGATTCTTGGTTATCCAGAAAAAACTATGAACTACCTAATATATAATGTGATCTATATATATATTATTAAAATCGATTCGGGATCCACCGAGGTTCCAGAACGGGATAAGAGAACTCCAAAGGTCGAGAGCGGAGAAAGTTGTCCAAGAACAGGAAGCTTTCCCTTTCGGTTATAGTTCTCCCGTAACCAGCCGACGTAACCTCCTCCAAGGGCGTCCGCTCGCCAACGGGTGTTCGTCTCCTCCACATATATTATAATATATAACTAAAGTAAGAAATATGTAAATTAAAAAGAAAAATATCATTAATATGCTCTGCTAATATTGCCTTCCCAACATGCCTTATAAATTGAAAATAGCATGCGAAGAAAAATGTTTAAGTATGCGCAGTACGCCATTAGGAGTGAAAAATTGTACTGCGCATGCTCATTTGACAAGATGCTCGAATAAACCTGATAAATTAAAAAAAAAAAAGCCTGTACCACTACAACCCATGATCCCTATTTATTCTAAGGTTCAGTACGTGGTAGAGACAGTACTGTTTCATGGACAACGGGCGTGCAGGGAGGTGATTTGTCTCAGATCACGCCTAACCGCCAGGTATTCTCCCAATTAACGTTAGAAACTTTATGCAGGATGGTCGAGCCCCAGTAGGGTCTCCAAATCCCAACTCCAGCAGTTAACAGAATAAATAAGTCATCTCCCATAGCTGGATTTAAACCTGGGACCTTCGGCACAGCACCTCTACCAGTGAGCTACTCCGTTCCCCTTAAATAAATAAAATTAAAACCTGTGTTTACGACATCAAGTATGTTAAATTATGTAAATCATTGCATACGACGTATTACGGAATCCTCAACAATTATAAAGTAAGAGAAAATATAGATAATAAAATAGTCCTAAAAATACAATTAATAAAATTAAAATAAATATTTTGTTTAAGGTCTTCGGCAAAATTATTCCAAAACGTTTTACATTACATTTTCGCTCTATCATTATAAATGATCTTTAACTGATAATAATTCCGAAACAAAAAAATGGAGGATTCTAATTCTAAGGATAATTTTGTCTAGGAGAAACGCCGCGAATAAATCTGACTAAATCACTCTCTTGCAAAATCGTTGCCCTAGAAAGAGTTACTTTCTTACTAAGAAATGAATCCAAAGTTATTGTGTTACAGATTAATGTCTGTGAAGTCTGTGTTCATCATGTTCGATGTTTGAGAGACTTTAAGCTTTGTTTACAGAATGTCTCAACAATATCTAACAAGATACAGATGCACAGTAATAAAAACATCTCTTTCTCACATGCCATTTAGGAACCACATAATACCACATTCTAAACAGCAATTGAATAATGTCATTAATCGCGTTTTCATCAATATTTTTTTCAGAAAAAGATCCTATAGAGAAATTGACTCCTTCTAAATAAAAATCTACTTTTAGTAAAACTATAACAGATTTTATTTTAAACAGTGCCTACTTAAGGAATTAAGGACATTTAAACAATAGATTTCGAGACCAGGATATGAGCACTAGATACGACAGCGTTTGAGAACATAATGGATGATCCTTAAGGAGCAGTTCACCAATCTCATCCATCTCATCTTCCGCTCTTCTGTAGAGCCCCTGATATACTAAGCTGTTCTAGTAAAAAATTAAAGGGAGAGGACAGGCCCTTATATAGGAACTTAAATTCTGGCGTATATTTAAAGCATAATTAAAATATCTACCACCACTCATGAAAAGTATCTGATTCACCAAAACCTGTTGCGAAAGGATGCAATCACCATATATATCAACCGAATAAGGTTTTAATTTTTTTGAGCCTGGGTTAGCACCAGCAAGGTCTCCCAATGCCATGGTCGACCCACGAATCATATAACATAATGAACAACTAGTTCTCTCAGCAGAACTCGAACCTGAGCCTGATAAATAGGACCGCAGTTCATAAACTGTCAATGAACAACTCCGTTTCTTTAATGTGAAGAAGGTATAAAGAAGAAAATAATAAAAAGATATAACATTACGACCCATAATTGGCTATTGGGTACATGGTAGGAACTGTTCGTGCAGGGAGGTGATTAACCCCAGATCATGGTTGACCGCCAGGACTTTTCCACAATCACCTCCACTTTATTGAGCCTGAGTAAGCCCCAAGAAGGTCTGCAGATCCTACTATGCCTAAAAATAATCGATAGAATAATCAGGGTGCAAACAACGCAAATTTATTATTTTCGGTTACTTTAAGTCTGAAATTTCTGTGTTAAAACTTTTTCTATGAGAATATTTTTTCTTAGTCGGCTGTGAGAATAATTCTGATAATTTTATCTAATCCTCAAGGACCAATCAAGGGGCACTTAATATTAATTATAATTAGAACTGAACAATGAAACCACGAGTGTATATTTCATCCTGTTTGTGCAAGGTTGTAAGTTGTAATACATTTTATATTATAACATTGAATAAACAACTGTACCATAACAACTCATCAAGGGTAATTCATTCATTACACTGTACTTTATATAAAGCAACAATTGTTGAATTATCCAGTCAACTATTTTCCACTCAAACAATTGTTGAAATTGGTATTTTAAAGTTCTAATTCATACTAAGCCGCTAGGTTTTCCACAATTAAAGGTACAGACACACTGTATAGGCCCTCGATGAGCCCAAGGAGGATCACCAAATGGAACTATTTTACGAATCACAATGAAGGAATGATAGACTGGTGTCATCTTCTACGAGGTTCTTGAACACTAGAGGAAAATAATAATTAGCCTTATTTAATGCGACCACCCAACATGTACTGCTTTGCCGTTATTTACGTCACTACTTTGAGAACATCTGGCAATTCCAAACCAGCTGCTGCGTAATAATGCAGGAAGAGTTTTCAGTGCAACCGGTACATCTTTATAAAAATATATAGATGAATCCTGTGGATCTACAGACCATCTAAGGGCTCACCCACCTCAATAAAGCTCTTTTTGGGGGGAAATTATAGGGGAAATAGTGGTTAAGTCGAATTTTCGAAATCTCTAAAATGAGTTTCTTGTATTTAGGGAAGCGGAATTGTGTACTTCTCGTAATTAATAAGGGGCTAAGCTAGGCATAGGCTTAGAAAGGGATATCTCTTATATTAAAACTACAACCTCAATATATACTTTTATTGTTAACTTATATATAGTTATATAAGTTAACAATATAACTCTCAATATACTTAACTTTCTCTGGACAAAATTCGACTTAACCACTTTTCACCGGGGCTATAGATATACAAATAATATTCCAATTTCGATACAATGCGTGGGTGGTTAAGTGAAAAACACGTATCGAGTGGCTAAGATTATATAGATGATAAAATTCCTCGAAAAATAACAAAAACGTATACATTGATAAAGAAAATGTTATTTACTAACCGAATTAGAGTATTGGGTCAAGTAATTACGAGATTAAAATATTGATCGATCATTTTTTTTTCTTTCTAAAACCACAAATTCCTCAATAAACTCTAAATATAATCAAACCCAAATCAATAATAACCCGTTTTTCTAAATAATTGTATTACTTATCTTTCTCTTACTACATTTTTTTTTTAATTTATAAATTACTATAAAACTTTACAAGCTCGGTATCAAAAAAAGCCTTGGAGTAAGATTGTGTGGTAAAGAAAATGAAAGCAATAAAAACAAGAAAATAAAGAAATCACAGCAAAACACAATAAGTAAATTCTTTTCAGTTAGTTGAAAAATAAATAATGAAAGGAAATCAGCATAACATAAAAAAGTACACAAGAAAATTTAATAGTTAAGGTACAGTTAAGGCTTTTTACTCGACAGTAGATTGTGTGTATTATAATGTTCAAGAGCAGCAGAAGTCTGTTGCTGCGATTGTTTACACGCTGAAAAAGTCAAGTTACACTACCATGATAGTCAGATCTATCAAGCAGCATAGAAGTTGTACAACAGTGTAGAATGTCATTTAGATATTAAAGAAGACCATCGAATTACAAGTGGAAAACAACGAGAGAAAAAATAAAATACAAAGTTATTGCCTAACTGAAATCTGATACATATCGATCATAAAAAAAAACAAAAAAAACAATAATAAAAACAAATTGATAAAAAGTTCTAATGAAGTATAGCTGTCAGAATGTTTGTTTATAATTATTCGTTTAACGTCATTTAATGCTGCTATGGCTAATCGGACGATGCTGCAGTGGGGGCTTTAAATTTTGCCTATCCAGGTTTAATTAGGATAGGGATCTTTAACGAGTACCTCACATCACAAATGCTCAGGGCCTCCATTTTACGTCCCTGTCAGAAGGAAAGCGTAACCATGAATATGTTACTACCTGTCAAAAATCTTAAGGCCACCTAATGTTCAGCGAAACAGCTATCTTGGGCATGGAAGGTTGTCATGCCAACCATTAAACCACATGTGACCCCCGAAAATGATAGTTAAATAAGCATGATGAGCTTTGGGGCTCCACTCCCAAACCAACGTATTCCTCTCGGGCCCATACCCACAATCCAATATTCTTGGTGAAATCATCAATGCTTCTTACTTTTTTACGAGTAAGATCATTCAAAATCATAATAATATTATAGTAATAATAAATATTTCTTTAAGAATATTATACAAATGTCATTTATCACATATTGTATCTGTGCTCTTCTTTTGAAAATCTCTATTTAAGGATTCGCATAGGTGCGTGAATGGAGATCTCTCTGTAGATCCCTGCCCCAGAGACATTTCAGTCTTGTTGGATTCTGTGGTAATGTTTGTACCAGTAAGTTTGGGTGTCCAGCAGGTGAGTCATGAAATTTAATTATTGTGTCAGTCACGAATAGTGTGTCCAAGACAATCATCCATAATGACCTCAATGTTCCATTTGTTGCGGATTTGGCCCAAACCCGTTACCTACCCTGTAAGTGTTATGTGAGGGATAATCGATTCAAAACAATTAATAAACAGTCCTTTTCAACTGTTGAATATTTTATACTGCGATTTATAGAAAATAACATACGACAATCAATCATCTGGTAATAAACACATTTATAAATAAATACACATTAAAAGTAATTTAGGAGTTCTCTGGGACTTAACTAGATAGCTGGGATTTTAAAGGTTAGATGGGAAGGGCTATGTCAAAAGTTATGCATGTAGATATAAATAGATTAAATTACCCAAAAATCTTTATGGCGACGGTTACGTTTTAGTTTTGTCAACCTTACAACTACACTATAATTATTTAAGTATCTTATTGCTTGAGAGACACGACAAAAATTATTTGTTTACAATAAAGAGTCCCACTGCCTGTTGGATCGCAGTCACGTATTTTACTTAAAAAGAACATGACCACTCTTCCTGAACGACTCGCTCAAAATAAACATCAGCAAATAATGTTTTGTTTACTTTCCTTATTCACTTTCACTTGACAATCTCGAACACGAATATAGATCATAGTGTTAATTTTTTATAGATAAAAACTAAGTTCCGCATTTTGTCCTTCGAGTTGTCACAAGTTTTAACTTTTTACTGGTTTCCTTTTCAATATAATATATAAATACATATAATCATGAGTTTTAGTATACTTAATACTTAATAGTTAGTAATAAAATTATTTTTATTTTCGAGAATAATATTGAAAAGGAAACGAATAAAAAGTTAACACTTGTTGTGACAACTCGAAGTGACAATCTATGGAACAAATACCAAATTTATAATAAAATATACCTAAAACGGAAAGTGTACCCAGCACAATACAGTTGCAATTCGATTATATAAAATCCGAATAGACCGGATCAAACAGCTCTCTTTACACATTTCAAAAACATACATTCATATTTGATAAACTTAAAAGAAACGAAAGAAAAAGATTTAAACGCAGCATAAAAGAAATTATTACAAAAGAATCGCGCTGTAAACAAAAAATCGAATAAGCCAGGCCTAATTCGTGTTATTCAAATTTAATACTCTTATCAATATACAACTAAAAATCAACACTAAGGATTCGATATTAATAATCAATAAAAAAAATACTTTCCGATCCTAATTCAAGCCATTTGAAATACAACATAAAACAAAATTTAAACGTTACAGATTTCAACTCATCAAATACATGAACCTTGCAGGTTGTTAATATTGCACCATATTGATTGATTGGTGTATTAGTAAACACTTCGTCATCAATTTGGTAGTAAAATTTATGCATTAGCATTTTCTTCAAGTCATACAAATGTCGGTATTATAGACTAGTGTGTGAGATAATATATTCTCAAATGGCCTATTATTTACTGTCAGGGGATGGACATGATAAAAATGAAATCTAGAAACATCGCTAAAAGATGTGTTAGTTTAAGAAGTATTGACTGAATCTCGAGACCAAAAGAAAAAACAAACATATTTATTACTTATTGGAGATTAATTTTTGGTAATTATTCCACAAGTTGTCACTTCTAGTTGAGTAGCAACAAGTTTTAACTTTTCATTAATTTTCCTTTTAATATTTTCCGAAAATACAAGTTATCATGAACTTTAGTATGGAAAATAGAGTGTAATAGTGGGAAATGTGTATACTTCTGAAATCATTTCATTTAGAAATGAATGTTTCAATAAACATATATCATTCATGTATATCATTCATCATATCATATCATATATCATTCATATATCATATATCATATGATATCAATTAATATAATAATATCATATAATATCATATATCATTCATACGTCGAAATGTTAGTTAAAATTTTTATTTCTTGATGAAATAATTACCGAAATCTACTCATTACCCATAAGTGCATTCTCATTTTCATACTAAAGCTCATAATAATTTGTATTTTTGGGAAATAATAAAAATGAAAGGAATAAACAGTTAAAACTTGTAACTCAACTCGAAGCGACAACCTTCGGAACAGGCACCTCATACTATATGTTTTATGATAACTCAGGCTAACACTAACTTCTCTATATTATTAATTACAGATATAATTAAAAACGTACTTTCCATGTCGATTAATGCGATATAGTATTATTTATAAAAAAATTATTTTTATATATATCGTTAAGTAAATAATCATTAATATTGAGTTAATAAACACTATTTAATTATTATTAACTATTCATTGTTGAATGGTATTCACGCAGATTTACACACGATTACGTTTTATTATGAAAATAGCTCTTATTATTTCCCAATATTTCGATATAATCTGTTCACAGGACGACTTGTTAGTTCATGAACGATGGTGTAAGAAAAAGAAATAATATATTTATAAAATGTTACTTAACTTCATTTCAATAGCAGCACTCTCAACCCTGTTCCCAGCTTGTAGCCAAAGGAGTAATGCTAAGCAGATGAATGAAAAAATTAAGAGAATTGTAATTATTGATGAGGACCGCAAGGACAGAAAGAGATTTAGGAGTCGATCCAAGAACATGAGGGTTCTCCTGGAGGAGACAACGAGGCATGGGAATGGGGGATGGACGGTGGAGAGAATAAAACAATATTACGAGAGAATGAAGGATTTTTAGAGGAGAAAGTATGAGCGATTAAAAACAATCTGCTTGGTCCTTTGTTAGCTGTTTAGCAAACAAAAAAAAACCTGCACCACTGTATCCATACAACCACTGGGTATTAGGTTCAGGCCAGAAACTGTATTTTTTCACACGCAATCGCTATAAAGTTTACCTCCAACTTTATAGGGGCTGGGTGAGGGCAGGGAGGGTCTCCAGATCTCACAAGACCAACACATTGCTCTTAACAGTAATTTATAAGAGGGATAAAATGGTCCGGGTGGAGGTAAAAAAATTCTCTTATATAGGGAGAGCTGTTTATTTGGAAGCCGACGTTTCGACCCATATTGGAGGTCTTATCCAGGGCTAGTGAGATCAGGAGTTGACACACTATACTGGGGACACACAAAACAGTTCTCCCTATATAAGAGAATTTGTTTAACTCTACTCGGGCCATTTTCTATATAAATAAGGTCAACTAATATTATTCAAGAAATAAATAATTTATATGCCACAGACGGATACGAACCCGGGGATTACAGCTCAACAACTCATAGCTATACCGCACCCCAATTCTAAATAGGACTTCATTGCCCATTTTTAAAACAATAACAGAAAAACACCAAAGTAAATCATTTTTACAAATATATATTAATAAACAATGAAACAGTATTATCTAAAATGGGAAAAACTATAATCAGTAGTTCAATCTCTAAATGTAACTTTTATTAATAAGTTAAAAGCAACGGCTAATAGATCCCAATTACAGTTTCTTATAATAAATACACGCGCTCATACTGCCTTCTTCTTTTCATGTATTCCTTCTTCTGTCAGAGGATACCTCCCCCAAGGCCATGGGCGGATATCTAGGGGTAATCTTATCTCTTGTGAGTAGAGAGTTGAAATCCCCACTTAATATAAGGAACTCTTATCAACATATGATTCGATAAGGAAACGAAAATATGACTTAGTAGTCACGTATGGATCTTTCAGAGAGAACGTTTCGTTGTGATCGTGCGTCGTATCGTCAGCAGAGATGAGATGGCTGTCTTGGTTAGAGCCAGAATTTGTAGGTTAGTCGTTTCATGTTAATACGCAATCAATTTTTTAAAAATTATAAACACTAAATTATCATAATATGGGGTGTTCAGGATCAAAAGCGTATAATTTTAATAAAATTTGATTTGTTCACATTTTTAGCTAATTTAGTCAAGCAATGCTTTATGCTTCCGAAGGTTCAGAACCGGACTAAAGCAATGAGGAATAAGGCGACAAAGTATCGAGTTAGACAAAATTGCTTGACACTAAAACATTAAATGAGACGTTCTGCCAATATAATTAATTTAAAAACAACAAAATGAAAACAGTGATTTTAATCAACCAATGCAAAAAATTCAAAAAAAATTATTTCCCAAGGCTATTTAAAAAATAATATAAATTTTCAAACATAATAAATATATGTAAAACATTCTATGAGCGCCAGGAGAGTCTGCAGCTCACAGGATCGATTTATGGCTGAATAAATTAAATAATTTAGCTGCCAAATCCAGATTCGAACCCGGGAGCTACAGTTCCGCAAATCACAGCCTCCCTCTCCATTTTTAAAATAACAATAGAAAAACGCGTAAGAAATCACAAATTGAAAACTGAGGCTTCAATTAAGTCTTAAATAAATCTAGGCAAAAAAAAATTATTTAACAAATATCTGAGCATTCAGTTCAAGAAGTCACTTTATAAATACATTTTGGATTCCAGAAGTTTATAAGTGTTCACGGAAGCATTACGTTAATAATTCCATCATTAGTAAGTGTTTTTTTTTTTAATGAATATGGAGATATACATATTTTTATAAATTATAATATATAGGGTTAATTTTTTATTTTAACTTAGTCGATGAGTATCAATTGAATTATACATTAGCACCAATGTTTGATTCTAATGATTTACCCTGATGATACTTGGAAGTTATAGATACTTAGAATTACAGAATAGGAAAAGAAGATCCTGATATTTAAAAAACCCATAAATCTATTAAACGTAAAATTGTCTATCCATAATTGCCTTTAAATTCCTGGCGATCATAACGGTTAACTTTGCATTTGGAATTGTTGGCAAGTCAGAAAAAAAAAGTTATTTCGGAAAAATTTCTTTAATCACAAGTATTGTATTGTCAGATCAGAATTAGTAATAGCAACAATATATGAAACTTCCAAGTTTTATGACATTGTAAACGAATCGATTATTCTGGAAACAACTCATGTGCCAGTCTAAACGTACACACAGGCCTCGTTTCAGTAATAACCAATTCAAATTAGTACTCTCATTTACACACACATTTCAATGGATATTAAAATCTATCTAACCTTGGCAAAAGGATAACGTCATTTCATACAAATAGATAAGTTATGAAAAACGGCAAATCCTTACAAACGCTTACAGTTGCTATACAATAGCAATTCTATTGTAATACAATACAACAGTTTATTTTATTTTGTAAACAGTTATTTTGCAAAAATATCTAAGGTCACCCTAAAACGACTTTCCTTACACTTTTGGGCAAATATCTAATCTACTCCTAACTATCTTGGAATGTTTGAGGGGATTACAATTTTTTTCCATTGCTGCAAATTAACAAACCAAAACATGTTTCTTTTGGGGGAGTATGGTTTCAGTTGTTTGTTGTATAATAAAAGGACTGGACTAAGATTATAGTTGTACAACTGTTCATTTAATGGTAGCACAGATAGGTATAGGAAGGTACTTAATGTTTCAGTAGAGATGTCCAGATATTATTATAGAAATTGGAGTTCAGTTAAGTCCTTATTTTGTACACCCCTAATAATAGTGAGCCTAATAATTATTTAAGCTATTTTTTTCACTACGACCCGTGAACGGGTCTAGGGTTCAGTACATTGTAGAGAATGTACTGTTTCATTGACAACGGTTCTGCAAGGAGGGGACTTGTCCCGCCCAACCGCCAGACCCCCCCCCTTATTTTAGGTACCCTATTTTACAATATTTTATAGAGGCTGGGTTAACCCCAGGAGGTTCCTGGATCCTATATGATCCATCTCCGGCTGCAAACAGACTAGATAAAAGTCTTGCTTGCCCATAGCGGGATTTGAACCAGAATTTCCGGCGTGGCAACTCAGTGCTCTAGCGCTGAGCCACTCCGCTCCCTTATTTATTTAAGTACCAACATAATATTATTTTAAGATAATGAATATATTGTATTAAATAAAATAATGAAAATTTTTTTTATCTTAGGTTTTTTTGATAGTTAAAAAAATAATTTATTAAAAAAAACCCAACCTTATTTCAATGCATTTTCTCTATTGAAACAACAGTCTTAAAACTGAAATAATGGAATAATATGTAGCTTATTTTTTCTCTCGATGCATTCCATGTGTTCTATCTAAATTAAAAACCGGTGATATATTTTGTGTGACTGCTTAAAGAAATAAGGAACAATGGATTTGTGGTTTGCCAATTTTAGAAATATTTCTGATTTAACTGATAAAGCACGACAAAATAGTAAACAAAAGGTGTTTTCCTAGATCCGTTGCTGGGAAATGCCGATAAAATATAACATCACTAAAACTTATTTATTTAACAGGGAGAGCGATATTTCTAGGTGATATAAATGATAACAGATTTCTGTTATATTAATATACGGTTTCATCTCAATCGTAATTAGGTAATTAATATTAATACAGTTCATTCGCTGTATTTTATACATAAGCCATTTAGTTTTCACAATGCAGATGGAAACTAAAGAAGAAACATAATAGAGTAATGATTTCTCGCAATTATGTTGATTTAGCATTGTACGTTAAAAAGCGTTAACAATGTTGACTAAGTTACGTATAATAGCTTAATAAAACTCATTATCTTTATTCCGATTAAAGAATTATTGTCGTATATGTATTATCTTATCTATATAGTTATCATATCTGTAAAGTTTATTAGAGAAGCGAGGGATCGTTGACTGGATGATGTAAGGAAGAAAATAGTTGGGGGTGCAGTCAATTAAAACACTAAATAAGTGGATACTTATTTTAATTAAGTGCCGACGTTTCGACCCACTTTGTGGGTCATCTTCAGGGCTAAGGACGCTTGCAGAAGCACGAGGGGACGCCTGTAAAGTTTATTGTTATGCTATCTTTGAAGCATTATCGACCTTCATTATATTATTGACAATTAACTATGTCACGTAAGGTCTTAATTGCATACCTAGGTCAAGAACCCACTGAAAGTTTGTTTATCTTTCGAAAGAACGAAATTCGGTAGCTTTGATATCAACTGTAAGGTATATACCTGTTCCACTGCGTTCGGATCTAGGAACCTCTTTGGGCTCACCCACCCTCTTCAAATCCACCCAAAATCTTGCGATTGAGCGTGATCCAGGACAAATCACCTCCCTGTACAAACGCTGTCTAAGAAAAAGCACAAGATCTACCATGCACTGAAAGTAAGACTCTCCATGGGTTGTGGTGGTACAGTTTTTTTTTTCCACAGAGGAAGTAGGCTCAGGAAATGTGACTGCACAGACCAAGAACAACCTCTATAAAGTTGGGTACCTACCTTTTGTTCAGAATTTTCTGATAAACATGGGAGAGCTGAACGTTATACTAGATGAACACTCACAACGCTGTGTTATGGCCATTCAGGGACCTAACTAGAATTCAGTTAGAACATGACATACATAAGCATATCCTAGAGGAATAGAGAGAGAGAGAGTGAGAGTGAGAGTGAGAGAGAGAGAGAGAGAGAGAGAGAAAGAGAGAGAGAGAGATAGAGAGAGAGAGAGAGAGAGGGGGGGGAAGATAGAATAATAAAAATCCCTTTTTTGTATTTAAGAGGGACGTCCAGAAAGTAAATTTACCTTGCAGGACGTGGGGATTTTAAAGTATAGTGACACCTACCTTTCGTTCCAGTCGCAATTGATTAGAGAAAAGATTCACCAGATTAAAGTAAGGAACCGGATGACTGACCGAATCTCACAACTGCAGTAGGTGCAGCGAACGAAAAGCGAACTGGTTGATGCGTTAGGTTTTTTTTAACCGTTACGAAATTCTCTCCATGCCAGTAGTGCTTACTATAAAAAAAAATTCCTACGTCCAACACGGACTTTGAAACCAAACTATTTGGACGTTTGTTGTATATATATGTATGTATAAAAAGCGGATTGTGTATAAGATGCGTGGTCATATCAGGCAGTGTAAGGTTCAAACTGGCCATGGTGTTTACCTGATTGAAATGATACTGAGAAAGACCTAGAAATGGTTGATAAAATGTACAAGGTACACCTTATTGCCCGTTCGTCAACGAGGGTTTTGGCTGTATTACCAGCCATAGATGCATTTTTTAAAGTTACCTTTGCCAATAATCTTCAAGAAGGTATACCGCACCTTCTTCCACTAGCTCTAGCAGAGTGAAAGTGTTCTCCCACTTGAACCTTCCACGCGTACATGAACTCATGAAAATGTGGATAATTTTCTCCATTAATGAATAGGGAAAGTTTTCAATGAAAACGTATATGCCTATCTTCTTCTGATGGTTGTGCCTCAAACGTGGTGCAGGTCGTTTCTACGTGTTAGGCTACACCTACATTGGATCCGGTGTGATACGATGAGACGTCGCTAGCAAACCAAATGACTGAAATATATCGAGAGTTATAACATTTTGTTCTTTAAATTTATAAAATTAAGATTATTTGTTAATTATTTTATAAATTTAAAGAACCAAATGTTATAACTCTCGATATATTTCAGTCATTTGGTTTGCTAGCGACGTCTCATCGTATCACACCGGATCCAATGTAGGTGTAGCCTTAGGAGTCTGGCAGATACAACTTATCCAATGCTGAAGAGGCTTACTGCGAAAAGCCAGCTCATAGTGCCAAGCGATCTCTTTATCACCCCCTTCACCTCTGGAGTAAATTTGGATAGATGTAAAGATGGCACATTGGACTCATCTTATCGGAGGCTTCAGATATCCCGACAATGAACATTTATAACAGATTGATAGTGGACATAATGAAGTACGCGTCACCTGACCGGAACCAGAGTTTCGGTTAACAGATAGACAGCCGTTTCGCAAAGATCTTGCTAATGGCTATGGCTCAAGCAACTAGGTCATACAAGACATTGCCAAATGAAATGGTGCAGGCCCAAGCAAAAGGAATATCTCTGGATCTCCAGATAGGAAAACAGAAGGAACTAGAGACAGAGGCCGCCATATTGAGTAGATAAAGATAATGGTGGTCAAACTATAAAAGAGACTTTGGACAAAGCTACTTTGTGCACAAAATTGTAACATGTTTTACATGTAACATCACATTACTGCTAATACTTCATTCCCTTTCAAATATGTGAAGATGGAAAAAATCTCTTGTATTCTAAATACAGAAACTACATAGTGACGTTACACATTTAAAATGAAAATATAAAATTCAAAACAATTACCGTATCATAATATCAATAATTAGATTTGTCAACAGTTTATTTGAGGCATATAAAATATTTAAGCGTAATGCAACAGAATTATGTAAGATAATTGTGCTCCTATTTACTTCATCGAATATATATATGTGTGTGTGTGTTTTCAATATGTGTTGTATTTGAAATAAATCGTTTCTAAACAGTTAAGTTTTCCAAAACTTTCGTTAAAAGTTAAAATTACGATTGATATTAGTTACATTCGTTAGTCACTTGTTTCTGCCCAACAATTGTAGTAGACAAATCTTTAAACAAATTTATTTTATATTTAAAATGTAATTTTGGTAAAAATGATTCGGTAACTTAAATATCTGAACAGTATTGCTGCTGTAAAAATATTTAGCTAGGGAACTAAACGAGACATGATCTCCATCACTAAATACTACTAATAAAATACAAATATTGTTTTAGTGGAGGCATCCAAAGAAATATGTACACAACCTTTGTGGCAATAAAAAAGATCCCTACTATGAGTCTATTTTTAACCACAGACATTTCCCAACATTAGGGTTGAAGAAATTGAATCCCAAGGAGAGAAAGTTAATATGATCAAACAGAAGTCAGTTTTGTAAAACTGCTAAAAAATATTTTATGATATTGAGTCAAATCATCAATAAGTACATATTTCATTAATAATAAAAGAAATATATAATAATAACAATAAAAGCAAACTAGACGTATTATTTTTAATATTCAATGCAAGTTATTTATAATACAAATAATATATGATCTGATATCACGAATATATATGATCCATTGTCTTATGAAGAATAATATACTTATCATAATACAGCATTAACAACAAAAATGGAAAACATGTGCAAACAATAACTTAATTCAAATAAAATGAACAAATAATGCTGTTTGTTGTTTACCTATCGTCACTTATAACCAAGTGTGGCTATAGTGGGGCTCTTAAATTTTGCATATCCAGGCATACCAGGTAGGATAGGGATCTTTAACGAGCACATGGGGACAAAAAAACAAACAAGCACATGACTGCCCTTTAACGCCCCACCCAAAGGACGTAATAATTAAGAATTTCTACTTCTTTTAAAAAATCTAAAGGTCACCTGCCGGGCTGGAAACCCACAACCTTGGTCTACCTACTAACCACAACACCACAGGTGACCCTAAACAATGTTAATAATGTCATTTACACAAATAATGCTATTTACATGTATCTCCTGGCAAAGTATTAACATTAATACAACGAATAGTTTAATCAAATAAAAATTCTCTAAAATGTTTAAAATTTAATATAATAAATCTAAAAAACAAGATAAAATTATTATTACATTCAAAGATGTTTGAAAAAAATAATAATTATTATGAAAATGATTTCAAAATTATATTCTAAGTCTATAACAATTTTTTTTATTTTTAACAAATTATTATTTGTAAATAAGAAATCATTGAGTTTGATATAATAACTAGGAGCGTTTTCCTGTCTTTATTTAATAACGGCAAAACTTTTAGTAATGTGAAAAATCCATGGACTTTTAATAAATAGACATATATATAATTATATGTAACAGGATGATATTTCATGACTACCAAACATTAGAGCGCATTGATTGTAAATATAACCTTCTAGTTTTAACATAGCTACAGCAGTATGCCCCCCCCCCCTTACATTCTACTTAACATACTAAACTATAATAAAATAGGCCAATAATCATAAATATCACTAAAATTTGATATAATATTTAATTATATTATATGCTTAATAAATGCAAGTATATTTGTAAAATAAAAATATATAACATAAAGAAATATCCCAACGTTGGCTACACTGACGGCTTCTTTTATCATCAGATGTTTACAATTACAACAATGGCGCTGGCTTATTGAACGAATTAGGACAAGTTTGTTTTTACATTGAATGTTCAACATCAGACAACACTGAAAATGGCTATGTCAAATTTATATTCGAAAATAGCACCGAAGCCTGCCAAAAGACTACAGGATTTAACAGTTTCTCAGTCAAACCAATGGGTGAACGGTATGATATCATACTTGTTTTGATTGTATTGATTAATTTCATTAAACGTTCGAGGGAACAAAACAATCTTAAGTTAAAGGATTTATGTTAAATCTTAAAATCTGCAATGCTTATGTTATGATAGAAACTAATTAATGGTTATAACTTATCATTTATAAAGCTAACATAAATATGAGACATGACTTGTTTTTTTAAAAGATTCATAACTGGTTAGTTAAAACTTTTATTAGTAATATTTCAAACATAACAAAGCTCCCTACATAAAAAAGTCAAGTCAAAGTGAATAAAAAACTCTTGATTGATTAATTTCACCTTGGTTTAAGTTACTTTATTTAAATAGTAATATCTTACCTCTACAGAGTAATATTTTCTTTAATCAACAAATTATTAACTCTATTAATTTCAATTGCCTATAAATTGGGTCAAAGCAATTGAAAAAAAACAACGTAACTTATATGCTAGAGAAGTATATCGTTCATCTAGACCAAACCTCTTAATTTTGGATTTATAATCAAACATCACTTATACATTAGTCAGTTTTTAGTATTACAAGATATTTGATGTGGTTATATGTTATAATATAATTTTAAGATGTTTCTATTGGGCACCACTACAGGTCAACACAGGACTCAAAAATCCTTTTTTTTTTTTTTGGATATTTATTTCTGCTTATAATTTATCTGATATTTTAATTAATTACAAAAAATTGTTTGTATTAACTACTTCTAATCTATCACGAATACAGTCTAAATAATAATTAGTAATCTGAGTAGGTTCTTCATTGCTATGGATAGTCCTTTATCGCACTTGTCTAACCTTTTCATAATCACACTGATTTATGACAAGAAAGCTATGGTACTGTTTACAATTAAATTGACACAATTTTAATATCCCTGGTTTCATATGATATCATATTAATTTTACATCACATAGGATATTAATCATCTAGAATCATTCAAATCCATGATAATTGTATATATATGTGTAGTGAGTCAATACTTTTTAACATGTGAAATTAGGCCATAGCAGTGTGAGTATAGCGTTTAAGTTTAAGGGTTTTCAATTAAATATATTTTATGGATTCAGTTTCTCTCATCAATCAAGCCTCATATTAATGATATTTCAAGTCTGATATACTAAATTATGATGTTTAATGGTGAGTGTAAATACTAAGAGAACTATTCTACCTTTAAAGCAATGTTAGTAATTACGAAACGTATATAATTTCAAAATATCTGAGTATAATAATCTTTTTCCATTTGCAGTTGAAAGTCTAAATAGTGGTCTATCTTCTCCACCACAAGAGGGTATATCACAAAGAGAAGCTATGATCACCCAGCCCGCATCAGCCCCTGTTTCCCCATTGGCATCTCCTAATCCAGCCGTCAGTTCGACAACAACGTTTACGCTTACTTCCACACCAGGAGGAATAAGCACTCTCGATCCTAACTGGCAGGCGAGTAAGCCTACTGTGAGAGAAAGAAATGCTGCCATGTTTAACAATGAACTCATGTCAGATATCACCTTCATAGTAGGAGCACCAGGTTTGTAAAACATTGTCATTTTCAATTTTTTTTTAATTTCGGCTTTAAGGCAAGTTTAAATTTATCAAACACTTAAATAGACCAGTTCCAAGCAACTCAAATTAAATTTACATCATTAATAACCTTGATATATTTTAATTTAATAATTTTTTTTTAGCATTATCTTTTTTTTGTTTTAATTGAAGAATGCTTTTTTACCCCAGCTTAAGAAATTAAGAGAGGATTGCTTTGAATATAAGTTAATGTATTGTAATAATTCATTAAAATAATTTTTGTAACAGATTTCATATTTAAAATTGTTTTATAAGATTTATTTTGGGGGTTTTCAGGCAGTCCTAAGTGTCTTTTGTTGATATACCGAGTAAAAAATTAAATTTAAAACTTCCCTACATTCTGATGGCTATATTCCCTTGTCTCTCTTTATCAAATCCTTTAAAAAAAAAAAAACCTTCCTTAAATTCTTTTACTTATCTATCATCCTTTTATTTGCTCTCTAAGTTTAAGATCTCAACCTATAAAATTATTTCCTTACAATAAAGAAACCAATGCATTTTGATTTAAAATGTGTAATTGCTATTACTATAATAACTAGTAGTTATTTCATCAAGAATGAATGCTGGCATTAACATTAGGTTAAAACAAAAAATGAATATAAAGCCAGAAAATTCTAATTATTCTTAGGGAAGATTGTGCCCGAATTAAATTATTTTGTCATATTTTCTATTATACATGCGTTTTTGAATTGATATTAATTTGATAATTTTATTTGCAGGGCATACTCAGTGCATACCCGCGCATAAATATGTATTAGCTACTGGAAGTTCTGTCTTTTTCGCTATGTTCTACGGCGGATTAGCCGAAGCCAAAGATGAAATCGAAGTGCCTGATGTGGAACCTTCTGCGTTCCTTACAATGCTTAAGTAAGAAAGGTTTTATTTATCTAAATATATTCCAGTTTTCTCGTATTTACAAAAAAAATTAATAACACAGTTACTCTTTTTATTTGTTTAGGTATTTATACTGCGATGAAATATCATTAGAAGCAGACACAGTTTTAGCGACGTTATATGTCGCAAAGAAATATATCGTCCCACACTTGGCCCGAGCTTGCGTAGCTTATTTAGAAACATCGTTGACCGCAAAGAACGCCTGCTTGCTATTGTCACAGTCGCGGTTGTTCGAGGAGCCCGATCTCATGCAGCGCTGCTGGGAAGTGATAGACGCACAGGTCAGTCCTCATCACGTCAGGAACTTATCTTAGTAAATATCTTGAAATGTCGGAAGCCTTTAAAACTCTAGTCCTTGAATCGCCTTATTCGATTAGTATTATCTTTTTGAGTAATTCTGAATTCACACTGTTAAAAAAAAAATAGCTCTTCAGTTCATTCTATAGCTTAACTAAACATGAGTCTATATCAAGGACAAAAGAAGAGTATTTAAAATAGCCAGCATTCACTGGTTCGTGACTCTAAAAATTATTTATTTATATAATTAAAAAAACCATTAAATTTTCTATGGGCTATTTCTAAAGTTTTAATCGAATATAAATATCTATTTAAAAAAAAGATTTATTCTTACTTCTTATTAACTCAATTGATAAAATATTAAAGCATCTTACTATGGAGATATGCAATGAAAGCTATGGGAATAATTTGATTTCCGATTTGACATAATTTAATGAGGTTGTTCTTAATGTGCATAATATTTATTTATTTTTTTATTATTTATGTTAAATATGATTTAACCCTTTAGCAATTGAATAATGCGAGCATTTGGGAGCCCAGGTACTGATATTCAGTATCTACTGCTGCCTAATTTCGGTCTTTTATAAACATTAAAATTCGTGCATTTGGACGTTTACTTTTTCTCCTAGTTGGCATTGGTATATCGTTCAAATACATTAATTTATACTTTTCTATCTTATAGTATCTTAAGGGTTAAATATAACTTCGATTTTTTATAATAATTAAAATTTGTAAGTTTGATATTCTGTTTTGCACTTGTTATTATATTACATAACTAAACCAATTTTGTACAAATTATATAAATGATCGATTTGTTTAATATATTTTTTGACAGTTACAATTATTTCTATTAATGTGTTATGAATTTAATTAACTTTGTTGTAATGGAGTATTTATCATTGACAATCAGAACTGATAAAAAATTAATAAGAAACGGTAAATTAAAGAAATACTGTTTATCTTGTACATGAGGTATATAGTCCATTTCACTATTGTTAAGCCATGTTTTTATAACTGTACATTAGGCAGTGTCTATATTGTAAATAGTTTAATTATCATATCAGACTGATATCGTTAAATTTATAGTTAGCTATAAGTAATTAATGAATGCTCATGTTTAAGTTTAATTTAATTAATGGGCGTTAAAAATTTAATATTTTATATCTTATTAAATGTGAAGTAATTCTTTTCTCATTGTATTTATATTATCTTACAAGATGTATTATATACATTATGTGGTTTTATATTTTTGCATTTATTATTACCAGATAAATTTAAATATGTATGTATGGATAATTTTTTATTGTATTTCAGCTTGAAGTCAATAAACCAATTTAATTTATAATTTTATTTTTTTTATTTTTGACCCACTTTTGATCATACCAGCAATTTTTTTTATCTTAGATTCTCAGATTTTTTCAAAACATAGATTTATAGAGAAAAGTGATAAGATAGTGGCGAATTATTTAAGCTGTGAGCGAAAGCAGAAACGAGTACAGGTGGGTTCCCGAAATTGCCTGCTTAATTTTTTTTTAATTATATATTTGACTGAAATTGTTTGCCTCTTAACTGTTGTTTGAAATATCTATGTTGTAATTATAAATGCATAAATATGAGAATGTAAATGTGAAATTTTGTTGTTTATTTTATTTTTATTTTAACTATTCAGTTTGTAATATTAGGCAGTTAAGGTTCATGGAGTATAGTGAAATGGACTATTGTTTTCTTTTTCCAAAGATATGTTGGGTTTTTTTATTGCATGAAATGAATATTTTTTATGTTAAACAAAATTTCATTTGCTTAACATTGTTTTTTTTAAAATGCCTCGAACTATGTGTTGCATGTAAATGGTGTGCTGAGCTTGTTAGATTCGAATAGAAAGTATATTATTCGTGAATTTCTAAATTCGAACTGGAGAATGGTCTAATGAAAATTAAGTGTGAGGTTACTTTCATGATATTGCAATTATAATTAATAACAAGTAATTAAATTGTTTATTATATAATGCTCAATTGTTTGGTGCTGGTGTAAAAATAATTTTGATTCTTTACTTTTTTTTTTATACGTTCTTAAATTAATGACATGTAATTTAATTTTTAAGTTTGTTAAATTACTGATTTATAATATTTTAAGATTTACGATGATATTGGAATCGTAAGCATTAAACAATTGTAAAATATAAAAATATATATTTGTGTATATTTAATTAATTACTTATAGATTATAGAAGTCTTATCGTGAAAGTGATCTTCATACACAATGATCACATCTGGAATTTCACAAACTTTTTATTTCCCGTCAATACATTACAAATCACAAGTTCAATATCGTTAACTTTTTTTAATGATAGCACACTAGGTATTGATGAAAATGAACAATAGTATATAAAAAGTTGATTCCAAAATTATTTTGTAACTTTTAGTAATAGCCAATACTAATTCAAATTAGCAATTTTGATTATCTATTTATGAAATGTATGGCAACGATTATTCATTTAAAATTTGTATTCATAGGCTGAGATGGCTCTTCATTCCGAAGGGTTTTGCGATATTGATGGGACTACCCTGGCATCTGTTTTGTCTCGAGAGACGTTGAACTGTAAGGAGACTCATCTGTTCGAAGCTGCAGTAGCTTGGGCAGGAGCGGAATGTCAAAGAAGAGATCTTGAACCAACGCCGGGAAACAAAAGAGCCGTCCTCGGAGATTCGCTACATCTGGTCCGGATACCGACAATGAGCCTTGACGAGTTCGCTAACGGTCCTGCTCAAGCCGGGCTTTTGACGCAGAAGGAGACGATAGAAATTTTCCTCCACTTTACGGCTCTAGTCAAACCTTCTCTCAATTTTCCTATCAAGTCAAGGGCTGGCCTTAAATCTCAGGTAAATTTAATCTTGAGATATGATTTGATTTATTTTTAATATTTAGTTTTCATAAGTTATTTACTAATATTTCTGCCATAACAATTAAGTAGGGAATGACTGATACTGAAAATGGTTGCACAGCTATATTTAAAAAAACTTATATGTCAGCAGTTTTTTTATCGAGGTGTTTTACAGTCTCGCTTTAATCCAAGCCCCATTAAAAAAAAAAAACTAATTTTTTTTCTTTAATATATCCTCAGTAGAAATTCTAAACATGATAAATAGAAAAAAAAAATGTGTAGATAGACAACAAAACACATTATTTTATCTTAAGTCTCAAAATGGAAACAATTTTTGAAGCTGAGATATTAAAAAAATAAAATTATCATCATAATGTGGAATATTCTTTAGATTTTTTTTAATAATAAGTATAATTGATAAGTGTCAGGCAAATAAATTTAGAATTTTTTTATAAAATCTATCAGGATCAGTCAACTCTTATTGATAATTTCTTTTTTGGAGTTTACTCCTTAAGAAGCGATTTTCATATTTAGCCCACAGTATGAAAATTTTATGAGGAGTAAAATCAAGTTTTAAATAAAAGTGGCGAGTAACGCTCCCTTCTCAATAAGATTGTATAATTGGTTTTATATAATAGAAGTTAAAAGTTAAATTCCGGGACTAATTGGGAAGAGATACGTGTGGTATCTATGGTAACAGTGTACTCTATTGCTTTATTCTCCAAGTGTTGAAATGCGATAATTTTTTATATCGGAGCCTTTTTAGAGACACCTATCCAAACAAATACTATTACTACTCTTATTTAGATTACGCCTTAAGCTGTTGGGGTCCATTCATATCACATGGATACGACCTCAACAGATGACAGGGCAGCGTTGCTCTGATAAGGAAGGATTAATTTTGCGTTGCTCTGATATAGGAAATTGACTAGCTATCTAATAAGGCTGTGCAGTGACTATTTCATTGTATACAGCGTGTAGTGTGTAGTGCTACTAGGACAGGAAATTTGTGTATTAGGAAGTGGACAGGCAGTGATCATGCTGGGCTTAAATACACCTCTACCAGACTCTGAAGATGAACCCCCCTTCAAAAAAGTAAAGACAGGGAAGAAATCGGTTGTCATTTTGTTACCTTGTAGAAAAGATGCGTATTCTACACCGGGACAAACTGTCATGCTGTTAGTCATTAGTTTGGGTATGTTTTGGTTAGTACTGATCTGCTTAGATCTCTTTTCTTCCATCCTTTTAGTCACTATTTCTTCTAATTTTTTTCTATGGAAGCATTTTCTATAAGAAGCGACGTGCGCTCCCTCGCAATTTGAGCATTTTGTTTGAGTTCACCTAGTCGCAGACATTCAGAAATGTTATGTGAGCCGCTGCATCTTAAGCATTTTACGGTGTGGTTGCAGTAGTTTTTTGTGTGCCCAAATTGCTGACATTTATAGCACTGGGGCGGTAAGTAGGATATCCTTTCTTGGCATGTATTTCACAACTGTGAATATACATCTACTCTTATATGAGATCAGTTGAGAGTTTTAGTGTTGTAAGAAGTCACCATACCCACTATTTGCCCTGAAGATGGCCTACAACGTAAGTCGAAACGTTGGCACAATTAATAAAAAATATATATTTATAATTTTAATTAAAATTGTTCACATTAATTTAAAAGTAATTTACAAATTAAAAGAAAATAATACACGATGATAAGTATCAGTAGAGAGCGATTCATTGGTAAGAACACATTTAAAATTCACTAGAAACAGAAAGGGGTAAACTCCAGTCGCTTGTCGGAGCTGGCACACACACTTTTTTTTTTATTGTCTCGCTTTAGTCCAGCCACCATAGGAAAAAAAAATTATTTTTAAAAAAATATTATCAGCTACCTTTGTTAGCCTGATAACTAGATAAGCTTAGCTGATCTTTGGTCTCAAAGTTAAGCCAAGTTTTGAAGCTGAGATATTTTAAAAATAAAATTATTTTCGTAATGAGATAACTTTTTTTTGTTTTATTATATTTTATTAATAAGTACAATTAATAATTGTCAGGCTAAAAAATTAGGAAATTTTTAGAATAAGCATCAGCATCGGCATCAGTCAACTCTTATTGATAATTCTTTTTTTTTTTTACAGGTTTGTCATAGGTTTCAGTCATGCGCTTACAGAAGTAATCAATGGCGATACAGAGGGCGCTGTGATTCAATTCAGTTTTCAGTCGACAAAAGAATCTTTATGGTTGGATTTGGCTTATATGGATCTTCAAATGGAGCTGCGGACTATTCGGTTAAAATAGAATTGAAACGACTTGGCAGGGTTCTTGCTGAAAACAATACCAAATTCTTTTCTGACGGATCATCAAACACTTTCCATGTATACTTTGAACATCCGGTTCAGATTGAGCCAGAATCCTACTATACAGCATCAGCAGTATTAGACGGGGTAGAACTGTCATATTTCGGACAAGAAGGAATGTCCGAAGTCACGGTGGGAAGTGTGACATTTCAATTCCAGTGTTCATCGGAAAGTACCAATGGAACTGGGGTTCAAGGAGGACAGATTCCAGAGCTTATATTTTATGGGCCAACTAATCCGCCTTCTGACGACTGAATCGCAAATAGTTTAACCATTTCACAGCACATGACAGGGTAACGTCCCCTATGCATAGAAACTTTATTTAATCCTTATTTAAGCTTAAATTACTTCTAGAGTTTTATGTATGAATATGAAAACATTTATTCATTTTTTATTTTATTTTAAGAATTTCCTAATAGGATAACTACTTTCTGTAAATAATATGAATCTATATAATATATGTTAGTTCATTGTTTAGACTAGTCTTAAAATATATTATTTATAGATTGTACTTAAGATAAACTGTAATTAATTTTAAAATTAGGAGGCAGTATTATGGTTTTTAACTTGTAATGATTCGATATAACATCGAGAAGAATTCAGAATCGTAAAAGAATACATCAAAATAGACATGTTAAGATTATAAATATATTTAAAAAAGAATTTTTAAAAATGTGAGATTATTTTTGCATTAATATTTTTTTTACTGAGAAAGATGTGGTTGTAATAATATTGTAATTGTTTATTTGATTTGAAAAAAAAATCAATTTATAAATCGTTTATAAGTTCCTATTAATAGTGGCTTGTCCCCCATCTTGTTTTATTTTAAATGTCATTTGTATAATTGTTTGCACATACAGTAGATTGTTGATTCAAATGTGTCAAAGAGTATTTATTATATGTCGTTTTCATTTATACCAAGGAAGATGTTACCTAAGACATTACTATATGGTGCTTTTATCAATTTGTGCTTCCTATCTTTTCACAATGAGTTTGTATTTCCTGTTTTTAATTATTATTTTTTATTTTATAATTACCACCATAGAGGTGATAGACTGTATTAAAAATAAACCATTACAAAAATATTATTTTACTATGATAATTATTAATATAATCATGCCAGAACCTATTCATCGGATAACTATTCTTCTCTCTCGGGTGTTATCAAACATAAGTGATACTAAAAAATCATTTGTATTATTAAAACAATAATATTAACAAGAAAGTTTATTTAACGTACAAAACTAGTGCAGCTAGATAAGTTTATAATGACTAAGTTAAAGTAACAGTTTACTTTAATTAGTAAGCATAGAGTAATTAGCCCCACTGGAAAATATTCCTTCAGTTTAACAAATAAGTAGTAACATTTAGGTATACCATTTTCTGTGGACAATATTTGTCATACTTAAAAGTGGTTTCAGTTTATAACTGGGAGGGAATATATTAACAGCCCGGAGAGAAAGTAGTTAAGTTGAATTTTGTCCACAAATGAGCTTCTTGTATTTAGAGGAAATCCGAATTGTGTAATTTTTGTAGTGAATAATTAAAGGTATTGGTTTGAAAAGGAGTTATTGCTTTTATTAAAACTTCATTTCAAGCCAAAAACTAAGAGAATAGCACAATTCTGCTTCCCTCAATAAAATTAACTCTCTCTGGACAACATTTGACTTTGACATTTATTCACTGGGGCTGTAGATATAATCTACTCCATCATTCACCTTTATAACCTTTTAAAAAGAAAAATCTAATATTTTTAAAGAACACGGTCTAAACAGCAATAAAATTTCACTTGTTTTTTCTCCTTAGCAATACTTTTTATTTACAACATAATTGTATCCTCCTATCAAACATCAGAACAGACATTGATCCCTGGAAAACTACTAATACGATTCCCGTTAGAAGTACACCCAATAATTTCACACTACTTCATTACAAAAAATATTTCAGTTGTGTATATCCTCCATCTGTAAGTTTAAGATTTGTAAAACGTGGGACTCAATACATACCGAAATCTTTTAAACTTAATTCATTCTCCCTCAATTCATCGGCTTAACGTCAGAAGAATTTTTAATCCTACTTTTTCTATTACTTATTAAAGTTGTATCAATAATTTAAGAATCGACATTCCGATATGTTACTTATCCATGAAATTCTTTTTCTTTAAATATGAATATCTCTAATATTAAGAGAATGAATAACTTAAATTATATATATGAAAATATTAAAAATTGAAAATCGACAATATCACTGGCAAGAAATTTAACCTTCAATATTGCATTTAATATCCCAGTATACAAATGATCCTGGCCCACATAAATATAATCAATAAATGTAAATTATGTTAAAACTATATAATAAATATTAACATCTCAGCATGCATAATTTATTTCGTAGATAATCTTCAATAATAAAACTTACCTAATGCTGGAACATTGATGCAAAGAGCTTGAGATAAACGCAGGTACGTTCGGCCTAATTCGAAGGCACATATTTGAAGCACATCGCTGAAATCAATTAAAAGATCTAAAACAAACATATTAAGGAAAACAGTCTTTATGTTCCAGTAGAATAGCTTATCATTGTAAATTGCTGTAACACAAATTACATTTATAATGTAATATTTAGTGATACAGCAGCCAAATAAAAAATTACCTCTTTTTCTCTATGCTTAACATAATCAATAGAATCAAGAAACTATTTAAATTCGTAAAAGTAATATAGAAAATATTTCTTGATTTCTAATTGAATCAATCGGAACAATAGTCAGTGAGAGACATATAACACACACATTACAATGATACTGAAATCAATCGTATTAACCATTGGACAGAAAGAGATTTAAAAAAACCTGTACCACCACAATCCGTGAAGGGTATGGGGTTCAATACATGGTAGAGGTTGTACTGTTTCTTGGACAATGGTTGTGGAGGAAGATGATCTGTCCTAAATCACCCTCAACCACCAGATTTTTCTCCATTATTTTGGGTACTCATTTTATAGAGACTGGTTGAGCCCCAGGAGAGTCCTATATCCCTTAGTATCCATCTCCAACCGCTAACAGATAAAATTAAAGTCTGCCAGGGACCGAGATTTAAACAGGACCTTCGGCATGGCAACTCAGTGCTCTTCCACTGAGCCACTCCACTCTCTTTGAATAACAAATAGACGCAGAAATAAATATTTCCACAACCGACAATAAAGAAAAAAATTCTGTTACTATCTTAGAAACAAATAAGACAATCAAGAATTAAATAAGAGAAAACTTGCATTGCATTACTTGAACACATGAATGACAATAATAATTGAGTTATAGCCACACGGAAAATAAGGGAAAAATTTAGGCAAATAAAATTACTAATTTAGGTCAGATAAATGTACTGGCATAACAGCTGTTTGTTTTGTCATTGGTTATGTCTGAGGACCATATGGCTCATAAAGGTGTTCTTTTCTTCCTCTAGTACTCTAAAGCTGGCAAAACATTGCTAATCCGAACAGTAGAATTCTTATTATAAATAAAAGAATCCCAGATAATGGAGATTAAGATAGACTGTAGCTGAAGAAATAGTTAACTTGATTTTTTGGTAATTATTAAACTATTATCATTATTTTTGTTTTGAAGAGAAAAGATTTGCTCTGCCCGGGATTCAAACCCTGGTTGTCGGTTTCTCCGTAGCAGTGATCTAAACCACTGAGCTACCATGGCTCGTATCCCAGTCAGACAAATCCATTCTCTTCACCGAGATATCCTATATTCTGTCTGACTGAGATACAATCCCTGGTAGCTCAGTGGTTTAGAGCACTGCTACAGATAAGCAGACGACCCGGGTTCGAATTCCGGACAGGGCAAATCTTTTCTCTTCAAAACAAAAATATTTAAAAATAATAACAATTAATAAAAAATAAAAATTATTATCATTATTATAAATTAAATTCTAAAATCACACATAATTAGTAATAAAGGTAGACGATAACTTTTTTTTATTGGGGTTTATCCTCCTTTCTTATTCCTGTTAAGACAAATATGAAAGGTTATTACTACAGGTGATGACTTTCTAACCAGACTGGTAGGAGCATTAACATCACTCAGTGGATCCACCAGAAAATAAATGGTAACATGCCAAGGCTCACAGCAGTTACGAGGTTGGTTGCGTAGGCAACACAAAATACACATATATTACATATATATATATATATATAATAGGATGTTGATAGTTGGGGGTGCAGTCAAGATATATATATATAATAATATATAATAATATAATATATATAATAATATATAATATAATATAATATATAATAATATATAATATATAATAATCAATCAATTTGATCAACATCTGTTTTTGATATCCGAACCATTCAAATTAAAAGAATTATTTCAGACAGACAGCAACGATACTAAAAATATATAGAATTTTATTTTTAACTGATAAGTGTAATAATAAGGATACGAGGTGTCCCTTCGATTCTGCAAGTGATGTAAAGACAAGCTGCGACGATATGACTATGTTTTCTTCCTCTGGTTAGATGTCTGCTTAAAGCCATTTTGTAGAAATTAAATGCAGTTTCTAAGCAGTGTTGGTTCAACCTAAAAAGCAAAACGAAAATATAAAATGATTAATTTAATAAATAAGACAATATTTGTTATTAAAATAGTTGCTGAAATATTTATGTGGGTTGTAGGATGTTGTTGAGGGATTCCCAGTATTGTCCTTATTATTAAAAAGGCAATGTCTGAAGAAGAACCCATTAGCACTAATAAGTTCTTCCATCATTAGTAATGGACTTGTTTTTATTCTCTATAAAGTAAGATTTATAATTAATGTTTACATAAATGTTTAATTCTTCTATCTGGCCTCTAAACATAAAAATTAAGGATGACAATCAAATTTCTTCAATGAATAAATTTCACTGACATGTAAGGCCTCTTGACATAATTTGACACAGCCTCTTGACAGAATTTGACATAGGCATCCAAGTACCAATACCCAAGCATACTAACAGATATTGTCATGAAGACAATTGATTCTTATGTCTTTCTACATAAGAACTACACAAATTCTAGAATTGTTAGCCTAATTTACAACAGCTAATGATTAAATTTAAATCAACTGTATGAAAAAATAAAAGCATTACCTCAACTGCTGGCATAGACTGGAAATACTCTTTTTGGCATTTTGTAGAGTCAATTCTCGAGATTCTCTCACACCTCCGGTTTGAAAATCTAATAAAAATTAAAAATGTATTAATACTAATAATTCAATCTGAGATCACTCAAAAGAAGACATAACATTACTTACTGTTTCCAAATCCCCTACAGCCACCACTGGAATCTGAAGAAACAAACTGTCCAATAGCACTACTGACACCATGTGCATTTTCTTCGAACTGGACTTCTGACACAATTACACTATCTTCGATAACAGTACCGCAGTTTGTACATACTGTGTCTCCTCTACTTGGATCAACTTCCAAATCAGAGGAACCACATGATTTACACTTTCCTCCTGTCATAGTGTCTCTTAATATAGAGGAATGAGTACAAAGACTTTTAATTGGTACACTTAAAAACAATTAAACTCAGATAAAAGGCGATTCTTAAACTCTAACACCGATTTTTAGATAAATTAAAATATCTAATGGTATTTTATTGGTTAAAAATGAAAAGATTAAGTCTTCTAGGGCTATAACACTTCAAAAACACGAGACTAATAAATACATTCTGACAAATATTCGAGTTGTTTGAAGTCAAGTTTTAATCTAATTTGAATAAATAGTTCAAAAATCAACTCATAGCCCAAAAACTAACAAACAAACACCCCACTAATTTGAAAACCAAAACAGTGGTTGTTGAGAAGGTTATTATTTCTGTAAAAAGTTGTAATGACAATCCAAAGAAGTAATGATACAATTTTTAATATCACCTTACTAATTTTTCTGAGCATCATTGAACTATATAATTGCATAGGCATTTAAGAAACAAAACTGTTTGAAAGAATATCATATTTAAGTTTTACTATAACATATAATATTTAATTTTTTTTTTGGTTTCCAATAATTGATGAGCTTCATTATCTCTCAAAAATGCAAGTTTAATAAATAGTTTTACACCTCTAAAAAAACTCTAAAAAATTATTTTTATAGTCATTTCTAAATAAGTTATAATAGTTATTTATACCTATTATATTATATTATATATGCCCGGGTTTTTGAAGAGTGAGTCTCCTTTACTGTGCAACCATAAACAGATGATTTCGAGGGTGAAAATTGAGTATGAAACTCATTTGGTGGGAGATAAACTCTTTTCTTATATAATTAATGCAATCAAGCACCTGAATAAAATATAAACCTAAGGGATGTAATAATTTCCTTCTCTTTCACTTCGGAAAATTTGAAAAACGAAAAAAATCATTAAAATCGTTTTTAGTCAATGGTTTTGAATTTATAAATAAAAGAATACATTTTAGTCAAACATTTAATGCGGACACCCATTAATTCATTTTAACCATATTGAACAAGAATTTCTTGGCTCAACAAGTGGTCCTGAATTGAATTAAAATCAGTATGTAATCAAGTATTACTAAATTAGCATTTGTAATTTATTGCAGAGCACAGTAAAAATATTTTAAAATACAATACTTCCTTTACAACATACAAGGAAATAAATAAAAACTATCAACTCTCATCAATACTACATTCACTGCACCGAACAATTCAAATCTTCTACCACTCGATGAAGTATTTTTATTCACAAAAATTAACGGTTCTAACTTAAAAAATAAAATGAAAGAGTCGTACTAATACACTCGCCGCACTACTGCTAACAAGCACAATTCTTGGTAACTGCGTGATTTGAAACACTGAATTTCGTACTGACTAGATTATTTAGATCATAACTGCTTTAATTTGATATTATTCAAAATGACTGTTGTTATCGACTTCTGCTGGGTTTAAAGCAATAATAATTTACATTACAGTAAAAGCCCTACCTTCATTAAACAAGGAACCCTTGGGAGATGTGTGTATCTCTTGATCTAATAAAGGAAATACGAGTTTGAGTGACTCTCTTGAGCTATCATATGTCGATGTTAATAATAAATTTCAATAGTATTTTATAATATTTTATTTATTTCTAACGGCTTCGTTCGCGTGGAATTTGGTCTGCCACATAAAGTTTCGTGGCAGATCATTTTTAATAAATAATTCAATTTTTTTAAACTATAAGTTACTCGGACATCCGAAACATAGATGTCTTACTTCAAAACTGACGGATTCCATACAATATTTGAACCCCTATTATATTAAGGGGTAAACCCTTGAGGGTGGAATTATCCCGATTACTTTCTTAGTACTGATTTAAGTTATACAAAGAACCTATCTGAAATTTTCAAGATGCTAAGTTCAGTGATTTCTGCTGTGCGTTGACCGCTGGGTGTGCCAGTCAATCAGTCAAAAATGGTTACAGTTTTATATAAACTTTGGCTGTGTGATGTGTTGATAAAAATTAGCCTATATTCTTCCCCAGGATTGAAATTATCCATATCAAATTTCATCACAGACGTGAAACATACATCGACACTGATTAACAAACGGGACGGACAGAAGTTACTTTCGTTTACTGTTGTTCGTGTCAACAAAGGATTAGTATTTAATGTTATTGAATTTATTGAAAAGAATTACTTAGTATGACGGTTTTACTTGTCGTACGGTAGCAGCGAGAATTAAAACTGAAAGGATTAGAATAATGTACATATGTTGGTAATTTATCGTTGTGTTTTTAGTTTTGGCGGTCCTACTTACCTACTGCAATAAACTCCTGTAAACTATGTTACTTTATTTGTTTTGTTCATCGAAAATATGTAGATTTTGCGAGTAAGAAACAAGTGAGCAAGGATAAAAACTTTGCCCCCCTTTTTCACCCCCTTATGGGTAGAATTTCGGTACAAAGATTACACACTCCAAGTTTCAGGTCTCTACGATCAGCGGTTTAGGCTGTGCGTTGATCAATCAGTCAGCCATTCAGGACAAAGGATTTTATATGTTTAGACGGGTGGGAATTTTACAGTTGATTATGAAGCGTTTGCTCTTAAAGCATTCCAGTACCAACCAGTGTAAAGACTCTAGTTTAAAGCGTGTTGTAGCCAATAATTCCAGTATTTCCTTTGAAATTCTGATAATTATATTTTTTACGAGTAACAGGTTGCTAATTTTTAAAAGTAATATAAAATTATTAGAAAACATTTGCTGAAAAATCCTAAAAAACAAAGCCTTAAGTCTCTAAAATATAGTAAAAATAACTAACAACTTAACGTTTCGCGAAATCTGACATGATGTCAGACAAACAAAAACAAATCATAAAAAAAAAATCAAATAGATCACATTTCACATCAAGAACCTATATAAACTCAAGTAACAAAACTAGATACTACAACTCACCCCATGTTCAATCAAGTACTGTGTACATAATTTCTAAAAATCCCGAACTATTCCTTAATTGGATTCCAATGCAAAATATAAAGTTCTTGTTTATTTTAGGAAATTTACATCTTCAACTTTTTCTTGATATTACGCGATTACATAAATTGAAAATCTATTAGTAGAATATGCCGAAGTAGAGAGCCAATTTCAATTCCGACCTCCATGGAAGCTGGTCCTTTCAACTGAACCTTCATATTTGTATGCGCGGTTGGATAAAAATCAAATTTCTTTGTAAATAATTTTAAAATGGTTGTAAAGTTTAGTAAACCTATTCTCATTGGCAGTGCCATAGGAAGTGTCGTTGGACTCTCTATTATAATAAAGTAAGCTTTTTAATTAACTTCATTCATTTTTTATCTTAAATCGTTAAATCCAATTTTGCATCATTAATGTTGGAGGAATAATTGTAATTTTTTTTTTTTAACTATAAATATTATAGTTTGCATTTAAATAATTTAGCTACATATCTTATCATTATCCATGAATATAAAAATAAAAATTGGTGTGCACATCAAACACTTCACTTACCAACTTACATTGTATACATTTTGAAAGTTCTCAAGGGTATGCTGTCTAGGTTCATAGAAACATTTCATTTTCAGTAAATTATCTGTAATTAGAAATTATTAGCTATGATAATCATTTAAGTGGGTTGTTAATCACTCTACATTACCTTTGGCGACTGCTAGTTTTATGTATATCATTTTACTACCCTTGCATCTTAAATTTTTTTTTTACATAAATATATATTTCTCTGTATTTTTATTTCTAGGATTTCAAATAATAGTGGTTAGCATAACTACCTTTTATATCTCAGCTTCCATATTTCAGTTTGTCCTATTGGATTTTACCAAAGAGAGTAGTTATAAAGTCCTTCAGAGGGGACATAGATGGCAATTCTGAGCTTGTGCGGTGTTAGGACTCATTAAAGATCCCTATCCTAATTAATCCTGGATAGGAAAAATTTAGGACTCCCACTGTATCATCGTACAATTAGCCATAGCAGTAAAAGTGAAGTTAAATGAATAAACAAACATAAGGAAATGAATAAAAAGTTAAAACATGTTGTGACTTAACTTCAACCGTTGGTTATAACTTAAAATATTGTGTCATATCAGATAAATAATATCGAGAGTTTACCATATTCTTTTCAGTTTACTTATAAAGGATTGTTAATAAATTTTCTTATACTTTTAGGGACTATTGCGCTGGAAATAAATATGAAGTTCCTAATTTGATTGAGAATAAAGTTGTTATTGTGACTGGAGCTAATACTGGGATAGGAAAAGAAACTGTGAGAGAATTAGCCAAGCGCAAAGGAAAAATAATAATGGCTTGCAGAAATCTCAAACTATGTGAAGAGGTGATCTGATATTTATAATTAAGATAATGTATTTGGTTTAACATAGCTATAATATTTCATAATTATAATCTAGGCGAGAGAGGAAATCGTATTGGAAACAAACAATAAATTTGTATATTGCAGAAAATGTGATCTTTCATCTCAAGAGTCGATTAAAAACTTTGTAGAAACCTTCAAAAAAGGTCATTATACATTTTTAGACTTATTGTAAAACGTAACGTTTAATAATTAACAAAGGCAAAGAAATAGACATTTTTTTTTTTTTTATAGAGGAAAATAAACTTCATATTTTAATTAATAATGCTGGTGTAATGAGATGCCCTCCCCAAAAAACAAAGGAAGGAATCGAAATGCAGTTAGGAGTAAATCACATGGGACATTTTCTGTTAACCATGATGCTTCTCGACGTATTAAAAGTATGTTTTGACTTAATAATAATTTAATTATTATACATATAAAACTCACAATTTTCTTATTATAAAATGTATAAATGTTATTAGAAAAGTGCTCCAAGTAGAATTATCAACGTATCAAGTATCGCTCATTTTAGGGGCAGAATCAATAAAGAAGATCTAAATAGTGAAAAGTATTATGATGGAGGAACTGCGTACGCTCAGAGTAAGCTGGCGAACATTCTTTTCACAAATGAACTAGCCAGAAAACTTGAAGGTATTGAAAATATATTTTAATCTAGTTTTAATTTAAGATATTGTTTTTAAGGTTCTACTTTCATAAATTATTGGAATATATCCCCCAATCGACTACCACGTACAATTCGCCATCTATTCATTTAAATAGAATTTAATTTAATATTATTAGTGTTGTCGACTTTTCCTTGCTCAACAAGTACACAAAACCTTAACGAATCATTTTAACTTACAATCAGGGCTGTTCAGTTATTACAACTTTAATTTCCTCTTCTGTTTGTATTCCTGCTAGACGGGACTAAATTACATGAAAGAATTTTATAACTCATTGTTAAAAAGTAAACTATTATTAAATTATTAATAAAAATCTATAATTCCAATTATTTGAATAAAATAACTATAATTTTATCTTTAATTTAATTCTTTTATTTGGATAAACAAAAAAAAACTTGAACCATTACATCCTATGAATGGTCTTTTATTTAGTACGTGGTAGAGACTATATTGTTTCTTGGACAATGGTTGTGTTGAGAGATAATTTGTCCTGGATTATGCTCAACCGCCAGGTTTTTCCGCAAATTAATAGTACCCACTTTATCGATGTGTTAACAGTATTTTAACTGATGCATATTATCCTGTTACAGGAACAGGTGTAACTGTTAATGCTGTACATCCAGGTATTGTCGAAACGGAAATTACAAGGCATATGAGTTTTTTTAATTCTACCATTTCATCTTTATTCCTTAAACCGATTCTGAGGATATTTTTGAAGAATCCTGTACAAGGAGCTCAAACGACCATATACGCCGCACTTTCTCCTGATTTGGAAGGAGTCACTGGGAAATACTTTGTGTAAGAGATACTAACTAATTATAAATATTTGAATATTATAACTTATCTTCTAACCGAACCTATTTCTTAATTTCTAGCAATTGCAATGAAGCTAAAACAAGCCAAGAAGCCCACGATGAACCCCTCGCGAGGTGGCTTTGGGCCGTGAGCATGAAATGGACCAAACTCGATAATGCCAAAGAATATCAGATATAATTGAAAGAAAGTTCGTTTTTAATAGTATTTTTAAAGTAGTAAATGATTATTTTATAAGTAACTTATTATTTCTTAAAATTATATGTTAAAATATATCTTCCTAGTCAATGTTAATAGTTTTTAACAATTTATACTTAAAAAAAAAAAGTAAAAAAAGACATATTTTAAAATGTTTATAGACTGTTGAAATGTTAGTTGCTTTTTTCTTTATGGAATAAGAAAATGATTATAATTATTTTCTGTGCATTTATCGAATTAAAATTATATGCCCAGACTAATCTTAATAGTTTAATGAGCCAATTTTTGCTTACATATTTTACTGTCTAAAAGCTTTAAATCCTATTACCAAAATGTAAATTAATTATTGTAATACTAACTGAGTCTATGTAAGATTTGGAATAGTGTATGATATTGAGTGTTATTTCATTTATGGATCATGTGCATTGTATTCTAAATATAACTAAATTAAGAAATAAATTGTTAGTTTCAAAATATTATTGTTTAATTTTCATTCTAATTTAAAACTTGATTAACATAAGGAATTTGCCAGGTATAATTAGGGTAGGGATCATTAACGAGTACCTGACATCGTAGAGGCTCAGCACATCCATTTTACGTCCCTTTCGAAGACGGCATAACTAAGGATTTTTTACTTCTTTAACAAAATCCTAAGCCCACTTGCTGGGCTCCAAACCACAAAATTGGGCATAGTAGGTTATGCTAACCACTAGTCCCTCATATAAGCAGGTTTATGATCAAATTAAAAGTTTCGATCAAGATATAAATTTATTTCTGTTGGGAGAATCAGCCATTCAGTATTCTATTGGAGTCAAGTTACAGAAACTGATTTTACTTTCTAATTCACACTGTAAGCTCCATATATTTTCTGATAGTAACATATCGCATTTCTCTAATTATCTTTGCGTTGCATTCTGTTGCTGGTTATGGGCTTTTGTTGCGGTTCCATGCAGCTACCATCCACCAATACACAAGCACATGCATCTCAGAATGTAAAGTTATATATCTGCAGCTCCTGTGAATAAGTGGCTAAGTCGAATTTCGTCCAGAGACCATCAAATGTATTGAGGGAAGCAGAATCATGCCATAGCTTGTAGTGTTTGGCTTGAAATGGAGTTATAATATAAGCAAATGTCTGAATTAATCCCGTTATTCACTATGAAAATAAGATGTTCCGGTACCCTAAGTTCAAGAACCTTACTTTGTAGGGAATTCGACTTAACCACTTATTCTCTGGGGCTGTAGATATAACAATTGTTATTGTCTTGAGTCATTCAGAATTTAATAATTTAATTAGTAAGCCAACAATTTGTTAGGTCTCAAGAATTATTATTTGTTATAAAAGAGGTGATGATAATAGAGCATGTTTCAATCTTGTAAAAAATCAGGTCTGTGGGAGCTATTTGATCATGAATACCCGTCATCGTGAAACTTCTAATACTGACTAGAATAGGTTTATAATATGAAGGAAAATCCACCATTCCTGCCCTTGAATATTAAACCAATTAAATAATCTATAAAAGATTGCAACCATATTCTTATGTTAAAAATGAGGCACTTGGTCATTAAAACATGATTATACTAGACAAATTTTTAAAATAATTTTACAGTATTTCTTAAAAAAAGTTTACAAATAAATAATAAGGAATGCAGCCCGAGAAATTCAATTTAAAAACAAATTTCAAGAGGGAGACTTATTGGCTTTCTCTTATCTGTTAGAAGTAGAGAATTTCCATTACTTCAGGGAATTAGTAAATACAACGGAGGTGGTAGGCTCGATATATTTTAAAGAGCAATACCACCTGATATCGGCATGCCACCATCTGAGGAAGAGTCCATGATTTAAGCGGGCCAGGAAGCATGTTATAATTTTTAATGGCACCAGTTTCATGCTCTAAAAAGCATATACCAATCCAAGGTGGGGACTTGAAAAAAAAAGTGCAGATGAAACATATAGAATCAATTATTACATTGAGAACCATTATTATATACAGTAGAACCTCGATTATCCATCAGGGTATGGGACTAAGATGGTGATCGATTTCGGAAATAGATGGATATGGGAGTGAGACATATGTTATGTATATTTTCTCATAACTTATTTACGTACTAATAAGGTATACATATGTAGTAAAATATTTTTAAAAAATAATAATTACGTATATCGATGGCTAAAAGCACAATCATTGTATGTCAATTTTTTCCCTCTATGAGAAATTAGTATCAATTTAAAGGTGGAGTTTAGCTCTTTCCTCGTGCACAAACGTAGTATGCCCCTTCTTAATAATCATTAAATGTTACATAGAAGGGACATACTACGTTTGTACACGAGGAAAGAGCTTAACTCCACCTTTAAATTGATTCTAAAATTTTCATAGAGGGAAAAAATGGACATACAGTGATTGTGATTTAATAAATCATAATTTAAAATAGTCTGAAATTTTCATTTGTTTCTTGGAACCATGTAACTTGCGAACAGCTAAATTCCTCATTTTCTTTAGCAATGTCTGTATTGGCTCAGCTTCATCTTGATTTTCATACCATAAAATATAGCTACTTAACATCTTTTCTCCTTCTGAGTGACTAATTACGAAGTCGCTTTCGTGACATTCATCAGATTGGTCTTCATCGTCCACATTAGTTTTCAAAACACTTTCCACAATATCATCATCATTCAATAATTTATACCCCATATCCAGTTCATTGATGTTAACCCATTCGATAATATCATCTTGAGTAAGATTCCCTGTGAAAGGTAGAACGAAGATTGGTAAGGTCAGACAGTTACACTGTGCTAGCAAGCTGGCCAGCCTCTGTGTGGTTTTCTTCCGCTGGCAAAACCTTATTCCAGCATCGTTGGAGAGTTACAGGTTATAAATGGCATCCTTAATATTGTAACTTTTCAAAAAACCTGGAAGATCACAGTCATTCTGCAAAACCAGATTTTCAAGAAATTTTTTTCGGTAGCGACGTTTTAGTGCTTCAATTACCCCTTGATCCATAGGCTACAGTAGTGACGTGTTAGAGGGGAAAAATATCACCATCAGAAGTTTAAAAGGTTTCAATAGGATGAGCAGGTGCATTATCTAGGAGTAACAAAGCTTTTATTGGAAGACCTTTTTCACCTAAAAATAATTTTACTGCTGGTACAAAAACATCATCAAACCACGTTTTAAAAATATCTCTGCTCATTCATGCATTTTTTTTTGGCATATTTTACAGGGAGTGCATTAGTATTTACATTTTTAAAAGCACTAGCCTTGACTGACTTATCTACAACTACTGGAGGCAGTCGATGTTCGCCAGTTGCATTTGCACAAACCATAATTGTTAACCTTTCTTTTTGGATTTTATATCCGGGAGCAGCAGTATCTGATGAAGCGAGATATTTCCGAGGAAGGCTTTCCAATTTAGCCCGGTTTCATCACAATTATAAATTTGATTATAATTTAATTCATGTTTTCGTATCACCTGTATTAATTTTTCTTTAAATTCTATTGCTGAAACACCATTTGCACTCAGTTTTTTGCCTTGTAATGAAAGTTGTCGAATGCCATGCCGAGATTTGAATTTGTCCAACCACCCTTCACTAGCTTTGAATATTGGGTCTACGGGTATATTTGATTATATCATTAACTGTCGTCTGAGGAATATCATAGATTTTTTCACCTTTTTGTAAACGTTTTACAATTTCAAACTTAGTAGCAAGATCTAAACTCTTCCTCTGTCTTTTTTCTGACATTATTATACGTACTTTTTAGAAAACAACAATGACCTGTAAGACAAGAATGAAGACTGAAGCTAGTTCAACTGCGGAAGCTACATTAGGTAGAGATGAGGAGAGAAATGTGTGCGAGGAGCCTAGGTTTTGAGTAAACAACATATTTGAGGAATCGAAGTTGTCAAGACACAATGCTTGATTCTTAGTCGTCGCATTAGACTTAAGCAACCAAACAATATATACACATCTTTTTTTTCTCAAAACTGAGGTGATGGTTAACAGAGAGTGACGGATATTAGAG
Organism: Troilus luridus; assembly: GCA_964056705.1. Taxonomy (NCBI): domain Eukaryota; kingdom Metazoa; phylum Arthropoda; class Insecta; order Hemiptera; family Pentatomidae; genus Troilus; species Troilus luridus. The sequence goes on along the minus strand of OZ057414.1, from coordinate 110,229,727 downwards.
GTTTTACTGTAATCATTTTTTAAAAATATTATCAATATATAGTTGCATTCTTAAACGAGTAAATTTATTCAGTATTACATTGCAAATTTCTTTTAAATAGAGGTAGATTATTATAAAAACCAGAGCCCTAATATTTGAAAATGATTTGACTCCTTACAGATTTATAAATTGGACTTAATATCTCCTTTACAAACTAATAATTAATCAATTAACATATTAAAAATAAATATCACAATAACATACAGAAGTGTAACTTTTATTGTGCATACATCTCATTGTCAATGAGTACAGATACTAATTTTCAATACTGTTAAGAATAAAGTTTTTAATGTATAAATAAACACAAAAGGAAATTTAAAAAAAAAATTACCATAATGTATCCATATATTTACTTATTGATAAAAATTTAGTACAAGTTTTTCTTTATGAGACGTTGATACATGGTACACACAAATTACTAAATATTGTACAGAATTCTTTTAGTGATGACCACCTGGGGCGAAATCCCTTTTCCTAATTTCCTCCCATACCTTCTTATTTTCAGGTGTATTACCTACAAAATAAAATATTGCAATGATTGTAAAGGTTGTAAGAGGTAACTAAAAATAACATTTTGGTGGTATATGTATAAAAGTATAAATAAATATAACACTGGTTATAAGAATAGTGTAAAATGTTCAGGGAGTGCAGTCAATCAATTACACAAAAGATAGACTTATTTTGTGTAATTTATTGACTGGACACCAGATCATTTTAGACTATTCTTAGAATTATTTAGCCAACCATTTCCATTCGAATAACACCAGTTAGTATGAAAAAGTTCAAAGATTTCAAATTTTTCAAATACATTAATAATTGAAGACTACAGAAGCAAGGTAACTCACGTTTTCCTAAATGTTCAAGAGGGCAAAATTAACCTCAAAATCAATTATAATCATTATTTATGTAAAAGTTCATGCAGATTGCTGGTCCTGTCAATCTGAAAATGAACAAGATGTCTGAAATGCTCAAAGCCTAACCCGGGGAAGTCACCTTACACCTTGTTCTTCTGCAGCACCGTTTGGATGAAATAGTTTTTTCTCTGTATGGACAAACTTCTTCAGCCATTTTAAACCGTTAAAAAGCTTTTTTTAAATCACTTTTGTTCCCCAATGAAAAATTTATCAGAAGCAGCTGTCATTAATTTTGGGGGAAAAAATTGAGTTACCTTGTTTTTCCCCAGTAGTCTTCATGGACCCTAAAATAATAGTTTAATGAATATTCATCTTGAACAGATATTGATGTGTGAGACTGTGTCAGCGTTGTTTTTTTGTACAGATTTTATACTTACTATTAGTAACAATAATATTTTATAGTTTTATTAACTATCACGTAATTTAATTTTATATACTATAAATATTATACTTACTAGCTCTGGAAAGTTTGTAGAAGAGAGGGAAGCTAACCGCAACGGCAATAAAATAGTATTTCCACATCCAATTGTTGTTGATGTAATATTTAAATGGGAATTGGGCTATTTTAGCCGTTAGGGTATAGGGGTATTTCATGGGTCTACCGACTTGTTTATCAGACATCTTCTTTGGGCCGAAGAAACCAATGAATGAGGGAAATCTGTAAGGGAAAAAAGACATAAAATTAAAAAGGTAGCTTATGCCTACTGTTAATAACTAAAACAGGATTGACTAAAAAAACAAACAAAGTTCAATCCAAGTTAATAGTGTTTTGATAACATAACTTTTATTTTTAGTTGCATTTTCCTTAACAGTAGTAAAAAAAAAAAACAACAGTGGGCTATTGTGTTGGATTGAGGTAAGGAGAGGAGGGTGGGTGTGCATTTTCTACCTTGCTTAAATTCTCAATTTTGACATGTTTATCTGAAATTTAACGGCTTTTAAAGTTTTTCGCATCTCTACAGCCTCACCAAATTAAGTTATAGACAGGTGCAATTTACCCTGAAGTGGAAACTTTTTTTCTCCTTTCCTTAATGGTTTTCATGATTTTAAAGAATTCAAACAATTTTAGAACTTGTTTAACATTAACTGAACTGTTGAAATACGTTTATCATGGCACCCTTTGTGGAGTATCAGCTGGAATTGATATATTTTTCCATCCTCTACTATTCAGAGATTGTATAAATTAAATTGGTTATATTTTTAGAATGCTACTGAAAATAAGACTTTAGCGATGCAGTTCTACCCCTAACAGTTTTTGTATATATCCATCCATCTTACCTACCTTGGCATGGTGCCATGCAGACCAATAGTAGTTTCTACAGTAGTACTGACTAAATAACTCCATCGATGCATGTTTGCAAATGAATAAATCACTAATTGTCGGTTAAGAAAAAAAAGAACAGTTTTCAGTCGATGGAACCCTTAATATCATTTTCAATTCAAGTACCCCAGCTGTTCCATTTGCAGTAATCTGTGATTAATTACCTTAACCCAATTGGCAAGTTACAGGATTATAGCAATCAATGTCATTGCCATTTAACAAATGGTGTATGGCAATTTTACAGAGAAATAAAGCTTTCCTCTTTATTTATAAAGGCTCTATTATCTACAGCATTACAAATTGCAGCTACTTAGTTACTCAGTGGTTTTTTGAAGGCAATATTTTATATTTCACATAAAGTTTCTTAAATTTAAAAATATGTATATATTTCAATGTTTACCTTATCCTAAATCTAGAAAGTTTGGTAAGAAATTTAGGTTTCTTAAACTTCAAAACTTCTTGACTTAACATTTCTTGGATTGATTTTGATTGAATTGGATTTAAACTAGATTTCTCGGGCCACATAATTTCTCCTTTATCTTTGACAGATGATGTTTTCCTTTGTAGAATTAGATTTGTAATGAAAAAGTTTTGAACAGTGTTTAGTTTTTTTAAAAATGCATTGCTTGTTTCAGTTCTATCGATCACAGTTTCCCGTTTTTCAGGTTTAGAGGAAGGAGAGGATCTAGGATGGATTGGATCAGGCATTAGGATCTATAAAATGAAAAAATGAAGTTTAAAGTATTTAAAAATATCTAAATATTAAAGGTAGTCCAAAAATCATTAGGAATATACTCTAAATATTAGTATATTTAGAAATATGCTCATTGTTCATAAGCAATCTAACAACCACTTGAATATGTATAAAAAGCTTAAGAACTTTTATGCTCAGGTCCCAGAAGACAGAACTTAACAGAACACGTTTAATTCTTCTGTGTTTTTAATGTTAATGAAACCTAAAACTTGAAAATGAAGTAGACATTATAATTTAAATAAGTGAACTGACTTTTGGGCTAATTTAAAAAATAAATATTAAAAATAAAAGAATTTCCTCTGACAATCTGAAAAATATAATCATTATGCTACATCAAAAGTCACAAAATAATGGAAGAATAGTATGCTTATTATGATAAACATTAGCTTCTTCTTTTAACAAAAGGAAAAAAAATAATACAGAATTACTTTCAAATTTTAGGAATCAGTCGTTTAAAATCTGTTAAGGATATTAATAAGTCCATATCTAGAAAAAAAAGACAAGTTATCAGAAGATAATCTCAAAAAGGTATGTATAAATAAATTTTAGACATTAAGCACAGTTTAAATTTAGTCGCTTGTGCAATTAAGATGCAAAATGGTGTCAGTTCTACAGGTTTTCACAAGTTTTAACTTTTCATTTATTTCTTTTTTATATTCTCGAAAATTAAATATTCATGAGTTTTAATATGAAAGGAAGAGTGTATTTATGGGAAATGTGTATATTTCGGTAATGATTTCACCAGGAAATAAATGTTTGAACTAATATTTCGAAGTATAGATGATAAGGGTTAGTTAAAAAGTTTCTTTTTTAATGAAATGATTACCAAAACCTACACATTTCCCACTACTAAACTCTTTTTACCATAGTAAAACTCATGATTACTAATATTTTTTTGAGAATATTAAAAAGGACACAGATGAAAAGTTAAAAATTGCTGTGACTCAACTCGAAGAGACATCCTTCGGAACTTATGTCTGCAAAATTTACCAAATATTCAACAATTTATTATTCAACTTTGTAATTCATAATTATTCTTAAGTTGTTGGGGCTATCTTAATCAAAATAATCTTATTTTCTCATGACAATGGGCTCAAAATCAAATTAAAAAAGATTGGAAGATAAATTTGTACTCATTACTTATCATAGCTTTATTTATTTCAAATCTTTTTTTAATACATTTCATATCTATTTAAGGATAAGGAATTATAACTGAAAGAAAAAATAAAGCCTTCAGTCATAATGTCAGTATAGTTGTTCGCCCTGAAAAACTATAACATGACCTTAAGCTTCGCTACTCATCAGATATCAAATTTAATGTAAATAAAACATAGGTATATTTGTAATGTAATATTTTAATATTTATCAGAGTATTAATTACAGGGATTAATGCCTATACATTATAAACATTACCTTTCACTAATTAAGTAGTTAAATTTACATAATTACGATTAAAAAACTTTTCAACTTAAATAAGTAAGCTCATATTCATAAAAACTCGGCTTTAAAAAATAAATAAAAAGCATAATAAATGAAATATTAATAGAAAAATCCAAATAGTAATATATCATCACACTTATTTTTAACCTTTTCCATAAGATCTTATTTCAAAGACTTCTCATGCCAAACCTTTTACTAATAATTACAAATATATACAATTATTTTACTTCAATTAAGAAGTTCTTGGAATAATATTAAAATATAAGGAAAGTTACCTTACTTCCAGATCAGAATAGGCAAAACCGCTGCTATTAGGATAAGCTGAACAGCTGATAACTTAAAAGAAAAAGATGTTAACAAGGAGATAATAATAAAAATAAGTATAGATCATCAAACATCCGAACTTAATTTCTTAAAGACAAGCTTTAAATATCATTACGTTATTTATTTTATCAGAATTATTCTTGAACTTCTCTCAAAAACGAAGAGATCAAAACTTCATATACAAATTATTCTTAGACCGTTTACAGATACGAATATGAAAGTATTTAAATACTCCAATAATGAAAAATTGAAGATAGACATTTATAGAAACAATATAAACTAATGAATAACAAAAAAACAAACTAATATATGAAAACTAGAGTCAACAAAAATTTCCTGGTATAATCGATCGTTATAACGAGTACTGCCTCCGTTAGATAATAATATTGCTTAAAATAAAGATACATGCTTCGTAGATTTCAGAGATGATCTTTCTAAGTTCGTTTTTACTCTTTGTGTAAAACTGCATCCTTAGGTTGTGAGACTGATATAATCAACTATTATTAACACGGCTTTTAAATTAGTTACGATCGTACATAGGTGCTAAGATCTGGACTAAGTAGACGGTTCATTATCTACTTCAAATTCCAAAACCATCCACTCATTCCTGCATTAAAATAAACTTATCATCATAGGTTTCAACTGGAGGTTGCCACACAGGGGCAGCCTGGAAGATTAAGCGTTACTGTCTAAATTTCAAAGTATGCTTTCCCTTACAAATAAATTCCGGTAATTTTAAGTTAAATTGGCATTTTTGGTGTTTTAGGAATCCTTAATGTCAACTAAATCTTCACTAATCAATTTTTGACCGCCTGGTTCGAATGGGGCCGACCTCTTTGGTAGTGAGGTGACCGTTAAAGGAGGGGATGTTAAAACCAACATTTTTCAACAACACATAAATGTTACGCACCATTGAAGAGGTGCGCCGTAATATTACCCAGCTTCACGATCGCTGGACTCGCGTGGCACGTACCTGCCGAGGAATTCTTCTGTTGACAATTCGAAGCCATATCAATTTTGGGAAGATTCAAGCAAGGCACCAACTGGGAAAGCTAACTGGGCTTTTCGTGGTTTTTCTATGTCAGGTGACAGGGGTGGCAAAGTTTGATGATTACAAATATGAATTCAACCGCTACAAGGACAAAGGTCGATTGAAGTAAGGGAGTAGGGGAAATGGCGTTGCTTCCATATGCGACTTCTGAGTAGGTCGTTTTCGAAATTGTCGAGTTATAATTACCATCACACTGAATCAATCAGTTTCATAAACATCACGTTTATATTAGATTATTGTTGGTATCAGTTCCACACGTTTTCGCTTCGAGTTGAGTGACAACATGTTTTAAGTGTTAATTCGTTTACTTTTTAATATTCTCCAAAAATAAAAATTATCATGAGGTTTAATATGCAATTATGGGTAATGAGTAGATTTCGGTAATTATTTAATCAAGAAATGGACGTTTCAACAAACATACATCATCTGTACTTCGAAATATTCCACACATTTCCCATAACTACATTCTCTTTTCTATACTAAAGCTCACGTAATTTTTTTTTTTTGGAGAATATTAAAAATGTTTAAACGAATTAGGAGTTAAAACTTGTTGTGACTCAACTCAAAGATTCAAAAAATGATACCTTAAATGATATGATAAGTGGAAATGATACCTTATCTTTATCTTGAGTGAATAGATAGCGAATGAAACATTAATTTAAATGAATTGTCATATACTCTTCTCTATTGTTGTTATGTTTTTCTTATCTACAATTATATCTTTGTACCGTACCTCTTTGTAAGCACCCTCTTATTTCGAAATCGATCTCCCAAATGGACTAAAAAGGGCGTGATTATAAACTTCTGTTTACAAGTAGGATTTCTAAATTGTCACGATGAATCAACCTGAGAGAGTAGGTCTCAATTTATTGCCTATTATTTTCTTCTTACCTGGATACATAACTTTCGATTTAGTTTAAGCATAACTTGTATATTTTTTCAGGAATTGTCAGACTTGAGGCTTTTTAGGACTGTATTTTATTATTGTATAATAATAATTGCTTTGCCAGTTATAACATTTTTCGGGTCTAAACTCCTTATTTTTGACAGTAAGTATTTATTACGTTTAAGTTAATTTTAGCTTTACACAAATCACTCTTAATTCTTTTGTTTATTTCAGGTATAGGCTTGTCAAGTGTGTCAAGTAATGTTTACTCTGCAGTATCTTCCATTGCAGTTCTGCATATAGCTTTGGGATTATACATTTACAGGGCATATTCAGAAACCAAACCTAGCAAACAGGATTAAAATTATTTATTCATATTTTTATATTATTTATAATTAAAACGTTGTCGAATTTTGGAGCTCAGACATTTATGTAAATAATTTTGAAGACAAACTTTCACATCATTAGGTTTAGTTAAAATGAGTAAACAAGTAATCACTTGTTATTAAACTCCAAATTTTCAGTTGCAGGCATAAAGAAATGTATATATAATTCATCATTTTAAATTGTAATATCTTTCTAATAAACGTTTTTTTCATTTTGTAAAAGTTATCTTTAATATGATACTAAATTTATTTCTGCCATGACAATTGCACTAAAGTGTTAAGGTTAATCATACTGACATTATATTATATTGAACATGATTTATTAAGGCTATATGATACTGCAATACCAATCATAGATATGTTTTATTGTTGTTATCTGTTCCAATGGTTGTCGCTTTGAGTTGAGTTACTAGTTTTAACTGATTATTTGTTTCATTTTTAATAGCTTCCAATAATACAAGTTATCGTGAGTTTTAGTATGGAAAAGAGAGTGTAATAATGGTTAATAAGTAGATTTCGGTAATCATTTCATCAAGAAATAAAAGTTTCAACTAACATTTCGAAGTATAGATTTATATATGTTTGTTGAAACGTTCATTTACAGATGAAATGATTGCCGAAGTATACAGAATTCCTATAATTACATCATCTTTTCCATACTAAAGCAAAAGTTAACCCTGTGGTTCAACTTGAAGCGACGAAGTGTGGAATAATTACTTTTAATTATATTTTAAGTTATAGTATAGTGCTTGCGGTACTGGTATTCATACTCTGACAGCTTTTTACTTGTAATATGATTTGATTTATACATTATAATGAGTTTTAACCTTTTTTATGGCATTTAATGTAAAATACTGTTTATTACTCAGGAAAAAAAAGGGAACAGAACAAATGATAAATTTAATTTTTATTATATTAACATTCTTATACAACTTATTTCCTTCTCTTGTTGTAATTACATTTTGAAATGTCTCCTTGCTGGGGGTTCTTTACCATTTTTCATGTAGAGTCATTTCTATGTCTTCGGGTGTACGAGGCTGTGCTGGGCGTGCTATTATTCCTCTTCCGATTATATTCTTTAAATATTCAAGGGGTTTTGATCATAGCGAATGGGCTTTCCAAGGAGACCCAGATGTGATGTTGAAGAAATATTTATACTATGCAAGTTAAAAGTGGCTGGGCATTTAATCCTGCATTATTATAGGATTGCAGCTAATTTTGTTGAGCATAGATAGCGCATGTTCTGAAATTTTACTAACATTGCTAGGGGTTGTTAAAGATCATCCACATACAACACTATTTGACTCTCCATTGAAAAGGCTGGTAAAATTAAACAACACAGCATTCATTCATGTGGTTCTGAAGATCTTAGCAGAATTTTTTACTTATCCGTAAGAAGTATAGCAGACTGATATTCATGCTCATTCAAAGACTAATGACTCTGTTCTCGAGTGAAACCGATGTGTGTAGCTCTGTGTTCAAGTTAATTCTGGCCCTCTTTTAGACTAGCCATCTGTCAGTTCTGATTTAATTTTCTCAGTAATTTGTAGTGCATTTAGCAACTCTTACACCTACTACATAAACCTTGGAACTGATGAATTGCTTGATCTACAGTAAGGTTCCAGTTTTGAAAATTGTGCCTAAAAAAGTAATCCTGTGATTCTCTTACCCTATGGTGTCTAGAACCAAGTCTTTCATACAAAACTGAATGTCGCAATATCCACCATCAATACTGCCTCATCACACAAAAAAAAAATTAAAAGAGAGAACTTAACGGTTGAAAGCTTCTAAATTCAAATGAGACTGAATAAACCGTGTAAACACTGACAAATGTTTAATTCTTACTCTGGACTGGACTAAGGATTAAGTGTGTTTACCTATACATTATTAAGTCCAAAGCCTAATGTAAACAAATATTTATTTATTGATTAAAAGAATGAGACCTTAGGTCAAGAAAATGTCTGAAATAACTTCAAAGCTGTAATGATTTTAAACCATTAAATAAAATTCCCAGGTGCGAGACGCTGTAGTAGATAATAATATATTTATTGAGTTATCAGCTGAATTATCTTTTAAACTATATCTTGCGCGTACTATATTCTTCTCTTTGATTTAATGAATAAAATAATAAAATTAACTTAGTGGTTTAGGAGGCGACCTGTGGTCTAGTTGTTAGCATAACAAACTATTAAGCCCAAGATTGAGGGTTCATAGCCAGGCAGGTGGCCCTAGGATTTTTTTAAGGAAGTAAAAAATCCCTATCCTAATTAAACCTGGATAGGCAAAATTTGAGCTCCCAATGTAGCATTGTCAGATTAGCCAAAGCAGCATAAAGTGACGTTAAATGAACAAAAATAGTGGTTTAAGGTGTTAAATTTTGAATTAAAAATATCTGTATACTTAGTTTTGAACATCTTTAATTCAAAAACAGTAATTTCAATGGAACAATGTTAAATTACTGAAGCTTTAGAACATTAATATCATAAGCTTATAGCATTCTTGTTTTTTATAATTTGCTCATTCCATTCTCAAGGAAAGATTCATGCGACTAAAAACAGTTACAGCATAATTTTCCGAAAGTTGGCTTTTTTGTAGTCCCATTACTTCCAATTTAGCAATAACAAGTTTTAATATAGAGAATTGAATTGTAATATATTTTGAAAGGAACTTACACTATTATAATATAAGTAACTTCTAATAAATCTACATGATCTAACATCATTTACAGGATTCTATTTTGAAAACATACTTGGGAGTTCAAAATGTATTAATATCCGATTTCCTGTATCAATATTAGTAATTTAAACATCAGCAGTGATTAAGCTACATGGCAAAAACCAGTGCTGCGACTTCTTCCATTTTAATTTTGCTGCTATTTAAGCTTACACATCATTAATTAATAAAAATAGGACTCTATTACAAAACTCAAGTTATTTGACAATTTTCATCTTTATATTGTAACATAATTAAAATACTAAAATTTGTCTATATATGGCAACTGATCCCGACCAAACCATTAAAAACAAATTAATGCTTAACCCTTTAGGGACTGTGAACTACTATAATAGTCTGAGTTTGCCATGCCCTGGGGACTGTTGACTATTAAAATAGTTTTGCTTCTCTGGCTTTTCTAGACCATAGTAGTTCTGTTCCCAGCGCCATCTAGTTTTCCCCATCACAAGCTTTAGTACTTTTTCTTGACAACAGATGTTATGGGAATCCATTTTAATAGGAATGCACCCTTCTGAAGTTATGATATAATGGAGGTTTTTGGCTCCCTAAATTTATCTTAAAAATTGATTAAATTTATCTCCAGCTCTTTCTAAAATAATTGGAATTATAACTTTATTTTGATTGAATTGTAAAGCAGCATTAAAGTAAAAATAATTTACTCACACCTTGAGAAAAGAATAAAAATACATATTGAAACAATATATTTTTAACAAACATTGTTCCATAAAGAATATGAACTTAACACGAGACATATGAAAAATTAAGAAACAAAAAACAATAAGTGGAATACTGGGTTTTAAAGATACCAACAATTCAACTGACATGTTTAATTTTAATACAAAATCCGTTGTGTTAACTATAAAAGTTGTCTTGCACAACTATGACAAAGTTTTTAATCAATTTTTTATCATACAAATATAAACAATAGCTGTGAATATGCTGTGTTTCATTCGTTAAAGATATCAGGAATAAATTCAACTTTATTAGAATTAACAAATAAGATAAAAAGGTTATGCTCAAAAGGGTTCCATCGATATATATTTTATCTAAATCATTTTTCATCAATTTTTATTTAATTTATTGTCACAATGTTTCCTTTAACAAAAGACAAAAACTCAATTATTATTAACTTATTTGTTATATACACAAAACTTATAAAATAAGGACTGTAGTAAATAAGTGAGAAAAACGTAAAGAAAAAAAAAATTATCACTAGTGCCACAGACAATGCCGACTGCATGTATAAGTCAATGTCATTCACACAAACACCAGGGTTAACACAAATTTTTAAAATGGTTGTCTGAATTCACAGTTTAGCAGGAAATTTCCCCTTCCTAAGAAGGCTCTACAGAGTTCACAAAAACGGTATAAAGTTCACAGCTAGCTTGCAGTATATTCATTACTGAAGAGCTTCCTCTAGTCTCCAACTGCTGGAACAAATCGCGCATCACGTAGAGAAAGAACACCAGCAAATTAATATACATTTCATTTTTCTTGGCGAAATGCACTATTTACAAGACAATCTGCCACTTATAAATATATATTTGAAAAATCAGTAACAGGAGCAATTTAATAAATGCCTTTTTTTATTTATATATATATATATTTTTTTTTTTATTGCTCCCTCTCACATGTTTAACGAAGAGGAGTCAAATGTTTATAAATAAGACATCAAAAACTGGTAATTATAAAATCAGGTAAAGATATGTACATACAATACAAACTAAAAGAAATTAACAACAGGAACTATTTTGACTATTGTATCTGATCTAAGGCTTAAGGGGCGGGAGCTGGCGTCAGTTAACAAAATATTTTCACAAAAAATGCTTTTAGAAAAATGAACATTAAAGCACTTGTTTTCATTTATTACGCCCCATTAATTTAATACTTATTAGGAAGTAATGGTACTTTTTACAATTTGCATATTTTTCTTTTTTTTTTCTTTTTCTTATCTTTCCTTTTTTAGTCCAGTATGCATTGAGCTTTCTGATAGTTCGACATGATTTTTTTATAAATTTTTTTTCTATTTTTTTGTTTTTAAATTTCCTTTTCACTTCATCCCTGTGAAAAAAGCCTCCCCTCGTCTTAACTTTAGCCTGTTTTGTAAGACAATTTCTTTCCTACTGAAATAAATAATGACTTCATCATCCTTGGTTGCTTGTGATGTTTAGGGTTTTGTTGCCTACTGCTGCTGTTGCCTGTAACTGCCGCCACGATAACCGCCGCTCGGCCGTCCACCACTGCCGCCCCTGCCTCGGCCACCTCCTTGCCTGTCGTTCGACTGGCCGCCTCCCCTACCCCTCCCTCCTCGCTCACTTCTGGATTGATAACCGTTTTGGTAACTATTTTGATCCTTGTAATTTCCACCACCACTTCCGTATCCACCTTCTCTGTTGTACCCTCCGTCCCTGTTGTTATAGCCCCCTGTGAAAAGAAATTGTCATTTAAAAGAAAATCTTAGTATTAACTTCCACAATTAATTTTTATATAAACTAGTTTCGTAAACTTATTAAAAAATAAAAATCCAGGGAACCTATCAGAAAAGATATCTAAAAAGTACAGGCTCAAGTTACTTTAAAGGTCAAGGAAAAATTGAAGCTAGAAAACGAAATTATCTTAAGATTAATTAACAGGTTTATTAAAACATCATGTCTTTAAAAAAAGTATTTGGACGAATTAAAAAAAACAAATGAGGCGGAATCCTAAAACCATCATTTTCTGCTGATTACGAAGTTCAATACTTGATAAGACAATATAGTAGGCTGTTTAAAAATTTAATTTTCCTCCAGTTGTGTAAAATTAACATGAACCAGAGTTAGCATTTTCACTGCTATATTTATAATAAATATTGAATCTCATTATATACAGATATATTTTCCATACAAAAACAACGTAACTAACTCTTTAACTTTTTAATGGTTTGATAGTTTTCAGAGATGAAGTGACAATCAGAGACTTACCCCTGCTTGGCCTGCTTCCCCTAGCACTGTAGTTTCCTCCCTTCTGGTTCCTATCACCACCTCCTCCTCTTCCACGACCTCCACGTCCTCTTCCACCTTGCATTATGAAGCCTGAAAAACAATTTCACTCAAATATTAAAAATTGTTAGCGAATAAACAATATATTAATTTAAATGGAATCAACTTTAAAAACTAATTAACTAGAGGCAAAATTAATGAATCAAGTTTCTTAATCTAAACTATAAAAGGATGTTCAGCAATAAAAATATTTAAGTTTTCGAAGATAAATTTTAGGTGCTTTTTATCTATTTTAAAATTAAAACCAGTTTGAGACCAATAAAATAAGTAAGATTCAGACATAAGAATGAACTAGACTAATAATAAAACTTGTATCCATGTTTGAAAATAAAAAAATGTTACTTAACTTCTTCTACTTTAACTCAATAAGATGATACAATAAGTAGAAAAAAGCAATATCATTCACAAATAATAAATGAAATTCAGGTATCTGAGTAAATGTCATCAATAAAATTTACATAATAATATAGCAAATTAAATCATTATCATAGGAATGAATTATTGCAACACCTTAATCTTGTTATACCATCCATTGGCCTTAAGAGTGACAATGTTATTAAAAAAATACGAATGTTTTAATTTGTTTTGAGTTTATTTGTTATGTATGAATGTATAGAATATATAATTATTATACTAAAACTTAAAATTTTTAAGACCAGATATTATCACAGATTATTCCGATGTTTCCCCATTGCGAAAAATATTAGTAGAATTATCGGTCTCTAAGACTAATGAAGACCCACTAATATATAAATAATTTAAGAAGAAGAAAATGCTATGGGTGGTCAGAAAAAATTCTCTTTAGTAAGAAGAACTGTTTATTTTTAAAGCTGATGTTTGACCCACATTGCAGTGCTTCTTCAGAGCTATTAGGTCAGTGAGGCAACACTTGACTCTACTGAACCCTAGATATATCTTTAAATAGTATATAGATATACTATATAAAGATAAGGCACTTTTTTTTGCACAGCACTATTTTAGGTATGTGTTCTCTAACACAAAATAATCAAAAAAGTCCATATTAACATATATTTCAAACTCATTTATTAAACAGATATCAAAGGTTAAAGATTTATTATTTATTTACTACATTAAGACTCAGTGTACAAAGTTTAACATGTTTAATACTACTACAGGTTTTAATCAACTGATAAACAAATGAACGATAAGCAATGACAGTAGTTGCTCATCTGTTTGTCTATTTCTGTGTGTTATAGTGTGAGTGAATACTGTGAGACAGTTCAATTTGTTTATGATTATAATGGGAGACACCACAAATTTATTCACTTTTGCAGAACAAACAGACATGCTTTTAACTTATGGCGAGGTACATACAAACGGTGCTGCTGCTGTTCTAAGATATCATGAAAAATTTCCTAACCGAAGAATACCAAATTGTAAAACGTTTAAGGCCATTGAAAGACGCCTTAGGGATAATGGCACGCTAAAACCTATACAAGTAAACACAAAGATCGACAAAGATTTCGACGAACTGCAAAAGTTAAAGAAGAAATACTTGATGCTGTTCAGTTATCTCCAACTACTAGTACCAGAAGATAGTCACGTCGTTTCGATGTTTCCTCTAACAGCGTATGGCGAACAACAATTGTATCCATTTCACGTATTGAGTAAGCAAGATTTATTACCTATGCGGTTAATTCGACATTGCACACGAGATCCTAACTACCTGAACTGCATTTTGGTTACTGATGAATCTTGCTTTACAAGAAACGGGATTCTTAATTATCGAAATACCCATACTTGGGCTGAGGAAAACCCTCATACGACTGCTGTTGGACATTACCAACATATTTTTCTTTTTCTATATAAGATATTTTTTATATACTGGACTCAATCTTCTTGATTTATATAATATAATAGAGAAGAAAAAACCATATTTCAGCCAATAATTGTTATTTAAACTTTACAAATGATTCAGCGAAGAACAGATCAATAAAAGAATTAACAAAAAAATTTAATAATCAGTTATTCAACTGTACTGATCATCATGTTTAATGATTTGGATTTAAATGAAGTTGTATGAGGAATTGCTGAAAATAAGAATGACAAATAAATGTCAAACTTTTTTTTTTAATCATTTGTAAAGTTTAAATAACAATTATTGACTGAAATATGGTTTTTTCTTCTCTATTAAATTATATAAATCATACCTTTCCTTTAAATGTCTGGTGTGGTCTTCTAGGCGACATCATAGGCCCCTTCTTTTTGCAAAATAATCCTTATGAACTCCTAGAAGATATTCCACTAGGCATTAGGCAAAGGCTGTGGTTTGTGCATGACGGTGCTCCAGCTCACTTTTCTCATAGTGTCACTGATTATTTAAATGGAACTTATGGAGACCGATGGGTTGGTCGAAACAGACCTGTTAAATGGCCACCACGATCTCTGGGTTTAACGCCATTAGATTATTTTATGTGGGCTGGATGAAGCCTTTGGTTTATTCTGCGGCAGTTGGTATGCAAGAAGAGCTAAGAAAACGGATCGTGGAAGGCGCAGTAACTATCAAGCACCATCCTGATGCTATACGAAGAGCCAGAGAAGCATGGATTCGTCGTGCTGAATGTTGCATTCAACAAAACGGAGGCCCCTTTGAACAGTTACTCTAAATGTTGTAATAATAAATAATAAATCTTTAACCTTTGATATCTGTTTAATAAATGAGTTTGAGATATATGTTAATATGAATTTTTTTGTTTATTTTGTCTTAGAGAACACATACCTAAAATAGTGCCGTGCAATTCTGAGACACCCTGTATATATAAGGTCAACTAATACTAATAATTGAAGGACCAAATTTCTTGATTAGTAAATCCTCTTTTCTAATTACTAAGGGTATAAATAACTCCAACTTCATTTGATGGTGCTAATTAAACCTGACTATTATAGATATACCTTTAACAAAGAAATAAAACATGAAAGTTAAAAATCTGTAATGCTGACGGACTATTACACTAGACATTAATATTGATCAATTACTGAATTATTATAACTGTGAATTATATTATAATTATAAATGGACAACTAACCATCATTCTGTTGAGGTTGAGCAGGTTGATTCCACTGCTGCTCTGCTTGAGTGGCCCAAGAGTCGTCGCCGGGAGCTGCCTCGGACTCTCCCCAGTCATTGGTCTCCTCGGCGTGGGGCTGGCTCGGCTGGTGGAGGTGACTATCCCCACCCGCGTGCGACCATCCCTTTTCTTCATCAGTTTGCTAGAAAACAAACAGATTCCTAATTATACACGGCTATGATTCTGTAGTTAGCACTCTGGCTGCAGTATGATTCAGATAGAAAAAAAGGGCAATAAAAAATAAATGATTTTTACTTTTTTTATATATATGGACAGAACTAACCTACAGAATATGAAAAAATATGATATAATTGGTATTAAATGGGATGAGTGCTTACAACTTCAAAATAATATAGTTTCTAATTAGACATATACAGTAGAAAATGGAAAAAAATTGGAAATATCTATATCAGGAAAATGACCAATCCCGTAATACTAGAACTAGGATTTTAAAAAAAAGAGAGTAAGATTGTGGAACAAGGAGTGCTAACTTTGTTTATTTGACAAGTTCTCACGATTTTCTCAAAAAAAACAAAAAAACAACAGGTCTAATGATTTCAAAGAAACTCGAATACAAAATGAAATCGTTAGTCTTAATGTAATTGAAATATTTGAAGAACACTTAAAAGCTAACTGGACCAAATTACATTTTTAAAAGTGCCTTCCATTTAGTTCACTTGTAATAACGTAACTGTTTTTTATTTTTAGTAGTAATAAAAAAAACCCAGCCGAATAACCATGAAATAAAAGATCATAAGATAATTGACAAAAAAAAATCATATTTTATTAGATTGAAAACAAATGGACAGAACAATTTAAAGTAAAAAATGGGCATTAAAATGTACATTTGGAAAACTAAATGCTTTAGAAAAAAATAAAAACTACGATTTTAAGCCTTGGAAAGTAATGGTTTTTTCTTCAATTAACTTAACTCACATTTTGATAAATCTGCTGCGGCTCTGGCTGAGGACTGGGCACTACGACTGGAGCCGGCTGCTGCGCAGGGTCCATCGGCGTGAAGCTTTGGTTCGTGTAGGTCATTGTTGGAATAGAAGGAGGTGCTGCCTCAACATGATCCGGTGTGTCCAGTTCGTTCTCCTAATGTAAAAATAATCAAAATAGCCCATTACAATAAAAAAAAAGAAGTAAGCATCCTACTATTTGTAAAACAAATTGTAAGCGTTAACTGTAGCAATTATCATTATTATTTTATTTTTACTGTAGAACTTTAATTGTTCAGGGATAGTTTAAGGGAGCTTACAAGTTTAATGGATAATTTCTCAGTTAAATTTTACTCAAATATGTTGAATAATAATAGATGACCTTATATATATGTGGAAGAAAATAGGCCGGATGGAGGTTAAAAAACAATGTTGGTTCTCTAATGAACAGTTCTCCCTACTTTAGATCGATTTTTTTACCTCCACCCGGACCATTATCTTCCTCATACAACATTTGCGCTAATGGTTCAATCAGCATCAGCGCTGAGAATAAAACAGAACCGGACTATTATTCTGTAATTAATTTAAGGGGAAAACAAAATCGAATGTTTAATTTTTTAAGTATCTTATCCCCACCGTTACCCTGGAAACTGAAGATTTTACTAAAAATGGTGCAAATGCTCTCATATTTTGACAAAGCCTATTAAATTCAATAACAAGTTAAAAAAGAACAAACAAAAGTGTAGGTACTTTCTCTAGTAGAGTGGCTCCCTAAGCAGGTCAGTCATATGCTTAAACAAATCAGTACTGAATAATTGATTTTGTTGCTTACTTGTTTTTGTTTCTCTTTCGTAAAGAAGATATACATTATGTAAAGAAATTATTGCATACTAGCTCATGCATTTATTGTATTTGTTAACTGTTGTTATTGGTATATTTATTATCCATAATTGATTAATATCCTGTCATGATTCGTACCTGTATGTTATTTCATTTTTATCTTTATTTTTTTGACACTTTTTTAATATTTCATGATTTGAATTATTATGTAGCCTATTGGCCAAATATATATTATGTTTCTTTTTCTGTTCATGTTTGTTATTCTAAAGGGATTTGGTCCCAGAATAAAGTTTCTTTTCTATTTTAATCTAAGCGAAATATCATTCGACTGACAGTAAAATAAGTACATATTGCTTTACTTTGCTATAAGTACAATATATGTTATTACTAACCTGCATGAAATCGATGGTTCCTGACTGGAAGACTCTAAGATGGCTGGGAGTGAAGTAGGCAGTCTCAATGGAATTGGGATTCCTAATCTCTTCAGGCTGGGCCAACGGTGGCATGACAACGGGGACCTGAACAGGAACACTGGCTTGAGGCGGAACCTGAGGTGGTACAACTGCAGCGGGCAACTGGTTCACGTGAGCTAAACAAAGAAAATAAAATAAACTCCATTGTTTTTTATACATTTTCTTATAGATTTTGATGTCCTAAAACTGAAAAAAATATTTAAAAAATTCCATCACACCAATTTTTTTTTTTACACTAATTTTTATATTTTTATTTTGTGTAAAATTCTGATTTAGTTAAAATTTTGTATTTTATTTTTTAAGCTTGAAATTGAATTAAAATTAAGACTTCTTACCCTAATTTTAATAGTATATTTATATGGGAAGAATAAAGAAAAAAAAATCAAGAGGAAATCAAATATCAAAAACATCAATGGATGGTTTGTGGAGATTTTAAAATACTAACAATATTGTTGGGTAAACAGTCAGGTTATACATAATTCCCTTCTTTTCTATGTTTGTGGGATAATAGAGCCAGAGAGCTATACTGGACAAAAAGTGGCTGGCCACCACAGCACGGTTTAACTCCTGGTGAGAAAAACGTTATCAATACCACTTTGGTTCCGCCAAAAAGGTTTTACTGCCACCTCTTCATATTAAATTGGGGCTAATTGAGCAGTTTGTAAAATCACTGCAAAAAAATGGGGATTGTTTTATATATATATATATTCCAATTCCCCGAAATCGTCTAAAGCAAAGTTAGAAGAAGGAGTTTTCACTAGCCCCGACATAAGAAAACTTTTGTCTGATCCCCTCGTTCCTGAATCAATGGGAGAAATCGAAAAAGAAGCATAGGATTCTTTCAAAAATGTAGTGCAGAAGTTTTTGGGCAATACTAAGGATCCCGAATATAGAAATATTGTACAGCGCATGCTAACAGCGTATAAAGCTCAACGGTGCAAGATAAGCTTAAAAGTTCACTTCTTACACTCCCATATTGAATATTTTCCTGAAAACTTGGGTGCCTACAGTGAAGAACAAGGTGAAAGATTTCATCAGGATGTACGTGATATCGAGAGACGTTATCAAGGAAGATGGGATGTCAGTACATTAGCAGACTAGTGTTGGATATTTAAGCGAGAAACCAAAAACGAGTTTGGAGAAGCATCAAAGAAAAGAAGAAAAGGTTTCACAAGGAAAAAGAGTAAACATAAAGTAAGAAAAATGTTTTGTTTGTTGTAATAAATAGTTGATTTTTCTCATTATTGTGTTCTTGGTCAACAAAAACTATTCGTGATGGAGAGTAATAGAAAGTTATTTTTGAAATCAGCGTACTTTAAAGCATATAATTCATCAACAATATCTCATGCAGCTGAAAAGATTTTTTTTTTGCAGACCTGTGTTATCGGTTGCCATCGTAATGTTCAGTTTAGTAAATTCTATAACCTGAAGAACTTACTAGGTTGAAAGTTGCAAGTGACAACCGGAGCTTGTTCTATGGGCATGTTGACAGGGATGTTCACAGGAGGTTCCTCCACTACGGGAGGAATCACCACTGCTTGCTGAACTTCTTCCACGACTGGCTCCTGAGAAAATATTTAATCATTAGGAGGCTATTCCTTAATTTCTGTCAGTTTATAAATAAAATTATAAAGATGAAGTCTGATAACCACTTTAAACATAACCTAAGATGTCAAAGTGGAATAGCAAGATTAATTGATTTGAAATTAATTTTCAATCACTTAAGCCTATTTTTTTTTTACTTTCTTTAATAATTGTGATTTTTGGTCCTATTAACACTTATTGTGTATCAAAGAGGCATTGAGACTATAAAAGTGGCTCTACAATAGAAAAATATTATAAAATTTAATCTTAACCTGAATAGAAAAAAATTAATAAATGAAAAATAGGAGCCATTTTTATGTATACTAGAAATTGTTAAATTGAAAAATTTACTAGAAAAATAAACAAAAATGATAATTTATTGTAAAGAATGTTAACACATATACGTGAAATTAATCATAGGTGTAGAAAATTAACATGTTTTAAAAAATCAATGCTAATTTCAACAAGCAATTATTATAGCACTATAAAAAAAGAAACCCATTTCTTTCATCTCCTAATAATTTTAGGAGATGAAATAAATAAATTTAGCTTACTCCTCAGAATCATTGCCAGTGCCCCCCCCTACAAAAAATAAAAAATGAACAAGAGCAACAATAATGATAAATAACTTACAACAGGCTCAGGTTGAGCGTTGTCAAAATATCCTGATTTAGCTATTTCGAAAACTTTTGCCTTGAGTGCTGCGTAAGTTGTACCACACATTTCCTTGTTCTTGCCCTCTAGAAGATGAGACATGACTTCCGCAGGAACTTGAAACATATCCTGCAATAGAAAAAATTGATTTACTCTATTAGACAAGAGGGAAAGTAGTTATATTGTTGAGGTTCTAAATGGGTAAAGAAATAAATCAAAAGTTATTGATGTTTAGTGTATCAATCAGACCACCATAAAATTAATGAGGATTTTCATTAAGTAAATAAAAATAATTCTAAATCTCATTAAATACTTATTTATTAATTTCATATTCGAGTTTGTTCAAATAAAACACAATTTTTATATGTGTAACTGATTTGAATGTAATACAAATGGCATTGCCGCCCAATACCGGCGTCACCCGTCATATTTCACCCCACTCAGCGTTTGGTCGCCCTGAAGATAGGACCTCCAAAGTTATTGCTACTCTGCAACTCTGCGAGACAGGACCTTCCCAGTTATTTAGACTCTCTAACAGTGGGACTTTGAGTGTGAAAGCATCTTTAAGTATCAACTCTACGAATGGAAGCCGGGTTCTCAAGAGGAATTAAATTATATTGTGATTAGGAAGCTGTTTTATGAAGAAATTTCAGGACTGAAGTTGGATTGTAATACATCTGTTTATTTGAGTCATTGTACTGTAAAAATTGTGATTATCAATCATTTAAAATTTGGTTTACATATCCCGAATTTTAAAATAACTGTCACTGAACCCACGGAGATAAAGATTTCATGTTCAATATAATATCTAAAGATTAAAAATATACTGTTACGTGTAATAATTTGAATTTTCTGTAATAAAATAAATATAGAATTAAAATCAACTTTTAATTAACTCTCTCTCTCTATATATATATATATATAAAAATTCTTTATATTTGGCGCCCAACAATTAATTAATAGTCTCATTGTAAATTCTTAATAATATGTATACATATACAGTGGAGCGACGATTATCCGAACTAATGTTGTCAGGGGTGGTTCAGACAATAGAAATTCACTAAAAAATAAATACCAACCAAATGAATAGCAAGGGATTCAGAGAAACAAATGAAATTACCCAATTAGGTTTACAGTTCTTAGTAAACAAATACATATTGAAGTCTAAGTTCATTTTTTTGCTGTTTCCGAGAAATGATTAGGGCCCCCTTATTGACCTTCATGGAAAAATCATTTTATTTTTCATCAAATTTTATTTAAAATAACAATACAAATAAGTAACTGGATGATCTGATCAAATTAATTAAAATTACAATTCATTTAATTAATTGTTATAATTTTTAAATATTTTTCTTTTCAAATAAAAATATCCGTTAATCGAACGTTCGGATAATCAATGCTCCACTGTATATATATAATGTATGTATATACCTGGAATGCACGGTAATCATCCCTCTTGGGGGTAAGCTCAATAAACAGATCATCGATTTGTTGGAGTTCTTCAGAAGTGACGGTTATTTTTGCTTTACCATGAAGGAAGTCCTCTCTAACAGCATCTTGTCCCATACTCGTAAGTACTTCCTGTAATATATATAATAATGATTAGAAATATATTAATAATCATTTTCAATATAAACAATTTTAATGATACTCAAAAAATATAATAAACGGTAGTGACCTGAGCAATAGAGATATCAACCAGAAACGCATAATAAAACTTTAGCAATGTCAGTAAAGGAACATTTTCATTTATAAAAAAATGAAGGGGAATCCATGAATCATCATACATTGCCAAAAGTTATAATTTTTAAGGAACAATTCTGTAATGTTTAGTTAAAAGGAGTAATTTTTTTTTGTGATAATCACATCTTATATTTTTAAATAAGTTAAAAAAAAAAAGGTAATCAAACACCTATTTTCACAAAAAGAAACGTATGTAAATAAGTATAAAGTAGATGAGTAAATACAATTAAATAAACATTTTTCATTGTAATTACTATATAATACTTGAATAATATTAGTTGACCTAATATATATATATATATGAGGAAGAAAATGGTCTGGGTGGAGGTCAGAAAAAATTCTCTTAAATAAAGAGAACTATTTAATTTAAAGCCTAAATAAATATTACTCCTTATTTAAAATTTATTTTCTAATGATTATATATATATATATATATATATTTCTACAACTCTGGTGAATAAGTGTTTAAGTCAATTTTTCTTAAAAACGAGTTTCTTTTAATTAAGAAAGCGGAAACTTGTTATTTTCAAAGTGAATAAAGAAGGAAATCATGATTGAGAAAGACATGATTCCGCTCCTTTTAAAACCGGAAAAAATTCAACTTGACCACTTAATTCACCAGGACTGTAGATATAGATCTTGGGTTTGATCAATTCAATTCTAAAAGACATAATGAGAAATTTAAGAAGGCACGGTTTGTTCTAGAATCTATAATTGGTAGTTTCCCTTGTTTATCACGAAGCTTTGTCAATAAATGACAGTAACCAATAGAAAATAATTAATATAACCTTTCAAAAATAAGTTCTGGCAATGTCAGTTTGGAACATTTTCATTTATTAAAAATGAAGGGGAATCCATAAATCATCATACACTGCCAGTATTTAGTATTGCCTCGATCAAAGCAATAAAACATTTTTAGCTAGTTTAGTCAAGCTATTTAGTTTAACACAACACTTTGCCGCCTGATTTCTCATGGTTTTAGTCCGGTTCTGAACCTGAAATTATGTTGTAATAAAATAATGCTTCACTAAATCACCAAACAATGTGAAAAAGTGAATTTTGGAGTAATGCAATTTTGATTGATCCCGAAAACCGCTTATAAAATATGTACATTCCTGACTGAGTTGTGAATATAGGTTATTCCTCAAATAAGTCTACCAACTTATTCAATGGCGAAAAAACTTAATATGGAACAAATGAGAAGGAAGAGTTAATTTTAAAATGATTTCATTGGAAAGAGGGATGCGGGTGGCTCGCTGTGTACAGCGCTAAATTGCTGTGCTCTGAGTAGATAAATTACTAAACCTATCTACAACCATAGGAGCCTGCTAGATCTAATAATCCAGCCTCTTATAAATAGATATATTTAATTTAGGAAAGAAAAATTGGTGATTGAGGGAGATATCAGCCTAATCATATTAGGAAGAAGGGAGTGAGAAACATTACTAAAATATTTGAATATTTATAAATAAATTATTAAGAACTAATACTTAAGCATAGCTTTTAAAATTAATTATAATAAAAAATAAATAAAAAAGAGCTTTAGCAATGTCAGCTTAGGAACATTGTCATTTATTAATGAAAATGAAGGGGAATCCATCAATCATCATACATTGCTAGTACGCTTTTAGAAGTGCCATTCTATGAGTACAGCAATGAAAAAAAATTATATTTTAACTGCTAACTGCTATAAAGACTAACTTTACACATCATGCTGGTCATTATTTAGTCATAATTATAACAAGAGTTAGGTAGAAATTATTTTTATGATTTGATCATATCAAAATTAATTTAATATTCAATTCTTGTCATTTAAGATTGTATTGTTTAAGCTGCTATTTAGCATTTATTTTCTAGCCTCTAAATTTCACTAAGGATTGGTTTAGGTGCTGTATTTTACCAGCACATAAAGATGAATCATTTTGAATCTCCATCCACATAACAAGAAAAGTATAAGAAAGTAAATAAAATATATACAGAATTATTTTGTGGGTGAAAAAAACAAAAAACATAACAAACACTTAAACAAAATATGTGATCATTTACAAATAAACTATAAAGTATTAGTTTGCAGGAGTTCCAAATAATACAATTTTCCAAAAATGAGTACTGGCCATTAAAGAGGAATCCATTAATCATCATATGTTGCCAGTATTTAGAAGTGCCATGGGAATGGATAGAGCTATTCAAATAAATAATATTATATTAATCGCTTTCTCTGGTACAACTCAACCAGTACAAAGAATAAAATTATATATAATATACATGCTATTAAGTAAATATAACACAGGGATGAGAATATAAACCATTCCTCGACTGTATTTAACAAATTATTTAATAGTGACAAAACTCATACAGAGCACATAATCTTTTTTTCTTAGCCCCTGGCTTTTATTAATTTTTGAGAATAACATATTAATAGGACTAATGGGATCTCTTTTACTGCACCAGGTGCATTTTAAGAGAGGATTGTGGATAGGATTTTCTGGATTTCAATAATATGGTAAGAGTGGGCGCCTACTGATGGGGCTCACTAGTTCTTTCTGGCTGGACACATATAACAAGCAAAAGTAAATAAAATGTATATTTAATTAAAGAATTGCTTTTATCAGGAAGAAAGGTTAATTTAAATATGTGTATTTAAAAAAAAATTGTAATTGACCGTATACATTTCATGAAGGAAATCTAAATGCTTAAATAACAAGGAACTATTTATTAGAAAACAACATTTCAACTTAAACTGCAGGCTTATATCAGATCTCAGTAGTCAATTAAATGAGGCCGATACCTAAACTTGATTCTCAAGGTCTGCCATGTGGGTAAAATGTTGGTTTTTCATAAATAGTTACTAAATAAGAATTTATAAATAAAAAACAGAGAAATTACTAGTTTAGAATAGCTTTTTAAAGGAATTGTAATTTGTTAAAAATGAGTATTTGCAATGTCAGTATAGGAACATTTTCATTTATGAAAAATGAAGGGGAATCCATAAATCATCATACCTTGCAAATATTAATAAAAGTACTAGAACCAACTGAAACTGACTTCAAAAATTATGCCACTAGGGGTATGAAAATGTTATGTATGGACATGGCCAAGACATTAAATTATCCACTATGTAAATTATATCTAAATTCAAGTCTATTTAATTAAAAATGTATTGTCCCAATCGCCTATAAAAAAAGTCTGCATATATACATAATAACTGTTATCATAATATTACATTGGGTTAATTATTTCTATTAGGAGTAACTTTTAAAATCATGTTATAGTCTAACTGGGTATTACAAATTGAAATTGATTTGCTTTTATAGCATAAAAAACAATAAGTGAGAACTGAATAAACAATTTTTAAAGTAACAAATAAACATTGTTTCATAAAAGTTTAATGCAACCAATAAAATATAATATAATTCTTCCACCCATAATTTAAACTTTAATATGACAGGTATGCATCAAAAATCGAAATCAAAATATATTCAAGTTTTTAAAACATTTCTTAAAGGATATTCAACGTCGGGACATAATTAAATAAGTACCCACTTATTTAGTGTTTTATTTGACTGCACCCCCATTTTCTTCCTTACTCTATCTTCCAGTCAACCATCCCCTCGCTTCTCTTAAAGGATATTCATTTGAAAACTAAAAACTTGAAAAGTAATTTTACCAGTTGACATAACTATGATTTTCGAAATATTAATTTTTTTTAAAAGTTGACAAATTTTTAAATATACCTTGAACAATTAAATTGAAGCTGAATTAGATAAAAGTTTTGAATTTACACAAACTACCTACTACAAAAGTTCTAATATTATAAAATCTACTCAATAATTACTTGATATCACTTTAGTTGATAAACAATCAATAAAAAAGTATAATGAATGATGAAGAAAACTTATTACAAACTCAAGATTACAACCAAAATCAGCTAGTTATAAAGCAAATGCTGCTCAACTACATCTATATAATTATTAATAACATAATAAAATCATTAAATTCAAATGAAGATTGCTAATAAAATAATGGTTAATATATTAATAAAACTGTACTACTTTAATGATGCCATTTAGTATAATTGTAATTGCCATATAGGGAAGGGGAGAATATCTCCACAAGAACAATCCATCATTCATCAATTATTGCCTACAAGCAAACATTAATCTTCACGGAGGCGTGTGGGTATTACTAACAATCAACATATAATCTACCTTTACATATACCATGCATTATCAGTTGTTGCAACAAATGCTATCTCTTGTACTATTAATTAAAATTACTTAAACCCATTCCCTCATTTAGCATTTTATTTTGAACCGCTATTACTAACAAACAATCAACATATTAAACTTTATGTATGCCATGCAATGTCAGTTGTTGCCACAAAAGTCATTTGTTGCACTATAAATATTAATTAATTACTTAATTGCATTATCTCATTTTACATTTTATTTGGAACCACTATTACAAACAATCAACATATTATTAATCTTTATGTATACCACACATTGTCAGTTGTTGCCACAAAAGCTATAATTTTTATTATTTTTAAATTATATTACAAATTTTAATTAATATTGCATTCTGTAGTTTTAATATAAATTTGAATTAAATGTAATGCTCTTTTTAATGAAAATGTTATGAATTCAATCAATTATAATCCATTTCATAGATATTAAACAAGTGCTAATTAAAAACAACAATTTACTAAATGTACTGTCACCATTAAATAAATTGTAAGTAAATACCTACATTATTTTGAAGGCATTAGTTCAACAGGTTTGTCACTTCGAACCAGGTCACAACTTTTCATTTGTTTCCTTTTTAATATCCTCAAAAATAATTTTATAACTGAATGTATATAGTAACTCCTATTGACTGTATATGGCAACTTATACTAACTTTATATATTGAGGAACCGACTCACACATACTGTTTAGGTTAAATCACATTATCTATACTTCAAAATGTTTGGGACGGTTCATTTTTTGATGAAATGATTATCAAAATACACTCATAATTATTTTCATTTTCAAGAATATTAAAACAGAAACAAATGAAAAGTTAATACTTGTGATTTAACCAGCGGAACTGATACCGTTTTCAAGACACAAATCAACTTGTCAAATAATGCATCACTATTATATACTAACAATGACAGTCGAAATATCCTTACTAAGTATTTTCTGCCAGCTTGGTATAAAATCACAAAAAAAAATTAACCTGAACTCACTCTTTGAATTACCAACAATACATTCAATATAATCAGATAAATTTATTAGTTACATAGGGGAACTTGCTAACACAATACACTATGCATTTTTACTGAGAAAGAATAACAATAACATTATTAAGAATTTAATACTATAATTATGTTAGATGCAAAATTCATATAATCAACTCTGCAGAAACAGTAAGTAACCATGGTCTTAAAAGCTTAATGCCCATATTGAACTGACAGATGTATAAAATAAAAAAGTTTAAATGAGCCGTTGTCTATTATAATGTAGTATTGAAATGGCACATTGTGGTTAATTACTCGCAGGCTCAGAAACAAAGAACTAATTGTTAATGAAACATCAAACTATCACAAAATCAGTAATTTTTTTGGGAAAAACCATCAAAATAAGTGTCATTACACAAGGCATTGAAATAATGCATGGTAACCTTCAACCAAAAACTAAATGTTTTGAATGTACCTGAATCATTAACATATCTTTTGTCCGGGACAAATCCTGTTGAGCTTTTTCCTGAGCATCTTTTCTGGCCTGCTTCTTGATGTTTTTTACAGCATCCAAAGCAAGGCTGGTCAAATGCTTTGAGAGTTCTTTGGCAAACTCCAACTGCTGAATAACCGCATCATATTTAGAGATGGCTTCTAACTGATCAGTATTAAGGTCCTTTCCACTCTTTTGCAAATCACGATATCCATCCAATTTTGCCTAAAACAATAGCATTGGGTTATATGGAACAAACACGCTACTTTGGTCAACCGCTTTCGGCTTCATTAAAATCGACATTTATTCACTGATAGCTTATACCGGCTTGTAATAATTCAAGATTCAATTAAAACACAAGTAAGAACAATAAGGAAATATAAAATCAGAGAAGATTAAAGCCGAAAATGAAACCAATAAGCACATGGCAAATATGGCGTACTAAGTGCCAAGTACGTATTTGAGTCGCAGTACAAGTATTTATTCGGAATTGTCTTACCTTTCTTTTCTCCAGATTCCGTATTTTATGCTCTACCATAACAATACCTTGCCGTAAAGGGTCATTTGCATCTAAAGACCCCTGTTTCTCCAACTTAGCTACAGCTGCGGTAGGCATTTTTCACAGGGATAAAGAAACAGACAAAATGCAAGTTTACAGTGTTGCCACAAATAGATATCGGCAGGCAGCGAACCTAGGGCGCATCGTAGAAATTACTAAGGGTCTATTTCTACTACCTGCAATAATAGTAAGTTCTCAAAAAAGGGTTCTACTTTTTAAAATTCTAATAAAATATTACCCAATTTTAAAAATAATGTACGATTTTAATTACATTGATTATTCTAACCTTACCTTTTCCTTTCCAGCTTCACTCAGGTTATTCCAATTTAGTATCATCATTTGAATTGAATATTTAACTCTGGATAAATAATTAAATTGATACCACAATAACCCAAATAATTTGTGTCACAAATAGGTCTTGACTTCAATTAATTTTGATAAGAGACCTCTCATTATATAAATCACCATCAGTTACCAATCTTAATTAAAGTTGGACTATGCCATATAAATACATCAAGTATGGAACCAGGGGATTAAGGGTATTATAAAACAAAACAAAAATTGTTTTCATTTTAAATATTGTATTCAAAATAACATAAAAATATACATTTTAATACAGTCAGACATTTACAAACATGTAAACATAACTAGAAAATAATAGAAGAGGAAGTAATCAAGGCTTAATATGATGAAGTGATCATTGTTACAATTGTACTAAATTTTAAAATTAAATGGCTAACACTTTTGATTTGAAGTAAACTACAGAATTAAGAGAAAAATTATAAATAGAGGTGGTGAAAATATTAATGTATAAAATTAATGGAATGGCAGTCTACTGTATTGGTCCCAATATATTTTTGTAATTGACTTTTGAAGATATTTTTAAAAACACCACTGAACATTTCTTGCATATATTAAGTACATACTAAGGATAAAAAAAAGAGAACATTGTATACAATAAGTGAATATACTCAGAAGGAACAATATTTATCATTTTAAAGAATGTTAAAAATGTAAAAGAGAAGTTTAAGAAAAAAAGTGAATTTATCTGTTTCTACATTGAGATAATAAATTTACTAATTTAAAAATCAAGATAAGAACAAATGCATATTGTTGGCTTATGATAAATTTATTATTACAATTTTTTTTCTTTTTCCACGATAATACAAGATTACTATTTAAGTTCACCTCTTTTTTTATAACATTTTGTAATATAAATTGCATTCTGCAAATGATAAATTGGATAAGAATAAGAAGATTACTTTTTTATTTACAAAAAATTCTCAGTAAAAATGTCTACCATGACTATTTAACTTGAAGTGGTAAAATAACATTAATATCCTATTTCAAAGAAATAGATAATCAACATTCAACACAGCTCCATGTTTATAAGCCAAACATAAGCATGGCACAGAAATAAATTCCATGAAACTAAGCAAAAAAGAAAACGGCATAATATAATTAATTATCACATTTTTCATGCTTAATATTAAAATAAGTATAAATAAATAATTTTGTTATATTTTACATAATTTACAACCATCTATTCATAACTTATACAATTATTTTTGTTTCCATATTGACCTATTATATTAAAAGAATTACTTATATATATATATATATATGTACTTATGTATATATATATATATATATATAAGTCATAAATATATATATATATATATTTCCATCTATATACAATTTACAGCATAACAAAATATAATTTATTAGCATTTGCTAATTTACATATTATATGTAAAAATATGTATTAAAAGTGGCACATGATAAGGCTTTGTAATTGATATTTAATTATTGTATCTTTATATTGCCAATCACACACAAAAGAAATGATAATCTAGTAAATATATTCTACATATAGGTATCACATATAACAATAAACATATGAGGTACTTTCTGTAACGAGTTTGATTCATTTTTCTACAAGAAGTAAAATAATTCTAACTAATTCAACAAAATAGACATATAGTAATAATTAAAAAAACAACACAAAATGTATATAATTTGATATGTCAAGAAATATTAATTTTTATACCAATAATTAAAATTAAGAAATATATCAGATTAATAAAATATATAATACAATTCGTGATAGACAAATTGAGCTAGTTAAATGGAAAACTAGCCATGGCAAGATATAGGAAAATTCAATTACATACATTAAAAATATATATAATAATCAACAACTTTAATAACATTTATAAATATTCGTAATTAATGACAACAATACGATTGGCAAGAATGTATAAACTGGATAATGTACATATACACAGATACAGGGACATGCGTACCCATCAATACTTGTGGTATGCCTGCTTTCGTTTTTAATTTTTTTTACATATAACAGAAAAATATAAATGGTACATATTTTCCTTTAAATACTATACGAGTTTTTGAGATAATACTGATCAGTCAACCGATTGCTGTGAGAGTTGTAGGAGTTTTGCTGGCATATTCAGTTCTGAAAAAATAAGAACCAAATTAAAACAAAAAAAAATACGTCTTAAAAAATATAGATAAAGGACAGAGATTCCTACATTTTATGCCTAATATTCCTTCTCCTTAATTGATTAATTATTTTCATGAAATAATATGAAATGAAAAAAACAAAACAGAAAAAATCGAAATGTAAAAATTTCAAAACTCTTTACACTTTAAAGAAATTCATGGTTGTCAAGAAAAAAATATTAAAATATTAAAAACATTACGGATCCATTCATACCAACCAACCAGTCAATAATTCAATATAGGAAACCCTGATACTAAATAAAAATAAAACTAGTAATCACCTGTAGATGGAAGATGTTGAGGTAGATCTTGACCAAGACACTAGAACGTTTTCATCTTTAGGAGGTTGTGTTTTAAATTCAATAACTGCCCGTTGTATCTCACTAGGCCACATGATTTGTTCCAAGCAATGATAAGCATACCTGGAATTAACAAAAAATTGAAACTAATACTACATAAGCCCAATTTTTATGAAATGAGGTATATCTTAATATAATGTTTGCCCACAATGTTCATATAAACAAGAGCAAAATATTTATTTTTATTAAATCAGGCAACTCAATATTGATCCTTCAATATCAAAATTGAAAAAAAAAATACAGATAACCTATACCATTATACCTTTTCATTACATTATTAAAATCTGTATAAATAACATTTCTATTCCCACAAACTTTAAAATATTGGTTGACCCCTATCATGGAAATCATTTATATAGATACTCCTCCCCGAGCTCTATAATATTTTTTTTTAAATATTTATAATAATGGTTTTTAAGAGTTATTTTGTCAGCCTTAAAGTTAACCTTTATTACTCTTACTAACAGGTATAGCTTCAAATAAGTATATATTTCTTGTTCTTTGGGCACTTTTTAAACTTTTTTAAAATCAAAAAGTCATCATTTTGATTTATAATATACAATATGTAATTAATTCTAAAAAGTAGGAAGACCCTGACAAGATGGTTAGACCATTAGAAGGGAGGCTGGGGTGTCAAGCTGGTGGATGATGGCTAGGGACAGAGACCAGTGGGGACAATTTCTTCTGGAGGCCAGGGCCCGGACTGGACTGTAGAGCCGAAGATGTATGTAATTAATTGTATAAAATTCATGGCAATAGATATATTATTGAAAAAGTTTTCTGTAATTAATGTCACATAATATTAAAACAATCAAATGAGGCTTTATTTTTGAAAGTAGTAAAAGTCCATTTTGATCTTAAAAAAATGCTTATTCTTTTTTCAACTTCTTTTCTTTTATTTAATCAAGTCGACATTCAAGTTTTGCTAAATGAAGAGAGACATGAAATATAAGAAAATTAAACAAGAAATTAATATTTTTATTAACTAATAATAAACATCAATTTATTTATATTTTTTTACCTTGGTAAAACTGCTGTTATAGATGAGAAAATTATGACAAAATAAAATGTTGGATCTAATAAAGTGTTCCTCAAGACCCAAGTGTTGGATGTAAGGCCATAACATTGCATGCAGACAAAGTTGTAGCTTATGAAGAATAAGAAGTAGGCACATAAAGAAATAAAAATGGATGCAATATGTAAAATAGTCTGTAACGTAAACAAAAAAAATATATGTTAGAGAAAAAATAGTTGACTGGAAGATCTAATGGAGGATGGAAATAGGTGGGGGGTGCAGTCAAAATAAACACCAAATAAGTGAAGACTTATTTATTAATTGTGGCGACATTTTGACCTACTTTAGGTCATCTTCAGGGCTATTAGAGAAAAAACAGACAAAACAAAATTAAAATTAAATATAAAAAAGTATTTTCTGTTTTTTTCTCTCATAGCCCTGAAGATGACCTAAAGTAGGTCGAAACATCGGCACAATTAATAAATAAGTCCTCACTTATTTGGTGTTTATTTTGACTGCATTCTTCAACTATTTCCATCCAACAACAAAAAATATATATATATATATATTAGTAAAAAATAAAATGTTGGAAATAAATTTTAAAATTTAGTTATATTTAAACATTGATCAACCAGGTTAAAATTTATAAGTGGCTTTTAGTTTGAACAGCTGGTGAAATCAGCTGTTTAAACTAAAAGCCACAAAATTCCAAGAAACAATGCAACATTCACTATGAAACATATGCTACTGTATGATATTTTCTAGTACAGAAGAATTTCTGTCAAATACTCATAATTTTTTTCTCCATGAATCGGAACTAATCCTTACACACTACTAATTCATACTTCAGCATCCACAAAAATGGGTAATATTTCTGAAATGTAGACAGAAATTTTTATTTTAAAGAACAAGTACACAATTTGGAAGCTTAAATACTCTATTTCTTGATCTCATTGTCATTTTTCTTCAAGCAATTTTTTGTGAATATTGCTCCAATTTGTTTATCCTGATATCAAAACAATCTCCCAAATTAGTTTTCAAAATTTAATTTATTTATTTTATTTTATTAATTGTTATATTTTTTAAATATTTTATTTTGAAGAGAAAAGATTTATTAATTAATTTATCTTTCCCAATTTTTAATGTCCATTTGTCCTTTCAGGCTTTTAAAAACGTCAGACTGTAAAGAAAGGTATCAAAAGTGATGGAGCCTAGTGGATGTTTTAGGGATCACTTTCCTCAAAACTGCTCACCTTTCCTCACTCATAATATCAACTAGATAGGATGCGATAAACTTTGTTAATTGAAACTTAAGAGAACCAAAAAATCTTATGAGATCTGAGAAATTTTTTCCAGTTTTGTTTTCAGCTGATAAGTACAATTCTTTATTCTTCTCAAATCAAGGAACTAAAATGAACTTATAAAGCTTGAAGCATTTTTATAACCATTTATGAACAGTCAAAACAATTTATAACTGTTATTTATAACTACATTTTTGGTAACTGTTTTAATTAAAAATGTAGTCAATCTAATTGAATCTTAACCAACAACCCTGAAATAAATGATAAATGGACGGTATACGTAAGATTAAATTAATAGGGAGAAAGTATGAAAATAAAAAATCAATAAGTTTTCATCACACTCCTTACCCATGATTTTGTCACAATCATAACTTGAAGAACCATGGCCAACAGACATGCAGTTGTAATAGTCGATCCGAATTCCCATATTCCAATTTCTGTATCAGCATATGCCTGAAAATGAAAGAAAGAAAATTGTAGATACTTTTTTTAACATCATTGAGTTTGAAAAATAAAAAAACTTACAGCAACACAGACGAAAAATATGACCAAACTTTGATAAATTGCATCAGCTATAGTGATCCAAAATAGATAATTTTTGTACGCGAGGCTGAGTCTTCCCGATTTATACAAATGAGGTCTTGAAAGAAGTAATTTCTCTGGAGCATCTTTATCATAAACTCCTGTAAAAGAATGAATCAATAATGCATACTTCATATCACTGAATTTTCAATATGCTTAGAGACGGTCACTAAGGATCACTCCAATCCAATGGCATTGCACAAAATAGAACAAGGAACAACTATGTGAAATCTTAAATTATTAAAAAGTGAAATCTGTGAGAAGTGATTAATCAAAATTTAGCTGAGGTGGTGGTGGGATGTTTTCTCTGGTTGTTGTTTAGCTGCATTTTGAGATTGGGATTTGCTTTGTTTATATATTTCCTATTATTTATTTCTCCCCTTTCTGTCCTGAAGATGCCTGAATTTATGAAATATTTCAACAGGTATTTTTTTTCCTATTTATATTTTTAAGGATTTTTGCTAGGAATTATTCCACTCACATCTTACCAAGTATCAAATGTCTCTTTTGAGCTTTCACTTTTCTATATGAATATAGTGCTGGTATAAATTACGTTTAAAAAATATTGCATTGATATGAATGCATATCAACTGCTTACAAGTATTACATATATATTACAATTAATTATTAATGTTGTTTATTTGTCTCCTATTATTATATAAAAATGTATTTATATAGAAGAGCAAGAGCTCAAAAGAGACATAAAATACTTGTTTAAACATGAACGGAAAAATTAAAAGCTAATTAAAATTAGCTTCAAGTCTCTAAAATAAAAACAGGATAAAAAAATACCTAAACCTTAGTTTTGTCTTTTGGATTGATTTATGAAAAAAAAAATACCAGTACCACTGTATCCTCTGAAGAGTCTTTAGTACAGTATATGGTGAAACTGTACTGTTTTTAAGCCAACAGTTGTGCAGAGAGGTGATTTGGCAAAGATCACACTCAATAACCCAGTTTTTTCATGGATAGATGACAGCTTATATATAATTTTTAATATCCATAAAATATCCAATATCATTTCATAATTTTTGAGAGGGAGCTAAGGTAAATTATTTCATGTTAATGCAACTTAACGACATGTCTTTACAAGAGAATTACTTCTTGTCTTTAAAAAATGGAATGGAGTGATCATTAGTGTACCTTTAAGGACTAAAACAAAATAAAATAAATACAAACCAATTGCAAGAGGTGGTAAAGATGTGAAAAACAAATTATACAACATAAAACACATTTGTTCGATCATCACAGTCCCTGAAAACCCACAGTAGAGCTGATACCAAAATATCAAAAACACAAATGTCTGAAAAATATAAGAATTTATTAATCATTACATGAAATAGACAATGTATAAAACATATTAAGAACGTAAAGAGTTAAACATACAACATTCTTGTAGAAAAAGTACAAGACCATATTGGCCAATCGATGATAAGCCCAATGGCCATGGACAAGTAAAAGTTTATGAAGAACCCTAAATTTGGGAAGTGCAAAATCAGAAGCCATAACAGCATGAATACCTTCACGACCTGATATACCAATGCCAACGTCTGCAGCTTGTATCATGGAGACATCATTAGCACCATCGCCTAAGACAAGAAACAACAAAATAAAATAAAAAATTAATAAAAAAACAAGGAATTTTTAAAAAATAAAATAAAAAATTAATAAAAAAACAAGGAATTTTTAAGAACAAAATTATGTTTACCGATAGCAAGAGTTTTCATCTTAAGTTGTTCTTTAACAACTCTAACAATATAAGCCTTCTGTAACGGAGTAACCCGACAACATAAAACTGCAGTACAATATTTGGTCAACTGAAGAAAAGGTCGTGTCAAATTAGATCGAGGATCTAAAATAAATCTGTTAGAAAAGAAAAGATGAAAATAATTATTATTATAATTACAAAACAGATATATAAACTATTTATTAAACATATTATACTAAAATTGAATATGGTAAAGAAAAAAGAAAATTTTTATTGCCACCAAGACTATCTTATCCTCCATTTAATTATATGACATTGATTCCTAGGACAGTTTGAAGGTAAAAATGAACAAACAACAAAACAAAAATAAAATAAATAACAATCTTTAAATACTCTTTTAGGTTTCCACGGTCACTATTTATACAAAATACTTCAGTGGTATCTTCTGGTTTAGACCGTGCCACTAAATTTTTCGCCAACGTTTCGCCAGACATGCTGCTGACTTCTTCAGGGCAGAAAAGAGAATGAACAATCTTTAATTGTTTTTTAATTTGGGGAAAAACATATGCATTTATAAAAAAAAAAGAAAAAAGTTTATACATCTCTTACTTTATTTTTATTTGTACAATTAGGTGTTAAGAATTCAAATTTTGATATAATAACTCAGAAATTTCAAAACTTGACTTATTCAAATTTTTTACTAGTCCAGTCAAGCAATTTTATGCTCCTGATACTTCAGATTCAAAACAGGACCAACCCATGAGAAGTAATGTGGCAAAGTATAGTATCAGACAAAGTTGCTTGACTAAACTAGCAAAAAATGTGAATGAAAAATTTCAATTTTTGAAATGTTGGAGTTATCCGCTTTTGTTCCCAAAAGCCTTAAATAGTGCAATATATTATTTGTTTATATAGTGCTATGTATCATTTGTATAAAAAGCACTAATTGATTGTTTAAAGCGAAAGTAACTTGAAGGTCTTATTCAATAAAATAGAAAAATAACAAATATTATCTAAGCTAAAATCAATTCTAAGATGTTACACTCACGTCAACGTTTTGCCATCAACAATGACTGCTTTTTGCCTATTACTTCTTCCTGATCTTCCGCTGACAGCACTGCTGCTTCTAAAATAGAAAAAAAAGTGAGCAGTGTACAATAATATCTCTAGTTTCGCATGTTGAGATTTAATGAAACTTTGATGATCTATTTGAATATTAATTAAACTCGACATTAAGCTCTCTTTTCATTAGTATTGGGTGCATTGTCACTTAACGTGAATGATATAAAGACCACAAAGTTATTTTGGCTGTGACAATAACATAAATATAACCTGCTTATGAGTTAGCAAAAGTATTGTAACAAGTTTTTTATCACTTATCTAGTCCATCCCCTGCTACCTATCGTTGTAGACTGAAGGGATTTGAAGCCCACCATCTATGAGCTCATTTTGTGATGAGCTATCGTTACAAGTGGATGTATAACTAACCTCGATTTATTGTTTTATTTGGCCAAGAAATAGGCAATAGTTTCCTGATATTAATATTTTTGTTTTTTCTGCTCAGCGTTGGTGTTATGTTATGCTTGGTTATTTTATCTTTAATGAATTAAAACAACGTAGTTTCTTTGGACTTTAGTTTTTTTTTTTTTCTTCAATTTGAACCTTGGGTCTATACCTATAAACCTGGTCACAGTATACAGCTGTGGATTGACGAAAGGTATAATATAAGAATGCTTCTTTTGTTTATCATTATCATTAAACTATGAAGGACAATATTATATTATCAGATGATGCACTAATTGATGACTACTCTAATTTTTTTAAATAAGAAAAAAAAGACATTATATATATATATTTTAAAAATCAGATGGGATAAGAAATTATTTAAAAATCTATACATTATAATAAAGTATGATGATTTAATACCTGGTGGGCCGGTCTTGCTCAGCTATATAGAACTGAATAGCAGCTTGAGCGGAACGTTTAGAATGAGCAGCCAATCTCAATGTATCGACCTGCGGCGTGAACAGTCCAGAGGCTAATGCCACATTTGTGGCTGTTTCTATCTTGTCACCAGTTAGTAACCAAACTACTATCCCAGCTTCCCTCAATGCCTTCAGGGTTTCCGGGACACCAATTTCTAGTTTATCTTCAATACCCGTAGCACCTAAAAGTTTCCCCATAAAATAGTTATGAAATAAGTAATAATTAATTAGAGCAAACCAAATTTAAAATAGTGAAAAGATTGCAACAATTTGGAAAACAACTTTTGGGGAAATCAGGGGGTAGCTGGAGAAGTGTGGTGGGGAGTTGCCATTGGTTACCAACGTTATAATGTATTATCAGTTATCCAGGTTATATTTATCAAGATGTGGGGTGCCAATGCCCTCCTCACCAGCGCCAAATTAATTCAGGTATAATTATAGCCATATAATATTATAGCCTATTATAATATAATTATAGCCATGATGAGAAAAAAGGGAGAGTGAAGCAAACAAGGTAGATGGGGTAAGGAGGTGGCTTCTCTATGACTTCTGGGGAAGTTGTTTTATAAATTGTCAGACTATAGGATATTAATAGGTGATTTGAGATATAAAAACAAAGACTTAAATATCTCGATTATTAGATAACTTAGCAATATTTAGTTTCAATATTAAAGGCATCATCAAAACAAAAAAAGATATGATCACATAATTATAGGCCAAAAATCTCCTCAACAATCATGTATATTAACATGGTAATGTACGAGTCTAACTCCGCCATTGCCTGTCCCAAGCCAGGATGAAAAAGGAGGAGAGGGAGGAGTAACAACCTCGTAAAAAAAACTGGGTTCAGCTGGCCCAGCTGATAGCACCCAGTAAGGGCTCCTTTCTAGGGTTACAGGACTGGTCCTCCAGGTTGGGGGATGGGTGGAGGGGTCAGCTGCTCCTCTCTCAAAAACTTCTTGTGGCTATGGAACATCAAGAGAATTGCCTCGGATTTGGACGGTGTCAACGGTATCAACCCGGCGTTCTCAGGAATTTTAAGTTGGCAATCTGAAATGTTCGTTCTCTGTACAGAGCGGGCGCATTAAAATTGCTCCTAGACGAACTACCTAAATATAAGACGGATATTAGTGCAGTACAGGAAATAAGATGGGTTGGCTCTGGAATCATGGAGAAGAGACGTCATACTATCTACTACAGTCGTCATCGGAATCAGCATGTCTTTGGAGTGGGTTTTGTCGTGAGTGGAAACATGAGTGAGCATGTCATGGATTTTAAGGCGGTTAACCATCGGTTGTGCATGCTGAGAATTAGGAGCAGGTTCAGAAATAATTCGTTGGTCTCAGTTCATGCACCGACTGAGGTGACATACGAGCAGGCTAAGGATGATTTCTAGCACGACCTAGAAAGGATGCTTACAGAATGCCCGCGCCATGATGTGAAGATTCTTCTGGGTGATCTCAATGCCCAGGTCGGATTATGGTTGTTGTTAGCACTATGTTTGACCGTAAAAACATTTACAAGGCTCGGTATGGAGAAACCCCACCAGAGGTCCAAATGGTTTGACTTGGAATGCCAGGCAGCTACAGATAGAAAAAACCAGGCCTATAGGTGTATGATAATGAGGCACAGAATTCGACAAGTAGTTAAGGAATACAAAGACAGAAGGCGAGAAGAGAAACACATCCATAGAAGTAAAAAGAGGAAAAAGGAACAAGAGAAAATTAAAGAGATTGAAGAATTAAGTTGCCAAGCAGATGCAAGAGCCTTCTACAGAAGCATGAAGGCCCAACGAAAGGAATTCAAGCCAAGAAGCAATGCTTGCCGGGGAGAGGATGGTTAGTTAATCACCAGTAAAGATAACATTCTTGGCAGATGGGCTAACCACTTTAGAAGTATTTTGGAAACTTCCCAGGGTCCCACTGTGGAAAATGTAGCTTCTATTTTGTGCAATGACTTCGAGTTGACCGAACCACCAGATGAAGAAGAAATCCAAGACTCCATAGAAAAGTTGAAGAACAATAGAGCCCCAGGATCTGACAACATAGCCGCGGAACTGCTATAGGCTGCTGGGAATGAAGTGATTAAGGGTATTCGTGACCTTCTTCATTGGATTTGGATTACCAAGACTATGCCTAAAGAATGGTACACTGGCAACATCATAGCACTCCATAAAAAGAGAGACCAGACAATCTGCAGTAATTACCGTGGCATAATTCTTCTGAACTGCATGTATAAGGTCCTGTCTAATATCATCTATCAGAGGCTACTTCCGCATGCAGAAAGAGAGGTAGGAGTCTAAAGTGGTTTTGTGAGAGGGAGATCAACCACTGATCAAATCTTTGCTCTGAGGGCCCTGCTTGAAACAACGCACGAACATAACATCACCACGCACCACCTCTTTTTTGATTTCAGCAGTGCATATGATAGTGTCATAAGAGAGAAGCTGTACTCGGCTATGGTGACAATGAACATCTCCCTTGAACTGATCTATCTCACAGAGCTGCTGATGATAGGATCAAGATGTCAAGTCAGAATACAGGGAGACCTGTCAGAGACTTTTACGACCACAAGGGGCCTGAGACAGGGAGATGGCCTATCATGCTTGTTGTTTAACCTAGCACTAGAGAAGGTGATAAGGGACTCCGAAGTGCAAAGAAACGTTACGATTCTCACCAAACCAAGTCAGTCCAAATTCTAGCCTACGCAGATGATATAGACGTCATAGCAAGATCACAAAGGGATTTGGAACGGACCTTCCTGACTATAGA
Organism: Troilus luridus; assembly: GCA_964056705.1. Lineage (NCBI taxonomy): Eukaryota > Metazoa > Arthropoda > Insecta > Hemiptera > Pentatomidae > Troilus > Troilus luridus. The sequence goes on along the minus strand of OZ057414.1, from coordinate 110,189,000 downwards.
GGCAGGAGGGCGGAAAATGGGTCTCAACCAAAGGGAAGACAACCAAGGAAAGACCAAGTACATGGTTGCTAACCCTCTAAGGCCACCACCACCAACTCTTAGGTTGGAAGGATACACCTTTGAAAGCGTGAATAGTTTTGTGTATCTAGGTTCCCTAATGTGTGCAGACAATATGCCCTGTCTGGAGGTACAGAGACGAATAACGACAGCAAACAGGTGCTATTTTGGCCTAGCCAAAATACTAAGAAGTCATTTGCAGGGAAGAAAGTCTAAGATCGCTCTGTACAAACCTTTAATTAGACCAGTACTGACATACGCTTCAGAGAGATGGCCCTTATCAAGTACAGTTGCCATCAGCTTGCAGGTTTTTGAGCGAAAAATTCTGAGAAGAATGTTTGGACCTGCAAGGAATGGCGCCCAGCACAGGCAGAGACAAAATGCAGAGTTGTACCAGATTTATCGGGAACCGGATGTGGTAAAATTTATAAGGATCTCAAGGCTACGATGGGCAGGGCATGTTTGCAAGAATGGATGGGGACACCTATCAAGAGGCTGCTCTTTGGATATGTGGATGGAAAGAGAAGGAGAAGATGGCCACAACTGAGATGGGGAGATGAGGTTGAAGGCGACGCAAAGAAGCTCCTTAATACCAGAGCTTGGCAGACTCTGGCGCAAGACAGAGATGAGTGAAGGCGTCCCTTGATGCGGCGAAGACCCGTACTGGGTTGTAGTGCCAGTGATGATGATGAATGTAGGAGTCTTCCTCTCCTGGCTCTCAGGAGCAATGGATTTTAATGAAAGATGTGTCATATGAAAAGTAATTTCATGAAGAAGTGGTGTATTTTTATTCTTAAATTCTTACTATAGTGAAGAGGGATAAGAAGACTAGGAGGTTTCAAAGTTCCGACTATGGCAAGTCAGAGAATTAATACAAGAGAGGTTGAGTTTTGAAGATTTGGATGTGGGGATCAAGATATGCTCCATTGGAGCCATTTTGCAATATTTTTCATGATTTTAATTTAGTGGTCCCCAACCTGGGGGCACGCCAATGATGTTTTTGAGCGAATGATTTCTAGTTTAATAGGTTTACAAGGAAGATGTGTTTAGCCCACCTTAGATTATTTTTTTTTTGTTTTGCCATGTTTTTTCAATGATCTATATTTCTTTTTTACCTTTTCCCAAAGAAAGCTACAACTTAGCATACATTTTGGAGGAGCAACTTAGCATAAACTTATGGAGTAAAAAAAGATTTACAACTTGCTTTATTTTTGTCTAGCTATGAGTATACTATATATCTGCAGGCCAGATGAACAAGTGGTTAAGTATAATTTTGGCTAGAGTGAGTTAATTGTATTGAGGAAAGTAGAATTATGTCATCCTCATAGTTTTTAGCTTGAAATGGAGTTATATTATAAGCAATGAATCCATTTCCAGCCAATGCCTGACAGCCATATATTCACTAAGAGAATAACATGATTACACTTAGTTAAGTACAAGAAACTTATTTTGGAGAAAATTGGACTTAATAACTTATTCACCACACTTAGTTAAGTACAAGAAACTTATTTTGGAGGAAAATTCGGACTTATCAACTTATTCACTGGGGCTGTAGATATACGGATAGATCACTAATCTTAATAATTAAGATTACATTTTCCTAAAAAAATAATAATATATAATTTTTATTAACTAAAATTACCCATTAATGTCAAATTGCATTCTACTGCAGAATATGCTTGTCGAATATTTCCAGGAATGTTTGATATTTCTGCTGCTTCAATGGCAGCATTTAACTCAGCCCATAAAAGTTCTGATATAATACGAGAAGCTATAACTAATACCCTAAGACCTTGGGAAGCATACATGTTTACTTGAGCTTCAGTCGCACCTGAAAATCCAAATATTTGTTTATCACCAGACAAAAAAAAATTACAAGACAAAAAGATATTAAAAATCCACAACTAACTTTCAGCTCTGGGATTCACCAGTCTCGGGAAAATTGCTGAATCTGCACCTTTACAATAGACTATGATTTCATTAGTAATCGGAGCTTTGACAACAATTGACATGCATTTTCGACTAGAATCAAATGGTAGCACTTTTAAAATTTCATAATCTGCTGTACATTCTCCTGAAAAAAACAAAACAGAAAAGTTTAAACAAATCTCCAACTAAGAGGTTTCAATTTATCCCAATTATAAAAAATAAATTATTTTTAATTTTTGTAAAACATGAATTACTTGTTTATTGGATAAGGATATCACAAATTGATATGCTTGCTGCAAAATGGAAGTATCTTGATCCCAAGAGAATTTGGACATACATCTAGTTAAAAAATAGTTCTTAAATATAATACCAGTTTATTATCAATCAGGCCAGATAATATATCTGTAATGTTATATAAAGCTAACTGGTTAGTTTGTTTGAATATACCTATTTCATGAAATACCAGGACAATTTCAAAAATTCTTTTTGCATTAGATAGACCATTTAATGAGGATTAATATATCAGGATTTATAAGATCACGCTAAGACCCATAAGAATGGATCAGTAATCATAAATAAATTCCTTAGAGAAAAAATGTTTATAATGTTTAAATACTATCAAAACAATTTCATACTTCATAGCAATAGAATCAGTTGATTACAATTGGTTTTTGATTATTTAGCAAAAACGTGAACTACTCTAAGTGAAATTTTGCCGTTGTTTAAAAAAAACATATGTAGACTACTGGGGAAAAATGAGGTAACTCGATTTTTTTTCAAAATTTGACAACAGCGCTTCCTAATAGATTTTTCGATGGTTAACACGATGTTGTGGTCAATACAGGAGAAGAGCGAGTTCAAAAGGCTAAAACCATATGTCCATTAATGGGAAAGCCTAGTTCAAGCGAACCGTGCCTGGGAAACGAGGTGTGTGACTTTCACGATTTGGGCTTCGAGCATCTCTAACTTAAACATCCTTTTCATGGTCAGTTTTACAAGACCAACATTCTGCAAAGACTTAATAATAAAAGTAATGAAACAGGTTCTGAGGTAAATTTGCATTTCTGAACATTTAGGAAAAGTGAGTTATCTCCTTTTTCCCTTGTAGTCTTCATATATTGTCATTTCTAATCAGTTCATTAAAAATATCCAGAGCCAATGAGACAGCTGATTAATATATACAAATTTTTCTCATTCATGAGGAGGTGATTTGTATGAGATCATGCTCAACTGCCAGGTTTTTCCCATTGTTAAGGGCAACCAATCAATGGAGGAACACCACTCTATAGTCTAAATTAAACAATTATTAAATAGTCAGAAATTCATCAAATTATGTATTTATGCCTCTTTCAGTCTGGTTAAAATGAGCACTATTGTTCAGTTTGTTAACGACAAAAAAAAAAAAATAATAATAAGAAGAAATCTGGTTGTTTTTAAACAAATGAGCATTCTGATCCAATGATTTATTTTTTTTCAGGAATTTAATTTTAATGAATATTTCTTACCCGGAAGAGAGACTATAGCTTTGGATGGAGTCCTTTTGATGAGTTTACAGTTGTAAATGTAAGCCATCTGAACAAGCGCAAGTTCATCGGGGCTTTCGGCTTCAAATATAGGCTTTGATGACGGAGACTTCGGAGAAACACCTATGGATACAAAAAGCAATTCACTCATGATTAATTAATTCCTAAATTTGACTTTGTGATTATAATAAGATAATTATAATATATGAATACCATTTTTATTTTTTTTAGAAAAGAATACTGAAGGCACGTTTAGAAGCTTCGGTCTCAATGGAAACGACTTGGGTTGAGCTGTAGGCGAGCTATCTGCTGAAGAAATGGGAGATAAAGTTGGAAGAGCTTTTACTCTGGTTGTACAAGGCCTAAGGAAAAGGAAATTAATTCATTAATAATATTTGAATTAGAAATATGCAATAAGGATATTAGAATAAGAAAAAAAATAAACTAACGTTGAAACTGGCCTGAGCTCCTGTAACTGATACATAGGCTCCTCAATAGGTATCGTGGTAGGAGAAGGAGTGATGGATCTAGTTTCAACGAGCCTTCTATACTGCATTCCTCCGATATCTTCCACGCTCGGAAGAGGCGGCAGCTTATCACCCTCTATCGCACCACTGGAATTCATCTATAAGGCCAAGTAAAAATTAATTAAACACTATAGAAACCATCTACATCATCATCATTCTAGTGCTTAACAATACATAAAAACAAAGTCAAAAATATGAGTGGTGTGAAATGGTGAGGGGGAACAGTCAACAATTACACAAAATAAGAATGGCTTATTTTATTGTGCCTTACTTTTTATTCTTTCTCACCATTTATTTCATAATTAACGTTACTCTCTGTATTTCTTTTCATTCTTATCATTTCTATTTTATATAAACTGTTATTTTTCTTTGGTACTGCAATGTTTTTTAGGGTTATTTTCTGTTTCTCTTTCCCAGCCCTGAGGATGGCCTATATCTTAGGTTGAAATGATGACACAATAAAATAAGTCATTCTCATTTTGTGTGATAATTGACTGCACCCCCCTAACCATTTCACACCACTCTCAGAATTATCCAGTCAACTATTTTCCACATAAATAAAGTAAAAAATAAGTCCCTCAAATAGTGATGAATTATTTATTAAAAACTGACGTCTAAACCCACACTGCAGGTCCTTCTTCAGGGCTTGTAACCTGAGACATATTTATACAGTCAACTGTTATAAATATACAGTCAATTTAAAAACAAAATTGTTATAATTCTTTTTCAATGGAGATTAGAGCAAGACATATGCCAAAAGAAATTATTTTAAAATTAATTTAAAAAAGCAATAATATATGAAGGGTGCAAGGGAAAAACCAACTTAGTCAGAAAAGTGTGTTTCTAAGGAAATTAAAAATACAGATTTGAAACCTTATATTGTAAAAAATATTAAACGGATGTAATTCATAAATGTTTTATTGAAAAGCCTATTTACTTATTACTTAATTTTTAATCTATTAATTATCAATTTATTTTTTTCATTATATTTATTTGGTAGGTTTATAAAAGAAAGGGTTTCTCCAGTATGACAAACTAAAATACCTAAATAACCCGTGACTGCATTGTTTGTTCCCGTGCGTACCTCGGCCAGTTGAAAGAACGACTTTGACGATTCAGATGGCATAGTTATCTCAATATTTAATTTTTTTGACTTAGTTGGTTTTTTACCTGCGCTCTTCATATAATTGCTTAATTTAGTATGTGATAGAATTAACTATGGTACTATGAAGAACTTTAAAAAAAAAAAAATTTATTTTCATAAAGTACAATGAAAATAATTTTATTTAAATGAGTTTTTAAAATTTAACCCTCCAAAAATAACTGTCATATCGATGTCTTAGTTCAAAAATGTGTTAAGTGCCGAAAACAAGATTTTACATTAGTCAACTTTGATAATAATTTAACACAAGAAATACAGTTCCAGTTTAAGCACACAATATATTTTTGTAACCTTTACAGCTTCTCTATTAATTTTAAATCAACATTTGATCTATGACTTCTTGATTAAAACTTTACAATATTATTTATATAACAAAACCCATTTTTGAAAAATTTGCACTTAACACATTTGTGAACTAATGCAAATTTAAACCAAGATAAAGGGGTCTTGGGTTCAGTATGTAGTTTCAAGGACAACTGTTGTGCAGGGAGAGAATTCACACTCACGCGATCACTCTCAGCCACCATATATTTCCCCCTATTAAGGGTACCAACTTTATAAAGCCTGTGTAAGCCCCAGGAGGATCTACAGATCTCAAAGGATCCATCTCCAGCTGTTAACAGATTAAATAAATTATCTGCCACAGGTGGATTTGAATCTAGGACTTTCGGTACGGCAACTTAGTGCTCTTCCACTGAGCTACCTCGCCCCCATCACACCCTTCACAGAAATCATAAGTCAAGTTATATTAAACATTTGGGCATCGATCGCCCAATTAACAATGTGAAATTATTAGTTTCTAGTAACTCCATTGAAAAAACTCACTATATCATGATGAGGATGAGCTGCTACAACTACGGTGTTACAAATAGTTAGAGCTAAAAGGAACTCTTTAGCTTTCCGCGATTGCTCTGTGTCTTCTTCATTCAACAGTTCTAAAAGTTTTGGGTTTGGGTTGATATGCATGTTTGGATTTTCTTCCTGCAAAAAAGTTAATTAATTATAAGATTTTAGACACCATTACTGGATTCAGTTGCTCTAGTAGTTTTTTGTTATCACAATATTGCCAGTGTCTACACTGCATCAAGTTACAAGAAATCATTAATACACAATAGAGTTAATACAATAGAAAAAAATATAGTAATAAATGAAACCAAAGAAATGTTAGAAGCATGATTGTATTAGCTTTAGTCATTTATAAATATTACTTACTTTAGATGTTTTAGATATTGTGTGATTATAATCAACTGCGTCTATGGTACACCTTCTAAAGACCATTTTGTTTTCAGTTAATGTACCAGTTTTATCAGAAAAAAGGTACTGAATCTGAAATAAAAAAATAAATAATAAAATACCATAGAAAGGATATCAGGAATTATAAAAAAAACAAAAACTATTAATTTAATAAATTTTTTATTAAATATCATTACATACTAATTATATCTATTAGGGAACAAACCTGGCCTAACTGTTCAGTGATGTTAAGAGCTCGACATTCTGTTCTACGATTCGTAATAGCATCGTATAAATCTATATTGTTGTTGATATGAAACACCTGAAGTAATTTTGTCATTTCGATAGTAACATAGAGGGACATAGGAATCATTACCTGAAAAAATAAATAAATAGATAATAGAACAATTAAGTAAATCCTAATATTTTTTAAAAATAAGTAAGTCATATCATATTTTAAAAACATTATGTCTGTCGCTTGGTTATCACTAATTATTAATTACAACTTTCAATTCAATTTTATATAATGGCAGCCATTTCTTTACTCTTGGAAGTAATTAAGAAATAACTTAATTATACCAATTAAGCTGTTACAACTCAATTTAAGACTTTAACAATTCAATTAACATAAATAGGGGATGTAAAATAATATAGAGTGTCTAACAAAGTAATTTAAGGAAATACCCCGACTTTGCTGACAGAATATGCCATTTAAATATGTAATGCCATGTAAATTTTTGGAATTTCGAGTTATCGTGTTTTGATCATGAATGCTTCATATATTTTATATACAATATATAAAATATATAATCAAATAACTTAAAGTATTACAAAATAATATTACTAATATTATATATTAAATTAATAATATAAAATAATATTACCTGAAGGCTAATGATGAACGTCCAAAAGGTGAGAAAGGATTCTAACGAAATAGAAGATGGTCCAACTATAAAAAGAACTTGAGTGTGGTCCTTGAAGGAACTGAGCCAAAATCTTGCTCCTAAAGAACCGATCAAGCAAAGTACTAGTAATATACCAGCACTCCATACAACATCGGCGTTCAATTTTTTCTCTAATGAAGATCTTTTGTAGCGAGGGCCATTACTATTGAGCATGGCTTTAGTTTCATGCCCTAAAATTAAACAATTTTAATCATACAACCTAATTATTTGTCTAAAAAATAAAAAAATTGTCAAGGAGAAATGTAAATCACAAAGTATTTTGAAGAGGAGATTATTTATTTAAGGTTCTACTTAATAAAAAATAATAAAGTCAAGTGGTTAAAAACACAGAAACATCTAAGGATCAGAAGTTGGAGGAATAACATTAACGACAGGTTGGAATTTATATCTTTATAAGTTTTTTGACCTTATTGAACACCATAGCTTATTTTAAATATTATACATCACTGTTTAGAATTCAAGATTCCAAAAAAGCAGTTCGAAAATAGGATTTTGATTTCACGGAACGATCATGAGCTTATCAAGAAATCAGACTTGATAATTGATCCATATCACCTTAGTGAATTTTTTTAAAGATGCCAAAACAAATATTAACAAACTTTAAGAACAAATTACATGATAGTAAAAACTATAACTGGTATAAATTTTACTTCATTTCATAAACTGAGGAGTTACACAAGATGGTCCGAGTATTAACTTCCTTGGTTTACATCTTCCTGTTGTAATTGAAGAGAACTATTCCATTGGAATAACATTTGAAATATGGAAAAGTATATTTTCAGAAAAATAATTTGAAATAGACAGCATGAAATTGGTAAAAATTCTCTTATTTGGACCAGAAGAAAAGAAGGCAAGATTGTTCTGTAATGAAGGAAATATCTAATCGGTTGATCTAACAGAAAATAGAAGTTAATTCACTAAGAATCCTCAGCAGAATTAGTAAATAGTTCTAATGGACTTTGAACATAAAATATTAACAAAAATAATAATAGCTCTTTTATTAATAAAAATTACCTGTATAAACAACTATTCCTTCAACGAAATCAGTATTTTTGATTACAGAGTCTCTTAGAAGAAGATGAACAGTAGAAATTGGAGTTCGACCTCCACAAGGATCCACTATTGCGCCATGGAATTGGTATAATTTTGTTGTCGGTGGATCGACTTCGACAATACTACGAAATTGTCTAGGGCTAAATAACATTTGCTGAAAAAATAAAAACCAAATATAAATATAATAAATGTATAAAATAGCAATACAAAAAAAACAGCAACAAATAATATTGTTACGGTCAGAGCGGGAAGGAGGACCGGCTGAGAGGATTAGGCAAACAATGGGATTAAGTGGAAGGGATTATAGACTGGCGTAGAACCTTCTCGATCGGTCTAGGTGGTCCTCGTCCTTCCGAGAATTGTCCCACCCCGACCTACCTTGCCTATATAAAAAGGACAGCTGTTCGGCCGGCCCCAGTCAGTAATAAGTCAGTGAGTAATAAGGAGTGAAGTAATAAGCAGTCGTTAACTAGTGGCAGTGCGTGTGAGTTACTGTGAGTATCAGCCTGTAATAAGTGCTTAGTGAGCAACAGTGACAATTAGTGGCCGTGTAATAAGTGTAATAAACTGTGTGGCAGTTTGTCATATTTGGAGAGTCTTACGGTCGGTGGACTTTAGTTAGCGAACTGTAAGTGTTAATTTGTAATTGTAAACTATAGGGTAATATTATTGTATTTGTACAAATTTATATAAATAGTGTAGTTATTTAGTATTAGCAATATCTTATATTATCTGTATATTATCTTAGAAATTAGATAACATTTAGTAGAATATTGTTATTGTTAATTGATATTAGTTTAATAATTCAACTGTTTTAAATAATCTCATTGTATTCTTTCTAATTTGTTAATAAATATTAGATTCTTGAATTAAGTAATAGTTTAGTCCATTTTACACCCAGTAGCCCGTACCAATTGGTGTCAGAAGTGGGATCTTGTGTAATTGTTATTTTGTCTTGCATTTTGTAATAATTGGGCTACTGTTTGAAAAATGGCTTCTCAAAGTCTTAAATTGATGGATTTAAAAGTTGCGGATTTAAAACGGGAATTAGAAGAACGTGATCTGGATTCTTCCGGAAATAAAAGTGTACTGCAACATCGCTTGCGTCAATTTTTTGTAGAGTTAGGGGAAAATCCAGATGACGTTCTGTTTGAAACTGATTTGAGCAAGTTGTCTGCAACTTTTAAAAATGAACTAGGCAATGTAGAAAATAAACTAGCTAATGAGTTAAGCACTGTTAAAAATGAACTAGGTAATGAGTTAAGCACTGTTAAAAATGATTTAATGGATACATTAGAGTCTAAGATAGGCACATTAGAGACTAAGTTAATGGAAAATGTAGATAATAAGTTAGCTAATGTAGATAATAAGTTAGCCGATGTAAATAATAAAGTAGCTGATATAGAATCTAGGCTAGGAGAAAAAGTGAACGAAATTAGGCTAAGAATGGAAGCTCTCGAGGGACGTAAGAGCAACCCACTGACGAACGACACCGACCGTTCCTCCGAGGGCAGCCATCATAATAGCATTCTACCCGCCTATGCTGGGGCGCCATCAACTCACAATACCATTCCAGTATTCGACGGGAAGACGCCGTGGGAAGACTACATGACTCTCTTCGAGACCGCGGCTTCGATCCACGGGTGGTCGCAGGAGACCCAAGCTTCAGCATTGTGCCTGGCCTTGCGTGGAGACGCCTTGGGAGTGCTGCAGGGGATGCCCATGTCGGAGCGGACCAACTATGGGGAGCTGATGAGAAGACTGGAGATGCGTTTCGGCCACCGCCACATGGACCAGCTGTATCGCTCACAGCTGAGAAGCAAGGTCCAGAAGACAAACGAGACTTTACAGGAATTTGAAGCGGATATTGCCCGGCTGGTGAGGAACGCCTACCCATCGGTCACCGACGAAATCTACGAAAGCTTGGCTGTCGACAAATTCCTGGATGGACTTCGGGACCCAGAGACACAACAAGCAGTGAAGCTCGCCCGGCCGAAAACTTTGGGAGACGCATTATCCCAGGCCATGAAGTTCGAGGCTGTTAGACAGTCCGTACGGGGCCATGCGCGAGTTAGAGCAGCAGAAGCGGAGCCTAATGTGGTCCCTAGCATCGAAGACATAGTAACTAAAGTTTTGGAGGCTCTCAGGACCCGTAAGAAGGAGATACGCTGTTGGAGCTGCGGCCAACTGGGACACCCTAGAAGCAAGTGTCCATCGAAGAAGCAAGAAAAGCCACAGGAAAACTAAGTAGGGTTGATGGGAAGGGGCAACTGTCAACCCGTAACGTCAAAGGCCCCAGGAAGGCCATCAGAGTTGCGTCAATAGGAAGCAGAACGAACAGTTTCTACGTTGATGGGATGGTGAACGGGCAGCTGCGAAGTCTGCTAATAGATACCGGCGCAACCATGACAATCTTGAACTCGAAAACACTTCCAGCTGAGAAGATCTTACCAACAACTTGGGCATTACGGACTGCCACGGGACAGCCAGCCAAGGTCTACGGGGAGACAGTTGCCACCTTCATCATCGGGGGTCAACACCTGAAGCACCGCGCTCTCGTGGCAGAGATCGATGAAGATGTCATATTGGGCATGGACTTCATGATGGCATACGGGATCAAGCTGGACATGTCGAGAGGCGTGCTGACAATGGGAGACGAAGAAGTCATCCTTCGGCAGGGAAAGGATCTCTACGCACGAGTGCTCTTACTAGAAGACACCACTTTACCTGCACGGAGCCAAATCGTAACACATGGGACGGTCGAAGGACATCTACCAGAGGGTCAATGTGTACTACTGGAACCCGGAAAGCACGAAGAACAAGATATCGGACGCGGCGTACTGGTTGCTAGGTCTCTCATCAAGGTCGGACGGACCACTCCAATCCGGCTAATGAACCTGAACAGCTTCCCGGTAACGCTGAAGAAAGGAACACCGGTCGGGGAGTGTACAACCGCTACCTCAGTGGTTCGTCAGCTGCAACGTCGTCCCACCGAGCTCCGAGGACTGCCAGAAGAACTAAAAGGATTTGTTAACGAATCATGCCGCGACCTTTCACCTGAACAGAGCGAGGAAGTGCAGAACATGATTATCCGATGGCATGACGTCTTCGAGATCGGACCAGGACCACGGGGCAGAACGGATATCGTCCAGCACAGGATTGACACCGGGGATGCGAAGCCCATCCGACAGGTCCCGCGGAGGCTGCCGTTAGCCAAACGGGAGGACGCCGAGAAGATCATAAAGGAGATGGCGGCTGACAGTGTCATTGAGCCTTCGAGTAGCCCCTGGATGTCTCCTGTCGTATTGGTGAAGAAGAAAGATGGGACAACGAGGTTCTGCGTAGACTACCGTCTTCTGAACAACGTCACCAAGAAGGACAGTTATCCGCTTCCCAGGATTGACGATACGCTGGACACCCTGGAGGGGTGTAAACTCTTCTCTACCTTGGATCTCCGCAGTGGATATTGGCAGGTTGGATTGGCACCTGAAGATAAAGAGAAGACGGCGTTTTCAATTGGCACTGGGCTCTGGCAGTTTACAGTAATGCCGTTCGGGCTTTGCAATGCTCCTGCCACATTCGAGAGGCTGATGGAAAATGTGTTAAGAGGTCTCTCTTGGGAGGTATGCCTGGTGTACCTAGATGACATCATTGTGCTGAGAAAGTCCTTCGCTCACCATCTGAAGAATCTGGAGAAGGTCTTCGAACGACTGCGTGCAGCGAACCTAAAGTTGAACCCGAAGAAGTGTAATCTTTTCCGAAGGCAAGTCAACTACCTGGGGCATATTGTGTCAGACAACGGAGTTGCTGTCGACCCAGAGAAGGTAGCAGTGATCACCGACTGGCCGGTACCTCGAGATAAGCACCAGGTGAGAAGTTTTCTCGGGCTCTGCACCTATTACCGGAGGTACGTGAAAGGATTCGCTAACATCGCAAAACCGCTTACCAGGCTTACCGAGGAGAAAAGGACTTTCCATTGGGATCACGAGTGTCAAGCATCCTTCGAGGAGCTGAAGAGCAAATTGAGTAGTGCTCCTATTCTGAGCTATCCACGTCCTGAGGGCAAGTTCATTCTAGACACGGATGCCAGCAACATCGCTATTGGAAGCGTCCTCTCTCAGATCCAAGATGGAGAAGAAAGGGTCATTGGATATTTCAGCAAAGCACTCTCAGCTCCGGAACGCAACTACTGTGTCACAAGGAAAGAGCTTCTGGCAGTAGTAAAGTCAATAGAGCATTTTCATAAATACCTATACGGACGAAGGTTCCTCCTGAGAACGGACCATGCGGCTCTAATGTGGCTGCTGCGATTCAAGTCACCAGAGGGACAAGTGGAGAGGTGGATCGAGCGCCTTCAAGAGTATGACTTTGAATCTGCTCATCGTTCTGGAACGAGCCACAGGAATGCGGATGCACTGTCAAGAAGACCTTGTGAAGAAGGCTGCAAGCATTGTTCTCGACAAGAAGAGAAGCAGGCAGCGGTATTGAGGACTACAGTTGTCATCGACAGTTGGCAAGATGCAGAGGTGTCAAAAGAACAGGACGAGGACCCGGACTTAAAACAAATAAAGGAATGGAAAATATCGGGGCGAGGAAGACCGCCCTGGCAGGATGTTGCTCCAATGTCGAAGAATATAAAAACGTACTGGGCCCAATGGAACTCCATTTTAGTGGACAACGGGCTGCTGAAACGGACATTGGAGAACGCGGAAGGAGATCAGCGTAGGCTACAGCTCATCGTTCCAAGGAATAAAGTGCCCGAAGTGCTTAGGGAACTACATGACGGTGTAACTGGCGGCCATCTTGGAGTTCACCGTACATTGGAAAAAGTTCGTGAACGCTTTTACTGGGCAAACCTTAAGGACGATGTGTTGGACTGGTGCAGGCGTTGTGCGACTTGTGCGGCTTCTAACGGACCAACAAGAAGAAAGAGGGCCCCTATGAAGAAGTACAACGTGGGAGCACCGTTCGAGAGGATAGCGATCGACATCGCTGGCCCTTTCCCTGTGACGGACGAAGGTAACCGATATATTCTCGTGGCCATGGACTATTTTTCTAAGTGGGTGGAAGCGTATGCCCTTCCGAATCAAGAGGCAGTCACGGTTGCAGACGTACTTGTGAAGCAGCTCGTCAGCCGGTTTGGAGTACCCATGGAACTTCACGCTGACCAGGGAAGAAACTTTGAGTCTGCAGTCTTCTCCGGAATGTGCGAAGCACTGGGAATACGGAAGACCAGGACGACCCCTCTTCACCCTCAATCGGATGGCATGGTGGAGCGCATGAACAGGACAATGGGTCGATATTTGTCTAAAGTGGTCTCCGACCATCAGCGGGACTGGGACCAGTATCTTCACATGTTCCTGTTAGCCTACCGCAGTTCAGTCCATGAAGCAACGGGGCAGACCCCCGCAAATGTGGTGTTCGGCCGAGAACTTCGTTTGGCTTGTGATCTGAAATTCGGGTTCAAGCCCAATGAGGAAGTTGCCGGAGAGGAGTACGTCACGAATCTTCGGAAGCGGATGGATAACATCCACGAGAAGCTTCGTGCAAACATCCATGGAGCAAGTGACAGAATGAAGGAGCGTTACGATATCAGGGCAGAGAAAGGTGGATTCCAACCTGGAGATTTGGTCTGGCTACATGATCCTCGAAGAAAGCGAGGTTACTCACCTAAACTTCAGAACTCCTGGGATGGCCCGTTTGAGATCATCAATAGGATAAACGACGTCATCTATAGGATCAGAAAGCAGCCAAAAGGAAAACCCAGGGTAGTCCATTTTAATAGACTGGCCCCATACAAAGGAGACCATGGCCCGACAAAAGACCAGCAAGTCAGGTACCTCAACAACGTGGAGACCAGTAAGGTATCAGTTGCACAACCTAAGGTACAAGGTTCCCGTGGAGTAACTCAGACAGTATACAGAGATATCTTCTCGTTACCCGCGGACTATTCTCTGGCACATTGTGTCGCCGAAGATCTGAAGACTTCTCGAGGGATTGCAACTGTCTTCAGGAAGAAGTTTGGTGGTACTACGGAACTAGAACGCCAAGGACCAAGCGTGGGGAAAGCACTCCACCACACATACGAAGGACGACACCTGTTTTACTTGGTAACCAAGTGTGCCAATGATCAGAAGCCCACATATGACGCCCTGCGGCGAAGCCTCGACGACCTGCGGAGTAAGCTTCTGAGACTGCGTGTCACCAAGCTCGCGATCCCTAAGTTGGGCTGTGGCTATGACGGCCTGGAGTGGAAGGTTGTCGAGAACATGCTTGAACAGACATTCGCCAACTCTGGAGTCGCCATATTGGTGTGCACGTTCAACCCCTGGAAAGGAAAAGCGTCTCCATCCGTAGTAGCTCATAGCTGCCCGATTTCTCCGGACTATGCTCTGGGGCAGAGCACTTTTAAGGAGGGGGCAGTGTTACGGTCAGAGCGGGAAGGAGGACCGGCTGAGAGGATTAGGCAAACAATGGGATTAAGCGGAAGGGATTATAGAATGGCGTAGAACCTTCTCGATCGGTCTAGGTGGTCCTCGTCCTTCCGAGAATTGTCCCACCCCGACCTACCTTGCCTATATAAAAAGGACAGCTGTTCGGCCGGCCCCAGTCAGTAATAAGTCAGTGAGTAATAAGGAGTGAAGTAATAAGCAGTCGTTAACTAGTGGCAGTGCGTGTGAGTTACTGTGAGTATCAGCCTGTAATAAGTGCTTAGTGAGCAACAGTGACAATTAGTGGCCGTGTAATAAGTGTAATAAACTGTGTGGCAGTTTGTCATATTTGGAGAGTCTTACGGTCGGTGGACTTTAGTTAGCGAACTGTAAGTGTTAATTTGTAATTGTAAACTATAGGGTAATATTATTGTATTTGTACAAATTTATATAAATAGTGTAGTTATTTAGTATTAGCAATATCTTATATTATCTTAGAAATTAGATAACATTTAGTAGAATATTGTTATTGTTAATTGATATTAGTTTAATAATTCAACTGTTTTAAATAATCTCATTGTATTCTTTCTAATTTGTTAATAAATATTAGATTCTTGAATTAAGTAATAGTTTAGTCCATTTTACACCCAGTAGCCCGTAACAATATTGAATAATATTAGTTATCCTTATATTTATTGGTTTCAAATAAATAGTTTAACCCTATTTGAGAAATTATTTCTCTGACCTCCACATGGACCATTCTCTTTTCCAAAACAATATAATTTAAATGCTTTTGATTTAAGAATATCGGACATATTTTTAGTAATCACACTTTAACTGTACATCAAGGTTTCACAATTTAATGTAATTTTTAATATATATGATGAAGAATTCATAAACTAAAAATCGTGGCCAACATTAAAAAATCTGATAAACTTGAACCAAACATCTGATAAATACATTTGATTCTGAGGTCTTTAAAATAAAGAATTTCAGGTTGTTAACTATACACTACATATACAAAAATGAGACAGAAGTTTCAGGTCATTTTTTTAATGATGGGCTGGGGACATGATATTTTTATGAAAGCTTCATAACGAATGAATAAATAATAATTTGAAGAATACTTATTTACAATTACGATAACAATTATAACAATAACAATATAACAACAAGTCAAAATTTAAGCAATTTATAAGACTATTAAATGAGAGGTTATTTTTGAAAGTGATATGAGTCCATTATTTCATATTTGCGATATCTAAAGGTTTCCATTAGAATTAGTTTAAAACTACGGGCAAATGGGCAAATGGTTTTATCACTTAGCACTAAGTAACGTTTGGTATATAACTTTTTAATTTTATTATGAAATAATAATCATTAAATTATTTAAAAGAATAAACATTTTTTTTTAGATCCAAATGGACTTGTACAACTTTCAAAAATAACAGATAAAATTCTGAATCAATCATGTTGAACATCATGATTTTAAATGTTTTAGGATGGATCTAGAAGAAATATAAATTATAGTTACTTAATTTCATTATTTGATTGTTTGCAAATTTTAATCCGACAAAGTTAAGAAGATAATAAAGAGTGAGATAGCTAAGTGGGGTTGTGTTAAAAAATCCCGAGTTCGAGAAAGGCTAAGACAGGTAAAATATTTCATTGATGAAACCCTTCCGGGCTCACCCAGCCTAAATATAACAAATGGGTTACATTACCTTTTCTACAAAGCCCTGAGGAACATTTCTCATCTTGAGGTTGCTCTCACCATCAAGATTACAAGTATCTAAGTAGCAGGTACCATATTCATCACTAGAGCGGAGGAGCAGTACATCTGCAGGGACGACTTCGTTATTCGACAGGTGGACGAGGTCCCCCACTCTCACTTCTTTCCAATTCACTTTCTTATACCTTTCAAGCTCACTGAAACAATAACAATAAAATTATAAATTAAACATATTGAATAGTATAATCAATTATTTTAGTAAAACATTTTTTTTTTTAAATTACAGTATAAGTATCTAACTAGGATTCACCCTGATAATGAATCTAACCAATCTAAATTGGCAAATGATACCACAATATTTATGAAGGAGAAAATGGTATAAATAAATATTATAATAAGAGTAGTATAGCTCAGTGGTAGAGTGCTGAGTTGACATGCCGAAGGTCCCGGGTTCACATCCAGCATATAATTTATTTAATCTGTTAACAGTAGGGAATAGAACCTGTGGCATCTGGAGACCCTCTGCGGGCTCACCCAGTCTCTATAGAGTGGGTACCCTTAATTGGAGGAAAAAACATGTGGTTGATTATGATCAAGGACAAATCATCCCCCTGCACAACCATTGTCCAACAAACAATAGAGGCTCTACCACCTACTGAACCCAAGACAGTAGTGGTATAGGTTTTTTTAAAAATATAATATTCATAATAAATAAATTTTTGATTATAATGAAACATTAGTTTCCAGTGGTTTCTTATTATTTGCAAATTTATTTTAACCTCGACTCTGACATTTTCTCCCCCATAAAATTTATGGAATCAAACAATAATTATTTGAGATAAAACAAAATTATTATCGAATTAAGAAATAAAATATACGGGCAAGGATCTTTAAGAAATTAGTATTCCGGAGGACCTTGCGTTAAAACTAATATTTTCACCAGATAATTAATGTAGGGACGGCAAATTGCTATTCGCACCAAGCGGCATTTCGCTGTCTACAGTACAGGATAACATTTCAATAGCAGCAGTGATAAGGCGTTTAGTTGGCAATAAAAACGGTAGTCCTAGCGGATAAGGCATTGTGTAGAGAGAACTCATACACTAGCTTCCTCACAATAAACTCCCAGACATCTGTTGAGCGCCTTTGTACGCCGCTAACAACTGAAATCTCAACAATTTTACACAGGTGCTCTTATAACAGAACTAACGGTAGAGAATATTCTAACCTATACAACCTAACCTATAAGAGAACTTTTCGAGTTCATTCTTCTCAAATTGTCAAATATGAACAATATAATTGAGTGATTATATTGGCACTTAGTTAAACTTATGATTTACTGTCCGGTTAATATTATTGAAATAATATCGTCGCGAAGATTAAGATTTCCTGAAAAGTTGTTGGGCTCGGTAACGAACGAATTGCTAAAAATATAATATGCGTTTTGCCAACTGGTAAACGTCTGAAGATTACGTTAAGAGTGATCTGGCGGATTTGGGTTTGGGTAGTGGTCTGAGAACGGAAGTTTGTAAGCAGAGATCGGCATCGAGCCTTCGGGTTCGCTAAGCCTTCATTATTATTGTGATCAACTGTAATGGTGTTTAAACAAAAAGTGCTCGAGTAAAAAAATCTATTATAGGTTTCATCGATAATGCCTTATTAAAAGTTTAAAAAATGTTATTTTTGAATAAGTTCATTAAATTTCTAAAACGTTACAATAATTGAATAGTTATTGGTTATTATAGATTTGGTCCATGAACGGTCTGCTTCGAGGAAAGCAATATAGGTTCTCGAGCTGCCATAATCCTTGGTTCTAGACCAATTTCTTACTGTTCTTGAACCGGAGTATACGTCGGCAGGAAGGACAGTGGTGAATTTATTAGCAGCCTGATGCTGTACCATGGAAACCATGATTCGCAGCAATCTCAGTACGGGTATATCGACTTAAGCGTTTCTGTCTCCTATAAGCAATATATGCCTGGAAGACGAACACATCGCTCGGTTAAATTATAGGAAGGATTATAATTTCTCAAATAGTAATAAACAGTTTATGACTAGTAATAAATAAACCAATTAATATTTTATTACTATTTGAGAAATTATTTTGACCTCCAGTCGGACAATTTTCTTCTTTGTAATATTTTTAATTTTTCATAAGCAATAGATTTCCTTCTATTCTATTTCTTCAGGGTACATTCGTATTTATTGAAATGCTAAAAAAACAACTATATAATACTATCGATTAATACAGCATGTAGCTGTGCACATTCCTTTTTGGTGATACTTTACTTGATTGAAGATCATAATAGATATTTATAAATAATTATCTCCTTCGAAAAATAAATTTATTTTTAAATTCGATATTAAATAGCATTATATAAATGCAAATAGCAAATAAAACTTTACTACAGCTGAATTTTAATTTAAATGAAAAGGAAGGTATAGAGATCGTGCTAAAAATGATTTATACAAGTTTTTACCCTTAATTATTTTATACCCCCCCCTTATTTATTTTATTTAGGGGAAATAATCGTTTTTCGTAACTCAAACATTATCATAATATAATATAAAGTCAGATAATAACTTAAAAAATATAAATAGATATGTTTTAACAACTCTAGTTAGTTTTAGTAACACTTTATAGGCCACCATGACACATAAACTATTTAGCATTTCCATATGCATAAATACCATGTTTATTAACATTAAAAAGAACAATAATAATACTCCCGTTAAGGACAAAGCAGACAAGAAGTGATTTCACGAACCTACTCCACTACTTCCGCCTACTGAAGCTAGTAGTTTACAGTATATACATTAATTAAGTTTGGTTTACTGTTGACAGTTTTTTTATAATTTTTTCTTTCATTGTATATTATGATTCTGTATAGATACATTAAAATTTGGCCAATGGTAATTGTTTTTAAGTTTGAGACTGGTCTATTTGGTACAGCATGTACTTTTTGTGAATTGTAGCAAATTATATAAGAAATAAATAATAATAAACAAAAAAATGGATTTCTGACGTGTCTTGAATCATATATAATAAAAAATAACATAAATGCATAGGAACTGTTACTATTAGAAAGATCCAAACCAAACATTCCATTTTTTTGTTACAATAAATAAAACTTCTATTATAGTTCTGATAAAATAGTTCACAACTTACTGTAACTAAGTATTCATCCTTAGTATTTTAGTTTCAACATCCTCTCTATTTTTTCATAAGGGATATTTCTACTAAGTTATTTCTTGTATTCACACAGAAACAAACCTTTTTGGAATAAATTTATCTCCAAGTATAATAAATTTACCATAAAAAATTGATTCACAAATCACTACAGAGAACATAAAAAAATTAATGCCGCTTTCAAGGATAGATTTACCAAAAGAAAAGAACAAAAAAAAAAAGTGCCCAGAGAATTCTTTTAACGGAATTATACAGTTCGAAGAATTCTTCTTTCCTCATCATGAGCATCATTGTCAGGTTCCGATGTAATGGTTTCCCCCACTCGAAATTACCTGATCGAATTTTAATTGAATGAAACTACGCGATCAAATCACAATAAAAATGTTAGACAATTTACAATTAGATATTGTAACGACAGACAAGACCTTGGTTGCAGAGAACACTACGGATAGTAAATATGATCAGAATCCTGATATGGGACACGACAGTCTTGGGAGGACATCGTAGGTATGCGATACGACCGTGCACTATGTACATGCCAAACTGCAGCATGCATTTCAACGATGCAACCGGATCAATAAATTATGTTCATGATATGAATATTTGAACTAGGAAATAACAATTAAAAAAAATTTATATACATGCTTTCAAAGCTTTATACACTTTGTCAGAATACGAATAAATTAAGTTATTTAAAAAAAATAATAAAGAATTTAAACTCAACTATTACTTTTTAAATTATTAAGTGTTTATTGCCCGACGATATAGAAAACGAACTTAGCAAAATCGGAGGTGGTGGTTAGGTGGGAAGTTGCCATTGGTTACCAACGTCATAATGTATTATCGGTTATCCAGGTTATATTCCTGTCTCAAGAAGTGGTGTGCCAATGTCCTCCTAATCAATTTATATATCATTGTAGCCATATAAAATCAGAGCCTATTTTATTATAATTATAGTCACGATGAGGACAACGGACGAGTGAGGCGACTTCTGCGCAAGTCGTTTTCTAAGTTGTCAGACTATACAGAAACGCCTTGACGTTTCACTTGGATCAAACTATGGTTAACGTCTAAAATTCAAAATAACCTTGAAAATAATAATCTATAGGCTGTTCAGTCTCATATTGTACAGTAACAATGTCAACACGATAATTTTATAAACGGAAATAAAATTCCAAGATTTCATATTTGGTTATTCTTCATCACTCTTACATTTTATAAACAAAACAACGAACATTTAAAAAAAAGTTTCGGTAGCCAACTTATTTCCATAGCTACAACGTTGTCATTACAACGACGCATAGGCAAGCTGAATTCTTGTTGAGCAACTTATTTATATATCCTGCTCCATTCCATAAGTCAAATTCTAAACCCTAAAATCTTACCTAATATGCGATCTATAAAAAGAAAAAACATTTAAAAAAATGTTTGTTTGTCTATAGTAGAGGATTTTATCATCGTCATTTTAAGTTTAGTTATAATAACAACGCGCAAATAAAAAATATCTAATAATTTTTTTTCTCTAGTAAAAGGTGAATTTATGTACAACTAAATAACATAAGTATATATGTATACATATATATACATATACATTCAGACTGAAACTTAAATAATCGTGTTTTATGTGTTATGAAATATAAAAATATATACAAAATGAAATCCCTTTCCGCTGATTTTCGACTCTTGTCTAACATTTTGGTTGACAAATACGAAAAACAATATTGAATGTAGGCATTCATGTTTGTAAAAAATAAAATTAGTAAACAAAGCCACATTCCGCATTGAGACATATTCGGAAAGAATTTTTTTTCAGGTCAGGCGCATATTTCACAAAGAAGGACGCTATGCATACTTACTCAGGCTCTTTCTTGCCTTTCTCTTTTCAAAACCCACCGGAACTAAAAGAATACTAAAGAAGTAGGGACTTCGCAATGCCTGCTAAGTGAAGGAAGATACCTTCGTAAGTAAATATAAACGATAGATGGACATGGGATTTCAGTAAAATAAACAATTTGTTAAAGAAAATTACAATAAACTATATGATTATACTAATTGTTTTTATAGGTTTCAACTAAGTTGTTCTTAATTATAATAATAACCAGCTGTCCTAAAGAATCAGCTGATGGAATTTTAGCCTAAGGGTTGTGCTTAAGTATAGAAATAATCATCTGTTCTTGAGGGTAAGCTGTTCTTAATGATCAGCTGTTTTATTCATCGAATTACAAATTGCAAGACGACGGCCATTAAGGAAGTAGAATAAAGGTAAAGAGGGCCGGCGATTAATCATGTCGGGCGCTGCGTCGGATGGAAACCACCTCCCAGCCCAGCCTTCCTGACAGCTCACAGGCCACTCCAGTTTTTTTGTACAAGAAGGACTTGAAAGGAAAAAGGATATAAGGACGAATGAGGATATCAGTAGCACTTATATATATTTTATTTACATATATATATATGTGCTTGGATTTTCGGAGGATTTTGGACCCGGAAACTACAAAAGTAAATACAGAAACGTTGGTGAATGCAGGTAAGGAAATAGGGCTGGAAGTACGAGTATATTCGGATAAGACTAAGTACACGGATAGTCGCAGAAAAAGGGGAGATTTTGGGGATATTGTGTTAGAAGGAAATAACTTTGTAATATGTCGAAACGTTAAAAAAACTTAATGTCTATGGCAACTAACTGATTTTCCAAAAATTCTTATCATCAAGTCTAAAAAAATCAGAATTATCAAGTCTATATTTAAAAAAATAGGATAAAATAAAACAAATGAATATCAATACTAAACCAGTTAGCTATACTTTATGAGTTATATTTATTACACCTTAGGTGTCTAAGTATTAAAAAAAAGAAGCAATATTACTAACGGAATAATAACTTGACGGCTTAAGTACTAAGCATAACTATTGTGAAAGCTACAAGGATATCCGCTTCACCAGTTTTTTTTGTTTGCATCAGTATCTACAAAATTGACTATAAGAGATTACATTCAGTATGATAAATACATTATGCATTTAGACATATAATTGTTTTAAATAAAGTAATATTTATTTAGATTATCACGATCTTAGCCTCAATCGTTAACCATCGTTAAAACCGTAATCACCAGATTAGGCATAACCGTATCCATCCCACCTACGTTACGGTTTGTCATACACCGTTTTCCTCTGAGCTTGTTAATTTTTATATGAATCCGTTCATTAAGAAGCCTAACAACATCAGGGGAGTGGGGGGACAGAGAGTTGCAAAGATCCCGGGTTCAAATCCACCAGTGGGAGATAAATTATTTAAACTGTTGTCAGCTATGGCTGGTGTTCAACCAGCCTCTATAAAGTGGCCATCTTAATTTTTTGTTCAGGTGGAAAACTGCCTTATAGAACAGGGTTTTTTAAAAGGAAAAGTGTTTATTTTAGTTTCGATATCTAAATTTAATAATCATTGTAATGGTATGGTTTGTTCAAAATATGCTTAAATATTAAAATGAAAAACACTTCAGATATAATACAAATTCTTATTAATTTATTACTATTTTTTTAATAAAGAGATAATCGATGGGTTGTTCAGATGAAGTGTCTGAAACTTACAACAGAAACGTTGAAAATCTGTAGTAACATAATAAAAATATGAATTTTATCCAGATATACACTCTATTAAATGTTTTACCGGTGAATAAATTTCATGTTTGTTAATTCATCTATAGAGTCATGCTTCTAGAACCTCAATTATTGAAGATTAAAACCAAAATCCAAATTTTTGCTCTTTGTATCAATACTAAATCTTAAATCCTGTTGTGTATTATACGTGTGCAAAAAGTTTGATTTTTAACAATAAGTCGAGATTTTAGTGACTCAATTATTTAATGATTATATTTTTTTTTAAAAGAAGCAGTATTTACAGATAAACGCTTTATTAAATGATGTAACGATGATGTAACTATTTGGAAAATAGTAAAATATACCCAAGCGGTACTCAAGATTATATATTTTTTTAATTTGTCCATTTAAAAAAAAAAATAGTTAATTTCTGCTTGTGTTTTACATAAAACCAGAAGAATTTTTTAAGTTTTCAGAACAATTTTTTCGTTTTCAATAATAAATATACAAGAATAAAATGATAATGTTAATAGGTATGATAGGATAAAATATAGTTTAGGCTCACTGACGCGCACGTAGTTAACAAACCATATCAAGAGAACAATATATAAGGAAATAAAATGACAGGGAAGTGGCCTCGTAAAAGCGATATTCTATTACGAAGACAGTAGGTACCTACTAACTAAGCATAATAATCGATATATAAAGGTCGATGCAAACGACTATCGAAAAGTGATTTCACGAGAAAACATAGTTAGTTTTTAACAAAGCTAACGACAGACAAACCCCTATTTTTAAAACTATACAAATGCTTATTAAATTGTAATACAAAGTTTTAGTAGAGGTACCCCGATATTATTCTAGAAATTCAGTCAAATACTCATTTTGCACTACAAAAGTGATCCTACCAAAATTTGAATACCTAATTAGTATTGTTTTGAGATATTGAGTATTTTCCATTAAATAAAACAATAAAATGCTATTTTTTAAAAATTGTAGGTTTAGTTTATAGTTAAAAAAATTATAGCTGATGAGAAAAAAATTGTTTATGTTTGTCTTTGTATCGTTTAACTTCACTCAATGATGCTAGGGTTAATCGGACAATGCTACGAAGTAAACGAGTAAATAACATCCCACAGGCTCGGGACTATTTTACGTGCCTTCCGAAGGAGAGTATAAACAAGGATTTGAACTCCCTTTAAAAATCCTAGGGCCACCTGACGGGTTGCAAACTCGCGATCTTGGGCTTAGTAGGTTGTTATGCTAACAACTAGACCAAGGTGACCCCTGAAAAACGTCTTAATCATATATCGCTGCGTTCTCGGTAATGAAATAACAGTCCTAAAATTAGAATATTGTTTTAAGATGAACCTTGTTTTATTTTTTAAATCGATGGCCCCCATTTAAATTCAAAAACAGTGTCATACTTTATTCAACGCCTCAAAGAAGTCAGGGAGAGTGGCTTAGTGGTTTGAAATGTTTTTAAAAATATTTATAATTTACCTGATCGAGCACGACGAAATACTAGGCAAAAAGTATTCCCTCGAACGGTTGCTAGGCAACACTGATGTCATATTACTAAAAACTTTTTTATATAATAGTGATATATTCCAGTACTCGCTGAGGCTAAGAAGTCAAGGACGAAAACAGTATCAGGGACTACTTTCTACATCCGGCTGAAACAATATGGAATCCTTTCAAATAATTTTTTTTAAATATAATTTTATATTATTTTTTTGAATCTATAGTTCTTATATTTTTAATTCTGATAGGAGAGACTAGCTGTTAGGAAATTATCGTATTTATCGTTTTAAAGCTCTAAAACTCCGTAATAATGTAGACTATTAGCGTATAAACAAACATTTTAGTAAACGTGAAATTATAGTTAAATATAAGTTCTCCTCATAGAAAACGTTCCATGGAATAGAGTTTGACAAGTTAGCTAAGTATTTAATTATTACTTCAATATAGTCACTGTAGACTACGGGGCTTCACCGAACGAGTTAATGTTAACATGTATTAATGCATTGTTTGTACGAATAAGAGACTTTTATTTAATATGTGAGCAACCGGAGATCAACGACCCAACAGGGGCTCAACGGACTCTTTAAGTGGGTACCCAAAACAGGGGGGAAATGATGCGGTTGAGCCTGATCTAAGACTCTGCACAACAGTTGCCCAAAAAAACATTAGTCTCTTACCCAACACACTCCATGGGTTTTATTGGTACAATTTTTTATTTTTTTATTTACAAGTCTCACTGATATCTATAATATAATATACGAAGAATACTATATGGTTCCAATATATCAGATATATAAAAGTATACATACATCTATCAAACATGACCAATATAAGAATTCCCGTCGACAGGTAACCTTATTCGTTCTATAGTATTCAACTTCCTTATAATAAAACATGATACTTTTCGAACAGAATCCCGTTCCTCATTTAAGTAATTTCAAACGATGACAAGTAAGTGTTGGAGATAGCGGAACAGTTTAATTCTGTGACTGTTAGGTGAAACGCACTCAAGTCAGATTTACAGCATTTCATGCCAGGACGTGATGAGACCATCAGAAAAAGCTTTTAGAAAATAATACCAATATTGAAAAAGCAGATAAGGGAAGTCGTTTATGATTAACAACGTCGGTTCAGATACCAAAAAAACAACAATTTGATGGGTTTGGGTTCAGTAGATGGTAAAGACTGTATTATTTCTAGGACAACCGTTATGCATGGAAGTGATTAGCCCGAGATCAGGCACAACCGTCAATTCCCCCCCACTTTAAACACTGGGTGAGTACCAAAGGGGTCTGTAGATTCCACTTGGTCCATCTTTGGCTGTTATATTAACACAATAAATTATTTATCTGCCACAGCTGCATTTGAACCCAAAATCTTCAGGATAAAATAAAAAAAAAACTGTACCACTACAACCCATGAAGGTGTGGGGTTCAGTACATGGTAGAGACTGTACTGTTTCATGGACAACGGCTCTGGAAGGAGGTGACTTGTCCTAGGTCACGCTCAACCGCCTGATTTCCCCCCCTTATTTTGGGGATTTTTCCCCTTGCAGCGGGATTTGAACCAGGATTTCCGGCATGGGAACTCAGTGCTCTACCACTGAGCCACTCCGCTACCTTAAATCTACACCATAGCTACTCAGTATTCTTTACACTGTATTACACTAGCTCCTTTCTGTTACTTAAACAAATTGTTTACGACCTATTCAATCATAAACAAATTGTTTATAATCTCAATGGGGACAATTAAGAGGTGACATAGGTGTTAGTATTAGGAAAGTTGAAAGTTGTAAGTTCCATGTGAATTTAAAAAATAAAAATTTAGGCATTGCAAGCATTACGTTGTAATGATGATATTAACATTTTTTTATTAACAAGAAATCTGTTAAGCTTCAAAACTTGAAGCTATTTTATTTGAACTTTATTCTCATAAGATGTATAAAAGTTCAAACAAGATACAAGTCAAAATATGACTTTGTTTATAAAAAAAAACATAATGAATGGAATATCAAATATGTCGTTCCTGAATTAAAAACCTTCAATCAATATAATTGCTACTGAAGGCTTAACTCGAAAATGGCAATTTTGAGTTATGTCGTTTTTTTTTTAAAGGAGCGATATAACTTGTAATGGTTACATCGTATGCATTTATTTTTTTTATACAAAAAAAAATCATTGAACAAAAAACCCACAGTCGTGTTTTTTTTTTCTTTGGCACGAGGTACAGCTCTGGTTGGCTGTTATGCCAGACCTAGTGTAGTATTATAATGCATTCAATGAAGAACAGGGAAAAAAGTGGACAGATCAGAAGACCTTGGGGAATTTTTTTTCCTCTTTCGTGGGAGGACCTAATGCCATTATGATTATCATCATGAGTTCCTCAAAGCCGCAGGCAACCCAATACTGCCTTGGAATGGACAAACAATGTGTTCTATAGCCATTCAGCATCTGCCACGTAATAACCAAAACAACAACTTCTTTGGAGTCAAAAGGAACTGGTTTCAAATGATCTTGTCGCTGAATAGAATATAACAGATTTGGAATGTATCAATATCTGATGCAGATTCCGGAGTAAATAGTGATAAAAAGCAACAGCTGATACAAATCAATAAAATATCATTAGAACACCTTCTGGGAACACTAAAATATAAGTATATATTAATGCACGATAAGAGAGTATTAATTAGATAGAAAAAATATACAACTATGGCCCACAAAGAAGTTTTAATCTCATACTAATGGCATTCATACATTATATAAATCTAGATAGATTGCTTAGTGAAATGTTCAAAATATAATTAAAAAAAAAACTGTATCACTAACAATGGGATAAAACTTACAAATTGGCATACATTTTATGGACTGAAGATAGGTCCCTGGTTCGAATCCGGTTGTGGCAGATATGTTATGTATTCAGATAAAAATCACAAATTCACCCTGTAGGATCTAGGGACCCTCCATGGGTTCACCCAGCATATCTAAGTGGGTACCCTTAACTGGGGAAAGACCTTATTGCGGTATAGCGTAATCTCGCCCAAATCACAACTGATAGTTTAGATATTGTAAAGTTTCTGACAAGATCATTCATGGGAAATAGTGATACAGGTTTTATTTTAGAAATAAATAAGAAAAATCATAACAAGCAAAGACATAAGCCTCAAAATACTAGAAAAGCTAACCAATCAAGGTTTCGCTAATATAGGCATCATTGGTAGATACACCAAAAGAAAAATCACATCAAAGAAGACATTGTGCAGTACATCGGTCAATCTGTGATTGTTAACTGAATTGATAATATTTCTTCCACAGCCGGATTCGAACCAGGGACCTACCACTCAGCCTTCAACGTTCTAAACACTAAGCTTATCCGCCCCAATTCACAAATGTATTTTACTTATTCTTAATCTATCTCAATAATAAAAAAAATGAATAGTAGTTTCGAACAGATGCAGAACAGACACTAACTAGTCATAAGCTAGAAACTTCATGGACCTTAGACAGTTACTACACGTGACAAGAAGGAATAGGTTAAATTATCAGTTATCAATCAGGAACAGGAACCGCTACTATGATACCAAGCGGCCGTCATAATCCATCTTTAGCGAAGAACTAGTTCCTCCTTCCTAATTGCTAGCAGCCAAGATGGCGATGACCTAGAGTGTTGTTCGAGACTTCTATAGTAAAAATATAACAAGAAAATGTAATACAATTTTTATTTATGTAGACATAAATAAATGACATGTTGGCAATTTTTGGGTAGTGATAATATTTGAAAGAAAAAATGTTGAAAGAAGGGAGGTCAAAAGAGGGTCCCAAGGCTGTACGATGTAAGGTCCTCGATAAAAATCCCTATTCTAATTAAACCTCCATAGGCAAAATCTAGGACTCTCACTTTAGCATCGCCCAATCAGCCATAGAAGCATGAAAGAAAAATTTCAAAAGTGACATGATATAAACAGTGTATAACAGACACAATGTGTGTTCAGAATTTGACTCCATGTGAGCCTTAATTACCCTAATTAAATTCTTAAGACTTTCTTTACATAAGCAAACAAACAAACAAATTAATATATATTTTTATTTTTGGAGCGACTGGAGCCCGGATTTTTGTTCATGCCTGTGCCATCATATTATAGTATTACATTCTATTTTACATCGTCTGCATAATATTTTATATTAAAAAAACTTTAAATAATTATTTTTTCTAGTACATGAATAAACTTATTTGGATGATACCTGAGAAATGTTCAGCCTTGACGTATCAGTTGGATATATTCAAATCTATTTGTTCTGGAATGGTAGGCTTTTAAAACAATTGGTATATCTGAGTGGTTTATAATATTTAATTGCTAATATATTTTAATAAACAAATAAAAAGACCGTTCATCTATTAAAGAAGATTTTTTTTTTTTATTATTAAATACTACAACCACAAGCTTGTGGTATTTACAAACTGAAAATGCCATGGTTGCTTAAATTAACAATAGGGAACATCGCATGATTAAAACAAGTATAAGCATTGAACTGCCATAATACATTTCAACTATGATTAATTATAATGAATTGTAATATAATATACGTTATACATTCTAATTTACAGATGCCGTGTCGGTTATAAAAAGACCTATTCTTTATTATACAATGGAATGCATTAATTATCATTTTATCATCAGAAATGGAGAATTATAAAAAAAAGAAGACAGTAATGACAAAAAAATCAATGTCAATACTACCAATTGCTCCAAACAAATTTTACATATATTTTTTCTATAACTAAGTATTTAAGATATACTACCTTTAACAAAAAATATAAAACATAATATTTACTTTTATAAATTAATATTCCTCAATTGTTAATTAAGCCAAAACAAGTTCAAAACATTCTCACCGATCTCTTAAATAAATTTATTAATGATTTAACTAATTGCCAACAACAATTAAATTCTCTAAAAGCCTGTTTTTTCAATGTTAGTGCATGAATATGAGGACAATATAATGTCGATATATCGTCAAAACATGATTATATATTTATTGAATCGACCTTGAATGAAATAAATATATACATTATACAAAAAATTATATGTAATACACATAAAAGTAGTGTTAGTAACCGTTCTCGATCGCACTCTTATCATAGAGCTAACAATCAATAAGGCCTGATAAGGAACTGACGACAAAGGCCATTTAAGTGTACTCAACTAAAATCGATAGTTAAAATATCGATAAACGAATATTCAATTCCGTAGTATTGAACATATTTAAGAAACGAGTTCTGATAAGATAATTAACATAAGCAGTTCTGAGTTGCTGTGCTAAAGCTCACAAGAGTTCGAATCTGGGTGTTTGTGCAGATGAATTATTTGACCTATTAACTCAATCGAGGCGATGATTTTTTTCGAACACGGTCCCCAGGAGCGACATTCTTTTTTCTTTATATTGTTCATTTTTTATTTTTAAAACCATGTTTACTAGGGAAATCACCAAATTCGTAAGTGAATTCACATAAATAAGATCATTGCACACCGGGTGTGCGGCTCGCTCCTCGGAAAAATTTTATTGCGAGGAGCGGATTGAACGCCATGTGTGCAATGTAAGGTAAAATAAAAATGTATCATTAAAAAATTTATAAACATTTATTTCGAAAATAGTTAGATAATATAAAATCAATATTTTGCTTCCAATAATAAATAAGAGAATATAATGCAAAGAAAATTTTTAAAAAGTAGTAAAAAGTAAAAAAAAAAAAAGTCGAATAATGCAAAATCCGACGCTAAATTTTGTTTTCCTGTACTTTACAGATTTCATTCGTTCAAGAAAAATCTTGAATCTACTCAGAATAACTGATAATTGCACATTACTGTTATGAACGAATGGTCTCGGGTCTCGAATGGGTTAAGAACGATAGATGAACCATGTAGGATCTGAAGACTCTCTTGGTGCAGTTAAGTCACGACTATTTGTTGAACGCAAGATCCTTTATGGGCTGTAGTGATCCAGGTCTTTTTTTTATTAATCAATTCATTAAGTCAAAGGGAGCGGAGTGGCTCAGTGGTGGATCGCGGGGATCCCGTGACAAAGATTCAAATTCGACTGTAGCACATTTTATTTAATCTGTTAACAACTGAGGATGGATCCTTTGGGATCTAGAATCCTCCTGGGGCTCACCCAGCCCCTATAAACTGGGTACCCCAAATAGGGGGGAGGAAATCTAGCGGTTGAGCGTGATCTAGGGACAAAGCACATCTCATCACAACTGTTGTCCATGAAACAGTACTGTCTCTACCATGTACTGAACCCCAGACCCTTCACCGGTTGTAGTGGTACAGGTTTTTTTTCAATTTTGATTGATCCCGAAAACCTCATATAAAAATATGTACATTCATGACAGAGTTGTGAATATATACGACGAGGAAGAGTATATAAAATATATAATTAATTTTAAAATTATTTCATTAGGAAGAATGGAGTAGGATGTCTCAGTGTGTATAGTGCTGAATTGCTGCACTTTCTACCACGTACGGAACCCAATACTGTTCATGCTTCATGAGTTGTAGTGGTACAGTTTTTTTTAGTTTTTTTTAAATTTATTAAGTCAAGATTGTTCTAGAAAAAAGTCGAATATGAAATTTTATAATATAATTAAATACAATTCCAAAATCATAAAAACAACGATATTTACAAAAAGAACATCACTTAACTTCTGATTTAGTTACAACTTAAACTGATAAAATAACCGCTATCATTCTTGGCGACACGATAGAATAATTTGCGTGGCAACAAGTGAGCCAGTTAAATTGACGCTGACATTTATATCATGTTTATAAAAGGAACTTGCGAACTTTTCTTCGTTTCAAGTACTTTAGCTTTAAATTGATATAACAAGATCTAATAATATCTAT
Organism: Troilus luridus; assembly: GCA_964056705.1. Lineage (NCBI taxonomy): Eukaryota > Metazoa > Arthropoda > Insecta > Hemiptera > Pentatomidae > Troilus > Troilus luridus. The sequence goes on along the minus strand of OZ057414.1, from coordinate 110,157,182 downwards.
TTCATTACATTCAGTGGCTTAAAATTATAATCATATTATAAATATTATAATGCACATGTTATAATCATGTATTTAGAAATCTTAATAATATATGCATTATATAATTATAAGACTTTGAAAACACAATCAGTATAACTTGTGATGAATTATGCCAGAACTAAAAAAAAAAAATAAAAAACTGGTTTATTTGACATTTCTTCCAGGTACGTTGATGAATAAAAAAATTGCCGGGTTTTCGGTTATAAAAAAACATCTTGACATCTCAGAGCAATTTAAGGAATGTTTTTGAATTTCTCAAGGACCAAATTGTACAAAAATGGTAATATGAATGAAGGAGCAACCTGTTTTTTAAGTGCAATTTATGTCCTGCATTAAATTTTGTCAGAGAGTAGATCCTTTAACGGGAAGAAAATGGTGCGGGTGGAGGTCAAAGAATCAATTCCTTAAATAGAGATAAACTATTTTTCTTCAAGGCATCCGGCCTAACACAGGTTTACTTTCAAAATTAAAACAATACGTAAGTAAAAGTAAGCCAAAAGAATAATATTTAAGTGAAGGAATGAGAAAAATATAATAAATAGTAGTAAATTATACATGAAATAAGAATAACGAAAAGTATCACTTCCGCAGGTTGTCGCTTCCAGTTACGTCACAAGTTTTAGCTTTTCATTCGTTTCCTTTTAAATATTCTCGGAAATAAATATAATTTTACTCAAACCCTCTAATTTCAAACCTAGCTTCCTCTTCAATTCCCAATAATCCTCCGAGGCGTCTGAAAAGAAGATGGCCACGTGACCTTAGTTGAACTTGTGATTTAAGTACTACCAGTGAGTAGTTTCTCTACTTGTCATTATGTATCACTTAGCCTATTTACTTGTTGTATTATCGTAATACAGTTCTAAAAATCAATAAATAAATAAAAAATACATATAATTTTACCACTGACTGTATTTCGTAACTATTACTGATATTAGATAAATTAAAGAACCGACTTACACATACTGTTTAAGGTCATCATCAATACTTGATGAACAAACGAAATGTTTGTTGTTGTTTGTTCATTAAACGTCACTTTTTGCTGCTATGGCTAATCGGACGAAGCTATATTGGGAGCTCTAAATTTTTCCTATACAGGTTTAATTAGGATAGGGATTTTTAACGAGTACCTGACCTCGTACAGGCTCGGGACCCCCGTTTAACGTCCCTTCCGAAGGACGGCGTAACTAAGGATTTTTTACTCCCTTTAAAAAACCCTAGGGCCACCTGCAGGGCTACGAACCCGCAATCTTGGACTTAGTAGTTTATTATGCTAACCACCAGACCAAAGGTCACCCCTTCGAAATTTTTGTTGAAATGGTTATTTCTTGATGAGATCCTTACCGAAATATACAAATTTCCCATACTTATACTCATGCTTTCATACTAAAGGGACTATTTTTATTTTCGAGGATATTAACAAATAAATGAATGAAAAGTCAATATTTGTTGGGACTTGACTCGAAGCGAAAACCTGCGGAACTGATACACTGAAACAGATTTTAATAATATTAAATGTAAAGACGTTAAAAAAAAATCTCGCAGACATCGCCGACTACACGCAAATAGTAAAGGAGAACTGAATAAATAGACATTAAGTATTCTTTTGTTAAATATAGCGGTGAAGGTTTCTCCTTAGAATTTCAATGCCTGGCGTAACTAAAACATATTAAATGTTGTTTACTCAAAACAAATAAGCTGAATAAATAATCATAGTTAAAATTGAATAAAGCTTCTAAAATGAACGAAATTATACATTGAGTCTTTAGCTCACTACAATTATATTAATTTCTCAACAGTACGCCAAGACGAAAAGCATTGACATCCGGAGAAAGTAAATCGAACAGGATTAAACCGATATCACTTGACATTTAATCCGTAGCTTGGGTTTAATTTGACGCTGAGAAATAAAAGTCGTGACAGAGAAGCGTCGACAACTGATCTAAAAACAAGTAAACATAATATATAAAGAAAAATAAAGTAATATGAACAATATTTTAATCAATAATGTTTCTTCTTTCTTAAAAATGTTGCTTATTTTTAATTGAGATTTGGTGTTAAATCTAACCACATCATGGTTCGAACAATCACTATATTTTAATAATTTATTTTTATTAATTGTTATTTTCATGGTAATTATTTTTAAATAGCTTTGTTTTGAAGAGAAAAGATCTGCCCAGGCCGGGATTCGAATCCAGATCGTCTGCTTCTCCGTAGCAGTGCTCTAAGCCACTGAGCTTCCAGGGGTCGTATCCAGGTCAGACAAATCCGTTCTCTTCACCGATCCTATATCCCCGAGTTCTCCCAATTTTTGCGATGCATACACGGGGAAGAATGTTCATTAAACATTATTTTAATTAAATTCTAGTTGACAACCATTAGTCCAGGATCCATGGTCCATTTTTTCACTTAATTAGTATCAAGCTGAATCTTCGCGAATGACTTCGTTTCGATGAGACGCCCAACAATTTCCTGTGCGAAAATTCTCGGTTGTGGTAGCTAAAAGAGGTAGCAAGGATAAAATATGTCGAATTTATTACTAACTGGTTTTTATTTGTTAAATGTCAAGATAATTATCTAAATTATTTGAAAAAACATTTGTCCTACAAAATGTATGGTTTGATCAAAGAGTCCCCTCCTTCCAATATGTATCGATAACGAAGTCAAAAAAGAAGAATTAAAAAAAAAAAGCTGGTTAGTAATCATTTTTGATGACCTCGTTATTGATACACGTTGGATGGACGGGACTCTTTGATCAAACCATACATTTTGTAGGACAAATATTTTTTCAAATAATTTAGATAATTATCTTGGGATTTAACGAAAAAACGCAGTTAGTAATAAATTTTTGAGAATCATCAAATCCACATATTTTATCCTTGCTACCTCTGTTAGCTACAACAATCGAGAACTTTCGCACAATCGTCTCATCGAAACGAAGCTATTTACGAAGATTCAGCTTGATACTAATTAGGTGAAAAAATGGACCATGGATCCTGGACTATATTATTTATACTTTATTTGTATTAATTGTTATTTTTATGGTAATTATTTTTAAATATTTTTGTTTTGAAGAGAATAGGGTCCTATAGGATGGGTGAAGAGAACGGATTTTGTCTACCTTGGATACGACCCCTGGAAGCTCAGTGGCTTAGAGCACTGCTACAGAGAAGCATACGACCCGGGTTCGTATCCAGGCCAGGGCAGATTTGTGCTCTAAGCCACTGAGCTTCCAGGGGTCGTATCCAAGGTAGACAAAATCAGTTCTCTTCAAAACAAAAATATTTAAAAGTAATTAACATATGAATATTTTTAGAAACAATACAATTTATAATCCATTCATCACGTATTCCTTTTGGTCTCGACCGTACCGTCAAGTTCTTTGCCAACTTTTCACTAGCCATACTTCCTCAGAACCTAATATGTATAAGACTCTTAGAGATTAAGGAAACCAACAGTACGACCAGAGAAATGTCTGGAAAAAATTCGACGACGCGGTCGAAAGCAGAAGAAATACGTGATAATTGGATTAAAAGTATTGGCCGTGGCGATTTAAGACGGTTTTTAGTATAATTTATGATAAAACATTGTTATTAATTGTTCTTTTTATGGTGAATATTTTTATTTTGAAGAGGAAAGATTTGTCTAGGCCGGGAACCGAACCCGGGTCGTCTGCATTTTTGTCTGACTTGGATACGACCCCTGGTAGCTCTGTGGCTTAGAGCACTGCACTAGATATGCAGACGACCCGGGATTGAATCCCGGCCAGGACAAATCTTTTCTCTTAAAAGTAAAAATATTTAAATATAATAATACATTATATTCGTAAAAATTAGTAGTATTAGTTTGTTATTAATTTAATGCATAACAATGTAAAACAGGGTTTTAGTTTTGACAATTTGTCTCAATTTTACTTGTATTTTTAATCTTTTTTTTGGGGTTACCCATATTAAAAAACCATTGCTGAATTTGCAAAGATATTTCTTCTATAAAGAATAAAAGATAGATAAAGATTAATATTAATTAAAATGAAAATAGTCAGGGTGACAATAAATGTCAAGCGTTGGGAAACCATATTTATTCTCGAGCAATGCTTTCACTTCTTAACCTATTAAGTTCGCTGTAGCAAACCGCTACAACTCCCACGCGTATTGAGCTGTATACTATCGATAGAAAATACTATTGATGGATCGATAAATAATAAGTAAAATAAAATGAGGCGTTGACACGGAAAAGATATTAAACTATGAAAAAGGAATTTCATAGGAGAAGTAAAAACTGTTTTGACAAATAAATAGTTTCAAGCAGAAAATAGTAACAACAACCGTTCATTTTGACTAACTCCTCTTTCTAGCATATTCCTATTTTCTTAAAACATAGAAGATAGTAGAAAATTACATTTCTTCTAAGAAAAGAGAATAGAAAAATGATTTTTTTTTTACTTATTACCTTTTCCATGCCAAACCCTCGAAACATAAACGAATAATTTTATCGGGCCAATTGTTTATTTGTTTCATTACCTAAGTTTATCAATTATTTAGTTACTTCAATATTATACATGGTAATTGTTCAGTAGGTTGTCGCTTCGAGAAGAGTCACAATAAGTTTTAACTTTTCATTCGTTTCCCTTTTAATACTTGCCAAAATGCTTTTGGCAATAATGATAACTTATTTTACAAAAATACGTCATAATGAGCTTTAGTAAGGAAAAGAGAATGTACCGATGAGAAATGTGTATACTTCGCTAATAATTTAATCAAGAAACGAACGTTTCAACAAATATATATCATCTATACTTCAAAATGTTAGTTGAAACTTTTATCTCCTGATGAAAACGATGACAGAAATATATTCATAATTCCATAACTATGAATTACATAATTACATTCTGCTTTCCATACTAAAGTTCACGATAACTTGTATTTTTTGGAAACTATTAAAAATGAAACGAATAAACATTTAAAACTAATAACTCAACTATTTTTTAAAGAAAATAGGAAGCAATTACAAGAAAATATGGCAATTGCTACCAATAATATATATTCTAATATTTTATCAATTTTAATTACATTTTATACTTTGTTATAATTTGTAATCATATTTTTATTTTAAAATTTTCAAGTATGTTTTATCCAACAGTCAAAAAGTTTGTATGTTTTTTTTGTTTATGCGGTTATTGCCAAACAAAAGTTCCATAATTATTGAGGTTAATTATACACAATAAAACGGTTAATGTCTTGGGTAATTATCTAATTTGGTTCTTAAGTACTCTATACGTATAATACTATATTCTATTATCTTCTTAGGTATAATAGAGCTAACTAGTAGTAACAATAAAGTGCGTTCACTAAACTCACACTAGAAAAATGTCATATATTTTTCAAGGGCGCAAGTTCCAGAAATTAAAATGGAACAAAAAAAAATTAACAAGTAACAAGTAAGAATATTAAAAAAAAATGTACTAATACAATACATGAAAGTTCTTGGCAGGGCCTGTACCGTTCTGAAACAATGGTTGTTCGGGGAAATGATTTGTCTGAGATTACCCTCAACCACCATTTAAGGGTACCCACTTTATAGAGGCCTCTATATTAAAAATAAAAAAATAAAAATGTATCACTACTACTCATAAAGAGTCTTTAGCAGTACGGGTAGAGTCTGTACTGTTTCTTGGACAATGGATGCGGAGGTATTAAGATTTGCTCTAGATCACGCTCAACCACCAAGTTTTTCACCCTATTTTGGGTAACCACTTCATAGAGGCCGATATATTAACCTTTAATATATAAACAACGAATGATTAACATACCAACGTTGATTAAAAAAGATATTCTATATTGTGCAATGTTGATAAGAACTGTTCAATAATCATCTTACGCCTCGTCAATAATTGTTAATAATCTTATTTGAAAAATATAATATTTCATCATATTTTTTTTAAGGGCAAGGGTTTCCGAGAGCAATATGTCCCCCTGAACAAACTTCCAGGGACGCTTATCTCACAGATATTTTATCACAAGTGCTTACACAATATTTACACTTTCGATTTGTGCTTCCTTTCTCGTTGGGGTCCCTGTTCACACATTGCATCAACTTGAAAAATCGATTTCCTCGTTACATTTTATCAATATACGAGTATGTTGACTGAAATATGTGGGTCATATTAATATTATTACAAAGAAATTTACAGAAGTTTTATTATTCTAAGTATAAAATTATTAAAACATTTTTTAATATAAAGAGATAACTGTTCATACAATTAAATCGATCAAAAATATAACCTTACAGAAAATAAATAGAGGTTATATTACTAACAGCTGATCGATATATATATATATATATATATATATATATATATATATATATATATATCTCAAACTATGGAATCAATCAATTAAAAAAATACGAAACTCAAATACTTATGTTTTTTTAACTTTATGAAATAAATGAACTTAAAAATATCATTTTAAAGATTCAATTCATTTTAAACTTACTTATACTTCACTTCGCTACATCCGGTATAAGGTTATTAATTAATAGAAAAATAATTAGTTGAGATTAATAAAATGTTAATCGACAAATTTGAACGATAATATTATTTTAAGGTATTACAAATATGAGCATGCATATAAAATTAATTAAAAAAGTAAGGGGTTCAATGTTAAACAACTTTATGAAATATTCCTAATCTCATAATGAGGCTGGGGACTATCCCCGGTGCCTTCTTTATCAATTAAACTCATTTTTTTAAAAATATTCCACCTACTGTTTTTTGCCTTTATTTATATACCCACGTACGTCTCAGACGATGTTGTCTTTCTAAATCGATTGTACACGAAGTTATGACATGTCAGGCATGAGGAAGATGAAATAACCAGCGCTATTTCTTCCGTGACATTATTTAAGTTAAAGGAAAATTACACAAGTTCTCTCATCCATTAAGACCATCCAGGCCTTTTGATTGTCAGAAATATGAAGCCTTTAATATTTCCTCATCTTTAAACTATTTTAAAATAAAGAATGAGAGATATGTACCATCATTAAAATATTCTAACAGCACAAATTAAAGTTTAATTAAATATTCTTACAAAAAAAAAATTAAAGCGTAACGGCGAACCTACTCCTATTTTACAAATTATACAACTCTTTAAATATTTTTATTTGAAAAGAAAAGATATGTCCAGGACCGGGACTCGAACCAGTGCCACCCACAACTCTAGCGTGGTGCTCTCCCAACTGAGCTAACCTGGCTCGTTTTTCGGTCAGACACATCCTTTCTTTTCACTGATCCCATATCACCACGCTAGCGACCACGACGAGAGCACCACGCTAGGGGAAAGAAACAATCGGAAAGAATGAGGAAAAGGAGGAAGGAGAGAATGAAGTGAAAATGATATGGTTTTGGTAGAAGGTACCCCGATAATATTCTCGACATTGAAGGTCAGTTTAGTTTTTTTGATATGGATTATTTTGCATTAAAAAAAATAATGATTTTTTATTTATTTTTATAAAAGAAAGGCTATAGGTTGAGATCTAATAAGGAAATATACACAGAAGTGAATGCTTTGGAAACGGACATAAGAATAAGAAGATTAAGGTTCTACGGACATATGGTGAGGACGCACCCAGAGAGATTAAATATAGAAATCTTCTATAAAATGAGAGGATACAAGAGTGCTGGGGGTTACTTCAAACATATGAAGGAAGAAACTAAAAGATTGAAAAAACAGACCAAGACTGTTTCGATAGGGATGATTATGGGAAGAGACTCAAAGAAATTAGGGTCCTCGTGGAAAGGAGTGACAAGAGAAAAAAAATAAAAAACATATATATAACATATAATAAAAATGTCTTAATCTTATTTCACAGCATTAAGAAGTAGGAATAAGATGTAGCTTGTTCCAATATAATATTTTAAATCGACACATTCCATTTTTGAATTCAAATTTAAAAAAAACAGCGCTATATTTTGTGTAACGGCTTAAAGAAGTCGGGAACAGTGGCTTTTATTTGCCAGTTTTTAAACATATTGACAATTCAACTGTTCGAGTACTACTGAAGACAAAACAAAATAGTAAGTAGCAATAAAGTAGTTCCTCGTTCCGTTGCTAGGCAACGCCGATAAAATATTACACCACAAGAAAAGAAAAGGAAAATGTTAAATAAAGCTAATATGTTTCATGTATAAGAGTGGACTACTTATAACTGCCTGAAACAAACCAGGATAAGGGAAAGTTTCGAGAATTTGACATTTTAAGAAAGTTTCCAAATCTTGAAGTTTAAGTTTCCTGTATGATTCAGGAGGGTCAAACCGAGACAGGTAGGTGAGTGCTCAAGTCTGTGCAACAACACATGCAGTTGAATAAAGCTTGACAATTAGAAAACTATTTAAAAGGATAGGATTGTTGTAGTAAAATAGTTTGCCAGTTGTTCGTCCATTTAACGTCACCTCATGCTGCTATGCCTAATCTGACGATACTATAATGGGAGCTGTAAATTTTGTCTACCAGGTTTTATTAGGATATGGATTTTTTTCGAGTACAGACTCGGAACCCCATTTTACGTCCCTTTCTAATGACGCCATAACCAAGGATTTTTTACTCCTTTTAAAATATCCTAGTAACACCTGCCGGTCTACGAACCCGGGATCTTGCTTTAAAGTTATCTTGCACAGTAGGTATTTCGAAGAGTAGTTGTTTTGGTTGAAGATTATCATGCGAAAATTCGTGATATGTATGTCAAAATTTGTTTCGTTAAGTTTAAGTATGGAGTCGCTGCATAAGTGTTAGTGAAAAACGTCATTGGAATGGAGAGATAATGTTCGGAACATTTTAATATAATTTTAAAATTTTCATTTCTTTTAGAGAGAAATATATTCCGAATCATGCCTTTCAACACAACGTAATAGATGACGTCTCTATTTACATTCAATATTTACTGTCGTTCGTGAACGGAACCTTTATAGACTTCGCAACCTCTACAACTGTATCAATCAACAACTATAATCAAAAACATTATATCAATAACTATTCATAAGAGTAGAAGAAACATTCCTGCAAAAGTTAGGCTTTAATTTATTGAGTTTCTGTTTTCTTAATGTAGAACTTTCAAAGGAACAAGTGATTGTACCTTTCTTTTTCTTAAATGTGGTTTCCACGTAACCTAAAAAGAACAAAAACTAATAAATGGACAATCAATGATTTTAATTATTTATTACACTGAATAAAAAAGTAAATCAAGAAAAGAACTAGGTTTTAAAGCAGGATGTTTAAATCTCGTATAATATCTATACATATTATAAAACGAAGTCCTCGGCCGCGTTTGTTCGCGGTAAACTCAATAACTACTGCACGGATATTTATGCGGTTTTCACCAATAGATAGAGTGATTCACCAGGGAGGTTTAGGTATATAATTTGTCGAGGTTTTGTGTAAATGGGTTGGAATATCGATGGGTTTCACCGAAGACGCTGCTTGGCTAATCCCATGCAATTATCTAACGTGCAAGATAATAAATTCGTATATAAAGATATATTTGGTTTTGTTTTTATTTTTATAATTTCTATATAATAGAGTACATTAGCTGATTTGGGAAGAAAGAAAATCAAGACTCCCAAAGTTCCCTAACCAATGATATGCGCATGGTCCCTAGTGGCCGGTACGTGATAAAAAAAACAACATTATGTAGCTATAACATGCCTTATTACCCGAGCAAAGCTGGCGTGGGTCCCTAAAATGTTAATAAAATATAGAAATATAAAAAATTTGTGCCACTTCATCAATTGAAGGGGTCAGTACATGATAGAGACTGTACTGTTTCTAGACAATGGTTGTGTAGGGAAGTGATTTGTACGACATAGCGCACAAACACCAGGTTTTTTCCACATTAGAAGTACCCACTTCACTGAGCTTGGGTGAGCCCTAGTTAGGTCTGTAGATCCCGTGGCTGTAAAAATATTAAATAATTTATCTGTCCTTTCGGAACCTTTATTTGTCGGAACCTTTAGAATAGCAACTCAGCTCTCTATACAATGAGTAACCCCGCTCCCTAGATCATTACATAATGTACATGGTATACATTGAACTTGTTCGACAGTTATATGTAAGTCTTTCAAAAGAGGTCATGGTATAAATGAACGGAATATGTGTGGACTCCGAAATAAATATACAAATAATTTATGTATTTCAAAATAATATATCAGTTCCGCAGATTGTCACTTCGAGTTAAGCCTAAAGTTTTAACTTTTTATGCGTTTCGCCTTTAATAATCTCGAATATAAAAATAATCTAAACTTTTAGTATCGAAAAAAATGTTCGTTCAACAAACATATTTCATCTATACTTCATGAAATACTCCATCTATACATTTAATGGTAGTTTATTTATCAATTTATTTCATGATGAAATGATTACAGAAATATACTCATTTCCCATAATTACACTATTTTTTTCATACTAAAAGTCATGATTATTTTATTTTCGAGAATATTAAAAAAGTAACGAATAAAAAGTTAAAAATTGTGATCTAACTTGAAATTATAACCTGCGGAACTGATATCTTTCAAATAATTACCTTACAGAAAAACAAAGTTTTGAGTTGGCATTTCTTTTATTTGATGAAGGAATATAAAATTTAAAATAATGAATGTTTTCTGTAACCCTATAATAAAAATAAATTTATTTACGATTTTTTACAGAAAGCTTATATTAGTTAATTACGAGGTACCATAGTTTAGCGACATTTGCTATTCTTTATAAATAATTTTCTATATAGTTCTAGCTTTTATAAAAGTTTAAGCATTTCATACATTCCTTCCTTACAAGTTGGAGTTAAGGAATGCAAAGAAGATTGAGGATTGAGGATTGAGGAATGCCTAGACGTAGAACTGAACTGAAGTTAGAATTTGCCGTGAACAGTTTTAGACTGCGAGCTTTAGAACTCAACCCCACAGGAGGTTCTGTCGCACCGAGTTTGACAAAAAACTGACTTCATGTGGTCTGTCCTCTCTAAAGTGTCAGCTGTCGATATTTTATCTGTGTTTGTGTGTGTGTTTATATATATATATATATATATATATATATATATATATATATATATATATATATATATATATATATATATATATATAACAGGCACATACATGTAGTAAAAAGTATAAATAACAAATTGAAAAATAGGAAACTCATATCGTGTATATTTATAACAGTTTTGTACGAATATTTTTTTTAGTTTTTTTCGTTCGTTCATCAACTTAATTTTCTCCATTTCTACTGCATTTTTTCATTGCAGTTGATCTTTTATGGAGGATTAAATAGTCAGTGAGGTGGTCAAAATATAGTCACAAATAGTAAGAAAATGTTTATGAGAAATCAATGTTTGAACGCAAGTTTTAGGTTTTCATCATGGTTGAATTACCGAGGTTTTATACATTTATCCAATTATTTTAGTTTGTTTTTGTTTAGCGGGTTAGCTCAGTGTGTAGAGTACTGGTTGTTAAACAGAAAATTCCGGGTTCAAATCCAGCTGTAGTAGATAAATTATTTAATCTGGCACCAGCCACGGATAGACCCTGTGGGATCTACAGACCTTCCTGTGGTTCAATCTCACTGCACAACCGTTTAAGAATCAGTTCTGACCCCTTTAGGGAGCGGAGTGGATCAGTGGTAGAGCGCTGAATAGACATGCCGATGGCCCTGGGTTCAAATCGCGCTAGCTGGCAGACTTTTATTTAATCTTTTAGCGGCCGAAGATGGATCCTTTGGAATCTCCAAAACTTCATGGGCCTCGCCCAACCTATATAATGCGAGCACCCTTAATAGTTGGCAAAACAGAGCGATTGAGAAGGATCTTGGTTGGTCGAATCACCTCTCTGCAAAACCGTTGTCCTAGAAACAGTACAGACTCTACTATTTTCTGAACCCAATACCCTTTATGGGCTGTAGAAGAAGTTTTTTTTTTTAAATAGCAAAATAGAATTGATAACAGTAGTTTCAATTTATTTTTTAAAAGAAAACTTCATTCAGTGGAGGGCTCTCTGCAAAGACATCTACATGGAACACGTGAGTGTCCGCTGTAAAAGAGGGATTAACTCAAGAACTCCAGAATTTTCAAGAATCAGTTCTGATAGCTCTACCACAAAATGGATGTTGCGGTGTGGTAATAATGATGTACACAATGTTAGTTTTTAAGGTAAAAGAACGGTAATTTTAAACTATGAAAACTATCTAATTAGATCGATCCTGACTTTAGGTATGACCCTTATACAATATACATCCTGGCAGCTGGTACAAGTACCGGTAGTTGACTAGTGGGACTTTTTTTTATAAACAGCTGTTGGGAAGCTAACAGTACCCAACTATGTGGGTCTTCTGTTGAAACGTATTATCCGCAAGATGTCCTAGGTAACTTCACCGTCATCTTCCACTACCATCATCCAATATCATCTTGCACAACCATCGTTCAATAGCACTTTCCACTACTATCATACAAATACCACCTTCCAATTCGGTGCTCAAGTCCTAAACTAATTATCGCTTTGTCCGCATTTATATTTCCTATGAACTGAAGTATTGAGTTAATATTTACGTGGAACTTGGGTTCCATGTTGAATTAAGCAAATGAAGATCGCCTTTAAAGATATTTAAGATAACACAAAATGATAATACTCTTATGATGGATTGAATTATCCAGTCAACTATTTTCCACTCCAAGATAATACTCTTAGATGGAAATTCATCGAAAAATGTTAAACTAAGGCAGGTATAAATTGATTGAAGAGGTTTTAATTAATGACGTGAAGCACGTAGCACTTCGTTTATTCATTATCAATTAGCTTATCTATAAACAAAAATGTGATAAAAATGGCTCAATGTGATAAAAGTTAATACACACTAACTATTTAAATATTAAATATTTCAAAATAATTTTAATTAAAATGTTAACCTTATTACTCCTCATTAATTAATAATGAACTTAATAAATCAGAAATTTTTCGTTTCGATTATCGCTAATTATCAGAATTATTGAGTTTACTATCCACCTCATTTATTGTAGTATAAGATTGAATCAGGACTAATAATTAAAAAGGCTTATTTTGAAAAAATTTAAATTAAAAATGTTGACCATATTATACTTTCAGTATGTGTATCTATTAATAATTACCATAAAAAATCATGAATTCGACGGAATTTAAAGAGTAAACCGTTTCTTGGTAAAGGCCCTATCCTCAGAATTATTATTAGTCTGGCTTAAAGAAAGGCTTTGTTATGTGGCAATGAGGTATAAAATTTAATATACACTAAAAAAAAAGAAAAGGCTTTTTTTGAAATAATAAAAAATACTGAAAGGGAGGGAGCCAGAAAAATGTAAATTATCTTTAAAATTCTGATTATGAGAATGCCCTTTAAATTTCTTTTTCGTTTGATAATGAAAGCAAGCAAGAAATATTCCGTAGTGTGTTTATTTTATAATGGCGCTTTTTTTTTTTCCTTGAGTCGAAATGAGATTTTTTTTTATTTCCCTGCATTTTAAGGAGGTTCTTAAAAACCTCAGAGCGTTGTGAGGAAGTTAAATAATATTCAGTAATACATTATGGATCATTTGTTTTTATTTTATATGCTACTATAACTGTGAAAACATTAAACAGAATCCAATTGGAAAGACCCAAATCCAAGGCTTTCCCTATAATACTTGAACGTTTCGACAATTCAGGCATTGACAGCATATTTACCAAATCTTCGCATCAATGAAAAAGACACTCGCATTCATAGGCCAAATAACCACATTAGTCAGCGACATCTCCTTTAATTATTAGAAAATCACTAATTATAATCAATATTTTATAGGAAGCCTAGTACTGAGCTGTAGACCCTCAGATCAAAACCGAATGTGAAGACAAATTGTTTCCCAACTACAGTGAATCGTTCCGGTGGGATTTGAAAATACTTCAGAACCTTACCCAGTCTCTATTAAATAGATACCCTTATCTGAGGGAAAACCAGACGGTTGCATTACCGTTGGTATAGAAACCGAACAGTCCGCACTATACAGAATCCAATCCCTTTATTGGTTGGAGTAGTCAACATTTTATTTTAATTGTTATGATAATAATAACTGTGTAATGGCTAATGTGGAGTACTGGTTAGCATATCAATCTATTATGCCCAAAAACCACAGGTTCGCAGCCCGGTAGGATTTTTTAACGGTAGTTAACTAAAAATTACTTAGTTATGCCGTTCTTCGGATAGGGCATAAAAAGGAGAACCTGAGCCTGCGCAATGTTAGGTGATCGTTAAAGCACCCGACCCTAAATTGCAGTAATCTAATTAGCCATAGTGGCATAAAGGACATTAAATAAATAAAGAAAAAACAATTGTATGTAATAAAACCCAATAATTTTTTTTTGGTCTTCCAAGTCCGAGGAGGTTATTATGTTATAAACAGATAGCTTAAATATTTACAACGAGTTTATCTAACAATCAAAAAAGAGTAAAGAATTATAGTATATATTCTCCCTCACCGTCGTCGACGAATTTCGAACCTCTGTGGCGAGAACTAACGGGGGGAGCAACGGAAGTTGGGTGTAACAAAGGAAGCAACAAAAGGTAAAAGGAGACCAATGTCCAAGATAGCCTTACTCAAAATGTTTTATACAACAATAAAGTTTGTATGTTCACTAACAAGATAAGATATAATAAATATAGATGTCTACGAGTTCACTTATGTGAGTTTTAAATATGAGATGTGGAAACTACGTGATTACTTCTTCGTTTAATAAATAGAAATTCAGATGCTTAAAATGTGATCCAGAAGAAAATATTAATTAAATTTTAGGTGTATCGTATCACATTAAATTATCACTTATTTACAGCGAAATATATAGAAAATAATTTAACATGACTCTATACAGAGAGTGGAAAAAAGCTATTTAGAATTTCATATATATTTGATATATAAAACCGCCAAGTAACTGTTAAATGTAAAAAGATATGGTTTACATTTAAAAATATGTTTGCCTTAAAGAAATTGATTTTTTACCTACATGAATATAAATATGAAAGATCTTTGGTTCAGTAAGTGGTAGAGAATGTACTGTTTCTTGGACATAGGACGCGCAGGGAGGTGATTTATTCATGGATACAGCCAGATTATTCCCCTTATTTTGGGTGCTCACTTTATAGAGGCCGGGTGAGCCCCAGGAGGTTCCTAGATCCCATAGTATCCATCTCGGGCTGTTAACATATTAAATAAAAGTCCACCAAGCACCGGGATTTGAACCCAGGACCTTCGGAACGGCAATTTAGCGCTCTACTACGGAGCCATTCCGCTCTCTCTCATCTTAGATCATTATATATAGCATACATAGTATACATTCAGCAACTTCGGCAGATATACGAAATTCCGTTTATAACTGGTCAAGGCAGAATGAAGGGAATGCGTGGGGAAATGTACAATATATATATCGTTGCCAAGCAACTGGGAAAATACTCTGGTTATATCGAGATAGTTAGATGAATCGAATAAACAACATAAGAATCTAAAAAACGTAAAAATAATTAAAATGAATATTTTAATAATTATTTGTTTACCTTTTTTAACGTCACTTTATGCTGCTATGGATAATGGAAAGGTGCAAGTGTGGGAGCTCTATCTTTCATCTATCCAGGTTTAATTAGAATAGTGATTTCTAACGAGTACCTGACATCGTACAGGCTCGGGACCCCAGTTAACGTCCCTTCCGAAGGGTGGATTTTTTAAAGCAATATTAAAATAATATTTCAAGAAAAGAAGCCATCTGCAAGATTCATTGTAAGCTTCGTTGAGAAAGAACAGTTCGGACTGGTAATTGTGGTTAGCCACATCCACATTACTCACGCCAGGAATATTTTACTAAGTGGCGACTTTAATGCTCTCAATACAATAATAAATTTGCATATCTTCCTGTGGCTAATAAGAACTATATATATGCATATAAAAATAGTCAACTTGAATTATTATTGGTTATAAAGTATAAAAAATATATTGAGGAGAAAATAGGTTGAGGTTAATTTAAATCTACTTTAAGATAAAACTTTGTTTTTGTTGTTGTTTATTTTGAATGCTTTGACTTACTATAAATAAACAACTATAAAGATAATGTACAACACGATATCCTAAGATAATAATAGTAATAAAATCTAGAATTCTTAAAATATCTGAAATAAAGGAAGACTTTACTTTGTATTATAAGCTATGACAAACTGCTGCTTTTTTGCGAAATACTATTTTCACATCCCAGGAGTCCTTCCTGTTGAAGGACAGTTCTCATCAATAGTCAAGAGGAGATCACAGTCCTTTGAGAAGCTTTGTTTATAGTTTTTTTTCATTTTAAGTGTGATGAAATTTTTGAATAATTCAAGAAGAAAAATCCTTAATATGTTGTAAGTTTTTCTCAATAAAACCTTCATAATACTTCTGTTTTATGATTGTTTCACAATCGCCGAAGTAAACCAACAACTTATTTGTTTTTGGAAACTACCAGTCGGGTTGCAGCGGTACAGGGAATACATTTTACTTTCCATGTTCCAATCTATCTTCTTCCACCTATTATAGCATAGGGGCAAAGAGAAAAGAAAATGCTCATTCTCTTAGGAATGTGATGTCAGCTGCCAACATTGTCATGTAACCAATGATTTGGTCGAAGCCCGTATCTTAGATTCCCCGGTGACGCAAGAAGCGAATGCTATAAGTAGGCCCTTCTGCCGTTCGAACAAAGGGAAAGCCAATGATGAAGTTCTGCAGGTTCGTCCATCTACAGTTCTGAGGGTACCGTTGAATGAAACTATAAGGAATATATCAAACACACATATATAAGTGTTTTAAATATACTTAATAATAATATATATATATATATATATATATATATATATATATATATATATATATATATATATATATCTACACACACACACACACACACACAAAATAAGGAGGCCATGCCACGTTTTTGTATTTGTTCAGAAGAGCCAATTTTCTATAACTATGAACTTTACAGAAACAGCTTAACGTGATTAAAAATAAAAACACTTCCAATCGATGCTATTAGAGACGGAGGATTCTATAGAATAAAATGCTTGGGTGCGTTCGATCCTGTTAGTTAATAAGAAAAAATAAACCCTCACATACGGTCTGTATCGTGGGACTTGTACCGCCTGCTTAAGTAATTTTTTTGTGTTTAAGACATTCACAATATGGCATATAAGCGTGGTTAGTCAGTTTTTCATTCGGCTTTGCAACTCATCTTTCTACCACTGAGCCATTCTACTCCTTGTATTATTATATTGTCGAAAATTCAGTAAATAAATTTATAATAAAAAAAGATTTTAGAGATTAGTTTTATTTTGTTTTCAGAGATCCAATCAGTTTACGGCTATAATTGAGAGGCTTTGGCAAAGTATGCTTCTATAAGAACTAAGTCGGTCGATGATGATAAGTGTGCAAGTAGATCCATGGGAGAGTTGCATTGCGTGCTTAAGTATACAAGACAGTTGAACTACTTGAAGTGGAAACCTGTAGCTCAGAATAATAACTCTTATACTTCACCTGATTGAATACTTTCTCTAATTACTATAATTTAATTTAAAATAATAATTAGATATAGATTTATATACACGAACTAGTATTTTATTGTTAATTTAACATTAGAACGAATTTCGTATAAATTTAAAAATCTAGAAATGAGATATATATATATATATATATATATATATATAGAGAGAGAGAGAGAGAGAGAGAGAGAGAAAGATGGGGGGGGCAGGGAGGGAGAATCATGTAAATAATATAATAGATAATTATGTATTAATTAATAGCAAGCTCAGGTATGATTCCAGTGGTTCAGAGAAACTTATTAATAAGTCAGTCTTCAATAATGTTTAGCTTCAAGAGCTTTAAGTATAACTTTAGAGATTATCTCTAAAATACTCGGGAGGAAGCATTAGGGAAAAATAATTTAATAATAGTAAGACAGAAAATAATTTATAATCTACAGTCGGGAATCGAACTTCAACCTGAGGTAGTTTGGGTGCAGTGCGTGGGTAGAGACTGCACTGTATCTAGGATTTATTTTTAATACCTAAATGTACCTTATTTAAAAATTAAAATCGAAATAATATATCTGCCACAGCCGGAATTCTACCTTGGACCTTCGGCACAGCAATCCAGCGCCCTGTATTCTGAGCTACCCCGATCCCGATCCTTTTAAAAAATAATTAATTCATGGAACATAAAGTAGTGGTTATTATTGAGAAAATTGACCGTTGTGGAGATCTACAACACTAGAAAAGTAATATATCAATTTTATTATAGGAAACATTGTCGTAACTTATCGTGTCACTTTTTTTAGAATGTATCGTTCGGAATTGTATATAGAATAATTTATAATTGTAAAGATATCCACAAATCTACTAAGATTCATATTCTATTTAAAAATTATTAATGTATTACATAAAAACTATTCTATAAAAAAAAATTATTATATGATTATAAAAAAATAAATTTAAATTATTTAAAAATTATGATAAAAAATTATTTTTATTATAAAAATTATTTAAAAAATATGTTATTAAATACAACTATATTTCGATATTGATTTTTAAATACGGTAAATGTATTATTAGAAATAAATCCTACAAACAGTACGGTCTCTACCATGTACTGAACTAAAAATCTTTCATGGATTGTAGCGGTGCAGGTTTTTTTATTAGAAAATACCAAATTACTTATTAAATATTTAGTGAGCTAGTGATTAGCTGGTAAATAGAGATAGATATATGGCACTACAAAATTGTATAATTAAAAAAAAAATGTCTTATTAAAACAATGATAATCTTTAAATTATAAAGATCTACATCTGTATTTTCAATTTTACAATATTGTGTACAAGATTCCGAGTTTACATGGTAAGAAAAAACGCACACAATAGATCATGATAAATTACATAAAACTGAGATAATACTCCGAAAGGACATGAAGGTCCTGGATCAACTTCTGATCTATATCGGCCATATTCCAAGGATCTAGCCCGATTCGTCACTGTCCCTGAACTCATGTACATAGGTGTTCGAAATCGACCGGATCCTTTATAGTCAATAAAGTTGCTATAGTAGATTGCTGCAAGTTATGTCTGACTTCTACCAAAAAAAAAAAAACTCCATTGTCGGAAAAACCATCTGTTATATACCGATAATAAATAATATGTGTTTAGATATATACTAAATTAACTTAGTTCGGCAATAAATAAAGCATTGAGTCAATGATAAAAACTGTATTTTGTAATGGATAGAATTCCAGGAGGTCTAGCAACACCATAGACATATAGCCGTGTGCGTGTGAGTGTACATATATATTTACAAACATCAACAGAAATAAAAAAAAAACACAGAGAGAATCTTAAAAACCTAGTTAAAAGTACCTGAGTTCAATTAAGTAATTTCGAAAAAAAACTAATACCTTAAATAAGTCTAAATATTGCAATAGATATAATGTGTTACCTATTTGTATATTATAACTAATACAGATTAGTAACACGCTTATATAAATTATGCAAATTACAATGTTGCCGCATTCAGTGTATATTGGATAGAAATATATTTTAAAATTATTTTACTAAGTTAAAAATATTGCAAAAAAAAAGAAATTGCGTCATAAAACTTTTTGCACATTAATTATAACTATAAAGTTCATCTATCATAAAAAATAGCCTTAAATTATGAGAAAATTTAATACGACGTGCTTGACATTTTTCTAAGGAGAGCTAATAGGCCTACACTTCCTCTTCCTTTAGAATTAATTGGTAATTAATTAAACAATTAAATAGTTTAAAATAAGGACATAACAATGTATATAATAAAAATTAGTAACACACAAAATACAACATAGTATTTTACCGTTGTATAGTATAAAAACCCATGCGGAACTCCAGTTATGTCTACGTTGACTAGCATGAGGCGTAACCGGGGTCCCTAACCTCAATTCACTAGCGTTATACACACGCTACACAATCTAGCAAGAGGATTTTTATTTAACTTATTATTGATAAATTTATATATTTCTATGCTATTTACTAGTTATATATTATTAACAGAGACAAAAGATAATACACAACTGGCCGACAAAAGAGGAAAAGGATCCACACCATAAAAATTTATTGAAAACAACAATAAGGTGGTCTCCATTAATAAAAAAACTTGTAAAAATGTTCTACACTGCAGTAAATATCATGTTAAATCCGAATGGAGTAATAATATAAAATGGAGACTAGGTATTCACATTTAAAATCAACACATTTAAAATATTGTTGACCAAATAACTTTCTAATAACAAATTTATACTAATATTGAATGCAAACTTATTAAAAATATAAAATTAAGATAATTAGTAATAAGATTCAGCTTTCATTATTTTTTTTTCAAAATGGAGTTGTCTCACTTTTAAAATCAACGGCTCAAATATATGTTTTTTAATTTAACGGTTAACCCTGTCGATTTAATCCATCACATTTGTATTCAATATGGAGTTAAAAGTACTCAACTTTAACACATTTTCTTCATGTATGTATTTATGTTATGGACTTGTTTTCTTCAACGCTTGCTAGTAAAAAAATCTTAACTGGTCGTGTATCTTCGCAGTATAAGCTGTATTTTTATATTCTATTATAAATGTATACGAGGATATACGTTAATAAAAAAAATATTATTTCCAAGAAAATTCTCAAACTAGACTGAAAACAAAAGAAACAGCTCAATTAATTACAAAAGACATGACAATCATAAGACACATCTTGCCTTACGGAGTAGAGCTTTGGGGCTCCACTAACCCATCGAATTCCTCTCGTATTTAATCCTTACAATCCAAGACCATTCGTAAAATCCTCAATGCTTCTTACTTTGTATCGAATAAAATCATCCATAATGACCTTAATGTCCCATTTGTTGCTAATTTAGCCCGAAAACGATATCAATCCTTTCATGAGAAAACTCTATTCCCAACGAAACCCACTTTCACACTTCTTCGATTTCGCGATAATCCTCCGAGGCGTTTGAAAAGAATATGGTCTCGTGTCCTTCCATGTTAAATTAGTTATTTGAGTACTACCAATGGGCATCTCTCATTATATTTAGTTGTTGTATTCTATTATACAGTTCTAAATTTCAATAAAAAAATATTTCCAGGTAAAAATTATAGCATCATATCTGTAGGAAGGACTATAGCTGAAAGGAATAGTGACATTCACAAAACCTTGAACCTTGCCGTTTCTAGTAAGTTAGCGTGTACCGCAAAGGCGATTCTGATCAGTGAGCAATAATTTTATCCTGCATTGCCTACCTTTCAGCGCAATATTCGGATCGAAATTATTATTATTTTTTTTTTTAAATAATGTAAATGAGTAATATGATCAATATTTTTTTAAACACTATTTAATTTGTTGGTACCAGTTCCGCTGGTAGTCGCTTCGAGCCGAGTTGTAAGTTTTAACTGTTTATTCGTTCCCTTTTAAATATTCTCCAAAAATACAAATCATCATAAATTGATTAACAGTCCTATTGTAATATTTTTTCCAGCCACTTAAATAAATAAATAATAAATCACAATCAGTAATAAACACATGTTATGATATGTAATATCTTTTAATTTATAAGTAATTATGTATAATAGGTCTCTAACTCTGTAACTAGAGATAAATAGCAGTAATATATCCCCTGAGATTACCAGCTCCTATGAATGCATACTTTTTTTTTAAACTTTAACGGTATCAATTCCGCAGGTTGTCGCTTCTAGTTGAGTCACAATAAGTTTTAACTTTTTGTTTAGAAAATAAAAGTAAAAAAGTAAGTTTTAGTATGTATAAGAGAGTGTTATTAATGGAAATTTGTATATTTTAGTAATCATTTCATCAATAAATAAACGTTTCAACTAACATTTCGAAGTATAGATGATGTATAATTGTTGAAACGTTTATTTTTTATGAAATAATTACCGAAATATATTCCCGTAATACACTCTTTTATCCATACTAAAGCTCACAATAATTAGTATTATTTGAGAATATAAAAAAGGAAACGAATGAACAGTTAAAACTTGTAGCAGCTCGAAGTGACAACCTGCGGAACTGATACCAATTTTTCAAATTATTCAGTTAATAAATATTTTAACATTTAACGATACTAGGGTGTACCAATAATCTTTTTTATTCCGTTTGTGTAATTTTCCCAATCGCTGGACTGGAACTCCAATTAAAGTGTATAATCGTTACATGGAATAATTTTTTATTTATCAAAAACACATTAAAAAATTAAAATTTCTCTTCCCAATTAATTTAATTTTTTACTACCAATTTCTATTACTCCATCTTGTACGTAAAGTAAAGAGGGATGATTTTTTATAGTTGAAGTCATGACTGAGGGAGGGGTACTCTGTACCTCTACAATATGTATTATTCTTTATATTATCATTATACTGTTTATATGTATATTGTATCGTAAACATTTTCTTGAATAAATAGAGTTTTGAAACAAAAACGTAAAGTTAAAAAATATAAAATGTAAAGTTACTAAAAATTTCTTTATACAATCTATATTAATGATATTAATAATTAATGATATTATTATATATAAACATAGAATAGATTCCAAGTTGAACTTGTTCAATTTGGTTTATTATCTTGCGTTTTTCGGGAAGGTTTCATTCAGAAAAATGGTGGGAAACGGATATTCATAAACAACATCATTACTTTGGAACTATGAAATAAGAAATTTAATTTAATTCAATTCATTGATTCGAAAATAAAAATTATTTACTAACAAAAAAAAAAAAAAAAGCGAGCTGAATCGATATTAAAATTAATGTGTGAAAATAACTAATTATTTGCTAGGATTTTATAAATATTCTGATAATGAAATTCCAATTGTCTCTCTATAATGTAAAGAAGTTTTTAATGAACGTGTAGTCTTTTATTTTACATACATGAAACAATTACAATGTAAAAAAAAAAAAGAGTAAATAAGCAAAATGATATTTTAAAAAATCTGTAATTTATTTACGATTATGATATTTATGATTACTTTTAAAAGTTAGAATGATACAATGAATCATTATAGATTTGAGAAATGCGTACTAACCCACACAAAGGCATCGACCTAATGTGGGTGTGATATATTCATTGCTTATTACGATTACTTTGTGATATAAAATAATTGATCCACACTATTATTATTACAATCATTTACAGTTACAAACAATAGTCAATAAATATATAAATAAGTAATTATTTGACGAGAAATGATGAATGGTGATGAATTTTTCTTCATCATGTATTCAATCAATCAGTGCTGCCAATATCAGAAATGTAAAATTTATTTGAATAGTAATTTATTTATACTGATAATTTTTCCAATGATGGATTTATGCCGATCCCATATATATAAATTGTTATAATAATATTATAACTTGCATCATGAGTTCTGAAAATGGGAATTTCGAACTACTTATATATTCGAATAATCCATGAAGGGTCTAGGGTTTAGTACAAAGTAGAGACAGTACTAACATGATACCATGGTTTCCAAGATCAAATGCAGCAAATCTTACATCAATAGTCCAAAAAGAATTATCAATAAAAGACAACAACTTCACTCAAAGACGTTCAATAAGAAACTTTAAAAGAATAAATGTTTTTTTAGATTTTTGCATTTGCTTTCTAATAATTATTTTACTATTATATGTCTCTACTTGAATTTTTGCGCTTTTAATTTATTTTTTATAAAATTAAATTTTATTTTTGGTTTTCAGGCTTTTCCAGCTAATGGAAATAAATAATTTTTTTTTAAAAATGAAAAATATGTCTTTCAGTTCTTTCAAAAAATCGTCTAATACCCATAAAAGAGCAGATAAATCGCAGCAATGCGAAACTGGTTTAGTGTTTAAGCACAATTGTTTCAATACACTCTTAGAGATAACAACGAGTAACATAACGACACGTCAAACTAGAAAATAGTTTATATCATTTTCTCTAAAAATGGCAAGGTAGTAAACAATAAAACATTACCTTCCTAAGCTGGAGCCGGACATGTGAGAGACAAGGCGATTGCGCAATGAAATAACAACTTCCCAAGGTTTTCGAAAACCATCAATTGCGTAAAATATTAGGCCTCAACAGGTATAAATTGCCTGGGAATGGTGACAGCTTCACAATAGGCATATGCAAACTCAGGTTAGATGTTAGATCGTAAAAAGGTTATTGTTGATTTAACTGAAGATGCTCAGGGATAGGCAAAGGCGTATGCAGGAGGATGTCATTAATAGTTTCTCAATATAAGATTAGATATACTGATAAGGCAAAGCGAGAACGAAGGCTCGATGCCGATACTATAAATCACTAATTAAAAGCTTTCACCCACAGATTACCGTTCAAACCAAAATCCGTCAAATCACGGAATTCTTCCGCGTACACATCGAACGTGTAGAGTTAATATATATGAATATTTTTTACGAGAAATCTACAACTGCAGATATAAACTGAACCCAAGAATCTGATATTTAAAAAAATTATATTTGACTTAAGGGCTCTGCAACGCGCAAAATTATAGGAAGCTGCTCATCCATAATTTTTTTATAGCCCCAATTACAATGCATTCCTAACACGGGATCGTGTTTATGTTCTGAAGTGGCAGGGTAATAAAAAAATGACTCTCCGCGAGATTTTTATGAGCCTTACCATCACGATAAAAAAACAGTTGTGCTTCTTTGTTTTTTTTTAGACTTCAGACTTTACTATCGCAGATAAAATATCTTCTCAAAAAAGAAGCAGGACACGGGATTCCCTTATATTCTTTACCGGAAGCAAGTGAAAAAAAGTCATTTCCGGAAAAACTTATTCATTCCATTTCGTACGTCAGATTAGGCCGCTGTAGTCTAGATTGACGTCAATAACAATCGTAATATTATCAAGAATAGAAATAGCTAACAATATCAATATTTCTTTATAGCGCAAATTATTATGAGTGTAATTAATATTATATATCATATCTATATGTTGTATAAATCATTCAATTTAGTTTTGGTAAAGATATTATACAAATTATTTGTTTTTCTTTTATTGTGATTATTTAAATATTTTTTATTTTGAAGAGAAAAGATTTGTCCTCGCCGTGTTCGAACCCGGGTCCTCCGCGTCTCTCGCTCGGTACTCTACCAACTAAGCTACCAGGGGTCGTAACCAGGCCAGACAAATCCATTCTCTTCACCAATTCCACATCCACCGCACTCGTAATTTTTGCGATGTACATATGGGGGGAGAATGTTCATTGAACATTACTTAATTGGGATCTGGTTGACATGCGTCAATTTGATATTTATAATTTTTTTTTTATTGTGATTATTTAAATATTTTTTATTTTGAAGAGAAAAGACTGTCCCGGCCGGGATTCGAACCTGGGCCCTCCGCATCTCTAGCCCATCTCTCCCTCATATGTACCGATGTGGGATCGGGGAAGAGAACGGATTTGTCTGGCCTGGTTACGAGCCCGGGTAGCTCAGGTCCGGTGAGGGCCGGGCTAGAGATGCGGAAGACCCGGGTTCGAATCCCGGCCAGGACAAATTTTTTCCTAAAATTAAAAATTATATAAAAATATTTCTACAAAATTAGCAACGTAACATTACACAGTACATAGAATTGCTGTAATCACGAAAATTAACAAGACTGTATCGAACAATTTTCTATATCTTTGCAAAAAAATCGTCTGGTTTTTACAATTTTTTTTTTTGCTTGAGTATTTATTTATTCCGTTAATCGGCTGGGATGGACCCTGTGAGATCTAGACACTCCTCGGCTAACCCAGCCTCTATAAAGGGGATACTCGTTTTTGAGAGAAACCCCTGGCAGTTGATCGTGATCTAGGACAAGTGACTTGCCTTTTTTGTCCAAGAAACAGTCTCTACCACATACTGAACCTAAGACACTCCATAGGTTATAGTGGTACAGGTTTTTCTCGGTTTAGTAAGGAATCTTATAAAATTTCTAATGATTAAAATGAATAAAAAAAAAATTAATATAATTATTATTTTCGATATAATTTCTTACTTCTTTTTCTCGTTACTTTAGTACAGGAATGAATATATAAAAAGCTTTAAGGAAAATACTTTTAGCATATAATATTTTTATTTGAATAAACGGAGATTTGAAACAAAAACTTTTGGCATGTTTCGTCATCATTTAGCACTTAGAAAATTTTTGGAGACCCTGCCATTAATATAATTAGTTACAATATTGATTAAGCCGGTGGCAACACAAAATAAGAAATAATAAAATTTATTAGTACTAAAACTAAAACTTGGGCTCTGACTAAAATCCTACCATCTTCTACCCCAGACATGTCCTCAGCGCTGTGTTTACGCAACTCAAGGATATCAGCTGTGTACTGGAGGGTACGGCATGTGCTTAATGTCAACCTCGGATGTGACCCCACCGTTATGAGATCTCAGGATTAAATAACATAAGCGAGGCAAGTCCCCTTGTCGGTTGACCTAGTACAGTCTTTACCATGTACTAAACCTAACACACTTCATGGGTTGTAGTGGTACAGGATTTAGCAGAATTAACCTTATATTTACCTCTTCATCATTCGAAAGAAAATTTGTTATAATTAGCTAACAAACTTTTGATTTATCATTTTCTAACATATTACAAGATATCCTCCTCTTATACACCTAGCCTCTTAATTGAAGGAAAAACTGGCGGTTGAGCGTGATCTAGGACAAATCACTTCCCTGCACAACCTTTGTCCTAGAAACAGTACAATCTCCAGGATGTACTGAACCCAAAATGATTCATGGGTTGTTGTGGTACAGGTTTTTTTTTTTACTTATTAATTTTTTACATTTTCTAAAAATCGGTAAAATATGCCACCTCCATTAAATATTAAGTTTTCACTTTGATAAAATGATACATTTCATCGTCTTAACTTTGTTCAGTATCGGATATGAAAAAAATGTGATTTTCAAGCTCTAGATAAATTGGTTATTGTTGCAAAAATCTGTAATTTCTAATCTCTTCTGCACTTAGCTTTAGATACTGCTAATCTAAGAGGTTTTTACAACTGTATTACAAGAATACAAAAAGGAAATAGATACTTAATAACTTGTATAATGACAAGTATGGGAACGGTAGTAGAACCTACCCAGGGATAGTACTCGAATAACAAATTCAACTATATAGGAAACGGGGCCATCTTCTTTTCAGACGTCTTGGTATTGGAGGAGGTTATTGAAGAGTCAGCTAGGTTTGATATTAGTGGGTTTGAGTGGGAATAAAGTTTGTCATGCAAGAATTGGTATTGTGTTCGGCCCAAATCGGCAAAAAACATTGAGGCATTTATGGATGACTTTATTCGTAACAAAGTGGATTGAGGATTTTGGATTGTAAGAATTGAATACGAGAGGAATTAGATGGATTAGTGGAACCCCAAAGTTCTACTCCGTAACTCCAAATAGGTTTTATAATAGTCATGTGTACGAGTCTTTTGTAATTAATTGTGAGCTTTGAGCGTTTGTCTAGTAAATGTTGAAGTAGCCTGAAATTGCGATATGCTGATTTTAAAATTTTAAAAAAATACGAGGTGAAAGTCAAATTTCTCCATATTATAAAAATTAATATTTAGTATCCCATTAAATAAATAAAGTAAAATACACATAAATAAGATATTAAGGTATTTATAGAGGAAGCCTTGGAAGAGATACAGGTGATGACTGGGACAACGCTATCGAGCGCGACCTCGTAGGCTATGACACCTGGGGCATTGGATAGCTAAGACAATGGGGTTCTGCCTTTGTATACTGTCAGCTGCTGCTCACTGAAGGTCGGGGTACCCATTTTATTGCTAATAGATTGCTTCATATCTCGAGTCATATGAATTTTAAAAATAATAATTCTTCACACCGTTACAGGCTTCTACACTCACCACACAAACGCTCTAAGCTCCAAATTAATTACAAAATACTCATATATATGACTATTATAAGACCTATTTGCACTTATCCAATCCTTACAATCCAAAATCCTTTGTAAAATCTTTACAAAGTTGTAAAATCTCTTACTCAAACCCTCAAGTTTCCTTTAAAGAACCTGGCTACTTCTTCAATTCCCTTTAATCCTCCGGGGCTCCTGAAAATAAGATAGAATCGTGACCTTACAATTTGAATTTGTTATCAGGGTAATACCCTTGTTAGTTTCTCTACTTGCCCTTATCAGATTTCTTTATGTATCATACATTCTATTAACTTTTTGTATTATAATAAAGTTTTAAATTTCAATTATTGATTTTTTAAAATAAATAATTCACCGTAGATGGAAGCTAGTAGGCAGGGAATAGCGGTATCGGTATCGAGCCTTCGTATTTGCTAAACCTTATATTATAATTGATAATGCTTCAACAATAAAAAAAGCGAATCTAGTAAACTGGTTTAACATGATTATAAATAATCAATATATTGCCTAGCATATACGCTGTATTGAAAGTTTGAGAAGAAGTAATAACAAGACAATAAGAAAGGATAGTTTCATAGAAACGTCCTCTGGCAATAAATATTAAAAAAAAAAAAAAAAAAAAATAGGAAAAGATCTAATTCAGGAAACTACTTGGTTCAGTATATTGTAGGAATTGTCCTGTTTCTACGTAATAAGAAGAGATGATTTGGTCCTAATAATACTCAAATAGTAGGTTTTCCCCTAAAATCAAAAGTACTACCTTTATGTCAGAAGTTGGATGTACCACATGAATGTCTGAAAATGCCAGAGGTTCGATTACCTGCAGCTGAGTAACACTAACACCGATATGGATATAATTTAATATAATGTTCATCAAAATATATTTTCGATTAGTAAGAATATATTTCTATATACTTTCTTATAATCCACTCAATCCATATCATTTGGTTGCCAACTACCTCCCAGAAATACCGTAAGTATTAGATCAAAGATTGCTGTAAATAATACAGATGCAATGTGTAATTTAATTTAATGAACATAAATTGAAACTAAAAAATGCGAAAACGATTGGAACCCGGCAGACCATGATGAGCCCGCTATGAAGAGGTCGGTCGAAGGAAACAACTCCACTCTTAACAACGCAATTAGTAACAACGTTTACTGTTCAGAACACCAAAAAGTAATGAACCTACTTAAAATAAGTAAAAAAAAGAATTAATTTAATTAAAATGCTTAATTTTTCGAAAATATATATTTTTAATTCAGAAAGGAAATTTTATAAACATGATAAACTGGTATAACAAAAGACATAAAAATACATAAACTCTTGTATAGAACTTTTTCATACTTAAAAGAGGAATTATTTTAAGATATATATGTATATAAACATTCTTCAACCCAATGAATCTCTTTACATTTTTCAATTTAAGTCCTGAATTGATAATCTGTTTATTGATAAAAATATTCCTGCTTATATCTTTTCTAATTTTTAAAAATTTATCTGGTACATTAAATTTATTAAAATATCGATCGACAGATAAAATTACATAAGTCAATTAAGATCAAGTTTGATTTAAACCTTATTATTATTAAACAAAGGTTTGAGGGTGGCCTATGGTGTAGTGTTTAGCAAGATCTTTAACTATGCCGTCCGTCAGAGGGAACTTGAAATGGTAGTCTCGAGCATGTGCGGTGTAAGCTACTCCTTAAAGAACCTTGTTTACATTAATAGGCACAATTTAGAGCTCCCACTATAGGGTTTAGCCATAACAGCATAAAGTTACGTTAAATGATTAAACAACAACAGACAATGAACTTTACGCATAAATCTATTTGAAGATTGTTTTTAGAACACTACTAAAAAGGAAAATTAATTTCTTAGGTTTAAAAATAGGGCTTTGGAAAATGAAAAAGCAACCGACAACGTTAAAAAGCCATATCGTGGTTGTCATAAACAAGGGGCAATATAGAAAAAAAATCTTTCATTACTTAAAACAGAAACTGAGCTGAGTTATACAGTGCCTGCAATACTCAAATGGCGAGAGGTTTCAGCCAGTCTAAACAAGGGACACAGTCGGGCGCACTTAAGCGTTTTTTTTTCACGTAACAATTTCAATTTCTCTTTGTTTTCAAAAACACTCTCATCATTCCACATGCCTCATTTCCCCCTCTTCTTTCAACTTTGAGCAGATTCCAGTTTCGTTTCTCGTTAATGTACTCGTACACCAATTATCAGAGTGGTGAGCGTGCTATGCTGAATGTTCCGGGTTCAAATCCGGCCGTGGCAGATAAATTATTCAATATTTTAACAGCCAAGAATGGACCCTATTGGATCTACAAACATCCTGAGTCTTACCCAGACCGATAAAGTTAGTAACGTTAATTGGATGGGGGAAACATTGCGTTTAAGCGTGATCTCGCCCGAATCCCTCCTTGAGCAAACGATGATAAAGAAACAGTACTGTCTCTACCAAGTACTGAGCCCAAGACCCTTCATCTTTTGTGATTCCTAAACTTTCTCATTCTTTTTAGAGTTCCTCCAACTATTTAGGTTTTTTTTTTTTGTAGTTTTCTTTATTTTACCCAAATTCTCATGAATCTCCTTAAGTGTACATTACACGAAATGATCTATATGCAAAGGGGAACGTGACTTTACGTCGTTTCCGGGAATTAATTCCCTCGGCTAATAACCCGAGACAATTACCCGTACTTCAAAGAGTTTGTGGACGAGTGGAAAGCGGACGTGAGCATAACACTTTTCATTCTCGTAAGAAGAATCCATGGAAATGGCCACATAGGAGACTGTGAAAAACATTGAAAATTAGAGTGAGAAGATTATAAAGAATACAATTATTGTGTGATAATTAATATTGTGTAATAATTAATATTTTTAAAACCCGTGTTGCCATAAGGGTGTTTTTTTTTTAAACAAGGCTTCTGAAAATAGAAAGAAGAATCCTCGGAAGAATCTACGGACCTAGGAGAACATCTGAAGGATGCAGGTTGAGGTCGAATGAAGACATTTATAAGGAAACAACATACTTAGAAACTGATGTTAGGGTGGGAATGCTAAGGTTCTATGGACACAAGATGAGGATGAATCCTGAAAGACTGAGCTATAAAATTTTTCACCTAATCCACTGTCACAAAAATGCAACGGGATATTTCAAACAACTTAGGGATGATATGGACCAAATGAGGCTAACAGACCGAGATTGTTTTGACAGAGATGAATACAAAAGGACGTTCAAAGGAATAAAGGTTCTTGTGGGAAAAAAGCGTCCCAAAAAGGGGTCTTGCGTGGTCTGAGGAGAGAAAACTTAGGCACGCAAAGCTCATGAGGGACATATGGGAAAAGAGGAAGCGGATGAAGAGGAAGCATTAGATGTGCTATTCGCGTGGTCTTTAAGGCCTTTTCGTGGGGAAAAGAAAAAGGTAAGAAAAAAGTACTGGACCCAAGATCATTCATGGTTTGTAGTGGTACAGGTTTTTACACGTACTATTGGTATAGAACTGCTGAATTTGTATAGAACATCAATATGTGTTAAGCCCAAGACCGTTCATAGGTTTTAATAATAAAAGGTTTTTGTTTTTTAAAATTAATTATATCCTCACTGATTTTGTGCATAATCTAGAATGAATAAAAACAACCTTTCGACGTGCCTATTTTTAGTTAAGTGTCGATTAAAACCAAACTAAACAACGAGACTCAAATAACTCAGCAGAGGAGAAGCCCAGGTAATAAATGCGAGATAGGAACTGCGCGACTAGACGATATGGCGACAGAATAATTTAGGAGTTGCGAAGCGAGAACCGAGGCTCGGTCACGATATCAGGTTCTTGACTCCGCTGCCCTTCTTTACCTTATGGATTTGTAGCTACTCGAGTATTTTCTTTTTCTAACTGACCACTGGTAATATTGGAACATAATATTTCAACTTATATCTCTAGAAAGGAACAAAATGATAAGCATATACATATATATATCAATTCATAATGATAAACGTCGGTAAAAAAAAAAAAGAAACGAACAATTGTTGATCCTTGATAGATAATCATATGGCGTTTTACTAATAAGACTGGTCGACTGTGGTATCGTCAATTCAAAGACAAAACGACGTATCTGTAAAATGAGGTATTTGCTATTTTAACACAATTTTATTAGGTTCTCCTGTAGATATGGTTGCATTAATATCCTGACCAGGAACTTCGGGATTAGCGATTTTTTACATCCTAACAAACAAACGTTGGTGTCTTGTGCCAAGTAGTAAGGCGTGTACTAAGGCATACATGGTTTTATTTTTAAGACTAACATACGACTAGTGACAGCAACAAGAGGTGATTTTTGTATATTTTGTATAAAAAAACTTAAAAAAAACTAGAAAACACGTTTTTGTAGCTCCCAGAACCAAAAATTAGAAAATGAATATCAACTAAAATAAACTAAAGAAGCCGCGTTTATAACCAGCGGGACTAAAAAGTAGAAAATAAATAATAATTTAAATAATGTTTGTTCATTTAACGTCACTTTATGCTGCTATGGCTAATCGGACGATGCTACAGTGAGAGTCCTAAATTTTGCATATCCCCAGGTTTAATTAGGATGGGGATTTTTAACGAGTACCTGACATCGTACAGGCTCGGGACTCCCGTTTAACGTTCCTTCCGAAGGGCGGGGTAACTAAGGATTTTTTAATAACTTCATAAATTGAAGTAGTAGAGAAAAAATATTAAAAAAGAATATTCAATATAAAATCCCTCAAGTTAAAAATACTATTATTGAATGAGCCTTTTTATCGAATGAGTTATTAATAATTCGTCATTTAAGATTAACAAATTCTATGAAAAAGTCATGTTCTTAATAAAAGTAAAGAATATCAACACAGACTTAACAAGCACCAAGGAGTTTCATGCTTATTTAGATAAAACATAAACAAATAAGAATTTTTGGTCATATTTATAGAATGTATGATAATACACAGATGGATTAAAAAAAAGTCAATAGATAGTTTCCATAAAAATAGAAATAAACCAACTCTGATAGAAATAATATAAGAATAAAGAAAGGAGGAACAAACAGTAAGAATGACAATATTTTGGGGAAATACAAACTCCAAACTGTGCAAGCATGATCTCCAGATGGTAAGAACGAAAAAACAAAACAATGAATTTCTCTTCTGTAACAGTATGTATTTATATAACTAATTGTGTCTTAAGAATCTTGTAATCTAATGTAAACAGAAAGTTGTTTTTTTGAGCTTATAGGTAGCTCTTTCATTATATGAGAGATTCCCAAGCTTCTGAGCTTGCGTAACAATTGTAAATTATACACATCTATGCCATCTTCCATGTTTAATGTTTAGAGATTCCAAAGAGAACAGGAAGTAACAGTAGAAGAGTAACTAAATAATTCAATGAGAGTGAGCTCGACAAAACCTGCACAACCATTAGCTTAGAAACAGTACAGTATATACCATGACCTAAGTCTAAGACCCTTCATGAGTTGTACAGATACAGATTTTTTTGTTTATTTATTTATTTGCGAAACAAATCTACCACATGTAACACAATATGGTTTTATAAAAAAACCTTGAATATTTTAGATAAACTAAAATAACTTCAACTAATTCAATTGAATTGAACGTTTTCAAATATAATAAAAATGTTTATTTTTTAAAATTATCAGGGAAAACGTCAAAACAGTAAGTAGAAAAAATATTGGGAGCTAGGAACACTCAATTTATCAGAATCGCAAGCCGTTTTCTATTATTTTAAGCTTGAAAAGATCTAGTATTTTGCCTTTGGAATAAAAAGATGGGGTAAATTTTTATATAAAGAACCATGAAAACAACAAAAACAAAACAGCCTGTACCACTACAACTCAAGAATATTCCTAAGTTCAGTGCCACTATGTTTTTTTCTTAAATTAAGGGAACTCAGTTTGTAGAGGACTGAGTTGCTATGCCGAAGTTCCCATGTTCAAATCCAGCAATGACAGGTAAATTAATTAATCTATTAAAAGCTGGGAATGGACCACGTTAAATATAGAGACCCCCCTGGGGCTCACCCATCCTCTATAAAGTAGGCATCCTTAATATGGGAAAAATCTAACGGTTGAGCATGATCTCGAACAATTTACCTCATTTCACAACCGTTGTCCTAGAAACAGTAAAGACTCTAACCATGTAATAATAATAATAATAAATTCTTTATTTATTCTGGGGCAAGTCCCTTTAGAATAACAATGCAGGGTAATATTATGTCTTAGAGTATAATGGGATTACATTTAATTAATTACTACCATTAAATTAACAAATGAGGAAAAATTAATGAGAAAACATTGATAACATGATCACATTAAAAAAAATAAATACAGAGTACAAGAAATAAAAAATAAAAGATATAACATTACAATAATTCTATATAGAGAAACAATAGATAATTACATAAGTATGCAAATTACAGTGTCAAGTAGAAACAAACAAAGCTTCTGCTTCATTTTCTAATAAACAAAATACGAAATGTACTGGTCCAAAGGGCATTCATAGGTTGTACAGGTGCATGACAAGTGTAATCAATTTACAGAGGCTTAAATCACTGAATCATAGAAGTTTTTACATTAATATTTTTTCAAATTCAATATACATTAATAAATTGCCTATTAAGTAATAATTTCACGATTTCACTGCTTAAAGGTAAATTTCGTAATCATTAAAATTTATTTTTTATACCGTTTTATGGCGATTTCAATCAATAAATATAACAAGAAATTTTAGAAAATACAACTCTTTGGCAAAACTACAACTATTCTAAAGAGGTTGTGCAGCCGTTTAGAACTTAAGCCCACACTTACTCCCCTTTTTTTTTTTACTTCCCTTTTATAGATCTTTACAGTATCCGAATAAAGGATTATTTATATACAATTTTTAGATTGATTCATTACTCCGAATAGCGATGCAACAGGTTCCAATACAACAAGAAAAAAAAAATGTTCATAATAATTTCAAACTAAATGTATCATTATTCTTTAAAATGTAAGTAAACATTCTGAGAGAATGTTACGATTGTATATAAAATGACTAAAGTTCTAGGTAACAAGGTCATGGAGGAAAAATTCTTTTTGGCGCCAGGAAGGATAATCGGGAATCGATTGTGCAACAAAATGAGGTGCTTGTTTATCAAGCTATGAGACTTATTAAGGAAGGGCAGGTATCTATTTCGGGATAACTGCCAACATAGGAACAATAAAGACGATATAATAAATAAAAAAAGCAATAGAAGATTATATAATTATAATAAAACTTCGGGCCTTCGGTTCAATACAGTTCATCCTAGAGACTACTGTTTCTAGGACGAAGATTTTGTAGGGAGGCGATTAGTCCGAAATCACGTTTAAACGACAGGATTTTCGACAATCAAGGGTATCCACTTTAGGCTGGGTCCATCTTTGGCAGTTAATAGATTAGATAATTTATAGGCCACAACTGGATTTGAACACGGAAACTTCAGCATAGCAACTGAGAACTCAAAACTCTGAACAATTCCTCACCTCCAATAATAATAATAGAAACAACGATAAATATTAATATTTTAAGTTGATGTAAAAACATCGTTGCAAAACATAAAGTGCATTATGCGAAAATTGTGTGGAAGGGAGCATACCGGGTATAATTTATGGTTGCAGAAAAAGCTATTTTACTTACTGAAGTAAAAAATTATATTATATGTATGTACATAACTACATGTTTAAATTACGTCACCAAATAGAAAAATTTGGTGACTTTCACTATGAACTGAATATCAATGCATTTCTATCTGAATATCATTAAACATAGAAAACAGCCTGTTCCAGTAAAATTTTTTTTTTTTTCTAAGCCAACGGTTGTGCAGAGAGCTGATTTTTTTTAATCAGTTTTTATTTTTTCTATAAATAATGTTGTTGGTTTTTCTTCAAATACTTTCTATCCAGAAATGTGAGAGGTGTTGTATTTGATCTTCATCGATATGAATATTTTTTTTAAATGTCTTGGTGATTGATATACCAGTATTTTGAAAAGATCAGACTTTGTTTTTTGGAGTTTTTCGAATCCAATGGGAACATCTGCCTGACAGGCAGACATAGTTTCTAGTTTAACAGGAAGGGAAACTACTGCCAAGTGCTCTCCACTTCTGTGTGAATCCACCATATCAATATTCCTACATTACACTCGATTAAACGCCGATTCTTAAATTCGTTGCCCATTAGGAAGATGGCGAAAAAAAAAATGTTCCTACTGTATGGTTAATGGTTTTTATTTTCTTGAATCTTATAACATTGTGGGGGCCATTGAATAGTAAAATTTAAAAAAAAAAGTAAAGTTTATTAACTGTTTGTATTCCAGAGTTTTTTATGGGCCATAAACAATATGGTTGACCGAAAGAATAACCAACAGAAAAAAAAGAACTATCAACAGAATGTTCAGTTTCAACAGAGACTTGTGAAACCCGTCATTAAGGCTCAACAAAAAGACCTTTTGAAATTAGTTGCCTTGAAAGAAACTGCAAAGCACTTCATCAACAACTCAGGGTCTTACAAGAAAGTTCCTGAAAGTTTAGAATCTTTGTTATTAATTAAAGTAACTTAAAACTTAGGTAATATCGTCATTTATTTAAGAAGTTAACTTTCTTCAGAACTAAGATGCCAATAACTTTTTTTTTTTTAATTATTAACTAATTATTTGTTTTCCTTTTAATATTTTCCCAAAATAAGTTATCATAAGCTTTAGTATGGAAAAGAGAATGTAATTATGGGAAAGGCGTATTATTCGCTAATCATTTCATCTAGTAATGAAAGTTTAAACTAACATATAACATCTATACTTCGAAATGCTGGTTGAAACTTTTATTTTTTGATGAAATGATTACCGAAATCTACTCATTTCCATAATTACAATCTCTTTTCCATACATATTAAGCTCACGCTAACTTGTGTCTTTGGAAAATATTAAAAATTAAACGAATTAAAATTTAGAACTTTTAATTCAACTCGAAGAGACAACCAGCTGTACAAATACCGGTTTTTAAATGGAATTATACATTTTAACAATTTTTCGTTTATAAATTATTTTTGTAATCATTTTTATGTTTATAAATTACAAAACCCTGTTCCGCACTCATGAATGATATGTTGGGCTCAATGCATGAGTGCATGATGGCTGAGTTAACGCTCAACTGCAAGGATTTTCAACCTATTAAGTGTATAAACTTTACAGAGGCTGGGTGAGCCCTAAGACGGTCAGATGAAACGATCTTTAGCTCTATAAATAATTGATCTGTCACAGCCGGATTGGAAGTACCCAGCTCCGTTCCCTAGTTCCGATACTTTTTTAGCAACCCCCCCCCCAAGGTATTCAATAAAACAGTGTATTGAATAACTCTGACTGATGAGTCAGTCTGCACGGTTGATGTGAGAGGGTCTGGCTACATTTCATCTTC
This sequence comes from Troilus luridus, assembly GCA_964056705.1. Lineage (NCBI taxonomy): Eukaryota > Metazoa > Arthropoda > Insecta > Hemiptera > Pentatomidae > Troilus > Troilus luridus. Next base: position 110,119,657 of record OZ057414.1, on the reverse strand, counting down.
ATTGATGTGAATTTTTTTTTTGGTCTATGTCCTGAAATGAGGAAACGTTGACTGATTAGTTTTCCGTTAGTATATTAGAGCCTTATGATTTTGTTTTAGAAAATTATTGAAGTTTTCCAATTGCATTCTAGTAATTACTTCGTGTCTCTTTTTGAATTTTTACTCATTATTATGTCCAAGCGTGATTTTAAGATTCATTTAAAAGTGAAAACAAGGCTTTAATTATAGATCAAAGAGGTTAATCATTCGTTCTAAAGATATTTGAAATATTCATTTCGATCATTTTATGATTCATTGGGATTAGGTATTATTAGTATATGACGTTAATCTAGATAAACACTTGTAAAGTTTAGATCACCATTTTACTTTTTCTTAGTACACACACAGACAGGAATATATACAAATACGCACAATCAATCATAGAATTCATTTTACATATATTTAAATTTTTGTAGTAAAATATATTTTTTTTTCGTCTAAATTTGTCTCGATTATCAGACTAATCTTCTAATTTTTTTTAGCTGCTGAATAATGATTTTATAAATTGTTCATAAGCCTTTAAGAATGTTATTATTATGTAAAACGGAATAAAACGATTTTTTTTAAATCACATAGGAAAGAAGCACATAATAGGGACTTATAATCGATACTAAGCTGAAATGTCAAGGGCTAGTGGTCATTGGCTACGTTTGGATCCTTTAAGACATATGTGGTATATATAATGGTATATAATATATATATAATCGATCGAAAAATATTTTTTTTCAAAAATTGATTATACTTTAACAATAAAATCAAATTTTGAATATAAATCGACAAATAACAGAGTTCCCTACAGTCTGACCAAAAAGGAAAATTACAATGTCCGATTATATCAGCTCGGAACAAATGAATATATTATCGTAACAAATAATCTACAATCGATGAGAACAATTACTTCGTCGTTATTGAAGATTTCTCGCTGGAATGTTCGGATATGATTTGATCATATTTATGGCGTATTATGACAGAGTATTTACCGTTGGAAGAATGATTAATAAATTTAATATATATATTTATTATATTTTAAAAAATGGATATAGTCAGTATCTACCGTACAATCACGTACAATACGTAAAATTACATGGATTGCAAGTTATGCAAATTACATTAAAAAGAATATGTATGCATATAACGGGGAGATGGAATGAGGAACGTACGCTTTTAATTTTTAGGACACAATTAAGCGCGCTTATTTACAGTTTATGCATGTAATAATTTTTAAAAAAATATAGCTCAGTATTCAACAGATACAAATAAGATTCATAAAGAGAAGTATGATACAAACTTAGACAATGTAAAATCATCAGGTTTAAAGTGCGTTAAAAAAAAATCAATATATTGCCCATTGTATATTAGACTTAGCAATTATCAGCTGTAAGAAATGACGTCATCAACACATCACTAAAAAAATTTCACAACAAATAAAATACTTTTTTTTTTATTAAATTCATAATTTAAAAAAAAAAACACTTGTTTGTTTATTGCAGATTGTAAATATTTTCCTGAGAATTTTAAGATATAAAATAAATATGATAACCCAAATGTGAAAACACCTTGAAAAGTTTTGAAAAAAAAGTTTGTTTTTCCTCAGTGTTATTGAAAATAATGAATCAAAAGTGTATTTTTAAAAATGATTATGAGTAATCGATGAGAGAATTTTTACCATGTAGAATTTTCAATTAAGTTTTTCACATGATGAACACAAAGACTGATTGATTATTGGTTGAAATTGTGTGTAATAGAATACATAAGTACCTGTATGTGTGTGTTAGTGTGTAAGCACTTATAAGGAAGTATAATGCTGATTTGAACCTCTTAAGTGTCTATCCAGATCTACGTCATATGCCAATAATACCTAATATTGATGAATCATAAAAGGACTAAAAGGAATATTTCAAATATCTTCAGGGAGAATGAGTCATCTAGTTGAACTATAATTAAAGCCTTATTTTTTCATTTTAATAAATTTTAAAATCATACTTGGATATTATTTTTTAAGATTGTCTTGGGTTCAGTACTCAAGGAAAAGATTGTACCGTTTCTAAGATAACGGTTGTGCATGGAAGTGATTCTACCTAAATCACTCTCAACCCATATGTTCTTCTACTAATTAAGAGTCCCAACTTTAAAGTGTCCGGGTTCGCCGCAGGAGTGTCTGGAGATCCAAAAGGATAGATCTATGGCTATTAACAGATTAAATAATTTATCGGCTTCAAACCTGGGACGAATCCTTAACATCGGATAATATTGACCAGCTTATTTTCCTTTATGCCATATTACGGGACTAGCAGACCGTAACTATGTCTTGCGTAAACCCGATTGTATTGTTCTGTTTTATATGTTTTTTGTTTGTTAACAATCAATGCCGGATAAAAAAAAAAAAAGTATATCAGTATAACTTCCTCGCCGATCCTACTGAATATATATATATTTTATGAATATAAAATTGACGTAGGTCAGCGAGATCCCGATTAAAGTGATGTTCAATGAACATTCTTCCCCGTATATACCTCGAACAAAATTGCGAGAACACAGGAATATAGGATCAGTGAAGAGAATGGATTTTTCTGGTTTGGATGCGAGCCTTGGTAGCTCAGTGCTTAGAGCACCGCACTACAGACGCGGGCGACACGGGTTCGAATCCCGGCCAAGACCTAATCTTTTCTCTTCGAAATAAATATGTATATATATTTAAAAAATCTGTACAAATACAACCCGTGGACGGGCCTGGTTCAGTACATGGTAGGAGAGTGTACTGTTTCAAGGACAACGGTTTTGAAGGGGAGGTGATTTGTCCTAGATCAACTGCCAGAGTTTTCCTCCTTATTTTGAGTACCCACTTTGTAGAGGCTGGTTGAGTCCCAGGGGATTCCTAGAGCCCATATGATCCATCTCCGACTGCTAACAGATTAAATAAGAGTCTTGCCAGCAGCGGGATTTGAACCAGGATTTTCGGCACGGCAACTCATTGCTCTGCCACTGAGCCACTCAACTCCCGTACTGAATATACACATACAGAAATATACTTAGTATCAAGGTCGATGTTGATTTGAACTAAACGTACGGTACGAGACATATTAAGAATTCATATTTGCGCATGCGTGAGAAAAGTGACAGATGGATTTTGATACTAGCACTGGATAATTTTCTTATTATAAACTTTTATTTCATATTGAGTCAAATTGGATCGTTTGAAAAAAAATAGAAGAGTTAAAAAAAAATATTAAACTTGGAAAATAATTAATTAATTTACACGTGAGGAAAGTGCCATTTTATTACACCCGAGTGAAGTGAGGGTGTTTAAGCACTTTTCTGACGTGTTAAATATTACATTTTTCCTGCAACCATTTAAAAATTAAGAAATTAAATGTGAAACTTTAGATTTGTTAAAACTACACTACGCTAATGGGTAATGCTAATGCATTTATCTGATGTGTGAAGGTTCAAATACATTTAAGGTTATATTAAATCCTATAATATTATAAATGCGAAAGTTTGTATGTATGTTTGTCTCTTTTTAACGCGAAAACTAAGGAATGGAATAGGTTGAAACTTTACAGTAATATAGGTTATACATCAGAATAACACATAGGCTATTGATTTTGTGTAATTTGGTCATAATATGTGCATATAAAATGCTTTGTCCTGAATGACCGACAGAAGTATCAACGCAAAACCTAAATCGCAGAGACCTGAAACTTGGAGGGTGTGTCCTTTGTATGAGGTAGGCATCCGATAAGAAAGGATTTTTCGAAATTCTACCCCTCTGCTCACCTGTTTCTTACGCGCAAAATCTACATATTTTTGCTGAACAAAACAAATCAAGCAACATAGTTCACTCCTCACTGCTGCCGTACGACAAGTGAAACCGTTATACTAAGAAGTAAGTAATCCTTTTCAATAAATTCAATAACATTACATACTAATCCTTTACTGACACGAACAAAAGTAATCACTTCTGTCCGTCCCGTTTGTTTATCAGTGTCAATGTAGGTTTCACGGCTGTGCTCATCCGTCTGTGATGAAATTTGATATGGATAATCTCAAGCCTCGGGAAGGACATAGGCTACTTTTTATCAACACACCACACAGGCGAAGTTTATATAAAACTGTAACCTAATTGACTAAAAACCCCAGCGGTCAACGCACAGCAGAAACCACTGAATTAGAATCTTGAAATTCACAGATAGGTTCTTTGTATAGCTTAAATGAGCACTAAGAAAGGAATTTGGACAATAAAGGGTTTCCCCCTTAATACAATAGGGGTTCAAAGATTGTATGGAATCCGTCAGTTTTGAAGTTAGACATATGAAATTTTGGATGTACGAGTAACTTATAGTTAAAAAAAAAAGAAATTATTTATTTAAAATGATCCGTCACGGAACTTTGTGTGGCAGACCAAATTCCACGCGAGCAAAGCCGCGGGCAAAAGCTAGTATTTCTATAAAATCGCTTCAAAATAAATAAAATCTATCTTGAATTAAATATAAAATCGTTCTAAAATTATTTATTTGAACATTTTAGGAATATAAAATGAATACTATTAGAATAACGCCATTTAACATTTAAAATAACAGAGTGCTGATTGTCAAATTAGATCTAGGTGGGTGTTACTTTTCCTCACTAGTGAGGGAAAGTGATACTTTCCACACCAGTTTTAGTTGAGTAATGGATAGCATTACTCAATGGTTGCAGGAAAAGGAATTTTTGATCCAGTAAATATATTAAGAAACAAGAGAATAAATAAAAACAAAACTTTTGCCAAACTTAGTTATGAAATAAACTCTAGTTTAAGATATAAAGCATTTTACCGTATAAAGGTCAGGCTCCCTACCCACCCCTTCTTACACACACAAAGGATGAAGCGACAATGTCGTCAATCACCTTGATCAGGTGTCCAGAAGAATCTTTAACCAAAGAGGTTCTAGCTGGATAGGGTCACTCGTCTATTGAAAATATAATATTAAAAAAATACTATATATATATATATATATATATATATATATATATATATATATATATATGATAACCAGAGCATGGTTGAGACTGTACCTAAGGCAACAGTTGAGATTTCCCCAATGCCACGCTTAGACGCCAGATTTTTTCCCCAATTAAGGGTACCAACTTTATAGAGGCTGGGTGAGCACTAGGAGGATCCATTCATGGCTATTAATATTAATATACATTCGATACTTCCGTACTTGATTAAATGGTTATCGGACAAAAATATCAATTTTTATTTCTAAATCCATAAAGTTTTTGGTAAAAGTAAAAAAAACACTGTACCAACCACTATAACCCATGAAGGGCCTGAGGTAGTATAGTACTGCAAGTAGGTTTAGACAATTAAAAATAATGAGATATTTAAATATGTATATAGTTATTCGAGGAACCGGGTTTTTTATATGTTTTGATATATTGTAAATTTTAAATATATTATATCCAGAGAGAGTTAGCTGTATTGAGGTAAACAGAATCGTGTCATTCTCGTATTTTTTCTTTTGCGGCTTAAAATTGAGTTGTAATATAAATGATAACTCATATTCAAGTAAATCCCTGACTTAGCATCTTACCCCCTACCAAAATAGCATGATGTCGTTGCCGAATAATGTGATAATTCGACTTACGGGGAATATTAATTCATATGACGATATTTTTCGTTCGTTATTTACACCCCTAACAAATGAAATTTTTTACCATTTTAAATTAATATTTCACTCCAACAACTAGCTTTTATTTTATTTTTAATTAAACTAAATAATTATGAATTGTTTACGATTATATGGGCGGTATATTAAAAAATGCCATGGTTTCAAATATTTATCTTATTTACATCCAGAGGGAGATGTCTTATCATCAATGCACATGATGATATCCATGGAGTTGCATCGGCGGAATATATGCTGAATACTGCACTTTATTTCGTTATCGGGTTCAAGAAAAATAAACAGCATATTATTTGATCCAAGGTTGTCGTATGTCTGAGTTTTAGTGAATCACACAAATTTATAAAAAAATTAAAAAGTACAAGTAGATATTTTTACTTGCACATAAGTATGATTAACAAGAAATAACATGCATGAGTATGAATCTAGGAAAGTATAACAATTTAATGTTTAACTGCTTAAAATATTTATAAAAAACAGTAACACACCAATCCTTTTAGGTCAAGTGATTGCAGTATAAGGGATTGTACGATTTCTAAACCAACAGTCGTGCAAGGAAGTGATTAAGGCAAAATAGTCCTCAACCTTTAGAATTTCCTTCCTAATTAAGGGTATTGACTTTATAGAGGCTGGGTGGGCTCTGGGAGGGTATCCAGATCCCACAGAGTCTATTTACGGCAGTTAACACAATAAATAATTTATGTACCACAGCTGGTCTCAAACTTAATGTAAGTATACATCAAGATCTCCTATACGAAACCCAACTTCATAATATGATGATACAGTACACTATTCATAGACTTTTATCGTTGTACTTATTGTTAATAACTTTTTAAAAAGTTTATTTATTGAAATTCAGAACTGTATTAAATGATGCAAGTAAATACCATGAATGATTTATAATTACAAGCAGAGAGGCAATCTTCTTTTCAGAAGCCTTAGAGGATTAACTGGAATTCAAGAGGGAGCTGAGTATATAGTTTGAAACTAGTGGGTTTGTGTGGGAATAAAGTTTGGCATGAAAGTATTGGTATCTGGTTCGTGCAGAATTGACAAAAAATTACACATTAAGGCCATTATTGATGATTATATTCGCAACAAAGTAAGGAGCATTGAGGATTTTTTGAATGATTCTGGATTGTGTAGATTGGATACATGAGGAATTCGAAGCCTTGGTGGAGCCCCGAATCTCTACTCCGCAATTCCAAATGGTCTTATTTTAGTCATGTATATGTATTAATATGTATATGAGTCTTTTGTAATTAATTGGGAGCTTAGGGTGTCTATTAATTGTTGAAGTAGTCTGAAACACTGATTGAATTTTTTTTTTCAAAATATTTATTAAAACTCTATTTTATCGAAATAATTTGTATTTATTATTTGAAAAATGTTTTTAAAACTAAATCTCAACTGCTTTCCAAGTGAAAAAGTAGCAGAATAGCTCCACAAAACGTAGAATACCACTAGAATAAAAATAGCAACTGGAATCGAGAGATTCAAGTAGACGGTTCGCGGAAAGTATGATAACGTTATGATACAGACATATCTAGAAACTGTAGATCACAGAATACATGTCTCATATATAACATATTTAAATATATATCTCATATAAAATAAAATATATATTTAAAATATATTTGATGAAGGAAGTTTGTAAGCAATCCAGCCTTCGGGTTCGCAAATCCTTATGATTAGTAAATATATTTGATCAATTCTGCTTATGAATTAATTAGTTATTATTTATTTAATTGTGTTTCAATGAATTCTTTTTTAAACGAACGAAGATGATGTGTGAGTATAATCTCTGTATCTCTCAAATTCTTTTTTTTTTTTAGATTTAAAAAAAATCAAATTACAGATTATTATTTCCTCACGCCAATTTTTTTATTTTATCCTTTTCCATAATAAACTACTCCATACTAATACTAATTGAGGCGCTGACATTGAAAAGGAGGTAAGTGCCAAAATTGGCGAATTTGTTTTTCTTCACCGAAACGATGTTTAAAGGCAAGTAGCGTTGAAAAGGAGGTAAGTTCCTATCACCCTTTATCACAATAGTTTTGATCGATGTCACAAGATGCCCCTCGTGGCAACAGAATAGTGGAACAAACTGTGAAAATCGTTTTAGTGAAAAAAAAAATAATTCGGGAATTTTGGCACTTACCTCCTTTTCAACTTACCTCAATTGACCATGGAAAATAAAATTCTAATCCCATCGAAATAACCAAAATCATTTCATGATAGAAAATACAACCAAATAAAAACCAAATGAAGTTTATTAACGAAGACACTTCATAGTTTTGGTGTTTTTTTTTGGATAAAAGAAACAAAATCAAAAAATGAAATTCTGCATTGAATAGAGAGACTTCTGATATACAATTTCCGTATTTCGTGAAATATATTAGATGAAAGTTAAGTTAAGATTATAAAAATTAATTTGCGGGTGACCTGTAGTGTAGTGGTTAGCATAACAACCTACATTTTCAAAGATCGGGGGTTCTCAGCCCGGCAGATTTTAAAAAGGAAGAAAATTATCTTTGTTTATGCCGTCCTTCCGGAAGGACGTAATATGGGAGTCCAATTGTGAACGGTGTCAGATATTCGTTAAAGATCCCTGTCCTAATTATTACTGGATAGGCAAAACTTAGGTCTCCCACAGTAGCACCGTAAGGTTAGCCATAGCAGCGTAAAGTAACAAAACAACACTTATTTTTTAAATTTCAAAAATAAATGAATACGGTAAAAATCAACAAATGACATTGTAGGCGAAGTAGTAAAGTTATTTTCAGTGCAAATCATTAACAAAGTTGGAGTGAATAGTAGGGGTTCCCCTGCAATTATGTTATTACACACACTAAACATGCAACACACGTGCAAAGAAATCGATATATGTATATATATAGCAAGACTAAAATTAAAAAAAGGTATTATTAGGATTGAAAATACCTTTTAACTATTTTATATCCATTAAATTAATTAGAGGAACAAAGTTGCTGTGCTGAAGGTCCCGGATTCAAATCCAGCTGCAGCAGATGTCTATTAATAGCAACGGATGGAACCTAAGGACTTGCAGACCCTCCTGGTGCTCACTCAGGCACTAGAAAGTGAGTAACCTTAATGGGGAAAAACTGTTGAACGCAATCTTTAACATATCACCTCTTTGCACAAGCGTTCTCCTAGAAACGGTAAAATCTCTACCATGAACCCAATACCTATCATGGGCAGTAAATGTTCAGGTTGGTATTTTATTGTTTTAATGATGCAAAGTAAAGTCTTTTAATGTGAAATATTTAATACCATTATTAACGAAATATATATAAAAAAATAAGTACTGGTAATAAAAACAACAGAATATCCTAACTAATGAAAACACAAATTTAGGTGGAGATATATTAACAAGTATAATTTTACATTAATGTCAAATAGAGATTAACATATTAGAAATATTTATAACTATCAATACTAGTAGAACTAGCGTTGAATTTTGTAAACATGTATAATTTTCGATGATAATTAATTCTGATAGCTTTAACTTGAAGGGAATATTTAGGCAAATAGGTGACAGATAATTAAAAAAACTAAAATATATTTAACGGTAGGGCATAATGATTAACAAATAATCTGCGATATAAAGATGAAAATTTAGGTTATCAGACATATTAGTTAGAAATTTGTACTTAAAGCTAAAAAAAAACAAAACAAACAACAATATAGGAAGTTAGTCTCGATAGTTTTAATACAATTTAGTAAAATATATATATATAATTGAATAGTAGTTATATATATATATATATATATATATATATATATATATATATATATATATATATATATAAGTTATGATTAGACTGAACACTTACATTTAACTATAGGGAAAAATATGGAATAAACGCACTCGAGCTATTAGTAGTAAAACTAACCTTTATTTCAATCAACTCGCGTAATCATAAAACATGTGTTTTTTTATCGATAATTTTTTTTTTTTCTCTTTATATTTTTATCTACACCTGTCAAATACAAAACAGTGACAATCAGCAGATAGTCTGACAATAAAAAAAAAAAAAAAAACAAAAAAAACAAAAACAAAACAAACATGATACAATGACTTGAAAGGCATGAAGAAGAACAGTACCCAGTGGTACCTCTCCCTTGGCTTGATTCAATTTCCTTTATAACAAATCCCTCATCCACGTTCTTTTTAACCTCCTCTTAGTGTTGCCAGGCATGAGAGTAGAGGCCATTCGTTCTATTAATGGGTTTGGATGTCCGTGTAGTTTTTCTTGAAAGCGTTTGTAGTATGTTCGTATGTGTTCGTCAACCGTTGGTATTTTTAAGTCAGTATGCAGAGTTTTGTTATTGACGTACCATGGTGCTTTGGTGATAAGTCTTAGTACTTTTGATTGAAAAGTCTGCAGTCGTTTTCTGTGAGTCTGTTTAGCGATCCCGTAAATTTGTAATGCATATGTCCAAACTGGTTTTAGTAGGTAAGTGTACGTGTTTAGTTTCTGTCTTGTGTCTAATTTGGAGGTTTTCCTGAATAGTGAGTACATTAAATTGAGCTTATGGTTCAGTGATTGGCGTTTCATCTTAACGTGGGGACCCCATGTCATTCTCCTATCAAACGTTAGTCCAAGGTATTGTACTTTGTCTGTCTGCCGGATGGGTGAGTTGTTAAGGTAAATGGGAGGGCATGTTTCACGTCGAAGAGTAAAAGTGATGTGCTGTGACTTTTCATGGTTCAGTCTAATTTTCCATAGTTGGCACCACTCACTCAACTTTTGTAAGTTATGTTGTAAGTTTAGTGAGGCTTGCGTCGCGTCTTGATGTTTGGTGATTATGGCAGTGTCGTCAGCGTAGGTTGCTGTCAGTATGTCAGTACTTAGTGGAATATCGTGTGTATATGTTATGTACAACAGCGGTGCAAGTATTGATCCCTGAGGCACGCCGGCTAAGATCGGTCTTATTGAAGATAGCTCTGAGCCCTGCCGGACTGAGAAAAATCTGTCTGCAAGGAATGAGTGAAGAATCAGATAATAAGTGTGTGGTAATACAGTCTTGAGTTTAAAGAGAAGCCCCTGGTGCCAGACCTTGTCGAATGCTTGGGCGACATCCAGAAACACTCCAGTTGCATATAACTTCTGCTCTAGTGCTGTCGATATGTAGTCAGTTACTCTGTGTAATTGTTGAGTTGTTGAGTGTGATTTCCGAAAACCGAATTGATGGTGAGGGATTATATTTTTGTCTGTCAGTAACTTTAATAATCGGGGATAAAGTAATTTTTCAAAAATTTTTGAACAAATGGAGAGTAAACTAATAGGTCTGTACGAGGAAGGGCTGCTAATATCTTTATCTTGTTTTTTAATCATGGTTACAAAAGAGTATTTCCACTGTATAGGGAATTTTGTAGTTCTAAGTATTGAGTTGTAGATTGTCGTTAAAAACACTAGAGCTTTCCTAGGCATTTGCTGGAGCACCTCAGCATTTATTAAGTCATAGCCGGGGGCTTTTCTTTTAGGTAAGTGTCTAATTATTTCTGCTACTTCTGTGGGAGTGAATGAGGGCGGTGGCAGTGTTAGTTGTAATGGAATGTCAAGTGTGTTATTTACCAAGTTTTCGTGTTCTGTGTTTATAAAGTCAGTATGTGGGGTAAATACGGAAGAAAGATGGTCGGCAAAGAGCTCGGATTTTTCCTCGTCCGACACAACCCAAGAGCCATCTTCTTTTCTAAGAGGTGCTGACATCTCACGATGTTTTAAGAGTCTTTTGGTATGCTTCCATAAACTTCCATCGTCAGTCGAAAGGGATTTAATGTAGTTGTCGTAGTTTGACCTGTTAAATTTGCTAATTTGGCGTTTCAGTTCATTATTTAGTTTATTAAATGTCCGTCTATCTGAAGGTTGTCTGTTGGTTTGCCAATTTTTACGAGCTCTTCTCTTGGCTCTGATCAGATCTCTAATATACTGTGGGTAGCTTGGTAAGTTATCTGATTTCCTGCACCTGGGTTTTGATGCTGACCACGCTGCTTCTTGTATACTTCTAGTGAACATCTCCACTGCTTCCTCTAGTTCTGTCTCGTTTTTTATTGAAACAGGAATTGTGAGGTCAGAGTTAAGGTAAGATCTATATAATCCCCAATCAGTTATATCCTGTGTGAGCGCAGGCCTTTTTTGTGCCTCAGAAGGTTCTTCGCATAGGGTCATCTGGACTAGAGAATGATCAGAGCAGAGGTCAGAACTCGTATTTACAGTCTTGTAGACTGTTCTAAGTCCTTTTGTAATAAAAAAGTCCAGTAAGTCCGGGGTTTTACGTCTAGAAGTAGGCCAGTAAGTGGGAGAATTAGGAGTTGAAGTATCTAATGCAAGTTCATGAAGAGCATACCACAAGTTCCTACCTCTTGGGGTACACAATCTTGAACCCCAGCATTGGTGTTTCGCGTTGAAATCACCACCTGCGATAAAAGATCGACCTAAACGTTTAAAGAACTCAGAAAACATCGAAGATGTAAGCTTGTACCTAGGGGGGCAATACACAGCAGCAACCGTTATGTTTTTATGTTTTGTATGTAATGTGATGCCAGTAGACTGTAAGTGTGGTGTGATGGGTAAGTGAATAGGATTGTGTTTTAATGACGATTTGATGATAATGGCGGTGCCTCCGTGTGCCGTTTTGTCTGGGTGATCAGTCCTGTAAATAGTATAGTCTGGGATAAATATTTTAGATCGTGGTGTAAGATGAGTTTCAGTGATAAGTGCTATGTCTGTCCTTTTTTCATGTAAATATAAATCAAGTTCCGTCCGGTGTTGCATCAGTCCGTTAGCGTTCCATAGGAGAATTGACAAGGAGCCAGCTGTTGCAAAATTAGGGGGCATGGCTATTGCTCCAGGCTTGTGTGACTTGAGTTAGTTGTTGGAGGAGAATAAAAAGAGGGTGGATAAGGTTATTTAGGCCATTTAAAATTTGAAAAAGTTGAGGAGGAGCATTATCAATTGGGGGTACCGGCTGAGTACTGTTATCCATCATACCTGTTGGAGCATGATGTTGTTGTGGTGTCGACTTCGTTGCAGGTTGACTCCTTGGTATCTGCTGATATCCGACGTCGTTCTGCGGTTGTACTTGACGATGGTGCTGTGAACGTTGTCGTAGAGCTGGGAATTCCTGTGGGTCCGGCGGTAACTGAATTTGTTGAGGTGGTGTAGGTCGGTGGTGGTAATTCCTTGAGCTACGCTGAACCCTGAGGTTCTTCAATGTTTGGCAACCTTTATAGTTGGCAGGGTGTTGGCCGCCACAATTGGCACAGGTAGCAGGGGTTTCTCTAGTTTTTGTACATGAGCTGCTATCATGATGCCCGCCACACCTTACACACCTTGGTGGGTGGTTACAGTAACCTCTGGTGTGACCATACTGCTGACACCTTAGACATTGCGGGATGTCTTTTTTTTTTCGCGGTTCCTCGATATTTATTTTAGTATAATAAATCGATTTTATTTCATAAACATTCTCTGTGAATGTTTCTTTGGTAATGTCCACAAAGAACATTGGGAGAGGTGTTTTGAATCTGGATATAACGTTGGTTACGTTCGAAGCTTCGTAACCTTTCTGTTTCAGTGCCTCCTTGATGATGCAAATCGGTGTAGTGTGATGAAGGCCCTTAATTACTATCCTCGGGCATCTGTCCTGTGGGAGCTGGAAAGTATGAAAATCCGCCCCCTCTCTTCTAAGACTTGCATTTAATTTTCGATACGTTTCAGGTGTATCTGGATACACAGTTACACCTTTCAGTGTAGATTTCACTGTAAAAGTATTTGGTCCGGCTTTTTCTTCGAGGAATGTAACTAGTGCAGAGAAATTTTCTACACCATTAATATAAATTGGGGGCGGTTTCTGATTTAGGACTGGTTTTGTGCTATTTTCTGATGGTTCGTCCGGTGTTGAGGTTAGGGCTTGAAATTTATTGTGTGTTGGTATTGGCGTTTGTCGTTTCTGTCTTGTAAGGTCCGGTTCAATTGGTAAAGGTCGTTTTCGACCAGTAACAAGCTCCCAGGAACCAGTATTGTTATTATTTGAACTTAAATTAATGTTGTCCGATTCCATTTCACTTACCGCCTGCGAAGAAGTAGACGCTTCGCCCATGGCTGGCGATTAAACCCGCACTTTTATCACCTTAGTCTTAAATCTAATCTGTACGATCAGAATACAACACTTTTTTTTAAAGAAATATTAAGTATTAAACATTAATTGAAGCTAATTTAGTGACACATAAAACTAACCTGTTTCACTATAACTTCGATCATATCTTTATCGATAATAGAACAAAAAATATCTTTAATATTAGACCTTATTATTACACCAAAATCTTTCTTATATACTCTTAACTTATATATATATATATATATATATATATATATATATATATATATATATATATAAATTAAAGTTTTTAATGTAATAGTAAAACATACAAATAAGGTATTTATAGTTTTTCAATGTAAATTAAACGTATTTTAAAATTTCCTTAAAACACTGGAGAGGGGCACTAGTAAAATATCCCTTTATTTGGTAAAATGTATTCTAAAGAAGAACTTTTGGAATAATGATATTGGTTCTGAAGATCTGTGACTCATGCCAGTTATGTACCAATAAAAAAATCGGATTTCTTTTGTTTTAAGATAAATGATTAATGATATTAAAACGTAAGATAGGTAGGATATATATATAAGCTTGGCAGGCACAACTCTCACAGACTTCGCTCAGGTACCAGTAACGTACGTTAGAAACCTTCTGAGAAGAGACCATACAAAAAGAAAAAAAAATCATGAGTACGGTCGCAGTGTTCATTCATGTATACAGTATAATTGGGGCGTTGAGATGGAAAAGGTAGAAAGTAAAAAAATAATTATTATCCATTTTTTTCAGAGAAAAGGTAATATAGATCAAACCAATAGGATAGAACGAGGAGTAAGTCAAAACTGGAAGTGGTTTATTTTCTATGAACGGTGGTAGCTACAATCTTCCATTTCAACTTTTTATTTTAGTTGTCAAAACAGTTGCCTCTATTGTAAAATTACCTTTTCACCAATTAATCCTTTTCCATGTCAATGTCTCAATTACAGTGAGGTATCGGATTTGAAAACGCGATGTTTTCTATCGATATCTAAACATCAGGTAAATCAATGTTTAACAACAAACCTATCACGAATATCAACTGGAAGATCTACTATATAGATAAGTGGTTATTATCTTATTCAATTAAGTATTTAATACTTAACTTGGTATTTAACATTTGTAAATCAGCAGAAATAAAATATTTAATCTTGGATATTATTTACAACACGCGAATACCTTACTAGTAATTCTGATGTTTTTATTGCAATTATGCTAAAAATCGCCTATAGAAAAGTTTTCATTAGCAATTGTAAGAATTATTGTTTATATTTTTATCGTGTTCAGCAATAAAATTGATGATTTAAATAATGATACCTTAAGTAATATAAGCAGATTTGAATTTGATCAAGGATTAACGATTTATAGTTTTAAACCATGCTAGTATTTCCTTCAATGGGAAGTTTGTCCATTCACGCTTCCACATGAATCCCTTAGGAGAGGTTTGCAAGAGATCACAAATACAATAAGTGCCAAATGGCATTAGTACAATTTCTCTTAAGAATTATATTATATGAGTTCCATGACTCAGGGGCACTTCATACCTCCCTAAGGTATGAAGATATTAAATAAGGGAGGTACGAAGTGCCCCTGAGTCATGAAACTCATGTCAATTATATTATAGTTTAAAGGCGTATATGGAAGATGGTGCCCGAATCAGCTGTTTTAATGCATTCGCAGTTACAAAGATTATGCAACATTGCAAAATAAACAAGATGTAGTGAAACCTTTGGTAGGCAGTGATTTAGGGTCAATCGGCTTACAACTAAATGGAAAAGACCCATGCATTAATGGTTTGTTTATTTTATTTTACGTCACTTCTATACAACACGTACGACAGTGGGAGTCTTTAAGTTTGCCTATCCAGGTATAATTAGGATAGGGAACTTTAATAAGTACCTGACATCGTACAGGCTAGGGACCTCTACCCCCCCCCCCCCCGAACGACGGCATAACCAAAGATTATTTACTACCTTGCAAACGGATTATTACCGTAAGTGGCCCTCCACGCACCGTATTCATTATAATCTATACGGGAAAGACTGTTTAAATGTTGTTTAAACTTTAAAAAATGCTTAACATCGCTTTTTGTGGATAATCCAAAAAATTTATATTTGAACTGTTTTACAAATTAATGGTACACTT
This sequence comes from Troilus luridus, assembly GCA_964056705.1. Taxonomy (NCBI): domain Eukaryota; kingdom Metazoa; phylum Arthropoda; class Insecta; order Hemiptera; family Pentatomidae; genus Troilus; species Troilus luridus. The sequence goes on along the minus strand of OZ057414.1, from coordinate 110,103,644 downwards.
AAAGGTTTTTTTTTTGCGATCATTAAACTTAAAATTTAAATGTACAATTACCGTTTCAGGCTACGTCAATTAGACAAACGCTTTAAGCTCCCGATTAATTATAAAAGGCTCATATACATGACTATTATAAGATCTATTTGGACTTACGCTATCGAATTCCTCTCGAATCTAATCCTTACATTCCAAAATCCAAAAATATTATTATTGAAGTTTACCATTATAAAAATCCTTGAATAGTGAGCTGTAATACTATATTACGTAGATGGGTTTCCACTAAGTCATCGAATTCCACTCGTATCCAATCCGAAATCCCTCGTAAAATCCTCAATGATCCTTATATTGTTACGAACAAAGGCATCCATAATGACCTTAATGCCCCATATGTTGCAGATTTGGCCCGAACCCGATATCAATCCTTTCATGGCAAACTTAATTCCCACTCAAACCCACGAGTTTCAAACCTAGCTACCTTTTCAATTCCCGATAAACCTCCAAGGGGTCTGAAAAGGAGATGACCTCGTGACCTTTTAACCCTTTAAGTTGAATTTGCTATTTGAGTACTGACAGTGGGTAGTTACTCTAATTGCGTTCACTTACTTTCATTGTATATCATTCATAATATTTACTTTTTTTATATTATATTATTTAATATAGTTGTAATTCTTTTTTACATATAATTTTAAAAATAGTAAACTATCATAAACAGAAAAAACATTTAATCGACTAGGCCAATTTACATGGTTTTAAAATTCAGGTTGATTATATTGGTTATAGCTTCTGTAAATGTAGCCAATTAGCGAGTTGCGAACGCGGAACTGAAAAAAATAAATAAAATATGTATACATAACGTAAATATAAAAGCAATATTTTCCACAGAAATATAAACAGTGAAAAAATTGACACAATGCTAGTACAAATGAAAACAACAGCAATAATTTACAACTTGACGAAAGCCGGGCAAGTATTCGACCTATTTCTAGCGAACACCAACACGCTAAGCAACGATCTAGGGAAAGAGAGAGAGCGATAGAGAGAAGAAGATGTAGGGCGAAGGGAAATGTTTTCAAGAACTAAACCCAAGCTTATCATTAAATAATTTTACTTTCAAATTGGATTCATTTAAATAAACATAAAACGGTAACAGGAAAGGCGTATTTATCAAATCAGGCAGGAAAAATAAAAATACTGTTATTCGAAAAGAGTCTAATAAAACTGTGCGGAAAGTTCGTAATCTGTGGTTATTCAACACAAGAGGGTCACGATTTCACAACGACTATTTGTGGGTTTTCGTAGGTCTCATTATGCGCCTAGGGTCGCTGACACGACGGGTTCCGAAACTCTTGCGAAGTGGAATTAGCTAAGTAATCCTGTTACCATGGGCTACCAAATAGGGGTGTAAGAGGGAGGAAGAAAGTGAAAGAGTGTGTTTGTGTGTGTGAGAGAGAGAGAGAGAGAGAGAGAGAGAGAGAGAGAGAGAGAGAGAGAGAGAGAGAGAGAGAGAGAGAGAGAGAGAGAGAGAGAGAGAGAGAGAGAGAGAGAGAGAGAGAGAGAGAATATAGTAGAAGTACAACAATTAATTAAAGTAAAATCGATTGGCTTTCAAATAAAGAAAAAAAATCTACTTTTTGTTTTAAATGTTTTCCTTAATTTTTTGTAAATAAGAATATTATTATGTTTATTATTTTTTTACCTAAACTATGAAGAAACTATCAACTGTTGTTAAGTTCAGATTACATGTTTTTACTTTTTTTAAATAAACTTTCTCATGAAACAAAAAATCAACTATTTGTTTTTTGAATTAGTGCCCTCATTTTTGTCCTAACAAGAGTTGTGAAGAAAACGGTTGTGATGATTTCATCCTGGGGAGTTCTGAGTCCCTAAATTCGCCCATCCCCCACTACGGTATATTTTTCAAAATACTTTCAAGGGTGACAATTGAGTTGTAAAGCGTTACATTTGCTTTGGAAAGGGTTTCAACTCATTTGAAAAGGGTTACATTTGGAAAGGGTTGCTTGTGACTTGGAAAGGGTAGCATTTGGTTTGAAAAAGGTTACAGTAGACTTGGAAATGCTATACATACTAAATGATACATGATAAAAAATACTAACCAAATGATACAAATATTAAAAGCTAAGCTTTATAAACGAAAAGAATGTTATTTTCCTACAGTAGCAGTCTCGAGAATAAATCAAACCCATAAACTAATCAGAAATGACAGCTGATTGTAGGATCCAACTAACAGCTGTTTAAAGCTAATAAAGGCGAAGGACTTTCAACCACAATAGTTCAATGTTCAAGCAGAACATGGCGGCTTTCGTATCGATAACAGTTTACAAATAATAATGTCTCAGTTTTTTCGCTTTTTTTTTTTGTTTAAGGTCTAGTGGGAATTTGAGAATCAATATAAAAACTCATAATAAATCGATAAAATTTTAAATTTATTGATACCTCTTTTATAAAATTCTACCACCCCTAAATCTATCTAATTAACATTACCACACCAGGTTGTGGATAAAATTATATCATCTTTCTATTATATATAAAGAAGTTTTAAGTGATATAGAATTTTATCGGCGTGGCCTAGCAACGGATCGAGGAACTACTTTTTTTTTTTTAATATTTTTGTTTTGAAGAGAAAAGATTTACCCTGGCCGGGATTCGAAAACGGGTCGTCTGCTTCTCCGTAGCAGTGCTCTAACCAGCTGAGCTACCAGGGGTCCCATCCAAGTCAGACAAATCCGTTTTCTTCATCGATCCTATATCATTGAAGAGAACGGATTTGTCTGATTTGGATGCGACCCCTGGTAGCTCAGTGTTTTAGAGCACTGCTACAGAGAAGCAGACGACCCGGGTTCGAATCCCGGCCAGGGCAAATCTTTTCTCTTCAAAACAAAAATATTTAAAAATAATAAAAAATAAAAATAACTTTTTTTTTAGTATTTTGTCATTAATGGATCACTTTCGATGACAGATTCCTTAAACAAATAAGGAACTTGAATGAGGTTATCATAATGGGAATTAGGTTACTAGGCAAATGACATAATTGTTGTTCAATGCTGTTATTATAATTAGAAATGATTCTTTGACATAATTTTTAATAAACAGCCAATTATGGATGCTATAAAATCAGAAAATCTACTAACCTAAATCTTCTTGAAACAAGTACAATCGTGTGAATTAAAAATTAATTCGCACATAGGTGACATGATTATTCGCATGTATAAAATTTATCCAATGCTGAATATTAAGGACGATAATTAAAACTGGCTACAAGAATTAATTTATTGTTGATATCTTGAATTAGAAATTATGTCAAAACAGGAGGGACCATACAATTGTTAGCTTCAGCTTAATGTGTCAAAAAAAGAAACCTTTTGGATTTTGTAGATTTGTAAAAATAAAAAAACTGTTTTGTGATTGACTATGTACTCACAAAATACTTAGTAGAATAACTGTATGATGATGATTTCAGGATATCCAACTTTTTTATACCTTACTGACAATGCTTTGAAGCAAAATTCACGTTAAATTTACTGTAATCGTTTCATGATTATCTGGGATCAATGATATACGGACAAAGGCTAGAAAAAAAAACAACTATTCATTTCAGATTCGAAATATGACTTTACTGACAGACGCAATATCTAGACTGAACATAAAGGAAACAAAACAGAATACGGTGACCAACATCACAGACTGACAGACACTACAAAAAGTAATATATATATTTTTTTCGGCTATATATTATATTATATATATATATATATATATATATATATATATATATATATATATATATATATATATATATATATATATAGTTTTGTGAACATTTTTTAACGGGTTTTGAGGTATAGTAAATAAATATACACAACTATATTTTGGCGATGTCACGAATTTTAATTCTCATATTCATGCCTAAAAGATTGAATACAGACTTGTAATTATGTTAAATAATAAAAAGATTCTTCGGTATTGTAACTTCTTAAGTTATAGGTTTTATTTATAATTCGTTATTTCATTGTTTAACTGTTCTTAGCTTTATGAAGGAGTTGCCCGGTACCTAGAACACGGGGTTACTGAACTAAGTAGCAAGTTAGAGACCGGCGGATAAATTATTATTTTTATTACCAGTAGTGGATCGACTCTGCATGATATCGCATTTTATTTGTTATTAATTATTTCTCAAGGTTAAATTGATTTTTTGATTTTCTTAAATACCTGTAACGGGAGTGAAATAAATATTATTATAGGTTATAAACAGCCGGGTGACCAATGAGGTTTTGTGTGAAATGGATTTGCCACTGCCTCAACCATTTAATTTATTTTATTGTATTCAATAGTTATTACCTGATCATCATTTATTAATTTTTTTTTAATTTATTTATATTACAGTGGCAAATCCATGCGTATCCTGTCCCAACCTGTACTATGCTCTCATTGTAATATATACAAAATTGAAAATTATTTATGACATGTAACTAACTGAAATAAACAGGTGTTCCTTGAAACTAAGCTCTTTAAATAGCAAAAGAAAACCTGCACCAGTACGACCCATGAAGAGTCTTGGCTTCAGCACGTGGTAGAGACTGTACTGTTTCTTTAACAACTATTGTGCTTCGTCCGAGATCAAGCTCAACAGCCTGATTATCTCGTTATCTTGAATATCCACTTCATAGAGGCTGAGTAAAACCAAGGAGTGCCTCCAGATCCCTAGGATCTGTCAACAGATTAAATAAATTATCTGCCACAGCCGAATTCTAACTCTAGTTTGAATTCAGTAGATGAATCCGATACTCTAGATGTATTGAAGCTGTGTGTGTATTTTTTTTAAATTAAGATTTTATTAAAGTTTCTGGTGGTATCGAACTCAAAACACAAATCTAAAGTTTAAGCAAGACATAGAAGCTTGGCATCGATCGCTGCTCTATTCACTTATCACCGTCTGCCTAGTGATAAGCACACCCATGCTCAATGAATGAACTATATTCAACAGAATGTGAAGGCAGCTGATAAGGAGCCTATATACTACTGGAATTCAGGAGAATATTTCTGAGAATCAATGATAATGAAATACGACGTAAAACCTCATATCTAAGTGTTAAAAGACAAATGAAGTGCATTTTTCTACTATTAAATGTGTACATACATACATATGCCAAAACAATTAAAAATTTTCGTCGGTAGATTGAATCTTCTGACTATCTTTTCTTCTTTTTTTTCTCTTTTTTTAGGATATTCTAAAACCGAGAAAACTAAAGAAACCACTCCACTGGTCCAGAACGGGAGCTTCGTTCCCCCAACACTAATACTTTCACCTTTTGTCCCTAAACAGAAATCTTTCCAAAAAAATCTTCGATGATTATATGTTTGTTTCTTATTGCCATTATTGAATTGCTAGTAAAGTTCCAGGGTCTATTAACGAAGAAATTCCTAGAAAGTTAATAAGCGCTGTACCGAATGGTTAACGTCTGAGTGGTAGACCGAGATGTAAGTGGAAAGATTGCGTTAAGAGTGACTAATCTGGCAGATTTGGGTTTGGGAAGTGGTCCGTGGATGGAAGTATGTAAGCAAAGAATGGTTGTATCGGTATTGAACCTTCGGGTTCGTAAAGCCTTATGATTATAAATATTCTTTCATAGTCTGGGCGTATAACTCAAGGACAAAATTAGTAGTTTTTGTTTTGTCCTTCAGTGTCTTAAGGAATAAAATTTATTTTTGAAAAATGGGAAAATGGAAGTCATTTTTTATAACATTGCAGGAAAATATTTTATTTTGCACTGAATATAACCTCTCTTTATGTACGTCTATTTTTCAAACAGAGGGTATGTAAATTCCAACATGGTGGACTTTTCAGCTGTTTATACACAGGCAAAAAAACTAAAGATTTACGACTCAATTAAGAACAATACGTAAAATAACAGATTTACATTATTTAATAAAGTGTGATTAATTGTAATATCACTTCGCAGTAATATCGAGCATGAATAAACCAAAAATTCTTCAACAAATAAACACTAAATTTGATGAAAAGGCGGATGATTTAACACCTTGTTTAGATGTGACATTTATAATCGGAAACAAATAAACTTTTTTTTAGACAGGAAGCGATAAGGGAATCCCAAGGGTGACAAAGATCGAACGAAAGAGTGAACGAGGCGAAAAGGAACGACCTTCGTTTAAGTTCAGCACTTCCTTAAAATGGCCAATACCTTGGGACCAGTCGTTTCCGTACGATAAACTCATTTTATAGCCCCATTCCAAATATTATCGATTATCTTGGAATACCACAAAAATGAAAGAATTAAAATCGACTTTTTCTTTTAATCGACTTTAAAGGGAGCGGAGTGGCTTAGTGGTAGAGCGCTGAGAAACCGAGCCGAAGACCCAGGGTTCAAATACAGCTCGCTGGCAGACTTTTAATTAAACTGTCAGCGACTGGAGATGGATCCTATGGGATCCTAGGACCCTCCTGGGGCTCACCTAGCCTATTTTAAGTGGGTACCCACAATAAGGGGGAGAAATCTGGCGGTTGAGCGTGGTCCAGGACAACCGTTCTCAATAGTCTGTAGTCATGTACGTAGCTCCAGACCTATCACGGTTTGTAGTGGTACATGTTTATTTTTATTTTTTGAAGCATGAAGAAAACAAAATAAATAGTCTTTTGGTTTGCGTGCATGGTATACTGTACTGATTCTATGATAATGCCTCGGACAGGCAGTAGATTTGTCTAAGAAGACGGCCAGCCGCCAGGTTCTCCTCCAATTAAAGGTACTCTGGTTACAGATGATGTGTGAGCCATAGGAGGGTATGCAAAACCTACAGGTTCCATCCGTGGCTGTTATTAGATTAAATAATTTATCTGCCATAACCGGATTTAAATATGGCGTCTTCAGCTCAGCGCTCTACACATACAGCAACCCTGCTCCCTCACTGCTATAAAGAAAAGTCGTATTTTTTTTCATGAAACTGTATTTAAAGTAAAATATAAATTAAGTATTTTATTTATTATTCAATGAATAGTCAAGTCAAAAATGGCTGTAATGGTGTTGTAATTTATCAACCATATTTATCTACTAGTCAAATTAAAAGTTATATATATATATATATATATTTTTTTTTTAATTCCACAAATATAAAATATAGTACCTAACCTTCCACAATTGAACTTTTTTATTATAAGTTTTTAATAATTATTATTAATCCTCTAGTGAAATTAATAATAAAAAACATAATATGTGTATATGCATAGGATTAATTTATATTCGTTTTTCCTATTATCGGATATCCAATTACGAACGTATATATATATATATTTATTTTTTCTTAATTTATTTAGTTAGTTAGAAATCACGTTTCATAAAAATAATATATATAGTTTTAAAATAATGTGGTGTTAAATATAAAAAACAGTGGAATATATAGAATTTAACAGCATAATGAGCAGTATAGAACTAGAAGTACTTCCTGAACGACTAAAAACAAGATAAAAAGATGGTTCTAAGGAACTAGATGCAGAAAATTAAAAAACAAAAACCAGAAATAGATTGCCTACAAAGACTAACAGCTGGGGACTATTTTCTGGACTGAAATATATATTTAAGTGTCAGTGTGTGTATATATATATATATATATATATATATATATATATATTTCATATATATATATATATATATTTCAATATATGAATTAATGAAATGAAGACGCCATATTTAAATCCGGTTATGGCAGATAAATTATTTAATTATAAATGAAATATATATATATTTCAAAGTGAAACCTTCTAATGGTTAGCAACGGAGGTTGACATTGACAAGCAGTTATCGAAAGTTGGCAATATTCTTCCGTCAGAAAACCCATTTCAATGTCATTGCTTTGAGATAGCATATGGAAATAGTTATATTATAATATATAGCTAGTTTATTATGATAATTATATAGGTATATAATTCCTACATAAACATAACTTCCCCTCGTGGGGTATTGATCACCGTTGTTAATCAATTTATTTAATATTAAATTAAATCAATTAAATGTATAAATATTCAATGCAAATTAAAAAAAACAAAAAACAATTTTTTTATGTTTAAATGTTTTTATTTTATTTAATTCGAAATATAAAAGAAAAATAAGGAAACAGATTCTTCTTGGATCCGTTTTATTCTAATGGTAACAGATTGATTTTAATCCAAAAAAAATTTGTAAAAAATATTAAGGTAAAAAAAAAACGGTAATTATTCCCCAGGTTATCGCTTCGAGTTGAGTCGTAACAAGTTTTAACTTTTTATTTGTTTCCTTATGAATATTTTCCAAAAATACAAGTTATCATGAGCTTTAGGATGGAACAGAGAATGTAATTATAGGAAATGTATATGATTTGGTAATCATTTCATCTAGAAATGAACGTTTCAACAAACATATTTCATCTACACTTCGAAATTTTAGTCCCGAAACTTTTATTTCTTTAATGATTACCGAAGTATACACATTTCCCATAATCTACACATATAAAATGCTGTCCTGAATGACTGACTGACTCGCGGATCAACTTAAAGCCTGAATCGCTGATCATAGAGACCTGAAACTTGAAGGGTCTGTTCTTTGTATGACGTAGGCATCCGATAAGAGAGGATTTTCCAAAATTCTACCCCTAATCCTTTTCAATAACATTACATACTAATTCTTTAATGACACGAACAACAGTAAACTTCTGCCCGTTTGCTAATCAGTGTCAATGTATGTTTCACGGCTGTGCTGATCCGTCTGCGATGAAGTTTGATATGGATAATCTCAAGCATGGGGAAGGACACAGGCTACTTTTTATCAACACGCCACACAAGCGCAGTTTGTAACAAAAAAACTGTAACCTGATTGACTAACACACCCAGCGGTCAACGCACAGCAGAAACCACTGAGCTTAGCATCTTGAAATTCGCAGATAGGTTATTTGTATAGCTTAAATGAGCACTAAGAAAGGAATTTGGATAATTCCACCCCCAAGGGTTCCCCCCTAAATATAATAGGGGTTCAAAGATTGTATGGCATCCGTCAGTTTTGCTGTTAGACATCTGAAATTTTGGATGTTTTCCTTACTGAAACTCACGATAAATCGTATTTTTGGAACATATAAAAGAAACGAATAAACAGTTAAAAGTTTTAACTGAACTAGAAGCGACAACCTGTTGAACAGATGCCAAAAAAGTATTTAATCCACAATATAATAGAAAAATGACGAAAATACATTCTTCTTGGGCCCATTTTTATTCTAATAGAAGCAGATTAATTTTTTAAAGAGCTAAAAACTATTTGTTGAAAAATATTAATGTAAAAAACATTTTTCAGGAGAAAAATATTATATAACCAAAGAATGAATAATAATTTACAATAATATAAACATATAGCGAATTGGCAACATTATAAGCTGACTTAGCGAGCTGAGCTGAAGACAAGGTCGATGAAGCCGATCGTGTGAAAGGCATCTCTAACTGTACACGTAACTACCAGGAGCGTTAAACCTTCTCCTAGCGGAGAATATATGTTATATGTATTCAATATAACCACAATAATATAAGTACATATATAAATAATTAAATAAATAAATAAATGGATGGAAACAATCTAAACAAGAAGGCTTAAGATCGTAGAATATCAAAAAAGAAAAATATCTTTCAATATTTCACCAATTGAGGCTTCATTAAGTAAGAAGGAAAATAATACGAAAAAAGGCATTTGTTCCGCAGTCTGTCGCTTCCAGTTGAGTCACACCAAGTTTTAACTGCTTATTCGTTTCATTTGTAATATAGTCCAAAAATACAAGTTATCGTTTGGAAAAGAGAATGTACTTATGGGTGGGTAATCAGTAGATTTCAATAGTCATTTCATCAAAAAATAAAAGTTTCAACTAATATTTCGAAATATAGATGATATATGTTTGTTTATACGTTCACTTCTAGATGAAATGATTACTAAAGTATACACATTTCTCATAATAACATTCTCTTTTCCCTACTAAAGCACGTGGTAACATGTATTTTTACATGCGAACAAAAACTACAAACCTGCGGAATAATTTCCCGAAAAAAAAAATAAAACACTTGCTAATCACAAAAAAAATTTACTTATCAGAGACTAACATCCCACCATTACCGAGGCTGAAATACAATTAGTAACAAAAAAGGAAGTCATAAAGTTTATAACTGCCACAGCCGGATTTGATCCAGGAACCATCAGTTCAGCGATACAGCGCTCCAAACACTGAGCCAAGCGCTCTACATCCCGCTCCATATAATAGAATAAACACACACATATGTAAAAAAGTGTGTGTGTGTGTAATATATGATTCTAATCACCTAAATTCGGAAAAGTAGAGAAGAATAAAATATTTATGCAGATCATTTCTAATAAAACTACAGTAAAAAACGATTTAACAACTACAATCATAATTTATTTTTTAATTATAGCTGTTTTTCCAGTCCTAAGATTTTAGTCTCAATAGTACCTTTAAAAAGAAGAAGAGAGAATTGAGAACTCGAGGTGTGAATTAAATGGTAGATAATTTTTTAATTTAATGAAAACTTAACAAATGAAATTCCATATATATACACACACACACACACATATATATATACATATACACAAATATTCGGATTATGTTGATATATCTCCAGTATTCTCAATGTAATAAAAAATAAAATCTACACGTTAAATTGCGACGTAACCTCAAAAATATGCGAATACGCCATTTTATTTTTGGACCGAAGACATCAAGTAGGCACTTTGAGAGGTTATAGAACTGTTTTTTTGGTGTTTTTTTTTCTTCCGAAATTGACGAACATAGATTAGACATTATTTACAATGGCTATCTAATCTTCAATCGGGTACAATAACCTAAATGTGCTCTTAATGACACAAAACAAACCGAACCAACCCAAACCACTCACTTTTGTAAATTCATTTCGCAATTTCGTCAAAATAGACCAAACAGTTGGGCTATATTTTATCGGCGATCCCATCGGATCGAGGAACTATTTGTTTGTTTATTCTTTTGTCGAGTTCAATCAGTTAATTTATAAACATTTTTTAAAATTGGCAAATAACAAAGTCACTGTTCCTGCTTTCTTTAAGCCGTTCCACAAGATATAGCACTGTTTTTGAATTTTGATTGAATTTAGGAACCTTATCATGCCACGCTTTGGTTACTGATTATTTGTATAAAATATGAGAATATGCATCCCTAATCTGTTACCAGAACAGCTCTTTGTGACAGACGTTTGAACGAATCTGTTTGATCTTAAATTGATGAAGACGCGAAATATGTCAATCGATGAAATCAATTGATTTCGACCTCAACGGAAAAATTCGAATAACCAACCAGCTAAATGCGGTTTAGTCTATAAAAACAGAAATATTTCAATATTTAATAATACTGTTTGGAATGGGGAAAAAACACGAAATAAGAAAACAATCTTTTCTGACTAAATACAAATATACATTTATGGATTGTGGTTATTAGGAAAAACAATGGTATAGTGATTAAAATAATGAATATAACCTTTATTCTATGGCATATATGTCTCCTAAGAATAACTTAGATTATAGCCTAAAAACTGTTGGGTAGGGCATAGTTGTTAAGAAGGAAAACCACTCCCATAGAGATAGATGGTAATTTCATACAGTTTGTAAAATATTCGTCTAGAAGAAGACGAGAAATATTTTAACAGTGGGGTACTACATAATTATTCCTTGTAGATTCTTAAAATGTTTACCATTGTTTGCCAAATCATAATGTACCCGATGTATATCTATTCATTTAACATCACATTACATGCTGCTACTGCTAATCGGACGATGCTAAAATGGGAGTCCTAAATTTTGCCTATCTAGGTATAATTAGGATAGGGATTTTCAGGATTCGGGACCGCCATTTTACGTCCTTTCCGAAAAGCGGCATAACCACGGATTTTTCCTCCATATTAAAAATTGTATGGTCATCTGTCGGACTGCAAACCCGCGATCACAGAAGGTTGTTATAGTAACCACTATACCACACGTGACTCCATGGAAACAATTGTTCCATATTGGTATAATGTTCATAAACGAAAAGGTATATTGAATTTTATATATTTTTCTATTATTAGTTTTTAATAATAGCAATAACGATGATACCTTTAAAGATTTAAAATCTAAGAATTTACCTCACATATGTAAATTCATATCGTTGTTACATGACTAGATATCAATTTAAATAACTAATATTATTAGTAATTAACATATTGAGGAGGGAGTGGAGTGGCACAGTGTGTAGAGTGAAGAGTTACTAATCAGAAGGCGTGCAGATCCTCCCAGCCTCTATATAGTGGGTGTCCTTAATCGGGGCGAAACCTGGCGGTTCAGCGTGATATCGGCCAAATCATCTCCCTGATTTTAGGATTGCTATTTCAATACAGAGAATGATGAGTAAAATATCTTTCCAATAAACTATAAAATATTTTTCTATTCTATAAAAAAAACCTAAAATAAAAAAATATATAATTAATTAAAACAATACTAAGTGGGTAATCAAGCAAGTGATTGAATAAGCATTTCTTAGTGATACATGTATAAATATAAGATTATTTTATTATGTAACAAATTGTGTAAATTTCCAATAAATAAAAATGAGAGTATTCCCAGAACAATTCTTAAAAGATATTTAGCATGATCGAATAATAAATAATTTAACAAATAAACTCTCCATACAAAATTCAAAAGAATTAATGTTTACCTTCTTCGATCATCATCCTTAATTGTAAACAATGAAAATAAACTTGTTGAGATAGGAAGCGATAAAGCGAATCCAAAGGTTACGAAATAATCAATGGCGCGAAATCGTCTGGCAGGATTCAAAAATATTATTTATCGCATCAATATTAATTATAGATAACTATGATAGTGGTTTGTAGCCTAATGGCGGACTAAAGAAGTGCTATAGTAGGCACTTGACGTTTTAGAAGAAGTATACTCAAGTTTCTTTAGAACTTATTTTGTAACCTTCTTGAGAACCCAATACAATTTGAGTAACCATTTAGTATGCTTTATTTGTCATTAAATAAACTAATATTTCTTTTAATTTATGGTTTGTTATATAGATAAAAAAAATGTCTTAATCTTATTTCATAGCATTTTCTATATTAAATTGACAGTCTTAAAATCAAAATAGAGGAATCAGATATAGGTTGTTTCTTCACTCTTCATTTTTTAAAAATTTTAATTAAAAACCAGTGCTATATTCAAAGAATTCCGTAAAAGTGGTTTTTTGAAATGTCAATTTAAAAAAAAAAATTTATAATTTAAATGATCGAGGACAGCAAAAGACTAACTAAACAGAAAGTAGTTCCTCCATCTGTTGCTAGGCAACGTCGATGACACAGTATATCACTAAAAAAAATTTATATATTTAGGAGGATTATACATGAATGTTTATAAAAATATTTTGGCTTAAACATCAAATAAAATTCTAAATATAAAGTGTTTTAATCAAGTAGTTAAATAAATCCAAATTGTGAGCCAGGGACCTGGAGCACAGCAACTCAGTACTCTACACAGTTAGTTAATTCAAAGGAAGTAACATATTAGATTATTTATGGGGATAAAAGGAAGTGATACTTCAGATAAAACTCAAAACTTTTTTTTTTGTTTCCTCCACGTGATGAAGAAGGCATTGGTCTAAATATCACCTATTGTGACTTTATCTTAAGTAATCGTATCTATTATCCTTTATATATTTTTATATTTTATATATTTGTTATATTAATAATACTATAAACGATATAGAAAGATTTTAGTTTAATTTAAGATCCGGCGACTTGTAGTTTAACAGACTACAATAAAGTCAAATATTTTCTACAACCGATTTTTTATATTATAGAGTGATGATGGATTAGTTGAAGAAAAAAGAAATAATTTAATGAATAAAGAAAATTTAATGAATAATTTCAATAAGAATGTAGATTTCAATAAGAAGGGGATTAATGAAGTTAGTAAATTGGTATTTTTATTATTTCGTTGACCCAATTCTGAAATGTAGGCGTGTTTTTAAAACAATTTATTTGCTGTAAAATTTTGGGAAAATAAATTAAATTCAGGAATCCATATTGTCGACAGGAAACAGTGTAAAGACCAGTCTGAATTCAGAATATCAAATGAAAAATCTAGAAGGCCTGGGAACATTGAATTGTAATCTAATAGAACAATTCATTAGTATGCAAAGAACTAACCATTATTCTATCGTTTAGATTTTTCCAATGTCACAAGGCTAAAAAATTAATTCCTTCAATAATGAGTCTAAAAATTTTTGGAAATATTTTAAATGATATTTGCAAGTGAAATTGATTATTATTATTTAAAGGGCTTCGTGGGATATAAAGACCCTCCTGGGCTCACCCAGCCTCTATAAAGTGTGTGCCATTAATAAATTGGGGGTTGAGTGTTTTCTCTGTCTAATCACTTGTCCTAACCTGCTGTTAATCCCTTGATAGAAATCGAGGGATTAGTTGATACATAAAATTTTAATTTATTTCATTTTAACAATGACCCTTGTCGTCTTGGTAACAATATAATTGCTATGAAATGTAAAACCTGTACCACTACAACCCATGAAGGGTCTTGGGTTCAGTACCTGGTGGACTCGGTACTGCTTCTAGAACAACGGTTGAGCGGGGAGGCTTAGTTTAAATTATAAATAAAAATTTGTAAAACTAACTTTTTGTTTATTTAGAGCAAAATATTATTAAATTCTGTCCAATAAAAATATAGATATCGAAAGGTATTTTGTGTTAATTTTTGACATCAGTTCGAAAACTTAAGGATTCAAAGACGTATGAAGAAAAATATAAATATGTACAATTGAACCAGACAGTTGGAATTAATTATTTAGTATTTATTTATTCAATTATGAACATGTCATTAGCAAACATAATCAGTAAGTCAAAACGACGTATTTTTTTATAGACGCATTTTATTCCAAAGACAAACGTACATAGTACTCCATGACGATTTAAAAGGGGATAAGGATGATTTAATGCTACAATTGTGGTTTAAGAAGGAGTAAAAACGCCTAAATTAATTCAAGCCAATTGCCCAGGATTATTCAGGATAGTTCCGGATTTCACCGACCTTCTTCACAATCCTCGCCATGGCCGAAGAGAAGACTCGAAAATGTACCACTCATTTCGAAATGAAAAAGAATTTTCTATAACATCTTTAAACTTATCTTTAGCATTATTTGTTAAGTATAGCATACAACTCCAAAGCTTAAAAAATAAATTAAAAAAAATTGGAATCCGAGTTTGACAAATAAAGTATTTAATCTTTTAACATCCAAAAATGAACCCTGTAGAATCTGCAGACCTTCCTAGGGCTCATCCAACCTCTACAATGTGGGCGTGCAATAGCAATTGTAGTGTTTTATTTTTTAATTTCTTTATGTAAATATATAATACATTGTTCAAGACGTTACAATTCTGAAACATAATTGTAGGTTTAGGAGAAGAAATTTTTTAGAAAGCGTAGTTTGAAAGCCAATGACTCATCACATGACGCACGTCTATTTTGACAGATATGCACGTTTGAAAAAGCAATTATTTTGTTCCATAGGAGAAAGATAGGATTCACACCGGAGTTCTTAAATAAACAAACATATCTAGATGTGACTTGCTTGACATGTTCCTTGATAAATGATCAAAACGAATAATTAAGTCCTTGTTTTAAACAACGGGCAACAAGAAAACAACTGTACCACTACAACCCATGAAGGATCTGGGGTTCAGTACAGTAGAGACTTTACTGTTTCTAAGACAACAATTGTGCAGGGAGGTGATTGGGCGGAGATCAATCTCCACCCAAAGATTTTACCTCGAATTAAGAGTACCCACATTATAGATGCTAGGTGATCCCCAGGCGGGTCTGTTGGGTTTGGAATACAACAGATTCCATTCTTATGGCTGTTAAACAGATTCAACGATTTTATCTACCAAAGCCGGATTCGAACCTGGTTCCTTCAGCATAGCAACTAAGCACTCTACACACTGACCTATCAGTATCACTTATTAATAGGTTAATAATATGTGAGATTTTTAATTCAACTGTTTTCTCAATCTGTTTGTTCTCGGTTGGTTAAATTATTATAAACAAATGTCGTTTGATTTTTTTCAAATTCGTTACACATATTCTTTGTGGTCAGAGAAAAAAAAGACGTAGGTGTGCAGATTTTTATTTTTTAATTCCAAAATGACAGACGATTTAATGGATTCCTACCTCCAAAAATCAGTCGTTTTTTTTTTGTTTTTTTGAGTAGCAACCAAATACGTTGTTCGATTATCTTCAAGAACAAAATTTAAAAAAAATATTAATTGAAATTTACAACTTATTGTAATAATACAAGTAAATAAATGATATATGGCGGCATGAGTTGGAGGCAAGTAGAGAAAATCCCAACTGGTAGAACTCAAACCAAAAAAAAAGTCATTAAAATCAAGTTTTTGTGTATCGCACGGTTAGTGATTGGAAAACGATACCTGTACCTCTACAACCCATGAACGGTCTTGGCTATAATACATTGTGGGGACCGTACTGTTTCTAAGCGACCAGTTATGGAGAGAGGTGATTAGGCCGAGAACACGCTTAACCCCTAGTTTTTTCCACCAATTAAGGGCAACAACTTTATAAGAGCCTGGATGAGCCCCAAGAGGGTCAGTAGATGCCGTAGTGTCCATTCTATGGCTGTCAAGAGATCAATTAATTTATCTTCCACAACCGGATACGATTCTGGGACCATAAACATAGTAACTCTATACACTGAGTTATCCCTCCCCCTAAACTTAGAGCTTGATTTCTGGCTCATAATAAATAAGCTATATGTGGTATAGAATACAATTCTTTGACCGCACCCGCACCCAATTTTCGACATTGGTCACGTGATTTTCAACATAATAAACAGCAATAAGTCTCCTAATAAAAAATGGATGCAATAAAGTTATATTATTATTTATTATAACGAAATAATAACACAACTTTTAGGCGTGGAAAAATGCGACCTGTGGTCTAGTGGTTGCTCGGCAGGTAGCACTAGAATTTATTTAAGGGAGTAAAAAATCCTTAGTTACGCCGTCCTTCGGAAGGGACGTTAAACGGGGGTCCCGAGCCTATACGATGTCAGTTACTCATTTATGAACATTATACCAACATGGAACAATTGTTTCCATGGAGTCACGTGTGGTATAGTGGTTACTATAACAACCTTCTATGATCGCGGGTTTGCAGTCCGACAGATGACCATACAATTTTTAATATGGAGGAAAAATCCTTGGTTATGCCGCTTTTCGGAAAGGACGTAAGATGGCGGTCCCGGATCCTAAAAATCCCTATCCTAATTAAACCTGGATAGGCAAAATTTAGAGCTCCCAATGTAGCATCGCCCGATTAGCCATAGCAGGATATAGTGACGTTAAATGAGCATACAAACGAAATGCAAATTATTATATAGGGCCACCTAGAAAGATGATGCCCGATTGTCTATGAAATGGTGATAGTCCGATTGATAATATAGATATGGACGACTAATTAATGATTAATTGTATCGATAATTTTATTTACCAAAGATAAGTTATCAATTACAGTTATATAGATTTTTTTCAGAATATTTTAGGTGGGATCCTCGACCCAAGACGGCGTTCTACTTTTCTCCAGCGGATATTGGCAAGGGAAGTGGAACGAACGAACATTCACGAACTGATGACTTAACTGTCCTCTTTTCGTTTTCGAATAAACATAACCTACTCTTCCGCGGATTAATGTATATATTTTTTTCAAGACGGAGATGGTTCTGATGACATTAAAACCGTGATATAACGCATGATTTAGTTGTTCATGAGAATGTTTACGATAAAAGAACAATAGAATCAGACTATATTGAACAGATAAACCAATCAGGTTTACCGTTGACAATGGCCTGATACCCTTAACATCTCGGAAGAAAGGTCATTTTAAATTTAGAGGAGCAATAGATCAGTGTTGCTGTTTTGATGATTCCGGGTTCAAATCCTTCTTTGACAGATAAATTATTTGATCTGTTGATAGCTTCAGGTTTTTCTCTCAATTAAGGGGGCCCACTTTATAGAGTCTGTGGGAGACACAGGAAGGTTTATAGATTCCCTAAACTCAAATCACGGCTCTTAATAATTACGGCTCGGAATAAATAATTCATCTGCAACAGCCAACCTCTATCTCGAATTGTTGTATTTAAACACATAAGAAAAATTACAATTAAAAATTATTTTGCATCTGTTCCGCAGGTTGTCGCTTCGAGTTGAGTCACAAGTTTTAACTTTACATTCGGTTCCTTCTTAATATTTTCCAAAAATCCAAGTTAACATGAGCTTTAATACGGAAAAGATAATTTAATTATGGGAAATGTATATTCTTCGGTAAACTTTTCATCTAGAAATGAAACATATGTATGTTTCAACAAACACATACATATATCACCCATACTTCGTAATGTTAGTTGAAACTTTCATTTCTCGATGACATGATTACCAAAATCTACGCATTACCCACAATTACATTTTCTTTTCCATACTAGAAGTCATGATTTTTGCAAAATATTTAAAATGAAACGAACAAACAGTTAAAACTTATTGTACCTCAACTCGAAGCGACAGCCTGTAGAACAGATACCATAACTAAATTTAAAAGTAAAATAATTCGTTAGTTTACTATACATCAACCTAAGAAAAATTAAGTAAGTAATATCCAAAGACCTCGGCACACTGTTTAAAAATCATATATTTTTTAGATATAGCTGATAGAGGTATAATCTAAGAATCGATACTTCACATCCTAAGAGCTAATATAAACTAGAGATTAAAAGACGAGTTCCAAGCAGCTAAGGGTGACCGGACTGCAGCCTGGTTTTGACCTTTGAAGTAGCTCCCTCTAACGTAATAAAAAATAATCGAACACGACTCACCTCTCAGACATATTTCTATCACTATAATTGTATAATATATATAACAAGACATACAGGATTTTAATTAAGATCATATATATAATAAATAGTTTCATTCATCACGCAATCCTAAAAGACTATGGAAATATTAATTATTATAGTTCTTAGGAGAACATAGATAAAAGGTATCGATCTATCGATCTAACTTATTCGAAAATTCTCCTCCAAAAACTGCTGCTTTACGATACTACATTCTTTAGGCGAACAGACTATAATTAATTGGAAACTAGTTTTACCTTTTTGTGCCAAAACCAATGGGATTTTAAAAATCTTTTTTAAACTCAAAAATTTCTGCTGCTGTTTCCATAAAGATGTAGATGTTTACTGTAGAATAGTACTCGTTCATAATAAAAATAAAATAAAACACAATATGAGAAACAAACAAAGTATACCGTCGGATAAAAAACTTCTTTAAAAACAATACCCACTTAAAAACAACAACAATACCGTTAAAATAATAATAAATAATAATTTCATAAATTTCGACGAAGTAATATAAGTGACAAACTTAGATTGCTGATAACAAAATTTTCTCGATAAAGATGAACACGTCACCACGTGGATATTAGTTGCCAATTGAAAGAATTATTTATTGGATGGTTATGTAAGCTGTTATCTCCATCGATTTAACAAACTACCGAACAAGTGATTTTCACAGTAATTTATTAATTTATCCAAAACTAATAATAAATAAAGATCTTAAAGAATCCCAAGGTTCGATGGCGATAAGACAAATCATTTACACTTCTACGTCCGACGACCACTTTTTATGATCAGGTTTAACGCAATCCTCCCACCAACGCTTCGGATTCCATTCCTTGAACCATTTTACGCAATATCTTATTCTACAATAAACCTTTTACCCGTTCTTTCACTTTTTAAGTTGGCGACCGCGTTTCGAAAACGAATAGGAGCGTTGGAATTATAGTAGTTTTATATATTTAAATTTAATAAGACGAGACTGAAAAAAAAGAAACATTTCCTGTAATTATTCTTTTGTTTCGATTTCCAAGCTAAAATAGACCACAAGTAGATTTCTCAGCGTGTTTTATAGTATACTCCCATATATCTACCGAAATCGTCTCCATTTCCGTTGTTTAACGTAACTTATTCTTCTTTTTTTTTTTTGCTCTTTATCGGTTTTCATTATGGCTGTAGCATTACAGTTTCTGCTTTAAAATATTCACTCAGAATCAATACTATTTCCTACCACATGTGTACTCATCAAGATTTAAACCTTTTTTTTAGTCCGTATTTCACTTGGGCGAGCCCATCTTTCTAGCTTTCACAACCGTTTTAATGATTCATAATTTGATATATAACTTCTATTCTAGAATAAACTGTATTATATTCGAATGTATACGTATTTATATTTAAAAAACTCATATGAAATGATTTGTTAGCAATTAAATATAGATTGATGGGCCTTATATATTCATAATTAAAAGTAATCGAATACCAGAAATATAATGAGTCATTATTATTTTGAGTTTTGCAACTGTGGCAGTATTTTTTCTCCCTAATGATCTATCAGGCCTCTCATAACATACACTAACTTTCCTAACATCCTCGGAATATTATATATTTCCTCATAAATAGTATATAAATTAAATACAAAGACCATAGCTTGTTTCCTAAAATATCCTGCCACCTTTGCTGTTCTATTATCTTCCCAACATCTTAAATCTTAAACTGGGCATTACCTACTCCACTTCCAGCATCAACATTTTATTACTAGCTATTTTACAAGGCAATTAACATAATGATTTTTATAGCCGTTTCTGAAATTCTTGGAATGATAAACAATAATTTATTACAAAATTCAATAATAATTGGCTATAATAAATCAATGCATATATTTTAATATATAATTTGCAGGTGTTGTTCATTAAATTAACCCTAAATTTTACTAGAGCGAGTAGTCGAAAGTGCTTTTCACAATTTTCACGGTATTTACAAGGTTGATAAATTGACCTATAAAATTTGCTGCTAGTAAATTATTAATTTTCGTCATGCAGCCTGATTTATTCATTGACTTTATAAAACAATAAAAATATATATCTACTTCTTGTTAAAACAATTTTTATTTTTTTTGGTTTATCATCTGACTTCTGATATTCTATTATCATCTCTTATCTATTCATCTATAGCTCTGATAACTAAAGTTGGATAAGTTTATGGCAAAATCTCAGCTTGTAATAATAATAATAAAAACTAATAATAAAATTACAAAACAAAACAAGCTACGACTGCAAAGCTGATAAGAGATAAAGCAATATTAGGTTCCAAAAAATTAAAAATATATAACTTCTAACAAAAATAAATTTTCCAATGCAGAACTATTTGATTCCTAGACACCAATGATGTTGAATTTAAATAACTATTGTCCCAATTAATGTGATCAAAAAGATTAAATAACTTCAAATTTTAATGTAAAAAAACTCGGCAGAGTTCCTTATATTCGAAATTTTGAATAAAAATGAAGCAAATTAATAATATAAAAATTAAAATTTAATACATTATGAAACATAAAAAAACTAGAAGAACTAAAAAAAACTGAATCATATAATTGGTTCGATAAATTAGGAATTGTGATAATAATGATTGTTATCTCAAAAACACATAGAACCACTAAGAAAAAACATAGAACCACCGGTTTCACTTAATACAGACCACAAATTAGACATAAACACATACAAAAAAAAAATTAAAAGTGAGATAAAAGGTGTATCTACTCACCTACAGTATACTCGACACGTAGAATTGTTGATTCTTTTATCACTAGCATATCTTCTTCTATCTTCAATTAAGTCTTTAACAGCAGTAATACCAAGGACGAACAAAACTGGGATAATTGAAATTTCTTTTCCAAATGCATTAATCCATGGCAACCAATTTAAAATCACTATAAATATAAAATATAGATTTGCTGCTCGGTGCAACTGTTCCATTACGTTTTTTGGTAAAAAAGTCAACAGTGTATACTTTGTGGTCCTAATCTTATTGTTCGGAGTGTATCCATTTGGATGGGAACTTAATGGAGTACGAGGAGGCACTATGTGATTCGGCACTACAGTTCTTGTACGATTTTCAAGCTCGGTTTTCGTTTTTTTCCTAAGAATAAAGTTTATTAATTGGTCTAATTTTGAAGGCTGATAATTCTGTCGAAGGGTGTAAATAGATTCAGTTCTAGAAGCTTGTCTTGTATGTCCCTTACGAGTTTCAGATGCTTCTTTATGGCCAGGAGGAAGAATGAAATCAGTTTTAGAACTGACTCTATTATGTCCCTTGACAAACCCCACATCTTCGGAGGTGATCTAAACAAAATCACAGTTGATTTAAATAATTGACAATAATACTTGCAAAGACAGATTAGTTAATAAGGACAACATTTTTACCTGCCCATGGGAAAAAGCTCTCTGATGTCCTTTTCGAAGAGCAGAAGGACGAGATGGTGCAGGGGATATCATCGCCATTCCCCCAGCACTCACACTCCTCGTATGCCCTTTCTGAAGTGGCTCCGAATCTGCCATTCTCAATCATCTAAGACATTATGAACTTTTTAATAACTAAAAAAAATCATAGTACAACAACCACTAACGACAAATGATGATAAGAACATTATCTATAAAATAAAACATTCATGATTCAATAAAATATTTTGAAAAGTAATTAAGGTCCATTATCATCATCATTAAGGGAAGTTTATTTAACATAATTAAAAATTGAGGTAATATACGTACTATAGGTTATATTACTTCTACAGTGAACAACTACCTTCTTCTGACTTTTTACGCAAAAGAATCATAAAGAAATAAACACTAACAACACGAAAACTATCCACTACTGAACGTCATTGCCCACACGCAGGCAAGAACTGAACTCCACTCAGCAAATAGTTGAAATGTGGCGCTATCTATAAACAAATTAACAGATGGAAGTTGACAGATAATGAAATAAAATTTTATTCAAAGAAAACAAACTATTTTAGTGTTCTTATAACTTGAAACTATTTTTAAAAACTCTAAAATGTATTTAAATATCTTAATGTCAGAAAATAATATAAAATAAAGATCAATAATGAGTATACAATGTTGAGAAATTCCGTTTAAAAACGTTTGAAAAGATTATAAAATATCTCCTGCTCCTGATTAAAACCTATATTTTTTACTTTCCTTAATAAGATAATAGTTTATTTTATTGTTTAAAGAATTAATTCATCGATTGTATCTGAAATTGCCAAACAACTAGAGGTTGCAAGCACTGTGAGAGAAAATTGACCTACGTTTATCTCTTGTTAAGGTCTACCATAGTGTTTTCACTGCCGTTATTAGTTATTTAGTTTGTTTTGTTACATAATGGATGAAGAATACGATGCAATTGTCTTGGGAACTGGGCTCAAAGAATGTATTCTCAGTGGAATGTTATCAGTCTCTGGTAAGAAAGTATTACACATTGACCGCAACCAATATTATGGTGGAGAGTGCGCTTCCATTACTCCCTTGGAAGAGCTATTCTCCAGGTTTGGAGCACCACCTCCCGATGAAGCATATGGAAGAGGAAGAGATTGGAATGTCGATCTAATTCCTAAATTTCTTATGGCCCATGGGCTCTTGGTGAAATTGCTTATTCACACAGGAGTTACTAAATATTTAGAATTCAAGTCAGTTGAAGGGAGTTATGTTTACAAAGGTGGAAAAATTTCTAAGGTTCCTGTTGATCAGAAAGAAGCTTTGGCATCTGATCTGATGGGAATGTTTGAAAAAAGGCGATTTAGAAATTTCCTCATATTTGTTCAAGATATTAAGGAAGATGACCCAAAAACTTGGAAAGACTTGGATCCATTCAATACTACTACTCAACAACTTTACACTAAATTTGGTTTAGACAAAAATACTCAGGATTTTACTGGGCATGCTTTGGCTTTGTACAGAGATGATGATTATCTTAATGACCCTGCTATTCAAACAATTAGAAAAATCAAGCTTTATAGTGATTCCCTTGCTCGTTATGGAAAGTCACCTTATTTATATCCCATGTATGGATTGGGTGAATTGCCTCAAGGTTTTGCTCGATTAAGTGCTATATATGGAGGTACTTATATGCTTGATAAGCCGGTTGACGAAATTGTTTTAGAAAATGGGCATGTTATTGGCATCAGATCAGGAGAAGAAATTGCTCGTTGTAAGCAAGTTTATTGTGACCCATCATATGTTCCTGAGAGGGTCAAAAAAACAGGTCAGGTTATAAGATGTATATGTTTGATGGATCATCCTATTCCTAATACTAAAGATGCTTTGTCTACTCAGATCATTATTCCTCAGAAGCAAGTTAATCGTAAATCAGATATTTACGTGTCTCAAGTTAGCTATACTCATCAAGTTGCTGCGAAGGGGTGGTTTATTGCAATGGTGTCTACTACCGTCGAAACCGAGAATCCAGAACAGGAAATAAAACCAGGACTCGACTTGCTTGGCCCGATTAAAAAAACCTTTGTCACAATATCTGATTATTTTGAGCCGACTGACTTGGGTCCTGAAAGTCAGATTTTTATTTCTGCCTCTTACGATGCA
Organism: Troilus luridus; assembly: GCA_964056705.1. Lineage (NCBI taxonomy): Eukaryota > Metazoa > Arthropoda > Insecta > Hemiptera > Pentatomidae > Troilus > Troilus luridus. The sequence continues at coordinate 110,079,027 of OZ057414.1, read as the reverse complement.
ACTACACACTTTGAGACAACGTGTACCGATGTATTGGACATATTCAAAAGGGGTACTGGTGAAGAATTTGATTTTTCAAAAGTCAAACATGATCTCGGAGATGAAGAGCAGTGAACAAATTTGTAAAAAAGTAATGGATTCTTGGTAATTTTCTGCTGGATTGGATATCACTATTTCCTGTGTACAAAGGTCCATTTTGACTGGTGTAATTTAAAAAGAAAAAAAAAGGCTCAAATCAAGCCAAGACCTCTTGTGGCATTAATTTTTTGGTGGTTAAATCGCATTTGTTTTAGTATAGTAAGTAAAAATAGAAACTATAAATATTTATATATCAATTCTTGCATTGAATAATAATAAGCAATTCCATAATATATTAAATTAACAGTTCTACTTCGATTATATTAATATTAATTAAAAATCAATTTAATTTTTAAATGTAATATTTAAGTTTAACCATCTGCTTGATGTATTAGTTTGCTCACATCCACAGGATTTATTATTTTTTAACATTATTATATGTTATGTTCTTATTATTTGAGCATTAAATGGTGTATTACCTACTAGTTTATTACTATTATTAAAAAATATTGGCACTTATATGTTGCCCCAACTATTCTATCTATTATTTTTTTTTATTATAATCGTTAATTATCATTAGAAATTTATACTGATACTGGTTCTTTAACATAGTCTATGTCACTTTAAACATATCAATTACTCTTCATTTATTTTCTATTTTTATTCATCTCTCTATTTATACAAATATACCAATGATTAATGTTAATATTCAGTTTTTATTTTTATTATTTGCAAGTTTGTTTTTTGTTGAGGTAGTTTCTTATTTTTAAAAAATGTGCAATCCTTATAATTGAAGATGCTGTTGTGTAAATGTATTGTATATAATGATATATGCAGCTCTGCCCTATTACTAAGCAAACAATTTATTTACTTGGCTAGGCTGTGTTCTACTTTGCTTGAAAAACTAAAGATATTATATACCATTCCTCTTTTTATATCCTTATGGTTGTTATGAATCACATTGAAGCAACTAATTTTTTGATAGGTTTTCTTTAAAAAAATGTGAGTTCTTCTTAAGTCTTGCTTAATATACTCATCGCTTTCAGCCAGACCAGAATATTTAATAACTTGTTGGAAATAATCTTCCGTCTTGTCATTTATGAGCTCTAAAAGAAAAAAGTTAAACTTCTTAATGTAGTTGTTGATGTGATTCTAAATAAAAACAAATGTTACTAAACATAGTTCATATGTTCATCCAAAACTGCACCACTATGTTCGTATTTTACAAATATTTTTGTACTGAATATTATATTTTGTAAAAGTATTTTTGTTTTAAACTACTCATCAAATTATCGGATATGTAACATTTACGTTGTATTTTTAATCTTGAATATTCATTATTCAAAAATATGGTTATGTATATTTATTTTTTATTTGTTTGCTTACAGCTTTATTACTTACTGCTTTAATTCCATCTGGTGGTGTATATGTGAACATTATGAGAATTGTGATTATATTGTTTTGTTTTTATTATTAAAATATAAATCACTGAGTTGTTTATTTAGCTTTATTAGCATCTCTAAAGTATTAGAAATTGATTTTTTATAAATATTATATTGTACCAATACAATCACAAAAGACGATATTGGCTAGCTTTCAGTTATTGAAGCGAAAACTTCTGATTTCATTTCATTGATTATTTTTAACAAATAAATCCTGGCATATTATGTTGAAGATTAAAAAAAAAAAAATATTTTATTGAATTGTACAACTGTAATATATACATCTAGTACAAGGGCTGTATGAATAAATAAATACATGAAAGGACGAGTAGAGGCACTACCCATTGGCAGCACTCTAATTACATTTCTATTATAGAAGGTCCAGAGGCCATCTTCTCTTCAGACGCCTAGGAGGATTGTCCGGGATGGAATTGGATCCAAGGATGGAAACTAGTGGGTTTGGATAGGCCTGGAGTCGTTGAAGATTAATTACAGAATGAAATTACCTATGATATTAATGCATATTTTGGGTCATTTATTCAACAGATACATCCATTACATTTCCGTAGCTATTAATCATATAATATATAAATATGAAAATAAAAGATCATTGGCTGAGTGAAGTGGCCTTCTTTAAGAAAATATATGGGGCAGAAAACCATAACCAGCCCTATTATGATTCAGCAGTGTTCTCACTACTAACATACACTTAATTCAAATACAGTGAAAAAAGTCTAAAACTGAGGAATATGTTTGTTAAAGGTGGCAGGAAATAAGGACCCATATTTTTTCCCATTACGAGACTGATTACATAATCCATTGTGATTTCTTCAAGAAGTATACTGGATAGGGTCATCGCTTGTTTGCTCTATCGTGAATTGTATTCAGTAGGATGTTGGGCCTAATATACCTGAAAGATGATTCATACAAACTCTCTCTCTCTATATATATATTTGTTTTATTATTATAAGTAACATTTATATTAAAAATATTACTGAGATGAAAAGTTCCTGGTGTCCATTGATATGCGTCCAAGTGAACTCATAAATATTAATATACCAATGCCTATGGGTTTCATACTCCTCAGCTCACCTGTTAGCTCAGGTCCACATTTTAACAAAGTAACTGAGAATTTTCCTGTTTGTGAACTTTGGATTTTTTGTGTATAATACAAAGTTTCATGATGTGATTTTTTCATCACTACAACATTCTTGTTTCTATAAAATACTTTTCGGGATAAAAAGCTTTCAGGCAATTTTAGTTATGTTAAGCTGATTTTGTTTTATTTATGCATATACTATATAATCACTGAATCTCATATATTAATGAGTACTAAGATTCACTGTAGTGAATTAAAAGTTAAATAAAAGCCCCCACATTTTATTAATTCATTCTCAGATATTTATTTTAAGCATAATAATTTGGTCCCAGTATGATAAAAGCCCAGCACTGACACTGAACTTGCATTTGAATAATTGTATAATTGATGTCAAAATCAGTCTAAGGCTCTTTATGTTGGCTACATTTATAGAAGAATGTGGTATTTCAATTATTCTTTTGTTATTTTATTTTTCTTAAAATAACTTGATAAGACCAATGGCAATGGTTCTTCCCCAAACAGTGGTTCTTAAATCATAAAGACTTGAGAAATCACTGATTTAGACTGTTGCTAGTTTTTCTCCAAAAATAAAAAATGGAATAATTGATATGCCATGTTTTTTTTTTGTTAGCCCATGGATTGTTTAATTGACCAGGTTATGAAGGTTTTATTTGCTTATCTTAAACTGCTATTATTAACAACCCAAGGTTAATAGTTAATTAATAATCTTTAATCGTGATTTGAAATATTCCATAAAAAAAAAAACTTATCAAAATTGTGTATGTAACTAACTGTAAATATTTATTTGGTTGAACACCTGCTCTTCTTACATCTTGACACAATATGAAGAGCATCTTTTATTTTATTTTTTCAAGGTTTAAAATGAATTACAAAAGCAAAAATATATTATATATAGTTTTATATTAATAAATAGAAATTATGGAAGCCATTAATGCTGCCTATTCAGTTTCTCAGTCTTGAAAAGTATGTTGCTTAGTAACCAGGACTATAGACTCTCAAGAATTACTTTTTTATAGGGTGGGGTGTTTTCTTATCTGCATCTTCAACTGCCTGAATAGTTTCTTTATATAAAAGTTTATCTTTTACAATAATCCATCCTATCCTACTGATTGTTTCTTTATATTCCGATGAATATGGTTTAAAATGCGCTGAACTACCTTTTCCTGAAAATTTAAAAAATTTAATTATTCATACATGTGATTAAAAAAAAAAAAGAACTATTTTAGTGAGACATTGGAGTGATTATTCCAGTTTTTACTTTTATTGATAGAATAAGAACGAGGAACTAACATTTTTTGTATTAAAATAATATTTTTAATTGATCTACAGTGCACTCTCAATTAGAATGCAAGTTAAGGGAATGATTTCCAGAAGAAATCATGAATACTTCTTGCATTTTTTAAACTTAACTTTTGAAATATTTCATAAAATGCTTTTATCTTTGCAATGATAACTTGATTCATAGAACTAGTGCAGCCTTATTACTAATACCAAGTATTAAATGGCATAATGAAATTTAATATTAACACTAGCAATATAGGCAGAGAAGGTTCTCAAATTTAAAATTTTATCACCATGATCTTTTGGACATTACACATTATTAGTATGATTTAACTTATTTAAGCTATGCGTTATAATGGATATAGAAATTGGAACGTAGAATTTATAAATAAATAGTTAGTGAAATATTTCAGCCTCATATGATCGGAAATTAATTGGGCCCCATCTAATTTTATTATTATTTTATTTTCAGTTTTGTTAATTAATTGTTTAGTAACAATGAAGGATTTTTATTAAACGTGTTAAAACTTTGTAATTACTTAGTTAATGCAATGCCAATCTCAGTTTAAAAACATATGGTATAGATGTACAGCAGTTTAGTTTAATACACTATGGATAAGAATATAGGGGCAAACGAGAAGGCTTGATTCTGATAAAGCTTTACAAGCCCTATCTCTTTAGTTTATTAACCAGGTGCATGCTTTGTAATTCCCTATTGTGCAATCTCTAGGAGTCTCCACCCTTTTGGCAACGAATATTCTATGCAATAGAATATTCGATCAGAAGGTGGATGAGACTACCGGAGATGACTGCTTAATGGTTATCAGTACAAATATTCTCTTAAAGTAGAGAATATTCTAATGCTCCATCATCTACTTAGTTTAATCCAAAAGCAACTTAAATTAACTATTACCAGCTAATTTAGGTTTATTCTCATTTGATTCTTCTGTTTTTTTCTTCTTCTTTTTCTCTCTCGGAAATTGAGGTATTTTTGAGATCGGAGCTGGTTTCCAAGCGACCCTCCTTATTGGAACTTCTTTGGCACATTGGCAAGGTGAGAATGCTAGACCCTTGGCACAATGACATTTTGGCGGTGGTATACCCTCTGGTAAACAGATTCCTGGGGCCTTAGTCTTGTCGGGGACATCTTGTGGCTGTTCCCCATGTTTAATGACATCCACCAAAGTAGAGTAATCATCTGTTAAAAAAAATAATTATAATCCATTTAAGATTTATTTAAAAATTGATCGATTGTGTAAATTATAAAATGCACCGGGTGGAGGTAAAAATAAATTCCCAAATAGTAAAGAAACTATTTGTAATTTCAATACAGTGGAATCCCGATATTTCGTATCCCGATTATTCGTATTTCCGGTTAATTCGTACAAATTTGCCGGTCCCCAGAGAAAATCCCGATAAATGGTATAAAATCAATGCATTTCAGACCCCTCGATAATTCGTATTATTTTTATGCTCGAGGTCACTTACAACTTCAAATAATTCGTATTTCCAGCTTTAAAATCTCGTTACTTAGTACTGTTTTCGAAAGGGAGTGAGAGGACAGTGAAGCAGATATGCCAGGGATCAGAATGAGAATAAATGCTTTCTATAAAATCAGTCAATTTGTATTTATTTTTATACACAAATATGTTTGTATTGTTTAGAGGCACAGTAGATCCTATTGTTTTTACGGGGGAGCGAGTCAGAGAGACAAGTTTTCTAAGAAATCTCATTAGTAATCTGTACTGTTTCTCTCATAGGAAATTGGGGGAGTAGAGAGGGGAAGTTCTATTAATTTTATTAAGCTTTTCTTACAATCACACTTTTATTTACAATTCAGTCTCGTTTTTGTTACCGTTGTGACACGTAATCATACCTCCAAAATACGTTAGCCTCTCTATTGAAGAGAAACAACAAATCATAAACGCCGTGACCAGTGGCTGTAAGCTAATTGACGTATCCAAGCATTTCATCGTCCCTGGTTCCACATCACATCAATCCTGAAGAACAAAGACAAAATTACTTCCCAGACTTGTAGAGAACTTAAAAAAGTGGTTCGTACAAGCAAGGAATTCAAATGTACTAGTTGGAGGTAATATTTGAAGGGAAAAAGCCCGAGTTTTCACAGAAAAATGGGAATTGAAGACTTTCGTGCAAGCGATGGATGGTTCAATAGATTAAAAAAATTTCATTAGTACGTTTTTTTATTTTTTACTCCCGATAATTGGTATTCCCGATAATTCGTACCAAATCATCAGTCCCGTGACCATACGAATTATCGGGATTCTACTGTAATATGTTTATAATAATCATAATTTATTTACCTAAGAAATAGTTTCTTACTATTGAGAATTTATTTTTAACTCCACCCGGACAATTTTCTCTTCCATATAATTTACTTAAAACATTTCAGAATTAATTGACTCAAAATATATCAATTGATCCTGATATATACATATTTTTGATTTGACAATTATATATTTCCGTAGTAGGGATACATTTGTGGCAAGCTGTTACCATGCAGCAATAGTTCAGGTTTATTTATATAGAATTCCTATATGTATGAAGTTTCCCTCGAGAATTTTCCTTACTAAGCCCCTCTCTCTAATTTTCCCTGTCAATCTTTCCTTTCCTGTAAATCAAAGCCTGGCCATGTTTTCCTCTACTGTATTTTTCCTTTCTATTCTATATTTTCCTCTCTTTTCCCCATTAATTTATTAATTTTGATTTTTGACTTGATTTCATGCATTCTAAGCGAAGTAACGATACCAACTTAATCTAAGATTAGTTTCTTTCTATTTCTGTTCTTTCACTGATTTTGCTGTTCCTGACATGCCTGATTTCAGCATTGGTATTTATTTGCATTCTGACGATGACCTGCTCAGCGAAGACGATTATATTTAAGTACTAATGTTGTTGAGTATGCCATAAATTTCTTCATTGTCATTACCCAGTATCCTCTGTTATTAACGGGGATCGAAGATTTGTCCAAAAATATTTCTTTTAAAAATTTGTGTGTTAAGATGGAGATTCAAAATTTGATTTCTAATTTATTTGAAATTTGACTACTTTAAATACTTCTATTTAACTTTGAATTGCAACATACTGAAATCAATGAATGTGAAAAAACAGACAACTCTCAGTAGCTTTGTATTGACCAAAATTAAAAATTTCAATGAAGCTATTCTTGATATATATTAAAAAAAAAATTCAATTAATTTGCTGACTGAATTTTACAAACGCATGAATTTTTTTAGTAGTAAAACTTGATAGTTTTGTTACATAATACCAAACAATTTTTGGTTACTTTTATTAATTCTAAAATTTAAGAACATTATAGCCTAGTCCAGTGGTTCCCGACCTTTTTAGTTGAGCGGATCACCAAATTTTAAAGGAAAACTTCGAGGCCCACTAACTGAATATAAATAGACGTCTGTACACATTTGATGTTCAAATTATCTTCGATTGATTGATTGGTGTTTTCGAAGATGTTCAAAATGGAACACTAATCATGGCTTATTACTTATATTTAGGATCAAAGTTGCAGTTACTAACAACTGAGTGGCTTAAATTGTTTTAACTCAATTTTTTTATCTACTCCAAGCAGCCCAGTTCTGTGAAGCCTGCGGAAAATTGGTTGGGAACCGCTACCCTACTTGATGAATAATTTCAATAGAACTCAAATAAAAAAATATAGATATGTATATAGTTTGGGAAAAATGTTTGACAAGTTAGAGACAATAAAGTTGTTAAATTAAGCTTACCTTCTCTACTATATTCCATTTGGTAACTTGTTTTATATTTTTCACTCATTACACGCTTCGCCATATCATCAGTGGTTGTAAATTTCATAATATTGTATAAGTACGGGTATTTTATGTATAACTGCAAAAGTATGTTTAATTTATGAAGAAAATCATAAATTATTTAATAATGAACAAAAAAATCTTATTCATGTTAGAGAGGAAATTCGTTGATTGTAAGTACAAATGGAGAATGGAAATAGTTGGGGGTGCAGTCAAAAATTTACACAATAAATAAGTGGAACCTTATTTTTTATTTGTACCGACGTTTCGACCTACTTTGTAGGTCATCTTCAGGGCCAATAGGAGTGGCTGCTCAGTGCAAAATGTAACAAGAATATGTAACAATGTAAACATAAAATATAGCAAAAAAATCTTAATTACATTTAAAAAAAAAACAATTTAGTGACCTGTGTTATTTAAAACTAATTACACATTAAATTATTAGGGTTCACCTGTAGTGCAGTGGTTAGCATAACAATAACGATCTAATATGCCCAAGGTCGGGGGTTAGCAGCCTGTCAGGTGTCTTTAGCATTTTTTAAAGGAAGAAAAATCCTTGGTTATGCTGTCCTTAGGAGAGGACAAAAAATTACAGTCTGGAGCCTTGTGTTGTCATGTACATGTTAAAGACCCCTATCCTCATTATACCTGGATATGCAAAATTTAGGGCTCCCACTGTACATTGTCTGATTAGCCATTACAGCATAAAGTGACATTAAATTAAAATACAAATCAATACTTATTCGATAAAAAAAGACTTAAGAACTTGATGTGAATGAAGAAAACAAAATCCTGTACAACAACATCCCATGAAGGGTCTTGGGTTCAATACATGGTAGAGACTGTACTCTTTCAAGGACAACAGTTGTACAGGGAGATGAGTTGTCCAAGGTCATAACTCAACAGCAAGATTTCCCCCCCCCTACAGGGTACCACCTTTATCGAGGCTGGGTGAGCCCCAGGAGAGTCTGTATAATTCGCAGGGACTGTTCGTGGCTATTGAGAGGTTAAGTAATTTATATTCCAAAGCTGGATTTGAATTTGGAACTTTCAACATAGCAACTCAGCACCCTATGCACTTGCTCCCTGTGATTGAATTAAGGTTTTGGAAAAAAAAATATCGCCTTATTTAAAAAAAAAAAAATGCTCATTTATTCTTTGATATCATATTGTTAACTTAAATAAATAGTTATGCTTTGCTGATTGAGTGACGGCGCCGATAACTGACACTAACATAAATAATTAACGGTAATTATTCTGAAGGTTGTCGCTTCAAGTTGAATCACAAAAAGTTTTAACTTTTCGTTGGTTCCTCTTTTAATACTTTCTAAAAATACAAATTATCATGAGCTTTAGTATGGAAAAAAGAATGTAATTATGGATAATGTGTATACTTCGTTAATCATTTCATCTAGAAATGAACGCTTCAACAAACATGTCATCTATACTTCGAAATGTTAGTTGAAATTTTTATTTCTTGAAGAAATGATTACCGAAATCTACTCATTACTTATAATTGCTTCTCTTTTCCATACTAAAGCTCACGATAAATGGTAATTTTGGAAAACATTAAAAGTGAAACATATAAAAAATTAAAATTTTTTGTAAATGAACTCGAAGCGACAACCACCAAAATTATTACCTAATTAACTAATACCTTTTGAAGATAAGCGTTCGGTTGATCATATTTTGATGCCTCGCTGACAGGAGAAGCACCAGGCTGGGCAGGAATAACATTGCCAAACTCCACATTCGATTCTACTATTGGTTTCACTAATGTTTCCAACATGTGTGGTTCTGCATCCTTCAATTGTACCTCTCTCATTTTTTGTTCATTTTCAACTCTTTTACTATAAAATCAATAATATACAAGTATATAATAAACTGGAGATAACAACTAAAATAAGGTAAACACTTACGTCTCGGATACCAAATAAGTCACAGGCCATTTATAATCTTTATGGTATGTAGTTAAGTAGTAATCCATACTGATAGGTCCTTTAGGCTGTCTTGATTTATTTTTTTTCAATATTCAATTTCCAAACATTTAATTTTTCTTAAGTAACTTCATGATTTTGTATATTTTATAATTTTTTTTTTAATATAAAGATAATTTTAAAAATATGTAAACATTTCAATTTTGAAGGGGTTATACTTGATAATTTTCTTAAACTTGATAGTTTCCTTGGTGATTGGAAACCATATGGCATGTTGAATATTGAGCAGAATTTTTATATGACATTTAAAATATCAATGTAATATTTTACTCAACGTAAACAAATAGGAATCGCTAACTGCAGAAAGAAAACTAATACAATTTTTTTTTTTAAATTAATTTTTCATTAATTTATAAAATTTTATTAATTTTTAACCAGAGACAGAAGCCATCGTTTACTACACATAGAACACTTTACGTAAGATAGCATAATCTCGAAAATGCCTTCAACATATGAATTACTGCTGGTAAGGAAATAATCAATGACAACATCTGTTCTTTTGTAAAATTTAGAAAAGTGGACTAGTTGCCTTTGTGCAGTTAGCGATTCATTTAAGTTCTTTTGTTAATTCATTAAAATATTCCTCTTGTGGTTCATTCACCATACTTAAGGGCATATTTAAAAAATATATCTATTTAAATAAACAATTTGTGTAATAAACACTACTAAAAGCCATAAAGAGTCTTGGAATACAAAGCATGATAAATACATGTGGAAGAAAATGGTCCGGGTGGAGTTCAATAAATTTCTTTTATTAAAGAGCCAACGTTTCGACTGTTGTGGGGAAGGGGGCAGGGGGGGGGAGGCGGTGTAAGTCTGTCACTAGTTCTAATCATATCACAATTATATTTGTGTAAATATTTGTTCAGTTTTACTTTTACGTTAGATTGTGATGTGATTAGAACTAGTGACGGACTTATGGGTCAGGACGTTTCACCAGCATACGTGACAATCGGTCTAAAGATTGTTTTATAAATCAATAATTTTGCCTTCCGTGACAAGTTCTGAAATCTTAATGCTTTTGGCAATGCAAAGAGACATCTGTTGCCTGCCGAAATTATTGCTTTAATTTCTGCAATGATGTCATTCTTTTGTGTCACTAAAGCCCCCTGATACTTGAAGCTGTCCACTTTCTTAAATGTGTGGTGGAGCAGTTGGACATGACTCAGCTCTTCCTGCCCATCATTTTTTGTGGAAATCATGTATTGGGTCCTTATTTATCACCAGACCCAATTTTTTCCCAGCTTCTTCAAATTCCTGCAAAGCTCCTGAAAGCGCCGCTTTTGACCTTGCTGATATCACTACGTCATCAGCATACGCTAGGTGTTGGGTCATCTTGCTACATATCGTTCCTCCTGGGTTGGTCCTGATTGATCTCGCAGCTTGTTCGACTGCTATGTTAAATAATACTAATAATAATAATAATAACAGTTTTGATCGCAACTTACTATTGATACTGCATTATAATTAAAATCCATTGAAAACGTCTATTAAATATGTCTCATATGATACGATAAATTTTGAGAATTTATTTATTTTTATTAAATTCAATTATTTTTCCTGTACTCGTGAGGAAGAGTTTTAACATTGCCATAGAAGGCATAATCCATGATATCATTCCCCATTCCGCTTATAATTTCTTCATATTCACTTTTACCTGTTGTTATATTTAATATTTTCTGTTCTTTAACTAAAATGATAAGAAAACATTAGAGAGTAGATGTAGCAAGATAACTAACATATATTTAAATCTGTCAGACACTGTTTGCTGCAATATTGGGATTTGTTAAGAAATTGATGATGGACTGCCCTTATCTTGTCATATTAAAATACAATTAATAGAATACAGTGGATAAAATAACTACTTGTGTTAATATTATTATTATTATTTGTGTGTGACTCTTAAATGTTACCATGCACTTTGGCCTAAAAAGGCCCATTGTGCTCGAGTCCTAAAAATCCCTAACCTAGGTCTAGACTTCTGAGAAATTTTAGATAGTCTTTAAATCTCAGTTCTTGAAGTTCCTTATGACCTCCAGGGCCAAGGTCAAATGTTCTCTTTCGACTTAGTGCTTTGCATTCAAAGAGAACGTGCCAGGGGGTTTCATCCTCCTCTGTGGACCATCTGCACCGAGATTCTTGTTCAATGCCCAAGCGATGCATTTGTTTCCTGAGTTTACAGTGCCCAGTGATGATTTCTACCATACTTTTGAGGTCGGTTCTCGACATGTGAGCGGCTTCTTTCTTGATTTTCTCAGAAAGATTGTCTTTAGGATCCTTTATAAAAAGTTTAGTATGCCTTATATTGCCCCTATCCCAATGTGATTTTATCTTCCTCTTGGCTAGTTTATTAATTGTATCCTTAGCCAGGAAGAGGGGAACCCCGCAAAATGGTTCTAGTCCTATTGGAGCAATGTCTGCTCCTTTCTTTGCCAATTTATCGGCCCTTTCATTTCCTGGTATATTACTGTGTCCAGGGATCCAAAATATGTTAACTCTGTTATGTATAGCTAGTTCATCAAGTCTGGCGTAGGGAAGTAGTGACCCCATCGCCCGACCCTAGCGTCGCGATCAGCTACTGGTCCTCCAGGTTGGGGGTTGAGCGGAAAGGCCAGCTACCCCACCCTCGGAAAAAAAACCTTTGCTATGAATCATCAAGGAATTACCCTCGGATCTGGACAGTCTCAACGGTGTCGGCCCAGAGCTCTCAGGAATTTTAAGTTGGCAACCTGGAATGTTCGTTCTCTGTACAGAACGGGACCATTAAAGTTGCTCCTAGACGAACTTTCTAAATATAAGACAGATATTAATGCACTACAGGAAATAAGATGGGTTGGCTCTGGAATCATGGAGAAGAGAGGTCCATACTGCAGTTGTCACCGGAATCAGCATGTCTTTAGAGTACGTTTTGTCGTGAGCGGAAACATGAGGGAGCATGTCATGGATTTTAAGGCGGTTAACCATCGGTTGTGCATGCTGAGAATTAGGGGCAGGTTCAGAAATTATTCTTTGGTCTCAGTTCATGCACTGACTGAGGTGGCAGACGAGCAGGCTAAAGATGATTTCTACCACAACCTAGAAAGGATGCTTACAGAGTGCCCGTGCCATGATGTGAAGATTGTTCTGGGTGATCTCAATGTCCAGGTTGGAAGAGAGCCCGCTATTCTGCCTTTAGTAGGAAGGCATAGTCTGCACCCAGAAGAGAAAGAATGGGATAAGACTATTGAATTTTGCCGCATCCCAGGACATGGTTGTTGGTAGCACTATGTTTGACCGTAAAAATATTTACAAGGCCACGTGGGTTACCCCTGACAACAGGACAAGTACTCAAATTGACCATATCCTGGTCAGTAGGACCCAAAGGTCTAGTGGCAGTGAGAACATTCAGGGGGGCAAACATTGATAGTGATCAGTATCTTGTGGTATCACGCATTCGAGCTGGAATAAGTTATACCCATAAAACTAAAGGGGCTCGAATGGAAAGGATTAATACCCAAAAACTGCGTGAACCAGAGTACAAAGAAGAATTCAGCCGAAGATTGGATAAAACTTTGGAATCGGGTCCTCCTGAAGATACGGTGAACAGAAGATGGAATCACTCCAAAGCCGCCATCAAACAAACTGCAGAGGAGGTGCTCGGTATGGAGAAACCCCACCAGAGGTCCGAATGGTTTGACTTGGAATGCCAGGTAGCTACAGATAGAAAAAACCAGGCCTATAGGTGTATGATAATGAGGCACAGAACTCGACAAGCAGTTAAGGAATACAAAGACAGAAGGCGAGAAGAGAAACGCATCCATAGAAGTAAAAAGAGGAAAAAGGAACAAGAGAAAATTAAAGAGATTGAAGAATTAAGATGCCAAGCAGATGCAAGAGCCTTCTACAGAAGCATGAAAGCCCAACGAAAGGAATTCAAGCCAAGAAGCAATGCTTGCCGGGGAGAGGATGGTTAGTTAATCACCATTAAAGATAACATTCTTGACAGATAGGCTAATTACTTTAGAAGTATTCTGGAAACTTCCCAGGGTCCCACTGTGGAAAATGTAGCTTCTATTTTGTGCAATGACTTCGAGTTGACCGAACCACCAGATGAAGAAGAAATCCAAGACTCCATAGAAAAATTGAAGAACAATAGAGCCACAGGATCTGACAACATAGCCGCAGAACTGCTAAAGGCTGGTGGGAATGAAGTGATTAAGGGTATTCGTGACCTTCTTCATAGCATTTGGATTACCAAGACTATGCCTGAAGAATGGTACACTGACATCATCATACCACTCCATAAAAAGGGAGATCAGACAATCTGTAGTAATTACCATGGCATAACTCTTCTGAACTGCACGTATAAGGTCCTGTCTAATATCATCTATCAGAGGCTACTTCCGCATGCAGAAAGAGAGGTAGGAGTCTACCAAAGTGGTTTTATGAGGGGGAGATCAACCACTGATCAAATCTTTGCACTGAGGGCCCTGCTTGAAAGAACGCGCGAATATAACATCACCGCGCACCACCTCTTTATTGATTTCAGCAGTGCATATGATAGTGTCATAAGAGAGAAACTGTATTCGGCTATGGTGACAATGAATACCCCCCTTGAACTGATCCATCTTACAGAGTTACCGATGATAGGATCAAGATGTCAAGTCAGAATACAGGGAGACTTGTCAGAGACTTTCACGACCACAAGGGGCCTGAGACAGGGAGATGGTCTATCATGCTTGTTGTTTAACCTAGCACTACAGAAGGTGATAAGGGACTCCGAAGTGCAAAGAAACAGTACGATTCTCACCAAGTCAGTCCAAATTCTAGCCTACGCAGATGATATAGAGGTCATAGCAAGATCACAGAGGGACTTAGAACGGGCCTTCTTGGCTACAGGGCAGAAAATGAGTATTCAAGTCAACCAAGCAAAGACCAAATACATGGTTGCTAACCCTCTAAGGCCACCACCACCTACTCTTACGTTGGAAGGATACACCTTTGAAAGCGTTAATAGTTTTTTGTATCTAGGTTCTCTAGTGTGTGCAGACAATATGCCCTGTCAGGAGGTTCAGAGACGAATAGGGACAGGAAACAGGTGGTATTTTGGCCTAGCCAAAATACTAAGAAGTCATTTGCTGGCAAGAAAGTCTAAGATCGCTCTGTACAAATCTTTAATTAGACCTCTACTGACATACGCATCAGAGGCATGACCTTTATCACGTATAGATGCTATCAGCTTGCAGGTTTTTGAGCGAAAAATTCTGAGAAGAATGTTTGGACCAGTTAGGGATGGCGCCCAGTACAGGCAGAGACAAAATGCAGAGTTGTACCAGATTTACCGGGAACCGGATGTGGTACAATTTATAAGGATCTCAAGGCTATGATGGGCAGGGCATGTTTGCAAGAATGGACTGGGACACACCTATCAAGAGGCTGCTCTTTGGGTATGTGGATGGGAGGAGAAGGAGAGGACGGCTAAGACTGAGATGGGCAGATGTGGTCGAAGCCGACTCAAAGAAGCCCTTCAACACCAGAGCTTGGCGGACCCTGGCTCAATACAGAGATGATTGGAGGCGTCCTCTTGATACGGCAAAGACCTGTACCGGGTTGTAGTGCCAGTGATGATGATGATGATGAGTTAATTAAGTCTAATGCAGCATTCCTCCACTAGTTTGGATTTTGTTATGACATTGCATGCTGTCTGACTGTCAGTAAGAAAATTAATTACCTTATTCTTGTGGTCCTTCATAGGGCCACAAGAATAAGGTAATTCATAGGGAAGGCACCTGCAAGTATTTCCCATATTTCCGCTTGGAATACAGTGGGTGTCGTGCCCAGAGCTAGGTAATGGCCTGTGCCCAGGCAGCCCCAGAATCCCAAGCTGGCACCATGCTCCCCTTTGGATCCATCCGTGTACACCTTTAGACCATTGGGTGGGCCGTTCTTGCTTTTGCAAATCGCCTGTGTGTTAACGCGGAATCTTTTGTCAAAGTCATATTTGTTTAGCATTAAGTCAGAGTGCTTTTTTAACTCTGCCTTTTGCTCAATTGTATCAAAGACACTTCTGTGTCCGAAGTTGATAGTGGGTTTCTCAACCCCTCCTATTTTCACTAGCCTGTAGGCTGTCTTCAATGCTTCTGCTTCGATTAGAATGTCTAGAGTGTTGAGTCAAGTATAGTCTCCAGTGAAGCAATAGGAGTGGTTCTCATGGCCCCAGTGATCATGATGCACCCGAGCCGCTACACCTTCTCTAACCTTGATCTATTTTGTTGGATGCCAGCTCTGTGCCAACAGGCTATTGATCCAAGGTTAGCAGGGGTCTGACTATTGGAAATATCTTGAGCCATCTTGGGGTTAATTCCCCACCTGTTGCCGCAAAGGATCTTACAGTTCCACAGAATTCTAGTGGCTTTCTTGGTAACATAATCTATATGTTCTTTCGAGTTTAGTTTACTGTCCAATTTAACGCCCAGGTACTTAACCTTCTTGCTAAGTTGAATGCTCATCCCTTTCATCCTAGTGGGGATGAGCTCCCTCAGTGCCCTTTTGTTGGTAAAAGGTACGATGACCGCTTTATTAGGATTGATGTTCAATCCTACTTTTGAGCACCATCTCGCCACCATTCTCAGTGCCTTTGTCATCAACTCTGAAATAGTTTGCTGATCATATCCCTTGATGATAATTGCAATGTCATCTGCATAGCCTATCGCTTGAAAACCCGCCTCATTCAGGAGGTGTAGTAGTTCTTCCACTACCAGGTTCCAGAGAAATTGGGAAAGAACCCCTCCTTGGTGGGAGTCTGCACCTGCCTTAACCTTTAGGTGATAATTGCCCATATTGGCTTGAATAACCCTGTTCTTTAGCATGGCAATAACCCATTTAGTGATGTTTGGTTTAGTGTCATACATATAAATATTAGTTAATACATGAGTAGGGGGTATTGTCAAATGCCCCTTCTATATCTAAAAATCCTCCGAGCGCAATTTGTTTCCACTACAGAGAATCTTCTATTTGATTCACCACTGCATGCAGCGCGGTGTCACAGGATTTGCCCTCTCTGTATGCATGTTGATGAAACAGTACTGATCCATCTTTGAGGTTTTTGTCCCTGATATATCTATCTAGAATTTTCTCCATTGTTTTTAGCAGACATGAGGAAAGACAAATGGGGCGATATAATTTAGGTTCAGCATATGTTTTCTTCCCTGGTTTGGGAATAAATGTGACCTGAACTTTTCTCCAGCCTGTTGAGATATAGCTATAGGCCAACCAGCCCTGGAATAGAGGGGAAAGCCTGCCTATGATGATTTCGAGGCCCTCTTTTAACATGGCAGGATAAATTCCGTCAAAACCTGGTGTTTTGTACGGCTTGAGGTTTTTAACTGCCCACTTTATGGCACTGGTATTAAAGATTACCCGGACTGATGTCCAATCTGGTTTACACCTATTCTCAAGGAGATAGACCTTTGTGTCCGGGCTTCAAGCTTACTCCCCGGGAAGTGCGATTCCAGCATAGCAGTTAATGATTCTTTAATGCTCATGGGAACCCCATTTGGCTTCGTTAGGGAGCCCACGGTATTACAGTAATTGCTCTTAGAGAGTATTTTATTCATGCATGTATTCGTATTATTAATTTCCTGACAGAACTGTCTCCATGAGTTCTGTTTGGCTTTCCTAATAAGGTTATGATATTCAGTTAGAGCGTGTCTGTATTTGATCCATTCACCAGTCCTTTTTGCTTTATTGAAAAGTATTCTGGTTCTAGATCTTGACTTCCCTAGCTGCACATTCCACCAGGGTGCATTGCAGTTTGACCCTTTGGTGGTTATTCTACAGTTATCCTTGAATGCAGTGATAAGTGCTTACTTGTTAATAAGATAGTTATAAATTAATTACTATATAAAAAAAAAAATTATAAACTTTCCTCTCTATGGAACTAAATCATTGCAATAAGGAAAAAAAAAAACTTTACCAGTACAAATCACAAATGATCTTGAGTTCAGTAAGTGGTGGAGACTGTACTGTTACATCAACAAGACAACACTTAATCCGGGATGTAATTTGACTGAGATCACGCTCAACCGCCAGGTAGTATATCAAACTGAGATAAACCCCTCCCAATTAAGGGTAACCACATAATACAGACTGGGGGAGACCCAGGAGTGTCTGCAGATCTTACAGGATTGATCTTTGTTAATAGATTAAATAATTTATCTGCCAAGGCCAGATTCAAACCTGGGACTCAGCAACAATTGCTAAACAAGTACACCCTCATTAAGAGAGGAAATAAGCAAAACTTATTAGGAAAAGGCTTCAAGCTCATGCTAATGGTAATAGTTTTTTTTTGGGGGGGGGGGTAATTAGTCTTGCAAGAGGCCTTATGGTAATTTTTACTTATCTTTGACTCCCAATGTTCAAGACTCATATTTGAAGACTGCCAAGAAATAATTATTAACTAACTCAAGTTGAAATTGTATCCACAATGTTGCACATCGAGCACTGTGACCTAAGCCCCAGCTTGTCCAAGAAAAGGCTAGATCTAAAGCACAGACTAATCAATGAGATACATAGCACTCTAAAACTACAGATATGTTCTGTATTTGTTCAATATATCTATATTAAGTGTCCATTTATAAGTACATTGCAAACAAAAGAAAGAGAAGATCAAATTAGAGTTTAAGAAAGTTTAGACAGAAAAACACAGACACCCTTGTTCCTATGCAACAATAATTGTGTGAAATAGAAATGATAAAATTGTCAAAGAAGACAATTAGAAGACAGGCCAATGATGACTAAAGTTAGTCATTATAGTAGCAAGCAATGATTTTCTACTTAAAGGAATTCGCAAGGGAGCCTACTAACTTAGAAAGGATACTGGCAATATCATGGAAGTGAAAGGTACAAAATTACAAAATAGGCTTGACTTGTAATCTGGAAATTTGTCAAGTATTTTTGGATAAGACAGAAAAGGTTAAATCTCTTAATTTAGATATATATATATATATATATATATATATATATATATATATATATATATATATACACATATATATACATATAAAATGCTTTGTCCTAAATGACTGACTGACTGATCAACGCACAGCCTAAACTGCTGATTGTAGAGACCTGAAACTTGGAGGGTGTGTTCTTTGTATGACGTAGGCTTCCGATAAGAAAGGATTTTCCGAAACTCTACCCCTAAGCCGTTATACTAACTAATCCTTTTCAATAAATTCAATAACATTACATACTAATCCTTTATGGACACGAACAACAGTAAACTTCTGTCCGTCCCGTTTGTTAATCAGTGTCGATGTATGTTTCACGGCTGTGCTGATTTGTCTGTGATGAATTTTGATATGGATAATCTCAAGCCTGAGAAAGGACATAGGCTACTTTTTATCAACACACCACACATGCAAAGTTTATACAAAACTGTAACCTGATTGACTAACACATCCAGCGATCAACACACAGCAGAAACCACTGAAATTAGCATTTTGAAATTCGTAGATAGGTTCTTTGTATAGCTTAAATGAACACAAAGAAAGGAATTTGGACAATTCCACCCCCAAGGGTTTCCCCTTTCATATAATAGGGGTTCATGGATTGTATGGAATCAGTCTGTTTTGAAGTTAGACAACTGAAATTTTGGATGTACGAGTAACTAATAGTTAAAAAAAATTAAATTATTTATTTAAAATGATCTGTGTTTAATGTGGAAAACCAAATTCCACACGAGCAAAGCCGTGGGCAAAAGCTAGTATATATATATATATATATATATAAATAAATCATATCCAGTGAATTGTAGTGGAAGAGGAACTGAAGGAAACATAAAAATGTTTCTGGGCGACTTGTGGTGAAGTGGTAAATATAACAAATTACTATGCCCAAGGTCACAATTTCATATGCCGACAGGGGTCCAAGGATTTTTAAAAGGGAGTAAAAAACCTTTGGTTATGCTGTCTTTCGGAAAAGACATAAAGCAGAGGTCCTAAGCCTGTAAGATGTCAAGTACTCGTTAAAAATCCCTTTCCTAATTAAATGTGGCTAGCCAGAATTTAGGGCTCCCACTGTAGCATCCTCCAATTAGCCATAGCAGCATAAATGAACAAACAAAATGCTTCTGTATCTCTAGCCTTAGTTAAAGCGAAGCACAACATATAAATTAGATGTGATGGGAAAAGCAAAAAGGCTATGTATAAGTGTAATGGTGGCCAGATAAAAATGATCCATAGAAAGGACAGAAATATGAATGAGGAAGAAGAAAAGGAGAGTCATAGAAGGTAAAAGGATTAATGAGTTTACAAGAAGAGAGCAGGAGGTATTACTACTAAAGAATGGAAAGCATGCGGTCTGGTTTTGATTCCAAATTATACTATATTATGGATGAAGAATAAAAGAGTTTCGCAGATTAATGAAAACTTCTTGAAAGATTGGCTAGTAATTTTGAGTATTAAAGATAGAAAAACCTGTACCACTACAACCCATGAACAAGTCTGGGGTTCAGAACATGGTAGAGTCTCTGTTTAATGGACGATTGTGAAGGGAGGGGATTTGTCCTAGATCACGCTCAACCACCAGATTTCTCCCCCTTATTTTGGCCACCCACTTTATAGAGGCTGGGTGAGCCCCAGGAGGGTCCTAGATCCCATATGATTCATGGCTGCTAACAGACTAAATAAATATCATGCCAGCTAGAAGTTACCATAATATTTCCATCAAGGAAAATATGATCAACCCACTACACTCGTCAATCAACCAAATACTAAAACTAATTGATTGTAGAACTTTAAACACTTACAGTTCCATCCCAATTCAGTTTCAGGCGGTATGAAAGGTCTAGCAGGGCTTATATTCCAAGGAATCAGTTTTTTCCATTCCCTGTAACTCCTTCTCTGCGTGGTCAAAGGAATGGGGTCCCAGTTCGGTGGTAACTTGAATCTGCCCCTTAATCTGGAGTATTTTGTTACGTATGTTTCGCCTAAAATGAACTTAGAACTTAGTAAAAAATTATTATCATCATCATTATCATACCATATTGTTACTTATATTTCTATACGTTCCTTGTATATTTACGTCATATATTTATACCACTTCATACTATATGTATCCATTTTAAAAACTGTTATACTCTATATTTATATCTTGACTTTCTACTGTTATTTTTCCTTTATTTACTCTTTAATATGATTTTCGTTATACCTTCTTTCATTTTACTTATGTAAACTCCCTAGGAGTCTATTATCTTACATTTTATAGTTTTTATATATATTCTACTCCTTTTCCATAATTTTACTTCTCACCTCTGATGTTTATACTTTTTCTTTTTTTAAATAACTTTCTGTTTACTTCCTTCTTTTATCTTTGTAAAAAAAATTTTTGCATCACCACCTTTCTGTACATTTTCTCTGTAATTTTTTTATTCATATATATCCCTTACTTTTTGTTCTAAATTTCTATCTCTCTACATATATATTTTATCATATACTTAGTATTGCAATGTATTTTTATAGTTCTGTTATTTTGTCTGTTTTTCTTTCTTAGCCCTGAAGATGACCCACAAAGTGGGTCGAAATGTCGGCACATAATTAAATAAGTAACCACTTATTTAGTGTTTTTATTTGACTGCACCCCCAACTATTTTCTTCCTTACGTCTATCTTCCAGTCAACGATCCCCTCGCTTCTCATAAAAAATTATTATGTTAATTATGGCTTAAGATTTAGGCCATCTTCAAGGCTGGGAAAAGAAACAGTCTACGAGCTGTATAGAACATTGGAGTACCAAAGAAGAATAACAGTTTATATGAACTAAATGGGATAAGAATATAAAGAAATACAGAGAGTAAGATAGATAATGAAATGACTAGTGAAAAAAAATGAAGAGTAGGGTACATTATGTGGTAACTGGTGAGACACGTTTATTACATGCTGTCATATGATTTCCATTTCTATTAAGTCTCACCAGTTATGGTATGGGGACTGTACAATTAAAATTAAAATTGATTTGTATTTTTATATAAACTATACTTATCTTTGCGACATTTGATTAATTAATGGAAATTACTATATGAATATGAATATTCCTATAGCTGCATTCTTAACTTAGCAGCTATGATGCTTTAATATTTAAATTCATACCTCTGCATAACCTCAATGCATAAATTAAGATGTAAACTTATTTACCTTCATTAGAATAATCGACCTGGTAGGTTGACTTATCTGACAATTTATATTCCTTGCTGATCTTTGATTGATCTACCGTTTCTGGCAAAACCACTTTCTTCAGTGATGGATACTTCTCCGTTATCTGAATAGTTAATAACTTTTTAATGTGAATCATATTGTAATTATTAAACCAGCATTTGTTATGGTTTAATAACAAAATACTAACCATAACTAAATTTAGAGGTAAATACATTATTTCCTGAACACTTCACAGTTGTAAAGGCACATAACTGGTTAATCTTTATTAGTCAATAAAAGACAAATGAATAAAACGGTGAAATTATTATTTCAAAATTGCATAACTACTACCCTAAAGCACCAAAAGTTGTCAATAACAATTTTAAATAATATCAAATAAAAAACTAATAATTTTGATGGAGAAAGCTCTGGCCAATTATGCAATCTCATTGTAAAATTTTAAACATAAAACTAATCCTGAATTAAAATTGTGATGACATACTCTTTTATAAACTTCATCTGCCTTTTCCCATTCTATTTCAGCAGGAATTTTCGAATCAGGAAAAAATGGATCTTTATATGGTCCGGCTATTATATCCGGGAAATCTGGCTTGTGTACAATAAGATCTGGCCTGAAATAAATAAAGATGGAGTAATATTCAATGCCAAATGCATTAATTAAGCAATGAGATTTATTATTATCTCTGTAGTCTGAGCGAATAAATTAAATGTCCAAAATGAGTTAAATATTCTGAGGGAAGCGTAATTAATATGGAGTTATAATATGAGCAATAACTACTTTTCAAGCCAAGGTCTGACTTAGCCAATTATGCAATACAAGAATGAAAAGATTCTGCTTCCCACAGTACAATTAACTCACTTTGAACAATATTCGATCTAACTTCTTATTCAAAGGCACTATAGCTATAAGATGAGTGATAGTGCAAACAGTACTCCAAAAAGTTTTAGACTGAACGTCCCGGAGTGAAGTTGCAGTCTCAAATTGATGAGTTTGTTGAAGTGAGATGTGCTGCATTTTATCTTCATTGACGTTAATTTTTTTTAGTGTCTTTATTAATTTTGATATCAGTGCCACAGGCTGCCACTTCGAGTTGAGTTATGAGTTTTAACTTTTTATTAATTTCATTTTTAATATTTTACAAAAATACAGGTTATCGTGAGCCTTAGTATGGAAAAGAGAAGTAATTATGGGTGTTGACTGAATTTCAGCAATCATTCCAGTAAGAAATAAAAGTTTCAACTAATATTTTGAAGTATAGATGATGTATGTTAGATGTTAGTTGAAACATTCATTTCTTGATGAAATGATTACCAAAATCTACTCATTACCCATAATTGCATTCCCTTTTCCATACCAAAGCTCATAACTTGTATTTTTGGAAAATATTAAAAATCAAACAAATGAAAAGTTAAAACTTGTTGCGAATTAACTCGAAGCGATAACCTACTAAATAATTACCTTAATTTTTGATGTTAGTAAATTGTCTCAAAAAATCTGCTAAGCAATAAATTGATGGCAAAACATTAAGTACACATATTTTGAAGTTGATGATATTTACTTGTGTTTTTATTGCAACTATTACCTCTTAACAGAAACATGTGTATAATTTTCAGCATATACAGACTTAGGAGCTTCAGGACTGTTTTTCTTCTTTTTTCCAAAATATAATTCTTTTATTGCTTTCTCCATTATTATGAAATAATTTTAAATTACCTTACATGAGAATGCATTTACAAAGAAAAAACAGGAAATTCATCCAAACTATAAAAACTTATTTAGGAATGTAGACAATTTTATTTTATTTTTTAAATTATTATATCACATGATAGTTATTACAACAATGAATTTGAAATATATATACAAAAGTAATTAAATCCATAAAAGTCATAAATAACAAAGACCATTTTAATGGTTCTTCTTTTTTTTTTCTTAAATGTATTTTTAAGGTGCTTCAGAAATCTTCCAAGCTCCTATTCGATATCTAAACCATATCAATACAAGATCTCTTCCCATTTGTAGCCAGCTAAAAATCGGCACAATCTTGGAGCCTAAAATCAAATAGAAAATGAATTAATTGATTGGAAATTAATAAAACGGTTTAATAGTATATGGGAGGTGAGAGAAGGAGAAGCAAGTTTTTATACAATTATAATTGCAAAACTAATTAGACATGTACTCAGTAGGTTTTTAATTATCAATACATTTACTTAGTTAGCATTTGATTCTACTGATGAACAAGGCTAAACGTTGGCACACAGTAAGTAATAAATTATACATGTTAATATAATATTTTCTACACTATGTTATTCTTAACCAGCTTCGCTATCAAACAGAAGTTGTACATTAAATACAAAATTTCTTTTTGCATTTTGAAGTCGAAATATTTCAATACAATCATGGGGCCATGGGTAATTTGATATGAAAACTGATTGAGCCATTCTAAAAAAAAAATTATACTTTAGATTTATATCTTGACTTTCTACTGTTATTTTTCCTTTATTTATATCATATCAATTTCGTTATACCTTCTTTCATTTTACTTATATAAACTCCCTGGGAGTCTATTATCTTACATTTTATATTTTTTATATATATTCTACTACCTTTTCCATAATTTTACTTTTCACCTCTGATATTTATACTTTTTCTTTTTTAAAAACTTTCTGCTTACTTCCTTCTTTTATCTTTGTAATTTTTTTTTGCATCACCACCTTTCTGTACATTTTCTCTGTAATATTTTTATTCATATATATCCCTTACTTTTTGTTCTAAATTTCTATCTCTCTACATATATATTTTATCATATACTTAGTATTGCAATGTATTTTTATAGTTCTGTTATTTTGTCTGTTTTTTTTCTTAGCCCTGAAGATGACCGTCGAAACGTCGGCACATAATTAAATAAGTACCCACTTATTTAGTGTTTTTATTTGACTGCACACCCAACTATTTTCTTCCTTACCTTAAAAAAAAAATTGTTTGTATTCTCAAATGGACACATTAAATATATTTAATGCTTTTTTAGTTTATTAATCATGGAGTCAAGGGACTTGAAAATTGGTTGAACTCATCGAAATGTTACATACATACAGAAGTATATCCAAACAAATTTAGATGTATTTCTTCTTCTTTTTTTCTGACCAAACCACCCAAACAATAGGTTATACATAAAAATTAAAAATATATTAAATTATACATCATAAACAAACATATCTATGTACTTACCATCAATCTCAGTCCAATTCACAGCAATTTCAGAAGTAGGAATTTTAAAAAGTTCAGCTAAATATAGAAGTTCCACGTCAAACGCCCTAAAAATTATGTAAATCAAATAAGTTTCAATTATGAAAAAATAATTTAATTCGTTCTAAGAGATTTAACCTAAACAAAGAAAATTGGGAGAGATACTAAAAAGAATTTTATTTTTTTAAGAGGAATAGGAGGTGTGATAATACTAACTTAATAATAATCATGAATCATTACCTCTTCGTTAACTTACCATCTCTCGACGTGAATGTTGGCGAAGAGACACCTTGCAGATTTACGAGTGAATAGTTTAAATCCACATTGAGTATCCCTGATAGATCTAACAGCAAGTAACCAAACCAGAAAGTGGAATCCATGCATTAGAAATATACGAAACTTAGATCTAGTTGCTAACGATTCTTCTTCTAAGTGAGATCGAGACCCACATACCACTGCATAGAAATCTGCAGCTTTGTTTGGATTTTTAATATAGTCACCTGCTCATAGAAAAATAAAGTTTAAAAAAAATAATAATAATCTTATCATTAAAAAATGTTTTAATTTTAATCACAAAAATATTAACGTAAGTAACCATTTCAGTAATAGAACATAATAAGAAGTAAGCCTTATGATTAGAAATTAATTTTATAGTTTCAAATTTTGGTATCTGTTTCACAGATTGTCGCTTTGAGTTGAGTTACAAGGTTTAACTGCTTATTTGTTTGATTTTTAATATTTTCCAAAAATACAAGGTATTGTGAGCTTTAGTATAGAAAAGAGAAAGTAATTATGAGTAATGAGTATATTTCGGTAATCATTCCATCATGAAATAAAAGTTTCAACAAAAATTTCAAAGTATAGATGACATGTTAGTTAACTTATAAGTGACGATCAGTGGAATAATTACCTAAATTCCTAGTTAAATTTAAAATGGCCATATACAAAATTGAATAAGGGAAACTTTATTAGAACTAAAACACTTTTAACTTTGTATAAGAAACAGTAACATTTTAATAATATTAAACATACATTTGGTGAGCTGAAGAAGACTTTCTTCCAGTTTAGTGATGTCAGAAAATTTAGTAGCACCATCAGCATCGGCAAACAGAATAACAGATCCTCTTGCACTAAAGACACCCTAAAATAATGTAAATATAAGCCAAAAATTACATTTTTATGGTAATAAAGTGGGGACAAACTTACCAGACGAACTGCGCCTCCTTTCCCTCGATTAGGCTTCAGGTCTAGAACCCTAACTTTGTCAGACCCATGACTCATTGTATAATGCAATGCAACATCTGCAGTTTTGTCTTTGCTGCCATCGCTGACTATAATGACTTCATAAGAGAAACTAGGGTTTTCTTTACATCTTTTTTCCAAAAACTCGACGCACTCATCAAGCATAGGTGGCACTAGAAAACGGAATAATACATGAAATTATAAACAAGTTCAATGATATTTATATGCTTCTTCATAAATATTAAATCATTTAAAAAGTAACTATTATGAAATATGTATACATCTTTCTTCCTCATTGTAAGCTGGTACAATGACACTTAATGCAACAGATGGAGGATCTTTGAGGGAAGGGAATTCTACATTTTTAGAATTTTGAACATCATAGAAATGATGTTCTTTCTTGGAACGTTTGATAATAGGATATGGCGTAGCTCCAAAGTACACATATAGCAACTAAAAATAAAAATGAATTGTTACTTAGTTTTCAAATAATTCTAATGACAATTGAAAGAAGTAAACTTAAAATACACACGCAGATTGCCACGGTAAAGTAAATAATAGTGATTGTAGCAAACAATATGTTCCAGAGATCAAAATCCATCTTTATTTTTTTACAATATTAGACTACATTATTACTTTTGATAAAGGGTCCACGTAAACTGACGTTAAGTATAGTTTTAAAGAGGTAAGGTATCATTAACGGTCTTATTTTCCAATGAGGTAACAAGGAATTATAGTCAAGATAATACTATTATGATCTCTGTTTCAAACTTTTTATAAGCCGGGTTCACATTCTTTTAAAATATTTTTGAAAGTATGAGGCTGAAAACAACGCAGGTACTAAAATATTTGTTGTGAAAAGAAAGTTCAAGTAAACGTTTTACTAGTGATTAAGTTGAATTAAGTTTGTAAAAGTTTCATGTAGAATCTAAAAAATTTCAGTTAGCTGAAAACAAAGGTCAACCGCTTATATTATTTTAGGAGCTAAGGATTAAGATTTTAGTGGGTAACTGTTCCGCAGGTTATCGCTTCCAGTCGAGCTACAAGTTTAACTGTTCATTCGTTTCTTTTTTTAATATTCTCAGAAAATACAAATTATCGTAAACATTAGTATGGGAAATGTGTT
Organism: Troilus luridus; assembly: GCA_964056705.1. Classification (NCBI taxonomy): domain Eukaryota; kingdom Metazoa; phylum Arthropoda; class Insecta; order Hemiptera; family Pentatomidae; genus Troilus; species Troilus luridus. The sequence continues at coordinate 110,051,498 of OZ057414.1, read as the reverse complement.
TAATTCGGCAATCATTTCATCTAAAAACGAAATTTTTAACAAATATATATCGTTTCAAATAATTGAAGCTTTTATTTCTTGATAAAATGATTACCGAAATTGACTCGATCCCATTATTGCTTTCTCTTTTCCATACTAAAGCTCAGGATAACTTGTATTTTTGGAAAATATTAAAAATGAAACGAATAAACAGTTAAAGCTTGTTGAAACTCAACTCGAAGCGACAATCTTCGGAATAATTACCTTTTAATGTTTTGAGAGTGTAGAAATAGCTAATATAAAGAAGCATAGCATAATTCCAAATACTTCCTAGAAAATGGAGTGTGAAGTTTTCATTGTTGTTATGTTATTAATTTATTCTTAAACCCATTTGTACATAAATATTTAGTGGTAAAGTATTTAATTTTTATTAATGCGGCGCAACGACATATCAATGCGTCTAGGCCTCCTCAATCAACATCCGCCAGTAGTCCTTGTTGAGTGCTGCTGGCGTCCAGTAGCGGACTCTCAAGCTCCTTGCGTCTTCAGCCAAATAGTAAATTCACCGCAGTCACTATCAGCCGACTCTCCTCCTCCCATGGATGACCTCTGTCAGCAAACGTGGTATTTCCGCCTCGCTCATCCTGGCAACATGTCCAGCCCCAGCCCACCATAGTCGGGATTGTTTAATGGCATTAATCATATTAGACACTCCAGAAGATATCATACATTTTATCGGTTTTCCGTCGTCTCCACCTTCTATCAACAAAGACCGGGGCAAATATTTTTCGGAGGATCCTGCGTTCGAAGACAAGAAAATTTCGGTATGCATCCTTCGCTATTGTCCATGTTTCCGCTCCTTATGTAAGCACTGGGCCAATCAGGGTTTCGTATAGGGTGGTTTTTGTTTTCCGAGTCATAACCCTACTTGCTAGATGTTTTCTTAGCCTGTAGTTGTAGCATTCAAATATGTACTCACCGAGTTTTCCCTCCTCTGTCACCTGTCACGTTGGTGCCGTACTCATGTCTTCACATAATTTATCTGGCTTCCAGCAATAAACGGAAGCATTCGTCGCCAGTGACGAACCACACGACGAGACCTGCGGTCACGAGGCTAAAGCCACGCGTACACCTAAACCGTTATCGCCCGAACTTTACTCGGGCGTTATCGGCCGATCTCGGCCGATCAAATTAAACATATGTAAAAGAAAGGGAGTGCTTACACCACTATAAAAGTCATCGTCCGATGACGTCCATTCACGGCTGACCAACCGACGAGTCCGAACTTGTTGGGATTCTTGCCTGAGTCTTTCCGTCGGTGATATACATTCCCTATAGTTTGTATTCTGCCTTGTTATTAGTGTTTTGACTGTGTTTAAAATATACGGAAATGTGCGAAAACACATTCTAAAATATTCAAAGAACTTGATGTGTTGTAATTTTCAATTATTCAAAAAGGTTTTATTCACCCACCTTTCTAGTACTATTCACTGCGAAACGCATTCACCCAGTTGTTTTTGTACATAAATATTTCATTAACCAACACACGTCGACGCCGACTTCGACGAATTAAATTGCGGTACGAATTTTCTAAAAGATACATTTCTTCGGATTCGTCCATTTTAAAAAGCGTCTTCAATTTGTTAAGCCGCACAATCAACTACAGAAGACCGGCAACGTACAATGCCGGCAATAGTCTGAGCGTAGGCATGTCCGAGTTACTCGTCCGACATCGGCCGACAAAATCAGTTTTTGTGTACGCCTGGGGTAAGAAGCACTTAGGCACGCCGCTACAACGAGAATCACGTTGATGCGTTCAGTTTAAAAGTGTTGTTGGCGCTGTAATGTCATTCAATGGCTCCTTCACCGCCAATGAAGTTTATCTTCTGCAAATTATCAACGAGATACTTAATGACATTATTTCTTCGTATTCTTAACTTTTATTAACATTCTTAGCATTATTTTTAAAAAAAGCAACTGTTTTTAATAAAGAATAATTATTTATTTTTTAACTTTATATAAGATTTTTTTTAAAATTTCTAATTATTTTTACTTGATCCCAATCAGTACTCAATACTTACAAAATACTCTGGTTACACCAGTGGCAAATTGTGAAATTCGAAAAGAAAAAATGAGGAATTCATACACGTGCTAATCCATTTGAGAGTTATTTCATGAAGGTTATTAAAAATGCGTGGTTTAAATATATTAAATACTATTTATTAATAATTTTATTTATTTAGTAAATTTATTATATTAATATTGCTTCCATAGATATTGTCGAACAATTTTCCCGATATATTGAAAAAATTTAGCAACAATTTGTTAATGCTATATTCCAGGCAATCTTATAAAAAAATACTATTTTTATCGCCTATGAAAATGCCCATTTCCCCCTTAAATGCAGGGATGTGTGGAGTATAGTTTTTCATTGCTCTCTATGTCGTTCAAGACTTAGTCGTTTGAGATTAAGTTGTGTACTTGTAGTTAATTTTAAAACAATGGAGAATATAAGTTTGTCCTGATTACCTAGTATTATTTCATTCATGGCTGAAGTTACTATAGCGTTTTTCGTAAAATTTAATTTTAATAATTATTAGATAATAATCTCGAATATTCTATTGATATTTTGACAAATTAACTAATCATAATGTTGAGATATCCTATTTCATTTAAATTATTAGGATATCTCCAAAGAAGTGTTTTACTTTGTAGGAGATATAATCACAATAAATCGAATTTTCAACTAGAAGAACTCAACAATAGGAAAATTATTAGATTATCTGGAGAAGGTTCTTCTGACTTTTTGCAAGGCTTAATTACCAATGATGTAAATAATTTTACTTCTTCAATGTATGCCATGTTTTTGAATAATAAAGGAAGGATTTTATTTGATTCGATTATATATCGGGCTAAAGAGGAGGATACCTTTTTGTTGGAGTGTGATTCTGAAGCTGTGCCTCAATTAATCAAACATTTAAGTTTGTATAAACTCAGAAAAAAGATTGCTATATCTCAAGATTCTGATCTCAACGTATGGTGTATTTACAATCCTAAGCTTGCTGATGTGAATGTTAACAATTTAAATGAGGCACAAGTTTCTTTTACTGAGATGTTTGACGTGAACAGTGTTGATAAAAATTTAATGATTACTCCTGATCCTAGAACTAATTTGTTAGGTTACCGTGTGATTGCTAGACAAAATGATAAAATACCTAACTTATCTAAAAGTGATTTGTATACTTTGTGCCGCTACAAACTGGGCATCGGGGAAGGTATTGATGAAATTCTTGTTGGACAGAGTTTTCCTCTAGAAATGAACTGTGATTACCTTAATGGAGTTTCTTTCGACAAGGGGTGTTATATTGGTCAAGAACTGACTGCGAGGACATTTCATACTGGCGTGATTAGGAAACGGCTGATGCCTCTTGTTTTCGAATCTGAAGCTCTTGGCATTCCTATAAATACACCTATTGAAGATCCTTCGATTAATAGAAAATCACCTATTGGAAAAGTTAGATCTGTAAAAGGCCTGAATGGAATTGGGTTGATGCGTGTGTCCGAAACAATTGAATCTAGTTCTTTAAAAGTACTTAATTTTAATTTAAGATCTTATATTCCATGTTGGTGGCCTGAAGAAACTGTAAAGCAAGCATATATCAAAATAAAGAAATAATTTATTAATATTTATATTAATACCTTACCCTATGTCCCATCCTATTTTTAACTATATTAATTACATTTTTAATAAAAAAAAGTTTCAAATCAATAACTTTAGTATGGACAAGTGTAAAAAAAAATTAAGTATTCAACTTTTTATCATGTGTATAGGAGGAAGTCAATAGAATCTATTTCCTCCAAGAAAAAATATTCCTATTTGGTCACATTGGCTATTATTTAGTTAGTAATTGAAGCCTAATTGACTAATAAGTAATCGGAAAAGTATCCATTTTGTAAGATCCTTTAATTCAAAGAAAAAAAAATTTAGAAAGTGTTATAAATTTCTTAAAATACTTAGATTATGAGTTTATGGTCAGTAACTTGTCACTATTACTTATTGAAATAAAATAATTGAACTTTCTCTCAACCACATATTTTGTGACATAATTATATGGAGTCTTCACTTATTTGGTGTTTTTTTGACTGCACCCCCAACTATTTCCATCCTGCATTAGATCTTCCAGTCAACTATTTTCCTCTTTATCTATGAAATTCTTTAACCTCCACCTGGACCATTTTCTTCCCCATTTAGGTTAACTAATATTATTCAAGATATAAATTATACTTAGTTTATATTTTCAATAGTTAAATAATTGTTCTTCTTTTCCTTTTTCCCTATGGCTTTTATTCAACATTATGACATGCATCACATATCAGAATATTTTTTTTGTCACTTTATATATATATTTTATTTAACAGAGTTATACCACAATACATTTCAAAATTTATTTTCTATTATCAGCGCAACCAGGGATAAATACACCTACTATATTTTGCACAAGATCAGTTTCACGTTAAAAATAACTGAACCAGTCATAATTTTAACACTAAGTAAAAATGACACAGTTTATAGAAAGGTTAAGGTTCTCGGTTCAAATCTAGTTGTAGAAGTCTGTTAACAGCATAGCTGGACCCAGTGGAATATGTAGACCATCCTTGTGCTCACCCAGCCTCTATAAAGTGGGTACCCTTAATTAGGAAATAAACTTGCCGGTTGAGAGTGATCTCGGATAAATCACTTTCCAGCACGACCGTTGGCTTAGAGACAGTACATTCTCTACCATGTATTGAACCTAAGACCTTTTATGGGTTGTCGTATTACAAGTTAGGTGAAAGGTTAAAAAAAAATTAATACAATTAAGATACATATTTAATAAAAATTAGGACAGCATTATTAAAAAAAAAAAAAAAATCACTTTATATAAACAGAATTGTACAATACATAGAAACAGAATATTTAAAAAATGATTTTCACGTCTTCATTAAAATATACACACAAAAACTTCTCAATATTTATAGAGAGAGACTATTTATTCAGTAAAATAACATTTTCTAGCTCATATAATTAATAATTATCGTAAATATTCTTAAGGTCTTCATCTAGAAAATAATAATCCACACAAAATTACATTATTACAGTTCATCATAGCTTTCACTTTCCGAATCTTCATCCATTTCATCAAATTCATCCAACTCATTTTTTGGCTGTTTTACTTCCCTAAATAACATAGAGAAAAAAAATCATTATATAACTCAATTTCCATTACTATATTATATCAGAGTAGAATGTCTACAGATTAAGTTAAATAATACTATACATGTGTGTGTCAACTGATCAAATGATTTTTATTTCAAAATAAATATTGAAAGAATTACAATACCCTGGCTGCACGGAGGGTGGTTTTTTTCTCTTCTTCTGCAACAGGTTCATTCGGATCCTCCGATCTCCATAGAGAGGCCTCCAATTTAATTTTTTCTTTAATTTAGTAACTGACCAGGAATCAGATGAAACAATTATGTTGAGGTTGCCACCACTTTTCTTACAACTTACAACCTTAAAACGGTCAAAGCTGATTTGATTTCCTCTGAAAAGAAAATGATCATATAAATAAAATTAATACAATGAATAAAAAAACATATTGGTGTGAAGAACAGTTGTGGACCATTCACACATAAATTAAACATATTTTTTTTTAATTACCAATTCACATTTAAGCTCATCAGAAAAACAGAAATTTCAATTATTAAATAAATTTGAGGAGGGAGTTTAATTATGTTGAAAGGTAATCAAAAGGATTTTAAAAGGAGATTTTTTTGTTGAAAGTGTAGAACAAACATTCCAATAATAAAAGGAACTTGGCTAGAGGTGTCTAGAATTAGTATTTTACTATTACATTTTGAATATTTCAATTTCCATTAATATGAATAAGAAGGTAGGCATTATCAATATGAGTGTTGAGGTTATAAACAATAGCGGATAACAGTCCCTGGCTACCTGCTAAATCACAAATACCACAAATTATAAGAAATAATTCACTGACCTATTACACCACTGAAATTTCTTTAGAGCTGCAACAGCTGTGATACCGGTGTCTGGAACTTGAAAAAAGAGTTTGACTCTTTTAATTGGCATCGCAGCATCGGTGGCAGCAAAGTGGGTCTTTCCACAGCCTTTTATTTTCATATTCAGGAGCCAGGTAAAGGAAGGTTTATCCGCGCATACGATGGCCAGCCCATTGTTCCTCGGGATACATTCCAAAAACGAGGGGAGCCAACTTCCTTTGCGCCTTTTCATTTTGTCCTCACTCCAATGCCTCAGTATAAATTCTTTTACATATTCTATGTGCTCTTCTGATAGAGGCTGATGAAAATTATAAAGGTATTGGATTAAAACAGTTAACTTGGGCAGGGGAGCTCCTTCCTCCTGGTCTTTTCTCGGCAACGAAGCATTCTGGAAAAAATCACAGTAAACTGAAAAATTAATTTATTGATTCATAGTTATCACCGGTATTTTTTGCTTTAGGTGTGCCACTTACTTTAACGTGTTGAAAAGAAACTATTTTGAATTATTTATAAAATTATAGCTTAGATTATTTGTTTCATCATTGGCGGCATATCCAATCAAGCTTTGCCAATAAATAGTTAAGTTTTGATAATAACACTACTAGAGCTTGTATTATTTTTTTTATTTACAACAAACAACTTCTTTCTTTTTTTTTTTTTTAAATTATTTTATTGAATTGTACAACTGTAATATATACATCTAGTACAAGGGCTGTATGAATAAATAAATGCATGAAAGGACGTGTAGAGGCACTACCCATTGGCAGCACTCTAATTACATTTCTATTATAGAAGGTCTCGAGGCCATCTTCTCTTTAGACGTCTAGGAGGATTGTCCAGGAAGGAATTGGAACCAAGGATGGAAACTAGTGGGTTTGGATGGGCCTGGAGTTTATTATGGAATGATAGGTATCTGGAATGGGCTAAATCGGTAACATATGGAACGTTCAGGTCATTATGGATGGTTTTATTTGTGACAAAATAAGGAGCGTTTAGGATTTTGGATTGCAAGGATTGAATACGAGAGGAATTTGATAGTTCAATTCCGTAAGTCCATATAGGTCTTATAACAGTAACTTAAATAAGTCTTTTGTAATTGATTTGAAGCTTTGAGTGTTTGTCTAGTATGTGTTGAAGTAGTCGGAAGCGTCGAGCTGTTTCTTGTCTTTTCAGTCTTGTGTGAGGGTTCCATTTCTTTTCTTAAAAAGTTAGAATCATCAACTCAAAATTCAATACTCTTTTTAGCCTAGACATTTTATTTTTATCAATAAACTATAATCAAATCACATATTCGTTAACTAGGCTAAACTCTCAGGTTTCATTTATTTCTTACTATGCTTCATCCTACTTAGACATAAAAGTATCAAGAACTGTGATATAAAAAAAATTCAGAGGATGGGAAAGGCTAAGAGTAGTTTTTTTTTTCATTCTGTCTATAGAAGATAATATCACTAATAAATTGTATTTTCTTTCTTGTGATAATGTGTCTTTTTGCATTATGTATCCCAGTTACTTTCACGTGTAAAAGTAGCTGTTTTGAATTATTTAATAATCGTCTATTTATACTAACCACTTCTCAAAATAAATTTGTTGGAGCTATATTCCTTGAAGATTTATTTCCAAAATTTTTTTATAGACATTAATATTACCCTCCAGAGTAAACCTTACTGGATTTATATATATATATAAATCCAGTAATGTCAAAATGTATTATTTCATTAATTATATAATGAATAATTTGCTTTAAAAACCTATAAATATCGCTCCTTCAAAAGAACAATGTCATAACTCAAAAAACATAACTTTTTAATAGAATTTTTTGAAAGTTCCATGTCTTGCCAAAATTGAACTTAATGAGTTAAAAAGTAAAAATTTGGGTATAAGCAAAGCATTCTTGTGAGATTGATTGGAGATGCGATCAATGAGAAAACATATAATCTAAGCTATAAATAAATAAATATTGAATTAAGATGATTGATGATTCTAACTTTTCAAGAAAAGAAAGAAGTAGGTTGTTATAAATAAAAATAATACAAGCTCTAGCAGTGTAAATATGAAAATTTAACTTAATAATTATTTATTGGCAAAGCTTGATTGTAGGTGAGGTCAATGAGGAAATGTGAAAAACAAGGCCGACGGTTTAAGTTTAGTCAGCCTAATTATAAACATATGTAAGATAAATCAATCCATATTAACTTACATTAACGAATGGGTTTTTTGGAATATCTGAATTTGGAATAGCATTGTTTACAGGTTTAAATGAGGAAAATTTCCTGCCATCTGGCTCAGAATTATTTAGGTTAAAAACAGTTCCTTTGTCTTTCCAATGTGATGGGTGTCTATTCATCCAATTATCTTCACCTTTATAGTCCTTCCAACCATCACCACCTCGATAATCCATTCCACGACCCTGAAGTAATATTAAACAAGATTATTATAGATATTTCAATAGGATTACAATAGTCCAAAATATAGATAAATAAATTAATTTTAAACAACAGCCTGCCATCAAGAAGAATTAATATATAATACTATTTTATTTTTTTTTTTTCTCACGAAAAGGCCTTAAAGGCCACGCGAATATCGTAACTAATGCTTCCTCTTTTCTTATATGTCCCTCATGAGCTCCCTAAGTTTTCTCTCCTCAGACCACGGAAGACCCTGTTTTCCCACAAGAACCTTTATTCCCTTGAGCGTCCTTCTGAATTCATCTCGGTCTGTTAACCTCACTTGTTCCATATCATCCCTAAGTTGTTTGAAATATACCGTTGCATTTTTGTGATAGTGGATTCAGTGAAAAATTTTATGGTTCAGTCTTTCAGGATTCATCCTCATCAAGTGTCCATAGAACCTTAGCCTTCCCACCCTAACATCAGTTTCTAAGTCCGTTGTTTCCCTATAAATTTCTTCATTCGACCTCAACCTGTATCCTTCAGGTGTTCTCCTAGGTCCGTAGATTCTTCTTTCTATTTTCAGAAGCCTCTCTAGGCTGGGAAGACAAGAGGTTTCTGTTCCATAAAGTATGACCGGCTTGATGACTGTGTTATAATGTCGTATCCTAGCTTTAATAGATAGGTTCTTCTTGTTGTAAAAATTGCTGGTGGCGAAGCTTAATTTCTCCAATTTGGCGACTTTCTCCTTAAAAGCTTCTCCATCCGACCCATTGCTGCATATGATTTCTCCAAGGTATTTAAATCTCTGCGTCACTTTAATTTTCCTGTATTTAGTTTCAACCTTTTTCTTCTTAAAATCCGAGTCTATGGTCATCAGTTCCGTTTTCTCAAAAGATATCTGTAAGCCTGCTTTCCTCGCTATTTCCGAGAGGGTGTTTATTTGAGCAATTGCCTCTTCTTCTGTCTCTGCTAAAAGGGGAAGGTCGTCTGCATATGCGAGGCATTTAGCTTTGACGTGATTGTTCTTAGTCCCTAGGGTTGCACCTGAATTGTTGATTTTCCAAAGCTCCTTCATGATCTTTTCCAGTATCACGTTAAAAAGGACTGGAGAAAAACCGTCTCCTTGTCTGAGTCCCGTTTTGATCTGAAATGGTTCACTTATACTTTCCTGGAATTTAACTTTAGATTCAGTCCCAGTTATCGTTAGCCTTATCAATTTTCTAGTCTTCAGGTCAACTCTGTATTCTTTTAGTTCCTCAAGTAGCGTTTTCCTATCTACCGAATCATATGCCTTCTTAAAGTCGACGAAAGAGACAAAAAGGTTCTTTTTACTTTTAGTCCTGTAGTGTTTGATTAACAGCTTAAGGCTCAAAATTTGTTCCTGAGAAGATCTATTTTTCCTGAAACCCCCTTGGTATTCCCTGATTTTGGAGTCTACTTGTGGGTATAACCTGTTTAGTAAAGCTTTTGAAAAATTTTTGTAGGTGACCGGTAGCAGGGAGATTCCCCTGTAATTATTCACATCAGTTTTATCACCCTTTTTCAGTAACGGGTGTATCAAGGCTGTTTTCCATTCTTGGGGAATCTTTTCCTCGCTCCAGACATCCATCATCAGCTCCATGATTATCTTTCTGAAATCACCCCCAGTCAACTTCCACATCTCGGCAAGCACACCGTCTTCTCCAGCCTCTTTAATGTTCTTTAGAAACGTGATGATCTCATCCCGTTCCTCATCATCTGGTGGATACGATTTCGCTTCCGGGGGGGTGTTATCGATCATTGTCATCCTTTCCCCAGGTTCTTCACAGTTTAGCAATTCCTCAAAATATTTTGCGAAGGCGTTACAGTAGTCTTCACTGGTCTGTGCTAGGGTTCTATCCTTCCTCCTAATCATCAGCCCAGAGGGGGTGAAACCCTTGATTTTCAGTTTGCATCCTTTGCAGAAGAGGCTGGTGTTATTCCTTTTGAAGTTTGCCTCTATTTCAGACAGCTGGTTATTGAGGAAATTTCTCCTTCTTTCCCATAGGAATTTTGTGAGCGAGCTTTCTTTCTAACATGTATTCCTTGCGGTTTTCCTGCATTTTGTTCTGGTTCCACTTTTTCCACGCCTTGAACCTGTTCCGGATTGCCCCCTTGCACTTGATGTTCCACCATTCCTTTCTCTTGGGTTTTCCTCCCGGAGCAATTTTTTCAGCCAAGTCCACCATGTTCTTGGTGGCTTCCCCCAGTTCTGTGGGAGTACTAAGTTTTTCCTAAACTTTTCCCCTTTATTTTTGACTAGGTTTTCCCTGTCTACTCTTCTAATTTTGAAACCGTTCCCGAAATGACGCTTTTTAGCGGGGATGATCTTAATTTTGATTTGTGATGGGTAGTGATCCGAAGTTACGTTCACCGCTTTTCTTACCTTAACGTTTTGGATTTCTTTAAAGGACTTACTGGAAATGGCTACGTAGACCCATGTCTTTTTCTTGCTGGCTTTCGCCTTGAAATAGGTCGACATTATCCTTAAGTCAGCTTTTTGGCATAGTCCGATTAATCTCTCGCCATTCCTGTTTGTCCTATTGTGTGCCGGGTATTTTCCCACCGCTTTCCTGTATTTCCTTTCTTTTCCTATTTGCGCGTTAAAATCGCCCAATAGAATCTTTACATAGTTTCGCGGTATTTTGCTTGCAATCTCCTCTAGTTTCCCCAAAACGCCTCCACCTTCTCCGGGTTTTTCTTGTTGTCTAAATTTATTGGTGCGTGTGCGTTGATCAGAGCGTATCTTTTTTATTTTATTAATAATGACATAAAAAAGATTTATTTAGGCATAGAAAGGAATAATATATCCTCTAACAAGAAAAATTACGGAATAGGAAAATATAAACTAATTTATAATTTAATAATTATAAATTAAAGATATTATTTTCAAAGAATTTTATTGTCTATGAAAAGAATCTCATAAATTTCATTAATGATTAACCCCATGTTTGGACTGAAACCTTAGCTTGTATTGTTATAAATATAAATAAACAAAATAATCCGCCACTTTACCAGTAGTGATCAGTATTCCAGTGAAATTTTTGTTACCATTTTGTATTCAGGAGTAAAAACTATACATTGTAATAAGAATTACTGCTTTAATCAGATATTATTTAAAATTATTATGGCTTATAACTACCAATAGTGTGGAGAAGTTGGACCTAAAATTACCATATCAGTTTGACCTTCACTAAAAAGGATGTGATTATGATAATTGTGGAAGACACTAAATACTTATATTTTAAATTAAAATAAAATCAATGCTATAATTTATTTGATATATCGATTACAGCTGATTGATATAACTTAAATGAAGCTGTTCATTAATTATTAATTTGAGTGTGTATTTAAATGCAAGAAGGGTCAAAATTCTATAAAATGGAAGAAGGTCGTATGTGACAGTCACCTAATTAAATGAACCGTCCTCTTATTTTGGCTCTCTCGTAAAATCTGAAAAATGTAACATGGGCCCTTCTTCCAGGCAACTATTCAATTAATAATTAATGAACAGCTGTTTCATTCATTAAGTTAAATCGATCAGCTGTAATTGATATATCAAATCGATTATAACATTGATATTATTTTAATTTAAGGGAGTGATGTAGAAGACACTAAATATTTACATTTATTTTAAAGTAAAATAAAATCTATGTATTAGTCGATTCGATACATCGATTACAGCTGATTGATATAACTTAATGAAGGAAACAGCTGTTCATTAATTATTAATTAATATGTGTGTTTAAGATGGAGTCAGATTGTGAATTACTTAATAAATAGTATTGTAATCCAAAAACACATTTTAATTAATAAAACACCCACAATAATTATATTTTATTAAATTGATATAAACAATAAGCCTACCTGATGATTAAATTCATTGAGATCATCTCTGGTTGACATCGTTGCTTGTGTGTTATTTCTCTCATACCTCTGTTCAGGAAGTTGATCCCTCCAGTATTCTATTGACGGATCCTGATACCTTGGATCAGAACATCCCATATCATAATTTGGATGATGTTGGTCTGGATATCGGCCATTTCTTTCAAGATCTCTGTAATGCTGATCATTATGCCACCTCTCTGATGGTTCTACATCTCTATGTTCAGGACTTAACCAACCTTTTCTAAAATCTGATAAATGAGTTTCTCTTCTAAAATCAGATGGAAGAGTGTCCAGTCTAGAATCGGTTAAATACATTTTATCTCTATAACCAAAGGGATCCTCTCTTCTAGGTTCTGGTAAGTATACTTTATCTCTGTGATCAGGAGAATATCTACCTCTTTGAAGGTCAAATTTTTCATCTCTCAAATCAGAGAAAGATCTATCTCGACCAGAATCAAATAAATATTTTTCATCTCTATAGTCTCTTCTGCTTAGAAATTCTCTATTCCTTTGGTCAATTAAATCCTGGTCCATCCTAGTCTTCATGTCAACATTCCTATCATATTTCCAGTCAGAATTTTGATTAACCAGTTCATAATCTTTGTAAGACCTGTTATAGTTAGGACATTCTCGTTCAATTTCAGCCAGTTTTCGATTGTACTGAGATGCAATCAAAAGATCTCTTAAATCCGGCTCTTGACTTCTCCTTGATGGGATATTTCGATTTCTGGGACTGATAGAACGTTCCCTAATATGGTGATCAGAAATATGCCTTCCATCTCTAGAATAGTCTGATGAAGAATAAACATCATCCGGAGTCCAATCTATTTCATCCCTGAAATAAGGAGATCTACGATTTCCAGTCAAGTTCCTTCCTCCATGGAAACTAGTAGCTGGAAGAACTCTTTGATTCGATGGATATCTTTGTGAAATATACCTGACTGACATTCTAAGCTTGGCTTCTAAAGCTTAAATAGTAAGCTTTTTATAAGGCTCAGATGATTACTGGAATTCCAATTTCATTTTTATCTGAAAAAAAAGTTTTATAAATACAAATCATTTAAAAAATGTAAAAATAATTATTCGATATTTTGATTTTAAATTATTAAAGTTATGAAGGTTTAATTCCGCAGGCTGTCGCTTCAAGATTTAACTTTCAGTTATTTCCTTTTTAATATTCTCAAAGATAAAATTAATTGTGATATTAATATTAAATTGTAAGTTTTAGTATAGAAAGCAAGGGTACAATACTGGAAAATCTGTATACTTCGGAAATAATTTCATCTAGAAATGAAATCTACTCATTACAAACCAAAATCTACTTACCCTAATTCTCTTTTCCATACTAAAGCTTACAATTTAATATTTTTGGAAAATATTAAAAATGCAAAGAAAACTTGTTGTGACTGAACTCAAAGCAACAACCTATAGAATAATAGAATAGAATACAAATTATTTTAAAAATATGGAAGTAATTATTTGATGCATTAATTTTAAATTATTATTTCTATGTGCGTTAAAGGGAGATAAACTATTAGCAATAGATAATGAATCCCTATTAGTTTTATATATACTTATATTAAAACAAAACAAAGAGATATATTTATTACAAAAGTTAGCCAAGACTCCACTCATAAGTATTAATGAGTCAAATGGACAGGTAATATAAGGCAAACAAACTTTGTTTAACAAAGGTTTTGTTATATTACACTAATAAGATTCATTTTTCTAAGCTTTGTTATCCTTATATACAGTTACACTTAATTGTTCGGGGGCCATAATAGATTTAGTTTATAGTTGCTTATATACTTAAATAAAATGATTGATTTAGTTGTAAACTATAGAGTGTGATTGAGTATAAATTTTGGAAAATTTTATCTTAGGTTCAATTATTTATATAGAGGAAGCTAATTCTCATGCTTACATAATAAATAACTCACAAGAACCAAAATAAATAAGAAAACTGAATACAATAGATTATTTTTAAGTAGGATCTGAATGGTATAAACTACGAATTAGGAGCTCAGCAATAATTAAAATTGATCAAACCCAATTTGGGTTTGAATAAATTTAAGCCGGAGTTAAAAATAAAAATACTAACTAAAAACTTTAAAACTAACAAGTCAAGAAAATTAAATAAGTATCGAACACGGCGTTTATCTGAACTGCAGACAGATTGCAAAGAGGTTGAACATTAGCACAAGTTAACAATAGCGTTAAAGTTTCATAAGTTATAACTTCTTGTATTTTACGTCCGAAAGTTACACAAGTATCTGCACAAAGCTAAGAAAATATTTAAGGATTGTTGGGTTCTTGTGTATTAGTCGGTCTGTTAGGACTGTTATTATACATTGTTTATAATATGAACACTGATAACAGCTTCCTTGTTATTCATATTAAACGAAATACAATGAATATGATATGTGCATGGAAATATAATAACAAATAACTTTTATTTTGCTATATTTTATTTATTTTAAAGGACTAAATAGCTTAAAGATCAGCCATAAATAAACTTTAAAGCTGTTGAAGTTGTTATTCTAGACCCCTCTAACTGCGTTCTTTTTCTTATAGCAATGTTTTCCATATGTTTTCGACGAAAACATCTCCATTGTTCCTGTCAAAATCCATTTCATGGGCTTTTTTACATATGTCATATTTCATCCTTGGAATTATCCCGAATAATAGAAGCAGGCAACGCCTGGTTCTGATTCCGAAGAGCAAAGGAAGACCATCAGAAGCTTCTGCCTATCGACGGATTTGCCTGTTGGATACAACTGGGAAGGTTTAGGAGAAGATAATGGCAAATAGGCTGCAAGAGTTCACAGAAGGAGGGGCAGGCCTCTCCAGGAACCAATTTGGCTTCCGAAAAACAAGATCCAGATAAATTGCGTTGGTGGTGGAAAGGGCCAAGAAGGCTGTAGCAGGGAAGAGATGGAGGAGAGGCGCTAAGTGCTATTGTGCAATAGTCACGATGGATGTAAAGAACGCCTTTGACACAGCGAGATGGAGCTGTAATCTGGATGCTCTGCGGGCAATGAATGTCTCTGAACACCTCAGGAGTGAACACCTTAAATATGTGACTACTTCAAGGACAGGACCTTGATATGTCCGACACAGGACGGCTCGAGAAGGTTTAAGGTGTCTGGCGGTGTACCCCAGGGTTCAGTGCTTGGACCCCTCCTGTGGAATGTCATGTACGACGGAGTCCTTAGGCTTAAACTACCAGAGGGTGCTGAAATTGTGGGCTTTGCTGACGATATCACTGTGGTAGTGGAGGCAAAGTACAAAGAAGAGATCTTGCTGAAGGCCGACCATTGTGTCACATTGACACGAGATTGGCTAGCGTCTCTAGGGTTGCAACTAGCATATGATAAGACAGAGGTCCTTTTTGTCAGTAGCAGGAAAAGAAGAGAAAGTATCACCTTGAGAGCGAGTAGGCAAGAGATTCAGTCCAAGCCTTCCTTGACTTATCTCGGGGTTAGAATCGATGATCGGCTCCGGTTCAAGGGCCATATTCAGCGGGTTAGTGATAAAGCAGCTCGAGTGACCACCCCACTGTCACGTAGGCGGACCCAGGAACATTCGCAGGCTGCTAATATCCAGTGTGGTCCCATCCACCCTGCTCAACGCAGCTGCGATATGGAAGGATGCGCTCGACACTGCGGCTTATAGAAGACGGTGTGCGCTAAGAGTGTGCGTTTCGTACAGTATCATACGAAGCGATCTGCGTGGTGGCCAGTAAGCCTTGAGCTGATCGCTGAAGAGAGGAGGCGCTCTTATAGCAGTGCGGACCCCATTCCCAGAGACGAATTAAGAATGCAGACAGTTAGGGAGTGGCAACGTCGTTGGGATATGGCATTCAGTGGAAGGTGGACGCACAGGTTGGTGCCCTACATTAAGGTTTGGGTAAATAGGAACCACGGAGAGATCGACTATTACATCACTCAGTTTCTCACAGGGCATGGTTGCTTTCGAGCTTACCAGCATAGGTTTAAGATCGATGATACAGGTGTATGTACATCCTGCCCAGGAGCAGAAGAGAGCGCAGATCATATATTCTTCTTCTGTCCCCGCTTTCAAGAAGAGAGGATGGAGTTCCGACGCATCTGTGGCTCAGATCCCACTGCAGATAATGTTGTCAACTTTATGCTGATCAATCAGTATTATTGGATAGCTGGCCAAACGTTTGCAGCACAGGTGCTACAAAAGCTAAGAAAGGAGGAGGTAGCTGAAATCAATGAGGCGGCACTCAGCCACTCCTCCTCCATGATGTAATGCCTAACAGCGGTCCCGTGGAGGGTGAGAAACAGGTGTAGGGAGGTTGGTTTTAGTGGGTAAAAATCACACACACGGATAGGTATGGGCCTATTTGCGTCTTTTGAATATTTCCACCTACCCTCGTTAAAAAAAACAAATAAAAACACACACACATTGCCAATCAGGCTGTCGCTATTATCCGAAGATGGCTGACTTCTATGGGGTTGCAGCTTCCTGACCATAAGACTGAGGCACTCCTGGTCAGTAGGAGGAAGCAGAGTGAAACTCTTACTCTCACGGTGGGTAGGGAATGAAATTCTTTCCCAGCTATACTTAAAATACCTGGGAGTTCTCATTGATGCACGTCTCCAATTTAACGCACATAGGGGCATATCAGCGCCAAAGCGGCAAGAGTTACCTCATTATTGACGCCCCTTATGCCGAATATTGGAGGACCCAAAGAGAGTCGTAGAAAGCTCCTAGCAATGGCTGTCTCCTCAATTCTTTTATATGGAGCTCCAATCTGGAAAGAAGCCATGTCAACAACATCGTACAGGAGACAGATGGTCTCAACTGTATCGAAGAGGTTTATTGAGGGTAACAAGTGCTTTTCGGACTGTTTCCTACAAAGCTGTATGTGTAATTGCCCCTATGCGCCCGGTCGAGATGTTGGTCGAAGAAAGGAATATATGGTACAATTGTGGTTCTGTAGGATCGAGAGATGAAGAGAGAAAAACAACCATCCTCTGTTGGCAACAACGTTGGAATACCGCTAATACCAGAAGGTGAACGTACAGGTTGGTGTCTGACATAGGTTCGTGGTATGACCGTGAACATGGTGAAGTGGATTTTCACCTAACACAAATATTGTCTGGACATGGATGCTTTAGAGTCTACCAGTGCAGAATCAAACTCGACGACAGTGATGAATGCCCTACGTATATGGCGGTAGAGGAAACAGTGGATAAACAATAAAGTTGGAATAACAGTTGGATAAAGAATAAAGTTGGATGAACAGTGGGCAGCGGTGAAAAAAATCGCTGTAGGGGCCCTCAAAAGACAGAGAGGAGGAAAGGACAAGGAGAGAGAACCAGTAAATACTGGTGCCTTCTTGAAGAAGAAGAATCCAGATCAAGAAGCTACAAGTTGGAAGTGGCGTTGAGGCGGCACACAGCCATTCCCCTCCACGAAGTAATGCATAACAGCGGTCCCATGGAGTGTGGAAAACAGGTGTAGGGAGGTGGTTTTTGTGGGTAAAAATCCCACACACGGATAGTTATGGGCCTATCCGCATCTTTTGAAAAAAAAGAACACACACACATATATATAAGGTCAACTATTATTATTCAAGACAAAATACTTAATTCATCTATTGCTCTCTTACACTCATCATCGAACGAACTATATCTTTCATCACAGAAACAAGTTTGACCTCTTCATGTCACTTATCTGAATTTTATTATCTCCTCCTCAGTAAATTCTATATGTAACACGCAATGGGTTAATCGATCAGGCTCTACAACCCAGTGGAACAGATAGTTTCAATAGATAGGAGAAGTGGAACAGATAATTCCACTGGAATTATTGATCCATACAGACCCAAACTAGACATAAGGGAAAATTCCAGGTAGGATGCATAAGCTTGGGAAGAACAGGTCAGCTAAGGATAGGCAAGTTCAACTGGATACAATTGTGTTCATTTTTCACAGATCTAGTTAAAAAATAAAGCTATTAATTTTTTACTTCATAGAAGTTATTTTTGTGAAAGATGGTAGGAAATTTGGAGAAATGACAAGTGAGGATGGCATCCCTCTGCCACGAAGATGACATAAAAATTAGGCTAAAAGATTGGCACAAATTATATGAGTTCTACTTTTTTGTGTAAAGTTTATTGACTTCACCCCCCTTGCCCCCTACTATTGGTCATGATACTTTATAACTTAAGTAGATTTCAGTAATCATTTGATCCAGAAATAGAAGTTTCAACTAGCATTTCAAAGTACAGATGATTATGTTTGTTGAAAAGTTCATTTCTAAATGAAATGATTACCGAAGTATACATATTTCCCATAATAAACTTTTTTTCCCATAATAAAGCTCCCGATAACTTGAATATTTGGAAAATATTAAAAGGAAACAAATGAAAAGTGGAAACTTTAAAAGTTGAAAAGTTCGAAAAGCGACAACCTGCAGAATAATTACGCTTATTTCTATTTAAAAAGAGGTTATGTAAAAGAAAATGATACATTATTTAGAATAGATTTTTAATAATACACATATATTTTTACATAAACTTTCTGAATAATATATTATAATATTATATAGTCAGTTAAATATTCTTAAAAATTAGTAAGAAGAAACTCTTTATCATTAGGTCATCATTGTGAATTGATGTATGACAGCAGTACATTATTTAAATATTAAACTTTCTATAAAGTAAAAAATAACAAAATGCAATAGATTCTCTTTAAAATTTAATTTCAGGGTATTATCAAACAATTAATTTATTTATTTAAAACTGAAGTAAAAACCATGGCATTATTTTCTAAGTTTCTTCAAGCCTAGAAATTCAATGAATAAATTCATTAAATTATGAACCCAAATATTGAATTTTAATAAGGAAGTTATTTTATTTAAAATTATTGAACCTTGCATTTGAATTAAGTATTACTTATGATTGTTCATAACTATTCGGTCTACTTGCCTTGTGTTCATAGTAAAGCAACTGATATTGTAAACAAAATATTCATTTTCAGTAAAAAAAAATTATATAAATATAATATTAAACAAAATCTCAGTCATTATCAATATTCGAGACTAATAGGCTAATTTTATAAAAATATTTATAAAAAAAAAAAAAATATTACATAATTTATTTATTTCTGAATTTAAATTTGTTTATGATAATTTCAGAAATTCCCTGCGGTTCATCCAAAAAGTACCATTTAGTTATGTGAAGTATTCATCTCTCTCAATGCTATGTAATAATCACTTCCGGCTTCAGATTAAATTCATTTACTTTAATAATTGAGACTCAGAAATCCAAATATTTATTTATTGAAGAGCTTCCAAGTATCAGAAATCACAATCTCTTATAAGGGTTAAGTTTTCAAAAATCTATTGTAGAATAAAAATAAATAGAGAAAATATATAATTATGTAAAACACATTTTTGAGGAATGAGCTTTAAAATATTTTCCAATAATTTGATATTTTCCTAGGCCAAAACAGTTATTAATTGGAAACAGTTTAATTTCATCAGTTTTTTAAATATAATTTAATAACAATTAGTAATATCAATTTTAGTTAATACTATTAATTTGAATACATGCATGTGTTTTACCTATAAATATTAAAAACGTGCGTTAAAATAAGTCTTTAGGAACCACCATACTATTCATAAAAATATAATATTACTATCATTATGAGATTACTAGGATAAATAGAATTTATATATATATTTTTTAATTTATTTTATTTTATTTGTTAAAATCAAATAAAAATATTTTTTTTTAATTTTGAGAACCTATATTTTAAAGAATTAGTATAAAACTGTTTTATATTTTTTAATTGTATATATGTTTTAATTGAATTGGATTATTTTTATTTTAATGAGAAAACTGCCTCGCTCACTGTAATTTTTAACTGTTTATCAATACTGCTTTATTATTTAATAATCTGCATATAGATATAGAAATTATTCAAATTTCAAATTCCTTATTTGAAAATTAGCAAAATGATTTAAAGTTACTATTTTCTTGAAGTGTTTTGAATTTTGATAAGCCGAAGGCTCTAAAGTCTCATGATAAATAAATGCAACCTTTATTATAAACAATATATTTTGATAATACCCTAATTAAATATGTTTTAAATTTATCCCAGCTAATAGGAATAATAATTTACTTAATAATAAATTACTCATTAGCTTATTATTAAATAAGATACAATAGTCAAGCAATATTTGAAATTAATTCTGGAGAATAATCATTTAGTTATTCAATATAATAATATTTTCACATTGCCAGCTTTTAAATCTTATGCTCATATAGAGTTTCAGATTTTAAAATATGACAGCCGACATACATTTTGTTTTACTATAAAAATATATACTGCCAGTACACTCAAGCAATTATGTTTTATATACATTTTTTTCCCAGTTAGAAGCATACAAACAACAATAAAGATTAAAATTTTCAATTTACATTTGTCAAAATACAACTATTTTTTCCATACATCACTTTTAATTGACGCATCTTTATACATAAACTATTAGTTTTAATTCCTGAAATTTTTAAGCGTTTAGTAATGGTTCTTAATTTTTTTTCTCTTTGCACTCGTCATTATGTTTGAATGACCCAAAGAAAATAGTGGACGGCAGGCACAGTTCAAAGCCTGTATTTGTAAGACTATATTTACACCTGACTATAAAATACATTTAAACTGTTTCTTAGTTGTTGAGTAATTTCATAAATAATTAATAAACAAATATGCCAGTTATGATATGTGCTACTTGTACCATAAAAAATGCGAATAATTATTTTTAATATTTGTGTGTATTACTTAACATAGAGTGCATAAAGCGACACATTTCATTTTTAAACATAAAAATCAAGTCCTTCGTTATCACAAAAATACTGCTATCTTAAATATACAAAAATTCATTGAATTATTTAAGTAGGCTTTTGTTTTAATATTTATTTATATTTTAATAAATAACAGCAAGAACAAATACTTAAGTTTTTGGCTTTTTTCAGCTTTATAAGTGAAAAATAATTTACATAAAGTAGAATATTGTCTCTCTTCTGATTAAATGATGAAGTTTCTATCAAATAAACACAATCAAAAATGTTTAAACATTAAAAAAATACTAAATCAATTATTTTTTAAAAAACTTTTATTTATAACAATCCATTCAGTTCTCGAACACAGCACCTTTTCTTAATAACATCGACACATTACAGATTTATCTTACATCACATCAAAAACATAGCAACATTAATAATTAGCCTTACAACAATAATTTAATAATAATTTTATTATATTTATATATATGATAATATTTGGTTAACATTTATTTATTAATTCTCAAATTAATTAGAGATTCAACTTCATGCTTGTAATTCTCATTTTATTCCTGTTCCATTTTTTAAATTTATTTATTAATAACAATTAATAATTACATGTTGGTTAATGAGCGACATAATGCCTGCCAGATAACAATAGGCCCATCGAAATATTACATCCAAATTAGGTCTTGAATCAATAAAATGCTGAAGCAATGTCATTTTCACATTCTTCATTTCCTGGTATCAGCGGTGACCTGGAATACGGTATGTATTGTAAACAGGTATCATAAACATACACATCAGTAAATTTCCTGAATTATTTATTCTCACTAGTAGTAGTAGAGGTCTTAAATGAGTCATGGGTCTATGATAGGATTCCCCTTATCAAATGTTCTGGAATTGAATTTTAGATATTATAAAATGATTTCCTGAACCATTTAAAGTTGAAAAAGGATTCTAAGCATGCAATCCATTTTTTATTTTCAGGTAATTGTTGAACTCCAGAACAGGAATTCTGGTAAAGGTATCAATATGTAATAAAATGTAATTAGTATTTTAAAATCAACATTGACTGATTCACCCTTAAAGTGCGGGCGACTCTCGAGAGTTTACCATCGCTGGGTAATCAATACTTCTCACTAATGCCAGCTCTATTGCTTGATTAAAAGTTAATGGCGCAACTAATAAATTACTATGTATTTCTTTTTGACCTGATTGTATAATAACAGAACGTTATTTTCAAGTATGAATAATCAATTAAAATGAGTAAAATGTATATTGTTACAACATAAAAATAAGAAAAAGATATGGAGTGCCTTTGTAGCTATTTAAGGTTACAGGCAATACGAAAAAGATATTAATAATACCTACCATAAAATTGATTAAAAGTATCAGGATACTTAGTTAAAACTCTTTAATATTTTGACTTACTTTTAATTTTTTAAACAAGAAACCTGATTGTTTCATAATCTGTCTTTCTTTAATACTGTCACTAAAGTTACTCGTAATATTTTAACTATAATTTCATGTAATCATTGCATGTAAAACTGAAAAAAATGTATACACGCATATATGTGTCCATAGTCCCTACTTTCAACAGACACATATTTGCGCTCATAGTACCCACCAATTGCTTTTTCCCGGACACATATATATGGGTCAGCAGCACTTTAAGGGTTAAATGCCAGTTTATAAAGGCCTATTAAGGTCAAATATTTTCTGAGTAGATTTAATTGGGTTTTAAACAATGCATTGCTTAAAAAGTAAGGCTTTAAATATTACTTTTTATTTGATATATGATTATGGGAGCTTTGAATTATCACCATATATTACCTTCAATAATCATCAAATATTTACCTTGAATTATCATCAAATATTTATCTACTAAAATAAAATTGACCCTTCAAAGAAATTAATTTTTTTAAGTTGAAAAATGAAGTACTGTAGGAGTTCACAGTTATTCAAGGATGGATGTTGGTTACTTTTGTTTGAACCATTTGAATTTTTTGTATTTGCCTCAATAAATCAATATGAAAAAACATGATAATTTAAAAATAAATATAAACAATTCAACCTTTGTCACTTATACCTCCAGAGTTATCGCAGAGTATGCCACATCGCTACTGCCTTCCTGGGACTTGAAATCATTTCAGACCAGTGCGAGCTGGCAGCTCCTCCTTCAGTGCTCCCAATCATGATAGAACCGATCAACGAAGGTCCTCCAATAAGATCTGACCCTTGATCCAGAACACAGACCTAGGAATCATAAATTATTTTACTTTGGAATAATTATTAGTTAACGGTATAAATATCATGGAGGAGAAAAAGGTCGGGATATTGGTAAAAAATATCGGTATGTAAATATATAACTATAATAGGGTATATAATTATACATTTGGGTACATAAATATAAATAAAAATGCAATTTAATTATGAATTATTTAATCAAGGCTCCCTAATTATATGTATAATTTCTGAAAGAAATATAATATTGATTATTTAATAATATTTTGTTTTTCATTTTTAATAGCATTAAATATGAGGTGAGGTCCTCATATTAACTTATAATATAAATTAACTTAATCATGGCCAAAAGGTATTTTTTTAACATTTAAAAACTTAGGAGAAATATCTTAGCCATATATAAATAACAATAACTATTATCATTTCACCATTATCAATAAACCATTATAATAAAACCATTCTCCCTTATAATCATGTTATGTATTTATTGTTGGCCTTATAAAAATACAGACCTCAACAGCTGAGCAATTAAGGTTGGCAGAACTGATGTTAAAAGTTATAGCTTCATTCCAAACAGGATTAGAACTCGCCTTTCTGCATGCAGTTTTCTTTTTCTTGATTCTCTTTCCACCAGCAAGTAAGTAAACTTTTACAAATGGATCTAAACGGCAATAGAAAGAATAAAAAATTGTTTAAAAAGTGATTCTATTATTTAAATAAAAAGTATATTAATCAAATATGTATCAATAACACTAACCAATTGAATCTCGGTTCTCTGGTAGAAATAGATTTCTTGCTTTCAAGAGTACAACAGTCAGACGCTCAGCAGAGGGAAGGTAACTCAGTGACACCAAAATTTCTTGGAGCTCTTCTCGAGGCTTAAACGAATGCAAATATAATTAAATGATTATGATATTTTAATATATAAAAAATTTGACAAGTTTATTTATAATATTGATGTGAAAATTATTGGCTGTTTAAATCTTGAATAATGGTGAAAACTGTTGAGGGTCGCAATCAATGAATTTTTCAAAAATAACTTTTGTGGCAATGTTTCGACCTAATTTTTAGGTGTTCATCAGGGCTGAGAATAAAATAAAACAGAATAACAACATTCATAACGGAGTACCAAAGACAAAATAATGAAAAGAAGGAAATACAATGAAAACAAATTTATGAGAAATTAAAAAGTAAGGAGAAGTCAAATAAAATGTATGAAGATAATAAAACATAGTGATAATGCTTGAGATATTATTTCTAAAATATTTAATGAATGACATGTTATTGGTAAAATTCTAAATAAGTTTGTAATTAGTTATTATTAAAATGAATATTTAGTTATGATAGAGCTATACACTCAAATAAAAATAATATAATATTTTATAATTATATGTGGGAATATAAGGGATAGAGAGTGAAGAAGGAAAATATATTAAAAAAATAGAACATACAACAGGAGTAACAAATATATAAACAAAAATTAAACCAAACAGGATCTAAAAAAACTATTTAATTTTTTTCTTACAAATTCTGTTTTAAATTATTTATTATAAATTGTCATAGTTTAATTGAAGCATCAAGCAAATAAATGTTTTTTTTTCTATATGGCAGTTGGCTATAGTTACTACCTATTATTTCCACTTCAGTTAATTATGTATGTATAAACACACTGATGAAAATATTCTAATACAATTGTGATACCTTTTTAATTTTTGAAATGTCACCCCAGATTTCAACATTGGAGGTCAACTCGATTTCTGCCAAATCTATTCTCAGCTCTCCAATAATATCATTTCGTGAATATCTGTCATAGTCAAAAACCTAAAAAAAATAAAGATTGATATAAAGGAAAATATTGCTAAATTGACGAATGAACTATTAATTTACTTATGTCCCTAAAGTATAATGGCATTCATTGTGATAATTTACTTGTAGCTGATAACAATTAATGAAATTTTATTATCTTGTAATTTATGATGTCAGTCACTACCAAATAAGTTCTCTACAGACTCGAATTGGTAAGAAAATGTTGTACTAAAGATAGAAGAAATCATAGTTGTGAATGTTAACTGATTTGAAAACTATAGAAAGAATAGTATAATCCTGCATGTATGTGAACGTTTTTTAAAGAGCATGCTGTATAATGAGTATTTTAAATATTTAAAAAAATTAAAATTAAACCAAAAATTCAACAATAAATCAAATAATTTTGGGGTACAAAATATATAAGACTGACTTGATATGTATTATAAAGATTTATTTATACTGAGTTGATGTCAGGACACCTAGAGTACACCCCTTCTCTTCTACAATGTATCTTGTAGCTTTCTCTATCTCTCTTTGTCTAATAATTTTTAAAATAATTCTGAATAGTGTTTTTATACGTGATACAATTAGGATCGCTAGAAATATGTAAATAATTTGACAGCGGCAGTAGTAGGCAGAACAGGAGATGCTCAAGATGTAAGCACAAACAACGAGAGGGTCTCTTATTTTGTAAGTAGATCTAGAACCTTGTAACCATGTTCATCACATAATAAATATAAAAAAAAAAACCTGTACCACTACAACCCGTGAACGGGTCTGGGGTTCAGTACATGGTAGAGACTGTACTGTTTCATGGACAACGGTTCAGCAAGGAGGTGACTTGTCCTAGGTCACGCTCAACCATCAGATTTTTTCCCCTTATTTTGGGTACCCTATTTTCATAATTTTTTTTTTTGAGGCTGGGTGGGCCTCAGGAGGGTCCTAGATCCTATATGATCCATCTCCTGCTACAAACAGACTAAATAAAAGTCATGGCCTACAGCGGGATTTGAACCATGATTTCCGGCATGGCAAATCAGTGCTCTACCACTGAGCCACTCCGCTCCCTACATAATAAATATAATTTTATTTAATTAGATGAAGAAGGATCTTCATTTGCTAAACAACTCCTAGTCAGTCAACCACATCAAAATTTGGAGAAGAGAGGAATATCATTTTTATTCATTAATGGTACAGTAATGCTATACCTCAGTTGTATTCGATCTTAAGGTGGCATCCCATTTTATCATTTAAAAATTATTCAGATCTAAGGATCTTAACTTTCCCTGAGATCATTGTTCTAGTAGTGAAGCCAACATATTAGTATTATTATAAAGTAGTTACTAATGATATTTATTATGTATAATTGATAAAATTAATAATGAACTTAGTATTAATCTCTTTTATTTATGAAGATAACCAATAATTATTACTTGAAGGACTAGTGTGTGCTCTTGGAGTTCATCGTGAGAAACAGGAAATTTGAAATGATGATCGAAGAGAGGACTTGATCTAGACTGGGCGCTGGTCTGTCTCACCCTTGAGTCGACTGGGGGTTCAAGGCTAAGGCGTACATAAGGCTCTGAAAACTCTCCACCGATAAAGTCTTCTCCTGTATCAATAAAAAAAACAGATTGAATTATTAAATACATTAGTGATATATAAATACAATACTTTTAAAACTTTCTTATTAATTATAAAAAAACAAAACAATAATTAAATCTAAAATCTTTAATCTAAGATATCTTAAAAGATACAAGATAAAAATAAGTAAGTGTGCTCTAAATATAAGAAAAAAAAAATTTAAATGACTTAAGTGTTAAAATTTTTAATATTATATTTTGTCCTGACGATATATGGCTCTATAGCCCTTATTCAGTTTCCACTAGCTTTCAATACCTGTGAAGTGGCTAAGTGAGAAGAGCTGTGATCTCCCATTATGTTTTTAAATTATATATATGGTATTAATGTATATCAATCGGTCATGAGGCTTATTGCCTTTGGGTGTAGCAAGTTTTTTTATAAATAAAAACATAAATTAATATTAAATTCAAGTTTGTTTTTCAATCACAATTTTTTTTATTAGGTTGATGATTAAATTTAGTGGTAGCTAGCAAGCAGCTGCTTCTGTTTCCATGAGTAAGCACTTACAAGATATTCCTGATTATTACTCATTATTCAGACTATAGTGGTTTTGCGGATATTGCAATATAATTTATTTCTGGAGGACATTATAGTGATGTAATATGACAAAGAAATTTAAATGAAACTTGTCTAACTTGAGATCTACATTTTGTTATCTTGCATTTGAATCATGGTTGTTTTAATTGAAGAATGAACACCCTCTTAAGATATTCGAAAATAAGTAACTCACTGTGGAGGGCTACATTCCTTGCAGGACCTGGGCCTCTGCCACCATTCTTTCCTATTCCTCACGGTCTCCAACGAGGCTCTCCAATTTCTTACCCCCATCTTTTTTAAATCAACTTCCAAGTCATCCATCCACCGAAGCCTGGGTCTGCCCCTTTTACATTTTCCCACTGTTGCACCATTCAGCATTATTGTAGGCAGCCTGTAGTGCCCAGTTCTTTCAATAAGACCCAAATATCTAAGTCTGCTCTTCCTTATAGCACGGAGGAAATCAAGCTCACCTTACAACTCCATCAGTTTGGCATTGCTTCTGATCCTCCATCTGTGCTCTTCTTTAACAAGTCCAATACTAAAATAAGATATTGCGAAGAATATTCGGTCAGAATATATACCACTGGAGAGTTCCAGAAATTAAACGGATCGCAGAACATGCGCTAACTTAATATAATTGGACATTTATTGACATTTAACTTTGTGTAGTAGTACGTGGACGAAAGTTTGTAAGCAGAGATTGGTGGTATCGTCATCGATCTCTCGGGCTCGCTAAACCATTTTTTTTTTTTTGAATAACCCACTTTGGACTACGTTTCTTCAATTCTCTGCTTCTTCTCTTTTTCCTCAGCTCCCTAATCTCCTTCATTCTTGCACTATGTTTCTCTTTTCTATCTTTTGCCTCTGTTCTTTTTTAGGTACTTTCAGAAAACCTATAGAGATTGGTACAACTTTGCCTTCAGAAATCGTTCTGTAAAATCTACTGGAGTAATCTTTAGCTCCTCCATGTGTTTTTCCACTTCTGCTAACAACGTATTCTTCAATTTTCGGAGTAGAGCTTTGGAGCGAGGGGTCTGAAAAGAAGATGGCCTCGTGACCTTATAAGTTGGATTAGCTATTCGAGTATTACCAGTGGGTAGCCTCTCTATTTGTCATTATCTCATGCCATTATATTTATATAATTCTGTTTACTTGATGTATTATTATTATTATTATTATTATACAGTTGTAAATTTCAATAAATAAATAATAACAAAAAATGTTCATTTTTAGGTTTTTTAATTTATTATCTAATTTTAGCTTCTATAAATATTTGAAAAGTCCTCAATATTACTTAC
Organism: Troilus luridus; assembly: GCA_964056705.1. Taxonomy (NCBI): domain Eukaryota; kingdom Metazoa; phylum Arthropoda; class Insecta; order Hemiptera; family Pentatomidae; genus Troilus; species Troilus luridus. The sequence goes on along the minus strand of OZ057414.1, from coordinate 110,022,804 downwards.
ATAGGTATCAGTTCCCCAGGTTGTCGCTCCGATTTGAGTTACAACAAGTTTTAATTCTTTATTCTTTTCCTGTTTTATATTTTCCAAAAAATAAAAATTATCATGAGCGATAATTAATATAAATATTATCGTATGAAAAATAGAATGTAATTACGGGAAATGTGTATATTTCGGCAATCCATTCATCGAGAAATGAACATTTCGAAGTATAGAGGATATATGTTTGTCGATACATTCATATCTTGATGAAATGATTACCGAAATATACACATTTCCCATAGCTACTTTTTTTGTAGCCATACTCTAATACTTTTATGAATATTAATACTTTTATTCCGCAGCTGGCAAGACTTTTATTTAATCTGTTTCCAGCCGGATATGGATCCTATTGGATCTAGGACCTGGGGCTCACCCTGCCTCTATGAAGTGGGTACCCATAATATGGGGGAAATATGGTGGTTGAGCGTGATCTAGGAAAAACCACTTCACTGCGCAACTGTTGTCCAAGAAACAGTACTGTCCCTACGTTGTACTGAACCCCAGACCCTTCATGGGTTGTAGTGGTACAGGTTTTTTTTTATCCATTCTAATGCACACGATAATTTGTATTTTTGAAGAAAAATAATTAAAAAGGAAAGGAATAAATAGTTAAAACTTGATCTAACTCAGCTAGAACCGAAACCCGCGGAACTGATGCGTTTTTATATAATATATGAATATTATTCATTGTTTACATTTTACAATAAATAAATTTTATATTAAATATTAAACTAGATGATTGCCTCATGACATTTTAATTTGAACTTGTTATTTGAGTACTATCACTGGGTACTCGGCTTTATTCATGCCAACATGTACCACTCCTGCCATTTACTAGTTGTATTGTTATAACAGCTGTAAATTTCAATGAATAAATTATATAAAGAATTATTAAATTATTATGTCTGAGTAATATATTTTTAAGGTCTTTTAGAAACATTTGTTTGTTGTGAAACAATGGCCAATGGGATACAAAACCTAATACGAACAGGTTGTTAAAGCCGTTCTATTGAATTAGCCATTAACAATTGCTTGATCCGAAGTAAATATTTATATTTATCTCTAGAGAAGGGCTGGTAGGCGTCGATAAGGTCCTGAGTGTGTACAGGAAAGGTCAGGAGGTCAGGTCCTTCTACCCCCACTCTCGGCATTTCACCCTCACCCTCCCCCCCTCACGGCCTGTGGAATTTCATTTGTTTTCCTTGAAATTTTGTCTAAAGGGGGGCCAATAAATAGAAGGGGAAATTCAATTTTAAAGTCTTCCATTTTCGTGTTAGGGGGTATGAGTAAAAGATAAATGGATTAAATCGATACCTGACAAGAGTTCGTTGACCCAAGTAAATAAAAAAAAAATCGATTTAAAATTACACTTGGTAATTCTGAAAGCGTTAATAATAAACATTTGTAATAGAACGAAAGTGAATATGCCTGTTTCAGACAACGGATGTACGTTAGGTAAAAATAAAATTCCCAAAGTTAATACAAATCAATGCTAATTGATTTTTCTCAAAGGAAATACCAGTATTTAATTCCGTTAGTCGAAATATTTAAATCTCTCAAAATAGTGTGTATGAATGTTTATGGGGTGTCAAGCTCCAAAATGCTAAGTACGAACCGGAAGTTGATTTTTTAATTTTAAAAAAATGATTTGGAGTGCTATCGATGGGTAGTTTCTCCACAAGTGTTTTCATGTCATATTCTACATTTTTGCACATTTACTTGATATAATACCATTATAGTTGTAAATATCATTGAATTAAATAAAAAAAAAAAAAAAAAATGATGAGCAAAAACCCAAAAAGAAACATAAATTAAAATGCAATAGGAAATGTCCCAAAAAGCCTCAATTCTCTAAAATTCTGGAAAAAAATAACCATTCAACGTTTTGTTAATTCAGGAATCACCAGGACTTACAAAAAATAAAAATAAATCACACGATAGAAGACAAAGTGCACTACATCTCACATTTTTGTGTGCGTATTTTTTTCTTATTCTGCTGATGAGCTGTTTTTTTAACGTCGTCAGCTGTTCATGTATTACTTTCCTTTGCGCTAGTTGTTTGTCGAACGTCTTGGAGTAAGGTTGTTGTCTCTATTTGTACAGTTGAAGTGATATATACACTTATTTCGTTGATGTGATTTGTCGTTAGGTGTACGACTAGTGATGAGGGATTTATCTGTCGGGTTATCAAAATGATTTAGCATTAACCTAAAGATAACCTAATGTTTGTTGTAAATGCGCCTCGACTAAGACTGGCACCAATTCGTTGCATTCAAGAAATTTCATTATAGAAATTCACCTTTCAGATATCAAATTCCCTCAAGTACTATTGAACTTTTATCAAATATCAAATTACGAAAACAAAAGTTGAAATAAAAAAAAATTAATCAAAACTTATTATGATTCAACAAATAATCGATTTTCAGGTAGGAAAAATTCAACATTGAATTAAATTACTAAATGAGGCGTACCACTGTATATGTAGTATTGTTAAATCAAGTCATCCGAAGAGGTTTTTTTTTTTCAAAGAAAGAAATAATAAGAGGTAGAGGAAAGTTTATGCGGGCCGAGATAAGCCCTTTAAGCTTCTTCAGCCGGAGTTGACGGTTATTGTTTAACAAACAGCTCCGTAGTTTCAAAATCTGTTCAGGTAAAATGAAAAAGGTTGGTTAGACCAGAAAAATATGCTTTAGGAAAATATGTAAAATTCTGAACGTTTTGTGAGATCTGTCATGTCGTGGTTTCATGCCGAACTGACATATCTGAAAATGTGTTGATACTTAAAGGCGTATGGCTTGCTATATAAAATCTTGGTTTATTTATTAATTGAATATGACACACACACAAAAACACGCATATATAAAGAAAAGACGATTGAAAAAGAAAAATATTTTGATGAATGCAGGAATCAGTACAATTGACAAAGCAGGTCACGTGTTTTCAGAAAATAAATACTAATGTGATTATCATTAACTGCCTTACACAAATGATTAGCTAGTCCAATGGAGTTTGCTAAAGCTACCATGTTTTAGAGGAAAAAAAAACCAATCGTTTTCGTTCTATAACCGCCAGTTACTTTCAGTAATCACAGTTACTTGGAAATAGCGACAATATTTATATTTTACATTATATCATAATATTAAATATAGGATGGAAATATTTGGGGGTGCAGTCAAAAATTACACAACAAATAAGTAGAAACCTATTATATTTTATTGAAAAAGGGAACGCTCAACAGAGACATCAAATAAATGTTAATACATAAGTGGAAAAATTTCAACTAAAAACCTTAAGTCTCTAAACTAAAACAGGTAATTAAAAATACCTTTCCAATATTTCGCCTATTCAGGCATCCTCAGGGCAGAAAGAGAATAATAGCAAACCAAAAGATGAATAATGCACCCAAGAAACACACATCCCACCACCTCCAAGGCTCCAATGCAACTACTGAATCATAGGGAAGGTTACTAGATTCCAAGCTGGTTAAGGTTAGATAAAAACAGCTGATAAATACACCAGATTTGAAACATCAATATACATTCACCAAACCCCCCCAAAAAAACCCAACAGGAAAACAAAATAAAATAAATAATAGTAACAAACAACACAAGACCAAAAGACAAAAAACTATATGAAAAAATGAAAGTATAAGTGCAAGAAAAAAAGAGAATTAATAAAAAACCAGTGGACTTATGGTTATTCCACAGAATATATATTGAAAAAGAGAACGCTCAACAGAGACATCAAATAAATGTTAATACATAAGTGGAAAAATTTCCAACTAAAAACCTTAAGTCTCTAAACTAAAACAGGTAATTAAAAATACCTTTCCAGTTTGGAATTTTTATTACCTGTTTTAGTTTAGAGACTTAAGGTTTTTAGTTGGAAATTTTTCCACTTATGTATTAACTATTATATTTTATGTGTGCCGACGTTTCGACCAAGAAAAAACAAAAAAAAAAAAAATTATTTATTTTTTTTCTTGCCAGTTACCTTCTGCACCGAGTATCCACTTCTATTGGCCCTGAAGATGACCTACACAGTAGGTCGAAACGTCGGCACACATAAAATATAATAGGTTTCTACTTATTTGTTGTGTAATTTTTGACTGCACCCCCAACTATTTCCATCCTACACTAGTACCAACCAGTCAACGAATTTCTTCCTTACATGAAAAATATTAAATAAATTAAAAGAAATATAAAACCATCTAACTTCATTATTTCTTTGTTTTTCGTTCAGTACGGCTTTGTGTGAATTATATGAACCTTCTAAAGATAATGATAAAACACTTGGATTTTGCAAGAACATGGAATAGTTCATACAAAAAGGAAGTGTTTTTAGACTGTCACATATTGCGAAAGGGTCTCCCCTTTCACTATTTGTAAGTAGAATGGTCTTTTATCATGTAACTATGGTCAGCACATAATAAATATATTGTTATTTAATTGAATGAAAAAGGATCTTTATTTAATAACTAACTCCTGGTGAGTCAACCACGTTAACCTTTGGAGAAGAGAGATATTTCTCTTATTCATTAATGTTATAGAGCTCTATATAATAATTTTTACGATCTCACGGTGGGATCCCATTTTATTATTTAAATATTATTCAGATCTAAGGATCTTTTCCTTGAGATCATTGCTTGGGCAGTGAAGCCAATATAGTAGAGCGAAAGGTCAAAAGGGACTTAAACAGTATTTAAGATATCGGTATAAAAATTCCATCCAAAAAGTCTTAAGTCTCTATAGTAAGTGTATAATAATATAAATGCTTTCAATTCACATGTTATTTTATTATTGTTATTCCAAAGTAACGGTGACTAATTTATTAAAGTAACTGCATATTTATAAGTGTAATGTGTACTGTATATTGCAATGGGTCCTTCTTAAAGTGTCTGGCAGATATCGGATGAAAAATACCACAAAAAAACTTATTTAACAGTTAGTGAGATGTCGGTTTCGTTTTCCTTCGTGGAGTTAATAATTTCTCTGGTGCGATTCATATGTTTCAAAACACCGTCAGAATGGGTGATGGATTTTCCTTAATTGGTTTTTCTCAAAATTATTGATTTATAAAACAATCCTAAGACCGATTGTTACATACGCTTGTGAAACGTGGGTCCTGACACAGGAATGTGAAAAGATGCTGCAGATCTGGGAGAGGAAGGTGCTTCGGCAGATATTTGGGCCAGTATGTAATGAAGGCCAATGGAGGTCTAGAAATAATAGAGAGCTTCAGGACCTATACAATGAACCAGACCTAGTCATCTATGTCAAATCTACACGTATAAGATGGCTTGGGCACGTAGAAAGAATGGGAGAAGATAGGTACCCAAAGAAGCTATTATATGGCAAACCAGGAGGCAAAAGAAGAAGAGGAAGGCCCAGGCTGCGATGGCTGAATGATGTAGAGAGCGATCTGCAGAGGATGGGGATCAGACAGTGGAGAGGTTGAGCTGCTGACAGGGAGGACTGGAGAGGCGTTGTTGCGGAGGCCAGGGCCCTGCAAGGGCTGTAGAGCCATGGGAAGAAGAAGAAGAAGGTTTTTCTCAAGTGATACTTCTCAAGCTTCCAAATTGGTACGTTGGACTAAAAATCCAGCTCGGATGTCCTTTTCACTGGCTCTCGGACAGGACTTCACTAATTACAGGTGAACCGAGGAAGGGTTTGGAGCAACTAATTGTAAGGACAAGCCTTAGAGTCCTCCTCGGCCTAAGACTGATTAGTGAGTGCGTGAATCAGTACTAATCTGGGCGGGTTTCTAACTCAGCAAGTTGACTTCGAAGGTAAACTTAAAAAAAAAAGAAACTCTGTCTTTAGGTAATATATATATGTGTTAATATGTTTTGTATATCTTTTAAAACGTTAATGTGTAATCTTTTCAGGTTTGTATTGTTTAGTTGCGTTATGTAAACAGTGTGTTAATATGTTTTGTATATCTTTTAAAACGTTAATGTGTAATCTTTTCAGATTAATAAAATCAGTTACTATCCGACTATATAATATAATATATATTATCTAAATATTATATATATTATATTATATAGTATATAAAGACGGACACCAAACGTCTTTGATTTGTGAATGCTACTGATACGGTCACTATGGTAACAGCTGGGGTATGAAAACCAGGAAGGTTATTCTCAGTTGTGTTTACTAATGACAGCTTAAAGAAGACGATTTTGCAAATAAATAGTGTGTGAAATCTATTAATATCGATTTTTTTTTTTTTTACAGAGAAACTCAGTTTCGTTTTTATTTCAACACATCAAATTGGAATAGTGTAAGCTACACCTACTAGTGGGACACAAGCTTTCTTATGTAATTCTATAATATATATCGTATTCAAGTGAATAAGAAGTAATTTCAGTTTAAACATACAAATGCCTCAATAAACTGAATTAATTCTTCTTCTTTAGACCCTTGGAATGTAAAAATATGAGAATTGAAAAGATAAAACAAAAGACAATTAAAACATACAGTGGCAGTAAAAAGTAATTGCACAAGCCAAATATTGGCTCTAAAGTTATATTGGAATGAAATAAAATTACACAACTTTTTCAAAAGAAAAACCTTTTACTTAGACAAGTTGTATAGTGTTAAAACATCAATTAAATAAAACTGATCAATCAAAAAAAAATACAACACAAAAAAGGACAGTTCAAAACTATTTGCACAAATTTAAATTTTTATGATATAATGCATAATATGTATATTGCTTTTATTTTTTCAATATTTTGTGTGCAATACATTTGCATCGATAACAGCTTGAAGACGTATTGGCATAGAATAAACAAGATTTTTTAAAAACTCTTGCTCGATTTTTTCCCACTCTTCTATCAGTCGATTTTTGGTGGTAATGACGTATTTTTGAATCCTTTGTTCTAAAATGTGCCATAAGTTTACAATGACATTAAGGTCCGGGAATTTGGTGAGGGTTTAGCAGCCTTCTGCGTACAATATACAGGAGCCACTCCTTGGTCTTATTCGCAGTATGGTTATGATCATTATCCTGTTGAAATATGTTTCACAGTTGGTCGAACATTTAGTCTTTTTAATTCTTTGGTTTTTGCCTAATGTACCTCTTACCATCACTCCAAAATATTTGAAAATTCTGCAGGCTTGTTAATGTACTTTTCTGCAAACTCAAGTCTCTTTCTCATTTCTAACCTCACTGATTAACGGTCTTCCTTGGTATCCTACCATGCATATTTGCTTGATAAAGGGCTCTTCTTAAAGACGACTCACTTACTTGCTTATTTGAATAACAGCCACCATATCTACCAAGAACTAATTGATGGATTTTTTGTTGCATCTTTAATTATGTGTCTGCTCTCTCTGGGTGTCAATACCTTTGCCCGTCCTTTTCGTGGCTTGTTGGTGCTGGTTCCTGTCTCGTCACATTTATTAATAATATTACGAACTGTAGAAAAGCACATAGCCAAGGTTTGACCGATTACCCGAATATGTTTTTCCGCTGTTTCTCAAAAATACACACTTTTCTCGGGTGGCAATAGAAAATTCGCCTTTCTTTGGTGACATGTTTACTTAGATGCAGAACAATACAGACTAAATAAATTTCATTACAATCCTCTCAATCCTGAATGGAATTAAGCTCTTAACAAACAAAATAATGTTTGTAAACAAATACAATTAAATGTGTGCAAATACTTTTGAAAGCCCCTTTTTTTGTGTTGTATTTTTTTTTTGATTGATCAGTTTTATTTAATTGATGTTTTAACACTATACAACTTGTCTAAGTAAAAGGTTTTTCTTTTGTAAAAGTTGTGTAATTTTATTTCACTCCAATATAACTTTAGGGCAAATATTTGGCTTGTGCAATTACCTTTGACTGCCACTGTATGTTACAGAAAGTTTGTACTTGACTTGTAGGCGTTGGTTACATTATTACTCCTACATAGCCTACCTGTTTTGTAAACTATTTTACACACTATTATACGCAGCTGTCGAAGATAATTTATTTAATCTGTTAACAGTCGAGGATGTATCTTTTGGACCTGGAGTCTCTCCTTGGTGTCGCCCAGAGGGTAGCGTTAATACTGTTACGGGCTACTGGGTGTAAAATGGACTAAACTATTACTTAATTCAAGAATCTAATATTTATTAACAAATTAACAAGAATACAATGAGATTATTTAAAACAGTTAAATTATTAAACTAATATCAATATACAATAATAATATTCTACTAAATGTTATCTAATTTCTAAGATAATATACAAATAATATAAGATATTGTTTATACTAAGTAACTAAACTATTTATATAAATTTGTACAAATACACTATAGTTTACAATTACAAATTAACACTTACAGTTCGCTAACTAAAGTCCACCGACCGTAAGACTCTTCAAATATGACAAACTGCCACACAGTTTATTACACTTATTACACGGTCACTAATTGTCACTGTTGCTCACTAAGCACTTATTACAGACTGATACTAATACTAACTAACTCACACACACTGCCACTAGTTAACGACTGCTACTCACTGGCTTATTACAGACTCGTCTTATTACTACTGCGCGGCCAAAACAGCTCGCCTTTTTATATAGGCAAGGGAGATTGGGGTGGGGGCATCTAGAACATTCCGGGCCGATCGAGTAGGCTCTACGACATTCTATAATCCCTTCCGGCTTAATCCCATTGTTCGCCTAATCTTCTCAGCCTCCTTCCCGCTCAGACCGTAACACTGCCCCCTCCTTAAAAGTGCTCTGTCCCAGAGCATAGTCCGGAGAAATCGGGCGGTTATGAGCTTCCCTCGATGGAGACGCATTTCCTTTCCAGGGGTTGAACGTGCACACCAATATGGCGACCCCAGAGTTGGCGAATATCTCTTCAAGCATGTTCCTGACAACCTTCCACACCAGGCCGTCATATCCACAGCCCAACTTAGGGATCGCGAGCTTGGTGACACGCAGTCTCAGAAGCTTACTCCGCAGGTCGTCGAGGCTTCGCCGCAGGGCATCATATGTGGGCTTGTGATCATTGGCACACTTGGTTACCAAGTAAAACAGATGTCGTCCTTCGTATGTGTGGTGGAGTGCTTTCCCCACGCTTGGTCCTTGGCGTTCTAGTTCCGTAGTACCACCAAACTTCTTCCTGAAGACCGTTGCAATCCCTCGGGAAGTCCTCAGATCTTCGGCTACACAATGGGCCAGAGAATAGTCCGCGGGTAACGAGAAGATATCTCTGTATACTGCCTGAGTTACTCCACGGGAACCTTGTACCTTAGGTTGTGCAACTGATACCTTACTGGCCTCCACGTTGTTGAGGTACCTGACTTGCTGGTCTTTTGTCGGGCCATGGTCTCCTTTGTATGGGGCCAGTCTATTAAAATGGACTACCCTGGGTTTTCCTTTTGGCTGCTTTCTGATCCTATAGATGACGTCGTTTATCCTGTTGATGATCTCAAACGGGCCATCCCAGGAGTTCTGAAGTTTAGGTGAGTAGCCTCGCCTTCTTCGAGGATCATGTAGCCAGACCAAATCTCCAGGTTGGAATCCACCTTTCTCTGCCCTGATGTCGTAACGCTCCTTCATTCTGTCACTGGCTCCCTGGATGTTTGCACGAACCTTTTCGTGGATATTATCCATCCGCTTCCGTAGATTCGTGACGTATTCCTCTCCGTTAACTTCCTCGTCTGGCTTGAACCCGAATTTCAGATCACAAGGCAAGCGAAGTTCTCGGCCGAAGACCACATTTGCGGGGGTCTGCCCCGTTGCTTCATGGACTGAACTCCGGTAGGCTAACAAGAACAAGTGAAGATACTGGTCCCAGTCTCGCTGATGCTCGGAGACCACTTTAGACAAATATCGACCCATTGTCCTGTTCATGCGCTCCACCATGCCATCCGATTGAGGGTGAAGAGGTGTCGTCCTGGTTTTCCGTATTCCCAGTGCTTCGCACATCCCGGAGAAGACTGCAGACTCAAAGTTTCTTCCCTGGTCAGCGTGAAGTTCCATGGGTACTCCAAACCGGCTGACGAGCTGCTTCACAAGTACGTCTGCAACCGTGACTGCCTCTTGATTCGGAAGGGCATACGCTTCCACCCACTTAGAAAAGTAGTCCATGGCCACGAGAATATATTGGTTGCCTTCGTCCGTCACAGGGAAAGGGCCAGCGATGTCGATTGCTATCCTCTCGAACGGTGCTCCCACGTTGTACTTCTTCATAGGGGCCCTCTTTCTTCTTGTTGGTCCGTTAGAAGCCGCACAAGTCGCACAACGCCTGCACCAGTCCAACACATCGTCCTTAAGGTTTGCCCAGTAAAAGCGTTCACGAACTTTTTCCAACGTCCGGTGAACTCCAAGATGGCCGCCAGTTACACCGTCATGTAGTTCCCTAAGCACTTCGGGCACTTTATTCCTTGGAACGATGAGCTGTAGCCTACGCTGATCTCCTTCCGCGTTCTCCAATGCCCGTTTCAGCAGCCCGTTGTCCACTACAATGGAGTTCCATTGGGCCCAGTACGTTTTTACATTCTTCGACATTGGAGCAACATCCTGCCAGGCCGGTCTTCCTCGCCCTGATATTTTCCATTCCTTTATTTGTTTTAAGTCCGGGTCCTCGTCCTGTTCCTTTGACACCTCTGCATCTTGCCAACTGTCGATGACAACTGTAGTCCTCAATACCGCTGCCTGCTTCTCTTCTTGTCGAGAACAATGCTTGCAGCCTTCTTCACAAGGTCTTCTTGACAGTGCATCCGCATTCCTGTGGCTCGTTCCTTGCTTCTTCGATGGACACTTGCTTCTAGGGTGTCCAAGTTGGCCGCAGCTCCAACAGCGTATCTCCTTCTTACGGGTCCTGAGAGCCTCCAAAACTTTCGTCACTATGTCCTCGACGCTGGGGTACGCATTTGGCTCCGCTTCTGCTGCTCGTACTCGCGCATGGCCCCGTACAGACTGCCTAACAGCCTCGAACTCCATGGCCTGGGATAATGCGTCTCCCAAAGTTTTCGGCCGAGCGAGCTTCACTGCTTGTTGTGTCTCTGGGTCCCGAAGTCCATCCAGGAATTTGTCGACAGCCAAACTCTCGTAGACATAGTCGGTGACCGATGGGTAGGCGTTCCGCACCAGCCGGGCAATATCCGCTTCAAATTCCTGCAGCGTCTCGTTGTCCTTCTGGACCCTGTTTCTTAGCTGTGAGCGATATAGCTGGTCCATGTGGCGGTGGCCGAAACGCATTTCCAATCTTCTAATCAGCTTCCCGTAGTTGGACCGCTCCGACATGGGCATCCCCTGCAGCACTCTCAAGGCGTCTCCACGCATGGCCAGGCACAATGCTGAAGCTTGGGTCTCCTGTGACCACCCGTAGATCGAAGCCGCTGTCTCGAAGAGAGTCATGTAGTCCTCCCACGGCGTCTTTCCGTCGAATACTGGAATGGTATTGTGAGTTGGTGGCGCCCCAGCATAGGCAGACAGAATGGTGTCCCGATGGCTGCCCTCGGAGGAACGGTCGGTGTCGTTCGTCGGTGGGTTGCTCATACGTCCCTCTAGAGCCTCTACTCTTTGCCTAAGTTTGCTTTCAATTGAATTCAATTTTTCTCCTAACCTAGATTCTACATCAGCTACTTTATTATCTACATTTTCCATTAACTTAGATTCTAATGTGCCTAATTTAGACTCTAGCCTATTTTCTACATTGCCTAGTTCATTTTTAACACTGCTTAATTCATTACCTAGTTCATTTTTAACACTGCTTAATTCATTACCTAGTTCATTTTTAACACTGCTTAATTCATTACCTAGTTCATTTTTAACACTGCTTAATTCATTACCTAGTTCATTTTTAACACTGCTTAATTCATTACCTAGCTTATTTTCTACATATCCTAATTCATTTTTAAAAGTTGCAGACAACTTGCTCAAATCAGTTTCAAACAGAACGTCATCTGGATTTTCCCCTAACTCTACAAAAAATTGACGCAAGCGATGTTGCAGTACACTTTTATTTCCGGAAGAATCCAGATCACGTTCTTCTAATTCCCGTTTTAAATCCGCAACTTTTAAATCCATCAATTTAAGACTTTGAGAAGCCATTTTTCAAACAGTAGCCCAATTATTACAAAATAAAATAACAATTACACAAGATCCCACTTCTGACACCAATTTGTTACGGGCTACTGGGTGTAAAATGGACTAAACTATTACTTAACTCAAGAATCTAATATTTATTAACAAATTAACAAGAATACAATGAGATTATTTAAAACAGTTAAATTATTAAACTAATATCAATATACAATAATAATATTCTACTAAATGTTATCTAATTTCTAAGATAATATACAAATAATATAAGATATTGTTTATACTAAGTAACTAAACTATTTATATAAATTTGTACAAATACACTATAGTTTACAATTACAAATTAACACTTACAGTTCGCTAACTAAAGTCCACCGACCGTAAGACTCTTCAAATATGACAAACTGCCACACAGTTTATTACACTTATTACACGGTCACTAATTGTCACTGTTGCTCACTAAGCACTTATTACAGACTGATACTAATACTAACTAACTCACACACACTGCCACTAGTTAACGACTGCTACTCACTGGCTTATTACAGACTCGTCTTATTACTACTGCGCGGCCAAAACAGCTCGCCTTTTTATATAGGCAAGGGAGATTGGGGTGGGGGCATCTAGAACATTCCGGGCCGATCGAGTAGGCTCTACGACATTCTATAATCCCTTCCGGCTTAATCCCATTGTTCGCCTAATCTTCTCAGCCTCCTTCCCGCTCAGACCGTAACAATACAATAGATGAAAAATGTTCGTGATCACGGACAAATCACCTCCATGCGTAACCGTTGTCATTCTTCATGATTTTTAGTGGTTCAGGTTCTTTTTGTTGAGCGAATGAGTAAAAACACACAAACAATACCTTACATAACAGGTACTGTACACAAGACACTTCATGGGTTGTTGTAAAAGCAATTGATGCTTGGTCAATTGATTATATTAATTTTAGATTGTACTGATTCATGTTATAATTGATAAATTCGAAAATAATTAATTTGAAAAGTGCAAATCGTGAACATTCGTAGCAATACTAAATAAATTGTTTTCATAAAATTATAGATTATTCTGATAATTAATTCTTGAATTTTACTAGAGAATATTAGATTGGATAATGCAGTTGAACAAACTTTATAGAACTCTATGAATATTGATTATTTATTATATAGTTAAATCATTAAAGAATTGTTAGTTCATTTATAATTAAAATATTGAAGACGGTCTTTGCAATATTTCAAAGTTACATTTAAAAGATATTAAATGTTTTTAATGAATTGTTTTTAATAAAAACACAAGCTCCAAGGCTCAAGAAAATAGATTTTATTGTAAAAAATAAACAAAACAAATATCATCGTATTTTTCGTTATTTTACTTCCAATTCTTCCAAAACCCATGTAAATAAATATTGTAGGAATACCTGTTATAAATATAATAGGATTGATAGATAAATAATCAGAAAACTTGTTATAAATAATCGGTTTATGGAGTAATGAAACAAGCTGTTTCACTCAAGGATTATTTCAATTTCAATTGAAATAGATTGAATTTAATCGGCGTTAATATTCATTTTTGAGAAAACCTGTGATTTTTAATGGAAAATAATGATTTTTGAGGAAATGACTGTGGTTAAAGAGAGTGAAAATACAAAGGTTATCGAGTGGGCGTAAAATACAGTAAGGTCAAGAACACACTTCGAATGAACACAAAGGTCATAACGTAAGATCTTGTTTGTGACTTCTCATGGATCATTAACTATTATCCATAGGTAATAATTCTGAAATGATTGACTAGGTTTGGTGCTTGAAAATTTAACTGTTCCCATTTCCTGAAGTTGAAATAGGTTACAGAACCGGGGTTTAGTCTAATAGTTGGATATCGATAGAACTTAGAAATGTCGTTTTCAATACCCTGTATAAATGGTATTATTTTTTACGATTCTAGTTAACTGTTTCAATGTTAGGCTTTGGTATGTTAGGAAGCCAAGATAGAGGACTGCGAACGGCGTTGCAATATGATAGGAGTTAAAATGAACTGCAATAATTAATTACTTATTTTAAACAATATTCATTGAAATTTAAAACTCTATAATAACAAAATAACAATACATCAAGTAAATATAATGAATTATATGTTATACCATGGATAAAGGCAAGTAGAAACTAAGCAATGGTAGTACTCAAATAACGATTTAGGCTTAGAAGGTCATGAAGCTATCTTCTTTTCAGATGTCTATGAAGATTATCAAGAATTGAAGAGATGGATTTTAAAATAGTGGGTTCGAGTGGTAATAAAGTTTGTCATGAAAGGACTGATATCGTTGTAAAATCAGCAACAAATGGAATTATGGTCTTTATGGATGAATTTATTCGTAACAGAGTTAGGAGCACTGAATATTTTACAAAGGATTTATCTTATTGTTTTGAAATAAGTTTCAGAAATATATATATATTAGAACCGAATAATATTTTTTTCTTAATAAATAAACGTAGATATGTTCTTTTCAATAGGCTGTATAAATGGTTAAACTGTTTTTTTTTTACCAAGTAAGTTATTTCAATATTAGTATTTTATCTGTTGCGAAACCAAGATATAAGACTGCGAACTGCGTCGGAGAGAATTTAAAATGGATTGGTTGGCGAATATGATGAAATAATGAATAATATTATTACAGAGAATAGACTTACCTTCAATCAGGTGAACATGGAGATCGGATCTGTCAAAGTCGTAGTTAATGTTGAGCCTGAGTCTACCCACACTGTTGTCGTTGCGTATATTGAGAGGACCTTCATGTCTGGCGTACAGAGATGGCTGGATGGTGCCAAGTGGTAGAGGAGAGCTCGGAACATCACGTCCGCTACACTATAAACATATTTTGTATTTTAAATAATTATTAGAATTTTAATACATTGGTGGAAAAATTCCAACTAAAAACTTAAGTCTCTAAACTAAAACAGGAAATTGAAAATACCTGTCCTAGTTTATGGACAGGTATTTTCAATTTTCTGTTTTAGTTTAGAGACTTAAGGTTTTTAGTTGGAATTTTTCCACTAATGTATTAACATTTGTTTAATGTCTCTCTTGACCTTTCCCTTTTTCAATTAGAATTTTAATCTTATTGACGCTATATAAAAATATGTTTATTGTATAAGTTATATCCTGAAGATAGGGTATAAAACTCTGAAACGCTATTTTATGAAAATATATGATAAAATTGTAAAAGGAAGAAGAAATGATTGACATCTAATTGCGTGATTACTATTATTATTAAAAATTTAAAACATTTCGCACTTATGACATAACTAAAAAGCTACATTTTTTTGGGAAAACAGGAAAACTAAATTAAAACAGGAATTAAATTTTCATAACTATTTAACAAAAAAAATTTACAAAGTTCTCAATAAATAATAATAATAAAGAATAATAAGGAAATAAACAAAGGAGTAAATGATTTAGAAACGGACATAAGAAGTGAGCTTGGAACAGCATTAGGACACTAGGAGTGACACAAGTGCCTTCGGGCGGACAAGCTCTGAAACTAGGTTGATGAGTTTTGATGGTTGAAGAGTTCTGATGAGTGATAAAGAGGTATTTACCCATTTATTTCATGGTCATAACTCACCACCGAAAAAAAAAAGATTTTTGATATGAGGCACTTTAGAAATACTAGTGTGATAGGCGTTCCCGTTAAATATATGGGGGTTTCACCTATTTGATTATTTATTAACTGCGTTCAATTCAATTCGGGAAAACAATTTTTAAAGAGATTATTTAAGATTAAATCTGTACTACTACAATCCATAAAGGGTCATTGGTTCAGTAAACGGTAGAGTTAGCGTTTCTAGGACAACGGCTGATATGCACTAGATCACGCTCAACAGCCAGGTTTTCCCCTTATATAGGGTACCCAATTTTTAAACCCGGGGCATTTGGCAAGGTAACTCAGCGCTCTACCATTGAGCCACTTCGCTCCCTCATTTGTTATAAGCATATTTTATAACTTATATATAATTACAATTATAAATATATATATAATACAAATGAGATATCGAAAAATTACTATTTTACATAGCTCTTTTACTTACCAAAGAGGATGTTGAGTCTTGAGGCATAAGTAAGGGGGAAATAGGCCTGGCTCTGTGCACTCCCTCGGTCCTGCATTCAGGGCTCAACGTTCGGCAACCTCGAGTACTCTAATGAAAGTAAAATTAAGTAACAAAAAAATATTAATTAAAATTTACAACTATATAATAGTAATATATCAAGTAAATAGAATAAAAGATATATGATGGTATGAGATAAAGGCAAGGATAGAAACTATCCTCTGGCAGTACTCGAGTTACAAATTCAACTTAAAAGGTCACGAGGCCATATTCCGGTCAGACGCCTCGAGAATTATCAGGAATTGAAGATGTTGCTAGGTTTGAAACTAGTGGCTTTGAATGGGAATAAAGTTTATCATGAAAGGATTGATATCGGGTTCGTGCCAAATCAGCAACAAATGGGACATTACGGTCATTATATATTAATTGTACTTAACAAAGTAAGGAGCATTGAGGATTTTTTGAAGGATTTGGAATGTTCGGATAAGATACAACAGGAAGGCTTAGTAGAGGCCCAAAGCTCTACTCCTTAAGTCCAAATAGGTCTTAAAATAGTCAGGTATACGTGCCTTTTGTTATCACTTGGGATCTTAGGGCGTATATCTAGTAAGTGTTGAAGTAGCCTGAAACGGCGAGCAGTTTCTTGTCTTTTCATTCTATTATGAGGATTCCAAGTTAATCGTTTGTCAGGATGTAATCCCAAGTATCGGATTTGTTCTACAGGAGTCGGTGGGATACTATTGAAGGGTACTGTAGGACAAGTAGTGATTGGGTGAAATTAATACATAAAATAAAGCATAAATAAAGCAGTTAAAAATATTTAAAAAAACAAATAAAGAACTGAGTTTTGCTTATATAATTATTCCATATTTAAAAAATATAATGATTTTATGTGCATAAAACTCGTATAAAGTAATTACTTAGTACTATCAGTGCTTAGTAATCTCACTAATTGGCTATTTTTAAGTTATATGAATTAAAAGCGATACTAATATGTTCTTTAAATCATCTGGAAAAATTAGTTTGTATTTACTAGATGAATACTAAATATCTCGTGGATGTTTTGCTGGTAGTTTGCATATGATGATGGGATAACGTCTTATTTTCAATGACGATCAAGAAAAAAGGGAAATGGCGGATAAAGAACTACTGGACATAGTCCGTATTTTCTGTCCCTACTTCTGTCGTAGAAGCAAAGTTAATGAGGATGTAACAGAGACAAAGAAAACCTCTCAATGGGAACTGAACGACGAGGAATTGATGACAATCTGTAAGCACTTGAGTATTAATAAGGACGAAGGGTTTTCTGCAATATTTCCGCACAGGCTTCACGAACAATGGGATGAGTACATACTTCTCGACTTGTATGAGACCTGGGTATTGTACATTTACGGAAATAGAGAGGACATTCTGCCCGACTTGAAGAGATTCAGTGAACTGGTTAAAGGCCAATGGGCTGGATCCATCCAAGAGAGAGCGAGGATTATATTTGCCATCTTGCTTAAGACGAGTTACGAAGAAACGGATGATGACGGTTTGGTCATAAGCAAGTACGACTTAGTGAATTATTTCTTCAACCTCTTCGCCACATGCCTAAGAGGTATGGGCTTCATAAACCATCCAGAATTGTTGATGTGGATGAACTGCGATGCCGATCTAAACGAGAACAAACTCAAGATCGCCGTGATGTTCTTCGCCGAAGAACTGCCAGATATGACAGACATTGCGGGCCTCCGTAAACTGATGGAGAACCATCAAATTCTTGGGGATGTTCTGAAATCGGTCATTGAGATGTGTTTCAGAATTGCTCCTTTTACGAATCGTATAGTTCCCTTTCCCATTTCCAAATGTCGCACGATTCTCGACATAGCTCATATCGTGTTGCTGACAGGATTCGTCGGAGGAGGGGTCGGCTTTTACGAGTGGCAGATGCTTTACACGATCAAAGAAGGTTGCAGTTGGGAGAGGTTTGAGTCAGCAGTTGTCGATAAAGGTCCTACCGTATTCCTGCTGAGGGATAGAGAGGATTGGATCTTCGGCGGATACGCGAGCGTGCCTTGGAAATCGAGCAGCAAGTTCTACGGCAACGGAAGCTCTTTCTTGTTCCGCCTCTATCCGACTTTCAAGATTTTCCGACCTTCTTTCAACGACGAGAACTTCATGTACTTCAATCGCGGAACGGGGACTCTGCCGACTGGTTTGGCAATGGGTGGGGAGTTGGACTACTTCGGCATTTGGATCGCCATTGACAAGCCAGTTGGCAGGTGCAATCATGTCTGCCATACGTTCCACGACTTCGAGTGCCTTTCAGGGACAAGCAATTTCTTCTACGTCGATATGGAAGTTTGGCACTTGGCCCCGCGAAAAGTCTAATTCCTGTGGCAAAGCATTTGATGGTATTTGAGATTCATTATAAAAGACATGGGTGCAATTAATTCCAAGAAAATTTCTATAGTTATTGTTCAGTAAAAAAAATCCCAAAACACCTGACATATTTTTTCATTATTACTTTACTGGCACATGGCACACTTATATCCTGGGGTCTGGTTGGACGACTTTATCCAAAAAGTACCTAATCACATTTCATATGCAATTTAAAAGATATTCGAACTTTGTTAAGAATTGAAAAAAAAATAATTTAGTTAAAATAAAAAAATGAACATTGTTAACAAAAATATAACGAAAATTTTCAATACGCCATAAATCAAAGGTTCTAACCATGTAGGGGATGAACAGATAGTGGGTGCGTTTAGATAGCCAGAAGTAAAATGGTGGCAGCTATAACGGTCGTACGAGTACTACCATCGTACCACGAGCTGTCGCAGAAATAGTATGTTTGTAGTAGCTGGTGATGTATTTTCTTGTTTGCCTTGACCAAATTAGGAAAGAACGTCGAACCCTTACAAAAAATTCAATACGAAATAAATAAAATAAAAATAAAAAGCTCGAGTTGGATTTCCGCTATGACTGGAGAAATATGAATTTCGTCAGATTTTGTTGCAAAATCAGTTAATCGTTATTACCGCAAATGGTATTATTAAACAATTTATTTATTTTATGAATCTATTAGAGAGATTTCCAAGAATTATGCTTTATGGAAAAATTTATGATGGAATAAAGATTGAAAGGAAGGTGGGTCGATGATGTGGAGGGTGGCCTGAAGACAATGGGTATATGCCGCTGGAGTCGCCTTGCGGCGGACAGAGGCGAATGGTGGAAGATGTTAGCAGAGGCCATGGTTCCTCAAGGACTGTAGAGCCCAGCTTTAAGTAAGTATTATAATAATAAAGCTTAGCGAGTCCGAAAGCTCGATGACGACACCACCCACCGGTACAGAGCTTATCTTAATTCGAATAAATTAAGACGTTGTTCATCCTTCAGCTTTAGTGGTCAGGTATTAAAAGATCATAAAAATGCTAGTTTACAAAATTAATTACTCACTTGTTTGGATAAGTTAGAGTCTATAGAGGCGTGAGATGAGAGCGACGGGGTCCTGCAGAGAGTGGGTTGGAGGCCTCCGGTGATGTCGAGGGCGGGAGCGACGCTCTCCAAGCCGGGGCTGGAAGGCTGCACTGCCGCCTCTTCTTTAGCCACATTGAAGATCTGCAAAGGGGGAGATAACATAATAATAATAATATAATAATTAGGAAATAAATATAAATAATAAATATAAATTAGGGAACCACTGAGAAGAAAGAAATATTTGGCCAACAAATTCCCGTTTCCTGACTCTAGCTCAAAAATTCATTAGAATTTTTGTAGAACTAAATATTATTAAGGAAATAATCACTGTAAGATGAAACAAATAGTGTGTACATTTAAATAACACAATGGTTGATGATATTGAAATTCAACCTAAGCTGAGTAAGAGTCCCTCTAAGGCGCTTTAAGAACATTCGTGTTTAGATGAAAACTCTAAATTTGAAGGAATACTGTTTAAATGCGCACCAATAGATCGTAGTGTTCCGTACTACATTAAGACAAAAATACTATTCAATTAGTAAAAGATGAAATAGCGAGATTTGCCAATGATGACCCAGATCTAAGTGAAGTGAGAAATAGATTTATATTAGAAGAAGAGAATTATCATAGGAGGATAACAACAGGATAACTGTGAGATCTGAAGGCCCTACTGGGGCCCACCCACCCTCAATAATGGGTATCCTTAATTGGGGAAAGCTGGCGGTGGGGGTGATGTAGAACAAATTACCTCCCTCCACCACCGTTTTCCTTGAAACAGTACAGTCTCTAGACCGTTCTGAACCCAAGATCCTTGACTCCCTCCAACTTTATATAAATATATTACACTTCGTTGAAGAGGTATTATGATCTGGTGACAGCAATGGATGGACCCTGTGGGATCTGCAGATCCTCCAACAACTTGTTGGACGAATGATTTACATGCACAACCGTTGTCCTTGAAACAATACATTCCCTTCCATGTACTGAGCTTAAGACCCTTCATGGGTTGTAGTGGCACAGTTTTTTTTCTTCTATTTTTTTATAAAATATAAAACACCAAAAAAACTCGAGATCCAATGGACAAAGAAAATTCGCAGCCCTTGGAGAGGACATTTAGGATAAACATAAAGGTTTTTAATCCCATCATATCCGCTTGTTTCACCTTAATATCATTTTTAGGATATCATTATTATCATAAATACAATATAAAGGATATCATTATCACATCAATAAAATATACAGGAAATCATGATCCTTGTAAATAAGATAGCTTTGGATCAATTTAATTTTGTATCTCTTATCACTATATCACTTACTTGTGTTTGTTTCTGAACGCATTTTATGATTCTTTGGAATCATAAATTGAATCTCTGAATTTTCAACAATGAAGATGGTACACATCTTTTTAACAAAAAGTTGGGTTATTAATAAATATTGTGTTGCATCCTGACTATTGATAGAATGATATTTAAATAACTCTAAAGGAGACTTAACATAAAAATATAAATTATTACATTATGAGCTGGCAGAGTATTGGGTGTCCTACCAGTTTTTATTGTTCCACGTTGTAATCTCTCCTAGGATTGAAGGGGATTAGTAGGATTTGGAACAGGAAGGAGGAATATAAATCCACGACAAAAGGACAAAGTTGAAATGAAAAACAGGGACAATGAGATAGGATTAGAGAGGAGATTGATAGGTTAGGGTACAAGTGGAAGGGGATCAGTGGAATCCTTGAACATCAGCTGAGGATTGGAACTAACAGGTTGTAGGTTGGTAAACACGAACCCCAGTTCTACAGAGACAGAACCTACTTTAACCTATATGTTGGGTTAATCTGAAGGGAATTTAGTTTACCA
This sequence comes from Troilus luridus, assembly GCA_964056705.1. NCBI lineage: Eukaryota > Metazoa > Arthropoda > Insecta > Hemiptera > Pentatomidae > Troilus > Troilus luridus. The sequence continues at coordinate 110,001,286 of OZ057414.1, read as the reverse complement.
GAGTTATGAAACAAATATTTAAAACATATTTAAAAAGTTTGGTATTGTGTGTGTGTATGAATCTTAAATTACCATTCTTACTCAAATAAACAATTTTTTTTTAATGAAACCACCTGATTAAAATATTTGCATCAACCTATACTTCTGCACTTTATAATATTTTTGATTTTGTTTATACTAAAAATAAAATACTGTTAATTATTAAAAATAAGGGGAGCTCAGTGGCAGAGCACTTACTGTAGGGCCTATGTTCAAATCCCACTAGCTGGCAGACTTTTATTTAAGCGGAGATTGATCCTATGGGATCTAGAAACTTACTGGGGCTCACCCAGCCTCTATAAAGTGGGTAACCAAAATAAAGGGGGGAAATCTGGCGTTTGAGTGTGATCTAGGACAAATCACTTTTCAATGAATGGATCTTTCAGTAAATGAATTGTTTCTGCATTTTTACAAACTTCTACATGACATGAAGAGGTATAGTTTGGTAGAAAAATACCCTTTTTTTATTTGACTGCATTTTCAGTATCGAAATATAGGAATACAATTTATCGTTTTATTTTATTTAATTAAATTTTTTCATGGAAATTCCATTGAAAAGAATGGTTTAAATAAGTCAAGGAACATTGGCTATGTGATTTGCCATCAAATTTTAAAAAAAGTTACAATTTAATTTATCGAGTCAATTAATTAAAGAGTCAACAGAAAGTAGTCTCTTAATCTGTTACAAGGAAACGCCCATAAATTGTTACACTAATATTATATACAATAACATCTTTCTTTAACAACAGAGAGAAAATAATAATATAGAGGAACTGATTTTAGATAAAATATAATGAATTGTGAATAACGGTCTTATGTATATTTGCAAAAAAAATTTGGTTCAGTATGAATTTCAATGGAACAGAATTGAAAAGGTGTTTGATGAGAGATCTACCTTAACTTAGAAAGGTAAGTGTCCGTTTTATTTTAATAACATTATAGAATATTTCAGTCTATTTACTGCATTTCGATTCCGTGTTTTGTAGGTTTATGTTAATATGGTGTTCTTGAAAACATTTACGCCTATTTCACTCCAATAATGTATTTTTATTTTTGTAATATTTCTATTTCTGTGGAATAGAAATGAATCTGTCTTTCATTTACGAAGGCAGTATAATAAAACTGTGGGTTTAAGTTTTTATGGCACTCCTCTCTTGATTTAATTTATACAAAGTAGTGTTCTCTGAAACCGTAAATATCTGCAAGCCCCTAAATTAAACCATATATCACTCTGACCAGCCATGTCTTGGGGATTAAAAGTGCATCTTGAGGAACGTTTATAGTGCATTTATGACCTGTTGAAACGTTTAATCTAACAATATAAACAACAGGGAAAGCAAACAATAATCCTTTATTGAACAACTGTAAGGAAACTACAGGTGTACAGTTTAATTAAAGATAACATTTTAATATACAAATTTTAAAATTTATTTAATAATATCTGTGAGATGATATTCTCTCAAAGAGGTAATACGGAATTAAAAGGATATTGGTAAACAAATTTATTTAAGCTAATCATTATAAATACAGTATATACTTATTAAAAATCTGTTAATGGCCAGGATCTACAGACCTATATGTGGCTCACCCAGGTATACAGTGGATATCTTTAATTGTGGGAAAAAACGGATGGCTGAGCGCGATCTCGCACAAATCAGCTCTGTTGCACAAGAAAAAGTAGTTTCTACCATGTACTGATCCCCAGACCCTTCATGGGTTGTAGTGGTACAGGTCTTATTATTTTACTTATTAAATATATATAATAATAAAAATTGAGTCAAGGATATAATCACTCTCCCCTTATTTTAAATGTGCTCAGGAAAAAGTGGTGGAAAAAGAGAATGGAATCAAAATTTAAATAAAAATAGCGTAATTATACTAGCAACTAAAGGGCTGGTGGCTGATTGCTTAGCATTTGGAGAAGACGTTAGCTAAAAACTGGGAAGAATCAAATTATTAATCATTTAATTATAATAGACATTAAAAATTTGAAAAATAAAAAAAAAATATGTGAAAAACTTAAGGACAAAATAATCAGGTCAAATTAATTCCCATAAAGTAGAAAGAATTTTTTACAATTTTGACAGAATAGTAAAGGACGCGTTGCCTTCCTATTCACATCTAGTGAGAATTAAGTAAAATATATTAAATTAAAAATTTTTTTTCTCCAAAGTAAAAAAACACAGAGGTTTCCTTCTGCCGAATATGAGATAAAGGAATGGAAGATATCAGGACAATTATGAAAGAAGAAGAATGATAGAATAATCAGTATAAGGTTCCAAGAACCACTAAAGAAGACCAGAAATAAAATATCAGAGCTACAGAAGAAGAAAATATCAGAAAGAATGAAAAAGTACTGGTCTGGCAGAAAAGCACGCAACGTCCGCAAAATAAATAATTGATCAAAAGTGTTCAAACGATTCGAAACTATATATATATCATAATATTTTTTTAATGAGTAAACATTAGAATGAAGTGTGATAGCGGTGTGTAAAGCGCTGAGTTGCTTTGTTAAAATTCCCGGCAGACAAGAGAAAATGACGATTAGATCTTATATAGAAATTAAAAAACTTCCTCCTATAAGATTAACCAAACTTACATACAAAAAGTCAACCACACCATGGATTCGCCAACTTATAATAGATTTACAAAAAGCGAAAATAGAAGCAAGTGTTGTGGACCGAAACGGATGTAGCTAAATAAGTGGATGGTAATGGACGAGAAGGAAGCTGCAAAGAAACGAGGAACAAAATGGGCAGAGGTAAGAATAAAAGGAATAAAGGAAGTATGGAGGAAACGACAGAATAGTTTGCGTGAGCCTTCTGGGTCTATTGGCAATAATTAAATATATATAATTATATATATATATATATATATATATATATATATATATATATATATATATATATTGCTTCGTTCATATTTGGTCGTTCATATAAACCAGTTAATGACTTATCCTTCCTTCTCTTCCCTTCCATAACACGAATGATGTTGAAGGGCTTGGAAGTAAACAATGGACTTAGGCGAACTCACTGGAAAACAAATCGGCTTACTTCTTGAATGAAGATAGTACTACATCAGAATAATACGATTAAGTGCTGGGAGGTTTATATATATAATTTATTATGGGAGCCTGTTATAAATTGCGAATTTCTGAATGAAACTGATGTGTTTTTCGTGTGTAGTTAAGTGAAAACAAAAACATCATGGTAAAGTTATATGTATCATAAGCCCAAACTATTGTTAGATATTGATATGGGTATCGACTGATGGCTTTGATGGGAAAACTAATCGTTTAACCTCAAATCTTAAACTTTAGATGGCCAACAATAGTTACAATAATAATATTTACAATATACTGTAGATTCCTGGCGTCTTGAAACCTAAGTCATCTTTTGGACTACGAAGAACCTGACTTACTTTTTGTCAGTGGTAACTTGTCCTTATTTTAAACTTCATCAAAATGTTGGCTATTGTTTCCGCAGTAACCTTGACTATGGAATCACTTCTATCTTTATTTCCATTCTGTCTTATTTTGTTTCATGTTGATTTGTTTCTTGGGTGTTTTTGAATTCTCTCTCTCCCGGAATTCATTCCTCATCAGAGCATTATTTTAATGCCTTTCTTCCTTTTTCCAAATTGACAACATGGCCGAAACCAGAAGGAATTCGTGATTCTAGTTGGAATGGATTAAAAATAAATAATTGTATGTCTAACGGGCCTCGAACTCGATCTGCCACTCACTCTACATAAATAAAAAAAATCTTTACTTCAATATAAACTGTTTTAAAGACTGCGGTGTTAATGTTATTTAAAAATAATTCTCTGACCTGATATTGGCTTTAAAGTTAGGCCGGAACATGGCATGTAGTGAAATAAGGTAGACTTTTTTGCGCGCAATTGTTTGACCGCACACTATCCATTTCCTACATTAATCAGAATGTATACAATCAATCATTTCTTAATAACTGATAAAACAAAATTTATATAAGAAGGAAATTCTTACATAATAAAAATAAAATTAAATTATCATCGAATTGGACAGACTATAAGGAATGAAAGATCTTTTGTTATGATTTTTAAAAAATAAATATGATAAAATATGTTTGTCAATATCTTGAGAAATCTATTTTTTGTTTCAATTTTATAAATAAACGTGGACGAAAATAGTCCATGTGGAAGTAGGGAATTCTCTTTGTGTTATAAAAATATTAGGTGGAATCCTCCGAAAAGCGGATGTTCTTGGAGGTCTTCATCCAATTAGGATATTGGAGAACTGGAATGGCTTCTTGGTCAGGTATGAGTTAGCCATTGCGAGGTGATGTGTGACCGATGGATGAAGGTACGGAAGGGGTACAGGCCGATCGAGACCACAGCACGTCCTGCAGTCCTCATCCAGAGGGAGGCTAATGTACAGGTGCATTATATATATGTGTGTATATATATATATAAGTACTCTAGAGGTCTGGGACACAATGACACATTATTGGCATTGATCGAAAATTGGAAGTGTCGATCGTGGTATTTATTTATGACAACTTACCTAAAATATTATCTATTTCATAGATATGGTATCATTCAATACGGAAATGAAAATTTTCCTTTCTTAATAAAAAGGCTATATTTTTCAAATTTGTCAACTTTATTTGCAATAAAACAATATTTCAACGCAAGGCATGCAAACAAAAAATTTATTTTATTTGTTTGTTGACCGAATTAATAAATAAGGGCATTATATTTCACAACAAATATAATAAGCTATAAATTCATAACTAATTTTGAATTATCACAAAGAAATTTAAAAAATGATAACAAATATTGTTGCACTATAGATTAAAACCAATCACACTTTTATAAAGAAAAATATTATGCTTCAATCCTTTCAAACTTTTGTATAAATCATATGAACTAGTTTTTACAAAGATATGACTACTTTTTACTTTAAATTCAGGAATTGATGACTTGCGTCTTTATTTTGAGATACCTGAAGGTGGGTTAATGTGTCCGAAATGTTGGATGCTTTTATAATCAGTAATTTTGGGAGAAATGTAATAATTTTATTTATTAATTTTTTTTTTTGTATCTGCCAGGTCAAGAAATGCGTATATCTATATATACATATACATATATATATATATAGTTAAAGGTTCTGAACGTATCTAATACTTTTTAAAAAACTTTATTATGAATGATACATAGAATACATGTAAATAAATGTCAACTAAATAGCGATATTAACTGTTCAAATGTCTACGGACGAAAAGGCCCCTCCCTTTGGTCTGGGACGGTTAAATAGGATCAGCCATGCTGATGCTATTTCTCTGGAATTGTTTACTGTTTTTCTGGCCACCTGCAGCCACCTGCATCTTATAGTGCATAACAATTCTGGGTAATTGATTATGATTCTAAGTATTGTTTACACATTTACTCGGGAGCCACCTGTAACTCCACCCAACCTTAAGTTTTGAATCTCCTGATCAAAACAAATATTTTACATAAAATAAATGAATAATAATAGAGTACATATGACATAAAGAACATAAATTAGAATTAATAATAACATAATAAAGATTACATAAATTAATACATTTGTAACATAATGGAAATACAATATGAATTTTTATTTTATCAAAAACTACTTTTATATAATCTACTTAATATTGTTTTATGATTGTCTACAGGAGTGGTTACATTAGGTATAGTTACAGTTTCTGTTGTTGTTATTGAATTGTTTTGTAATTTACATTTTATCTTATAAACAATGGAAAGAATTATTATAATAATTACAATTGTTGATATGAATAGATAGAAATAAATATTATGATGAGTAGCAAATGTAAGTATTTCTAATGGTGGTATAGAATAATTATTAGTGTTTATAAATGATGTATTTAAAATTACATAATCATAAAATGGTTGTGCTACTGAATGAAAATTGTGAGTATAAATTTTATTTAATTCCGAAAAACAATCTTCCTTATCAATCTTAATTAAACTGACTGTAGGTAGAAATACAGTATTGTTTTTACAATCACTTATTTTATTTAAATTAACAGTAACATATTGTTTTAGAAATTCTACATATCTAATTTTATTGTGATAGCTTAATGTTAAATTACAATTTTCTAATTTTCCATTGTGGATGATGGAAAATACACATTTAGAAGTTATTTTTTTAAGATTTATACAATAATAAAAGTCAATAAATATACAATGCCCTGTGTACAAATTGGGCCCTTGCTGCAAATAAAGATCACGCTTCAAATCAATCTCGAAGGTGGTTTGATTAATTACTTTTGGTATTGGGAGTAAATAGTATCCTTTGTAAGAATCATCATGAAGTGGTAATTTAATAAAAGTATGAATTATATTGTCTCTTGTTGAGCAAAATATTTTACTATTTGTCCATTAAACTTCAGGGTTATTTGATACTAATTTTATTGTTTTTGGTAAGTTTCTTATTACGTCTGTCATTAAAGAAGTATGAACTATCCCTAGTTTACAAAATTCTAGCGATAAGGTTAAACTTTTGATTTTGTTTAATAAAAAGATAATATGAATATAAAAGTCATATGCTTTGTCATTTTCTGTTAACATCTTAAAGTTTTGTCGGTTAGTCATAAAATTTTTATTAATTGTTTCTATGTTATTTTTGTAGTCCTCTATGAGTTGTTTATTAATATTGATCGAAGTCTCTATATTGTGTTCTATTTTAAAATTATTTTTTTCTACATTTGAAATAATGTCGTCATAATATGCTTTGTCATCTGCATCCATATTTCCTGTAATCCAGCTTATAATATTTCCTAAGCCGTTAATTAAACCCCTTTTATGGCGGTTGTTAAGTCCCCTAAAATACATCAAATGGAATTGTTCCGTGGTTTCATTAGTTAAATCAGAAAGTACATGATACATCTTATGATCCTTAAAATTAATTAAATGAGTTTGAATATTTGAAATTTCTTTATGTAATAAACTTAAATTATAAAAGTGGTATGTTTCATAAAATTTATTAATTACTTTAATATTATTTATTGAGTAATGAAGCAGTCCGGGTGAGTCAGTCAGATCTACAACTTTGATCATCCGAATCATCGGAAGTAGTGTCAGTAATGTTAACACGTAAAGAGTCTTCATCATCTGAAACAGAATGTTTCTTACGTTTACGTTTGTTGGGTCTCCTAATATTATCAACATGGGTCTTTAGTTGTCTAGCTCCTTGAATTAAAACATTAACTTTTCTAAATTTGTCCTTACTTTTTATTTTTGATTGGGTATTTTTAAGATATTCATGGTCATTTAGTTCAGGTGGGTCTTCGCGATTTTTATTTAATTTGTCGGTACGTTTTTCTTTTTCTTCAGTAATTTTTTTATGCGTTAATTCGTGTAAGAGTTGTAAGTCATTATGATATTTTTGTACGTATAATTCTGTTATATTAAGATCTGTCTTTTTATTATTTTCCGATGTGAATCCAAACGTTATCTCGTTCGGAGTTAATTTTAAATTTTGATTTAATGCATTGTTGTACGCAGTAGTTGCTAGTTTTAGTTTTTGTAAGAGAGAATATGTTTTTTGTTTATATGAAGTTAGTCTAAGTAACTCTGTTAATGTTAAATGTACTCTATTTAATAATCCTAGTGAATTTGAATGATTAGTTGAAGTATAATGTAGATTTATATCGTTATATTTGCAAAATTGTTGAACAAGATTATTTTTCATTTCTGTACCTTGGTCTAGTGTGATTTGTAAAGGTGTTGGATAATATGTCAAATAAGTTTGTAAACAGTCACAAATGTTTATTGCATTATGCGTTGGTATTATTTGTGTAAATAGTCTTTTGGAAAATGTATCGACGGCTGTAAATATGAGTTTATTGTCGTATTTCAATATGTCAATCATTAATTCTTGGAACGGTTTTTCTGGAGTAGGTGTTAGTTGGTATTTTGTTTTAAGTGGTTTTCTATCATACTTAGTTTTTTTACAAATTTCACATTTATTGATATATTCCGTAATTTTGTCTTTCATATTTGGAAAGTAAATTTGTCGTTTTAATTTCTCAAAGGTTTCTAATATTCCGCGATGTTGTGTCTTGCCTAAATGATAGTTTTCAATTGTTTCAATTTGTTCGTTAATTTGTTCAATGTCTCGAAGAAACTTAAAATAGCGTTTAATTTTTACCGTTGGAAATTCGTCCTCAATTATCTTTCGAATTTCATTAAAATATTCATTATAAATTTTATCTAGTGTCTGCATATTGCTGGAATAGTAAATTCCATAGGTTTTGTGAGGTTCAAGTATTTGGTATAGTAAAGTTTGTAAGTCATCTTTTTCCGTAAAAATTAGTTCATGTCTCTTTTTATTTCCGAATAGTTTTGTAAAGTTTAATTCGTCTTTGTTTCCTCTTTTAATAATTATTTGATGATTTTCAACATTTATACATTTGTCAGGGTCACAGATTCCAAATTGTTCCCTACTTGATTCTTGAGAATGGTTTCTAAGTCCGTTTGTTTATTATTATTATTGTGGTTATTATAAATCATTATTTTATAATACTTATTTTTACTAACACGTTATTCTATTTTTATATTTATAAGTTCTAATTATAATTAATTTTATTGTTTTATATAACTGTACTTCTTTCTATTATTTATAATATAATTTTATATTTCTATTTTTAATTAGTATTCTTATTCTATCTTTATCTTTCTATGAGATTATAGTATCATTGTTGTTATGAATACTTTTATTAAAACTTAATTTTAATTATTTTAAATGTAATTAATATTTGTAGTCCGATTCCTGCCGTTTGTGTCGTATAATAATTATCCGATAAATCCTTTCTAATTTTAAAATCTTTTCTTAACCTTCCCCCGAAGGTAATTGCGTATATCCGCGGGCTGACTTTTAAATAAAATCTGATGAAATTTCGCGGTTTTTCTTATATCTAATTTATTTATTTTTGATTTTTGCATATTTATTTCCTTTTGAATTTTTATATTATTGGGGTATAAATTTTCCATTTTATTATTGATAATGTAATGTAAACTAATCGATGGTTTTGATTTAAAGCAAGCGGACAAGTTGGTGCTTCGTTGACTTGTCTTTTCCGCGTTTTTAATTTTATTATTCTCTTTTAATATTTCTGATTTTTTGTAACAATTTGTTTGTAATGTTTCCGAGATTGGTTTAGTTAATTTTACGTTCCCATTAATATTTTGTTGATAATACCCAGACTTACCCGAGAACTGTCTTGTCGACATTTTATCAAGAGGTATTGGGGAATTACTTATCGTCTCTATATTTTTTGGGTCGGTTTTTAAACTATCTTCGGCAATTACAATTTCATTACTTGCTACATTATTTATTTCCTTATTTTCATTATTTCTTATATTTTTTGTTTCCTTATTATTATCAATTAAATTACTATTTATCATAGTTTTTATTTCCTTATTTTCGTAGATCATATTATTACATATTATTGCTTTCATTTCCTTATTCATTTCGATTTTATTATTATCAACTAATATTTCTTTATTATCGTCGATTTTATTAGTTCTTTTATTTTTATAATCTATTATTCGCGTTAAGTTTATTCTTTCCTTTTTATCCGTTTCGCGATTTAATTCATGTTCTACTATTGATTTGGCCTCGTCCGTTTTATTTTGTATTATCGCGTTTTTTAAATCCGATCCGGCGGGTCGTTGGAGTCTTGGCCTAGTCCTAAAAAATGATCGAACTTGTTTTCTAGGTTACTTAATTTGTCTGTAAGTTTTTGTATAATTGCGTCTTTGTCCTCGTCAACTAGATGAACTCGATTAGAAACTGTTCGCATTGATACCGTTTGCGATTCTCCTAATTTTTCTAATGGCGGTTCAATTTGTTTTTGCTTATATTGTGCCGAAGATAGTTTGTTAAAGTAGCGATATTGGTCTTGGGGGTCCCATTGTTGGTTATAAACGGGTTTTTGATTATAAGTTGGATTACTTGGACGATTATAATTTTGTTGATTATAATTATAATTTGGATGGTTATATCTGTCATGTTTATAATAATGCTGATTTTGATGATAGTTGTTGCGATTAGGTTCATAATGTCTTTGTGAATTGTTTTTATTAAATTTGAAATTTGGATCAAAATGTTTACCCTTATAGTTAGAATTCGATGTTAAGTTTTTTTCTTTCCTATGTTGTCCGTAAATTCGATGGACAATATGAGATGCGGAATTTCGTAAAATCTCGTCAATGTCTTCTAACGTGTCGAATTTAATGTGATAAATGAAATCGGTTAGTTGCGGATTTAAATTGTGTACGGCGTGATGTGATATCTGTCGGTCGTATCTAGCCATCTCAGCGAGTTTGTCTTCTATTTCAGGGTCGGCATAGACTCGAGCGTATAAATCGCAACGCTTTTTACTAAGTCTGTCTAAATAGTCATGTGGGTTTTCATGCGCGTGTGAATTTGTATTTAAAATTTCGGCTATTAATTGTTCGCGAGTTCTAGTATCCTGATATTTCTTTTTTAAAAATTGTAAAATGTCCGTTACGCTTTTAAATTCTTTGTCATATGTGGCAATTTTTGCTTTGCCCTTTAATTTCGTTAATAAAGTTAGAACTAATTTAGAGTGGTTTGTGTCGCAATGAGAATTGTTGTCTTTGCAATATAAGTCAAAAATAAAGTTTGTATTTCGAATAAAATCAACCAATAGTAACGGGTCACCATCATACTCCGGTATTAATTTGAAGTCGTGATCCTTAATTTCCATATTGGTCATTATAGTTTCGTTTAATAAAAAATTGTCTAAATTTTCAATTGTAAGTGGAGTTGAATTGTTAATTTGTCGAAGTTGGTCTAATCTTTCTTTTAAATTTGGCATATAAATGAAATAAACTTAAAAATAAATTATAAAGTATACATTGTAATAATAATAAATTTAAAATTTGAAATAAAATTAATTTGTAATAAAATGAATTTAAATTTAATTATATTAGTATAATTTATTCTGCATCTATGTGATCTTCAGTGAAGTAAAGTTTTTTGAGTTAGAAGATCCGTAATTTAACAATTTGTTCGTGACTTAGGTAACAATATTTAAAAATATTCAGATAACTGGGATACCTCTGTAGCCGTGGAGAACGCTTGCTGTACCTGTACACGCAGTGGCGATTCTTCCTCTAGGCGGAGAGTAGTGGTCTTGCTGCTTCTGGTGTCGTCTTCTCGACCCAAAGCTCCCGCAATGTCACTAGTGTATATCTTCGATATCTGCCTAAGTCCCTATATTCGGGCGCCAGTTAAAGGTTCTGAACGTATCTAATACTTTTTAAAAAACTTTATTATGAATGATACATAGAATACATGTAAATAAATGTCAACTAAATAGCGATATTAACTGTTCAAATGTCTACGGACGAAAAGGCCCCTCCCTTTGGTCTGGGACGGTTAAATAGGATCAGCCATGCTGATGCTATTTCTCTGGAATTGTTTACTGTTTTTCTGGCCACCTGCAGCCACCTGCATCTTATAGTGCATAACAATTCTGGGTAATTGATTATGATTCTAAGTATTGTTTACACATTTACTCGGGAGCCACCTGTAACTATATATATATATATATATATATATATATATATATATATATATATATGTATGTATATGAAATATATTTATGTTTTTCTATTTCATCCTTAATAATAACACAAATATACAATATACAAATATACATAGGAATAAATACACATACACAATTAATTATAATGCGCACTATTATATTACTATTATTATATATGTATTACAAAACCTAAAATATTATTAAACGGAACAAGGCAAGATATTTTATTTATTATGTTAGCGGCCGGAGATGGATCATATGGATTAAGGACTCTCCTGGGGCTCACCCAGCCTCTATAAAGTGGATACCCAAAATAAGGGGAAAATCTAGCGGTTGAGCGTGATCTAGGACAAATCACCTCCCTGTAGAACCGCTATCCATGAAACAGTACAGTCTCTACCATGTACTGAAACCCAGACTTGCTCATGGGTTGTAGTGGTACAGTTTTTTTGTGGCACAGCAATTTTTTTAATTGAAACTATACACAACTTAAACAATATATTTGTACAATAGAAACATTTTTGGTACTATCCTTGTGATACTATTTTCTGCCACTTTAGTGGTGGGGCGCTGGTGATATTGCCTGAAACAGGAGGTTATTTTGGTATCTTAAAGAGCCCAGGAATTTAACGTGTCTTCTCCTGATGAATATCGGGAGTGTCGGTATTTGAAGGATATAGTCATAATGCAACAAAAAATTATTTAAAAAACACTTGCATTGGTTATTGGGAAGGGATAATCTTACACAATAGCTCATGTTTCACGAAGAACATCGAAGAAACTAAACGAGCTGGGTTACGATGTCCTTCCACCAATATTCATCCTCTCTCTCATCATCTTCGTCTAATCCTCAGCCTATTGCTTACTCTCCCACCTCTTTCTCCCCACTGGAAGGACCTAGATGTCTCTCGCGATATTCCCGAATCCTTCTCCATCCTAGAAGTCCTCCTCTCTGACGGCTATGATCTCCTTTATTTGTTGTGAATACTCCTGCACGTTCTTTATTTATAAATAAATACTCTGTTGTGTGTAGGTGGTTCCAGTTACTAACCTGACACGACGCTATGTGACCGAGTACAAATACCCCCGCAGCCTGTGCTATTGCTGCCCTAACTGCCCGGCCTGCAAGCTGGACCGCCTCAACGGCAACGCGCACAGGCCTTTAGTACAGAACTATCTCAAGAAGAACATGTAGCCCTTAGTATATAGTGCGTAGTCAGGACAGCGACTGTATGTATTTATTTGTAGTTCGAAATAAATTATTTATGATATAATTAAACTTGTTTTATTATTATTTTTGTTGAGTGAGGAGCGCTGAGTTGGTATGCTGAGGATTCTCGGTTTAAATCTGTCTGTGGCCGATAAACTTTTAATCTGTTAATAGCCACGATAGGTGAGATTTACAGCCTCCTAGCGTTCACACAGCCTTTATAAACAGGGAGGAAACCCAGCGGTTGAGGATCTTGGACAAACCATTTTCCTGTGTTCCTAGAAGCTGTACAAAGTCTACGATATTAAATCCTTAAAACCATTGTAGTGGTGTTAAAAACAAGGTTGTTGTGGTGCAGATTATTTTTTTTGTTTAAAGTTATTTAAGAAAAAATAAAACATATATCATCTGGCCACTTTTAATTAGGTAATATAACATAACCACGACCCTTCAAGAATTGTGTTTTGACAGTTTTTTTCTTCTTCTGTTTTCAATATTGAGAAAATAAGTAAAACAAAAAAAAACACATCTTGAACGCTGAATGTAATTGATTTATTTTATTACATATCTCTTAGATTAGTTTCAAGGCAAATAGCGAGCTATGCTAATTATATTTGCTTTTTCAAAATGGTGGCCTGAAAAATGTCATTGTCATTATTTATATTGTTTTGTAACATAAATATATTATTTAGGTGGTGTTTCGTGGACGTATGTTTGAAAGAAGAGATTGATGGTAATGGGTTCGCTGAGCTGAATTCTTCTGATTCTTATTCACTTTTAAATAAATCGTTTAGTTATTAATTAATTAGAACAATAATTCAGAAAGGTAAAAATTGGTTTCATTGCCTCAGAGAAAAATATAAACGACTAAAAATTAACAAATAAAAATAAAATATTAGGTAACACAATAAAATTGAACGGAAAATATGAAATAGCAGTCATTTAATAAACAAGAAATATGTTTATTCATTCTTTATTTATTTACCCAGCTCTTCAGTTCAGCATAAATATTTACATATATGAGAATATGATTTGATGAAAAAACAAACGAAATACGTCAATTAAAAATAATTTTAACTGTATATATTATAAATACTTGTGTATATATAAATATATATATATATATATATATATATATATATATATATATATACATATTTGTATTTCTAAAATAACATTACTTTATTGGATGTTTCTTGGAGCCATAGTCAAGAGTCCAGACGTTAGCTCAGGTAAATAAATACGGACGGATCATTTTAAAGGATGTCAATATTTAACGGTGTCAGCTGAGAACTTGAATAAATATTTATCTGATAATGAGAATCGTTGTCAAGGTAAAGGTGAAGTTGGATTCTCTGAAAGATAAATAATCGAACTTATTCAATCTTGTGAATGGGAAGAGCTTGAAGATCAATCCCTCTTCTGTCAGGTCAGCCAAGGCTATTATATTCCTACTGTCTATTAACGTCTTTTGTACCGATCGAGATTATTATTCGCAATTTGAATAATACATTTATTTTTAATAACCATCGTTTATCTTCTGTGGTTGGTAAGAAAAACAGCCTGTACCACTGGTTCTGGGGTTCAGTATATGGTAGACTTCACTTTCCCGTGGACAACGGTTGTACAGGGAGGTGATTTGTTCTGGATCACGCTCAACCGCCAGATTCCCCCCTTATTTTAGGTACCTAGTTTATAGAGGATGGGAAGCCCCAGGAGGATTCTAGATCCCATAGGATCCATTTACGGTCGCTAACAGATCTGCCAGTAGGCGTGATTTGAACCCAGGCATTGCAACTCAGTGTTATAACCACCGTTTATCTCCTGGGGTCTTTTTCGTATAATCCCCACATTTCTAATTAATGGTTAGAAATAAAAACCATGTTATAAAAAAATAACTACATTTAATAACAGTTATTCTAAAGACCAAAGTGATACTTAATTCATCTATACAAAATAAGGTGGGTGTATATTTTTTAGTCCAAGCATAAATGAATGTCTAAGTCGTTTTTAACGGAACTTTAGAACCAATGGGTCTTTTTCGTTTAATCCTAATATAAAAAAATGAAGTTATACAAGAGTATCCACAACAGTGGGTTTTAGGTGGGATATCCCGGGGAAAAAAGGATGCTTCATTTATGGTAGTGCCGAACAGGAATGAAAACACACTATTAGCATCTATTAAAGAATGCATTCATCCCCAAACAATTATCATGTCTGACTTATAGAAGGCATACTCAAAAATAGAAAACATAGTGGGATATGAGCACAAACATTATACAGTTAACCACTCAGAACATTTTGTGGATTTGTCAACTGGAGCGCAGGCGCAGTCAGTTGAGTCACTGTCGCCTCCAGCCAACAGAAGAAGGTAGAGGCAGAAACTTAATGAACCTGGACTCGCATTTCTGTGAGTCAGAAGTTTAAAGACCAAAATATTTTTGTGGTTATTATAAATCACAAATCTACATTTTGGTCTTTAGAATAACTGTTATTAAATGCAGCTCTTTTTTCATAAGATGTGTTTTATTTTTTATATAAAAATAGATGCGGGGTTAAACGAAAAAGACCCACCTCCTGTAGTAGGTGAGGCATATGCAAAGGTCTTATTCTTAAAGTTATGTGAAAGTTATTTAAGTTATTCTTAAAGTTGTATGTATGTACTTTACAAGACTGTGAAATAATTATTTTTAAGCATTATTTCTCACTATTATATCAAAAAGTGTTTAGTGTTGTGACATTCCATCGCCTTGCCCAGCAAAGGATCCAAGAAATATTTTTGGTTTATTCTTTTGTCGTGGTCACTCAGTTAGAATATAAATATGTTAAAAATTGGCAAATCACAAAGCCACTGTTCCTGACTTCTTTAAGTTGTTAGACAGAATTTAGCCCTGTTTTTTAATCCTTTCGCCTTCGATTCTTCTCCACACGTTCTATCTTCAACAAATGTCCTTTGACCATCTTGCTACCTTCCTGTTTGACCTCGTTCTTATAACCGACATTTTGGCCAATTCATATTTCAACATATCACTTCCAAAACCGGGTGTAGCAGTTATAAGTACAAGTTATTCAGCTTTGTATGATTGATGGAGTAAATTAAATATATGATTTAAAAACATTATATGTACGACGCACCTTTAAAAAAAAAAGAAGGTATCATGTAGAATTGGACGGGAATGGCTATATTAATATGTATAAAATCGTAAAACACATATTTATATTGGCGTAGTAATAAGGTCGTGGTTGCATATATTTATGGAGTATGGTTGATAAGAGGTCACGGGTTATGATAAGAGAGGTCGGAATGAAGGACGGGTTTGAGTGGCCGCCCACAACACCCGCCTGTGAGAAACCTCAATGAGCCGTCAGTTCCAGGTCCAGAGGTTTTTTTTAAAATTTTATTTCCAGGGCTCGGATCTAACAATAGCCCAAGCTCTAAATTCAAAAGGCCAATCCCCATTCCCTCAGGATAAGCACGACAATGGTTCAAGGACATAATACTATCCGGTTGATACTTTTTCATATTCGAAAATAATATATTATAAAAAGAAAAATATGGCATGGAAGCTAAGCGATAATGTTGTAGAATAAGCTCCATTGAAATACGAATGATACCATGATCAATAATAATAAGGCTTAGCGAACCCGAAGTCTCGAAGCCGATACCACCAATCTCTGCTTACAAACTTCTGTCCACGATCCACTACTAGAACCGAGATCAGTCAGATCACTCTTAACGCAATCTTCTCACCTACGCCTTGGTCTACCCCTCAGACACTTCCCAGTCGCCACAACGCTCACCAACTTTTTAGGAATTCGTACGTTGCTAAGCCCAACAACTTTACAAGCCGATTAACCTGGCGCATGCTTCGCAATTCCGCGTTATGTAATCTCCTAAATTCTCCAGTGGTCTCATCCTTTTTTGGTCCGAAAATTCTTTTTATTATTTTCGAATACCTTCATTTCAGTTCATCCTTCAGCGTTAGCGGCCTCGTTTCACATCCGCAATGAAGAGTTGGAAGGATGATGGTTTTATAAATAAATTTATAAATCTTTATTTTTTGGATTTCGGGACAAAAGAGTAATGTTGTCACAATCATGATTTTTTTTTTACACTGTATGCCTAAAGCGGGCCAGCCCACATTTTACAAATTATACAACTGTTCATTTAATTGTACAATATTACAGTGGGTACTTAACTTATAAGTAAAGGTACCCCAGGTTATTATAGAAGTTGAAGCTCAATTTAGTACTTATTGTGTACCCTCCTAGCGATCCTATTAAAATGTCAGTACCCACTTAGAATAGGAAAGGAACTTTATTCTGGGAGTAGGTCCCTTTAGAATAACGAGCACGAACAGGAAAAGTAACGTAATATCATTAATACTAATCATGAAGTATTTACGAAAATTCCAATAAAGTAAAGTAAAAAAAAAACACTAAATACTTCTAGAGATATTAATTATTTGCATTAATTATATATGCAAAATATAAATCCAAGAGTGAGTATTTAGAACTGAACCCAGGAGGGGTTCTAAAAAGAGTTAGAAATTCAAATATCTTGGCTCTGCAATTGAAATAGATGGTGCAAGTGATATGGAAATAAAAATAAGAATTTCATACGGTAAAAAGCCATATCAATGCTCAACTCAGTATTATGCAATTAAAACATTATCCCAAAACCAAAAAAAAATATGAGTAAGGAAGGAAATAGTTGGGGATGCAGTCAAATTAAACACTAAATAAGTGGGTGCTTATTTCATTTTGTGCCAACGTTTCGACTCACTTTGTCATCTTCAGGGCTAATGGAAGCTGAGGCTAGACTAGAAGCGGTCTAACTGCATCTAACTAGCGAAACGTTGGCACAAAATGAAATAAGCACCCACTTATTTAGTGTTTAATTTGACTGCACCCCCAACTATTTCCTTCCTTACTCAGATCTTCCAGTCAACTATCTCCTCGCTAACAAAAAAAAAAAATATATACAATAGTATATTACTAAGTATCATGACATACCGATCAGAAACTTGGACGTTGAAGGCCAACCTCAGGAGAAAACTCCTAACTACAGAAATGGACTACTGGAGACGAGCGGCGGGAATATCCAGAATGGACAAAATAAGAAATGCGGCCATCTGAGAAAAGATGGAGGATGAAAAAACCATTCTGGAAGATATAGTGAAAAAACGCCTGAAATGGTTGGGGCATTTGACAAGAATGGCTGAAGGAAGATTACCCAAAGTGGCCTACCAATGGAAAGTTGGTGGATTGAGAAGACGAGGAAGATCAAGGAGGACCAGGGATAACGAAGTGGAGGAATCCATTATGGGTCGTGGTCTACGGGAAGAATGGACCTTGGATAGGATATTATGGAAGGAAGTCATTGAATCAATAGGTTAAGGAAACCCACTATCAGTGGAAACTCCTTGGAAAAAAAAATTATTTCCATTAAATAAAATAAATATTTTTTTAATATATTTTTATTTGAAAATAAATTAATAACAAATAAAATAAAATAATTTTTTTTATGGATAAAAAAACTTATAGTTTAAAGAGAATTTCAGTCTTAAAAAAGTTACATATTTTGTGTAACGGCTTAGTGAAGGCAGGAATAGTGGCGGTTTGATTTTCTAGTTTTTAAAAATATTAATTATTTAACTGATCGAGTACGATAAAAGACTAAACAAAACTTTTTTTATATAATAGAAAGAAGTAAGTACGATAAGTACTTACTTATCGATTGATATCATTGATTAATATTTTCTATACAACTAATTAACCCTCACGATGCCCAACATCTGTCAATTTCAAAATTATTAATGTTTTTTCCCACACAAATACAAGGAATGAACATTTTCTTTTAAGAGTCGAACTTTTGGAAAATTGGATAGAGATTCAATCTAAGTATATTTATTTGTAGCAATTTTTAAACGAAGAAAGTGGATGCAAATCTCATTATTGATGTGAAAAAAAAAATTGTACGGCTACAAACCTTGAAGGATCTTAGGTTCAGTATATGATGATAGAAACATTACTCTTTCTAACACAGCGGTTTGAATAGGGAGGTGATTTATCCGAGATAACGCTCAACTGCCAGGTTTTTTCCCCAATTAAGGGTACTCACTTGATAGAGGCAGGTGAGCCATAGTGGAGTCTGTAGGTCCTCCAGGGTCAATCCGTCGCTGTTAACAATTTATCTGCCTCCCCTCCTGGTATCTGTCTTCCATCCTGCTATCTGCCTCCCTTCCTGCTATCTGCCTTCCATCCTGCTATCTGCCTCCCTTCCTGCTATCTGCCTCCCATACTGCTATCTGCCTTCCATCCTGCTATCTGCCTCCCTTCCTGCTATCTGCCTCCCATACTGCTATCTGCCTTTCATCCTGCTATCTGCCTCCCATCCTGCTATCTGCCTCCCATCCTGCTATCTGCCTCCCATCCTGCTATCTACCTCCCATCCTGCTCTCTGCCTTCCATCCTGCTATCTGCCTTCTATCCTGCTGTCTGCCTTTCATCCTGCTATCCAGGACCTTCAGCAGAGCAACTCAGCGCTCTACGCACTCACCTATCCCACTTTCCCTCTTTATAGAAATATGCGTTTTTAATCCAAACAAAAACTTGTTGGCGAGAAGGATCGCGGCTTCGCTTATAGAAGAGTTTTGTTTCAGCAAAGTTCGTGAGTAACTTAACAACTTAATGGAGAGAGTAAGTTAACTGATAAACAAGAAAGTGTTTCTCGAGCTTAACAAGAACCTTGGGTTCACTGGATTTGTGAGGAGTTCAAGAAAATATATATACACAAAAAGCTTTCCAACAGGTTCAGGGCCAAACTACGTCATCTTCAAAACTAACCTGACTAACCTCCAAACTAACACTTCACCAACTACAACAACAATAATAATAATAATAATAATAAAAGTTGTTATTTAACAACACACAATGTTATATTAAAAAATGAATGAAAATGAGTGAAAGAAGTGTCCACTAAATACATAATCCACTATTCTTGACGAGAATTTGCGAATAGTTCATTACAATACAAGCAAGGGATTTTAACCTCTTCCTCCGAAATTTTCACTGTAGATACATCTGTCACGCTTGCACTTTTTTGCATTTTATTTATTATCAGAAAATACATACCTGATAACAGATGTATTATCGCTTTTTCTTTGCTTTTCCTCGTGTGACGCACTTGCCCCATAGTAACAAATTTAAGACAAATTAAATTAATAGTCATCAAATGCCACTTGCTAACAGTGTACATAAAATCATCACCTCGAGTTAGTTGCCGACAACTCTAGCAGCATGAGAGCTAGAGAAATTATTAAATATTTTTATCACAATTCAATAATATATTTGACTGCTAAAGAGACTTACCTATTATCACATTAATCGAAATAAAAACGCACATTACTCAGATATTTCACGTATGATCGGTTTATCACATACGCACTGACGTAGTCAAGTCGGATTAGAAAACTGAGATTGTGGCTTTGCTGTATGTTTCATGAAAAGCTAAAGACTCACATGCCCCTCTTTCCCCTAATTCAAGAAATTTAAGAAGAGCATCCATCGCTTATAGTCACAGCAGTCGAAGTGGCGTTAAACAAAATACAAATTTCGTTTTTTTGTTGTATATTTCTTTTTTTTGCATTAAACGTATGATAATAAAAAAAAAAAAATCTGGTATTACGGAACTTTTTTTTACGAATCGAATTACAATGGATATTTAGAAATATATTTCGAGATATTGATAAAAGCTGAGATAAAAGGTAGGAGAGATGGAAGAACGTTCAGTGAAGCCTAAGTCCCTCCATAGAGGTCCTTTTCATTCTCTATGTCAATATGAGGAGAGTGCCTGAGGATTCCTTCAGCCTCACCACGCCCTCTCGAACCACAAACCTCCCGTAGTCGTTTCAATTAACGCTTACAACAACATTTAACCAATTTAAGGCACAGTTAAAGATATCTTGTCTGGCATTTAATGTATAATATTATAAAAATAATGAGTGGTTATCTTCTAAATGTGCCTTTCCTCTTCGGATGTTGGTGATTATAACGGCCCATCTTATTTTAGTTACCGCTGCGCTATACAATTCAATCGATGTAAATCCTATCCATCGCTAGAGTCTCCTCAACCAGGAGTGACCTCTGAGACCTTGACTTCTGTTTACTTCAATCTTGTGTTTTAGGATTAACTGCAACACAAGGTATTTTTCATTTCGCATCATATGACCAAAATATGTCAATTTATTCTTTGACTTCTGTATTGGTAGTATTATGCTGTCATTGCTCAAATTGTGCACCAAAGAAACTATGACCTTACGCCGATAACACAACATCTCGAATGCTTGTAGACGCTTACTTGGAGCATCCTTAAGTGTTCATGCCTCTTCCTGTGTTGTTTAAAGACACTTCTTGCCTTCTTTAAACGATATCTGAGTAGTTATTAGTGTAGTAATTTATCTCTCTCTTTATCATCCTCTGGTATGAATATATACTCCTCTGAAGACACAAGGATATAGAAAATATATTTATGCAGTAAGCAATGATGGTCATGAAACAGCAGCTCTAAGTTTCTGATTTGACTCTCCCAGTAACCATCGTTATCTGATGCATCCGAACGGGTTTTTTGATGCAGTCGTCCAGTTTTTCATTTTTTTAATTTCATTTTTTTTAAATTTTCTCAAGTTGTGAGCGCCATCAGGGAAGGTATGATATGTTGGTTTAAGCCCTTGGAGCGATATTGAATTAGCTAGGTGTAGAAGGGCGCGAAGATTCGATAGCTTTTAGTTTTATGAAGGCCCGGTTTTATAAGCTCATTTGCCGTTCACGCTCATAAAAGCGAAGTGCGCTGAACCCTATCGGATATTGCCATCTACCAGATATTTTTAGAAGCTTTCCGAACATTAATATACAGGAGTATGCTGATGTAAAGATATCTTGCCAGGATATAATATATCGTACTGTTACACGATCACTTGATAAAAATTTTAATTCACTTACATCACTTACAGTTGCGTACTTACAAACTTATCGTCATTTATTTTTAGGTGAAAGTCAGCTATTTTGTGTTATAGCATATGGAATGTAATATTTTTACGTTCACTTACATATATTTGGGAAGTTGGGTAGCCAAGTGCTATGCTGGAGTTCCCGTATTCAAATCCAGGGCTGTGCAGGCTCTACCGAGGCTCATTCAGCCCTAATTGGTATGAGTAATTAGGAATGAATCTGACGGTTGAGTATGATCACGTCAAATCTCCAACATGCACAACCGTTGGATTAGAAACTGTTCAGTATCTTCAATGCACTGAACCCTTCTACGTTGTATTGGCTCACGTGCACATCTGTACAATAAACGTACAGTATGTTTTTCCCCCTTGGCTTGGTTTTATCATGAATGAAATTTTTCACATTGATTCCAATAAAAAATAATTTTTTAAGAAAAAATTAAGAAATTATGTGTTTAAAAAAGTGGAAGACCTCCTAGAAGCTGGGTGTGGGAGCTTTTTAGGTGGATGAGAAAACCACTCAGAATTAATTTATTATTTATCAATAATAACATAAAACTTTAAGATCCACTCAGAAAGGCCCTTCAGAATATATTTAGTCAAGCTAAAATATTTATCTTAAAGGAAATTTAGTCCGCTTTACAGTGGTACACTAATTACCTATAATATTTATTGAATGATTGTTTTATATCCAAGAAAAAAAAATCCCATACCAATACAACTCATGAAGGGTCTTGGGTTCAGTACATGATTGTGACTGCACTGTTTTTAGGACAGCGGGTGAGAAGGGAGGCGATGTATCCAAGATCACGCTCAACCGATAGGGTTTTCCCCCAATTAAGGGTATCCAGTTTATAGTGTGTGGATAAGCCCAAGAATGGTCTCCAGACCGACTCTTAACAGTTAAAAGAATTATAATGGTTTTTTCATAGCAGGTTTCACTAATGTTCTGGTAATTGATCCAATCTGACTTGCATATATTATTTTTACAATCCCTGCGAATCAGTCGTTAAGTAGACTTTTCTGAATTGAGTTTCTTGAATTTAGGGAAGTGGAATCGTGTTAATCTCACATTATCAAAGGAGCTAAGTTATGCACCGGCATTGGGAAGTAGTTATTGCTTATCTTACCACTCATTTCAAGCCAAAAACCACGAGAATGACACAAGTTCACTTCCCTCAATACAGTTATCTTTCTTTGGATAAAACCTGACTTAAGCACTTGTTTACCGGGGCTGTAAATATATATATATATATTGTAAGATATATTTACTGAAAAAAATGTTTATTTATAAAGGAAAACGTAAAAATTATAATTAATTGTCTGTGGTGTTAAACACTTTTAATAATGATGGTGTGGACCTAAAAATAGACAAATTGTTGAGAGACTACAAGGAGACAAGACGACGAGAAGACAAGGAGGAAGGAAGAGGAATCGATTATATCCAGCGAGCTAATTAACTCTGTTAAGGGAACTAACCTCCTTAGCATCATGGCCGCCAATGGACATTACCTCCACTCCACTCCTCAACACTCCTGCTCTGTTCTTGCCATATCATTGTACTTCGGAGGTGGTGGTGGGTCGTCGTAGGTATTGTTAATCAATTAGACCATTTTGTTAATAATCCATTTTTGTTATCCGAATTACTAAACAATTTTAATTATAATAAAACTCACTATATCCTGTACCATTAGAACCCATTAGAGCCTCGAGTTCAATACATGGTAGAAACTATAAGACACTAGTTATGTCTTAGACTGAGATGTGATCTGGCCGAGACCACGACCGACCTCCAAGTTTCCCCCCATTTTATAGAGGCTGCGTGTGCTCCTGGAGTAACAGATCTCACAGGTTCCCAACCATGGGAATTATCCTAGCTGATTTGGGAGGGGTTTTGAAGATAAACCAGGACAGGGAGTGCGAGACCTCTCATAATTATAATTTTTTTTTTCTCTTAGCAGTACTTCTTTATGTTAAATCGAAACTTAGAATGTTGTATCTTGTTATAGCAAAACTAAATGTTTTGTTTTCAGTTGTGATTCATGTTCTTTTTCATATGCCCATGCAGTTTATTGTAGGGGCTTGGGGGACCTTACCTAGGGGGTGTTAATAAACAGGCCAAAAATGAATGGGGGGACCACTAACTTTGTTATATTTACTTTGCCTAGCATTTTAGTATTATTTTTCTTATAAGAAGCATCCATTTTTATAAAAAATTATACTACATTAAATATTGTAAAGAGTAATTATTTCCATAATAATATAAATGCACAGTATATAAATAAGAACCTTTTTTTCTCATTCGTCGACTTTAAGAAGGCATATGATTCGGTAGATAGGAAAACGCTGCTTGAGGTACTAAAAGAATACGGAGTTGACCTGAAGACTAGAAAATTGATAAGGCTAACGATAATAGGGACTGAATCCAAAGTTAAATCCCAGGAAAGTATAAGCGAACCATTTCAGATCAAAACGGGACTCAGACAAGGAGGCGGTTTGTCTCCAGTGCTTTTTAACGTGATACTGGACAAGATCATGAAGGAGCTATGGAAAATCAACAATTCAGGTGCAACCCTAGGGACTAAGAACAATCACGTCAAAGTTAAATGCCTCGTACATGCGGACGACCTTGCCCTTTTAGCAGAGACAGAAGAAGAGGCAATTGCTCAAATAAACACCCTCTCGGAAATAGCGAGGAAAGCAGGCTTACAAATATCTTTTGAGAAAACGGAACTGATGTCCACAGACTCGGATTTTAAGAAGAAAAAGGTTGAAACTAAATACGGGAAAATTAAAGTGACGCAGAGATTTAAATACCTTGGAGAAATCATATGCAGGAATGGGTCGGATGGAGAAGCTTTTAAGGAGAAAGTCGCCAAATTGGAGAAATTAAGCTTCCCCACCAGTAATTTTTACAACAAGAAGAACCTATCTATTAAAGCTAGGATACGAGATTATAACACAGTCATCAAGCCGGCGATACTTTATGGAACAGAAACCTCTTGTCTTCCCAGCCTAGAGAGGCTTCTGAAAATAGAAAGAAGAATTCTCAAAAGAATCTACAGACCTAGGAGAACACCTGAAGGATACAGGTTGAGGTCGAATGAAGAAATTTATAGGGAAACAACAGAATTAGAAACTGATGTTAGGGTGGGAAGGCTAAGGTTCTATGGACACATGATGAGGATGAATCCTGAAAGACTGAACCATAAAATTTGTCACCGAATCCGCTGTCACAAAAATGCAACTGAATATTTCAAACAACATGGGGATGATATGGACCAAGTGAGCCTAACAGACCGAGATGAATACAGACGCTCAAGGGAATAAAGGTTCTTGTGGGAAAAAAGCGCCCAGGAAAAAGCGCGAGGAGAGAAAACTTAGGCACGCAGAGCTCATGAGGGACATATGGGAAAAGAGGAACAGTATATGTCGTTATTTTGCCATAGCAATATTTGAACTCGGTTCCTTCAGCTCAGTTCTTCTACAATCTGAGCTATCTCACCCCTCTTTTAATTACAACGCAGTACAAAACTGATATAGGAAGCCCAGTGAATAGAGTCCTGAGTTGCTATTCTGAAGGTTCAAATCCGGATGTGGTCTACAATCCCTCCTGGGGCAAGTTTATCTACAATAATCTTGAACAATTAAGATTATGAATACCTCTAATATATGTTTTTATTATCCTTATCAAGTATTAACACTGTTAATTCTTTTGAAACTTATACACTATGTTCATCATAATTATAGGTAATCAACTTAGACTAGGGCTTTTTAGGTTTTCCTATTTGATTTTAATATTAATAAACAATCCTGAGCAGGGCAACCGGAAGCTAGCAGATCGATAGTGATTAATTTTAGCGCAACCTATCGGCCCAGAGACGAACAATATCATCCCCTACCTTAATGAAGAAATGAGATTATTCGAGAAAATCTTTTATACAATTTATTTTTCAAACCTTTAACAATAATACCAATTAAATAGTTTGTTTGAGGTTTATCGAAATACTCATATTTTCCCTTACTAAGCTTTACATTATACTTAAATAATTACATAATTGTGGCTCTAGCAAGGTAGTGCAATCTATACATATAAAATCCTTTGTCCTGAATGACTGACTGAGGTATCAACGTACAGCCTAAACCGCTGATCGTAGAGACCTGAAAGGATCCGATAAGAAAGGATTTTTTGAAATTCTACCCCAAAGGAGGTGAAAAAGGGGGGAAAAGTTTGTATGCTGGCTCTCGTGTTTCTTACTCGCATTATCTACATATTTTCGCTAAACAAAACAAATCAAGTAACATAGTTCACTTCTCGCTGCTGCCGTATGACAAGTGAAACCGTTATACTAAGTAATCCTTTTCAATAAATTCAATAACATTACATATTAATCCTTTACTGACACGAACAACAGTAAACTCCTGTCCGTCCCGTTTGCTAATAAGTGTCAATGTATGTTTCACGGCTGTGCTGATCCGTCTGTGATGAAATTTGATATGAACAATTTCAAGGCTGGGGAAGGACATAGGCTACTTTTTATCAACACACCAGACAGGCGAAGTTTATATAAAACTGTTAACTGATTGACTAACACTGAACTTAGCATCTTAAAATTCGCAGATAGGTTCTTTGTATAGCTTAAATGAGCACTAAGAAAGGAATTTGGACAATTCCACCCCCATGGTTTTCCCCTTAATATAATAGGGGTTCAAAAATTGTATGAAATCCGTCAGTTTTGAAGTAAGACATCTGAAATTTTGGATGTACGAGTAACTTATAGTTAAAAAAAATAATATTTATTTAAAATTATCGATCTGTCACGAAACTTTATCTGGCAGACCAAATTCCACGCGAGCGAAGCCGCAGGCAAAAGCTAGTGATCATTATAATGAGTATATAATACTATAATGGGAGTCTGGCTAAATGCCCAAATTACGGCCCTACTCGATGTTTATTTCTACCAGGACAGGTGAGATGTCAATATAGGTGATTAGGCTGTGAAATTGAGGTGATTTGTTATGCTAGGTTTACAGAAACCTTTAGAGGACTGTGCTGAAAGACAGGCAGTTTGAAGGGCGTTTACACAACATAATTTAAAAGTAAATATCTGACTTGGGCAACACTTCATGCCCTTTTACACTTATTAAATTATTATTTGGTTGCTAAAAAAACAAATTAAAATGTTTGTACTGTGTGTACACCGCCATATATTTTTAAATTGTCTAAAGTACTGTTCATTTCTTTTTATTGCGGTCTTATTTTATATTTAGTGAACGAGTGTTGTGAGAATTCACTCATTACTAGTAATAATGAGTGAAAATCAGTTTAAAAAAACGGGTAGAATTCTGAGTTACCAAGCTGAAGGTTATTTAATCTGTTAACAGCCACGGATGGATTCTATTAAGTGGGTACCTTTAATTAGTAGAAAATCCTGGTGATTGATCTTGACAAATTACCTCTCTGCTTAACCGTTGTCCTAGAACGGTCCTCGGATCACTATGTACTGAGCCCAAGACCGTTCATCATGGGTAGTAGTTGTACAGGAATATAATAACTTGTTTATAATGAACTTGTTGTTGTACAGCATAATATTTAACCAGCGTCTGACAGGATCGTAAGAAAAAAGAAAATGAAATAGGTGCGTTTGGAATGTTGATAAGGATGGAGTATGCCGGATTTTAGGAGGAAGTAAATTCCAGAAATTATCGGTCCAATTTATACAGGAGTTGAAAAGATGCAGTTCGAGATCTCGAGGCATAGAAATGGTCAGATAATTTTAATAAGAGGAGATCGTAAACATAGGAAGGGTATTGGTGTTTTATTTGTATCTATTATATTTATTGATATAATAAATAAAAAGGAAAATATTATACCAGAAGAGTTTAATCGAAATACTGATTGATAATCGTACCATATTATGTCCAGAGGCATCATAAAAGCTGAGAGTTCTAGGGCATGGGAGAATTTATGACTGTTTTTATTACCACAGCTTGCTCCCATGAAGTTTATTACAAGGGTTAATTTAACGACCCAGTTCGTCGTAGAGGATAATATTTACTTGAATATGAGATGATAATATTTGAGAGGCAGAAAATTAAGTTTTATACGATCTGGGTGTGAGAGATTTTTTAATCAATTATATTTCTAGTCGTAAACAATAATATATAAAATATGAAATAAAAACGTAATTTTTAAGGTGAATATTATATAAATGTTTTAATAAACCTATTCCTGGTCATTAAAGTTTTCCATATTAGGTTATAGATTTTTATCTTTATATCAGCAATAACAAAAGATGTGTTAAAAATGAGCCTTCTTTACAACTGTAAATAAATAAACCACATCGACCAATAGACACTATATTCAAGCAAAATATGGATCTAAGTGCCTAACACTAAAGAAGAAAGACAAACTAAGAGAAATAGAAAAAAGAGAGAGAAAAATACCAAGAAAATTCTAGGGGAGAAACAGAAGATTTCTAATTACGTTAATAAACTGAAGAAAACAGTAGGATGGATAGAAGCAGTGAAGGAAGATGCCAACAAAATTGGTGTTACAAAAGAAATAATACGTGACGGGAACCGCTTCAGGCTACTGATAGAAAACGCAACCTATGAAGAAGACAAGCCTAAGCCTCGACCAAAGAGAGTGTGGAAGATGATCAGAGACGAGAATGAAGAAGTACTGGAAAGAAAGGAAGAAAAAGAAACACCATAAGTCTTAAGTTGTGTGCGGTCCATAGATGGCCAAATTCGTAAAAAAGAGTCAGCCATTTATTTATCCGACAATTCAGGTTTAGAACCGAACAAACACGAGAAATTAGGCAGCAAGGTGTCAATTTTAGATAAAACTGCTTGTCTAAACTAGCGAAAAGTGTGGAAAAGCCAGTTTTGAAATTATGTATATATATGTATATGCCCATATAAACGCAATACGAAATATTAGTTATCCAATGTGAGTTAATTATGGTTATATTTGTGTGGATGTAATTAAAATATATAACCTCAAAAACTGCTTGAATGTAGGTAGGTTTTTGAGTCTTTTATTTTTTAAATTGATTAGTTTTTTTATTCGAAATTCTAGTGTTTTTTTTATTAGATAGTGGTTTAAAGGACATTCAAAGGATAGTTTTATGGAAAGAGGTATGATGATGATGATGATGATGATATTATGTAATGAAGAGGATAGGATGATAAAAAGGATTAAGTTAGGACTTGGAGTAAGAGGAACTGGTGCAGTTGACGACACGAATGTAGTCCTCATTAACCGAGAACATCTCTTTCACAATTTTTAATGAACTCTTCGCTTTAGAAAATATTAAAACGCTCTCTGGAGTTTTCCTCTTGCGAATAGAACATTATTTATGCAACTCCACTCGGTTGGTGGAAATTACAACCTCCTTAGTTCAATATCCATCATGCATTGAAAGTAATACGTAAAAATTAAAATGTAGGTGATAGATATTTAAAATAGAAAAAAAAAACAATATTGAAAAAAGTTTTAGTATAATTTATTTAATAAAAATGGCAATATGATGTCTGCATAATTTATTTTTAGTATTCTAAACATGTGTCGTTACCAATCTATACACAATTTTTTCGTTTATGGTCATGAACTTACAATAACCGTGGAACATAAATTTAAAATTTATGATAATGAATATTTTGACATAGGTAAGAAGTTTGCGACGTAAAAGCACAATGATCAACACCTTACAACGTTTATGACTTTTTACAAATCTTCTATAATACTCCGAAATGCATCTATTAGGAAACCAATTATATACATAGTTGTAAGTGGCATGTTATCAATATAAAAAGGAGAAAGACAGCATTCTGAATGAGAGATTACCTTTCTTTAAGAAATAAGACAATTGAATCAAGGCAGGTACAAGTAGTCCTAGCTAATGTCCTTATCCAAGTAGTCCTAGCTAATGTCCTTATCCAAGTAGTCCTAGCTAGTGTCCTTATCCAAGTAGTCCTAGCTAATGTCCTTATCCAAGTAGTCCTAGCTAATGTCCTTATCCAAGTATTCCTAGCTAATGTCCTTATCCAAGTAGTCCTAGATAATGTCCTTATCCAAGTAGTCCTAGCTAATGTCCTTATCCAAGTAGTCCTAGCTAATGTCCTTATCCAAGTAGTCCTAGCTAATGTCCTTATCCAAGTAGTCCTAGCTAATGTCCTTATCCAAGTAGTCCTAGCTAATGTCCTTATCCAAGTAGTCCTAGCTAATGTCCTTATCCAAGTAGTCCTAGCTAATGTCCTTATCCAAGTAGTCCTAGCTAATGTCCTTATCCAAGTAGTCCTAGCTAATGTCCTTATCCAAGTAGTCCTAGCTAATGTCCTTATCCAAGTAGTCCTAGCTAATGTCCTTATCCAATTCATTGCGTATCAGTATTTCATATGATTGTCGGACAATTTTCTGATTGTAAGCGCACTGGTCGATTGGTTGGTGTGAATTAATATTTAAAGACAAAAAAAATAAGCAATAATAATTTAATGATCTGTACTCGACTCTGTTTATTACCTGCCTCGGATAGACCCCCATAGTGATCTGCATCTTAAAAATACGGCTAACGTTTAAGGACTCTTTGCAGATCCTTCCCTAATACTCCGACAGGCTTATATCAACAGACTAATACTACACATTGGTATAACTGACATCAAATAAAATGAGAAGGAAACCAAATGCAGCCTGAAAGACAGATTTTCTTTAATAATCAGGGTAAGTAAATCAAGCCAGGAAGAAGTGTTCATGGGTAATGTCCTTACCACACGCCAAAGATAAATAATGTCCTAATTACATTATTGACATGTCAGTATTATACATGTTTGTCAGATAATGTGTTTATTGTCAACAAACTATCGATAAGCGTGAATTAATATTTAAAGTCAATACAATATTAGAATATATTTTATTAATTTATTTACTAATTTATTCAACCGGTTTTATTAATTTAAAAATTAGTTGTTATGATTGTTTTATCAATTTAGAAGCAAAATTAATATTTAATATTGATAATTATAACACTAGTAATTTATTTCATCGTCTTAATAAAGTTTTAATCCTCAGATCACTATGTGATAGTGTTAAAATGAATCGACGTACGGATCATAGATCGGTTCACATAATTCCAACTATCTTTTCTACAAAATAAAATATATAAAAACTTTATATGAACATATTCACTCATTACACACACATATATATATAAATAAATAAATAATGAATAATGAGGTAGAAACCCTAATCAATAAAGCCATAATTGGGAACAATGAAGAGCGATAAGATAGAGTGACTGACAGAGCTCGGACCTGGAGCAACAGGCTTTATTGAATCAGCCAAGCTAATTAATTATTTCATGACAAAATTAAATTATTCAATCCATTTTATTCAAAATCTCAATTTACATAAAAACTTAATTTAATTATTAATTATAAAGACTTTCTTGGGAGTTGTTTCGCGTTGTATAAACGAAAAATTAAAATATTTTGATCGAGAGCTTCAATTTACCCTAATTTTAGCATTTGAAAGTATACAGACAGACAGCTGTTAAAGTTTCTGGTCATCGATTAGTAAGTTTGAGATTTATTTTTGCAACACATGCCGCTATTTCCCATTTAAATTATAACGATAATTGTAACATTATGTATTTATAAGTCCCTTTAGGATAATAATATAAAAACGTAAAACATTGAGATTAATTGTTATTATTAAGAAATGCTTTTATTTTTAAAAATTCATCAACTTCACTGAATAAATGGTTGATGTGGAATGTCCTAATTTTTCATGATATGTTAAATAAACATACACATATTTTTTTCAGTAAAATATTTAAAAAATAAGTTACCATAAAATTATAGTTCTTTCAAACCCAAAATATTCATCAGACTTGTCCGCAATAGGCTACTTTTATTTTTTCGGCGTTTGATAAATTACCATTTACATTTTTAAATTAAAAAAAACTGTTGTAATGTGAAAATATAGCTAACTTTTATTTGTTGAGATTATCGAAAACCTGCTTTTTAAGAAAAGACTCCGCTAAATATGCTTTTGGGGTTGTTTCTAGTTTTTATGAGGTTTAGCACCCAATAGAAGATTATCAAGATGTAAATAACCGATTCCATTTTTTAAAGGTACATTTATATACCGATTTACAGGTTAGACAATTATTTTAGAGTTTGGTAAATATAAACAAATATATTTTTTTTAAGTAAGAAAGCGGATACTATTGGTTAATTTTTCTTGTTATGATAAAATTAAAGAAAATATAAGTATGTTTAAAAGATATCGATATAGGATTTGATATTTTCGTACATTTGTTTTTTTTTCTAATATATTTTTTTTGTACATATACGATACCTGTTTTACAGCTTGATAAAATTGTAAAATTTTAGTTCAGAAATGAAAAACAATTTGACTTAATTACTTTAAAAGCCGATATTTTGAAATGGTAATAATAAAAAAGTTAAAGTAGATTAATTATAATTGGTTTCTTATTTATTTTATTTTCATATTTTGATTCCCTATATAATGTTCATTTTGGTTTCCACATTAAGGGGCTAATACCTGAGCACCCTTCCAGCACCGCCGCACAGTGGAACGAGCATTAGGAGCGTCTGGACATTCATTAATATCTCCGCTTCTGGTTCTCCTAGAATAAGGCTATTGGTACGGTTTAAAAGCTTTTTGAAGGAACTATTTAATTATATGATAAACAGGATCAAACCTTTTAGGATAAACGTGTAAAAATTCTAGATTTGATATTTCGATGTTAGATTATTTAGTATCAAACATTGTACCATTTATTGTACCAACATACTACGAGAATAGGTACAATACAGTATTCTATGGAAAGACAGATACATAGGTATTAAATAAAGTTACACAAAGGAAAAAGTAACAAACCTAATAATTTAATTATTAAACAAAATTAATAAAATAATTGATAATTACTTTTGTTAGTTAATATACTAGGTATAATTGATACATCAAAATTATAATAAATTTAAGTGCCTATATAAAATTGTTTCATTTAAATAACGAAATAAAAATTAAATAAATCAAAAATTAAAAACTTGACGATTTGTTTTAGGACTATTGCACCTATGTGCACCATTACACATATGTCGATCAAATACCATACGCAAACTGAGTTTCATTGTTAATACTTTTATGTTAGATGAGGGTTGTTCGGATAAATTAATGTAAACAAAAACTGGTAAAAAAAAGAAAACTTGCGAAATGTAGACGCCAATATCAACAGAAATTATTTTAAATTAATTCTCAAGGCCCATAAAATAAAAAGAAAAAATCATTTTCTCGGAAAATAGCACCTAGTAGCAAAAACCGACTAATGGAAAAAAAACTTCAGACATTCTAGTTATTTACTGTGAAGGTAGTTTTTTGGGCGATTTTGAGCGATTTTCGCAATTGATTATTTAATTTTATCACCCAATTTTCACCAAAAAATCCTAGACGTTTGAAATAATCCCAAGTTTTATTTGCCTAAAATATCTTATTATGGATGTGCTTTTTTCCAGTAGGTGCACGATTAATTTAATGCATTACCTCAAACAGTGGATTGCTTTAAAAATATGAGTTTTTAGAAAAATTTATATTTCAATTCAGAATTTTTTATATAAGATTTGATTTCACAATAAATTTATCTATGGATTTTGTTGAGAAGAAGTATAAAGTATAATTTAAAATCAAAATAAAGGACAAATTTAGTTATTAGAGAATTGGTCCAATGTCCAACAAATGTGTTGGTTCGTTCCACTGTGCGCCGAGCGGTATTGCGGGCTAGGTAGAGCTTCAGCGCCGGCGGTATCATTTGGCTTTGATTAAACATTCAGGAATTACATGATCAAAAAATAACATTGTGATTTGGGGGAAGGATTGGGAGTGTTTTTTTCCATTATTTTAAAAGGGTTTTCTTTTTCAGATATTTGATAGTGTTAATAAAAAGTATAACAAGATGACGCTAATAAATAATTGAGTTTGGATTTTTATTTTACTTTCACTTCTGATATGTTTGCTATGATACAACATATTATTAATTTTACTGAAGTATCGTACATTACATTACAATTATTTTATGATTCTCTTCGTCCAAATCAAACCCAGATATTATTGGTTGATAGTTAAAATGAAGGGACTCGGCAATGTAATTTTTAAGAAGCTTATAAGTCCAAGGATAAAGTATAAAACTGGTTCGTTAAGTGATTAATTTAAGAAAATCTATTAATATATTTTTGTATAATTTTTATACTGAAAATTTATTCAAGATTATGGGCAGAAGTTTCAAATTATTTTCATTCGATCAACCTATCCTGTTTATGTAAAATTACGCTAAAGTTAATATAGGCGGGAACGAGAGATCAAACTGTAGTGTTCTGTTAAGCACAGATATTCAATGACTCCCGCAGACATGCGTGTAAAATTTGAGACTGAATGGTCGATTATTAGTTCCTTTAATAAGTTGTTAAAGTATTGATTACGGTTTTGGTACAATTTCTCGATCCAGAGTTTTCGTTTTTGTCTTCTTTTTTTTTTATATATCCAGACAACATAAGGGCTGTAGCAGCTAAAACACTTGATTTTCCATCGCATACGGAGAGAAACTAAATGCTCAAACTGGCTCACCTTGGCTCGCGAGGCCCGCTCGCAACCTTTCAAATTTGCCTCGGGTGCCACGGCTCGCAAGTCCGAGCGTGGCTCGGGGTTGGTGTGGACCCGGCTATTTGATATTTATTTCTCCTATGGCATCATATAATTTACTGAAATATATTTTATCAAAGAAATGTGAATATTACGATCATAAATATTTTGAATCCAGATTTATAGATTTGAATATAAACAATTACGGGAAAATGATCTGTGTTTGGGAAGTCGAGCTCAAACATGAAGAAATAAAGAAAGTAAAATTATGTATATAATGTAGTCATGTGCCAAGTCGTTATGGTAACGAATATTAAACTAATAATATAACGAAGAAGCTTGGGTATACTGTTATACTAATATACTGTATATGGTAATATACTGTATATGCTAATATACTGTATATGGTAATATACTGCATATGGTAATATATTGTTTCCAAGCAAAAGATCTGACCAATATCATGCTGGCCGATCAAGGTTTTCCATTACTTATGTGTAAGTACATTATTGAGGCCAAATGTGCCCCAAGAGAATCAACTGAGGGGACAACATTGATATGGGGCGGACAACAGAATAATAATTTATCTACAACAGTCGCACTCGGGAAATACTTATTAATAATACAATACCATTACACACCAAGCTATCTACATCACCAAAAACATTCAGTATATCGTATATGTATATATTTTTATTCCTTACACATTTATATTTATAGATTTTCTGCCTATAAAATTACAATAAAATGGCATGAAGAGGAACAGTTCCCAGCGGTATCTCTCCCGTGGCTTGATTTAATAATCTTATGGAAACAGATCCCTCATCCCCTTTCTTTTTATTCTTCTCCTAGTCTTTTCAAGCATGAGAGTCGTGGTCATTTGATCTATCCAAACTCATGGATGCCCTTGTAATTTTTTTTGGAAATGTTTGTACATGTTCCTATGAGTTCGTCGAGCTTTGGTACTTTTAAGTCAATATGCAAAGGTTTATTATTAACATATCAAGGTGCTTTTGTAATGTCTAAGTACTTCGTTTATAAATAATTTTACTTTCAGTGTTGATCTAAATGTATTCTTGCTTCTTCTCAAAAACGAATGAAATAGTAAGATTGCGTATTATATAGGATATGGATGCCTGAGTATATAAGGAGACAGAAATACTGCAAGTATAAATCCTTGTTTATGCCGTGTAACGCCCCTTCGGAAGGAACTTTAAACAATGATCGCGAGCCTGTACAATGTCAGGTACTCGTTAAATATCTCTATCCTAATTAAACCTAGATAGGAAAAATTTACAGCTTCCACCGAAGCATCGTTCGATTAGCCATAGCATCATAAATTGACGTTAAATGAACAAACAACAACACATACCAAGGCGCTTTTGTGATAAGTTTAATATTTAATTTATGTATAATCTTCGTTTCAGTATAGATTTAAAAATATTCTTGCTTCCTTTCATGACTTAATAAAATTGGAAGATTTTTGTATAGTGAGTATTTTGTAAGGTGGTATAAATACTGTAAATATTATTTTAAGACCCAATACAGAATAAATATAAATTAGAAACGGTTGATTCAGTTAAGGAGGTAGGACTATATTAGTCCTCAATGGAAGGAGTGGTTCATTAAGGACCTCCCCCTTCACCCCCTCTCCCCCACCACTACCTGAGAGGATAAGATCAACAATTAAGGACCCGACTGGAAGGACAGCCCAATAGAAAGTCCCCCCCCGTTTTGAGTCAAATATCCGCTCCTGTCATGGCCACCTTATCGCCTCAACTTCCTGTTCAGTCTCTCTCGTGTAAAATGATTATTAACTACAACTTTAACTATAGAATCCTTTCATATTAAATTTAGACGTTAAATAATGAGGATGTATGGATCGGGTGTATGCTTAGGTGTGTGTGTGGGTATATATAAATAAATAAGATAATACTCATATTATTTCTAAGATAAAGCTTTAAGAATCGTTTGATATTTTCCTATATTTTTATGGCATTAATTAATGAGATATAGTTATCTTTGTAAAGGTTTATTTTTAATGTGGTTTTATTTATTTTTTAATATTATC
The DNA here is from genome assembly GCA_964056705.1 of Troilus luridus. Classification (NCBI taxonomy): domain Eukaryota; kingdom Metazoa; phylum Arthropoda; class Insecta; order Hemiptera; family Pentatomidae; genus Troilus; species Troilus luridus. The sequence goes on along the minus strand of OZ057414.1, from coordinate 109,964,685 downwards.
ATTGGTTTTCCGCTCTTCATGACATAAGTAGACTTAATTCGGATCCTGGGGAGTCTACAACATCACGACATAATAAGAATAGAGCATCCTGGAATATTGAAGAAAGCACAAGAAAGTTTCTAATTCGACATTTACGTAAAAATAATTGATTTAACGTACTCCAAAGTGGGTGATACCTAAAAAAAAACGATTAACAGTCCTTTTGTACAATCTAATATTTTCTGTTGTCACTTATAATGAATAAGAAACGACAATCAGTTCTTGGTAATAAACAAACATGAACAATGTATCACCAAATGGATAGATTTAAAATAAACACTTTTGTTACTCTAGGATATTAAATTTTTAGGGAAATAACTTCAATAAATCCGATTGACACTATAATTAATAATCGAGAAATTGAGGACAGAGGCCAATAAGCTCGGTGGACCGAGACGGCAACTCCACGTTTAGCGGCACACAGGATTTAGAGGAAGAAAATGAAATTTTGGATTAGCATCGATAACAAGGAAAATAAGAAATGTTTATACATTTAAAAATGTAAATAAACAAATATATTGTTGAAAGTATTGAGTTAATAGTACAGAATTTCTATAAACATTTATAATTTATGTTTTAACATTAATTTCATATATTTTTATTTTGCAAATATCTACAAGCTTTTCATAATAAAAAGGGTGTATAGAGACTTTGTGAAAATATGGCATTCGTAGAAAAGTGAGGAAAGCAGATTAGATACTAATTCGACACCATTTTGGTTCAAATCAGGGAGATAGGGTATCAAAAGGAGAAGGGAATAGAGTTGCGGTTTTGCAATTCCAACCTGGTCCAAAGAGCTTCAAAGGGGTCCAAAGAGCTCTTCTCTCCAAAGAGCTTAATAAACAAGAGATCGATAATGTATCGAAGGGTAAATCAATAATGTACTCGATGTATCTAGTTCTAAAAGCGAAAATACCTTTGCTTTGACATCGATTTTGCAAATCGCTTGAGTTTGGTCCTGGGTAAATTACCAGTAATGGACGACGCACGTGCTCTACTGGCCCTCAGATCAGCCATTACACTATAATATAATCTCCTATTATTTATATGCCCTCCTATTATTGTATTATAGATGCACACACACACACACACCCACTCATCGGCCCACACAAACAAATATACTCGTATATACATATCGCTCCTTCAGAAGAACTACGTCATAACTAAAAAAAAATACTTTTTCAATAGAGGAATCAAAAAATTTCATGTAAGTTAAAAAAATAAAAATGTTTTTATTGGTAAAGCGAATCATTCATATTGTAATGACGGCATTGTATATTTTTTATTAGTGAATAGAGCATTTTTAAAAGCTTGAACTTTTTTAAATTTTAACTTATGGCATTATTCAAAACTTAAAACCTCAAGTTCGATCATGATACAACCCAAAATATACTTTATTAACAAATAAAAAAAAAAGCACAACAAAAAAAATGCCCCCTTCTTCGACAGCCCTGAAGAAGACCTGCAATGTAAGTCGAAACGTTGGCTATTTAATAAACATTTCTCCGTATCTAAGAGAAATTTATTGACCTCCACCCGGACCATTTTCTTTTACAAAAAAAAATATTGGAAATGGATATGTATAAGATATATCGTTACTGAATTAAAAAGCTTCAACCAATTCAATTTCCACCGAAGGGGTAACTCAAAAATGCCAATTCCCAATTGACTATCCCAATCAATGAAAAAAAAAATGTTGTGTGATTCGATTGAATACCAGATCAAGAAAAAACAGATAGTCCAGGATCCATGGTCCATTTTTTCACTTGATCAGTATCAAGCTGAATCTTCGTGAATAGCTTCGTTTCGATGAGACGCCTAACAATTTCCTGTGCGAAAATTCTCGATTGTGGTAGCTAACAGAGGTAGCAAGGATAAAATATGTCGATTTGATAAATTCTCAAAAATTTATTACTAACTGGGTTTTTTTTTTGTTAAATCTCAAGATAATAAACAAAATTATTTGAAAAAATATTTGTCCTACAAAATGTATGGTTTGATCAAAGAGTCCCCTCCTTCCAATATGTATCGATAACGAGGCCATCAAAAATGATTACTAACCAGCTGTTTTTTTTTTTTACTTCTTCTTTTTTTACTTCGTTATCGATACATATTGGTAGGAGGGGACTCTTTGATCAAACCGTACATTTTGTAGGACAACTATTTTTTCAAATAATTCAGATAATTATCTTGAGATTTAACAAGAAAAAACCCAGTTAGTAATAAATTTTTGAGAATTTATCAAATCGGCATATTTTATCCTTGCTACCTCTGTTAGCTACCACAATCGAGAATTTTCGCACAGGAAATTGTTGGGCGTTTCATCGAAACGATGCTATTCACGAAGATTCAGCTTGATACTAATCAAGTGAAAAAATGGACCATGGATCCTGGACTAAGATGCTTTTATTAGCTTTTACTGCGAATTGCGCCATATAAGTAGGACTTTAAATTAAATTAAAAACTCCACCCCCTTTTTTTTTTTTTTTTAAAACAGACCCTTTTAATTATCCCATTAAATGGATTGCTAATTTAATGGACATGGATTAATAGTTAGCTAGAAATAATTAAATACCCGCTTTCAATTAGTAAAGGCAAAGTGGTTCCTATCTGTCCGTCTTTATTGCTCACCTGCCCGGTTGGGCTTTGCGGATATATTTTTCCATTATTTATAATTAAATTAGTCTAAAAAATCATAGGTGGGAGCCAATAGATCATCTTAGTAGTACATAACTTAAGATCATAAGAGGTTTCAGGCTTTAACATGTATATTAAAAAAAAGAATGATATGATGATGGTATAAATATGAATTGTATTTTATTTATTATCTTAAATTTATTAATTATCCTAGTCTTTGAAAGAAGAATCCTCCGAAGAATCTTCGGTGGAGTATATCTAATTGTAATCTGACGAAGGAGAACAAATAATGAAGCCTACTCAATGTACAACGAAGCAGATGTTGTTTACTCCTTACAGATTAGAAGACTGGAATGGATTGGTCATGTTGGTAGAATGGAAGATGAGGCCATTCCTAAAAATTTTTTGATAGAAACTCTATCAAAGAACGGAGAGCCGAAGGTCGGATGGTTTGGGACAGAGACGTGAGGGATATCCTGGAAGTCAGGAGCTGTATCGGCTCGTCACTGAGTCGTAGTGCCATAGAGTAGTAGTTGTAGTAATTTAATTATTAACGAATATTGTTTTATTAGTATGAAAAACAAAGAATAACTGAATTTTAGATTATTATCGAAATATTCTCAAAGTCCATGTTTCTCCTATTTGTGGATCATAAAGACAGATCACGGAGAATAAATCTCGATTCTGTTATCCAAGCTATTTATGATTCCTTTCTATCTCTTTTTTTAATATCTAAATCTCTTTAATTCTATTTGTTCCTTAAGTTTTTGCTTTATTATTGCGCCTGTTTTTATTTTTTATTTTTTTTTTGGAATATCTTGAGCATTTTGAAGTTTTTACCTGAGTGAAGAATGAATGCCATTCTGAGAGACCTCGAGCTCTTCAATGTTTTCATATCTCTTTAATTTTAGTTTGTATGTTTTATTAACTTTCCTACTATGAATATTAAAAATACTTGAAATGTACCTGCAGGATGAGGGAGTAAAAATGAACCGTTATGATTTCGGAAATATCCTAGAATAACCTTACCTGATTTTAAATAACAATCCTCAGTTTAAACTTCTTATACTCGAAACTCTATTAAAACATTTCCCCTATTTTAAGACCTATATTTTACGCATTACATATTAATTAGGTTGTTTCTTAACGCAGAAAAATATGAAATTATTGCTTTCTAAAAATAAGACAGAAAAAGAGAAGGTGGTATGTGAAATCTCTCACAGCCAAAGATTACATCTTATCATATGATATTTGATGTTCCATGTTTTTATTCATTGTACGAGAGGCAAATATCAATAATTTATCCAGTTTTGAAAGTCGATAATTGGACATTATCTTTTTAAATAATGTTACTGCTTTTCTCTTTTCTTTTTTTCTTATTATAATATACTTTTTTTTAAACGATCATCAGTTGTAATCGATTATACGTAAGCATCACGTATAATCGTTAGAAGGGGGTAAGCCCCACGAGGGTCCTAGATCCCATTTCCGTCTGCTAACAGATTAAATAATAGTCTTGCCAATAGCGGGATTTGAACCCAGCACTTTCGACAAGTCAATTCAGTGCTCAACCACTGATCCACTCCGCTACCTGTATGATATGTTAGGTAAATAATACATTTTTAATATCAATACTGACGTCATTTATTTGGTAAAAAAATGTTTAATTTTAAGTTTAAGAAAATAATTGTGCACGAAGGCGATTGCCTCTTCATTTGAAGAAAATCTCTGTCATCCGAGCGCAATTTTTAGATGAGGGAACAAAAAGAAGTTGCTTGGGGCTAGATCAGGTTACTGAGACGGATGGTAAAGCAGTTCAAACCGTAATTCGTGGATTTTCGCAATGGCAACCGGTGAGGTGTGAGACGGTGCGTTACCTTGGTGAAACAGGATTTTCTTTTGCTGCAAATATAGGCGTTTTTCCGCATGTTTTGCCTTAAGCTTCTCAAGCAATGATGCCTAGTATGCTCCTGTAATGGGTTTTTCTTTTTGAAGATAATTGATTAAAATAACTCCATGACTATCCTAAAAAACAGTCGCCATCACTTTCCCAGCCGAGAAAACAGTTTTTGCTTTTTTTGGAGCCGGTTCCCCCTTTGCAGTCCACTGTTTGGACTGTAGTTTTGTTTCGGGCGTAATATGGTGTATCCAAGTTTCATCTACAGTAATTAATTGGTACATCTAGTTTCATCTACAGTAATTGATCATCAGTTGTAATAGATTATACGTAAGCATCACATATAATCGTTAGAAAGGGGTAAGCCTCACGAGGGTCCTAGATCCCATTTCCGGCTGCTAACAGATTAAATGATAGTGTTGCCAGCAGCGGGTTTTGAACTGAGGACTTTCGGCACCGCAACTCAGTGCTCTTCCGCTGAGTAACTCTGCTCCCCTTTCAGCAGTTAAGGTTCCATTATTTACAAGAACTGCGGAACTACAATGTTTAAATTAAAACTTATAAATAATTATATAAAGTGACACTGACTAGGATTAAGAACTTAAGGTTAAATTATTATAGATAGCAGGGAAGAAGGGAAAGCATGTCGTGAGGACGGGATGGTGGTGGTGGTGATTGTGTAGCGACGGTGATGGCCTTGCGGTGGTGTTGGTGCCGGCTGCTCGCTACTAAATGAGGAGTAATAGTGTTGGAATGGAGGGTGTGGCGGGGGATGGCTAACCGCATTAGCTTCCCGTTCTATCGATATTGCCATACATCGATAATTTTCTCAGTTTTCTCAGGGAGCGCTTCTATCATGAAGGTGGCAGGAGTAAGAGTCTTCGCCAATTTAGTATCAATACAGTACAGCGACTACCTCCTTATGCGGTATTGGCTATCAGAGAATACATTATGGGCGTTAAAATAAATAATCCATCCACTATATAAAACAAGTTTACGACGCATAATAAATTCATAAATGTATCGGAGGAGATTTAATTGGACTTAAGAAGAACCCCAAGAAAGCGCAGATGAATAAAATTTAAGCAAAAACTTAATAATGAATTATATATACAGCTCAGTTGCTTGAGCAGTAGCTCAGTTGGTTAAAGGACCACTATATATGTGGGCGACCCGGGTTCGAATCCCGGCCTGCACAAATCTTTTCTCTTCAAAATAAACGTAGAACTGTATCATGAGAAGCGAGGGGATGGTTGACTGGAAGATAGACGCGAGGAAGAAAATAGTTGGGGGGGCAGTCAAATAAAAACACTAAATAAGTGGTTACTTATTTAATTATGTGCCGAAGTTTCGACCCACTTTGTGGGTCATCTTCAGGGCGAAGAAAGAAAAACAGACAAAATAACAGAACTATAAAAATACATTGCAGACTAAGTATATGATAAATGAGAAAAATATATATGTAGAGAGGTAGAAAAGTGAGGGATGTATATGATAAAAAATTACAGAGAAAATGTACAGAACGGTGGTGATGCCAAAAAGATTTTTTTAAAAGATAAAAGAAGGAAGTAAACAGAAAGTTATTTAAAAAAAGAAAAAGTATAAACATCAGAGGTGAGAAGTAAAATTATGGAAAAGGTAGTAGAATATATATAAAAACTATAAAATGTAAGATAATAGAATCCTAGGGAGTTTACATAAGTAAAATGAAAGAAGGTATAGCCAAAATTATGTTAAAGAGTAAATAAAGGAAAATAACAGTAGAAAGTCTGAATAGAACTGTATCGTTTGAATAATTTTGCTTATTTGTAATATATTATTTTACCACTCTTTTCTATACTAGTTCAAGTCAACCGTTGTGTAGGAGACTTTTTTTTTTGTTAAAACATGTATATCCTGATTATAAATATTTATGTTCGTAATACTTCTCCTTTCCTTAATATAATACATTTCAACAAAGTACATGATATATTAATTCCATATCAATATTAAATTCCATATCGTCTGTTAAAGAAAAAATTGAATATCCATTATTTACTAGTCCACCAAAAATTACTTTGCCAAATCCCTTAATTATAAAAAAAAATGATATGTGCGATTTCGTTATTTGGACATTATTTGGACTTAAAACATGTTTATCCGTTGAAAACTCGAACACGAATTGTTTACAATCATAATAATTATCATAAATTAATTTAATGTAAGAAATTTAAGTATAGTATATTTCATATCATACCAAGTATTATCATAAGTGAATGTAAAATAAAAATAAAAAATCCATAACTTATGAGTTTGCGTATATTATACTTTTTATTAACCTTATCAAATGTTTACATCTAGAGGAAAACCCTTTTAAAATAATGAAAAAAAAAACTTTCCGAACCCTTCTTCTAAATTTTAATTTAATGTTTTAACAATAAAATTCATGAATGTTTAATCAATTTGTTTAAACAAACCCGAAGGACACGGCCGGCGCTGAGGCTCTACATAACCCGCAACACCGCTCGGCAGTGCTGGAAGGTGGTGAGGTTTTTGCCCTTTCTTAAGAATACAACCAACCCTAAGTATATATCTACAGCACCGGTGAATAAGTGGTTAAGTCTAATTTTCTCCAAAATGAGTTTCTTGTACTTATGTAAGCGGGATCGTGTTATTATCGTAGTGAATAAGCGGCTAAGTAAGGCATTGGCTTGAAAAGGAGTTGTTCTTTATATTACAACTCAATTTCAAGCCAAAAACTAGGAAAATGGTACGATTCTGGTTATCTGAAAGCAGTTTACTCTCTCTGGACAAAATCCGACTTAACCACTTATTCATTAGAAATGTAGATATATACAAGCATTTAGTTCATAATAATAAAATAAAACAAGAAAAAAAGTGATTATTATTTAGTTTTCAATACTTAAAATATAAAAAGGTGTGTTCTTTACAACCGGTGTAGGTTACATAATATCGTTATTTTAATATATAGAAAATAGTAAATAAACTGTAATATCATAAATTATTAAAAAAATCGATATTTATTTAACATTCATATACCAGTATATGTAATATGCAACTTCTCCATTATGAATTAGTTTGTAAATTTAAATATTTGGATTTTGTAAATATTGTTGAGCATCGATGATCTGAACTAACTCCTGCATTAATAATGATAGAGATAATCAACAGTTTGGATTATCAATATTTACTTAAAAATGGAAAATATCAAACAATAATCACGTTTTTCATAAAATATCGCGGATTTGTAGCTCGGCAGGTGGCCGTATGATTGTTTAATTGGAAGTAAGACATGTCCCTTCGGGGACCTGAGCCTGTACGATGTTAGATACTCGTTAAGATCCCTATACTAATACTACACCTGGATAGGCAAAATTAAAGACTCCCACTGTAGCATCGTCCAATTAGCCATAGCAGCATAAAGCGACGTTAAATCAGTTAACAATGAAGCATATCTAATCCCAATGACGTCATATAGCCTCAGTTGCTTTCGAGTAAAACCAGACGTTACCATAATTACAGGCTAAGTTTTATTGATCGGCTTTGATTAAATCAAGACTTGCATCGGACTTTACTCTTCAATTATTTATTGGCACATCTTTCGCTCGAAGTGTTAACTTAAATTGACCTGACTTAAATTATTTTCCGAGATAAAAGTAATAAAACATTGAATAGATTAGAATCAAAATTGAACATTTGAATATTTAGGGAGCGGGGTGTCTCAGTGTGTAGAGGCCTGAGTTGTAATGCTGAAGGATCCGTGTTCAAACCCCTCTGTGCAGATGAAATATTTAAAATGATAACAACCACGGGTGGATACTGCGGGATCTACAGGCCCTTCTGGGGCTCCCGAAGCCTCTGAAAAGTAGGTACCCTTGACTAGGAGGAGAAACCTGGCGGTCAAATGTGATCTTGGGAAAATAGCCACACATAGTTGTCCCAGAAACCGTTTAGGAGTTATAGTGATACAGGTTTAATTTCACTTGAAAGTTATAGGCTTATAAAAAGTAAAAAAAAAAAGTCATATATCTTTAAATGAATATGTTATTTTATTTATATAATATAAATATATAAGTCTTAATATGTCAATCTCATACTATCGGGGTTTTACAACAATCAATAGTGTTCTGCAGATTACGCTATGAATTTATCGAGTGTACAGGATGATGATACATGTGTTTTTAAATAATATAAAATGAAAGTTGGTTTAACTCGGTATAATTAATATAAATTTGATCATACTATAAATAATTCAAACTAAAGCCTCTATATTGTTGGTACTCTTATTTAGTGCAAAACCTGGCACTATTCAAGTTGAGCATAATTTAGGAAAATTTAATTACTATTTTTTTTTAAATTACTTACCGATACGGCTAATATCTTAGATATTATACAAACCTCAACATCTACTGAGCTCAACAATCAAAGATTCTCCAAAAAAAAAGGGAGTAAAACATTTTTTTAATGAATAGTTCTACAGTCCTAATGAATAAGTGGTTAAGTCGGATTTTGTCCAGAGTTAAGTGTTTTCAGATAACCGGGATCGTACCATTCTCGTAGTTTTTGGCTTGAAATGGAGTTGTGATATAAGCAATAACTCCTTTTGAAGTCAATGCCTTACTTAGCCCCTTATTCACTACGAAAATAACTCGATTCCGCTTAATTAAATACAAGAAACTCATTTTGGAGAAAATTAGACTTAACCACTTATTCACCGGGGCTATAGAGTTATGATGAAGACTAGGAATTGAATGGTACATAGATTACATATCTGTAGATTACATAAATCAATCGATCATAACATAGAGAACTCGATTCTTTGAAGTGGCCCTACTCACAATTAATAACGTTCGTATTGTTTTCATTATTGTTGAATGTCGATATTATCATTGAAAAGTGTAACGATCAATTAAAGATGATGAAAATAAGATGAGCTTATAACTGTATCCGTAATAAACCATTATTATTGCACAGCTTCAGACTCTTTTTATTGAATAAATGAAAAAATAACGGAAGACGTAGCATCTTTTTAGATAGTTATCGTCTTGAAATAATTTCAATACTTTTTTGTTTTATAAAAAGGCTGATTTTATAATAGTTTTTACCGTTGAACAATGGATAGGAGTGTATAAATATATTTTATTTTTAACAAAATGGCTTTTTGTAAACTCTTCTGGGATAATAGTATCCACCATTCAACGGCTTACATGCCTCGAACTTACGTTTGATTAGTAATAGAATCGATAAATGAAATCACATCGGAGCACTTCCCAGTCGAAGACGACTACAGCGCTCTGTATTGCTTTGATCATATCGTGTTTGGTTGGTGCATCTCATTGTGCCCTTTCGCAAGTATATTGATTATTAAACATACTCCTAGGCGGGACAAGGAGACTCAGTAGCCATGGCAAGATGTTTGTTTGGGAATCTGTGGAAATACCGTCCGTATCTGGGCTCAGGAGTACTGTATTCATAACGACGGCGTAAAAATAAAATAATATTTTTGAAGAATTATTAATGGACCTTATAAAAATCAGAGAGCAAAATGGTCCGGGTGGAGGGCAAAAATAAAATGTTAAGTATTAAAAAAATTACCTGTACCATTACAACCCATGAAGGGTCTTTACCTCCTAATTGACTGTACCCACTTTAAAGAGTCTTTCTGTTTACAGATTACATAATTTATCTGCCCTAGCCATTTTAAAACCACAGAACCTTCAGAATAGAGACTCTGTACACAACCGCTACTACTCCCCCCTTAAATAGTAAGCAAATATTAATTAGAAATCAATGTTAGACTCACATTGTACGTTAGGTCTTCGTAACGTGTTAATAAATAAAAAAACCAAAAGTATATAAAATCAAAGTAGTTGGAATAAACATGATACAAAAAAATTATAATTAAAAAACGGTGCATACTAAAATAAAGAGTTAAAAGATGTAAAAGAGATAGAATATTATTTAGGTAATAACATTAATATGATAATATTAAACATTTTAAAATGAGTAATTAAAAAAAACTAAATTAAAAAAAAAACTAATGAATAAAACAAAATAAAAGACTGGTAATAAAAGAGAATAACCATACTTGATACAATAAAATGTATAGGATATTCTACCTTAATATTCATAAAACGCTGATGACACATGTGTGTTATCAGTTAATAAGGATCCATTTGTTGCATCCCAATCTCTTCAATCCCATATCTCACACCTACAAGAATGGTGTCAAAATTGGAGGATTAAAATAAATCCTAACAAATCCCATCAAATTACCTTCACCCTTCGTCGTAAACCTACGAATTCCTGTCCTACTGTATCGTTTAATAATACACCACTGAACCCTGTCGAACAGATACGTTACCTAGGACTCCATCTGGATAAACGTCTCACTTGGAATCCTCATACAAGACTGAAAAGACAAGAAACTGCTCGACGTTTTCGCCTACTTCAACACTTACTGGACAAACGCTCTAAGCTACCAATTAATTACAAAAGACTTATTTACATGACAGTCATCAGACCTATTTGGGCATACGGAGTTGAGCTTTGGGGCTCTACTAAACCATCCAATTCATCTCGTATCCAATCCTTGCAATCCAAAATCCTTCGTAAAATCCTCAATGCTCCTTATTATGTCACAAACAAACTCATCCATCATGATCTTAATATCTCATATGTGACTGATTTGGCCCAAACTAGATACCTATCCTTCCATAACAAGCTCCTTACGCACTTGAATCCGCTAGTCTCTCAGCTTGCTTCCCATACTATTCCTGATAACACTCCGAGGCGCCTGAAAAGAAGATGGCCTCGAGATCATCTACTATAGAACTTTATTGGAGTGCTATCGATGGGTAGTTTCTCCACAAGTGTTTTCATGTCATATTCTACATTTTTGCACATTTACTTGATATAATACCATTATAGTTGTAAATATCATTGAATTAAATAAAAAAAAAAAAAAAATATTCATAAATATGGAATTCGCTCGATATATCGTTCTAAAAAAACAATGTTTAATAGTTTTTAGATAGAGGATGATCCATTAAAACACAGAAATACCTGATATCATTGATAGCAAAGCAATCGTTTAAAAGTGATTGTATCCGATTCGCTATCTCATAGTAAACTGTAGTCATATCTAGTCGATTTAATGTCTCTAGTGGAATTGCAGAGATGAGTAATAGGTAAATTTTACATTCTTACATTAATAAATACGAAAACTAAATTTGAGAAAGGTCGTTAAAATTTTATCTAAACAACATCTGCAGTGTCGGTTCGAACCTGGCCTGGGAGATCAAAACTTTATTTAGTGACGAACTTAAACAACAAGTAAGGAACAAATAAATTTCGTTAGTAATTTAAAAATAAAACTGTAATGGAACAGCCTATGCAGGATCTTGGGTTCAGTACATAGTTGAGACTGTACTGCTTCTAAGACAATGTTTTTGCAGGGAGGTGATTGGTCCCTTCTTAATCGAAGCTGGATGAGCTCCAGGAGGGTCGGCAGATACCAAAGGGTTCATCCATGTCTGTTGAATAATTTATCTGCCACAGTCGGATTTGAATCCGGAATCCTGAGCAAAACAACTCAGGTTCTACCGTTGAGCTATCCCGTTCCACAGTAGTCTCTAATTAAAGAATACAATTACTATTTGATAAGTTAGTATCCATTTTTAGAACTTATGTTGTATAGTCCGTCGTAAACCAACGACTTCCTGTCCTCCTGAATCGTTTAATAAACTCCCACTGATTACTGTAGAACAGGTCCGTTACTTAGGACTACACCTTGACAAATGCTTAACTTGGAATCCTCATACTAGACCGAAACTACGAGAAACAGCTCGCCGTTTCAGGCTACTTCAACATTTACTAGACAAACGCTCTAAGCTCCCAATTAATTACAAAAGACTCATATACATGACAATCATTAGACCCATCTGGACTTACGGAATAGAGCTTCGGGGCTCCAATAAGCCATCGAATTCCTCTCGTATTCAACCCTTACAATCCAAAGTCCTTGTTACGAACAAAGTAATCCATAATGACCTTAATGTCCCGTTTGTTGCTGATTTGGCCCGAATCCGATATGAATCTTTTCAAACTTCACTTCCACTCAAACCCACTAGTTTCAAACCTCGCAACCTCTTCAATTCCTGATAATCCTCCGAGGTGTCTTAAAAGAAGATGGCCTCGTGACCTTCTAAATAGAACTTTTTATTTTAGTAGTACCACTGAGTAGTTTCGCTACTTGCCTTTATCTCGGGACATGATTTATCTTTCATCATATTTACTTGGTGTATTCAGTATACAGTTGTAAATTTCAATAAATACATTTTGAAAAATGATGTATAATAATAATTATTAATATATACCTAAGCAATATTAAACCCTAATTTTTAAAATTTTCATAAAATTTCAAGTTGATTTCTCTAATTTTTGCCCATTTTAAAAACTTTTTTATAATTTTCAAGTTGTATCTTTTATTATTTCTGTTTAATCGTGTAGCTTATATGTTAAATGTTAAAATGAATTTCTGTTAGAACAGTTTGATAAGCCTATGTATATTTGACTGTGGTGGAAATTTTAATTAGAAAGCAAATGACATTAAGATTAAAACAACGCATTAAATAAACCATTATTACTAAATATACCAGATAGGAGAAAACATTAAATCATCTCTCAAGTTGAAACACGTTTTAGTTTCCATTGAAGAAAGTAATAGTATCAAATATTATTACTTCCAACAATTACTATTATAAATTGGTTTTAGGTCACTCACTAAAGCTCTCTACGGTATAGTCTATAGCTTTAACAAAATAATAATTACTTTTATTACTGCCAAAATTGAGAGGTGGGTTTATTATTTTAAACTAAAAAAAATTGTTATTTATTTAATATAGCTAAAAAGGGAGTGGGGCAGGTCAGTGCGTAGAGATCTGAATTACAATGCTGAAGGAAGATGAATTATTTATAATTTACCTTTTAACAGATATGGATGGACCCTGTGGGACCTGATGATGCAACCGCTACAAAGTGAGTACCCATAATAGGAGGAAAAACCTGGCAGTTTGGGCGTGACCTTGGACATCCCACCTCCCAGCATAACTGTTGTCATAGAAATAATACAATCTCTATCATGTACTGAAACCAACTCTTCAACTCTTCATGGGTTGTAGTGGTACAGGCTTTTTAAGTGGAACAACCAACTAAAATTGGCATTTAAGCCCTGAAGGAATTTTTAATTTAGAATAGTAAATATTAAGAATCATTTTTAATTACCATCTTGAATTAATCTATAATAATAAATAAATAAATCTATTAAATAAAAACGTGAAATAGTTAGCTTCGAATTCGTTAAATCGTTTACCCCCAAAACCGCAAACTTAATCGTAGGTTTAACGGTATTATATAATGCTTCAGTTCTGATAAGCTCAATTTGGTGAATAGCTACTGCAGTACGCTCAAACATTCCACATACATTGGCAGTAATAGTATAAAATTTCACTTATCTTGAATGAACACTTTAAGTTCCATACAAATTGTCAAGTTTGGCTCATATACAACCACTTATCCACAACTTACTCATACACACATACACAAGGGCGGATCTAGGATTTTTTTCTGGGTGGGCACAACGGGCAGACGGGCAAAAATATCAACAATAACTTTAGAAATAAACTTGTAGTATTAATAGAATAGTTTCAAAGGTTTATTAAAATATTTAAACAATAGTTTCTCAGGTTCTTTCTGTTATTTTATTCATATGTTTTAACAACTATAATCATGTGATTTGCCTATAAGTATGTACTGTAACGGATTCTCCACAGTACGCGAAAAAACCGTGCGGGGGGGCCCGTGCCCCCCCTATATCCCTTTTTGCACATACACACAAACTTATATTCAGTCACCTACGCGAAAAGATATACTTTCGACCTTAAAAATCCAATTAAATTATATTTTGATTATTTGCCTTTTGTTTATATAATTAAAACTATCATTTAAATTATCATTTATCATTTAAAGTATCTAAAAAAAAGTTTAATTAAATGAAAATTCTATAACTCATACGAGGACCTTCATTTTTACTACCCTGCTCGAGTAGGATAGCGAAGTTTGTGTGGGACTCAATAACGGAAATTCAGTTTATCAAGAAAACCGTTAAAGCGAAAGCGAGCTTCGTCCGAGGCCAACACAATTATTCCAGGCCCTTCATTGATCATCGCTAACATGTTTTCTGTACAAGATAGCCCTTGCGCCTGTCCTTATTGCTTCAACTTTAACAATTTTGTTTGGTCGTATCCTATCATCGTAGACGAATTAATAAATTTGTTAAGAGCGATAGATAGGCCCTGTTATGTCTGATGGGTTTACCCAGCTTCTTTAAAGTGGCTATAAACAATTGGGAGAAAATCCTATTAGCTCTTCGTTGAAGTTCTGTAGCTTTTATTTGCAATTTAACTCCCCTGAAAATAATTATCATATTATCAGAATCAAGATTAACAATCTATGTTTGAAGTATCGTTAAATCAAATGCTTTGCCAAGTCTCTTATAATAAAGAGGTATTATTTAATTTTTTTTTTAAAAAGCTGTTCCACTACAACTAATGACGGGGTCTTGGGTTCAGTGTATGATAGAAGTTGTACTATTTCTAAAACAAGGATTGAACAGGAAGATGATTTATTGTATACTCAAGGTATAGGATTATGTAAGAATGAGTATCCGGACGTTCGATTATCTGAACTTGCTTCGCGGAAAAATTACCAGGAGGGATCGTCTATCTCATTCATAGAAAATAAGCTTGAAGGAATATTTGTTTAAAACTATATTTTTTAGAAATTTTTTTCTCAATATCAACGCTGTTGGAGGCATGTTTGTTTTCATATTAAAACAATTTGACGAGACAGACAGTCAAGTATTTGGATTTAGAAACTGTTTGTGGATGATTACGTGACATGTTTACTACTTAATTAAGTAATTTTTATATGTTAACATAGTGATTGTTTGGCTTTTTGGTATCAGTTCTGCAGGTTGCCGCTTCGTTAGGTCACAATAAGTTTTAATTTTTGGTTTCCTTTTTAATATTCTCGAAAAAAAAAATTTATTACTGACTGTATATAGTAACTATAACTGACTGCATAAAGATTAAAGAACCGACTTATACCAACTGCATAGATTATATCACCATCTATACTTCGAAAAGTTTGTTGAAGTTTTAAAAGTTCATATCTTATGAAATGATGACCGAAATATACGCATTACCCATATCCACACACTTTTTTATATACTAAAATTCACCATTATTTTTATTTTGGGGAATATTAAAAAAGAAACGAATAAATAGTTAAAACTTGTTACTTAACACGAAGTGACAACCTGTGGAACTGATACCGGCATGTTCTTTTTGTTCATTGAATTTCGATTATCCGGACCAAACCCGACGGGTTCAAAACTCTACCTTTGAAAAGACACTCTACGATAAGATCCCGAAGAGGAAGGAGCAAGGACAGAGGAGGAGTCCGGCGAACGATGGCGCAGGAGAGTCCAAAGGCGGCCAGACCAAGACCTTACGTAATCTACTACGGACGTAATCTACCCCTGGTTCACAGATAAGTCGTAATTTAAGTTCTGTATGTATTTTATGGCAATCTTCTATTACATCTGAATCATTAAGTGTAATCCTCAATGTATATATTAAATCACTAATCGTATTCCAAATTGTATGAATAAAGTATATTAATTATAATTATTTTGGTGCTTACTTACCCCAGATGCACTATATATTTATGAATAATATATTGAAGGTTTAAATAATTTGTAAACACACAACAGACCTCTGGAAAAGAATGCAATTAAGAATAAAGTTTGAAATAATAATTTGAGTAACTATCTTAAATTATTACTCTGGGATCCCAAAATAAATTAGAATATTTAAAATATATTTAAGACAATATAAAATAGCAAATGATTTATATTGCTTTATATAATTATTATTATTAACTTTCTTGAACGCATTGGACAACATGGGCCGATCTACATTCGCTTTATCTCTGAAGGTTGTACTGTTGTTTTTTTGCGATCTGCTCAGAAATGTTTCACTCACTCCGATCGTGATTTTCTCAATTCGTCTGAAATCTCCATTGGCCTTCTGCGAGTCATTCCTGCTGAACATTTGTGAGTCTTGAGGAGGATATTAATTTTAGTTTTGTTCTCTGCATCTGCTACCTCAGGTACAACTTCCTTGAGGTCTTGCTGAATTTTATGGATCCTGTCTTCTTTCCAAGATTTCATAGTACTAGTTTTATATTCAGTTTTCTTGCATTCGTAAGGCGTGAAATTTTTCTATTTCATTGGGTCAATTTCTTGATAGACAGTTTCATTAGGGAGAATTCTCCAGATTCCTTCCACCTGGTATCTTTTATTTATGCAAGCTCTGATGATTTTTTAATAATATTGATTTATATAATATTATATATAAATAATGTTTCTTTAGAAAATGATAGATGCCGGATAACAACTTTAAATCGTTTCTTGATAAATGAGAACGAAATGCGAACTTCGGTTCTGAAAGTTGTGGACCGCGTCCCTCGAGAGAGTCGTCCCAGAAGACTCCCACGTCGAAGGCAATATCTTGGAGTGCGCTTCTTATCCTCTACTGAGTCCGAGCACGCAGCTAGTTTCAGACCACCGTAATCATCCTCAGCTTCTAATTCTGGTAATGCCGCCTTAAACTGGCTCTCGGCATGGGATTTCATTTTAGATCCATAAGCCCTTTCTTTTCTTTCATTACTAGTGATTTAATGGGGGAGCCTAGTACTTATGTAAGTATGTAATATATATATATACACGTAATATTATTTGAATATTTCACTTTCATACAAGTGGCTTATGTAGAAGGACCTATAAAAGGGACAGAATTGCATTAAGACAGTGGTAAGAGAGTAACATATTCAATAAACCAAGTAACATTTGCAATTTTTCGGAATTTCGGATTGCGTTGTTTCTTTAATCTTGTGTATCTGGTTGTGATGAACCCGAATATCTGCCGAATATGGTTTCAGTATAGTATTGAAGGTTAATCGTTTGTTTCGTAAGTCTAGTGAAGATTATATGATTATATAGAATAGAATAAATACACAAAGAATAATGGTGCAATTTAATAGTTTGCTATGTAAACATTTATATTCTTTTATGTATATAAATGTAACGAAAAATACGCATGTGATAGTATAAAGGTTTTCATAATTTATTATTCCTATATTTAGATAATGGAATAGTGGGCATCGAAACTTTTGTAACGTTGAAGTAGAATAATGGTATAAAAGTACTATTATTTCAATTCATACTAATTAATTACAAAAGCATTTCACCATAACTATTTATTTTTGACAGAGGTGAATTTAAGAATAAAGTTAGTAAATAAAGAGATTCATTTATTTTCATAAAGTACTTTTCCTAAACAAATTCTCCTCTTTGCCCAACTCTAAATCTCCCCCAGGGTTTGGTGCTGTCTCAGGTTTCCTTTTCTTTTTTTTTATTTCCTTATTTATTTCGTTATTATTTCTTCTTTTTTCGTTCCTCTTTTTTTTTCTTGCATATCGTTTTCTTCTTATTTCTTCCTTGTATAACCCAAATATTGTGACAATTGTTATTTAATATAATTTAAGTATTTTAAAAATTTAGATTAATACAGAATAGGCCATATTTATTTTTTTCAAATTCATATTGTTCATTATATATTTTTTTGTTTTTGTTAATAATTCCTTACTTTGATTTACCATATTATAAAATCTATATGATTCACAGAAAAAGTCCAAATCGGCTACCTAATAGATGAATATATGAGCTATTCCAAAACAATTTGAAAAAAAAATGAGTGATCTAGTGATTTATCATTGTCAGGACATTTCAAATTTTGAGCTTGGAACGAAAAATTTCCAAGTTATATAATTTTTAATTGTATGTTTTATTTTCATTATTGTATCTCTATTGTATGTAATTCAAATATGATATTTTTATTTGTCTATTTTAGTGTTATGTTACATGTATACGCTATATTCGAAATGTGTAAACATAACCATTTGACAAATTGTTTTTTGTTATTCGTTGTAAGTGGCATTATAAAATTACAGAGTGAACAAAACGAATGTTAATACTTTTTTTTTTATAGCTATAATTTATTTTATATTTATAATTTTTTAGAATGTATTATCAAAGTTTAATAAAGTTATATCTCGATTTTAACTATCGATTGACCCTTATACTTAATGAAAATATCGGAAATTGATTAACAGACCTTTGTACACTCAGACATTTTATACTGGCACATACAGTGAATAACAAAATACAATCATTCATATGGTACTATAAATATATAGTAACATTACATACTAATACTTTACTGACACAAAAACAGTAAACTCCTGTCCGCCCCGTTTGTTAATCAGTGTCAATGTATGTTTCACGGATGTATGTGCTGATCCGTTTTTGGTGAAATTTGATATGGATAATCTCAAGCCTGGGGAAGGACATAGGCTACTTTTTATCAACCCAACACACAGGCGTAGTTTATATAAACCTGTAAACTGATTGACTAACATACCAAGCGGTCAACGCACTGCAGAAACCACTGAAAATCGCAGATAGGTTCTTTGCATAGCTTAAATGAACACTAAGAAAGGAATTTGGACAATTCCACATTAATATAATAGGGGTTCAGAGATTGTATGGAATCCGTCAGTTTTGAAGTTAGACATCTAATAAAAAATCTGTGTCAAATTTTGGATAAACGAGTAACTTATAGTTAAAAAAAATTAAATTATTTATTTAAAATGATCTGCCACGAAACTTTATGTGGCAGTCCAAATTCCAAGCGAGCTAAGCCATGGGCAAAAGCTAGTATATATATATATATATACTAATGAATTGCTCTCTAAGATTTGTGCTTGGTACTCCGAAGCGATCGCGCGTCTCCCACCTCTATGATGGGTTAAAGTGGCTCTTCCCTCCCTTCCGAAGACAATATTTCCTCTGTTCATTCTTATACCAATCCATTCACTCTCAACACCCTTCATATATCTACAGTCTCCTCCAATTCAAATCATCAGTTCAACACCATAAAACAAGATCCCGCCTTTCTGATCTCTATATACGTTCACACAGAATTAAAGCATTCGAACGTTCCTTTCTCGCCCGCTCCACCACAATGTGGAACTCAATCCCTCCTAATATCCGTCATACTCCCTCTCTATCATTATTCAAATCCTTGCTGTATCAACATCTATTAGCTTCCCAAAAGGATAGTCTCTAGGTAGGTTAGTCATTTGCTTAGAATACAATGTATATAATAACTCATTGTGTTATCTAGTTCTTTTAATTCTGCTCTTTGAAAAGCTGTACATCATGTAAACAAATTATTGAATGCTAGCTCATGCATTCAATTTCAAAAGCTATGGATTTATCTATTCTCTGTAATTGCTTAATATCCTGTCAAGATCTGTACTATTTATTTACTTACTATTATTTTTGTTTATATATTTCTTTTTAAATTGTTTTCTGTCATGTTTTCACGCTTTATGATTTGTAACATTTAGCCTTCTGGCCAGATAAATATTATGTTTTTATTCCTGTTCATATCTGTTATTCTAAAGGGACTTTGTCCCAGAATAAAGTTACTTTTCTATTCTATTCTATTCTATATATATATATATATATATATATATATATATATATATATATATATATATTAATCAAGGTAACCAAAATACTATTTTCTGGTAATAAACCTTTTAAGCATGAAACCTGTACATTGTATAACTAAGTTATCCTGCAATAGGCGTACTATGGAAAGTAATTGTAATACCACCAATACTCCAATTATACTTTAATTTTATTTTCTAATGAAATTTACAGAACAAAAATTATTTAATTGTATATTATGTTTGATAAGAGAACGAGGTTGCTCAGTAGTGTAGCGCTGAGTTGCGTGCCGAAGGTCCTATGGGAGATTCTATTCTGTTATTTTCTAAAAATCCTATAATTCAATTACTACTACCATGTATTGAATCTAACACCCTTCCATAAAACTTAACTAGTTGACTTTTATTATTTTGATAGTATAGTAATTTTATGTTTTTTTGTTAATTCTTAATCATATGTTATGACTATATTAAATGTGAATTTTCGAGATGCCATTAAATGATGCCATCAACTTAGATAAACCGGACACGTGTAACCACTTGGTATTCAGGAGGATGTGGGGACACTTACAG
The DNA here is from genome assembly GCA_964056705.1 of Troilus luridus. NCBI lineage: Eukaryota > Metazoa > Arthropoda > Insecta > Hemiptera > Pentatomidae > Troilus > Troilus luridus. The sequence continues at coordinate 109,943,837 of OZ057414.1, read as the reverse complement.
ATGCTAATGTATGTAGATTCGAATCCCGCCCGAGCAATCATAACTAATAAACTGTCTCATTACAACTCCTCTTCAACCAATCAGCTAATTTCTTAGAAGATACTCCATTCCCATTGGCAGAGAAGATTCAAGGGCAAGTTCTATTAGTACTTCGTTCCCTCTCAAGGTCTTACTCAAAGTCCCTTTGTTTAATTGGACTTTTATTTTCTTAATTTAAAAAAAAAATAAAACATTTAGAAATTTCAATATCAAAAGAAAGGTTAAGTAAAAAGGTCGACTTTATTCTCTCTAAATTATGCTAAAAGTTAATAATCATAAAAAAAAATGGGCTTGACTCCTATAATAGCGACAGTATGAATATATTTATATAAATGTTCTTCAAGAGGAAATTACCACGATAAACATGAGAATTAACCCGGAAAATACCAAAAGTATGAAGATAGAGAAGAAACTCCGGAGAATAATGAGGGTGATAAGAGCGAGCGGAGAAAGGTTAGAGCAGGTTGATAATTTCAAATATCTAGGTGCTCATCTCAACGAAAGCGGCTACATTGATGAGGAAGTTTCTCAGAGAATCGGTGCAGCTGGCAGAGTATTTAGTTTGCTTCGAAGGGGTTTCCTGAGGTAAAAGGGAAGTGTTATAAATCGACGTTCATCCCTATTCTTTCCTACTCTTCCGAATCGTGGACTCTCACCTCGAAACACAAGAATAGGATCCAATCCATGGAGATGCGTTATCTTCGTAAAGTGGAAGGAAGGGCACGACGAGATACGATACGTAATAGTACCCCACCATACGGAGTGGTCTCAAAGTTAAGCCGCCTGAGACCATCCTAAAGGAGTACAAGCTAAGGTGGTTCGGTTACCTCCCTAGGATGGATCAGGAAAAAACTGCCATGAAGACGTACGAAAATCGCTTGGAGGGAAGAAGACCAAGAGGAAGGCCGCGCATTTCTTGGGAAGAGACTTTTAAAGAGGCGGAATATGGACTGGAGTAAGAGAAGAGAGTTGGCCCAGGAAACGAGGCATCTGGTCCAGACTCTGCAAATTGTGACCCCACACCGTGTCAGGGGTTAACGGGGATAAAGTGATTATGATGATGAATATGAATATTTTGGTAGATTATTGAATAACAAACATTTACGAAAAAGATACACATGTCTGGTCTGAAGGCTACATAATACACATCATAGTAAGGTGCCAAAAAATTAATATATTAGAATGAAATGAGAATAATCCTAAAAAGTAAAGCCTTTAAAATACTGGAAAATCTAACCAGATCAGGCATTACCAGAATGTTAAATTGAGGTAATTCCGTTCAGATGGGGGATACTACCACTAATTTGTAAAGGCTGTTTCTGTATAAAAAAAGATTTAGTGGACTGTATTAAACATATAGTGGACAGTATTGAGAAAAAAGAAATATAACTTTCATTAAACTAATTAACAAACAATTGAGTTACATAAGAAAGAAAAATGTATTACATATTTTGATTAGAGCCTGGATTGTTATTGGCATTCTCTTCTCCTGGTCCCCATTTTTCAGTCTGGGTAGCGCTGGACTTACTCATCTTTGTTCTTGAATAGCACAATGAGTAATTCAACTTGCCCATGATGGTCATTCGAAGGTGGCTGGCCAACAACTACTATTCACAACATTTGTGGAAACCCAATGAGTAAGTAGGTGGGGTTGGCAGTTTTAACTTGAATTTTTTCTCTGTCGTACGCCTTCTAGATACATTTCATATCATAGAACGTGCACCGAAATAAAAATCATATCAATGAAGGTAAAGTGCAGCACAACCCACACCAACAGTTCAAACAGACTCATCAAAAAGAGACAGTGACCTCTGTCCTAAACGTTCTGCATGCATAAAAACAAGTTTTGTTTTTCGCCGCCGATGTTCGTGTTTCACATTACTTTGCCGTAGTTGATGAACAGGTAGGACTGCTGCCTCTATTTGATGAGTTTTTTTGAACTGTTGATGTGAGAAGTGCTGCACTTTATCTTCTGGTCAGTAGAGTGTTGAGTTCCTATGACGAAGGTTCCGGGTTCGTTGATAAATTGTTTAATTTGTTAACCGTCGTGATTGGACCTTGTGGGATCCAATCTGGCGACCCTTCTTGGGCTCATCCACCACCAGCCACTATAATATGGGTATCCTTAATTGGGGGAAAAGCTGGCGGTTAAGAGTGATCTCGGACAAATCACCTCCCTGTACAACCGTAGTTCTCTTCATGGATTGTAATGGTATGAGTATGCCCCTGATAATGTCTGAGTTGGCGAAACGTCTATACCATAAACTTGTTATTTTTTCCAATGTTCAATGCAAAAGGAAAATTCTCCTTACAACAGAGACAGTAACCGCCATGCCCAACAACTAAGTACAAAACAACTAACTGGACTACTACTACTTACAAAAAACAGCTACAACCAAGAACATGTACACTGATTTTCATATGTGTGGTTCAAATTTCAACATGAATCACATAACTGAGGAGTAAAACACATCGGCAGGCAGCCAGCAACTATATAATGCCTTTTGTTGTCTTTTTCATTACAATTTTTACTAAATATACAGTTCACCTACACTAGTTTGGGTCTACCATAAAAAGGGATGGCATGTTCTACATTTGAACAACTAATATATTAGAGAATTAAGGCTTTGGTTTTGGGGTTTGGCATTCTATTGTATTCTAATTAAGTAATTTCTCTCTCTCTCTGAGAGCGGAGTGGCTCAGTGGTAGAGCATTGAGTTGCCATGCCGGAAATTCTGCTTCAAATCCCGTTGCAAGCCATGACTTTTATTTAGTCTGTTTGCAGCGGGAGATGGATCATATAGGATCGCGGACCCTCCTGGGGCCCACCCAGCCTCTATAAAATATTATAAAAACAGGGTGCCCAAAACCTGACGTGAGTCACCTCCTTGCAGAACCGTTGTCCATGAAACAGTACAGTCTCTACCATGTACTGACCCCTTCATAGGTTATAGAGGTACAGGTCTCTCTCTCTCTCTCTCTCTCTCTCTCTCTCTCTCTCTCTCTCTCTCTCTCTCTCTCTCTCTTCAATTCCTTGGAGTTCCCTTTCAGTTTAGTATCCGAGATGATTATACATCCAAAGCTGGAGGACAATTATGAAAACTGGTCCGTGTGAGCTCTAAAGATCCACAGATACATACACACTTGTTTTCAAAACCATTTATCCCTGAATATGATCCAAAAGGAAATTTTAGAACAAAAGACGCGTGCGGCTGTGACGTCAGAGGCTTTTCCCATGGACTAAATATTTCAAGAAGAAAGGGACCGTTACCTCCGAGAGGAAAATTTAAAAAAAAATCAACTCGACTCAACATTCTGGAACAATGCCTAGTCCCTTCTTGGCGAAAAGTTTTGTTTTGGTAGGAACTTAAAAAAAAATGTTTGAACTAATTTAAAATTCTTTATAACTTACAAAAGAATTTTTTCATCATAATCACTCCGTTCTCGTAAAGCTATGAAGCATATTATTATAAATTTTACTACTATCATTTATAAATTATTATTAATAAGGGCTGTTATTTTAGAAAGTGTTAAAAGCCTATTTCGATCTAAAAAAATATTTATTCTTTTAATGATTACTATTTAATAATAACACTTAAAAGGTTTACAGGGTTAAAACCTCACTCCTTGGTAAGTGAAAATGGATAAAACATTATCCTCTTTTCCCATATTTTTAAACTAATTCTAATGGAAACCTTTCGATATCGCGAATATGAAAAATGGACTTAAACTACTTTCAACAATAAAAGTTTATTTAATGAATATGAAACATTCCTTATTGGTTGTTTTAAATTTAAGGTGTAGAACATGTTGGTATCTATTTTTTTGTTATTGCTAGATATTTATATTCAAAGTCAACATATTTGAAATATGGTTTACCAAATAAATTTCTAATAGCGATTTTATACTATAAAATCTATAAATAAAATAATAAGATAATAATGTAAAATTATGTTAATTTGTAATAAGATTCAGCTTACCAATATATTTTTTTGTCTTTAATTTTCTGAAGTTATTGTTATAATACCGGAAAAAAATATATATATATATATGAAGATAGGTGATTAAATATAACTTATAAGAAAGCAAGCAAATGTATTTAGGATAAAAATAGAATAAAACAAAAATATTTATAAAAAGAAGAAAATTACAATAAAATAAATCAATGAAAATATATATAAAGAATAATAAGAGAAAATAAAAAGGAGGATATCTAATATAATTTTATTGGATATTTTTAATTATTCCTTCGTTTGAAAGAAATCCTTATTTACGTATTTTCCTCTTTTCCCAGAACCATTGATACATTGACAGCCAGTACTTTTTTATATTTCGTTATTTTTTGAAAGGGAAAACCCTCCTTGATAAGAAATATCAAATATATGGGAAAGTTTATTGTACATTGATTTATTGAAAAATCATTTAAACTATAATTATACGTATTGAAATAACAGTCCTAAAATCAAAATACAAGATTAAGATGTGTTTTTGACCTTTTTCAAATTGATAAATTTCATTAAAATTAAATTAAGTGCTATATTTTGTGAAACGGCATAATGAAGTCAGGAAAAATGTCTTTGTGATTAGCCAATCTAAAAAAAATATTTATAATTAAACTGTTGGGCAATGTCAATAAAATATTAGTTCATTATTATAAAAATATAATTAATATAATATATTAATAAAAACATAATTTCGAACAGAAAAAAAATCATAAAGAAGATGGAGGGAGCAGATTTGATAACAAGGAAAATGTAACAAGACTGTGATGCTCCATAACAAGCTCAAGAGATAATTTTTTTTTCTGAATTCAGGATAAATAACTTTCCTCATTTGTGAAATTGTCCTTTATTCGACTGTTGTATTCTTGGATATTTATAATTATTTTATTCAGAAATGGCAAAATAAACAAACATCGTTGGAATGGTACTTTTAAACAAACATAATCCGTTTGAAAAAATAGGAATACTAGCAAATTCAACAAAATAAAATATTGTAATGAATGATGGTTTTAGTATTAGAAATAATAAGAAGTTGTTGAGAAATATTTTACGGTTCCAAAATGTATACAATTTATAGAAATTATTAATTACTACAACGTTAAAGAAAATATTTTGATTGGATTAAAAATTCTAATTAACATAACAAAACGTAGGCTTAAAATGATCGTATCAATAAAGTAAATTTGAATCGTAGTGGTCATAATTATCTACAGTAATAAAAATATTGTCGGTCGGATATGAGAATGATATTGTTACGGGCCACTGGGTGTAAAATGGACTAAACTATTACTTAATTCAATAATCTAATATTTATTAACAAATTAGAAAGAATACAATGCGATTATTTAAAACAGTTAAATTATTAAACTAACATCAATTTACAGTAACAATGTTCTACTAAATGTTATCTAATTTCTAAGATAATATACAAATAATATAAGATATTGCTAATACTAAATAACTAAACTATTTATATATAAATGTGTACAAATACAATAATATTACACTATAGTTTACAATTACAAATTAACACTTACAGTTCGCTAACTAAAGTCCACCGACCGTAAGACTCTCCAAATATGACAAACTGCCACACAGTTTATTACACTTATTACACGGCCACTAATTGTCACTGTTGCTCACTAAGCACTTATTACAGACTGATACTAATACTAACTAACTCACACACACTGCCACTAGTTAACGACTGCTACTCACTGGCTTATTACAGACTCGTCTTATTACTACTCGTCTTATTACTACTCGCGGCCCGAACAGCTGTCCTTTTTATATAGGCAAGGCCGGTCGGGGTGGGGATTTCTCGGAAGAAGACCACCTAGTCCCGTCGAGCCCGATCGAGAAGCTTCTACGCCATTCTATAATCCCTTCCGCTTAATCCCATTGTTTGCCTAATCTTCTCAGCCGGTTCTCGTCCCCGCTCTGACCGTAACACTGCCCCCTCCTTAAAAGTGCTCTGCCCCAGAGCATAGTCCGGAGAAATCGGGCGGTTATGAGCTTCCCTCGATGGAGACGTATTTCCTTTCCAGGGGTTGAACGTGCACACCAATATGGCGACTCCAGAGTTGGCGAATGTCTGTTCAAGCATGTTCCTAACAACCTTCCACTCCAGGCCGTCATATCCACAGCCCAACTTAGGGATCGCGAGCTTGGTGACACGCAGTCTCAGAAGCTTACTCCGCAAGTCGTCGAGGCTTCGCCGTAGTGCGTCATATGTGGGCTTCTGATCAGTAGCACACTTGGTAACTAAGTAGAACAGGTGTCGTCCTTCGTGCGTATGGTGGAGTGTTTTCCCGACGCTTGGTCCTTGGCGTTCCAGTTCCTCAGTTCCAGCAAACTTCTTCCTGAAGACCGTTGCAATGCCTCGGGAAGTCCTCAGATCTTCGGCGACACAATGGGCCAGAGAATAGTCCGCGGGTAACGAGAAGATATCTCTGTATACTGTCTGAGTTATTCCACGGGAACCTTGTATCTTAGGTTGTGCAACTGATACCTTACTGGTCTCCACGTTGTTGAGATACCTGACTTGCTGGCCTTTTGTCGGGCCATGGTCTCCTTTGTATGGGGCCAGTCTATTAAAATGGACTACCCTGGGTTTTCCTTTTGGCTGCTTCCTGATCCTATAGATGACGTCGTTTATCCTATTGATGATCTCAAACGGGCCATCCCAGGAGTTCTGAAGTTTAGGTGAGTAGCCTCGCCGTCTTCGAGGATCATGTAGCCAGACCAAATCTCCAGGTTGGAATCCACCTTTCTCTGCCCTGATGTCGTAACGCTCCTTCATTCTGTCACTGGCTCCCTGGATGTTTGCACGAACCTTCTCGTGGATATTATCCATCCGCTTCCGTAGATTCGTGACGTATTCCTCTCCGTTAACTTCCTCGCCTGGCTTGAACCCGAATTTCAGATCACAAGGCAAACGAAGTTCTCGGCCGAACACCACATTTGCGGGGGTCTGCCCCGTTGCTTCATGGACTGAACTCCGGTAGGCTAACAAGAACAAGTGAAGATACTGGTCCCAGTCTCGCTGATGGTCGGAAACCACTTTAGACAAATATCGACCCATTGTCCTGTTCATGCGCTCCACCATGCCATCCGATTGAGGGTGAAGAGGTGTCGTCCTGGTTTTCCGTATTCCCAGTGCTTCGCACATCCCGGAGAAGACTGCAGACTCAAAGTTTCTTCCCTGGTCAGCGTGAAGTTCCATGGGTACTCCAAACCGGCTGACGAGCTGCTTCACAAGTACGTCTGCAACCGTGACTGCCTCTTGATTCGGAAGGGCATACGCTTCCACCCACTTAGAAAAATAGTCCATGGCCACGAGAATATATCGGTTGCCTTCGTCCGTCACAGGGAAAGGGCCAGCGATGTCGATTGCTATCCTCTCGAACGGCGCTCCCACGTTGTACTTCTTCATAGGGGCCCTCTTTCTTCTTGTTGGCCCGTTAGAAGCCGCACAAGCCGCACAACGCCTGCACCAGTCCAACACATCGTCCTTAAGGTTTGCCCAGTAAAAGCGTTCACGAACTTTTTCCAATGTCCGGTGAACTCCAAGATGGCCGCCAGTTACACCGTCATGTAGTTCCCTAAGCACTTCGGGCACTTTATTCCTTGGAACGATGAGCTGTAGCCTACGCTGATCTCCTTCCGCGTTCTCCAATGCCCGTTTCAGCAGCCCGTTGTCCACTACAATGGAGTTCCATTGGGCCCAGTACGTTTTTACATTCTTCGACATTGGAGCCACATCCTGCCAGGTCGGTCTTCCTCGCCCCGATATTTTCCATTCCTTTATTTGTTTTAAGTCCGGGTCCTCGTCTTGCGCATTTGACACCTCTGCGTCCTGCCAACTGTCGATAACAACCGTTGTCCTCAATACTGATGCCTGCTTTTCTTCTTGTCGGGAACAATGCCTGCATTCTTCATCTTCACATGGTCTTCTTGACAGCGCATCCGCATTCCTGTGGCTCGTTCCAGAACGATGAGCAGATTCAAAATCGTACTCTTGAAGGCGCTCGATCCACCTGGCCACTTGTCCCTCCGGTGACTTGAATCGCAGCAGCCACATTAGAGCCGCGTGGTCCGTTCTCAGCAGGAACCTTCTTCCCCCGTAACAGTATCAATCATTATCTGCTGATGAGTCAAATGGAAACTGATAAATATATGAAATCATTCATTGAAACTGCTCATGCTTTGAATGGCTCGTTATAAATGTGTGCTTAATCAACGTCTATTGATGTATGATGGCAAACAAAATGGTTCACTGCGTAAAATATATTTGGTGGAAGCGATTGGTTTGGAGTTGGCTCAGTGGTGTAGCGCCCGTCACCGATAACAGTGGCGTCCAGAATTATCCAGATAAAGACATTTCCTCGTAATATACCCGTATTTGTCTAGTTATTACCTGGTTTTCTGAAGTAGTTATTTCTGATTTTGTATTCTTATGACAGTTTAGATTACCCTTTGCATGATCACCTTTTGTTAATATAACGCAAATAAACGGTATTTATGTTTAAAAATTTTATACCATTTACATATTAAACCCATACTATGAAATGATAACAATAAAAAAAAAATATCAACATAACCATTTTGTTATATATAATATATATGTATATTTATATTCAGTTGAATCTAAGGAAACGATGTTATAAGTCTGCCGATTTCATGGCTCTTCGGGAGGCTTAAGCATTGTGAGCAGCATACACTATTTCGAAATGTGTATGACTATCAACCTGATTGTATTTATTTCCTTTTATTTTTGAGCTAGATATTTAACTTGTACTTAGGAGTTACTCAATACTTAAGCCTCCCAGGGTTTATTCCTAGCATTGTAATAATATTCCTTATTAGTTTTTTGTTTTTTTTTAAATATAAGATGTAAAATTATTTTTAAGAAAAAAAAAAAAAAAAACTAATAAGGAATATTATTACAATGCTAGGAATAAACCCTGGGAGGCTTAAGTATTGAGTAACTCCTAAGTACAAGTTAAATATCTAGCTCAAAAATAAAAGGAAATAAATACAATCAGGTTGATAGTCATACACATTTCGAAATAGTGTATGCTGCTCACAATGCTTAAGCCTCCCGAAGAGCCATGAAATCGGCAGACTTATAACATCGTTTCCTTAGATTCAACTGAATATAAATATACATATATATTATATATAACAAAATGGTTATGTTGATATTTTTTTAAAAACATTACGGGCCAACAAGCTGAAGATCGACTGTGTCGATGTGGTCTTTAGACTTTAGCTGGGAAGAGACATCAACTGTTACAGATTATTAAGTGTAATATAACCCTAAAGCATTATTAAGACAATTAATGTATATGATATACAGCATGTGGCACTACATAGACAACTACAATTATATGCAAGAGAGAAAAACCTTAAATCGAGGATAAAAATTAAAAACTTTAGAAAACAAAATCTTATGTAAAGCAAAGGTCTAATTAATTATGAACTTAAATGGGTAAAAAATAATTTATACAGTCACTCAAGCGCAATATATTTGAAAGATTTCAAAAACATTCGTTTATATAAAATATAATTAAAAGGGAGACATTTTAGGATACGGAATGTACTGTCTATACATATAGTTTTTCTTTTTTTTTTTTTTGCTTTTTTCTTTTTTTTTTAAATCATTATCCAAATACCAGAAAATGAAGGGACAAAAAGAAAAAAAATTGAATACAGATTAAGGTAAATCTTGCGCGCACTTTTCACTCCCGCACAAATTTAATTTTTTTCCATTCATTATAATTTTTATTTATTAAATATTAATATTAATGACGATGAACATTTGGTACTGTATTTCTTCAATCAGCTGCCTTTTAAATCTGTCGCCAGCAATACATAAACTAAAAATGTTGAATTGTGTTGGTGATAAAGATGAGATTAGGGGCAACTAGAGTGCGAAGAGCACTGAGGGCCCCTGAGATGAGAGCGCGTCGAAAGGGAGGGGGCAGGCTAGCGGTTGGCGTTCTTCAATTGGTTCGACAACCAATCGAGGCCTTCATAAAGACCATCACCTGAGGTCGCGCACGTCGCTTGAATGTACCAGTTGCGATTGCGGAGTGAGTGTAGGCCGAGTTTATCTGTAATCTCAGCTGCATTCATAGCATTTGGCAAATCCTGCTTATTTGCAAAAATAAGCAAAACTGCATCTCTTAATTCATCTTCTGCAAGCATTCTCATAAGTTCTTCTCTCGCTTCGCCAATACGTTCCCTATCATTACTGTCTACAACAAAAATGAGCCCCTGAGTATTTTGAAAATAATGCCGCCATAATGGTCGAATTTTGTCTTGACCACCCACATCCCAAACTGTGAAACTTATATTCTTATATTCAACAGTTTCGACGTTAAATCCAATAGTTGGAATTGTGGTTACAATTTCTCCTAATTTTAATTTATATAAAATAGTAGTTTTTCCAGCAGCATCGAGACCAACCATCAATATTCTCATTTCTTTTTTGCCAAACAGGCCTTTGAACAAATTTGCAAACATATTCCCCATCCTGGAAGGATTTGTGACAAATTTTCGGTTAAAACAGAATACAAATCACAAAAAATATCAACGGGAATATATCAAACATGACAAACATGCTATTATCATGGCTCCTCCCTGAGAAAGCCATGGAGTTACTCCGGTAGGCTAACAAGAACAAGTGAAGATACTGGTCCCAGTCTCGCTGATGGTCGGAAACCACTTTAGACAAATATCGACCCATTGTCCTGTTCATGCGCTCCACCATGCCATCCGATTGAGGGTGAAGAGGTGTCGTCCTGGTTTTCCGTATTCCCAGTGCTTCGCACATCCCGGAGAAGACTGCAGACTCAAAGTTTCTTCCCTGGTCAGCGTGAAGTTCCATGGGTACTCCAAACCGGCTGACGAGCTGCTTCACAAGTACGTCTGCAACCGTGACTGCCTCTTGATTCGGAAGGGCATACGCTTCCACCCACTTAGAAAAATAGTCCATGGCCACGAGAATATATCGGTTGCCTTCGTCCGTCACAGGGAAAGGGCCAGCGATGTCGATTGCTATCCTCTCGAACGGCGCTCCCACGTTGTACTTCTTCATAGGGGCCCTCTTTCTTCTTGTTGGCCCGTTAGAAGCCGCACAAGCCGCACAACGCCTGCACCAGTCCAACACATCGTCCTTAAGGTTTGCCCAGTAAAAGCGTTCACGAACTTTGTAAATTTCAGAGAGAAAGCTATCCTCTCGAACGGCGCTCCCACGTTGTACTTCTTCATAGGGGCCCTCTTTCTTCTTGTGACGGACGAAGGCAACCGATATATTTGTTACAGGCTACTGGGTGTAAAATGGACTAAACTATTACTTAATTCAAGAATCTAATATTTATTAACAAATTAACAAGAATACAATGAGATTATTAAAAACAACTAAATTATTAAACTAATATCAATTTACAATAACAATATTCTACTAAATGTTATCTATTTCTAAAATAATATACAAACAATATAAGATATTGGTAATACTAAATAACTAAACTATTTATATATAAATTAGTACAAATACAATAATATTACACTATAGTTTACAATTACAAATTAACACTTACAGTTCGCTAACTAAAGTCCACCGACCGTAAGACTCTCCAAATATGACAAACTGACCCACAGTTTATTACACTTATTACACGGCCACTAATTATCACTGTTGCTCACTAAGCACTTATTACAGACAGATACTAACTCACTGGAACTCACGCACTATCACTAGTTAACGACTGCTTATTACTACTGACTTATTACTCACTCGTCTTATTACTACTTATTACAACTCGCGGCCCGAACAGCTGTCCTCTTTATATAGGCAAGGCCGGTCGGGGTGGGGATTTCTCGGAAGAAGACCACCTAGTCCAATCGAGCCCGATCCAGAAGCTTCTACGCCATTCTATAATCCCTTCCGCTTAATCCCATTGTTTGCCTAATCTTCTCAGCCGGTTCTCGTCCCTGCTCTGACCGTAACACTGCCCCCTCCTTAAAAGTGCTCTGCCCCAGAGCATAGTCCGGAGAAATCGGGCGGTTATGAGCTTCCCTCGATGGAGACGTATTTCCTTTCCAGGGGTTGAACGTGCACACCAATATGGCGACTCCAGAGTTGGCGAATGTCTGTTCAAGCATGTTCCTAACAACCTTCCACTCCAGGCCGTCATATCCACAGCCCAACTTAGGGATCGCGAGCTTGGTGACACGCAGTCTCAGAAGCTTACTCCGCAAGTCGTCGAGGCTTCGCCGCAGTGCGTCATATGTGGGCTTCTGATCAGTAGCACACTTGGTAACTAAGTAGAACAGGTGTCGTCCTTCGTGCGTATGGTGGAGTGTTTTCCCGACGCTTGGTCCTTGGCGTTCCAGTTCCTCAGTTCCAGCAAACTTCTTCCTGAAGACGGTTGCAATCCCTCGGGAAGTCCTCAGATCTTCGGCTACACAATGGGCCAGAGAATAGTCCGCGGGTAACGAGAAGATATCTCTGTATACTGCCTGAGTTACTCCACGGGAACCTTGTACCTTAGGTTGTGCAACTGATACCTTACTGGCCTCCACGTTGTTGAGGTACCTGACTTGCTGGTCTTTTGTCGGGCCATGGTCTCCTTTGTATGGGGCCAGTCTATTAAAATGGACTACCCTGGGTTTTCCTTTTGGCTGCTTTCTGATCCTATAGATGACGTCGTTTATCCTATTGATGATCTCAAACGGGCCATCCCAGGAGTTCTGAAGTTTAGGTGAGTAGCCTCGCTTCCTTCGAGGGTCATGTAGCCAGACCAAATCTCCAGGTTGGAAGCCACCTTTCTCTGCCCTGATGTCGTAACGCTCCTTCATTCTGTCACTGGCTCCCTGGATGTTTGCACGAACCTGCCGAAGGATGACTTCTTCGTCTCCCATCGTCAGCACACCTCTCGACATGTCCAGCTTGATCCCGTATGCCATCATGAAGTCCATGCCCAATATGACATCTTCATCGATCTCTGCCACGAGAGCGCGGTGCTTCAGATGTTGACCCCCGATGATGAAGGTGGCAACTGTCTCCCCGTAGACCTTGGCTGGCTGTCCCGTGGCAGTCCGTAATGCCCAAGTTGTTGGTAAGATCTTCTCAGCTGGAAGTGTCTTGGAGTTCAAGATTGTCATGCTCGCGCCGGTATCCACTAGAAGGCTTCGCAGCCGCCCGTTCACCATCCCATCAACGTAGAAGCTGTTCGGGCTACTGTTATAACTACACGTTCAACTAGCTATAACTACACGTTCATTCCAGTTGTGAGCGCTAGATTTATCGGCTAAAATGGCGAAGCACACTAAAAAGGTAGGAATCACTGGTAAATATGGTACCAGATATGGTGCTTCACTCCGAAAGATGGCAAAGAAGAAGGATGCCGATAAATCGGCACAGAATAGTGAGAATATAAAGAATCACAAAACTGAACCTAACGAAGATGAAGAACCGAGTTTCGATGACCCGGAAGGGTTTGTGGATAAAATTTCCGACGAAGAACTTGTCGGAGATATATTATGTGAAAAGCCTGAAGCAATCGATGGAGTCGATTCCATCATTGTAGTAGATGGAGTCCCTCAAGTTGGACCTGAAAGGTTGGAGAAGTTACAATCGGTTATTGCCAAAATATACAGTAAATTTGGTAATATTATAAATGAACATTATCCCTTAAATGAAAAGGACATCACTAAAGGGTATATATTCATCGAATTCAGCAATCCCCAAAGTGCCATTGATGCAGTGAATACTACCAATAATTACAAGATTGATAAAAACCATACATTTCAAGTAAACCTCTTCTCTGACTTTAAAAAGTATGAAGAGATACCTGATGAATGGGTACCTCCTGATCCTCAACCTTACAAGGAACAAAGAGATTTACATTATTATCTCCTAGAACCTGATGCGTACGACCAGTTTAGCGTTATTTGTAGTGGTGGAAATCCAGTACAAATATGGTTAAATACTGTGCCTCAACCGACCAAAGTTGAAGAACGGGCACGATGGACAGAGATGTTTATCCAGTGGTCTCCTCTGGGGACATACCTCGCAACAATCCATCAAAAGGGTGTTGCTCTTTGGGGAGGTCCTTCCTTCGAACAAATTATGAGGTTTACACACATTGAAGTCCAACACATTGAATTTTCTCCATGTGAAAACTACTTAGTGACATACTCTTCAACTGCTCAGAACCATGATCAAGGCATTCTTATAATTTGGGATATCAGGCGAGGCGAAATTATGAGAACTTTTGAACCTGATGGTCCACCCGTATGGCCGATTTTTAAATGGTCAAAAGATGACAAATACTTTGCCAAGATAGGCCATGATGTCCTTAGTATCTATGAAACACCTTCCTTTGGTTTACTAGATAAAAAGAGTGTTAAATTGGCAGGTATTAGAGATTTTGCCTGGTCGCCTACAGATAATATTCTTGCTTATTGGGTATCGGAAAGTAAAGATGTGCCAGCAAGAGTTGTTTTAATGGAAGTGCCAAGTCGTAATGAAGTGAGAGCTAACAATTTGTTTAATGTGTGTGACTGTAAGATTCATTGGCAAAAATCGGGTGATTACCTCTGTGTGAAAGTTGACCGATATACAAGGTGTAAGAAGGAAAAAGGAGAAACCAAATATATTGGTATGTACTACAATTTTGAAATATTTCATTTACGAGAAAAGAATGTGCCTGTGGATAGCGTTGAAATCAAAGAAGCAATCCATTCCTTTGCGTGGGAACCTGTGGGTTCTACTTTTGCCGTCATTCATGGTGAAACGTCAAACCTCAGTGTTTCCTTTTACGGCCTCAGGCCTGGACACAAACCAGTATTACTTAAAAAGCTTGAAAAGAGGACGTGTAACGCACTCTTTTGGTCTCCTGCGGGGCAGTTCATCGTTCTTGCTGATCTGAGAGGGAACGGAAGTTTGGAATTTGTCGATACAGCCGATTTCACCGTCATGAACACTACTGAGCATTTCAGGTGCAGTGAGGTTGAATGGGACCCTACTGGGCGATATGTTATTACAGCAACTTCATTTTGGAAGTCAAAAGAAGATCCAGGCTATTGGATTTGGACATTCCAAGGGCGTATACTGTCTAGGAACAACATGCAGAAGTTCTGCTTACTACAGTGGAGGCCCCGTCCTCCAACTCTCCTTTCAGCAGAGCAGCAGAAAGATATCAAGAAGAACTTGAAGAAGTACAGTGCTCAATTTGAATCCAAGGATAGGATGAGGATGACTAAAGCCTCAAAGGAACTGATTGAGAAGCGAGCAGCAGCTATGAAAAAATTTGAAGAATTCAGACAATCGGTTCTGGATATCTGGCAATCACAAAAACAGAGGAGGTTACAACTTAGAAATAATGTTGATACCGATACTCTTGATTCTGATACCCAGAATGTAGAAGAAGAAATTGTAGAATTTTTCATCAAAGAAGAAATCACTGTTCTCGAATAACGCAGAAGCAGAATAGCAGCCTTGAGAATCTCGGATCTCAGGGCACTTAACGAAAGCTGTTCTACTACGTGGACTCTTGGACAAAACGGAGAGAGAAAATGTACGGAATCTTCTTCAATTGCAATAATAAACCAGTGTTAAGACTGCAGCGCCATTTAAAAAACTTATTTAATAGAGTGGGTATTGAATATCACCATGTCCCCTACAGGTTATTTCAAAGTTGTATGTTATATATTAAAACAGATTTCTTTTCCGTAACCCAGTTATTGATTGTTTTGTATCCTCAATGTATTATAACCTTTATTTTTCTTTCTCTCTTTTTTTTTTTTTTTTTTTTTTTACGAAGTCATTTAAATTTTTATATAAGTATATCAAAATATTTACAAATGCATAGAACATAAATATTTTGCAAAGAAAAAAAAAACAGAAAATTTTACATAACAATCAAAGCAAAAAGAAATATAACAATTAAAAAAAATTTGTTACGGGCTACTGGGTGTAAAATGGACTAAACTATTACTTAATTCAAGAATCTAATATTTATTAACAAATTAAAAAGAATACAATGAGATTATTTAAAACAGTTAAATTATTAAACTAATATCAATTTACAATAACAATATTCTACTAAATGTTATCTAATTTCTAAAATAATAAACAAACAATATAATATTTTGGTAATACTAAATAACTAAACTATTTATAAATTTGCACAAATACAATAATATTACACTATAGTTTACAATTACAAATTAACACTTACAGTTCGCTAACTAAAGTCCACCGACCGTAAGACTCTTCAAATATGACAAACTGCCACACAGTTTATTACACTTATTACACGGTCACTAATTGTCACTGTTGCTCACTAAGCACTTATTACAGACTGATACTAATACTAACTAACTCACACACACTGCCACTAGTTAACGACTGCTACTCACTGGCTTATTACAGACTCGTCTTATTACTACTGCCGCGGCCGAAAACGCTGTCCTTTTTATATAGGCAAGGTAGGTCGTGGTGGGGCATTACTCGGAACACGGACGAGGACCACCTAGACCGATCTAGAAGGTTCTACGCCATTCTATAATCCCCTCCGCTTAATCCCATTGTTTGCCTAATCCGCTCTAGGCAGATCAGAAGCCGGTCCTACTTTCCGCTCTGACCGTAACACTGCCCCCTCCTTAAAAGTGCTCTGCCCCAGAGCATAGTCCGGAGAAATCGGGCGGTCATGAGCTTCCCTCGATGGAGACGCATTTCCTTTCCAGGGGTTGAACGTGCACACCAATATGGCGACTCCAGAGTTGGCGAATATCTGTTCAAGCATGTTCCTGACAACCTTCCACTCCAGGCCGTCATATCCACAGCCCAACTTAGGGATCGCGAGCTTGGTGACACGCAGTCTCAGAAGCTTACTCCGCAGGTCGTCGAGGCTTCGCCGCAGTGCGTCATATGTGGGCTTCTGATCAGTAGCACACTTGGTAACTAAGTAGAACAGGTGTCGTCCTTCGTGCGTATGGTGGAGTGCTTTCCCGACGCGTGGTCCTTGGCGTTCCAGTTCCTCAGTTCCAGCAAACTTCTTCCTGAAGACCGTTGCAATCCCTCGGGAAGTCCTCAGATCTTCGGCTACACAATGGGCCAGAGAATAGTCCGCGGGTAACGAGAAGATATCTCTGTATACTGCCTGAGTTACTCCACGGGAACCTTGTACCTTAGGTTGTGCAACTGATACCTTACTGGCCTCCACGTTGTTGAGGTACCTGACTTGCTGGTCTTTTGTCGGGCCATGGTCTCCTTTGTATGGGGCCAGTCTATTAAAATGGACTACCCTGGGTTTTCCTTTTGGCTGCTTTCTGATCCTATAGATGACGTCGTTTATCCTATTGGTGATCTCAAACGGGCCATCCCAGGAGTTCTGGAGTTTAGGTGAGTAGCCTCGCCTTCTTCGAGGATCATGTAGCCAGACCAAATCTCCAGGTTGGAATCCACCTTTCTCTGCCCTGATGTCGTAACGCTCCTTCATTCTGTCACTGGCTCCCTGGATGTTTGCACGAACCTTTTCGTGGATATTATCCATCCGCTTCCGTAGATTCGTGACGTATTCCTCTCCGTTAACTTCCTCGTCTGGCTTGAACCCGAATTTCAGATCACAAGGCAAACGATGTTCTCGGCCGAAGACCACATTTGCGGGGGTCTGCCCCGTTGCTTCATGGACTGAACTCCGGTAGGCTAACAAGAACAAGTGAAGATACTGGTCCCAGTCTCGCTGATGCTCGGAGACCACTTTAGACAAATATCGACCCATTGTCCTGTTCATGCGCTCCACCATGCCATCCGATTGAGGGTGAAGAGGTGTCGTCCTGGTT
This sequence comes from Troilus luridus, assembly GCA_964056705.1. Classification (NCBI taxonomy): domain Eukaryota; kingdom Metazoa; phylum Arthropoda; class Insecta; order Hemiptera; family Pentatomidae; genus Troilus; species Troilus luridus. The sequence goes on along the minus strand of OZ057414.1, from coordinate 109,925,934 downwards.
TTCCGTATTCCCAGTGCTTCGCACATCCCGGAGAAGACTGCAGACTCAAAGTTTCTTCCCTGGTCAGCGTGAAGTTCCATGGGTACTCCAAACCGGCTGACGAGCTGCTTCACAAGTACGTCTGCAACCGTGACTGCCTCTTGATTCGGAAGGGCATACGCTTCCACCCACTTAGAAAAATAGTCCATGGCCACGAGAATATATCGGTTACCTTCGTCCGTCACAGGGAAAGGGCCAGCGATGTCGATCGCTATCCTCTCGAACGGTGCTCCCACGTTGTACTTCTTCATAGGGGCCCTCTTTCTTCTTGTTGGTCCGTTAGAAGCCGCACAAGTCGCACAACGCCTGCACCAGTCCAACACATCGTCCTTAAGGTTTGCCCAGTAAAAGCGTTCACGAACTTTTTCCAATGTCCGGTGAACTCCAAGATGGCCGCCAGTTACACCGTCATGTAGTTCCCTAAGCACTTCGGGCACTTTATTCCTTGGAACGATGAGCTGTAGCCTACGCTGATCTCCTTCCGCGTTCTCCAATGCCCGTTTCAGCAGCCCGTTGTCCGCTACAATGGAGTTCCATTGGGCCCAGTAAGTTTTTACATTCTTCGACATTGGAGCCACATCCTGCCAGGTCGGTCTTCCTCGCCCCGATATCTTCCATTCCTTTATTTGTTTCAAGTCCGGGTCCTCGTCTTGCGCCTTTGACACCTCTGCGTCCTGCCAACTGTCGATAACAACCGTTGTCCTCAATACTGTTGCCTGCTTCTCTTCTTGTCGGGAACAATGCCTGCATTCTTCATCTTCACATGGTCTTCTTGACAGCGCATCCGCATTCCTGTGGCTCGTTCCAGAACGATGAGCAGATTCAAAATCGTACTCTTGAAGGCGCTCGATCCACCTCGCCACTTGTCCCTCCGGTGACTTGAATCGCAGCAGCCACATTAGAGCCGCGTGGTCCGTTCTCAGCAGGAACCTTCTTCCGTATAGATATTTATGGAAGTGCTCTATGGATTTTACTACTGCCAGAAGCTCTTTCCTTGTGACACAGTAGTTGCGCTCCGGAGCTGAGAGTGCCTTGCTGAAATATCCAATCACCCTTTCTTCTCCGTCTTGGAGCTGAGAGAGGACACTTCCAATGGCTATGTTGCTGGCATCTGTGTCAAGTATGAACTTGCCCTCGGGACGTGGATAGCTCAGAATAGGAGCACTACTCAATTTGCTCTTCAGCTCCTCGAAGGATGCCTGGCACTCGTGATCCCAATGAAAAGTCCTTTTCTCCTCGGTTAGCCTGGTAAGAGGTTTTGCGATGTTAGCAAATCCTTTCACGTACCTCCGGTAATAGATGCAGAGCCCGAGAAAACTTCTCACCTGGTGCTTATCTCGAGGTACTGGCCAGTTGGTGATCGCTGCTATCTTCTCTGGGTCAACAGCAACTCCGTTATCTGACACAATATGCCCCAGGTAGTTGACTTGCCTTCGGAAGAGATTACACTTCTTCGGGTTCAACTTTAGGTTCGCTGCACGCAGTCGTTCGAAGACCTTCTCCAGATTCTTCAGATGGTGAGCGAAGGACTTTCCCAGCACAATAATGTCGTCTAGGTATACCAGGCATACCTCCCAAGAGAGACCTCTTAACACGTTTTCCATCAGCCTCTCGAATGTGGCAGGAGCATTGCAAAGCCCGAATGGCATTACTGTAAACTGCCAGAGCCCAGTACCAATTGAAAACGCCGTCTTCTCTTTATCCTCAGGTGCCAATCCAACCTGCCAATATCCACTGCGGAGATCCAAAGTAGAGAAGAGTTTACACCCCTCTAGGGTGTCCAGCGTATCGTCAATCCTGGGAAGCGGATAGCTGTCCTTCTTGGTGACATTGTTCAGAAGACGGTAGTCTACGCAGAACCTCGTTGTGCCGTCTTTCTTCTTCACCAATACGACAGGAGACATCCAGGGGCTACTCGAAGGCTCAATGACACCATCAGCCGCCATCTCCTTTATGATCTTCTCGGCGTCCTCCCGTTTGGCTAACGGCAGCCTCCGCGGGACCTGTCGGATGGGCTTCGCATCCCCGGTGTCAATCCTGTGCTGGACGATATCCGTTCTGCCCCGTGGTCCTGGTCCGATCTCGAAGACGTCATGCCATCGGATAATCATGTTCTTCACTTCCTCGCTCTGTTCAGGTGAAAGGTCGCGGCATGACTCGTTAACAAATCCTTTTAGTTCTTCTGGCAGTCCTCGGAGCTCGGTGGGACGACGTTGCAGCTGACGAACCACTGAGGTAGCGGTTGTACACTCCCCGACCTCGAGCTCTTACGTCCCTCGAGAGCTTCCATTCTTAGCCTAATTTCGTTCACTTTTTCTCCTAGCCTAGATTCTATATCAGCTACTTTATTATTTACATCGGCTAACTTATTATCTACATTAGCTAACTTATTATCTACATTAGCTAGCTTATTATCTACATTTTCCATTAACTTAGTCTCTAATGTGCCTAACTTAGACTCTAATGTATCCATTAAATCATTTTTTACAGTACCTAGCTCATTTTTAACATTGCCTAATTCCTTACCTAGCTTATTTTCTACATTGCCTAACTCATTTTTAACACTGCTTAATTCATTACCTAGCTTATTTTCTACATTGCCTAATTCATTTTTAAAAGTTGCAGACAACTTGCTCAAATCAGTTTCAAACAGAACGTCATCTGGATTTTCCCCTAACTCTACAAAAAATTGACGCAAGCGATGTTGCAGTACACTTTTAAAAATGAATTAGGCAATGTAGAAAATAAGCTAGGTAATGAATTAAGCAGTGTTAAAAATGAGTTAGGCAATGTAGAAAATAAGCTAGGTAAGGAATTAGGCAATGTTAAAAATGAGCTAGGTACTGTAAAAAATGATTTAATGGATACATTAGAGTCTAAGTTAGGCACATTAGAGACTAAGTTAATGGAAAATGTAGATAATAAGCTAGCTAATGTAGATAATAAGTTAGCTAATGTAGATAATAAGTTAGCCGATGTAAATAATAAAGTAGCTGATATAGAATCTAGGCTAGGAGAAAAAGTGAACGAAATTAGGCTAAGAATGGAAGCTCTCGAGGGACGTAAGAGCAACCCACCAACGAACGATACTGACCATTCCTCCGAGGGCAGCCATCGTGACACCATTCTGCCTGCCTATGCTGGGGCGCCACCAACTCACAATACCATTCCAGTATTCGACGGAAAGACGCCGTGGGAGGACTACATGACTCTCTTCGAGACAGCTGCTTCGATCCACGGGTGGTCACAGGAGACCCAAGCTTCAGCTTTGTGCCTGGCTCTGCGCGGAGACGCCTTAGGAGTGCTGCAGGGGATGCCCATGTCGGAGCGGTCCAACTACGGGGAGCTGATGAGAAGACTGGAGATGCGTTTCGGCCACCGCCACATGGACCAGCTGTATCGCTCACAGCTGAGAAGCAGGATCCAGAAGACCAACGAGACTTTACAGGAATTTGAAGCGGATATTGCCCGGCTAGTGAGGAACGCCTACCCATCGGTCACCGACGATGTCTACGAAAGCTTGGCTGTCGACAAATTCCTCGATGGACTTCGGGACCCAGAGACACAACAAGCAGTGAAGCTCGCCCGGCCGAAAACTTTAGGAGACGCATTATCCCAGGCCATGGAGTTCGAGGCTGTTAGACAGTCTGTACGGGGCCATGCGCGCGTACGAGCAGCAGAAGCGGAGCCAAATGTAGTCCCCAGCTTTGAGGACCTAGTGACGAAAGTTTTAGAGGCTCTCAGGACCCGTAAGAAGGAGATACGCTGTTGGAGCTGCGGCCAAATTGGACACCCTAGAAGCAAGTGTCCATCTAAGAAGCAAGAAAAGCCACAGGAAAACTAAGTAGGGTTGATGGGAGGGGGCAACTGTCAACCCGTAACGTCAAAGGCCCCAGGAAGGCCATCAGAGTTGCGTCAATAGGAAGCAGAACGAACAGTTTCTACGTTGATGGGATGGTGAACGGGCAGCTGCGAAGTCTGCTAATAGATACCGGCGCAACCATGACAATCTTGTACTCGAAAACACTTCCAGCTGAGAAGATCTTACCAACAACTTGGGCATTACGGACTGCCACGGGACAGCCAGCCAAGGTCTACGGGGAGACAGTTGCCACCTTCATCATCGGGGGTCAACATCTGAAGCACCGCGCTCTCGTGGCAGAAATCGATGAAGATGTCATATTGGGCATGGACTTCATGATCGCATACGGGATCAAGCTGGACATGTCGAAAGGTGTGTTGACGATGGGAGACGAGGAAGTCATCCTTCGGCAGGGAAAGGATCTGTATGCACGAGTGCTCTTACTAGAAGACACCACTTTACCTGCACAGAGCCAAATCGTGACGAATGGGACGGTCGAAGGACATCTACCAGAGGGTCAATGTGTACTACTGGAACCCGGAACGCACGAAGAACAAGAGATCGGACGCGGCGTACTGGTTGCTAGGTCTCTCATCAAGGCCGGACGGACGACTCCAATCCGGCTAATGAACCTGAACAGCTTCCCGGTAACGCTGAAGAAAGGAACACCGGTCGGGGAGTGTACAACCGCTACCTCAGTGGTTCGTCAGCTGCAACGTCGTCCCACCGAGCTCCGAGGACTGCCAGAAGAACTAAAAGGATTTGTTAACGAGTCATGCCGCGACCGAAAACGCTGTCCTTTTTATATAGGCAAGGTAGGTCGTGGTGGGGCATTACTCGGAACACGGACGAGGACCACCTAGACCGATCTAGAAGGTTCTACGCCATTCTATAATCCCCTCCGCTTAATCCCATATGTAATGATATAGAATCTCGCCGGTGCCTCCACGTTGTACTTCTTCATAGGGGCCTTCTTTCTTCTTGTTGGTCCGTTAGAAGCCGCACAAGTCGCACAACGCCTGCACCAGTCCAACACATCGTCCTTAAGGTTTGCCCAGTAAAAGCGTTCACGAACTTTTTCCAATGTACGGTGAACTCCAAGATGGCCGCCAGTTACACACGACGTCGAACTTAACCGCCGAAACCGTACAGAGTACGGCCCTGCCTCTTGAGAGCGTAGACGACATCCATGGCGGTGACGGTCTTCCTCTTGGCGTGTTCGGTGTAGGTGACTGCATCACGGATAACGTTTTCCAAGAACACCTTCAACACACCTCTGGTCTCCTCGTAAATGAGACCCGAAATACGCTTCACACCTCCTCGCCTGGCCAATCTCCTGATGGCGGGTTTGGTGATACCTTGGATGTTATCTCGGAGTACTTTTCTATGCCTCTTGGCTCCTCCTTTCCCCAGACCCTTTCCACCCTTGCCACGTCCAGTCATCTTTGCAGGTCAGAGAACGATATTCGACTGCTTCGCCGCAGTGCGTCATATGTGGGCTTCTGATCAGTAGCACACTTGGTGACTAAGTAGAACAGGTGTCGTCCTTCGTGCGTATGGTGGAGTGCTTTCCCGACGCTTGGTCCTTGGCGTTCCAGTTCCTCAGTTCCAGCAAACTTCTTCCTGAAGACCGTTGCAATCCCTCGGGAAGTCCTCAGATCTTCGGCGACACAATGGGCCAGAGAATAGTCCGCGGGTAACGAGAAGATATCTCTGTATACTGTCTGAGTTACTCCACGGGAACCTTGTACCTTAGGTTGTGCAACTGATACCTTACTGGTCTCCACGTTGTTGAGGTACCAGGTTACGCCAAGGACCAAGCGTCGGGAAAACACTTTAGACAAATATCGACCCATTGTCCTGTTCATGCGCTCCACCATGCCATCCGATTGAGGGTGAAGAGGTGTCGTCCTGGTTTTCCGTATTCCCAGTGCTTCGCACATCCCGGAGAAGACTGCAGACTCAAAGTTTCTTCCCTGGTCAGCGTGAAGTTCCATGGGTACTCCAAACCGGCTGACGAGCTGCTTCACAAGTACGTCTGCAACCGTGACTGCCTCTTGATTCGGAAGGGCATACGCTTCCACCCACTTAGAAAAATAGTCCATGGCCACGAGAATATATCGGTTGCCTTCGTCCGTCACAGGGAAAGGGCCAGCGATGTCGATTGCTATCCTCTCGAACGGCGCTCCCACGTTGTACTTCTTCATAGGGGCCCTCTTTCTTCTTGTTGGCCCGTTAGAAGCCGCACAAGCCGCACAACGCCTGCACCAGTCCAACACATCGTCCTTAAGGTTTGCCCAGTAAAAGCGTTCACGAACTTTTTCCAATGTCCGGTGAACTCCAAGATGGCCGCCAGTTACACCGTCATGTAGTTCCCTAAGCACTTCGGGCACTTTATTCCTTGGAACGATGAGCTGTAGCCTACGCTGATCTCCTTCCGCGTTCTCCAATGCCCGTTTCAGCAGCCCGTTGTCCACTACAATGGAGTTCCATTGGGCCCAGTACGTTTTTACATTCTTCGACATTGGAGCCACATCCTGCCAGGTCGGTCTTCCTCGCCCCGATATTTTCCATTCCTTTATTTGTTTTAAGTCCGGGTCCTCGTCTTGCGCATTTGACACCTCTGCGTCCTGCCAACTGTCGATAACAACCGTTGTCCTCAATACTGATGCCTGCTTTTCTTCTTGTCGGGAACAATGCCTGCATTCTTCATCTTCACATGGTCTTCTTGACAGCGCATCCGCATTCCTGTGGCTCGTTCCAGAACGATGAGCAGATTCAAAATCGTACTCTTGAAGGCGCTCGATCCACCTGGCCACTTGTCCCTCCGGTGACTTGAATCGCAGCAGCCACATTAGAGCCGCGTGGTCCGTTCTCAGCAGGAACCTTCTTCCGTATAGATATTTATGGAAGTGCTCTATGGATTTTACTACTGCCAGAAGCTCTTTCCTTGTGACACAGTAGTTGCGCTCCGGAGCTGAGAGTGCCTTGCTGAAATATCCAATCACCCTTTCTTCTCCGTCTTGGAGCTGAGAGAGGACACTTCCTATGGCGATGTTGCTGGCATCTGTGTCGAGTATGAACTTGCCCTCGGGACGTGGATAGCACAGAATAGGAGCACTACTCAATTTTCTCTTCAGCTCCTCGAAGGATGCCTGGCACTCGTGGTCCCAATGGAAAGTCCTTTTCTCCTCGGTAAGCCTAGTAAGAGGTTTTGCGATGTCAGCAAATCCTTTCACGTACCTCCGGTAATAGGTGCAGAGCCCGAGAAAACTTCTCACCTGGTGCTTATCTCGAGGTACTGGCCAGTCGGTGATCGCTGCTATCTTCTCTGGGTCAACAGCAACTCCGTTGTCTGACACAATATGCCCCAGGTAGTTGACTTGCCTTCGGAAGAGATTACACTTCTTCGGGTTCAACTTTAGGTTCGCTGCACGCAGTCGTTCGAAGACCTTCTCCAGATTCTTCAGATGGTGAGCGAAGGACTTTCCCAGCACAATGATGTCGTCTAGGTACACCAGGCATACTTCCCAAGAGAGACCTCTTAACACGTTTTCCATCAGCCTCTCGAATGTGGCAGGAGCATTGCAAAGCCCGAACGGCATTACTGTAAACTGCCAGAGCCCAGTGCCAATTGAAAACGCCGTCTTCTCTTTATCTTCAGGTGCCAATCCAACCTGCCAATATCCACTGCGGAGATCCAAGGTAGAGAAGAGTTTACACCCCTCTAGGGTGTCCAGCGTATCGTCAATCCTGGGAAGCGGATAACTGTCCTTCTTGGTGACGTTGTTTAGAAGACGGTAGTCTACGCAGAACCTTGTCGTTCCGTCTTTCTTCTTCACCAATACGACAGGAGACATCCAGGGGCTACTTGAAGGCTCAATGACACCATCAGCTGCCATCTCCTTAATAATCTCCTCGGCGTCCTCCCGTTTAGCTAACGGCAGCCTCCGCGGGACCTGTCGGATAGGCTTTGCATCCCCAGTGTTAATCCTGTGCTGGACGATATCCGTTCTACCCCGTGGTCCTGGGCCGATCTCGAAGACGTCATGCCATCGGGTAATCATGTTTTTTACCTCCTCGCTCTGTTCAGGTGAGAGGTCGCGACATGATTCATCCACAAATCCTTTTAGTTCCTCTGGGAGTCCTCGAAGCTCGGTGGGATGACGTTGCAGCTGACGAACCACTGAGGTAGCGGTGGTACACTCCCCGACCGGTGTTCCTTTCTTTAGCGTTACCGGGAAGCTGTTCAGGTTCATTAGCCGAATTGGAGTGGTAGGTCCGATCTTGATGAGAGACCTAGCAACCAGTACGCCGCGTCCAACCTCTTGTTCTTCGCGCCTTCCAGGTTCGAATAGTGCACATTGACCCGCGGGTAGATGGCCTTCGACCGTCCCATGCGTCACGATTTGGCTCCGTGCCGGTAAAGTGGTGTCTTCTGGTAGCAGCACTCGTGCGCAGAAGTCCTTTTCCTGCCGAAGTATGACTTCCTCGTCTCCCAGCGTCATCACACCTCTCGACATATCCAGCTTGATCCCGTATGCGATCATGAAGTCCATGCCCAATATGACATCTTCATCGATCTCTGCCACGAGAGCGCGGTGCTGCAGATGTTGACCCCCGATGTGGAAGGTGGCATCTGTCTCCCCGTAGACCTTGGCTGGCTGTCCCGTTGCAGTCCGTAATGCCCAAGTGGTCGGTATGATCTTCTCAGCTGGATGTGTCTTCGAGTTCAAGATCGTCATGCTCGCGCCGGTATCCACTAGAAGACTTCGCAGCTGCCCGTTCACCACCCCATCAACATAGAAGCTGTTTGTTCTGCTTCCTATTGACGCAACTCTGATGGCAATCCTGGGGGCTTTGACGTAACGGGTTGGACACTTGCTTCTAGGGTGTCCAAGCTGGCCGCAGCCCCAACAGCGTACCTCCTTCTTATGGGTCCTGAGAGCATCCAACACTTTGGTCACTATGTCCTCGACGCTGGTTACCGTATTAGGCTCCGCTTCTGCTGCTCGAACTCGCGCATGGCCCCGTACAGACTGTCTAACAGCTTCAAACTCCATGGCCTGAGATAATGCGTCTCCCAGCGTTTTCGGGCGGGCGAGCTTCACTGCTTGTTGTGTCTCTGGGTCCCGAAGTCCATCCAGGAATTTGTCGACAGCCAAACTCTCGTAGACATAGTCGGTGACCGATGGGTAGGCGTTCCTCACCAGCCGGGCAATATCCGCTTCAAATTCCTGCAGCGTCTCGTTGTCCTTCTGGACCCTGTTTCTTAGCTGTGAGCGATATAGCTGGTCCATGTGGCGGTGGCCGAAACGCATCTCCAGCCTTCTAATCAGCTTCCCATAGTTAGACCGCTCCGACATGGGCATTCCCTGCAGCACTCTCAAGGCGTCTCCACGCAAGGCCAGGCACAACGCTGAAGCTTGGGTCTCCTGTGACCACCCGTGGATCGAAGCCGCTGTCTCGAAGAGAGTCATGTAGTCCTCCCACGGCGTCTTTCCGTCGAATACTGGAATGGTGTTGTGAGCTGGTGGCGTCCCATTATTGGCGGGCAGAGTGGTTTTATGAAGACTGACCTCGGGGGAACGGTCGGTGTCGTTCGTCGGTGGGTTGCTCATACGTCCCTCTAGAGCCTCTACTCTTTGCCTAAGTTTGCTTTCAATTGAATTCAATTTTTCTCCTAACCTAGATTCTACATCAGCTACTTTATTATCTACATTTTCCATTAACTTAGTTTCTAATGTGCCTAATTTAGACTCTAGCCTATTTTCTACATTGCCTAGTTCATTTTTAACACTGCTTAATTCATTACCTAGTTCATTTTTAACACTGCTTAATTCATTACCTAGTTCATTTTTAACACTGCTTAATTCATTACCTAGTTCATTTTTAACACTGCTTAATTCATTACCTAGCTTATTTTCTACATTGCTTAACTCATTCTTAACAGTACCTAATTCATTTTTAAAAGTTGCAGACAACTTGCTTAAATCAGTTTCAAACAGAACGTCATCTGGATTTTCCCCTAACTCTACAAAAAATTGACGCAAGCGATGTTGCAGTACACTTTTATTTCCGGAAGAATCCAGATCACGTTCTTCTAGTTCCCGTTTTAAATCCGCAACTTTTAAATCCATCAATTTAAGACTTTGAGAAGCCATTTTTCAAACAGTAGCCCAATAATTACAAAATAATAACAATTACACAAAACACCCCACACCTGACACCAATTTGTTACGGGCCACTGGGTGTAAAATGGACTAAACTATTACTTAATTCAATAATCTAATATTTATTAACAAATTAGAAAGAATACAATGCGATTATTTAAAACAGTTAAATTATTAAACTAACATCAATTTACAGTAACAATGTTCTACTAAATGTTATCTAATTTCTAAGATAATATACAAATAATATAAGATATTGTTTATACTAAGTAACTAAACTATTTATATAAATTTGTACAAATACACTATAGTTTACAATTACAAATTAACACTTACAGTTCGCTAACTAAAGTCCACCGACCGTAAGACTCTTCAAATATGACAAACTGCCACACAGTTTATTACACTTATTACACGGTCACTAATTGTCACTGTTGCTCACTAAGCACTTATTACAGACTGATACTAATACTAACTAACTCACACACACTGCCACTAGTTAACGACTGCTACTCACTGGCTTATTACAGACTCGTCTTATTACTACTCGTCTTATTACTACTCGCGGCCCGAACAGCTGTCCTTTTTATATAGGCAAGGCCGGTCGGGGTGGGGATTTCTCGGAAGAAGACCACCTAGTCCCGTCGAGCCCGATCGAGAAGCTTCTACGCCATTCTATAATCCCTTCCGCTTAATCCCATTGTTTGCCTAATCTTCTCAGCCGGTTCTCGTCCCCGCTCTGACCGTAACACTATGAAATTATTTCTATATCAGTTCACTCTTTATCGTTATGATTATATATGATTATAATATAATAATAATGCATCATGTTATTGATTGATACAATTTAGAATGAAAAACAAAAATAAAGTTTCATATAATAATTAAAATTATAAACCAGTCTCGAATTTATAAATATTAAGATCGAAAAAAGTTTATGTTGCTGTACTACCGTATTATACCAATCTATATATATTTTTTTTAATACCATATTGAAAAATGAAATAACCACACAGCTTATTATTTTTTATATATTTATTTGAATCTAGTCTACTATTTTATTTATATAAAATATAATTTGAAAAATTTTACAGAGGAAAATTAACTTGATATGAACATACATTAATTATTCGAAGCGAAAACGAATAGAGTGCGAGAAAAAAAATAAATGTGATGGACTGAACAAAATATTAGAAAACTGACATTTCCCAGGTAATATAATATTACAGCGAAAAATCCGTGTCTAGGATTCAGAAAAAAATAACCTACAAAATAGAATATAGTTTAAAATATTGAAATAGCTTTTGGTTTTGATTATTATAAGGTATTTTAGTTTATTATAAGCGCCTAAGATTTATAAAAAAATATATGTAGAAGAAATATTAATATGTCTTTATACATGCTCTTGTTTGTTTAGTTTCTTTGCTCGTACCTAGGTTTTTAGAAAATTTAAATGTATGAACTATCAGTAAAAAAACAGAAGAAATATTTATATGTGTGCATTCAGGCTCTTGGGGAGCGGAGTGGATCAGTGGTAGAGCACTGAGTTGCTATGCCGGAAATCCTGGTTCAAATCCCACTGCAGGCAGGACATTTATTTAGTCTGTTTGCAGCCGGAGATGGATCATACGGGATCTAGGACCCTTCTGGGGCTCACCCAGCCTCAAGTGTTATAAAAATAGGGTACCCAAAAAAGGGGGGAAAATCTGGCGGTTGACCGTGACCTAGGACAAATCACCTCCCTGCAGAACCGTTGTCCATGAAACAGTACAGTCTCTACCATGTACTGAACCCCAGACCCGTTCACGGGTTGTAGTGGTGCAGATTTTTTTATTCCGGCTCTTGGTTGTTCAAAACTTTATATTTTTATTAATTTTTTTCGTGGTTGGTTTCTATTGTATAACAAAATAAATGTATGAACTAATAACGAAATAGAAAAACCGTTTGTATTTTACAAACCAGCTCTTAGTTGATAGATTTATATTTTTATTTAAATTTTATTATTTGTTCGTTGGTTTGAAGAAATTAAATTTTGTGCAAACAACGCAGCAGGAGAAACGTTTTAACATAAAATGATGTTTGTATTCAGGCTCTTGTTTGTTAGATATTTAAGTTTTTTTATTATTTATTCAATTATATTACTCGTGCCTAGGTGTTAAGAAGAAAATAAATGTATAAATTATTTACAAAACAAAACAATTATTTATATGTGTGTTTGCTGGCAGCTAATTATTCAATAATTAAGGCATTTTTATTTTATTTATCGTTGCTGTCTAGGTTTTCAAACTACCAACGAAACAGAAATTTTTTTTATGAAAGTATATACTGGCTTTTGATTATATTATTTTTATTATACTATTTTACAATACGTGTTTAGGTTTTTAGAAGAAAACAGATGAATGAACTATTTACAAAACAGAAGAAATATTTAATACACAAGAGTACACACATGCTCTCAGTTGTTCGACTTTTAAGGTTATTATTTTATTGTTCCTGTCTATGTTTTAAAAAGAAAAAAAAGGCGTGAACCACCGATGAACCAGAAGTAACCTTCTGAATAACCTTCAAAATATACAATCTCTTAGTTATTAAGTTTTCATTTACTTTTTTTATTTTATAATACGCACCTAACTTTTTAGAATAAGATCAACTATCTACAAAATAGTAGAAGTATTTACAAGTGTGTATGCATGCTATAAGGTTTTCAATATTTAATACTTTACTGTGTTTTTTAAAATTTTATTACTCGTACCTTAATATTTTGAAAAATGTGTGAACTTTCCACAAAATCAAATAAATATTTATTTGTATATATGCAGGCACTTGGTCATTCAAAATTTTGCAATATTTTATTATTTATTTTTTTGCCAAGGTTTTTAGAAGAAAATAAATGTATGAACAAAAAACAAAATAGAAGAAATTTTTATATGTGCATACTAAAGCTCTTGCTCGATTGATTTCTTGTTTTTTATACTTTCTCTTTATCAAAAAAAAAAAAAGAAAAGTAATGAGACGTCGATTGGTTTTGGTGTTTATGTAAGAATTTTGGTTATACTATCTACAAGATGGAAGAGGCATTTACATGTGTGGATGCAGGGTCTTAGATTTTCAATATTGAATATTTTTTTATTTTATTAATCGAATATAAGGTTTTAGAATTATATACATGTATATGTACATATATACATGTATAATATATCTACGAAGCGAAAATAAATATTTGTTTATGTGTACGCAGGCTGTTAGTTGTTCGAAAATTAATGTTTTCCTTATTAGTTCATTGTATTATTACTGTATATGTATTCAGAAGAAAGTAAATTTATGAATTATCTATAAAAAATAACTATTTATTTTTGTAAACACCGTCTTTTTTTTGATAGATTTTGAAAATTTTTATAGTTTTTCATTCACGAACTGTAATTGTTTAAGTATTTATAAGAAAATATATGTAGGAACTATCATCTACCTATAATAAAGAAATACTTGTATATATTATATCCCAGCTAGAGTTGTTAGACTTTTAGTATTTTTTTAAATTTTACATTTGTGTCTTGGACAGAAGAAATATTTATGTATGCAAGGTCTTGGTTCTTTGAAGCTTAATATTTTGATTATTTGTTTTTCGTGCCAGGATTTTTAGAAGAAAATGTATGAACAGTAAACTAAATAGAAGAAACGTTTATATATATACAGAAGGGCTCCTATTCGTTAAGTTTATAAGATTTTCATTATTTCTTCACATCCACTACTCGTTTCTAGGTTTTTGGAAGAAAATAATAATTGTGAACTATCTATAAAACAAACTGTATGTTATATGTATATGAAAGCTGTAGATTTCTTGATTTAAAAAATTTTTTTTATTGAAAAAAATAGCATTTTACTGAGACGTAGATGGGTTCCGAAGGTCGGCAACCCTTTTGTTATCGCAATGACCATAGTTAGGGCTGCCGATGTGAGATGTACTATCACGGACAGACACACAGACAGTTGTACTCACTAGGTTGGTGTGCGCGACCTTAGCCCACGACTGGAGGCCCTTGTGGGCGGCCCAGACGGCGGCGGGCCCTAGCAGTCCCTTCCGGCCCTCCATGGCTACTGGGCGTTCCCTCTCTAGCAACAGGTAACCTCAATGCGCATGACTCGCTTCCTAGCACGTCTTTCTACGTCTTGGGCGGTAAGGATATGGTAATAAATACAAAAATAAATTCTTAAGAAATCAGGAAGAAAAAAATCCAACAATAAATATTGGTAAGGTTTAAAAATAATCTTAATACCATCTAACTTGCATTGAGTTACCGGTCAATGGCTTTAAGCAAATTGTTTAATAATATAGTTTTATAACATGGAAGTTTCATCAATGGTTCCGTGTTGTCAGCAACCCGTTGATGTAAACTTCCTTATCCTCCCCTCTAATTTTACATGTGTATGTACTAGCTCTAAGATTAGGAGAGAGGAAACGTTGAAGATACGAGGTAGGAGAATAGAGATTAGAGATGTTGTAGATAATTTTTATTATGTAAGAAAGGAGTCTCTAAGTTAGATGTAGTCCATATTCAATAAGCTATAATGATAGTCAATAGCAATAAGTCACCTAGTTAGTTCATAAGAATGTCTCTTTTATATTTCATGTACATCCATTATCTCTCTTAAATATCTCCATAAACCTATATATTTTTTACAAGTCGTCCACCGTTTGATAATTACTGCACTATTATACTGTTTTATAAAAATGTGGAATAGTACAATATTTTTTTAGAAAATGCTATTAGCCACTTTTGCAGTTATACACCTTGAAAAAAACTGTACCTTTAAAGTCCATGTAGAGTTTTTGGTCCAGTTTACTGTTTCAAGAACAACGGTTGGGCAGGGAGGTGATTCGCCTGAGATCAAGCTCAACCGCTAGGTTTTCATACAATTAAGGGTACCTACTTTATATACTTTATAGAGGCTGGCTGAATCCCAGTATTTTGTAATTAAATAAAATATTTTTTTAATTTTAGGTCTGTTTTATACTTTAAAAAAATCTTATTAATTTAGAAGAAAAATGTCTTAGTGTTACTTAACTGTTCTTAGGAAAGTTATTTTCATACTCTGTATTGAAATAACTTTTCTTAAAAGACTGGAACAATATGTAGCTTGTTCCATTTTCTAAATCAATGCGTAACATTTTGTCCATTTGAATTAAAAAGCAGTGCTATATTTTATGCAATGGTTTAAATAAATCATGAATAGTGATCTTGAGATTTGCCAATCTTTAAAAATAATTATAATTTAACTGATCGAGAACGATAAAAGATAAAAGATAAAGAAGAAAAATTAGTTCCTTGATCTGTTGCTAGGCAATGCCCATAAAAAATATTAATACCATTAAAACGTTATTAAATCATTCTTTACTGTATACGGTATACGGCGATCGTATCTCGCTCTACCGCATGACCGTCAGATTTTGCAGGTAAGGTATATCTAATTTTCTTTAATTTAAGTTTATATTTTCTACAAATTCAGTTTCTTGTACTTATATAAGCGGAATCGATTTATTTTTATATTGAATAAGAGGCTAAGTAAGGCATTGGCTTAAAAAGGAGTTATTGTTTATATTACAACTCCATTTCAAACTATGAACTACGAGAATCAAACGATTCATATTGCCTCATACAGTTCCCTCTCTGGACAAAATCCGACTTAACCACTTATTCACCGGTGCTGTAGAAATATGATACAGTTTATCTCAGTTCTGTCACTAGTAAATTTTGAATATGTAAATCTTAACATTGAATATTTTTTTAATTCAAATGAAAATATCTCTAAATATTTTTTTTGAAGAGAAAAGATTTGTCCTGGATGGGATTCAAATGTGAGTCATCTGCATCTCCGGTGCAATGCTCTAAACCACTGAGCTTCACCGATCCTCCGTGTTCTAGCAATTATTGCGGTGCATACAAGGGGAAGAATGTTCATTGAACATTACTTTAATTAGGATCTTGTTGACTTACGTCAATACATTACTTATAATTTATTTTTATTAATTGTAATTTTGGTGGTGATTAATTTTAAATATTTTTTTTTTAAGAGAAAAGATTTGTCCTGGACGGGATTAAAATCCGGGTCGTCTGCATCTCCGGTGCAGTGCTCTAAACCACTGAGCTACCAGTGGTCGTATCCAAGTCAGACAAATACGTTTTCTTCACCGATCCTACATCCCCGTGTTCTCGAAATTTTTGCTATGTATACACGGGGAAGATTGTTCATTGAACATTACTTTAATTAGGATCTTGTTGACTTACGTCAATATATTATTTATAATTTATTTTTATTAATTGTTATTTTGATGGTGATTATTTTTAAATATTTTTGTTTTGAAGGGAAAAGATTTGTCCTAGCCGGGATTCGAACCCGAGTCGTCTGCATCTCCGGTGCAGTGCTCTAAACCACTGAGCTACCGAAACTACTAAACTATTGAGATTTGTCTGACTTCGATACGACCCATGGTAGCTCAGTGGCTTAGAGCACTGCACCGGATATGCAGATGACCCGGGTTTGAATCCCGGCCAGGACAAATCTTTTCTCTTCAAAACAAAAATATTTAAAAATAATCACCAGCAAAATAACAAAAAGTAGTTCCTTGATCCGTTGCTAGGCAATGCCAACAAAATATGACACCCTTAAAAAAATTTTTATATAACATTGAAATTAGGGAACCATTACTGTCTAAACGGTTGTACAATAAAAATTGTATTACACTACAACTACATTATATTACTACTTTTTGAACGGCATTCATGGCTTTGTTAAGTTTGGATTTATTGTAAAATATTATATACTATAACCAAGTATTTTAAAAATACCTTTCATTGTTTCACTTTAATGTACCTAATGGATAATTCGATTAAATCGCAAAAAATCACAAAGATTAGCATCCACAATTCAACAAAACGTGTTTTGTTGAACGTGTTTACACGTTCGTGTATATGCATTGATCAGCAACTTCCTCAGACAAAATACGTTAGCTGGAATAATGTTCGACCTGATCCTTACTCGTAAATTGAAAAGAACGACCTTAATAAAGCCATTGAAATTATGATATTTTTTCTTCTTAAATGTATTAAATTAAAAGAATACGGTTACATTTTACGTCCCCTCCGAGTGAGGGCAAAACCAAGGATTTTTACTCCGCAAGGCTACCTGCCAAGTCCTAAGGATACCATTTCACGACCTCAGCATAATAGGTTTGAATACCCCATTACTACATCTAATACACCGTCAACTGCACCCACTACCCACTCTAATATTAGCAATAACATAAGATCTAATGTTTTTTAAATATTAGAATTTAGTTGTCTGGTTTCAATTTCTTATGGATATTTTCCTTTTTTATTTAGAATTTAAAATAATCTCTAATGTGACGTAGAAAAAGGAAAAAAAATCTCATGTTTTATTTATTTATCTTCTTCGACTGCGTCGTGAAATTAAGAATAAATGCACGAAAAGGAAGAGACATGAAAATTGAGACGGAATAATGAATGTTGAGGGAATAAGGGGCTCTTCAATTATTGAAGAGGTTTCAATGTTTTAAGTGTTATCGACTTTCCTTCTTCGGCTTCGTGATAGTGCAATAATACGCTCAATGTTCCCAAGTGCATTATCCTTACATGAAGGGCGAATACATAATACTGTACAGAACTTTACATAATAACATTGAGTTTAACGATAGAGGTAAATATTTGACCAAATCGTGTCACCGGTGGTGTAGTGGTTAACATAACGACCTTCTATGCTAAAGGTTGTGGGTTCGTAACCCAGCAAGTGGCCTTATGATTTTTTAATGGCAGTAAAAAATCTTTCACTATGCCGATCTTTGGAAAATGACGCGAAATGGCGGTCCTTGCCATGCGGGGTGTCAGGTACTCGTTAAAGATCACTATCTTAAATATAACTGGATAGGCTAAATTCTGGATTTTCATTTTAGTATCGTCTGATTACTCTTAGTATGATAAAGTGATTCTAACTAAAATAAATTAACGTCATGAAAAGGCCATATTGTATGAATACAAGTTAAAAATTTTGCTTTAAGTTAATATAACTAAATAACAGAAAACCATGTAGTTACAGACTTATGGATATGATAACCGAAAACATTATAAAGAAAAAAGTAAGATATGAGAAATCTATAAAGCTCACAGAAAACAAATGATAATGTTAACATAATATAAATTAATATACAAAAAAACAAACAACGAAATCGATTGTTGGAATGGAACAGGAAAAATGCCAAAAAGCAAAGACTTAAACCTCTAAAGTAGTGGATGAAAACTAACCAGTCAACGTTTCTCCAATTCAGGGATTATTAGGACCAAAAAAATATCACATCAAGGAAGATATAGTGTAGCACATTTCACATCAACAATAAAACAGCCTCGTCAGAAAAGGTTACCTCACTCTAAGGCGTTCAAGAATGTTTTGTTTGTTTCCGCGGATCAGTTGTTTCTATAACCTGATATAATCCAGCTGTTCGTGTAATTGCCTTACTTATACAAGCTGTTTGTAGGACGCCTTAGAATAAGGTTCTTGTCTCTTTTTAATGAGTATTTTTGGTTTATTGATGTGCGACATGTTGCACTTCATCTTTTTTGGTGTGATTTATGGTTGCACGACATCTTTTGGTCTTCTTCTTGATGATGAGAGAGGAGTAGTTCAGCGTATAAAGCGCAGAGTTGCAATGCCAAATGCTCCAAGTTCAAATCAGGCTGTGACAGATAAATTATTTATTTTATAACCCCCTGTGGGCTCATTTTTATTTCCTTATGTGCTAGTTGATCGATGTGTGTGTTTCCCATTATAAATATTTTTTCATCGATTGTTTTTATTTGATCTTTTACAGATGTTTTTCTATAACCTTCCTTATATAAGTTATAGAATGCACTAGATGGATTTAGGCTCTGTAGGTGGTAGGGTATTTCCTCATGTTGGATTGGAGGTTAGGATGTGGGCTGTTTATTGATTTGCTTTGCTATTATCCTCTTTCTGTTCTGAAGATGACTGACTGGTTGAAATATTGACATACATTTTTGTTGTCTGTTTTTTTTAGAATTAAATCTATTTGCATTATAATAATATTTAATGTTTCATTTTGAGTTTTGGCTCTAGTTTATTGATTAAATCTATTTGTTCGAATTTTTCCATCTATGTCTCAGTATTTTATAACACTTTTAAGGAATCAAAGCTATTGCCATGCTTAAGTCTGTACTGTGGAGTAAAACCATCTTAAAAACTACAAAAAAAGTGATTTTCCATGCTATTATAACGGCTATAATGTTATATGGATGTTAAACATCGAAATTGGGAAAGGTAAGCCAACAGAAACTTCTAGTTGCGGAGATGGATTTCTGGAGAATGGCAGCTGGAATTTCTAGACGTGAAAGGATTCTTAGTTCAGTAGTGCGAGAAACCATTCTCAAAAAAATCATAATAAAGTGAATAGAGTGGTTTGGACACATTATTAGGATGGATAATAATAGAATACCCAATACAACCTACGAAGCACAGAAAAACCAAGGAGTCAATAGGAGGTTGTAATGCTAACCCCTACTCCAGGTATGACACCCAGAAGTCTTACTTGAAAGAGTTGTTTCATGGCATACCGATAGTCGATGTTGAATGAAACCTAAATTTATTAGAGATTAGGTTAAATAAATTGTCTGCTAAAATGTCTGTATTAGAAATTTTGCTGTAGAGAGGAAGTAAGCTGATTAATAAAGTTAATGTGTTTATTTAGTGTTTTTTAAATTTTTTTATTATCCCTCGAAATGGAGAAAAACTATTTGTTGGGCCGAGGTTAAATGAATTTTATAACTTCTAATGACGCGAACTTGGTCAATAGAACTTCACCAATAGAGGTTAACTTGGTCTATAGAACTTCACCAATAGAGGCTAACTTGGTCTATAGAACTTCACCAATAGAGGTTAACTTGGTCTAAAGAACTTCATCGATAGAAGTTAACTTGGTCTATAGAACTTCACCGATAGAGGTTAACTTGGTCTATAGAACTTCACCGATAGAGGTTAACTTGGTCTATAGAACTTCACCGATAGAGGTTAACTTGGTCTATAGAACTTCACCAATAGAGGTTAACTTCCAAATGTCACTATTTCCAATTTCCCGCCGAGCAATAAGCTCTCTAAAGTTATTTCACCGTTCCAGGCATCTTCTAACACTACCCATACGTAAGCTTCTCATCACTTCTTTTATCTTTCCTCACTTTGACTATGGTTGTGTGGCATATGGTGGCCTCTCGATCAGGCTCGAGGAGAGGTTTAGGCGAATTATGAACTGTCCGCTTCGATTTTTCTTCGACGCCCCGAGGAGGTCTCATGTGTCTCGCCTGTACGCTGTGGTAAAGTGGCTTTTCCCTTCTATCCGTAGACTTTACTTCCTTGGTTCTTTCTTATATCAAACTATCAACTCACAACATCCGTCTTATATCTATAGTCTCCTACGATTCAAATCCTCTATCCAATCCCAGGGTACAAGATCTCGCCCTTCTGATCTTTATATCCGGTCCCACAGAACCAAAACTTTTGAGCGTTCCTTTCTAGCCCGTTCTATCTCCCTTTGGAACTCTCTTCCTCTCGATATCCGTCATGCGTCTTCTTTAACCTCATTTAAATACAAACTTTTCCTACATCTTCTAAATTCCCAATCAGATGCTTTATAATCAATAAATAATTTATAGATATATTCAAATTGATCGATTGATGAACTACTGTAAATATTCCTCATTCGTAATAATGCCATTGTTTTTTTTAATTATCAGATGCTATTATTTATTCACTTATTTTTCCAAAAGCTTATTTCTTTTTATTGTAAATATGTCTGTTCTTTTATTTTAATTTTGTATCACATTTTCTTATTCTCTACATACAAAAGATACCTGTTTAGTTATTTACTTTCAGGATATTATGTAATTATTGTTTTATTTTGATGTAGGCCTTTGGCCAGATATATATATTCATTTAATTTTGTTCATGTCTGTTATTCTAAAGGGACCTGGTCCCAGAATAAAATTATTTTTCTATTCTATTCTATTTGTTTTGATTTATAACTTTAGTGCGAAAATTGCTTCCTCAGAAGTTGATTGCAATTGTTCAAAACCTCGCTTGTTGATGAATACGGGTTTTAAAGAGAGTATTGAAACTATGTTTATTATTAATACATTCTTGTTTCGATTTCAAATTTAAATGATCGTAGTTCTCCGCCATAGGTATATTATACCTATACAATTATACCAATATATAATTATATAGTAAGTATATACATTCCCGGAACTCAATCGTTCAACTCTCCCTTTACTCTATAGTATCTATTGTACTACTCTAAAATTTTTTCTACTTTAATTTTTTATTACTCACCATTTCAAGTATATTCCTTTACTTATCTCTAAATATCCCTATTCTCTTCTTTCTCTTGAGGGTTTCTCTTTCTCACTTTCTCACTCCTAACCACCCCAAGCCACACCTCTCGGAATCTGATAAAAGGGCTGTAATAAGTAATATACTAATAATACAGTTGATAATATAATAATAAATCAAATAAGTTCTTTATTACTCTTTTTCGAACTTAACCGACGATTCAGCCAACTATTCAGATTACTATGTAGGACCTCCCATCTTTCAATTATGAACTGTCCGCTTCGATTTTTCTTCGACGCCCCGAGGAGGTCTCATGTGTCTCGCCTGTACGCTGTGGTAAAGTGGCTTTTCCCTTCTATCCGTAGACTTTACTTCCTTGGTTCTTTCTTATATCAAACTATCAACTCACAACATCCGTCTTATATCTATAGTCTCCTACGATTCAAACTTCTTAACAAACTTCTAATATACAAGAAGGTCATCAAACCTATTTGAACCTATGGACTGGAAATGTGGGGGACCGAAAAAAAATTGAATATCAGACGTATTCAATACTTTCAATCCAAAGTCCTGAGAACTATTGTCAATGCTCCTTACTATGTCTCCAACAAAACCCTCCATAATGATCTCAACATTCCTTTCGTCCTCGACCTCATCCCTACTAAATTTTCAAACTTTCACCAAAACCTGGCCTGTCATCCCAACCCCCTGGCTCAGTCATTATCCAGTTCCACACATCAATATACCCCACCCCGCCGTCTAAACCGGGAATGGTGCGACCTGTTGTAATAATGTCATTTTGAGTACGGGTACTGGCCAGATTCTCCACTCAGGACCTGTGTGTGTGATGTCATGTGCCCTTAACCAGCTTCCATTTGCGTTTAGTGCCTGGGAAAGGGGGCAGGGGCCTCCCGGACTCCTGCTTTGCCCTCATTCCTGGAGAAGAAGCTCAGTTCGGGGACCCCAGGAAAATTGTAAATAGTGTAATTATGGTATTTTATTTTTAGACTTTTATTATCATTTTCGCATTTATTTTGTTTTTATTACCGTATGTAGATATTTTTCTGCATGTTTATATTTCTATTACATTTATTTATTTTATTTTTGTTTATATCAGTTTTGTTTTGTTTTTATGGATTGATTGCATTCCTTGGTACTTAGCACCATTACTCATTGCCCACAATTGGCAGATTGTAGTATTTCAATAAAGTGTTTAAAACCTAAAAAAAAACTTTATTTCATTTTCTGAGGAGTGAACTATAATGCAATAGTTTTAAGGAAAAAGTTTTAAACAACAAGCTTTTACTGAGGGGGTTGTGAAATATCTAGACCAGTTAAAAGTTATATATTGAAACTGTGTGTTAAAAGAAATGTACAAAGAAATTAATAACATACGTATGTATTAACTTCTTATAAATCGATTGTATCTGACGTGATAGTTATATTTTCGAAACCAAATGTATGTTTTATTGATTATTTTGGGTGCTGTGTTACCCAATGAGTTATTGCACAATGAATATATATATATATCGGTTTCTACTTATCTTGACTGTTATGGAAATATTATGTTTTGGTTCTTGAGTTATGAGAAACGTCGCCTTAAGAAGTTGAAATAACTGACTGAAACTCAAGAACCAAAACATAATATATATATATATATATATATATATATATATATATATATATATATCTGTTTATATGTTTCTCGACTGTTTTTTAGATAGTACATACTTATGATTCTCGAGTTTCAGTCTGTTCTTAAACTTCTTTTGGAGACGTCGAGGCTATTTTGGTCTCATATTCATGCCCTAATAGTGAGAAAATGTTTTTTTTAGTGAATATATTAAATAACACACTATTCTAAGTATAAATTGACACGTGTAAGATTTAATTCATAATTGGTACTTACAAATTGATGAAGGAAGGATTTTAAATCATTAATCTGTCAAATACCTTCAATAATTGAATTTCAAAACGTAGAGTGTACCAACACAAATATAGTTGTAATTAAATAATTAAAAGCCCATTAACAATATGGTGCTTACCCTAATATTAACAAACGGTTACCATGGGGAGAAAAAGAGGATATATTTTTTCAGAATATATTTAATTAAATATGTATAAAAAACCACTTTAAAGTATCGATAAAGTCCCATTAACCTCGCTCCTTGACATCTCCCAAGGACAGAAGGATCCTTTGGGGCTAAATCTGTTTTTCATCGGGGGCTATAAAAAGGACGCCATTAGACGGGGGGGGATGCTGGGACAGATTGGGTCCTCCCGCCATCCACATCTCCAAAGGATCCATCAACATCCGCTCAATCAAACTCCTTCCGGTCCGTCTCGCTTTAACGGAAAGGACCGAAATGATTTACGGGCCGTCTGCTTGTGGCATCCGGTCTACGAAGCGATTAGCAGAACGGGGGTAGTCGTAAGAAAGGATTTCAATATTTATACAGACAATTCATACACAGTTTATAGTTTTTAATTTTTCATATATAAGTGATCGTAAAGGATATGAGCTCACATGGAGTTCAATTCTGAGCACAAATTTTGTCTGTTTACTTCACGCCACTTTTATGCTTCTCTGATTAATCGGACGATACTTTGGGTGAACTAAATTTTGACTATCCAGATTTAATTATGATAGATATCTTTAAGGAGTACGGCAATTTACGTTCTCTCCGAAGGATGGTATAACGAAGGATTTTTTATTCCTTTTAAAGTTTCCTAAGGCAACCTCCCCCGGCAGAGAACCCCCAATCTGGAGCATAGACGTTTGTGATTCAGATCACAACATTAAAGGTAATCCTCGTCCCTGGTTTCATATCCTATCTATAATTTTTTTTAAATTACCACTACTCTTTTTTAAATATATTAAAAATAACTTATACGATAAGATTATAAAGATAAGTTAATAAACTATCTCAGGATGGTAAAAATTAATAAGGTGAAAAGATTGGATACTGAATAACGCAGAAGAGTAGACTTGCTCTGCCCATTCCCACAGAGGGCTCTGTAAAGCACTTCATGTTTTTATAAGATCAACTTCTAAATAATTTATCTGAGTTCTGAATAAATCCTTTTCACTCACGATAATATAGAAATAAAAAATGAGTAAAAATTTTAATATGTATATTCAGACTTCTTTGATTTTGAATTTCTCAGCCAAAAATATGCAGAAATTAATATTATATTTTGGTACTTGATAATTTGAATCAAATCTGGTTATGTTATATCTTTCAGAGTGAAAAAAAATAAGTAAGCAGTCGTGAGGACTACCGACCGAAGTGAAACTTAAACACTTTTGAATATCTGTGTTATTTTTTAATTCTTAAATCAATTACAGTCTGAATTATTTAAATAAATTATCAATATTATTCTGGTTTTCAGTTATATTGGTACTCTGAACAATAATTATAAACATTTTCAAGTTTATTTATTAATAAAAACAAATGATGACCTGCACAGGTTCTATACAAAACATCAATAATTTAATTCAAACAATGATTAGTTTATAGTTATATTATTTGTACCTTGTATTAGTATTTAAATAGACTTTAGCATTATTATTATATGTTAAGTTCAACAATATTCAGATAATTTATACTTTCTATAATTCCATATAACAATAAATTTAACTATCAAACAAATCAAATCTTTTTGGGAAAATGAATACTTCAACCAGGTATTGACGTTCAAGTTATTATTGGTATCAATTAGCACAACTATTTAGCGAGTTTTTAGATAAATATAACTATTCTTAAATCAATGTACTTCTAAGATTTAAAATAAAGTTGATTAAAAGAAATTGTATAGCTCACGCACAGGCAGATAGTTGTCGCCTGTCTCGAGATTGTTGCTGACGCGAAGCCACAAGTTTACCCCCTGCCAAAAGTCGCTAAACGTGGCTAAAGTTTCACTTCAAAAATGGAAAAAAATGTTAACAGTAATGAAATAATACTACAAAATAATAAAGCGATTAATTAAATATTATTATAGACATAACAATATTAAGATTTGCAATATTAATATAGAAATAATAAATTTAAAGGATATAACTGTTTTAGATACAACAGTACTAAGCCCTGACTAAATCCTTTTTTTTATTTATTAAAACCTTTTGCAAGGTCTCATTTGCATGCGAGAATCGTCCTTTTATCGTTTTTCATAACTCTTTCATATCTACTATTGTGGATTTAGTTTTTCTTTTCAAAACAGGAGGATATTTTAAGCCGGCTTATATAGAGATATTATACGTCCATTTCTTTAGTGACGCACTATTACTTTTGTAGTTTTTATTCTTATCGATATGCATTTTAAGTTAGAACTACTGTTTTTTATATCAACAAATTTTTTTATCTATTCGCATACATTTCTTTATATTAAATATTGCTATGTTTTATAAACTTAAATATATTTAAAATATTCTAATTGATTTTCGGATCCCAGAGTAATCATTTAGGATGATTACTCAAATTATTATTTCCAACTTTAGTCTTAATTGGATTCTTTTCCAGAGGTCTGTTGTGTGCTTACCAATTTACCAATTATTTAAACCATAAATATATTATTCATAAATATATAGTGCATCAGGGGTAAGTAAGCATCAAAGGAATTAAAATGAATATACTTTAATAATTAATACGATTTTAAACAAGATTACTGATTTAATATATACATTGAGAATTACATTTAATGATTCGGATGTAATAGAGGATTGCCATAAAATACATAACAGAACTTAAATTACGACTCATCTCTGAAATAGGGGTAGATTAAGTCTACAGGTAGTTCTTCCCTCGGATATTCTGCGCCCACCATCGTTCACCGGCCTCCTCGTCTTCGCTGCTTCCTCCTCGGGATCCTCCCTGAGAGTCCTCCTACCAGTGGAGTCTTCGACCCCCTCTTTTTGTTATCTGTTTCCCCACCTTGACCATGTGGGCAAAACCTTCTACCTGAGTGACCTACTTCTTGAAATTGCCATTTGCTCTTTGTGCAAAAACTTATTTATTTTTAGAATGCCGCCCGGTAAGATAAATATATAAAGTCTACAATTATTTTAAAAAATCCTGAGTTAAATTGCAACTTTTAAAAGATTAATTAAGAAATGTTTAGGTTTAATAACTTAAACTTGGAGGACAATCTGATTTCTATTATAAAAAACATCTGTATCTTCAAAAGTAATTTCGTAATAGTATTATTAAAAATATAAAATAATGTTATTAATATATAATAATTAAAGCCGATCCGTTGCTTGTTCATAGTTCATTATATTCCATTTTAGAATAAAGTGATAGATTACAAAAATCTGATACGTGCAGAATAATTTACAATGTGCTATAAATTTGCATGCAAGGAAAATAATTTTCAGAACATGTTGAATGGAATTACCGTAATATATTATGAGCTGTGACTTCAAATTTCAAAGGTGTATTTTGAAATAAAAAACTAAAAACTGACCCAGTTTTATATTGCCCCAATTATACTGACCCAATTATATTGCCTGCAACTACATTATACTCATTTGCCGTGCTCTATCTGTTAAATTATAATTGTCAAACCATAAAGTCACTCTTCCTGAATTCATAAAGCCGTTGCACAAAATATATATTTGTTTTTGAATATAAAAATTAGGCATTGACTAAAAAAATAGAACAAGCTTCATCTTATTCCAATATTTCGATCTTAGGTTTTTTATTTCAATACAGTGACTGCGGTGAAATAGTATTAAGAAATTTTCCTCATAAACTGTACATTTTTATAATTACATAAAAACTATAAAAACAAACTTATAAATTATTTTATTTAATGAAAAATGCTCAAAATCTCTATCAAAATACTAAACAATACTAAGTGGGTATTCCTATTTTTATAAGGTCACTAGGATGATACAAATTAAGCATTAATCTTAACTCCAGTTGCTAGAATAATATCGGGCTTCTTCTAGTAAAAAGTTAGGTACTTACTCTAGTGAAATTAAATGAACGTATGTATAATTTGTAAAAGAGGCGTTGGTCCGCCGTTAGGGAGAAAGGGCTTAATTCCTAGAATTTATAAATTTTGTAATATATATGTAACTTTATGCGACCTTTTATTGCTTTATCGGTTGTTTAATATAGCCGCGTGGTTATCATTTTATATCATTTTGGGTTGTTTTATTCGGTTTATGAGATTTTTAAGAAGTTTATCGCGTCATGATTAGATAACAAGAGACGAACACTTAAAAAGCAACTAAAATGTCATGGAGAAAATCACAGATATTTAATATTTATAATTATTGATAAGTAGCAATAATATTACCGGTATATATTATACATACATATTACCGGCACTTCCCTTGTCCATAGATCACTTCCCAAACCCTAATCCGCCAGATCACTCTTAACGCAATCCTCCCACCTACGCCTCAGTCTAACCCTCAGACGCTTCCTAGTCGGCATAGGGCTTATTAAAATCTTAGGGATTCGTCCGTTACAAAGCCCAGCAACTTCACAGGCTCATCATAATCTTCGTGGTACTATCACTTGAATGGTATTTACTGGATGCTTCCCAATTCCGCGTTATGTAATATTTCTATATTCACCATTTTTGAATACCTGAAGACATTGTTCATCCTTCAGTGTCAGCGAGTTTCACATCCGTAAAGAAGAGTTGGAAGAATGATGGTTTGATAAATTCTGATTTTTACATTTTATTCGGACAAAAGACATGAGCTTAGTAATGTCGAGACCGAATAATAACAAGCATTCCCTGCCTTTAATCGCGCTTATATTTCCTCTTGAATTTAGTTTTGTTAATATATTATTAATGTATTGAAATGTAACTATACAACTACAGAGAAAATAATAAAGGTGAAATACAGAGCGATTAGACTGAGGAGAAAGAGGCGTGTCAGAGAGCCCAGGAGTAACTAAGATTGATGGCTAGTCAAATTAAGGCGGCGCTGAAAGATTTGGCTTTAGCAACGGCTAGGCTTTGTTCAGGTTAGCTATTTCCAGGGGCCATTCACCCAACAGCTAGTCCAATCTTTTCAGAGTAGCTAAGAGAAAACTTATATGAAATGGAACACATGACTACTATACCTTTTGCTCTCACTGATCATCCATTAACGATCTATTTATAAAATTTTGGTGTCAATATGATTTTCATGAACATATTTCATCACTTCTTTCGTATAATATAAATCAGGCCAGAGAAAACTTAGGGTTACTAACCAGATAGGATTGTAAATCTTGTATTAGATTGTAGTTAATATTGATATTAGTACTAATAATTTTTATTATTATTGTTGGGTGTATTTTGTTTTTTAATAAAGTAGTGTTTATTTTTTTATTTGAGGATGTTTTGGGTCCGTTTCTTTCCCAAGAATCTCGTATATACCCTTCACTGTATCACAGTTACCCCTTTCCAGATGTCCACCAGGTCTATGTGAGGAGCCGCAGGTAATACAAACATTGTGAACAGTAAATTATTGTATTGTATTGTTGAGAGTTGATTTTCGTTCAGATGTGAAAAGTAAGAATAAGGAAAATAAAAACCTGTACCACTACAACCCATAAAGGGTATTGTGTTCAGTACGAAGTAGTGACTGTTCTTTTTTTAGGAAAACGGTTATGGAGGGAGGTGATTTGTCCGAGATCGCGGGCAACTCCAAGGTTTCTCCCCTAGAGGATGCTCTACAGAGGCTAGGTGAGCCTCAAGAGTGTTTACAGATCTCACAGTGTTCATAATTTAAAACAAAATCAGTCCAGCTCAAGACGCGATTGATATTACATAATAATACTCCGTGATTATCCTTGTTGAGGTAGTCGCAGTAAGGAGGGAGTATAAGAAGGACTAAGTCCTGGAGGATAAGGTAGGCACAACTAGGTCGGGACCTTGGCAAGGACATCTGTTCTTATCGGCTACGGGGATCAGCGAATCGATGGGATACAGAAATGTAACCACTCACTTGACAAATTACATTGATATTTATGGAATAATAAATACTAACATAAAAATTTTACTTTCATTTTTTCTAATAAAATAAAAATAAAGAAAATGTCATTTTAATATTCAGTGCAGAGTGCTCAGTTGCTGTGCTCAAGGTTCCTGGTTCGAGCTCAAGTGTGACAGATGAATTATTTGATCTGTTAACAGCAGATTAGAACAGCTTGAGGGTTTTGAATATCTAGGTGCTCATTACAACGAAATTGGCAACACTGGCGAAGAAATGGCCCAAAGAATTGGAGCAGCGGAGAAAATGTTTAATCTGGTCCGACGGGGGCTCCTGGAAAGAAGAGAGGAGACAAGGCAGACAGAACTGGCCGTCTATAAATCGGCCTTCCTTCCTCTCCTATCTTACTCTTCGGAATCGTAGACCTTGACCTCAAAGCACAGAAGTCAAACACAAGCTATTGAATTGTGGTATCTGCGAAAAGTAGAAAGGGAAACTCGGAGAAATATGATGATGACCATACGGGCTAATCTCGACGTTAAACCAGCTGAGAGCATTCTAGAGGAACACAGACTAAGGTGGTTCGGAATCTACCTCCTTTGGGAGGAAGACATTTACGGAGGGAAAAGGCCCAGGGGAAGGTCTCGCATCTCCTGGGACATACATATTTGTTTCTTTCAGTGGTCAAATTGCGTTCTTTGAAATATGTCATCCATGATTACTAGAGAAAAGCTTAAAAAAAACAACAGCTTAAGAGTTTGAATTTTAAATTGCATATGCATATTTATTCTCAAAATTACTACTCTAAATAGAAATCTTTTCGTTCTGAAATAGTGAATACCTAACCCAACTCACAATAGTGATCGCATTCACTACGATTTTACCATAGGTATAGTCCAGTAATAACTACGACCCTATTGGGCTCACGCAGCCACTATAATGTGGCTTAGTTGGGGATTAAAACCCGGCGGTTGAGTATTTCGACCAATACATCTCTTTCCACATCCTTTGTTAGGAAACAGTCAAGTTTCTGCCATGAACTGAACCCAATAATATTCATAAGTTTGAAGTGACACAGGTTTTTTGAATAGTCTAATGATAATCTAGACATTATTATGACTTAAGGAATGTGGTTGGAAGACTTATTCGACATCTGGCGCCATGCTTTAGGTTTACGAATTTAATTTCTGGGGATTAGTGAGAAATTCCTGTCATTCCATTTACCCATAATGCTTCGCTCTAAGGACCTCGCTTGTTGTTAATATCCAACGATTTATGATCAGTCAAGGTCAATTTTCAGTTTATTAATTTTAATATAATAATTTTAATAATTATTTATTAATTTTAATTGTAATTGGCAAAGAAAAATCTAAAAAAAAGTATAGTCTAAGAGAACGTTACCTAAAATAATGGTATTTTACATTTAAAAAGTGTCTATTAATATATCCCAAATATTGAATATTAAAAAATCAATTATTCACTAGCCACCGTGTGTTAACGTTTTAGAAGTTTTACGAAGAGAATATTTACCATATTCCCCTATATTTACCAAGTAATCCAATCCCGCCACCCATTATACATCTACGATATCCTTCAATTCAAAACCTCGGTTTAAGTACTTTACTATGCACTCAGATCTATGGTAAACGCTCAATCAAACCGCAGCTTTTCACAGATCTTTCCTTATCCGATTCTCGTCCTTGTGAAACTCTATAACTTCTTCTATCCGTCGCTCCAATATTCTGCCTTCTAACACCTCATATTCAATCAGTTCTTATTCTCACAATCCCCAAAAAAACGGTAAATATTCGATGAGTTTTAGTTTTTCAAAACTTGTAAATAAAAAGTGAAAGTAGTGTTTTAATGTTTTTCACAAATTCAGGATTATCATTCTAAAATGCAGTAGTGCGTCGATTACACAGGTCTGCAAAAAAACTTTTTTTAAAATAGTTTTGATTTAGTTAACTGATCTTTGTGTAGTTTTTTTTGTGCTGATTTAAAAAATGACAAAATCAAAGCTTCTTTTGGTACTCTTCGTGTTCTTGTGAATTTTCCCTTTTCAACATCCGACAGTAGTTTGCCATCATGTTGACATTCCTTCGACCTTGGTATCTGCGCTCCATTTCTTTTATATCTTGATGGAAACGGTCTCCTTGTTCCTCACTTACAGCCCCAAGATTTTCTGGAAAGTAGTCCAGATGTGAGTGAAGGAAATAAACTTTGACACTCATATTGCAGCCCAACATTTTGTAGTTTTGTAACAATTCAGCAACCAAGGTTTTGTAGTTTGGGTCTTTTTTGTTTCTATGAAAGCCTGTTACAACAAGTTTAAATGAATTCCAAGCATTTTTTTCTTCCATTACCATTTTAGTGACCAAGCTTTCATCTTTTAAAAGTTTTCTGATGTCAGGCCCAACAAAGACTCCCTCTTTCAGCTTAGCATCAGATATACCAGGAAACTGTTCACAAAGATACTTGAAACACTCTCCTTCTTTGGGCAATGCTTTCACAAACTGTGGTGCAGGCTAAAGGTAATTATAAGTTTTCCTCCTTTATAGTTATTATTAACTATTCTTTTCTTTCTTTGAATTCAGTTGTTCCTAAACAGGGGGGGGGGCGTGAAGACAATTTAGAAGGGCTTAATAATAATTGAAAACAAAATTCTCGCATAGATTTTAGTTATTTTTCTCTTACCAGCACTTCTTTTTTTAATCTTGAATTGAAACTTTAATGTATCTTGTGATTGTAAAACTAAATATTTTCTTTTCAATGTAATACTTGTTATTTTATTTTATATGCTCATAAAATTTAATGTATAAAATGGAAACCTTTCATTTTAATAAGGGGGTCGTGGTATAAAGCATGTTGGGAACCTCTGTTTTAATTTCTTATCAGGAGTTAATCCATAATTTGTATTTAATGAATTGATTTTATTTTAATCGTATTTTATTCAAAGAATCAATGCCTCACAGTCCATGTTCTGCATTATTATTCTAAAGGCACTAGTTCCTGAATTAATAAAGAATTTATTATTATTAAAAAAAAAAAGACCGAACCCACTTTGGAACAGTGCGTAGTTATTATGTCACAGTGTTACGACACGGGACAGGATAACGATTGGAGGGTCATGGGAGATCCTGGCGGAGGTGAACGAACGCTACTGCCATTCAAATTATCCTTTATGTTGATATTTAGCCAGCGCCATTTTTCCTCGCCCTTCTTGAAGTTATTAAACTTGCAAAGAAGGAAAGTTTTTCGCCTCCTCCTCGGCACCGAGAGTAAGTTGAACCTTAATTAGCTTGATTGATTACAGCTGTTCAATTAATTATAACAGCTGATTAGAGTGCGCCACCAGTTAGGTCGGTAGGGGGAGGCAGTGGCTGTGAGGAGGAATTATATCTCAGAATATTAGGAGATAATTTGTTTTAATTACATAGATAATTTACTCCGAGGGTGTTATTTTGACCTTATAAAATTACTTGAAAAAATAAAAGAGTTAAACTCGTTTTAAGTACAATAAAAAAAAAAATTGTAACACTACATACAACCCATGGTCTTAGGTTCATTGCATGGTAGAAACTGTAATGTTTATTGGACAACGGTTGTGCAGAGAGGTAATTTGTCCTAGATCACGCTCAACAACCAGATCCCCCCCCTTATTATGGTTACCCACTTTATAGAGGCTGGTTGTGCCCCAGGAGGGACATAGATGCCATATGATCCATCTCCGGGCGCTAACAGATTAAATAAATGTCTGTCAGTGAGCGGTATTGAATCCAGGATCTTCGGTATGACATTTCAGCTCTACTACTGAGCCATTCCGCTCCCTTTAAAGATTATTTTATAAGTATAAAAAATGTATAAATAAAATGACAACAATTATATTTTATATTAAATATTGCATGCTGAAAAAATATTCTGTTTGAGAGAAAGAATGACTCCCTTTTTTTTTCATAAAGACGCTTAAAATCATTTCTTATACGTGTTATAAAGGCAAACAAATTTTGGTT
This sequence comes from Troilus luridus, assembly GCA_964056705.1. Taxonomy (NCBI): domain Eukaryota; kingdom Metazoa; phylum Arthropoda; class Insecta; order Hemiptera; family Pentatomidae; genus Troilus; species Troilus luridus. The sequence continues at coordinate 109,892,505 of OZ057414.1, read as the reverse complement.
ATTTTTACAGGTTGGCAATCTTTCTGACCATAGCGGGATATTGAGATTATTTTTTTAAATGATCATTTTATGAGGCCTTTCTAAATAAAAAATGGATAAGAGCTTTCGCGTTTCAAGGAATGTGGAATGGGAATAGGAATACAAAAAAATAACAACAGAAAAAAATCCAATTCCCCAAGGAGCTAAAGTTTCCGAATTTTCGTCTAATGAGTTAGAACCTAAGTGACAGTCCACCACATAGCATACCATCTTTATCGGTTAAAAAAAAATTATAAATTCTTTTAGTCCTATTTAGTCCAAAAAAATATAGACTATTTTATTTAGTTTAAGTTTAGTGAAGAGACAACGCAGTGTTTTTGTACCTATATAACATCGAACATACAATTTTCGAAGTTTTGGATATATGCGACGTGGAAAAAATGTTTATGTATATATTTAGTATAGCGCTATCGACTACCAAATTCGGGATTTAATTTTGCTGTTTGCTTCAATTTGTTGTGAATGTTAATTTTTTTAACCAAGAAGTTTCTATAATCATCATTCGAAGAAGCTCCAATACAATAATTACCAGTTGATGTCTGATATTCTGTTCTTGTATATATATGTATATGTATATACATATATTCTGTATATGGGTATGTATATACATATATTCCTATTCTATTATATATATATATATATATATATATATATATATATATATATATATATATAAATAAATGTATATAATAGAAAAGTAACTTTAACACGAGACTCGGTCCATTTAGAACAACAAACATAAAAATTAAATTAAAAAAAAGATTCAATATAGTCAACAACAAAAAAAAAATGAACAAGCTACAACAAAAACAAAACAATAACTTTAAAGGAGTTACAATAAAAAGGACTAATAAATACGTATATGATACCGCATAGTATGCTATAAATTATATATGTTATTATTGAAATTACATTATACAAAATGAAATATCAATGATAATAAATTACTAAATGAGTTGAAAGGGCAATCGCATAGACAGAAAGTAAAATGTACAAAGTTGTCGGTCAAGCTTTGGCTCCTGCCTAACTTTAGACTTCCTTTGTTTTTATAAAGTTGTATTTTGTTTAAGGAAGTTTTTATTTCCTTCTTTTTTTTTTTTTTTTGATCTAGTTCTTAATTTACACGAAAAGTCAACATTAGGATTATTGCCGATAATAACTCCTTTTTCTTTTTTTTTCAGGAGAAATTACTTTTGTTCCCTAATCTCCGATGTCGTGAAAGGTTTTGGAAGACAGGATATAACTTTCAACCTTATTTTTCTGGCTGAAATGAGTTCCATTATTGTTGATTTATTTTACTCAATAAAAAAAAAAACTGTTCGGCTAAAACCCATGAAGGGTCTTTAGTTCAGTAAAGGGATAGAGGTTGTGCTGTTTCTGAGCCAACCGTTTTGCAGGGATTTGATTTGGCTTCAATCACCCAATTATGAATATCCAGTGTATAGAGGCTGGGTGAGCCCCAGGAGGGTCTGCGGAATATTTTTCAGGTAGTAAAATATCGAAGGATGACGTTAAGTTGCGGTCCCGAGCCAGCGCGGTGACAGGTACTCGTTAAATAACTCTCATTATGCCTGGATAGGCATAATTTTATTGTTCCCACTGCATTTTTCGATTAGTGAAAGTAGTACAAAGTGATGTTAAATGAAACAAACAAACAAAATAATTATTTCCTCAAAGCTAATCAGTGCTGAGCAAGAAGTATGATAAGTATTATCAGTAGAGAGCTGTGGGCTGAGGCACAGGCAGGAGCAATTTATTAGTTTTGCTTTGATGAGGATTTTCGTTTGAAGAAAGAATCTAGGGTGTTTGACATGAAATATTCGTGTTTTCCTCAACCTTATTAATATTAAAAATTAGCAAAAAAACTGTAACACTACAACAAATGAAGAGTCTTGGGTTCGGTACGCGGTAGAAACTCTACTGTTTGTCAACGGTTTTGCAAGGAGGTGATTTGTCTGTCACGCTCAACTGTCAGATTTTTACCCCTATTTTGGGTACCCACTTTAGAGGCTGGGTGAGCTCCAAATTGGTTCTAGCTCCTATGCGATCTATCTCCGACTGCCAACAGATTAAATAAAAGTCTGTCCAACAGCAGGATTTGAACACAGGACCTTCTAGGGAACTCAGCGTTCTACAATTGAGCTACTCCGCTCCTTTTTCTTAACCATTATTTTCTGTAATTACATTTTTCCAAGAATATGTTCTAGAGAAGAGAAGAGAGAATATATTCTCACACCAAGTACAACGAATTGTTTAAACCTACATTACCCGGGGGGGGGGGGCGGTAATCTAGAACATACGAAGGAAGATTATTCCACATGCGAAGCGGCGTCTCCTACAGTCTTCATGAATTTTATCTTAGTCACGTTCGCTTCTCTGGTAAAAAGAATTTCATTTCACTCTGGAACCGCAATTCTCATTATTCTGAAACTTGAGATGCATGTCTTGGTAAAGGAGTATTGCTCTCTCTGAGGGTAGGAAATTAGCTATATAGTTTTCCTAAGAATATTTTGTTAATAAATTGTTTATACAGGAAAATTGTTTAAATGTCAGATTTTCCCTTTAGATAATAAACAGAGAATCCAATTGGAAAACTCATCTCTCCAGAAAAAAAATCTTAAATCCCTATAATAATGGGAAACAACTTACTAATCAAACTTTCACAATTTCATTTTATTAATTATTCTATATTTAATGTTTATTATTTACTCATTTTATTAGTTAATAATGATAACATTTCTATGAAGAAGGAGAACATTAAAATATATAAACGATCAATTAAGAACTGCGGATCCTAATTCACACCATCTTGAATAGAACATCCCATCGTTTAACATTTCAAGTACTGTTGAACAATATTTATATAATATTCAAGGTATTTTGGTTGATTTATGGGATAATGACATTTCGACAGCAGTTTGTAAGTACCATTTATGTATCAACGTCGTACATATGTCAATTCTATATTTAGATTAGTTTGTTATTTAATAGGATTTACTAAAAAAACATTTTTCACTGTTAGGGCATAATATTGAGAACAATATATTCTCGAAACGTCACCAAAAGGAAATTTAACGAACATACTGATTCTATCAAACTGGAAGTAAAGCTTATATATATGAGCTGAATGTTTACAGCAATTTTTAAATTCAAAGCACGTTCTACAAGCATGTATCGTTTCTACCACTTCTACCTATGCAGAGTTTGGTTCGGTACATAGTAGGGAACGTACTGTTCATATGTAAACAATTGTGCAGGGATGTGATTTGTCAAAGATGATGCTTAGCTATCAGATTCATCTCAAGTTAATGCTATAAGAAGTTGGTTAAACCCTAGGAGGGTTTCTCAAAGCAAAAGCGTTGAAGAAGATTAAAAACCATTAGTAGCCTAAACTCATTGAAAGCCCTCCACCGATATATATATATGTGTGTGTGTGTGTGTATTAATAAGTTTAATCTGTGAAGTATGTCAGACTTAAACAAATATTAGATTACCATGTCTTAAAGTATTGTTTACAATATCCCAATACCATATTTCAGAATTCTATTTTCTAGAACATGATTTTTGTCCTAGATTGTACTAATCGAAACTCGGTGCGCTGCTTTGATTTTCCGGATATTTATCAGAAATTTTGAAGAAATGGTTAGCCAATCTCATGTTAATTTTGGTTTCAGAGTCCTCTGTAAAGTTTCCAACATTTAATTTGGTCGGAAAGAACTATAAAAGAAAAAAAAAGGGTATTTATTCCATTCTTCAAAAAGACATTTTCAAGAACTTATTTTCAAGAAAGTAAGTTCTATAAAATTTAAAAAATATGTTGTACTCAAATGGGCAGGCTATAATGCATCTTATTATTAATGAGAGAGATGCAGCTATGAAATATATAAAATTTAGCTCGGATATAAACGGATACATGTCATTACCATAACTTGAAAGTTTCAAATGAAGAAAAATCATATATCCATTTTTCTAAAAAAAAATTTATTATAGTTTGATTATCGGAAGATTTTTTCAATTTAAAAAAAATAGCAGGTATGAGTACATATATTTTCGATATTCAACAATTGGTTCATATTAAATTAGTAACACTTTATTTTTGTGCGGTTGAAATGTAGCTATGAATACAACTGATTTAGTCAATTGCAATGGATTCATTACTTTCGAACCTATCACAGAAGCGATGGAGAGTGCCATGCATAAACAAATATTAGAATGTTTTGAAGAATTGTTTATAATATTCCAATAAAATATTTTAGAATTTTAAACATGAATTTTGTCCACCTAGCTTGTACTTATCGGAATACTGTGCGGCGCTACGTGTATACCTAACCCGCAATGCCATACAGTCATGCGGTAGAGCGAGATAGGAACGCCGAGTACAATTAGAAAAAAATAATTTTTTTTTAGTATAAAAAGTTTTTAGTGATGTAATATTTTATCGGCGTTGCCTGGCAACGGATCGAGGAACTACTTATTGTTTATTCCGTTATCGTGATCGGTCAGTTAAATTATAAATATTTTTAAAAATTGACAAATCTCAAAGCCACTGTTCCTGACTTCTTTAAGTCGCTAAAAAAATATAACACTTTCTATCGAATTTAATTGAAAAAAAAAATGGAAATCACCGACTTAAAAAATAAAACAAACTACACCTTCTTCCAACATTTCGGTTTTAAGACTGTTATTTCAATACAATAAATCCAGTGAAATAATATTAACATATTTTTCTTAATACAAAGCTAAAATAGAAAAAAAAATCATTATTTTATTTATTGCAAAATATTCAATTACTCAAAACAGTACTTAGTGGATATAATCATATTTTATTAGGCTCAATAGGTGGGTACAAAATAAGTTCTAAACTGAACTCTACATTCTAGAATAATATCTGGGTAGCTCTACTAAAATGTTAAGTTTACTGGAAAAAGGAATCTAAGAAAAATCTTGGGCACAGTACAGACTGAAGACGGGTGGAAACTGCGAAGTAACAAAGAAATCCACCATAAAATACAAAGTGGTACAATTAAATGAGTTTATTTATAAATTAAATTAATAGCTAAATTTGTAAAATGAAGCATGGCCATCAGGTGGATAGGGGGACCCTCCAAGTGTTTTAAGCAGAAAAGATTTTTATAAAAATATAATAAAAAATCTCTATAAAGGAATCGAAACTTGATGTATTGTATGTGGAGAATAATGGATGTCAAAAATTATTTTTAAAAATGTTTAAATGGTTTTTCGCCTATTATGGTCTGAAGGGAGGGACAGTGGTGCATGTTAACAATTGTATAAATGTAGGTTCACAAAGAAAATCTGGTTCAAATCAGGCGTAATACCATAGTCCTCCGACGCACTATTAATACCTGAGAAATCCAATCCACATCGATAATTTATAAATTTGTATACAAAATAAATCTATAAAAAGAACAGATGAAACAAGAAGTGTATCTCCTGGAATGCAAAAATAAGACATTATAACATTGTCAGAAAAACGGAATACCTCATCGCCAGTGAATACCTGTCGCCGAGCAGTAGTCTAAAAAAACAGGAAGTACTGGAAAAAAGAATCTAAGAAAAATCTTGGGCACGGTACAGACTGAAGACAGGTGGAAACTACGAAGTAATTAAGAAATCCACCGTAAAATGGAAAGAATCTCGGAAACAATGCGGAAGATGAGGCTAGCATTCCTGGGGCGTCTAAACAGAATGGAGAAACAGAGATTGACGAAGCAAATACTTTACTACATTGGAAACAGAAGATCAAGGCAACTAAAGAAGTAAAAAAAGATTTTGAAAATTTGACCATTACAGAGTCACATGCTAGAAAGTAGTGAATTTGGAAGCAGGGGGAAAATTCTGCAAGGGCTTCATAATGAAGAAAGGTCAGAGAAAGTTGGCTGAAGCTGGACAGAGGATCGAAAGAAACGAACACGTGAAAGAATATTGTAGACAGAGAGTACTTTAACAAAAAAAAGGTTAATAAAGTTGTAATGTGATCAGAAGTAGTCCATAAGAAAAAAATAGGGACTTCACACCCCTCTGCCCTGACGTGAGCCTATAATTTAGACCAAAACGTCGGCACACTATTATTAATAAGTTATATCTTTTTTTACCGTAGTCTCGACCATTACATACACTACTTATACAAAATTAAAATAGGATTTGAGTGAGGGTTAGGCTACCATCATTGTTTATGAATGAATTCATTCATAAATAGAAGGTACTCTCCTATTATACCAGCTGTATAATATTATATAACGCCCTGAATGGTCTGTAACTGTGAACCAGACCAGGAGAACAGACTGAAAAGACCTAAAGCGGTGTAATACAAGTGGATTGATTTCGTAGCCTGAAAGGTGTCAGTTGGGTTGTATTGATTCTTCCTGTCTCTATTTCGACTCTTTTCCACTAGAGTGCTCTGAGAGTACTTAGTTCAGAGCCTCCCCGACAGGTGTAGCCACCTGGGTCCTTGTTTACAAACAAATCCCAACTTCTTTAACTCAAACTGAATAACAAAGGTTTAAGAAAACTGTCTTATTTCCTTAGTACTTCTAAAAGCTCATTCATAATCATGTCTTCCTTTTGTTTAAAAATTAATGTTTTATATTTAGGATTTGAATAATCCAATTGTATCTCAGTAAAAAGAAAATGATGGAGTCATATTTCTGAACAATAAAATAAAATAAATGTTATATAAAGATGACATAAGGCGGTTCAGTCCAATAAGAACTATTTGTAACAGTATATATCTGTAAAAACATTTAGGATCTATACAGTATATAATGAACCACAATATATAACAAGTTTTTAAAAGTAGTATATTTTAATAATTCACATAAAAAGTATTGAATAATGCTAGCCGGCTAGTGCCGGGTAAGTCAGTAAGAAAAAAACCTGTACTACTACAACCCATGAAGGGTCTTGGGTTCAGTACGTGGTAGAGAGGGTATTGCTTTTTGGACAATGGTTGTTCAGGGAGATGATTTGTCCTAGATTATGCTCAACAACCAGATTTTCCCCTATATTTTATTACTTATTATTATATTATATTATATTTTCCCCAGATATTTCGGGTTCTCACTTTACAGAGGCTGGGTGAGTTCTAGGAGGATCCCATAGGATTCAACTCTGGCTGCTATCAGATTAAATAAAAGTCAGCTAGTAGCAGGATTTGAACCCAGGACTTTCGGGACGGCAACTCAGCGCTATCACTCCCATGCCATATATAATGTAGCCCTAATGGTTGCCTGGAAGTTAGGCAGATAATAAATAATTAGTTTTACTTATTTGTGTGTTGAATATTCACTGATCATACCCCCTATATTATCCTTACCGTTTTCCAGTCTATATCATTTTCATATAAATAAATCTTAATGTTTATTATTTTGAAGCATACTTTTTGACAAGAATATTGATCTCAGTTGTCTTACCAGTAATGTGCCTTATAAAGAAGACAATACAGTAGTATCCTGTGCTGAAGGAAGAACATCGAACTTGAGAATAAAAAACTTCAGAATGCACACCACCAATAAGACTCAATTCCCTATGTTGGTTATAGAGGAAGATGGAAGGTGGTGGGTCTCATACATTTCATCCTTGCTAGACGTCGCATGACCAAAGAAGAGGAGGGTAGAGAATACAATGAAATGTATAGAAATTAACAAGTACAATTACCTTAACCCTTCAGTTCTCAATATACCACCTAGGTTGCAGTCACTTTTTTTGCTATGTGCAATAAACAAATGCTATTTTGGAGGTTATAGTGCCAAAGGAACTAGCTCAAATGTTAGGATACATAGGAAGCTGATATCAGCTACCGTCAAGATAATATGATCTTTCAAACTTAGTGGTGTTTTGGTTTCTGTTGGTGTTGACAAGTTTTCTTCAGTTTCTACTCGCCAACTAGAAAAACATAAGTACTCAAACTATTTTTGCATTTATAGTTAGGTGGGCATTTTCTGGAACAAATGGCGGCAATATTATATATAAGCCGTCAAAAATAAAACTTCAGAGCCAATCTAAAAGTAAGCATCACCTGTAGGGTGCATTGGTCACTCAGACTACTTGCAAGACTAGAATATTTTTTGTGTATATAATAAAATTGTATTTCAATCTGCACTCCTTGAATAATAATTTGATACTTTTTTTTTATTGTACATTTGTAATTAAAAAATGCTTACTCATTAGTTTATGAAAATTGCTATTATAATAAATGAAGTTTTTCTTTATTTACAATAACCTCTTGTAATGTAAAAATAAATTTCTCTCTTCCACGGTTCCCTTGCATAAACTTGGAATCAGGAGGAAATATTGATGATGTGGATGTAATTCTCTCTCCACCAGAGGAAGAAGAAAGTGGAGACGAGTTGGAAATGACTTCATCAAAGGAAAAAAAAAACTTAAAAGAAAACAAACAAGAAAGACGACTCAAAATCCAAAAAGAACAAAGGTTCAAACCAAGTGGAAGGAAATTGAAGATTCATTCACACTAAGATCAGTGAGGGGGGATGCTGAAGAATTCACTAGAATCAAACTAAATCTAAAATAACAATTGACTGCCCTTGTGTTGTTTTTTCCTACAATTCCAATATGGGGGGGTGTCAATAGATTTGACGAAAACGTAGAATCATTGAGACGTTCCCTAAAAGGAAGGAAGTGGTGGTATCCACTTTTTCTCTTTGGCCTTCCTTCGGCTTGCCAAAATGCTTGCCTTCTGAAAAAATCAACAATTCAGCATAACAATCTAACCTATTGTGATTATAGAACAGCGATAGTGCAACATTATTGCTATTCTATCGGACATCCTGGCAAAAAGCCATGTTCCATTTCAAGTGTTCCAAAATCAAAAAATTCCCGGAGTCTAGAATTAATAAATCTACATGAAAAGATTTCTTTTTGCCAACGACGTCGCAAGAATTGTCACAAAAATACACTATATATGTGTAAAGCTTGTGGAGTAGGGCTTCATATTCATTGCTGTTATGAATTTCAAGCTGCTAATAAGTGAGCATTTATTTTATTTTTTATTAGGACTGTTCCTTGATCTAATTTTATACAACCTGATATTTTTCATATTTTTTACTTTTAGGTATTTGTAAGCGAAATAAATAAATTTATATTTATTATTATTTTTGTTACTTTATATCCCTACATCTCACAACAATAAATTAAAAAAAATAAATTGATTCATTTCAATTAGAATTGACATGATTTTCAGGATAATTTGAGTTAGTTTATGAAAGAGTGATTTTGTTATCCGTACGCTCAATGCACCCAACAGGGGGCACCATCCCAGCGGCTTAATTAAGACATAGACAAATTTAAAACTTGTTTATTTATTATTTTTAGAGATCAACTAGCATAAATAAGTCAACAAAAATTAAAGTTCATAAGTGGTTCACATTTGGGAACTGACGGGTTAAGATAAATCTCCGTAGGTGATTTTTAACATGACTCCTATACCTCTTATACTCCATGCAGAGTGGAAAGAAAAAAAACCTTTACCACTACAACCCATTATGGGTCTTCAATAAAGCACATGGTAGAGAATGTACTGCTCCTTGGACAATGGTTGGGCAGGAAGGTAATTTGTCTGAGATCACCTTCAACTGCCAGGTTCCCCCAGGAGGGTCCATAGATCCTACATGATCCATCCATGTCTTTAAACAAATTAAATAATTTATCTGCCATATTCAGTTTAGCAATTCAGCACTCTGCACACTAAGCTAACCAACTCCCAATAAAAAATAAAGCCGAGTTTTATTATCAGCATATCCGAGTCCTATGTGTAACAGTCCCCTGCTGCCGGATATCCCACACGCCCGATACAGCCAATAACAGTGTATACAAACAAATATTTTCATTTGATAATTTTCTCATTACTTTAGTTTTTTTAAACTATACATTACTATACATTTTAACAATTATTTACTTATATGTAATATTATATATAACCGACTAACTGCAGGGAGTATTTATGATTTTATTTCTTTGTTAATATATATTTTTTTAAATATTTTAACGGAGTATTTTTTCTTATTTATTTGTTAGATAACTATTAATTATTATTAGAGACTTTTTTTATTGTATTTGTCATGATTTATTTAACAAATAAATACATAATAATCCTGTATATTTTGTTATTGCTCACATCAGAGGACTTCTTGATTATTTAGCCTAAGCTTAATAGTTATATTGTACAATCATATAATATTTTTAGTGAATAGGATCTTCATAATCCAAAATAATTTTGTTGCTGTTAACGAATGAAATGCTATAGATAAAATATATAAACTCAATCAAACTAGTTTTCATGTATAAATTGTCTATGTATTATCAAATACATTATTAAAGTATAAAAACATAAAGATATTAATCTTTCAAGAAATTAGATTAGAAAGACAGTTTGTCGTAGGAAGCTGTACGTTAGAGATAGTGGAGGAGTTTAGTTACCTTGGATCTCAGGTCACATCAACAAATGATGTTTCAATTGAAATAAAGCGGAAGATCACAGCGGCTAACCGATGCTATTTTGGTCTGTTGTAACAACTCCGAAGCAAGCTCATTAGCTGGAAAACAAAGGTCCATTTATATAAAACTCTGATCAGGCCTGTCCTAACATACGCCTCCCAGACATAGACACTACCCACACAGGATAAAAATAATCTCCTGATCTTCGAGAGGAAGATCCTTCGAAGAATCTATGGGCCGGTAAAGGGCGAGGAAGGCTGGAGAAGAAGAAGAAATAAGGAACTCTATGAGCTGCTCCAGGATATAGATGTTATGACCTTTATTAGGCTGGGACGCCTTGGGTGGGCAGGGCATGTTGCACGGATGAGTCTCGATGAAATGCCTAAAATAGTCATGGAAGAGGAAATTTATCGTCCAAGAAGAGTCGGACAGCCCAAGCTCCAGTGGATGGATGGAGTGCTACAAGAGCTGAATGGCGGAGGCTCATAGAGGAGGCCAGGACCCATCGCAGGATTGTAGCGCCATCTGATAGATAGATAGATAGATGTACAATTAGTCGCATCGTAATATACTGGAAAAACTCAAAATGTAAATATTGATTCAAATAAAGGAGCCAAAATACAATAATGGAATTAAGTGCTGTAGTATTTAATACAACCATTGTATTTAATACCCAAGGTCGGGGGTTTGCAGCCAGGGAGATGGCATTAAGAAAGAAAATCCTTAGTTATGTTACCTTCACAGGGAATGTAAAATGGTGTTACTTGATTAAGTTCCCTATCCTAATTCTATCTGGATAGCTAACATTTTGGTCACCCACTGTAGCATCGTCCGATCCACCGTAGTAGCATAAAGAGACATTAAAATAAATAAAAAATAATGAAACAGGAAACAAAGACAAGAATAACAAAAACAACAGTATAAAAAAAAAGATGGGAAATATGGTTAGAATATTATAGAACTAACAGGAAACTTGGACATAAGTTTTTGTATATAAGAAATAATGAAAATTCTAATATGGTTGATTAATGTGAAACATAAAATAAAAATGTCTAAGAACTTATAAGTTTCAAATACTTTGTGATAAGATTTATTGGAGCATTATACATGGGTACATGATATTGTAGATCCTAGTTTGACACTGACACATTATTATTTAGAAGAATATTTCTTTGTTAAGATATTAACTGTTAAGGACAAAATATCTGTAATAAGAGGATATGTATTTTCAGCTTGATGCTGTGTAAAGTATTTTGATTTGAAGTAATATAGAGAAAAATTAAAGTCAACAAAGCAGATGTACAGTCCCTGACATCTAGTGGAAGAATGAGGAACTAAGACTTTTTAGTGGCAACAGTATTAGCCTGCTCTTAGTACTTGCTTTTTATCTTTTACACTTCTGATAAAAAAAGTGTAACTTAATAATAATAACCTTTATTTATTCTGCGACAACTGCCACTAAAGAATAATATACAATAAACAATAAACAAACTTTGCTCAAACAGTGTCTTAAAGAAATAATTATATAATAACTTAGGAAGTACAAAGATGAGAAAATCTTGTCCTTTCATAGATGGAAGTAATGGAGGTACAAGATCTGGTATAAGATCCCTCCTGGTCCAGTAGCAAATGTCCTTTTTTGGTAAAAACTGATTTGCGAGAAAAACTTTCAAGTTAATCATTTGTTTTCTCTTCTGATATAAGTTCTGTATCAATTATGTTGGCATTTTACATTTATTAACCTATATAATTTTAAAGGAGTAGCTAATAATCACAAGGGCTAGCTGGGGCCTAATGCCTCAAACCCCTTGGTTCCCAAAGTTCATTGAACTGCACAACCATCACCATACAAAAGTAAACATAATCAACATACTGTAGTAACTCATTTAATATACAAAGACTATACAACTCAATCATACTAACACAAGTTACACGACGCCCTATAGACGAGAAGACAGCCAGAACCCAGTATGTAGAGGTAATCAAAGATGATGAAAACTTATATTTTATAATTCGTCCATAATTTATATTATAAAATTATATCTAATTTTATATTATAAATCTAATTGTTGAATTGAAAGGAACTAGTGAGCGTACAGTAGTATAGCAGTACTGCAGTTTTCAAATCGAACATTAGATTCACCTTCTCTTTGCTAGTTTACACATTTCTTGCCAATTTTAGAAAAAAAAAATATGATGTTATTACTGCAAAGGTACAAAAATTGAGCTGGTTAGTGTTATTTTATTAATTTTTTTTGTTTTGTCTCCATCATTGGCCATTTTAAATAATCACTATCTGGAAAATCTTCTTAAAGAAAGAAAACAGATCGACCCTGAGATAGTGATGAAGAGGATCTTTAGTTGATGACACCCATTTAGTAAAACAATAAGAAAAAAATGTGTATAAAATTCTAGTGTGTTATAGAATAAAATTGTATTACGTCTTTTCAACTTTGATTAGTTGGTATTAATGTTACCCACTTTAAACTGTGAAGCAATTTTTATTACCAACTTTTATATTTTAAGGAGTTCTGTTCTAGCCTTTGTCTGTATGTTGTGAGTGGGTGTGTGTGTGATTGTTTACTGTCTGGTGATTGTGCATGGTTTATAGAACCATGAGAGTGATTAGAATCATTGTAAAATTAATAGAACAAGTGTTTCAAATATCTAGGAGGACACTTGATTAGCATGTAAGTGGCTAATTAGATAGTGAAACAACAGAATATTAGGAGAAGAAGGAGGATGCTTAACGCCATGAATGAAGGTTTCTTGAACAGTCACAAGGGGGAAATTTAATATAAAGATGGCTGTCTACAAGTCTACCTTTCTACCAATTTTAACATGCTTCTCGGGGTCATAGACACTAACAACAAAGCACAAATAAATGGTCCAGGGTACGGAAATGAGGTTTCTGAGGAAGGTGGAAGGAAAGACGAAGAGGGACCATGTCCATAACAAAACAATAAGGACATATATCGACATAATATCAGCCTCTGAAATAATAGAACAGAACACGCTTAGATGGTTTGGACATCTGTTATATATGGAGCCAAGAACATCTGTTATATAAGATCACAAAATGAGCATACAACGCTAGAATGGAGGGTAAGAGAGGGAGAGGAAGACCAAGACTGAAGTTCAAAGGCGGGGTGAAGGAAGCATTTGGCAAAACGAGGAATGGTTACGAATGGAAGAAATAAGCTGGTTTAGGACAGGGGCAACTGGGCCAATGTTCTACAAAGAATATCCTCACATTGCTTAGGCAGTAGGCGAGAAAAGAATATGATTATGATTATGACTACATTGTTTAATAAAGAATGGTTCATACACTTTTTTACTATTTCATTAGAGTGAAAGTACAGTAAAATATAAGGGCAAAGCCTGATAAACGTACAGACTTTAAAGTTTTCCAAGTTCTAAACGAAAATCCCTATATGTGATAAAATATTACATTGCCTATTAAAAACCTGTACCACTACAACCCATGAAGGGTCTGGGGTTCAGTACATGGTAGAGACTGTACTGTTTCATGGACAACGGTTCTGCAAGGAGGTGACTTGTCCTAGGTCACGCTTGACCGCCAGATTTTTCCCCCTTATTTTGGGTACCCTATTTTTATAATATTTTATTGAGGCTGGGTGGGCCCAAGGACGGTCCTAGATCCTATATGATCCATCTCCCGCTGCAAACAGACTAAATAAAAGTCATGGCCTGCAGCGGGAATTGAACCAGGATTTCCGGCATGGTAACTCAGTACTCTACCACTGAGCCACTACTCTCCTAAAATTTCATTTATGTCAATAAAAGAATAATGCCAACATTACAGAAAGACTGCAAACTCAACATTGCCTATTACCAGCTATAATTTGCGAGTTAATTGTTTTACCTATTTATGATCCATACTAATGTCTTTAAAAATCTGTGTTGAAAAATGACAGATTGGTAAAGGGTTTACTTTGAGGACATAGTAAGTTTGAAGTTTTCCCTTTACTTTTTCTTAATATCAATAGCAAAAACAATTATATAATCGAACCACTGCAATTACCATTTTACTTTTATTATTATTTAGCAAAAACATAATGAATTGAGAATTTTTAGTTGAAAGATCATTATAAACTGCTGCAAGTTCTTGAATCTGCCACTAGATGCCAGGGCTATGCACTGTCCTACACAGTGGATTGCTATCACTCAGTAATATCATTTTGCTGTATTAAAGTAAAATAATTTGTAACACCGATATATCAGTGGTCAACATATTATAAAGGTAAATAGAAATTCAGAATTAATAAAATTGTTCGTTTATATTCATTTTTTAATTTCTGTTGTTAAAGTTGAATAACTTTTGTTGCATCTTTAAAAATTTATCAATAATTATTTTTGGTTTTTTCAAGATGTTGAAAGTAAGATGATTTTAAATTGTAAAAATTTTAATTTAAATTTGTAATTATTCCGATTTATAATAAAAAAATATTATAAATAGCCTAACAAAATGTAAGTTTTAGATATATTACTTTACTTTTGTGATAGCTTATTTATGTAGTATGTTATTTGAAATTTATGATTACTATAAACCAGTGTTATAGAGCTTCAATAATGAATCAATAATATCACAGACCTTGGCTTCAAGAACTCAGAAGAAATCTAGACTTGATAATTTTTCCTTGAAGGAGCAAGTATCCCTTTTTCTAAGCTCATGTTTATTTTCTAAGGAAAATGCATAAAGGAAAAGCAAATCTAAGAGGCTATGTGTGCCTAGATGTGGGTTAGCGGGAAGATACCACTAAATATCTCTGGCAATATTCAGATAATAGTGAAGATGGAAAAGTATCGGTTGGGAGAGGTTAGCATCTTATTACTTCTTATGCAGGTTGTAAAAACTTTTTTATTTTACAGGAACGCAAATAGTTATTACAGTCAAAATCCTTCATCAATAGATTATCAGAATGTAATGAATCAACTGGTTTTTAATGACACCTCCCTGAAAGGCACAAGGAGGAAGAACAAAAAGAAGATTTTTAATGTTTGGTTTACCATAAGGCTTTTTCTGAAACGATAATTATCAGTACTACGAAACAATGTTGATTGTACTGTTGAAAAAACGGCTGTGGGAACAACTTATTTAAATCTAGGAAGAAGCGGCGTAGCTGGAAGGCAACCAAATTAAGAAAATTACCTAAATATAGTAGCAAAACAAAGGCATCATCAATATTATGCTTACAAGTACGCATCTTGTGTAATATATTAAAATTGTCAAAACCCATGTTGCCGTTAGGCAAAGAAAAGTAAATAAATATATGACTTAGCCTCAGCCTCAATAAACAAATAGTAACTTTAATATGTTTCAATAATTATCTCTATTGGAAAAACTCTCCTACATCCAATTGTTAAAAAACAAGAAATATTCATAATTATTAAGTTCATATAATTATCATAAATGGATTCAAGATTTATTCTGATTTATTTAGTTATTAACAAAACATTTTCATACTGTATTTACCAATCACCATGCTTCTCAATTATAAATATTATTAAAAATTTGTCCAAAGTAGCATAAAGGGACGTTAAAATAAATAAGAAATAATTAAACAGAAACAAACATGGATAAAAAAAGCAACATGAGAAAAAAATAAAACAGAAATTGGAAAGAATATTCCTGCAGTTAGAATATTATAGTATTAAAGGAAATTACTAAATTTTCCTTAATCCTCAGGTTCAAGCTGTCCCAAAACAGGAGTTTTCTAAAATTGGATTACTTTCCCCAGAATATAATCCAATTCCATTAGGATTACTTGTTATAAAAAAAAATTCTAATTTGGTCGATTAATATTACAACAAATTTCTGTGTTCTATATCTTTTAAATACTTTTATGATACGATTTATCATTTTATTAAAACAAGGATATATGGCTATTGGAAACTGATTAGACAATATTACAAATATTATTATAGTATTTATAATATATTATATTCTTACAATATTATTTAGAAGATAATTCTTTGTCAGAAATATTTTGATTTGAAGTAATATAAAAAAAAAAAAATGTAGAATAGCATTTTGGAACATAGTTAGACAATTGCACAAAATTATTTAGAAGAATAATTCTTCTTTTATTTTAGTATATTAGTATATTAAGTTTGAGAACAGTTGAGTACCATATGGAAATTTTTTTACTACATTTAATATTATATGTATTGACCATCGGAGAGTATGGTAACTCGATGTGTTGGATGCTGATATAGATACTGAATTTGAGAGCTGCTGTGGCAGTTCAGTAATTTGTTCTTTTAGCAGCCATGTGATAGGGTGGCTCTCTTGGGACTCATCCACCTTCAGTTAAATGGACACACTCAATTGTGGGAAAAACAGATGAGTGTGATCTCGGCCAAATCACCTTCCTCCCTCCAGCACAACCATTTGCTAAGAAACTATGTGTTCTCTACCAAGTACTGACCCTATCTATTTTCATTATAAACACAATTTATAATTTTAATGCATATAAATTACATTTAGGTTAAAGTATTCCATAATTCTACAAGAGTAATCTTATTCTTCCCTCCCTCCGCGGATGATATTCAAGAAAGATGTAAAGGATCATTAAGATGCTTTTAAGGAGCCTGGAACAGGACAAAAATAAAGCAAGGACCTTCAACCTAAGAGAGTCCATTAGTCCTTAGTATTGAATTCTACGAAAGAAAGAATAACCTTTCTACCTCTAGGCACTTAACCGCGAGTCCAGGTTCATTTGCATGTTAATGCATTATACAAATTATGATAATGCATTAATATTATTTGTATGTAAATGCATGTTCATAACTGGAATAATCTTTGTGATATTATGAGAGATTTTGCAATGGACTTAGAGGATCCAAGATGCTTGAATTTTTAATATGCACTTCAAAACAATTCAATACTAATTCCTTTTTTAGTTTATAGTTGTAATTGAATAAAATATTTTGCCCTCAATATTTTTGCAAATAATCTAATAATCAAATTTACTATGAAAAAATATTATAGAATAATTAAGATTTTGATATTTAGAAACTTATGAAAGTTATTTCATGATTATGCAATGATGTTTACCTATTAAGATTGTACTCTTAAATCATGCATTCTTAGTCATAATCTGTATTATAAGGTGTGTCATTATACATTATTTTTATTAACTTATTTCTTAATACTCCTAACATAGAAATATTTTAAGTTGTTTGATAAGTAATCAGGTAACTTCAAAAATATAACCTTTTAGCTAACTAGCTCAATGATTCAATATCTTTCTTTAAAACAAAAAAATTGAATGATTGGGATTGTGTCCTTCGTGATCACGCCAGATTTTTCCAACTTATTTTGGGTATCCACTTTATAGAAAATGGGTAAGCCCAGGAGGGTCCTAGACCCTATACAATCCATCTCCGGCAGGCAACAAATTGAATAAAAGTCCGCCATCGTGGTGATTTCAACCCAAGACCTACGACATGACAACTCAGTGCTCTACCACTTCGCTATATAGAAACTAGTAATAAATAAAGTTGAGTTTTTGGCTTTTCTAGGCAGTATTAATGTAGTCATTAATAAGCAAATGCAGAGAACGTTGAAGTGGATTAAGGACGTACGTGGAGATGAGAGAAAAGGCTATGGTTAGGTTTACTGAAGGTGAGGCCTCGAGCAAACACAGCTGAGTGATGGGGCCTTGGCCCGAAAATAGTCTCTCAGTCTCTTCTACATACTCTCTTCTCACAACCATTTATACATAGACTATTCATATATATATATATATATATATATATATATATATATATATATATATATATATAAATATATATATATATACATAAAACTTATAGAATATATATAACATAACTCCTCTATAGTGATGCTTCGAAATTATATTTATTTTTAGAAATTCATAACTTTATTATAATAATACAACAAGTAATTGTTATGAATTAAATATAATGTCCAGCAAATAATGGCATTTAGAGAAACTAATAAATAGTAGTACCCAAATGGGAGCGTTGTAATTCAGTGGGTAGAGAGCAATGAGTTCCAATGATGAAGCAACCGAGTTCAAATCAGTCTGTTGGGAAAAAAATTATTTAATCTGTTTACAGCCGAAGTTGGACTCCGTAAGATATCAAGACCTTTCAGGGGCTCGCCCTGCCTCTATAAAATGGGTACCCTTAATTCGGGGAAAACCTGGCGGTTGAGCATGATCTCGAACTAGTCCCCTCAATGCATAACTGTTGATCTAAAAACAGTACAGTCTCTAGCAGGTACTAAATCCAAGACCTCTCATGGGGCTAGTAGTACTGAAATAACAGTTTTAGGTAAGAAGGTACTGAGGGCACCTTCTTTTAAGACACCTCAGATCATTATCGGGAATTGAATTGAAACTAGTGGGTTTGAGTAGGATAAAAGTTTGTTATGAAAGGATTGATATCTGGTTCGGGTGAAATCAATAAAAAATGATACATTAAGGCCGTTATGGCCGACTTTACTCTAACAATGTAAGGGCATTGAGGATTTTGATAAGGATTTCGGATTCTAAGGATTAGATACGAGAAAAATCGATGGTTTACTGGAGTCCCAATGTTCTATTCCGTAAGTGCAAATATGTCTTTTAATAGTCATGTACATGAGTCTTTTGCTTATTCTGTGAGCCATGAAGTAGCTTGAAACGGCAAGCAGTTTCTTATTGCTTCAGTCTAGAATCAGGATTCCAAGTTAAACATTTGTCGAGATTTTCCCATCAGGCTTTTAGTGATTACAGTTAATAATTAGGGAAATTAAGATCACTTGATTGGGTATAACATTAACACACAAAAAAAGAGCTTACAACTCAGATATGTTAGAGACAACTGTTTCTAAGACAACGGTTTTGCTGGGTGTATTTGTCCGAGATCACACTCAACTGTCAAGTTTTCCTTCCAATTTTATTGAAGGTTTCTCTCAAACAGGGTTAGCTTATTAAGTAATGTGCTGAGTTACTCATCTTAAGATCCTGAATTCGAGACTGGCTAAGACAGAAAAATTTGTTTATTCTTTGAACAGTCGTGAATCGATTCTGTGGGATCTGTCGACCTTACAGAGCTTCACCCAGCCAATATGAAGAAGATACCCTTACTGAAAAACCTGTCCGTTAAGAGAACCATTATCCTTCATGGGTTTATATTCGATATACTTCTGGGAATTGGATTTCTTTACGGTTTCTGCAATGATACAATTTTGTTTCCTTATTGGGTTTTCCCTTTACAGGTTGTATTGTGGTTCCCAGGATGGAGGTGGGGCTACAACGGCAACAATGGTTTTCCAATTTGCCTACCCTTTCAATAGAAATGATGGAGTCTGCCAATAAGAAGCCGTCCAAGTTATAATGAGGTATATCTAAAGCTGGAATAGGAGTTTCCCATTTGCCTATTTCCAGTTCCTCCTTTTCGATATCGATAAAGATATTGAGATTTTCAATTTATATCGATAGAGATATGATAGGTTTCACCGATAATACGTGGACTATTAAAAGGGTGGAAACATTTTTAATGACGTTTTTAACACGTTGTAATATACGCAAATGACAATATAATTATCTATCATCTGTAGTGTTATATAATTCCGTAAAATAGTTGGCATGACAACTGTCATGCCCAAGATCGGGGATTCGCAGTCCGGCAGGTAGCCTTATGGTTGTTTAAAGGGGGTAAAAAATGCTTGTTTATGTCTTAATGCGGATGGGACGTCCCTATTCTAATTATACTGCGTAGACACAATTTAGGACCCCCACCGTACATCATCAGTTTAGCCGTAATAGCATAAAGTGACCTTAAATATATAAATCTTTAGACGATCAAGTACTATCGTTCAGATTAATCTGATTAACTTTTCACTTAATTAAGTTTAATGATATTTTATTTATTATTAATTAAAACATCAGTATGTTTGCTTGCTGGAAATTGTTGTACGGTAGGTTTGGTACAGAGTAATAACCATCGGCAAAAAAAAAAATTATGTCAGGTATCAAAATTATGCAAAACAAAACATTCTATCAGGTATGAAGGAGTGTAAGTGTTTAATAATACCTTGTACAAATACGGGTCGTGAAGGGTCTTGGGTTCAGTACATGGTTGAGACTATTGAGTTTCAATGCCAACGGTTGTGAAGGGAGGTGATTTGTTGAGATCACGCTCAACAGCGCAAGTTTTCCCCTAATTAAGGTTACCCGCATTTTAGAAGTCGGGTGAGCCCCAGGATGGTTTATTGGTCCTATAGAGTCCATTTTAGGCTCTTAATTGATTAAATAATTTATGTTATAGTTAAATTAAAGGTAAATACATAAATAATACATAATTATGAAAGCATTTCTAAAATAAACTTCTAAATAAAAAACATGTATAGTGAAAGAATATGAACCAGACAATATAATAAAAAATAGTGTTTAAGTGGAAAAGAAAATAATGGGTTAAAATTTGATAATCTATATCTAACATTAATCATTAAAAAAAGTGAAATACACACAAATATATGCTCAACGGATACAAAATGGACTATGAAAATTAATAAAACATAAAAAAATAGATAGATAGATAGATAGATATAAAATGCTCTTTATTAAATTATTTACAACTGTTCTTTTTTAATTTTATTTTTCACATTAGCAACCTCAGCATGGTACTTATACCGTCTGCCGGGAGTTTGATTAAACTACTAAACAACAATGAAAACCAAAAAATAAATCAAATTTCTTTTTGACATTAATAATTAAATTCTGAAATTAAAAAATGTCTATAACGACCTGCATTACTTACAAAATTATATAAACCTATAAAATTCTCTCCATTCAGAATATCTATTAATTTTTGTTTTGATATCCGCTCATATTTTAAGAATTTTTTTCTATACAATTTTAAGACGGGACACACTGCCAGGAAGTGAAAACTGTTTTCAATTTCTTTCAGATTACACAGTGAGCATAGCTGTATATTTTGCGAATCAATTTCAAATGGTTTGTAATTTAGATTCAGAAGTTCCCCTCTACACTTCATAACTACGCTCATTTTTTTTGTTGCTTTAAAATGTCTATGGTAATCTATTGTTTTATTTAATGAGCTATAGAGGCCGTGGTGTGTGCCCTCTGCTGCTTTTGCATGGCAAACTTGGATAAAATAATCTTTGTACAGCTCCAACATTTTGAACATTTCTCCCTCCCAAGTATCCACGGAGTTTAAAGTTAAATCCAGTCTATAATTTATTTTTTTTGCAATTTCCCCCCACTCTTTAAACCATGATATGTTTTGTTTTATTATTTCTCTTGCTATAACTGTACATAGCCTATTTTCTTTATAATCTAGTATTTTTAAAATATAATTGGATTGCATTTTTAGCGTGTACATGTGTATTAATTTTCTATTCATTTCTAAGTACACAAAGAAATTTGGGGTATTAACCGGTAATTTAAAAATTTTTTTAATGAAATACCTTTCAACTTTTTCTATTTCCTCAAAATATTTGTGGCCCCAAACTTGACATCCATAGGTTATGACATTTTTAATTGTTGACTCAAATACTTTAAATTTTGACTCTAATGGCACTTCTGGATTTTTGAACAGTTCTCTCCACATCATATTAATCCCAACTTTTGCCTTACTTACTTTTTCTTTAATGTCATATTTCATTTTTAAGTTATTGCACATCACCACCCCTAGATATTTGTATGATTTCACACATTCAATTTGCTCATTATTTAGGAACCATTTCTCTTTTTTTGTACACATTTTGCCTCTATTATTCTTCTTAAATACTATAATTTTTGATTTGTCCAGATTTACAAACAAATTCCATCTTTTACAATAGATTTCTAAATTGCCTATCATGTACTGCAAACCAACCGGATTATCTGATATTAGGACAATATCGTCAGCATAAGCCAACATATTCACTTTCTTATGCCCCACTATGACTCCTCCCCCGAGATTCTCCGCTAAATCATTTATGAAAAGAGTAAACAGGTATGGACTCAGTACACATCCCTGCTTGACCCCCATCCCCGTCTTGAATGACTCCGTAACTCCATCTTTTGTCCAGACCACTGCCTCCGTGTTTTCGTAAAGACTTTTTATAGCGTTAGTGAACTTAGTTGACAAACCCATTTCGTACATTTCATAAAATATAGGTAGGTAATACATAAATGTGTAAAGAATACTAAGTTATAAAGAGAAAAGAAGGAAAAAATATGCTTATGATTTAAAAAATAATTGATAATAATTAAAAAATAAGAAAGTAATAATAATGAAGAAAAAACAAAATTAATTAATAGCTAATATACTTTGTGTCAACCTCATGGAGGGGCTCCGTTATTTGTCGAAAGATGCCTCCTTCACTGGAAAATTAAATTCATTTTAATTTTTAATTTATAAATATTAAGTTTATTTAAGAGATAGGGTTTATATCAAAAGTAGAGTTAACTGCGGATTAATGGTAAACTATGGAATCAAGTATATTTTAGCATTATTGGGTCATTGATTAAGTTTTGACTTAAGTTAAAAATAAAAAAACTGTAAATATTGATTTCAAAGATGTGATTCGGGGTCATCTGTGGTGTAGTGGTTATCATATCAACCATCTAGGCTCAAGATAGGGCGAAACCTATGGAAGGAAGTGGCATAACTATACATATATGATACGGAGCCTGCACCAGGGAAAGCCGCAAAATAGAATAGAATTTGGTTCGCTTCAACAATGTATTTCTCTGACTTAAAAAGGAAATATTATAATAATTGTAACTGTATGATGCGGAGAGCACACGCTTTCGTTGTACAAGCTCACCTGTGGTGTAATAGTTAGCATAACAACCTTCTATGCTCAAAATCGTGGGTTCACAACCCGGCAGGTGTCAGGTAGTAAAAAATCCTTGATTATGCCGGGATCAAACAGCCTTTACAATTTGGGCTCATATAATTACTTATGTGAAGAACCAGGCGATTGTGCTTCATCTAGATTTATTATGTCATTATAATCTACTTAGAATATAAACAGGTTCCGTCGAGAATAAATTACATAATTGATTAGTAAATAGTTGTTAAAAGAAGCTAGAAACCAGAATACATTTAGCCGGAATTTATTCATTAACCTTACTTTATGATGCTGTGGCTAATCGGGCGACTGCAGTGGGACCCCTAAATTTTGCCTTTCTAAGTATAATTAGGACAGCGATCTTTAACGTGTACCTGACACCGAAAAGGCTCGGAACCTCCATTTTACGCCCCTTACGGCATAATTAAGGATTTTTTATTCCCCATCTGATAAGAATGCTTGGCGGAGGGAGATTGGGAGGACAGAGATTACTGACGATAAAAAAATCCTTAGGCTACCTGCCAGGCTACGAACCCGCGATCATGGTAGGTTGTTATGCCAACCACAAGACTAGGTGACCGAACAAGAGATCTGAAACATCATCAACTAATTTTTTTTTTAATGTCGCATTTCTGTTTACGCTACAAGTGTTATATAGTGACAATTATTAAATCTACATTATATGAGAAGTTTTATCTGAGAGAGAAATGGAGCTGGGATATTTCAATTAATCCCCTCCCCCCCGTAAACTCTTCCTGGACTTTAGATCCTGAAGACATAGCGGCCTTCAGGTGTCTTCATTAAACCTGTCCATAATTTACCACCTACTTCCCATCACAGCCAATTTTCCGGTTATTTACTCTTTTGTGTTCTGCTGACCTTTCAAACTTACTATTCGGGTCACAAAACATCCAAAGGATGCCATTTCAGTTTAGAAAAACTGCACCTTATGAAAAGCAACTATTTCTTAAAGAATAACCAACGTTTTGACCAATATTGAATGCTTCCATCAATAGCCACAATTATGGGAGTGGGTAATAATATAATGTATTCATATAATATTATTATTTCATA
This sequence comes from Troilus luridus, assembly GCA_964056705.1. Lineage (NCBI taxonomy): Eukaryota > Metazoa > Arthropoda > Insecta > Hemiptera > Pentatomidae > Troilus > Troilus luridus. The sequence continues at coordinate 109,868,081 of OZ057414.1, read as the reverse complement.
ATCGGTATCAGTTCTGCAGGTTGTCGCTTCGAGTCCAAGTCATTTAATTAGTTTTCTTTTTATTTTTTTTTTTTTTATTAACTGTTATAATTTTTAAATATTTTTGCTTTGAAGAGAAAAGATTTGCCCTGGCCGGGATTCGACAAAAATTGCGAGAACACAGGGAAATATGATCGGTGAAGAGAACGAATTTGAATGATTGGGATATGACCCCTGGTAGCTCAGTGGCTTAGAGCACTGCAACTGAGACGCAGACGAACCGGGTTCGAATACCGGCTAGGGCAATCTTTCCTCTTCAAAGCAAAACAAGTTTTCTTTTTAATATTCTCGAAAATAAAAATAATTGGAGTTTTATTATTATTTATTATTCGGTAATCATTTCATCAAGAAATGAACGTTTCAACAAAGATTTCGAAGTATAGACGATGATATAATCTAAGCAGTATGTGTAAATAGGTTCTCTGATCTATATGAAGTCAGTATTATTTACTATGTACAGTAATTAATACATTTATTTTTCGAAAATACTAAAAAGAAAACCAATGAAAAGTTAAAAATTATTGTGACTGAACTCTTGCTTTATCAAATACTATTTTGCGTCATTTTTTATTACAAGATTAAATATAATATGTACTCTTATTGAAAGTAGTATTTTAATTGTTTATTTTTACTGTAATGGTACAATAGCTAGGTGAGAACATATTATAGGCGCTATGTCTATAACTCACCGCAAGACTGTTAAGGAATGCGGGTTTAGTAATCTGATACTTTAAGGCGCCCGCTATGTCTTATTAGTGTCTATAACGCCTTTAAATTTTTAGTATTTTAAAATGTATTTATTGAAATTTACAACTGTACACTGAATACATCAAGTAAATATAATGAGAGATAAATCATGTCCCGAGATAAAGGAAAGTAGAGAAACTACCCAGTGGTAGTACTCAAATAAAAAGTTCAACTTAGAAGGTCACGAGGCCATCTTCTTTTCAGACGCCTCGGAGGATTATCAGGAATTGAAGAGGTTGCGAGTCTAGTATGAGGACTCCAAGTCAAGCGTTTGTGAAGGTGCAGTCTTAAGTACCGGACCTTTTCTACAGGAATCAGTGAGATGTTAAACGATACAGGAGGCCACGAAGTCGTTGGTTTACGACGGAGTGTAAAGGTGATTTGATGAGATTTGTGGGAATTTAATTTAATCCTCCAGTTTTGACACTTATTTTCAAATTCAGTGATATGTGGTTGAAGAGTACGGGATGCTATAACCGATCAGTGTATTGTTATGTTGATTTTATAATTAATTAAGCTTGCGATAAAAAATATTATTAGCCACAAAAAATATAAATGCTTCCATCTAATGTTTGTTAGCTCATTATTTCTAATTCTATTTTATGGGTTTTTTTTCCCTGACCAGAGCATACTATTATTTTATGTTTATTTTGTAGGTACTTATCTATATACTATATGATGATTATTATGTTAATGGTTACTTACCAAATTAATCAAGTTTAGTTATCTATTTTGACTTCAATTATTCAAAAATTGATGTTTTTTCTGTTACAAAAACAGCAAGAAATCCTTGTGCCCCCACGTTGTATAAGAGCATTTTGAAACTGTGAAATTTTTTTACCATTTGTGATATTGCCTCTCGAAACCTTCGTAGTTTTTATTTGTAAAAAATCTATTTCTAAATTGACTATGTCTTTATAATTGTATATAAGTACATACATTTTTCAATAATTTCAATCAGATATGTATTTGATCTAATGAAGAAAAAAAAACAACTAAATTTGCCTTTTTGAGGAATTCGGAAAATGCTTGAAATTACTGTAACAATTTTCGGGAACAAATTCTTCCCCGAATAACAGTAAGGTTTTTTTTTAATGTTCAATGTACTCAATATTAAAATGATGTGATATGTATTTTATTCATTAAATAATTCATTGCGTAAATTACGCATTAAAATAATACACTTTCTAAAAGTAATTTTGGTTAAGATTTTGTACTTGATACATATTTGGACACATTATATATGTATCTTACTTTCAGCAGCTTATATAGATAACTTGTTTATAGAATGAATCAAAATTAAACGTATTTTAAAATAACGAAAAATAAAAAATAATTTGTACCGGCTAAATTAACAAAATATTTTGCTTTACGAAGGTTAGCGTGACTAAAAAAAAATATATATATATAAATTCCTTTGACAGAAGACGAATTAAAACTTTTTATTGATTTTCCGTCCGACTCGCTCCGGCTTTTAATGTTTACGGTGTCCTTTTAAGCTTTGAATAGTAATCCTTTGTGGTTATTAAATTTGTTTTTTAATGAGATGCCAAACGCTTGATGTAATCTTGGAGAGGCTTAAATAAATATTTGAGGCCTAAGGCCTGATTCTGTTACTTTACTGGCTTCGTGTAAAATATTCACAATTTATATTACTCAAAACCTCCAAAAAATATGAAAACTGTCTTAATAATTATTATTTTTATTGTTTAAATTTAAAATTGAGATGATCGTGCTTATGAAACCAGCGAATTATTTAAAAAAAATTGAAACAGTTATGAATAAAATTGGTGGAAGAAACTGATTTTTGGATTCGAAGTATCTTAAAACGAATTCAATTACAGAGGTTGATTATTTGAAATGATAAACAATGGTACGTCAATTTGTTTGTGAACATAATGTTTTTAGAGAAACATAGTACACATGTATTATAAAACAATTGTTAATTTCAAAGCAGGTACCTGTTTTCTAATCATGTATTTTTTAAAACATTTTTCATTTGATCCAAAATGCTTGGAAAAGCAATAATTCAGCTGTAGACTAAACAATTGAATTGAAGTAATATATATGATTGAAATATTACCTTAAAGAAGCTTGTTCGATTAAAATCACTCTATACATTTTGTTATATCCAATTATTATTTTGGAAATTGACTTAAAAAAATATTATTGAGGCTGTGGGCCTACACTCACTGGGACATTCCTCATTTTGTTGAATTTGTTTCCCTATTACTTTTTATTATTATTATTTTTTTAATATTTATAAATCAGAATTTATAAAACAATCATCCATCTCTTCTCTACGGATGTGAAACTTGGCCGCTAAAGCTGAAGGATGAACAATGTCTTCAGGTATTCGAAAATAAGGTGTTACGTAGAATGCTCGGTCCAAAAAACGATGAGACCACTATAGACTATAGGAGAATACATAACGCAGAATTGCGAAGCATGCATAAATATTATTCAGGTGAGGAGGTCGCGAAGATTAAGATGAGCCTGTAAACTTGATGGGGTTAGTAACGAACGAATTCCCAAGATGTTAATAGGTGATGTACCGACTGGGAAGCGTCTGAGGCGTTGGTGGGCGGATTGCGTTAAGAGTGATCTGGCGGGTTTGGGTTTGGGTGGTGGTCCGTGGGCGGAGGTTTGTAAACGGACATTTGTGGTATCGGCATCGAGCCTTCGGGTACGCTAAGCCTTTTATTTATTTATTACTTTTTATGTTGAGCAAATATAGAGCGTAAAGGTGGCGCATTGTAGTAAAGACTAAGGCATTTTAGTACGCTGTTTTGTGCCTCTTTTTTTTAAATCTACAATTAGTTAGTAGAGGTGTGAGGTAGCTCAGATTGTAGAAGGATGAAATGCTACTCTGAATGTTTTCAGTTCAAATTCAGCTATAGTAGATAAATTATTTAATCAGTCAAAAGTCACGGATGGGGTCTGAAGAAGCCCCAGTCTCTATAAAGTAGGTACCCTTGTTCGGTCGATGGGGAAGGGGAGGCAAACCTGGTGGTTGATTATGATCTTGGAGAAATCCTCTCCCTGCACAACCGTTGTCCTACAAATAATACAGTGCCTACCATGTACTGAACGAATGCTGTAGTTATAGATATTTGTTTCATTAGCACCAAATTATTTATAGAAATTTCGGAATTTGAGTTACCTCTTTACTATCTGGTGCGGTTTTTACTTAGTATACGAAATAACAAAATGCAGGAGGTTCGTTTATGAATCCGTAAAATTTGAGTCCCATCCGCCCAGAATGATTAAACACGTTTTACGTTCTAGGCCAAACCGGAGCGTGTTCCGCTGTTCTTAAAATATACTGGTTACGTTCGAGTTACATAACCTTATCAAAGACTTATTCATGCAATTGATAAGATGATGATGGCAGCGAAATTAGTTGCGCAACTTGCTAATATATTTCTAATAAATTAAAAACCTTACGTAAGTGATGTTGGTCCTAAAATAATTTAGGAAATCCACGAATTATATCTCTGTATTATATAAAAAACCTTTTAGTGATGTAATATTCTATTTTATCTTTTTTAAATCTGAATGGACAGTAACGGAGACACCACACTTCCCAGAATTTCATCCTTTGAACAATCCTTATTCAATAAAATAATTCGAACCGAGTATCAAACATATCATATTATATAATATATCATATAATTCTGGGATTTATCTATAGAATTGAATTTCATTTTTTTTTCGGCTTATGCTATAGATAAAAAATAATACAATCTGAACCACAGAATACTTTTTCCAAAATAGCGGGTTAACAAACGGTGGATGACTTGTAAGAAGGATATTTATTTGTAGTTATATTGAATACATAACATGGATACTAAGAGACATTCTTATTTGAACTAATTAGGTGACTTATTAACTATGGATTAATATTCTAAATCATTGACTACTCTCCTTACATACAATAAACTAACTGAACCATCTACTCTCTACTGCCTAATCTCTCTCTCTCTCTCCATCTCTTCTACTCTTAGAGCTGATATATATATATATATATATATATATATATATATATATATATATATATATATATACACACACACACACACATACACATATATAATATCTATATAAAAGAAGAGGGGAGCTCAAGTTAATTATCTTCTCATACCTCCCAGACTTTATCTCTCTTTGTGAAGGTTTCCTTTATCATATATCTTCATAGGTCTCTCCTAGAAATTTTTATATCTTATGTGTTTAAACAACGAAAATACAAAAATAAAAATACCTTATGTTAAGAACTGTTTTTTTTTTTTTTGTTTTTACATTATTTTTAATAGAACATTTTCGTCAAAACCTTTATTCGTGGCGTTTGATATTACAGGTTTTAAGTCTTCAAGAGTGTTGGAACAATCGATCAGGACCCGCGAAGGACTTAATTGAAAAATAATCGAGCTAACGAACCGGTGTGAGTCCTGTTGAGCAAAGTCAAACAAAGTCCAAGTGAAGCCATGCAATCTTAATAAGCCTCACAACTTTCCTTTCTAAAGAACGAATGAACTACTCTCTAAGGAACGAATGGTCTTTACCAACTTCGTGCTTTGTCCTTTGTGCTTCTGTAGCGAGCTTATTGTGAAACAAGAAGTAGGCGAAATTGTGACTTCAATGCTATACAAAGAGTTGATAAACGTTAAAAAAAAGTATTTTGAACAGTATGGTATCGCATTGTATTTAATTGATAAGTCTGTTGAGGTTTATGATAACATAAGTGGGCTGATGATTGGTACACTTAAGTATTAATGAACTTTACAACGTAATTTTAAAAGTAACTGTTAATATCCAAAATTCGAGATAATGTGAGTTTTGGTCTCGAAACATTCCTAGTTTTTATTTCATTAAAGATTTTTATTTCTTAGTGTAACTAGGGGTGTATCATAAAATTGATTTAATGTTTACAATATTTCAATTAGCTTCAGGAGTTCATATTTTACTGTGGAAGAGAAGAGTTCACATATTAAACGAGATTGTTTTAATAAATTTTAATTATTATTTTAGTTAGGCAATCGCATTGATCTTAAGTGGAGCAAAACAAATTTAAGTATTCATTAATAAAAGGTTGCGGAGATGTTTTATGTTAACGCTATATCGTTTAATTTTACTAATATAGAACAAACCGTGGTATAATGTTTGAGATATTTTTTTAAAACTATTGCAATATTGATATCTTGGTGGTATTTCTTTATTAATTAGGAGGAAGTAAGTCCATCTTGAATGAATGTTCTTGAGCCGGGTAAGCACCACTTATTTTGCGGATATTGCGGCATGTAGGTTTTTTTTTCATCTCTTTCTAAGTTCAAGTTAGTTTGAATACTGGTTTTCCAGATATATTGCATTCCATACCATAGTATAAAACATATGTGAGGCGTTTTGCCATATATGGTTTACCATACCATAGGATAAAACATATAACAAAAGCGGATAACTACAAATTTCGAAAATCGACTTTTTCTTTCGCTAGTCAAGTCTAGGAATGTTTTGCGCTACCGAATCGTCAGTTCAAAAAGTGATATTAGTTAAAATCATTGAGATGTAAGTTTTTATCCAGTAGATTATATCGACGACATAGCCTAGTTATATTTCCGATTGATGCGTTGACTATTTAGAATATAATGAATAACTAATTTTATATACATAATATATTAACTATATACTTATACACTGTATAAAATTTTTATATTTATAGTATATAAACATTTTCAAATAGATAAGGACTTACTTTCTGGTTTGTGACAGCGATGGAGTGAGTCCTTTGTGGGCGCTTGTAACCTTTCTCCACGTTCCAGTTGTGAGGTGCCGTGAATCTGTCAGCGTCTCCCCAATCCTTCCCATACCTCCAAAAATAACAAAAATTATTAAATAACATATATTTATAATAATATTTCATTATTAAATTACATAAATACTAAAAAATGTATAGTTTCTAATATATACATATATAGTACGAACTTTTCCAAAAATATTCCTTCCTTTTTAGTTATTTTAAAGGAGTACGAAGGTGGGGGGGGGGTCGTTTGTATTTTTAAGTCTGTATGCAAAGTTTTGTTATTGACTTACCAAGGTGCTTTGGTGATAAGTCTAAGTACTTTTGAAGGGAAAGTTTGCAGTCATTTTCTGTGAGTCTGTTCAAACTGGTTTTAGTAGTAAGTTTAATTTCTGTCTTAAATTTAATTTGGAGTTTTTCCTTAATAGCGAATATATTAAATTGAGTTTATGGTTTAGTAATTGGCGTTTCATCTGATAGAGCACGACAAATGAGTATAGAAATAGCAGTTCCTCGATCCGATAGGCAACGCCGATAATACTGTTAACCGATTAACCCATAAAGCACTGAATTATTTAACAAGTTTTTATATAATAGAAGGACGATAAAGGGTATTAAAACGAATACGGTATTCGTTCAGAATTAAAAGTTTAAATCCCTGAATATATGTCGAATATTTTTTATTGAAAAAAAATATTTGTGGCGTGACTGGGGAAAATGAAACGACTCGTTTGGAGCTAATCCCGTTAGGAACAAACTAACTAAATCCCAAACGGTCGAGTTGAAAGGCTCCCTAACTCCCTCCATCATTTTATTGATTTTAAAAATTGTCTTTGATTTATAGTTTCATCCATAGTTTCATACTCATCTATTTTGTTTTAGTGTACTATGTTAGATCTAACTGTTGAGTTTTTTATAAAGACTTAAAAAAACTGTACTGCTACAACCCATAAAGGTGCTCAGGTTCTGTACATGGTAGAGATTGTACCATTTCTAAAACAATGGTTGTGTATTGATGTGATTTGTCCGAGAACGCATTCAACAGGCAGGTTTTCCCCCTAATTTAGTGTACCCACTTTAAAGAAAATGCGTGAGTTTTAGGAGTGTCTCCAGATCACATAGTGTCCATCCGTATTCCATTAAATAAAGTAATTTATCTCCCACAGCCAGATTTGAATCAGGAACCTTTAGAATAGCAGGCTAGTGCTCTACAAAATTAGCTATCTGACCTCATTGATAAAATATTAAATAAAAACTATGTCCAATTTCATTAAAATCATAAATTTGACTTACTTAAGAATGTTTTGTGTAGTCCATTAATTTTCAATATTTATTCCATTGCCTTTAATTTCCACTTTATAGGCTGGGTGAGCCCCAGGAGGGTCTATAGATTCCCCAGAGTTCATCGGAGACGGATTTGAACCTGTTGTTGTTTGTTCACTTGACGCCACTTTTTGCTGCTATGGCTAATCGGACGATGCTACATTGGGAGCTCTAAATGTTGCCTATCCAGGTTTAATAAGGATAGGGATTTTTAACGAGTACCTGACATAGTACAGGCTCGGGACCACTGTTTAACGTCCCTTCCGAAGGACGGCATAACTAAGGATTTTTTACTCCCTTTAAAAAATCCTAGGGCCCCTGCCGGGCTATGAACCCGAGATCTTGGGCTCAGTAGTTTGTTATGGTAACCACTAGACCACAGGTCGCCCCGATTTGAATCTGAAACCTTCAGCACAGGAACTCATCACAAAACGACTGTTTATTTCCTTTGATTTTAAAGTAGATTGAAAAATATATAAAATATATAACGTTTCTTAAAGTATTGCTGTTTCACACGAATTATTTTAATTTTTTTTTATTAATCTCATTTCATTTAAGGAAGCAGAGATACTCAGTGGTAGAGCGCTGAGTTGCCATTTTCAAATCCAGACGTAGCAGATACTTTGTTTAATTTATTAACAACCGAGATTGGTCCCTCTGGGATCTGAATCCTTTTTGGACTCAATAAGTCTCTATAAAGTGGGTACCCAAAATAGGGAGAAACCTGACGGTTGAGCATGATCTGCGACAAATTACCTCCCTGAACAACCGTTTTCCAACCAAGACTCTTCCCATTGTTATAGCGGCATAGGTTTTTTTTCTATGACAGTTCATAAAGTTAACTCAAGGCAAACTAAATAACATAGTGTTCGTGAAACGTTAATGGTGCCTCAAATGAACGTTCTGAAGGGGATTAGTTGGAGACCTTTAGGCCACTCAACAACTAGAACTAGAACTGACAGAACTATCGTTAGTTGTGACAGTTAATTAATCGGCTTTGAGGTTGTCTGACAAATGATTCGAATCAGGGAGGACCAACTCAAGTATACAACTGATCGAATCGTAGAGAACGAATAAACCGCGAGTAAATAATTCAAGATCGAGATATATAATCGATTTTAGCCCCCCTCTCCCATCTCTCTCCGATGGAGGTGTCATAATGCAAATATAAAGAAATATCGTTCCAGAACGGTGGCCTTTCAAATGACCTATGAAATTAAATTTGAAGGAAGCAATCCTTTTCTAGAAGGAAAAAAGAAGGATTTTTTTTCTTTTAGTGTACAAGGACTTCTTTCTTAGACCCAACCCTGGTACTCTTTGTGTCATTAGAGAACAACAACTCGTGCAGAAGTTTCAAGAGCCCCTTAACGAACTCATAGGGACAGAATAAATTCACTCTTTCTTAGAGTTTTTTTTATCTTTTAGATTACCTTTATTGAACTTTGATTACATATTCCGTGGCTTTCTTATCAATTTTGTTTTGATTATAATATTTGCATATAATTTTTCTTTACGCTCTCTTAAATTGTCACGGCAAATATTTTTAATCCTTTCATCACGTATTTCTTCTGGTTTCTACCGTGTCGTCAAGTTATTTGCCGACGTTTCACTGTTCTTACTGACATACGTTTCGCTCCATGTTGTAATTAGGTAAATTTTGTAATCTTATGGATGAATGTGTGAGTTATACACGTGGTGCTATCTGTTGAAGTGTTGAAAAAATATATCAACAGCAATGGCAGTTGTTTTCCTGATTTAGTGTTCTAACAATAAATGTGTCCGGTATTAATAAAACTAAAAGTTTAACAAAAAGGCTATTTATTATTTCATCAAAATCATTTCAACAATTAGATATGAACAGCTCCAATAATACGGAATTGAGAATGACATTTTTCTCATTCTGAATTTTCTTTCTCAGAAAGTCTGGCCAATTATCTTTAGGCCATTTATCGTAGCCTCTCACTCAGTTATAAGAAGCTTACTGTTGATATTTCGTTCTTTGTATTTTATTTATTTCGTGGACGTTTATAATTTTATTCTTAAAAAAGGTTCGCAGAATTTTGGTATAACTGATTATGATGGCATTTGATTGCTCCATGAAAATTGCCTTAAAGGTTTTTTTGAAATTGCTTTTCTCAGAATATGATTAATTTGTTTATAAGATGTAATTAATCATATTTCATTGGAAATAGTAATAAATTGGACGAGACAATTAAACACGCTGTTAATTAACAATTACTCATTTCATATATTAAAATAATATATTCAAAATAAATTTTTTTTTAAAACTGAGCTTACAGAGTGCTCAGTTTCTGTGCGGACGTTTCGAATTCAAAACATCAAAATACTAAATAATAATTTATGAAAAATCTAAAACTAAAGTATTTAAAAAAAAATCATGTACATCTAAAATTCTTGAAAGGCTTAAATTCAATAACAGATCGTAAAATTTTTCAAGGACAACGGTTGTGGAGGAGTGTGATTTGCCCAAGATCACACTCAAGCGTCAGTTTTTCTTCCAATTGGCTACTCACTGTATAGAGGCTGGGTGTTTTATAACAATACACAAAATTTGATGTTATAGCGAACTCGTGTTAAAGGAGGCCATTCAAACCGGAATATAATTCTATTGAGTATTGTGATTTGAATTAGTATAATGTTTTATATTAATTTTGTAATTGTAAATCGAATAAAAACAATAAAATTTATCTTGAAAAGGGATTATTAGAATTACATGGGACTATAAGAAGGGGGGTATCTCAGGAGGTAATCCTTGAAAATCCTGAGTTTGACATCCAGCGATGAGAGATAAATTATTTAATCTGTTAACGGGCTCGGACAGAGCCTGTTGGATTTACAGACCTACCTGGAGCTCACACAATCTCTATTGGGGAATAACCTGACTGGTGAGAGTGATCTTGAACAAACCACTTGCACAACCGTTATACAACAGTACAGTCACTAACATGCACTGAACCCTGACTGTACTCGGTATTTTCTTTTACTCGGGAATTTCGATTACCTTTTATTTATTTATATCTTAGCTAATATATATTTTAAACAAAAGAACCATTCAAAAGGCCTCAGTTACAAGTGTTATATTGTTATTTTGGTTTTTTTTAATATTGTAAATAAATAAATTAGGAGGGTAAGAAAAAAAAATTTTAAACAAACTATTAATTTGTGATTTCCTAATCAAAATCATTAAACCTGACTTTGGCAATGCACCATTTAATTTCCAAGAAGAGTAGGCGAATGATGAAATGGTGTGGGCGGTTTATAAACCTTCTGTGCCTGAAAACCCGATTCTCGGAAAGCAACTCCTGTTTTAGAAGTTGATTGGCAATTAGTAGTTATCAAATATTGACATTATATCCGTTACCGGTTCCCCATCGTTTATATTTGTAACCAGGTAAAACTCTGAACAGGAAGGTACGTTTTTTTATTTAATTGAATATAGGCTTTGATTTATCAAGAAATCTGTCACTGAAAAGCAATAGCTGTTTAAAAAGTCGGAGAGAAGATAAATAAAATTAAAATCTGCTTTAACCTTGAGTAACATCCTCAATTTTGGTGAAACCACAAATGAAGGTGCCCGAGTAGATGTTTAGAGATTCGAAATAAAAATATATTTCACTTTCTTGGGCAAACTATTTTAGAGCTATGTGAGAAAGAAATAGTTGACTGTGGGTACTATAATAGGATGTTGATAGTTGGGGGTGCAGTCAAGAAAACACGCAAAAATAGGTGAAACTATTTTATTTTAAGTGCCGACGTTTCGACCTACTATGTAGGTCATCTTCAGGGCTATGAGAAAACAGACAAAAAACAGAATAGACTGTAAAAATACATAAAATAGAGGTACAGAAAAATTAACAAAAAGTAGAGATATAAAAAAATGATATATAATGAAAGGATATATGAAGGTATATGAATATATATATACATAATATATATATAATAATAATGTATATAGGTGTATGAATAAAGATGATTACATGGTAGATGGATAGAAAGGTGATAATGCAAAAAAATACAAAGAGAGCAATGAAGTTAAACAGAAAAAAAAATAAAATGAAAAAGATATGAATATAATGAGTATGGACAATTTAGTATAATAAAGATAGAAATGTATTGCAAAGGAAACAATAGTATGAAAATGGACTCATGGGGAGTATCATAAGTGCAATGAGAGAACATGAATTAAAAATATGATACCTAATAATACATCGAGAAGAATATATTATAGAACGTAAAGAAAAGGAATCTAAAATATGACAGGCCGAGAAGTGAGATATAAATAAAATTTTAAAAAATATAAGTATCAGAAGTTATGTAAAGGTATAAATGTTATATAAGGGTATACACTATACATTATAAAACAGATATTGTATCCAGGAATACAGATATTATATAGAGGTATACATTAGGTATGAAGTTATATAAATAAAGATTTTCTTTACGTTCTATAATATATTCTTCTCGATGTATTATTAGGTATCATATTTTTAATTCATGTTCTCTCATTGCACTTATGATACTCCCCATGAGTCCATTTTCATACTATTGTTTCCTTTGCAATACATTTCTATCTTTATTATACTAAATTGTCCATACTCATTATATTCATATCTTTTTCATTTTATTTTTTTTTCTGTTTAACTTCATTGCTCTCTTTGTATTTTTTTGCATTATCACCTTTCTATCCATCTACCATGTAATCATCTTTATTCATACACCTATATACATTATTATTATATATATATTATGTATATATATATTCATATACCTTCATATATCCTTTCATTATATATCATTTTTTTATATCTCTACTTTTTGTTAATTTTTCTGTACCTCTATTTTATGTATTTTTACAGTCTATTCTGTTTTTTGTCTGTTTTCTCATAGCCCTGAAGATGACCTACATAGTAGGTCGAAACGTCGGCACTTAAAATAAAATAGTTTCACCTATTTTTGCGTGTTTTCTTGACTGCACCCCCAACTATCAACATCCTATTATTTTAGAGCTATTTTCTAAATTATTTTCTCCATCCACAAAAACTGAAAAGCAAAACTTTTCAGTGTACTTCTCTCCTCTTTTCACAATCCTTGTATTAAAAACAGTATGGTCCCTTACAAGAACTGAACCGGATTCCCTTGATGGGTTGTAGGTTTTATGGTCATTTTTTGTAAATACGTAATCTTGTCTGAAAAAAAAAAATTGCTCCTTAAAAAGAACAACGACATAACTAAAAATTAGGAATTTTTAGTTCAGGCTTTAGTTGCAAATATTGTTTTAAGGTTTTTATTCAGGAATGACATATCTGATATTCTAATTTCTACATTTAAAAAAAATAAAATCATATTTTGAGTTGTATCATGTTAGAACATCCTTATGGAAACAATTAAATAAGTTAAAATAAACAAAGTTTCAAGCTTTTGAAAATTGTCTAATGAATTAAAAGAATTTCAAAACTATCATTAAAATAGATGCTTTATCAGTACCAAAATATTTATTTTTTTAACTCACACGGAACTTTCAAATACCCGTTTTGAAAAATAAGTTTTTTTCTAGTTATGATGGTGTTCTTCTGTGATATTTCGCAGAAGAACACCATCTGGCACATACAATATCTGGCACTAGTTATGTAAGTTAAAAGGGAATGGCAGAAGCCAGTAGTAGCAACTAGTCGTAGCATAAACTCACCTCCTGGCAGCATAGTACCTGTAGACGACCAGAGTCATAGCGACGAGCAATGCCAGGCCAGTTCCCGTGGCAGCGCCGAGCACAGCAGAAGCCACCATTTCGATCTGCAACAATATAAATCGATATATGTAAATAAATTTATAATATCATATCTACCCCATCTGAAGAAAAAGGACTCAGTACAGGGGCGCAGCATGTAGCACGAAGCACAAGACGCCTTTGAAGTATTTTAACACAAAACCAGTAAGCGGTTGAGAGATGTACGTTACCATAGATCCTCCTGATACTTAACCATTCCCTATGAAGTAGATACTCTTAACCTAAAAAAAATGACTGTTGAGCGTGATCTTGGACAAATCACCTCTCTTGTCAAAGGAACAGTACAGTTTCTACCACGCACTGAACCCTGATATTTGGAATACCCCTCATAATGAAGCTATCCTATTAAGACATTACATATGTATCTATCAATTCAAAATAGCTTCATTAATAATTCAGGATAATTATAAACAATATATTTTGTATTGTTTTCATATTTATATCCTATTAGTGGAATTACATATGATTACATACAATAACCAGTTATGTAGATGATTTATTGTATGTAATGTTTTTTTCTTTTATTTCTTGAGATTCAGTCGTCCTCCCGGTTAATTTTGGTGAGTATATTGTTCTTATAATCATGACAAAATGTTATTTACTACATCACTCAATTTATACACCTGTACAATATTAGCATATTTCCTGTAAATATTATTCAAGACCTAATGTGCGTTGAGATGTATAATGTTAGGATTTGAAGATTGTGAGAGTTTGGATTAGCTTATACCTACACTTATTTTATTAATATTAAAGAAAAATAGATAGCAACATATATAATAGCATATTTAGTATTTACTATGAAAAAAAAGGTTCTCAAAATATTTTCTCGTGAAATATTAAGTATATCTAGAACAAACATCAAAGATTAAAGACATCTGAAAATGAATTAGTGGCGAAGGGATTTGGCGGTCCCATCGCCCAGTCATCTGAGTCCAATTAGCCACTAGTCCTCCAGGTTGGGGGAACCCAGTACTGGGGGGGGGTATCGCTCAGCCACCCTTTCTCCTAAAGGTTCATAAATTCAGGAGACCAGTTGTCCCGGGGCCTTCATCTCTGGACTAATAACCCGCATGGTAGTAAATCTCTTCAAAGTAACCAAAATAGCCTCCAGACCCCTCGACGCTAGAAATCGGATAAGAGGAAGTAAAAGAGGAAATAAGAAGAAGAAGAAAAAGAATCTGGAAAAAAATATTATGCAATATTTAACAATCCTTTTAGAAGGAGAAAGATATATAATAGATAAAGACATATACGTACAAAGACGGGATAAGTACAATAGGTGGGAAGTGCTGTTACGTAGAGAGTGGCTTTCCAGGTAAGTTGACTGCATTAGGAGGAATCTGTTATTCATATATTCCTTTGAAGCCGATAGCTACTGTCATGGCAGTATTCATAGGGAGAGAGAGAATGAGAGAGAGAGAGAGAGAGAGAGAGAGAGAGAGAGAGAGAGAGAGAGAGAGAGAGAGAGAGAGAGAGAGAGAAGCTCTCTCTACCCTTGTAGTGGGGGAATGATAACGAGGCAGCCCTAGCTGTCCCAAAGGACAACTTATTCCTGCCTCCTTCCACTTCCTTGCTCCAGGACCCCGGATACTTTCCCTACTGGGATATAACTATTTTTAATATATAACTATCCAGATCTTTCTTAGGAAGCTTACATATAAACTATAGTTAATAATTATTATAAAGTTATCTAGTATATTTCGCTCCTTCAAAAAAACAACAATAATACTCAATATTTGGCATTTTTTAGTTAATCCTGCAGTTGCAATTGTATTGGCTGAAGCCTTTTAATTTAGGAACGACAAATCTGATATTCCATTTAAAACACGTTTTTTAAAATTTTAATAAAGTCATATTTTGTGTCTTATCATGTTTGAACTTTATAATAATAAATGCATTTATGCACAATGCCCCAATGACAGTATGGAAGAAATAGGTCACTTTGCAAGAATGGTTCAAGGTGGATCAAGAGATACCAAAGAGGGGGGCCAAGCCGAGACCCTACCTATAGACGTAATCTACCCCTGTTTCACAAGATAAGTTGTAAATTAATTCTTTTTGTATTGTATGGCAATCCTATATTATAACTGAATAATTTATCGTATTTCAAATTGTATTTATAAAGTATATTTTTTTAAATTTTATTTATTATTTAATTTTATTTGCACCTGCGCAATTGCGTATTCAGCAAATTTGATCCGAGTGTTTTTCTCTTTGCTTTTCTACATGATCTTCTATATGATGATGGAGTAAAAATATCAATAGGTGAGTAGGTCTCTTGGCCAATGTCTTTTTAATCTTTTCCTATCAAGTCCAGGTAACAGGAAGTAGGAAAGCGGAAGAACGAGTGGGTTTGGATGGTATTGTGTCGATGAGGGGAATGTCATGTATTTGTTATGAATATATGATTTTATAGTGGGAATGTTCATGTCGTTGTGTATGGTGTGATTTGAAATATACCATGGTGCATTAACAATTTTGGATTCTGTTGTTTTGCTGAGCCCCAAAGTTCTGCCAAATAGGTTTTAGTATACTATTATAGATAAGTCGTTTGTTCCGTAAGTCAAGTGAAGATCTGTAGTCCAGTAGACGTGATAGTTATAAAGTATATTTATTATAAATATTTTGAAGAGGAAAGATTAAAAAAAATCATAATAAAATAAAAATAAAGAATTACATTCATTATAATTCTTTTGGTGCTTACTTAATCCAGATGCACTATATATTTTTGAATAATATATTGATGGTTTAATTAACTAGTTAATTGGTAAACACACTGCCAACCTCTCGAAAAGAATCCAATTGAGAATTAAGTAGGACGTTTAAAGAAATAACAAGTTAAGTTATTTAACTGATTACTCCTCGCCACGAGAGCGAAAGAACACAAATATACATTTTTTTCTTTTTTCTTATATTTTATAAATACCTCTTCATTATCTAACAACAATGTACACTTGATAACTTTATAATAATTATAAACTATAGATTATGTAAAAGCTTCCTGAGAAATATCTGGACTACTGTATAAATAGTTATGTCCTAATTATAAACATAAAATCCACAAACTCTTCTTACACTGATCTTAATTCACACAATCTTCAAATCCTAACATTATATATTTCAACACTCCATTCTTGAGCACACCAAGCCTGTATAAAGTGGGTACCCTGAACTCTACCACCCACTAAACACAACACCCTTCGTGGATTGTAGTGGTAATAAAAACATGTATCCACTTTTAAATCTCTGATCCAAACGCCTCCATTTCATCGTTCCCAAACGTTGCTATTTCTACGTTCTGGTGAT
The DNA here is from genome assembly GCA_964056705.1 of Troilus luridus. Classification (NCBI taxonomy): domain Eukaryota; kingdom Metazoa; phylum Arthropoda; class Insecta; order Hemiptera; family Pentatomidae; genus Troilus; species Troilus luridus. The sequence continues at coordinate 109,851,063 of OZ057414.1, read as the reverse complement.
ATCTTTTCTATAATAAACGTTTTGTGATACAGTTAAATGAAATCACTTTTGTGACGGTTATAACAATAAATATATTTAAATTTGAATTTAGCTTACTCAAATCTTGTGGAATGAAGGTTGGGCCCTTTATGAAAAATACTTGAGGGACTCAAATATATTATTTATGAGTCAAGAAGAAAAAGAGAGTTTAATGAACGTTATAAAGCTTACAGCATTTTTTTTAAGCAAAAGGTTTTTTTAACTAAGGGGTTTAGAAATTTGTAGAGGTTGTTAAAAGCTTTGAAATAGGAGAAAACCCGGGTATAAGGTAAGCCTTAATTGGAAGACACCTACACCACGTAGGTTATATCAACTCACGTCTCACGGACTGTTGAATCAGCAACCATCTATACAGCAAGCCTGTAATTTCAGCATTTCTCTCGCCCATAAATTTCGTTTAAATGATTGAACATGCCATACTGTAGTTTTTAAATTTTCGTATACCAGTTAAAAAATAAAAAACTTATAAAAAAAAAAGTAAAAACTAAAATCATTAGAATGTTTTTTTACGAATAAATTAATTATTGATGCTGATATCCCATATATTTTCGTAATAAAATATACTAATTAAATAAAATATTGCTGATATTATAATAGCTGATAAACATTATATATATATATATATATATATATATATATATATATATATATATATATATATATATATCGCTATAGTATTTCTAAAGAGGCCCATACACGACCAGTATTACTGACAGTATAGTCAGATACTGTCAGTAATACTGATCGTGTAATGGCAATACTGATGTACTGAAGTAGGGTATTGATGAGTGATGGTTCACTCCATCATTCCTTAGTTCAATCCGGCGTAGGGGAGGGGATACTGACAGTATTACTGATCGTGTATGCCCGTTTCTTTCATTCCTCAGTATTTTGTAGCTGTTGAGTCCGACGCATCGACTGATTTCCGATGCAATAATGAAAACATAGCAACATTTTTCAAAATTTATAAATAATTTATGTAATGTTTTTCTTAAAACTTCATTTGTTTTATAACAACAGGATGGAGCTTAATTTTATGAGAGCTTCACAGGTTTCTATCACAATCGGGGTGATGGAGAAATTAGCGTTGAAAACTTTAAGTCCTCAAAATTTCGGCATGTTGTTAAATAGCGTGGGGTTACTGCCAACCGCTGTATTGAGCACATACTTTCCCTCGTATTGGTATCTTGGTTTTTAATATGAGGAGAAACCATATTTAATAAAGTATTGAATACTATTTCATTCATCCGAAAATAATTATAGTAATCTGATTGTTCCTTTACTGAAATCTCGTTGATAAAGTTTAAATGGGTGAACTTATCCCTGTCCAATAGCACAAGCGTCTTTTCCTCTTTTTTTTTTCAATGCCATGGCGATCACAATTGCTAAGCACGCTCTGTCCATTATAAAAGTAGGGATAGATCTGCGTGAGAAAAAGATGACTTACCGCGAGCTAACTGTGAACTGAGTTTTTTGTACTTATTTATTTCTAATTTTTACATTAGTAATATACAGATAGTGATTGGTTAGAAGTTTTACAGAAATAATAGAACATAAATATAACAGAATAGTAAACATACAGAGAAATAAAGTAGATAATTATAATGCTAAACATTCTAATGAAGATAAAATCAAAAATACATCCCTGAGGCGACACTACATCAAAATAGGGAAAATGAGATAAATCTGACAGTAATATTGATCGTGTATGGTGTAAAAATACTGAAGTGTGATTCCTCAGTATTTTCATCATTCCAGTACTGTCAGTAATATTGACCGTGTATGGGCCCCTTAATATGGCGAGATCCTCTTCAACATCTTATATCAATCGCCTACGTGGTTGGCTAACTCATCTTCTGCCAGATATATCACCATGTTGGGAGTTTGCTTGGTACTCTTCTTTCAGGCAGTGTTATAATATGGCTTAATCATTATATACGCCATACCTTGTTCAATTAGACCTAAGGTTTCGGAATCGCTTAAGCATCCCTCCATCCCACTGGTATGCGAGACCCATCGGGCAACAGAAGGCAACATACAAAAACCGTAGAGTGATGACCCTAACTCGTTTACATCATTCAGAAATAGGGTTGTATATATATAAAACAATTGAACCCGAATGTAAATTGGTGGGAAGAGTACTGGGGAATCGACCTATTAGGGACTTTTTATGTATCTATGAGCAGTCTGCTGTTGGGTAGTCCCATCCAAACTGCCTATCCCCCCGAAAACAATATATGTCTGCAAGATAATCATATTTATCGACCAAAGATCTTCGTAGTTTCCTAGTATTTTCGTCATTCCAATACTGTCAGTAATATTGACCGTGTAAGGGCCCTTAAAATGACATAAGTCAAAAACAAAACAATATTTTTGAAAAAACAAAACAATATTTTTGAAAAAACAAAACAGGAAAAACTATTAGTGAGCTTGGAATAGCATTAGGACATTAGGAGTGACACAAGCGCCTTCTGGCAAAGCTTTGAGGCTAGGTTGATACAGTTTTGATGAGTGATGGAGAGATATTACCCATTTCTTTCACGATTATAACTCACCACCCAAAAAACAAAATAAAACGATTTTTGAGTTGTTTTACTTTAGAAGCACTAGTGCTATATCTTTATTATTTTTCTCTATTCTGATGAATTATATTGGGTAAAGGAAAAAGTAATTTTCATGTTTTTGAAAGCCAATTTATTCTGTAAAGTTTCAACCACGTGCCTGGGCTTGTTGGATTAACTTTTTTTTACACTTTCCTGGCAAAATCATAATTTCTTCTTTGTATAACTTGGGCGAAAAACTGAACCGAGTGATTTTAACAAACTTCTTTTGTTTAGAAGTCAACTTTACACCATTAAGAGAGTTCTGCAGAGACCGAAACGAATGTTAGTTTATTTTCTGTATGCTACAAAACTTCCTAGCATGGCTATTTCTATTTTCGTCAACTCACAAAAGATATGCGTTGTCTAGCTCTATTGTGAGAGAAGAATGGGGTTTTCCTATTGATCAATTCAGTCTAATCTGCTATATTGCTTGCACTGCCCAAGTAATGATCTCAAGGAAATGTCCTTTTTCAGATCCTTTGATCTGAGTAATATATATATATATATATATATATATATATATATATATATATATATATATATATTATAAGAATAATATTAAAGTACTGGATTCCAACCTGAGATCGTTATACTTGAGACATAATAATTCTATATCATTAAAGAATTAGACACATATCCCTCTCTTCTCCAAAGGTTGACGTGGTCGACTGATTAGAAGTTGTTAAGTAAATAAAGATCCTTTTTCATCTCATTGAATAACATTATATTTATTTTGTGCTGATCATAGTTACAAGTTAAATTATAAATCGCTTGTTTCAATTGTATTGGTTGTTTACAGTAGAGAGTCTACTTACTAATGTATTATAGTAATACAATAAGTAAATAGAACGATTGATATCTCGTATATTGGCATGAGATAAAGGAAAGTAGAGAAACTACTAAATTTTAGTACTAATAACAAATTCGACTTAAAACGTCCCGATGGAACATTCTTTTCAGACGCCTCGGAGGATTATCGGAAATTGAAGAGGAAGCTAGATTTGAAACTTCTCGGATTGAGTGATAATGATGTTTGCCATGAAAAGACTGGTATCGGACTCGGGCCAAACCAGCAACACATGGGACATCAAGATCATTATGTTGATTTTATTCTTAACGAAGTAAGAAGCATTAACAATTTTATAGTACAATTATATAGTATTGGATACTAGAGGAATTCGATGGCTTAGTACGGGCCACAAACCTCTTTACTATTTGTCCAAATAGGTCTTATTATAGTAATGTATATATGTATACGTTGAAGTAGCTTGAAACAGTGAAAAATAAATGTCAGTTCAAAAAGAAATAATAAAGTTAGGAATATTTTTGAATTTTCGAAGTATTTTGGATGGTATGGTTAGGATAAGAGAGGAATTCGATAGCTTAGTGTAGCCCCAAAGCTATACTTCGTAAGTCCAAATAGACCCAAATAGTAATTGTCATGTACATGAGATTTGGTAATTAGTTGAGAACTTAGAGCGTTCATCTAGTAAGTGTTGAGGTAGCCTGAAACAGCGAAAAATAAATATCAGTTCAAATAGAAATAACAAAGTAAGGAATATTAAGGATTTTACGAAAATTTTTGGATTGTAAGGATTGGATACGGGAGGTATACGAAGGATTAGTGGAGCCCCAAATCTCTACTCCGTAAGTCCAAATAGGACTGATAATACTTGTGTATATGAGCAATTTGTAATTAATAGGGAGCTTAGAGCGCCTGAAATGGCAAAAATAAATAAGAGTTCAAATAAAAATAACAAATTAAGGAACATTAATGATTTTACGAACGATTTTGGATTGTAAGTATTGTGTACCAGAGGAATTCGATGGCCCAAAAGTTCTACTCCGTTTATAATAGTCATGTATAAGCGTCTTTTGTGATTTATTTGGAGCTTATAGCGTTTGTCTAGTAAATGCTGTTCCTGAAACAGCTAAAAATAACTGTAAGCTCAAAAAAAAAATGAAAAGAAATAGCTTAAGTCTTTTAAATCTTGCTTAAGCTGCGACTGACGTTAAAGAGCGAAGCACGTGGATGAGGCGAGAATTCCTTCAGGCTAAACAAATCCTATTATAAATTCTAAAAATATCAACCCTATTAAGTAGTGTGTCTCTTAATAGAGCTGACAGCGGGGTCTTTCCAATATTTGAGACAAAATGAAATTCAACAAATTAAAAAGTACTGTAATATATCCTCCTTAAGTGATGGTTTGACTATTGACATTTTTTCTTTATAAATTTCAGTATACTTTTTTCAATAATGAAATTTTGATGTTAACATAAGAAAAACCCCTCAAATTCAGTTAATTTTTTTTTACTTTAGGTACGCCAGTTACTTTTACTGGTTTAAAACCAAAGTTTTAATTACTTATTTAAATTAAACTAAATTACTGGTTACTTTGAATCACTACGAATATTTTAATGTATTTTTTTTAATAATCCCTCAGAAATAGGAAAAAATAATAGTAAATAAAAAAAAAAAGTATGAGTTTTAGGAAATGATAACCGGTGTATCCAACCAAGTACATGGATTATTTTCAATAAAATTGTAATAATTTGGTGCGTCATCATATTCATTTAAAAGGACGATCGCAATAAAGTACTGACAAATTAAATAATTCATGTAATATTATATTTGCAATTGTATATTTCTACAGACCATTAGAAATAAATAAAGGAGCAGAGTGGATTAGTGGTAGAGCGCTGAGTTGCCGTGCCGAAGGCCCAGGGTTCGAATCCGGTTTTCGCAGATAAGTTATTGGTTCTGTTCAAAGCCACGAACGGATCTTGTGGGATCTAGGACCTTCCTGGGCTTCACCCAGCTTCTATAAAGTGGGCACCCTTAGAGGAAAAAACCTGCGGTGAGCGTGATCTCGGAAAAATCACCTCCCTACACAACCGTTGTCCTAGAAACAATATAGTTTCTGCCCCTATTACGCTAACACTTTTAGTTCTAAAGACTCTATATTTATCGTATTTACAAATTTCAATATATGTAGTTCGTTATTTATCTTTTATTAATATTGGTTTGGGATTCATATCGTTCCATAAGAGCTTTCTAATAACATTATAAATATTTAAAATAAATTATCATCCGATATTTAAATTTAAAAATCAAAAGCAATTAATAGTACTAAATTTTTATTTCTTAAGAAATCTGATATTACAGAGTTGTGTGTTAAGCTGAGAGGAAACTGGAGTATCTATTGAACTTGAGACTGAGGCACTCAAATTAGCATAATCCTCTTAAACACTTTTTTTTTCTACGTCTTTATTTAACTTTCCGAGGGAAGCCCTTCGCACGTAGGGCGGGTCGAGGAAATATAAGAATATTCTGCAATAAATTGGCTGATAATATATACTTGTATTGTTTAATACAGTTTTATGTTTAATTATATAAATTAAAAAAAATCAGGCATTACTTAATTTAGCTTTATTACAATTCGGTAGTGAAAAAATGAGTTTTAGGAAACATACCAATTTAAGAAGAACTTAATGAATTACATTTATATGTTTTATGTTTACTCAACAATATTATTAATCATTTTTCCAGAACTTAAGCATTTGTGATACTTTTTGCAGATTCTTAAAAGGTAAATAAATAGTAATATAACAATATAATAAATATTTATTGAAATAGTAATAATATAATATAAGGGATTCTCATATGGAAGCGTTGATGGAGAAACCTCCCATTGAAGGCACTCCTAGCGTCTTTCATCTCACTGCAGTAGATCCCTACTCCAGAGACGTTTCAGTCTCCTTGTCGGATCCTTCGGTAATGTCTCTGTCAGTAATGTTTGTACCAGTAATATTTGGTCTTGAGCAAGTGAGTCATGACATGGCTTGTAATGTTTCTTGATTGTGCCAGGCAAGAGTGGTATGTTGAGATCTTTGTGTAATGATTTGTTATTATGTAAAAGGTATGATGAGTAATATAATGAAGAAATTTTGACTGAAAGATTTGAATGGTCTGTAAGTGAGATTTTTTGCATGACCGCCACATCTGGGTGGCGTAAGTCCACATCGGTTTGAGTAGCTTGCTGTATATAATAGTTCATCATAGCATTCGACCCATGAAGGGTATTGGGCTAAGTAAATGATAGAGACTGTAATGTTTGATTTGTTCACCACGCTCGGCTGGCAGATTGCACGATCACGTCAAGGATGATAGAGAATAATACCCAACACTATCTCTACCAGCCTTGATTTATCGGCTAGCAGATCCTTCAGCCGATTAACACCAATGAAAGCAGGTTATGAGCATGATTAATATCCTTGAAAAGTTATCATGCTAAAAACAACTAAAGATTAAAAAAAATTGATTATTTAAATAATATTAAAAGGAACTAAATGTCCAGTGTCTGAACACGAAATATGTAAAAAATTTCGGCCCGACTAAATTTTGGTAACTATGAAAAGAAAAAAAAAGAACGCCAAGAACGCGTTTTGAGAAATAAATAAAAATTTACGATATAATAATCATCCACCATCCCTACTATATAATAGTATTAAATATACTAATTTGATTATTATCTCAATACATTTTATAAAAAGTCATATTAACATATAGAAATGTATATTTTCTAAAATATAGTCTATTTAGTATTTTTTTTGTGAAAACTTCGTTAGCCGCGCTGAGCGATTTTCGGTAGGGGAAAACTTACGGGTTCGCGTCGCCGACATGATCGTGAGATTTTGCGCGCGATTTGTATTAATCAACTTTAGTTAAGAATTATATTAGCATAAGCATAATTCTATTTATCTAAAAAGTGTTTTAATAGTTGTCCAATTAGTCCTCATAATAACGTAAAACAATAATAACTGGTTAAAATTTTCTTTTCCCCAAAAAGATTTTATTTGAAATTGCCAAATGTCTTGTTTTATGAAAGTACATTTTCTCTATGTATTGCGCAACTAAACGATGAAAATAATACTTTTTTTAAAAAAAATTTATTTATTGATATTTACAACTGTATAAAAAAAAATACAACAAGTAAATGGGCTAAGCGATACATAATGACATGTGAAAATGACAAGTAGAGAAACTACCCACTGGTAGTACTCAAATCACAAGTTCAACTAAGAAGTCACGGGGCCATCTTCTTTTCAGACGCCTCGGAGGATTATCGGGAATTGAAGAGGAAGCTAGGTTTGAAACTAGAGGGTTTGAGTGGAAATGAAGTTTGTTATGAAAGGATAGATAGCGGGTTCGGGCCAAATCAGCAATAAATGGGACATTAAGGTCGTTATGGATGATTTTATTCTTAACAAAATAAGGAGCATTAAGGATTTTACGAAGGATTTTGGATTGTAGGGATTGGATACGAAAGGAATTCGATGGCTTAGTGGATCTCCAAAGCTCTACTCCGTAGGTCCAAATAGGTCGTATGATGGTAATGTAGATGAGTCTTTTGTAACTAATTGGGAGCTTAGAGCGTTTGTCTAGTAAGTGTTGAAGTAGCCTGAAACGTCGAGCGGTTTCTTGTCTTTTCAGTCTCGTATGAGGATTCCAGGTTAATCGTTTGTCGAGATGCAACCCTAAGTATCGGATCTGTTCTATAGGCACAAGTGGGATATTATTAAAGGATACTGAAGGGCAGGAAGTCATTGGTTTACGGCGTAAGGTAAAAGTGATTTGATGGGATTTCGAGAATTTATTTTAATTCTCCAATTTTGACACCATTCTTCAAGATCAGTGATATGGGATTGGAGGCTTTGGGATGCAATAATTGGATTGGTGTTGACTGATAATACACATGTATCATCAGCATACGTGGTAAGGATAGTATTAGGATGAGTTGGGATGTCAGCTGTATAAACTGTATAAAGGATTGGCCCAAGGATACTACCTTGAGGAACACCAGCAGATTGGGAAAAGAGGGATGAATAGACATTATTATGATTTACTTGGAAACTTCTGTTTGTGAGATAGGATTGAAGGATGAGAAAGTAGGTAGGCGGTAGGAATTGACGGAGTTTGTAGAGTAATCCCGGATGCCAGACTCGGTCAAATGCCTGTTCCACATCAAGAAAGACGCCCAAACAATATGATCCACGTTCTAATGCAGAGGAGACTACATCCACCACACGATGACATTGCTGAATAGTGGAGTGGGATGCTCGGAATCCAAACAGGTGATCTGGTATTATGTGATTTGCATCAAGGATGGGCTACAATCGTTTGAGGATGAGTTTTTCTAGGATTTTACCCAAGCAAGGTAGAAGAGAGATAGGACGGTATGAGGAAGGGTACTCTGGTTTTTTTTTTTAGGTTTGGGTATCATTTTTACAATGGATAATTTCCAGAGGTCAGGAAAATATGTGGAGCGGAGTACAGCATTATATATATAGGTAAGGAATAGAATGGCTTTTCTAGGAAGATGTTTTAAGATATGAATTGTGATGAGGTTGTGCCCAGGAGCTTTGCGGGAAGGTAATCTGTGAATAATGTTGGATATTTCTGTAGGATGGAATGCTTTGGGTGGAAGGGACATTTGGAGGGGAACATCTATCGCTGATTTTATATATTCAATATGAGTTGGGTTAATGATATCAGGATGTGGATGAAAGATTTTGGAAAGGTATTGACCAAATAACTGTGATTTTTCTCCGTCAGATCTTGTCCAGTTATTTGATTCAGTAAGTATCGGATGGTTAAATTCTTTGAACTTTAGGAGTTTTTTGGTGGTCATCCACAATGTTTTGTCCGTGGTTGTGAGATTTTCAGTCCAGGTAATTAAATTTTGAATTTTGAACTTCTTGATTTCTGCTTTTAATTTGTTAGTTAATTTTGTGTAGGTAGTTTTATCTGCTGGATATCGAGTTCTATGCCACTTCGATCTTGCTCTGCGTTTTTCTCTTAATAAGATACGAATATGCTGTGGCAAATGAGTATGTTCATAGCTATTAATTGTATGATTTGAGATGTTATCATGTAAACTGCTTCTGATTGATGTAAGTTTTTCTATGGCTGTATCAATGTCTTCTTTTGTCTTTAGTAAAATTTTTAAGTCCAGTTTGTCCTCCAAGTCATAACAAAAATCGTCCCAATTGACACGTCCTGTAATCGATGTGGGAGGGGAAGGCTTGTGAGCGAAACTAGAGTGCAAGAAAAGGAGGACTGGACTATGATCAGATGAGAGGTCGTCCAAGGATTCAATATTGGCTTGTGCGGGCGAAATTTGGGATGTAACAAATATGTCAAGGATGACGGGACGTTTTTTGAGGGATGTAGGCCAATAGGTAGGATTTGCTGGGGCAAGGATAGAGTAGCTCTTTCAGGATGTGAGAGAAGATAGAATATTTCCACGGGAGTTGGATGTTCGACAACCCCATCGTTGGTGGTTAGCATTGTAGTCTCCTCCAGCAATGAAGCGCGGTCCCAGGGATTGGAATAAGGAATCAAGGAGGTTATAAGAAAGAGAATTACCAGGAGAACAGTATACAGCTGAAAATGTGATATGGAAAGGACGAGTCGTTATGGTTACTGAGGTTGATTGAATATCACCAGATGGAGTGGAAGGAATAAGGGAATGGGATAAGTTTTTATGAACGAGAATGCAAGATCCGGCATGTGAAGTGTTGTCTGGATGGTCTGATCTATATGTGATGTAGTCCCGTATGTAGAAATGTGTGCGGTGAGTGAAGTGTGTTTCAGTAAGTAAAGCAATATCTATTTGGTTGTCGTGTAGAAATATATCGAGTTCGTTACGGTGATTATGCAGTCCATTAGCATTCCATAGGACGATAGCTAGGAGCTTTATGCTCATCGTGGGTAATTAAGTGGAACTTCGGTAAGGATTCTCGTGAGTAGGTTGATGAGAGGCTTGATAGTCTCTTGGAGATCTTTCAGGAAGGATGACAGGATTGAATTTATGTCGATGGATTTTTGGATTTGGATTGGATATGGGTCTGTAGTTTGATATTGATAATTAAGGGGTAAAGGAAGGTTGGCTGGGGGTTGTACCCGAGGTGCTGGATTTACATTCATTGTTTGATGAACTGAATGATTCATTTGATTGTTGTGATTGGAAGGGGTAGGATATGGTTGCTGTGGCGGTAGATTGACTATTAAGGTTTCAGGATGGAGAGGTATATGCTGACGTGGGGGTTGGACTTTAGTATTGAATTTCTGAGGCCTGCATCTAGGATCTCGGGGTTTGGGTTGGGAGGTTTGTGGCTTGTTATAGGAAGGCTGTGGTTTATGTTGGGAGGAGAGAGGCGCCTGGCGTTGAGGCTGCTGCTGGTTCGTTGAGGTCGGGATTATGTATTCCGGAGGTTGAACTCTGGTGATGTGCTGATCTGTAATGGTTTTTGGTAATTCCGGAAATATAGTTGAGTTGTTGAATTCAGGTGGATGAGGAACATTATTCTCTATGCTTTTCCCTTGCATTTTATGTGTTCTCTGTCGCTGGAAGTTTTTATACACCAGACAGTCTTTATAATTCGCCGGGTGGTCCCCACCACAAAGAGCACATTTTGCTAGCTCATTTCTGGACTTCTGACATACTTCTGTTAGATGTGAGCCAGCACACTTGACGCATCTTGGTGGTGGCAATAGGTCTTCGTGTGACCTAAGTTTTGACACCTAGTACACTGTACTATGGTGTTTTTGTGCCTTGGCTCCTCGAATTTAACAGTTGAATAAACTAGTCTAGTAACTTGAAATATTTCAACATTATTTTTGGCTGGTTCTAGTTCAACAAAAAACAGAGGAAGGTTATATTTTTCAGTTGGGTGCAACACTGACGAGATGTTCCTGATGTTATAGCCAATCTCTTCCAGGTCTCTCTTGATTGCTGCCGTAGGCGAGGTCGAGTGAAGCCCTCTTAGAGCTACCCTGTATGATTTATCTTGTTTCAGTTGGTAGCAGTGGAAATCGTAATTTTTGCTAGTAAGGTGATTTATGAGTTTTTTATATGAATCTTTATTGATTGTGTTGATTTTTATATCATTTCCTCGAGAGTAGCATCTAAAATTTGGCTGCCCGATCAGATCTGATATTTCTTTTCCGAAATTATAAAAATCGCTCATTTTCGTGATAAATATTGGCGGAGGTTCCAAGTCATCGAATTTTTGTCGTTCTTGATTGTTCTGACTAGTATTATCACTGTGGTCAGCGTTGGTGCTGGTTGAGGCTACTGGTGGCTTGACTGCAGTAGATTTACTGCGGGTTTTTGGTGGTTCTTTCGACGGTTTATTTGTGGCTGCAGTTTTTGAACTAGCCGCTTTGTTTTTTTTTTTGTTTGGTGAGTTACCAGTTGAGTCAGGGGAAGATTTTCTCTGACGTTTTTGTGAAGATCTTCTTTTAAGGTATTGTGAGTCGGTTTCACTAATTTCGAAAAACGGAGCTTCTTCCTCCGACATTTCACTACCCGAGATGTCCACATTCATATTTAAATTATTCATTAATTAATGAAAAACAAATAAAATAAATTTTTTAAATTATTGATTATAAACTATAAAAACTATAAAAATTGTATTAAATGAAATAAACATATTTAACTAAATTAATGAAAATTAAAAAAAATAAAATAAAAACAAAAACAAGTAAAATAAAATAAAAAGTTCACGTTATTGAGTGTAGCCCGGAGAAGATAAGCTGCCAAGCCTTGACCTTGATCTTGCTTTCAGTTGAGTAATAGTCCTATCTATTACTGAAGGATTAAGGCCACGTTGCTGCCTTTAGCAGCCGGTCACTTATTTATTTTAAGTCTATTGTTTTTATTAGTCACTCACCTCACTAATGTTGAAAGTAAACTGTAGTTTAGTCTATTCACTTTGTTCTGGTAGAGTTTGACGAGATGATTTGAACGAAATTGTCTGAAAATAATGTCTCAAGTACAGAGCGATGTGAAAATGTAACTTCACTAGCGGCTATGACACTTGGTACTGAAAATAATACTAAAAATGAAAAAGAAATATATGTAAATACAAATAAAAGGTAAAAATAATATCCAACTCAACAACTTGTCACCGAGTCTGGGCCGCCTCCAGTATCTCCGCCAATCAGCTATATTCTGCGCAGCATCCCTCCAGCTTCTAGCATTAAGAAGGGTACGTGCATCCTCCGCTACAGGTTCCATCCACCTCACGTTTGGTCTCCCTACTCTCCGTGTGCCATGGATTTCTTCTACGAGGATCTTCTTGGGAATCCGAGTGTCCTCCATCTGTGCCACGTGACCTGCCCATCGTAGTCGGCCAACTTTGATTGTCGTGACAACATCTGAGGTCTTATAGAGGTCGTGTATCTCTCTGTTGTATCGCCGTCTCCATATTCCGCCCACTTTTATTGGTCCGAAAATCTTCCTCAGGATTGTCCTCTCGAAAATTAAGAGCCTTTTCTCGTCTGCCTTTGTTATAGCCCAGGCCTCTGAGCCATATGTGAGTACCTTCAAGTAATATAACTGTATACTAATTATTTTTTCAATTAAATTATTCAACTCGTGCAGCTCATCATACGTTTTGATTAATAATAATACTTTAAAATGTATATAATTATTGGTCGGAGTATATTAAATGAAAACCAGACTTATAAAAATTTGAAATTTGAATAATTCAGACTATAATTGATTAGAAAAAAAGTTATTCCAAAGTTTTGTGTTTTTAGTTCTGTCGGCAGTTCTCGTGACTGGCTATTAAAATATTTTTTCATCACTCTATTGTTATTTTAAAGTTTTTTAAATGTTGTTTCTTATTAAATTTTTAAAACTATACATTTTTTCTGAAATAACTTGATGAAGTAATATAAAAATAAATTTATGTTTAATAAATAACTTACAAAAAAAAACTGATCTAAAGTTTCTACCTGCAATTGCACTATAAAAATCCTTCCGTTTGAACTGAAATCTAATCTCGCCTTCCTCCAGTCTCAATTGGTTCAATCTCAGCTAATAAAACCCAAGCTCTGGGGATATCCAACTGGAAAGGAATTCAATTGTCAATCTTCCATTCCGAAAAGAACTTTATGGCGAATGGCCTTTTTCCTGCTCAATTTACTAGTTTATAATATTCATAGTAAACTATTAATCGTCCTATTTATATATTTATAGGTAAAAATAAAGAAATAAGTGTTTTTTATTAGCTTCGCCTTTACGTAAACAAAACAATGAGCAAGCCTGGCCTTTAACAGCGTATTTATTTCATCTTGAAATTATTTTATTCCTGGTTATCTTAGACCACACTTAATAATAATTAAAAAAAAACTTCCACTACAACCCATGGAAGATCATGGGTTCATTATATGGGAGGGACTGTACTGTTTCTTGGACAGTGTTAGATAACGTTCAACTGCCAGAATTCCTGAATCGAGAAGGGTGATCCCCAGCACGGTCCTATATCCCATAAGATCCATCTCCTGCTGCTAACAGGTAATATAAAATAAAAAGTTTGCAGGTAAGTGGGATTTGAACCTAGGACCTTCGGCAGGCAACTCAGTGCTCTCTCACTGAGGCATTCTGCTCCCTAGATTATTAAATTATTTCTACTACTTATGAAATATTTCGTATTAGCAAACTTTATTTATAGTCTTATATATATACTAGATTTCATCAACGTTTTTAAGATAAATGATATAAAAAACGGAGAAAACATAAAAAATCTAGAAAAATATAAAGCGAAATATGATATGTAATTTATTGTATACAACTTGTCACTACAGCAACACTAAACGGATTAGATAAACCGATGCCCTTCGAAGGACGATGATCGATAACTATAACAAGAATTGGGAAGATCAGTGTACACAGTGCAAGGTTACCAGAACCAATCAGCCAGAGACCAAACAGAGGAGTTCCATCCAAGGACTTGTCACAAGTAAACACGGCGTCGTTTGATTAATTTTTGAAATGGTAGGACCAATCAGAATGGAAACTGATTAATTAATCACTAACTGATAAGGATTTCAATTGATTTATTTATTATTCATGGAACAAGATACAACATGGAATATTGAGAGCACTTGAAGAGCATCAATAAACTGAGTTCCCGGTTCACAGAAAGTTTGTTTAATTTTGTAAATGTTTACCTTTGCCATGTTTGAACACCAAAACGGTTTACCAACATTTGAATGCACCAATAAAAAAACAGTTTGCATTAAAGAACTGTCTGTTCATCCTGTTTAAGCAAATAATGAATTTCGAAATTGTTTTGTATTTCAAACTGACATGAAAATTATTAATGCTTCATAAATTGGTTATTATTTTTGTCAATTGGATTTATTGTATTAGAACAACACATTTCAGAGAAAAAGAAAACCATATAACCATAAACATTGGTGAATAATTTAATTAATATTAGTAGACCAATCTGGCAACTGAAAACGAAAATAGACTGTATATTCTGTATAAATAAATGTTCAAATTTACTGTAGAAGCATCAATGTATTTTCTAACTTTTGTTATTTAAAAGTTTTTTTGATGTGAAAATTTCTTTAGCGGCGTCGAGCGACATTTGGTAGGGTAAAAAATGATAGTTTTCCGTGACCGACGTGCTCGACATGCTTATGACGTGTTAGGGGAGACTTGCGGTGCGTAGCGACCTCTGAATGAGTTATATCATTGGGTGTAATTAATTTTAGCTTAAAGGTTAGAATTCCATTGATATAAGAATTCAAATATTTATCTAAAAGGTCGTTTAATAGTTAAAAAATGCATGCTAGTTTTAACTAATAACATCAATCTACTATCAACCCTAAAATATGTTCTTTGTCTGGGTTAAATGTATTGTTTTAAGTTGCTAATGAATGTAAATACACAAGCATTTGGATGATATACATATATATAATATATAACTCTATACTAATTATTATTTCATATTAATTTGTATTAATATTTTGTATTGAGCTTGTGAAGCCCATCACAAGTTTTATTAATTAATAAACTACATAATAATGTATTTAATTATTGCTCGGAGAGCCAATAGATGTCAAAATCAGACTAGTGCTAATTATTCAAATTTACAAATGATGAAATTAAAATAATTCAGCCTATAATTGATTCAGAATTTCGAAAAAAGAATACATATATTGCTACGTTTTCACTTCTGTCAGTAGTACTCATGATTGCCAATTTTAAATATTTTTTTCAATGTAATTTTTTTCCCCTGCAACTATTGAGTAATGCTATCCATTACTCGACTAAAACTGGTGTGGAAAGCCCCACTTTCCCCCACTAGTGAGGAAAAACCAGTTTCCCTCACAAGTGAGGGGAAGTAATAGCCACTTAGATCGAATTTGACACACTCTGTCATTTTAAATGTTAAATGGCGTTATTTTAATATTATTCATTTTATATTCCTAAAATGTTAAAATAAATTATTTTAGAACTATTTTATATTTAATTCAAGATAGATTTTATTTATTTTGAAGCGATTTTATAGAAATATTTAATATAACCTTAAATGTGTTAGAACGTTCACACATCCGAAATTTGGAGATCTAGCATTAAAAAAGTGACGAGACCACAAACAAAATAAAAAATGGAAATAGATAGTGATGGATTCATATTATTTACTCCTCCATTCATAAAAGAACAGCCTGACACAAAAAACAATTCAAGTTTTACCAAAAACATCTAAAGTCAGATATGAAAAGATATATCAAATAAATCAAGATATAATAGTATACATTTTTAAAAATTTTGTATGTGTTATCAGCATAATATTTTCTAAATAATAATAAATAAATGTTTCAATGAGTAAACCGTCCTAGAGTTATAATTTGCATGGTTAGTATTAGAAAATTTTATGAGGTAGCGCTAGCGTAGTTTTAACAAATCTAACGTTTCACCTTTAATTTCTTAATTTTTAAATGGTTGCAGGAAAAATGTAATATTTATCAGGTGAGAAAAGTGCTTATAACCCCCTTGTTTAATTACCACACTCGTTTTCGGCTCTTGTGGTAAAATTCACTCGTGTGTAATAAAGTGGCACTTTCCTCACTTGTCAAACCAATAACTATTTCGTATTGGCCTTCTAAGAAGCACGCTATTTCAACTGTATTTTCCGTTCTGTTTTTTGGTCTCCGGTCGTATTACAGTTCAATAATGCCTTAGTTTTGCATTTAAAGTATTATCCATTTTGCATTCCCAATTTAATTAATTTACGTACGTTTTATTATTTAATTTGTAATTTATTTGTGTCTATATATCATAGACATTCCTTTGTGATATCCTGCCAATTTTAATAACTTTAGTTAAAAAATAAACGTAATAGATAGATTAACCTTTAAATATTGAACATAAAAAGAAGCGTTAAAGATTCGTAAGTAAAGAGATCGTTGAGGACGAGGTGTGAATCAGTAAAGAAATTGCTCCACGGTACGGCAATCAACTCCGTGCTGGCAAGTTATGGGCGTGTAATGGGGGAATTATGGGCGAGCTGTGGGCCGTATACAGTGGGGCAGTAGTGAACCCATGACCTTCTCTCGGATCCATCCACTTTCATGAATTTTTAAAGCTTGCCAAGACGACTTGAAATGGCTGACTTCTAAGGAAGATATATCGTTGAAGTTCTCCTTCTTTATTTTAAGATTATAATATAATAGATGATTTTTGTTTAAATATAAAAACAAAATAAGTTAGAAATAAAATATTACTCACGGGTAGGTTATTTTACTTCAATGCTTATTTTAAATTTTAAAAAGAAAGAAATGATATTAGATTTCCATTCGAACAAGTTTAGCTGTTGGAGTAATTATTTCTGTAAACTTTACTATTGTACTTTTTTTTTCTCTATCATTCAGTTCTTTTTTATATATTCGTATTTGTCTACGTTATTATTTATTTTTAATTGGTTGGTAGAAATTCGTTGACGATTTTATGAGGGGTGAATATAAAAAGTCAATATTTCTGAGTGTAGACAGATCACCTGTGCCATGGATTCGGCTATAGTTGAGGAGTTCGGGATCAAAAGCGGATATTACAAAATTTCTAAAATTGACGTTTTTACATTTCTCACTCGTTTAGTGGAAAAGGGAGCGGAGTGGCTCAGTGGTAGAGCACAGAATTGCCGTGCTGAAAATCCTGGTTCTAATCCCGCTGGAGGCAGTACTTTTATTTAGTCTGTTTGCAGCGCGAGATGAATCATATGGAATCTAGGGTACCTAAAGACCGTGGCCAAGGACAAATCACTTCGTTGCAGAACCGTTCTCCATGAAACAGTACAGTCTCTACCATGTACTGAACCCCCGACCCATTGACGGGTTGTAGTGGTACAGGTTTTTTTCCCCACTAGTTTTGTCATATCGTACATGCGTTACTATCAATGGTAGCCTACCAATAGTTAAAATATACCAACTGCCTAAATGCTCATCGCTCCTTCAAAAGAACAGTGACTTAATGAGTGAAGCCTATAGCAGCAATTGTATTGGTTGAAACTTTTCAAATTAGAGACGGCGCATCTGATTTACCATTTCCTTAATATGATGACTTTTTTTATTAATGAAGTCTTATTTTGAGTTGTATCATGTTTGAATCTGAAGTTTTATATGTTAAATTATAAAAAGTTTCAAGCTTTTAAAAAATTTCTCTTGATTAATAAAAAAAAATTCAATCCCATCATCCTAATTGGAGTGCTTTGCTTTACCAATTCCCAGATTTTTTTTAACTCATCTGGTTTAACTCTTGAAAGGCATAGAACTTTCAATTAGCTCAATTGAAAAATTCGATTTTTGAGTTATGACAATGCTCTTTAGAAGGACATTCTCTGTTTCAAATCCAAATTAAAAATATACCTATGTCTTTTATAGTGTTTTGTTTGATTTTATATTTTAAATTAGATAGCGACATCCATGGTGAGAATCAGAGGATGGAGCCTCTTGAGTCCGATTCCTACCTGTGTCAATTAATATTTATTTATTGTTTCCAGTATAAATCACGACTTTCTCATTCTTGTCAGTTCGTGGCGATCTAAAGTTAGCCGTCAGGTATGAACCAGAACCATACAAATAACTTCGGGACTAGTTCCCACCACAAATACCAATACCAGTAACAGGTAATGAGCAAAATTTAATTTTGTATTGAGAGCATTTTGAATAATAAATGTGGCCAAGCCTAATCTTATCCCCTAGAATATAAATTCTATGCATTCTTGTTTTTTAATTCTAATTTAATAAATATTTCTATGACTTCCTGTCGTAATAATTTCCACTAGTTGCTATATAATAGTTACTATAATACATGTTAACAATGAAAAGCCCTCTTGCTAGATTGAAAATACAAGGAATTCCTCAACGTTTCAGGCTACTTCTATACTTCTTAGATCATAATTATTCACAAAATAAGACTCATATACTAAGCAGTTGATTTAGCCCGAAACGATGTTAATCCTTTCATGACTAACTTTATTACCAATCCAACCCTTTAGTTTCAAACCTGTCTACCTCTTCAGTTCTCAATAATCCTCCGTGGCATCTGAAATGAAGATGGCCTCGTAAGCTACTAACTTAAATCTGTTATTTGAGCTCTACCGAGTTCCAACAGTGTGTAGTTTCCACATCCTTTTACCTCATGTCATTATTGATCATCAATTTTATCAACTTATTGTATTATTATTACAATACAGTTGTAAGTTTCAATAAAATAAATTTAAAAAATATATATTTTTAAATAATTGGTTTCGTCACCTTCAGCCAAAAATAATACTAAAAATCATTATATAGATAACATAGGGGAGGAAATAAATTGTAAACCGTTTTAGATCAAGTTGTGAAGCTCCCTCCCATCCCTCTCATCCCTCTCAAATCTAAACTGACATTAGCAGAGTGACTAAACCCATTATTGGTTTTTCCTATCAGTATGTAAATTGTTTTATCAATCGCTTCTCTTCATTTATTTTATAATGCAAACAGAAGACCAGTTTTTTTCGTTTTATCCAATTTCAATAGATTTATTTTATTTATTTTTACTAAATCCTAATACCCTGGTGCTACTCTTGTACAATTATAGTCATGAAAAAGAAAATTATTTTTCCTAAGTTTCCTCACGTTGAGCTTTCCTTCAATCCAAAAGTTCTTTTAATTCCGTTTTCTTAGTTATTCAATGTCCTTCTATCTTAGTCCAGGATCCGTGGTCCATTTTTTCACTTGATTAGTATCAATCTGAATCTTCGTGAATAGCTTCGTTTCGATGAGACGCCCAACAATTTCCTGTGAGAAAATTCTCGATTGTGGTAGCTAAAAGAGGTAGCAAAGATTTAATATGTCGATTTGATTATTCAAGTCAAAACAGAAGAAGTAAAAAAAAACAACAACTGGTTTTGTAATCATTTTTGATGACCTCGTTATCGATACACGTTGGAAGGAGGAGACTCTTTGATCAAACCATACATTTTGTAGGACAAATATTTTTTCAAATAATTTAGATAATTATCTTGAGATTTAACAAAAAAAAAAAAAACAACCCAGTTAATAATATATTTTTGAGAATCATCAAATCGACATATTTTATCCTTGCTACCTCTGTAAGCTACCACAATCGAGATTTCCCGCACAGGAAATCGTTGGCCATCTCATCGAAACGAAGCTATTCACGAAGATTCAGCTTTATACTAATCAAGTGAAAAAATGGACCATGGATCCTGGACTATCTATATATATTTTTTTCTCCCTCAGACCATGACCGTGGATACTTTCCTCAATCCCTTCTATCCATCCTTTTCGTTGCCTTCTTCACCTTCTCTACCCTCCAGAACTCCAATTGAAAATCAAGTTGAGCAATCTTCCTTCCATCATTCTTTTGAGATGACCATACTATTCCAATTTTTTTCTATATATTTAAGAGACGTTTTGTTGAGTTTGCAGTCTTTCTCTAATGTTGGCATTATTCTTTTATTGACATAAATGAAATTTTAGGAGCGGAGTGGCTCAGTATTAGAGCACTGAGTTTTCATGCCGAAAATCCTGGTTAAAATCCCGCTGCAGCCAAGACTTTTATTTAGTCTGTTATCAGCCGGTGATGGATCATATGGAGCTCACCCAGCCTATTTAAAGTGGGTACCCAAAATAAGGGAGAAAAACCCCCCCCCGCACAACAGTGGTCAATGAAACAGCACTTTTTCTACCATATACTGAACCCCATACCCTTCAGGGTTGTACTGGTACAGATTATTTTTTTTTTTGTAAATGAAATGTTAATTTATTAAAAAAGATGGAGAAACACTTTACTATTGAAACCATTTTATTATTACAGCTCATCTGAATTGGGTTTTTATTTACACAGTTTATTGCCATTTTAGGCAGTTTTTAAGACTCATAAAAAGTATCTAGAACAGTTTAAACAAGTTTAATGTACATAGTAAAAATAAATAACATGTTTAACCGCTATTAAATTAAATTATTAAAATTAACCCCCCTAATTAAAATATTTAGCTAATCTAAAAATTAAAGTTGCGTATATTTTTATCTATGGCTTTGTCTTATTATTGAGTTAACATGTGACTGACTGTCACATGTTCGATGACTGCGGCAGTATGAAGTATTAAAGTTTACTAAACGACATTTAGTCAATTATTTTGTTTTTTGTATGCTTTTCTTTATATTTACCCTTTGATTCTATGTACTATCAAACCTGATAAGGTTATGTTTCCGTTTTAGCAATCGATTAACGTAAGCAATTGAAGAGTCGGTGAGATTGAAGTTGCATTCACCATACCATCTCTGTGAACTCATCTTTCAGCATAGAAACTCAGGCTAATCATGATGATTCCGAGCAAGTAAGGTTACTTGGCTACGCCCTTAATATAGACACCTATATCCTCTTATTTCAACTTCATACAGTATTTCACGCTCAAGTCTCTTTTCCCGTAACTTTTCCTTAAGGATAGAATGTACTTATCATAAATTTCCTTCTTTTCCATCTCAACTTTTTACCTCTTTCCATCTGCCTAGCCAATAACACATTTGAAGCTTGAAAACTTCAAGATCACCTTTTAGGCTTTATTGAAAGCCATTTTTCTAAAGTTAATTTCTTTGTTGAATTTATAGATTATGTATACAGCTTAATCAATTATTTAGCAAGGGCGTTTAGAATATATCTCCACCTGGAACATTCCAGGAGACCATATCAGAGATAATTTAAGTGTTCATTAAATTAAGTGTGTGAGGAAAGCCATGTGAGAGCGAGCACACAAGTTATATTTTATACAATTATGTTTTTCGAAATATTTCTTTATTTGTATGAATATATTTATTTAATTAGATAAATAATTTGTGAGAACTGCCTTCTTATATGCATCCTTCAGTTTTTCTATATCCCTATTTGTCTTTTGTGGTAAATACTCTACATAAAGCCTTAACCCAAAAAACTTCCAACCAAGTATATATTATATAGTATATACACGTTAATATTAATATTATTACACGTTAATATTAATATTATACAAATTAAAATTAATATATACACGATAAAATTAATATCATACATTATACGAAGTATACACTATGTACTTTAATTGGTATAAATCTTGTCATGATTCGTAAAATAATTTTTCTGTTATGTTTCTTATTCTAAAGGGACTTAGTCCTTTATAATATAATATAAAATAAGGTTACTTTCCTATTCTACTCTATTCTGGATTCAATTATAATCAGAATAACATTATGTCATGGTATGCCATGGTAAGGGAAAGGCATTTTAGGATCAAGGAACATTATATAAACACCTTGATACAATTATATAATAACTTTACAGATTGAATTCTTTATGCCAACGATCAACGAACACGTACAGTATCATAAATAAATTACACGCAAACCCCCAAAAGGGAAATTGTGAGGTTTGTCACGTATCTCATCCCAATGAATATCAAAAAGAGATCGAAAAGGAAATGGATGAGAGACCTTCATACATAATCATGAAAGTAAATCAAAGCCAGAAATGCATTGGCCACGGCTTCTCTTCTAAGCCATTATGATTTTTTTAGTCAGTCGATAAATATGATTATGATGTCTTTTTTTATATAAAATTAAGATTATATTACTATTTTATTTATATATTCTTTTATTTAGATTGGTTAGTTAATCGTAAAATATAATATTTGAATCAGAATTCAAAGTTTAAAAGTCATCACAGTTCAATATTTAATCGTTTGTTTATTTGATAATAATTTATATTCACAAATTTAATACCAATAATATTTTATAAAGAACCATAATTTTTCTATAGATTCTTTAAACAACTTAAAAAATCAGCTATACAAAAACCGATCTAAAAAATATTAAATAAAAGAAATGTATGACGAAAAAAAATCTCTTGGGAATTGAGTTCAGGCAAGGGTCTTGGGTTCAGTACATGATAGAGATTGTACTGGTTGTAGGAGAAAGATTGAACAAAGAGATCCCTGGCCGTAATCAGATGAGGTTTACATGTATAGGCAAATATTTTGGTGTCTTTTCGAGATCGAATTTTCCTCAAATTCATGCTTCATGGATGCTAAGATCTCACACGAGATTTAAATTGAAATAAACTCTTCTTTGTGCATTATATTTGTAAGGGTGGACAAATTCAGAGCTAGGTTATATTCAGACTAGTCTATAATTTAAATTATTAAGGCGGGAGCCTCTCTCGATGTAGAACAGGCTTTTGATCGAGTATGGCACCCAGGTCTCCTTTACAAAATCCGACAATTCCTTCCTCCTACATACTTTTTGATCATTCGCTCCTTTCTAGCTGGCGGAACATTTAAAGTAAATCATAAGGGTTCCTACTCTCCTCTCTATTCCCAGTCAGCTGGTGTTCCTCAAGGTAGCATCCTCGGTCCTATCCTCTACACGGTATATACAGCTGACATTCCAACCCATCCTAACACCTTCATCTCCACCTATGCTGATGACACATGTGTGTTATCAGTTAATAACGACCCATATATTGCATCCCAATCCCTTCAATCACATTTATCAAGCCTCGAAGAATGGTGTCGGAATTGGAGAATTAAAATCAATTCCAAAAAGTCCCATCAAATTACCTTTACCCTTCGCCGAAAACCCTTGACTTCCTGTCCTACTGTATCCTTTAATAGTACTCCACTTATCCCTGTTGAACAGATCCGCTACCTAGGACTCAACTTAGACAAACGTCTAACTTGGAACCCTCACACAAGACTGAAAAGACAAGAAACAGCTCGACGCTTCCGACTACTTCAACACATACTAGACAAACGCTCAAAGCTTCAAATCAATTACAAAAGACTTATTTATGTTACTGTTATAAGACCTATATGGACTTACGGAATTGAACTATGGGGCTCCACCAAACCATCAAATTCCTCTCGTATTCAATCCTTGCAATCCAAAATCCTTCGCAAAATCCTAAACGCTCCTTATTTTGTCACAAATAAAACCATCCATAATGACCTGAACGTTCCATATGTTACCGATTTAGCCCATTCCAGATACCTATCATTCCATAATAAACTCCAGGCCCATCCAAACTCACTAGTTTCCATCCTTGGTTCCAATTCCATCCCGGACAATCCTCCTAGGCGTCTGAAGAGAAGATGGCCTCGAGACCTTCTATAATAGAAATGTAATTAGAGTGCTGCCAATGGGTAGTGCCTCTACACGTCCTTTCATGCATTTATTTATTCATACAGCCTTTGTACTAGATGTATATATTACAGTTGTAGATTTCAATAAAATAATTAAAAAAAAAAAATTATTAAGGGTTTTCTCTCCATTAAGGATCTTTTCATAGATATTGGGTGAGCCCAAGGAAAGGAGCGGAGTGGCTCAGTGGTAGAGAACTGAGTTGCCATGCCGGAAATCCTGGTTCAAATCCCGCTGCAGACAGTACTTTTATTTAGTCTGTTTGCAGCGCGAGATGAATCATATAGGATCTAGCACCCTCCTGGGGCTCGCCCAGCCTCTGTAAAATATTATAAAAATAGGGTACCCAAAAGAAGGTGGAAAAATCTGGCGGTTGAGCGTGACCTAGGACAAGTCACCTCTTTGTAGAACCGTTGTCCATGAAACAGTATAGTCTCTACCATGTACTGTACTACCATGTACTACCCCAGATCGGTTCACGGCCTTTAGTGGTATAGGTTTTTTTCTCACAGGGTGAGCCCCAGGAGGGTCTGTAGATCCGTTTGTCTGTACAAAAAGGTCCATCCGTCTCTGTTAATGCATTAAATAAGTCTGCCACAGCCTGATTTGAACCCGGAACCTTCAGCAAAGGAACTCAGCGCTCTATACACTGAGCTACCTCAGGAATTCGAAAGAAAGCCTCTTAATAATGACCGAAAAATTTGTAAATAAAATACTCCTTTTGCGTTAAACTGTTTTATAAACATTTTTTTATACAGAGAGAAGACTGTAGGTAGATAAGCGGGTACAATCGGGCAGAAGGGAGGATAAGAAAATGTTTCAAGGGTTTTATCTCAACAAAGCTCCTCTCCTCCAGTGTCTCCTTAAGCCTTTACTCGAATTAAAGATTGTCCTTAACTATTCAGTTATTAAAACTACTGTTAACAAATATATATTTTATGTAGCAGGAGGAAGTTGAAAAGTCCATAAATAAATTGATACATTTTTCATATTCAAAAATAAAGAAATACAAAATTGAAAAAATACAGTATCTACCATATATTCTACTGAAACGCCCTCTAAGGGTTGTACTAATTATTTATGTTAAATGAGGCACCTTAAATATATATATATAAATATATAAACTATTAGAATTCTTAAAGACAACTTAATAGGTGAATATAATATTTAATTAAGGGTTTAATAATTAATCTTAATTAACAATATAACTAGTTTAAGTATCTGAGACTGATAAGAAACTTTGCTAAGGATGAAGGAAGAAACAAACTATTGTTCCTTATGGTCGTCGACGCTTATCCTTCTGAATACAAAGCACCCGGAACTAGACATTTCCTTATGTAAATGATATCCTCCCTTTATCATCCTGTTATCTATATTGATATCAGGCCTTTCCTATCAATACAGCGAAAAAATACAGAGTTCAGTCTGTTTAAGTATATTCTTCTCTAACCCAATGTTTCGGCCTAAACTGTAAGACATTATTAAGGCAAGTGGCTCCGGAAAAAAAATTAACAACTCCATATTAACAATATATTATTACACAACAACTTTATTTGCAATTTTACATATACAAGCAGCGTAAGTATGAATACATGTTCCGGACTTCCTTTACACGTTTAAAGAACAGTGATTTTAATTAATTAAAGTTTTCTTTTATAAATAAGTTTTATGATAGCAGGAAAAATGTAGAAAAGCCCGCTTAAAAAATATTAACAATATATATTACAAAAGATTTAATCAGTAATTGGATTTAGAACCAGAGGAAGCCCTCACTATTTACATCGCTAAAAACATGACATGGTGAATATTTTCCCATTTTATTCCACTTCTATCTATGTTTTTATAATTTATGTTACTCTTCCTTTAAACCAAATATATCGGACCAAACCAATCGTAGTATAAGTTATTTAACTTTGTTTTTAACATACTTCATTGCCATTATACCCATTTCGGTTTTGACGGGAAAGTGAGATATTTATTTATTAATTCTTATTTCTTATCAACCAATTAATTACTCCTTCTCAACATAAAATATTTGTATGTATATATATATATATATATATATATATATATATATATATATATATATATATATATATATATATATGTATAGATGACATTGCTAAACAGAATATTAATGAGTCAAGAAACCTTTTAATTTCAAATCAAGATATACAGATGGGCTATGAAAGCTCAACTCATTACTTTTTGATATAATGAAAAATCACTAAAAAAAGAACAGTTGAAATTCATCCGTATATATATATAGATTAAGTTTAATTTTTCATATCTTGATTCACTGGATTGTCATTTTAATTTAAATAAAAAACCACCAATACTTTTAGTAGAGATGCAAATTCTCGGTAACGAAATTTCGGGAGGATTATGTTTTATTATATTAGGGTTTAACTTTTAAGTTGTTTTCATGTTTTAAATATTAGCATTATTTTTGCAGATATATGTATATATCTACAGCCTCGTTGAATAAGCAGTAAAGTAAAAAAAAATTCAAAATGAGCTCTTGTACTCGAGAATCGTTTTTCATAGTAAATAAGAGGCCAAATCAGGGATAAGTCGAGATTTCATTCCATCGATATTTAAAGTATGAAAAACAAGACGTAATATCTCTAGTTTCTTTTTTGTAACATATCGTCGCTGTCAAAACAATACGTCTATGTACACTTTGGGGAATTTTACAGAAGAGAAAAAACCCGTGCCGAATGTAGACTTGGCAATTTTTTTTCAGAACTATTGAAGATAAGTATCGATAAATCATACTATGCCATGTTGCTGACCTTAATGCGTGTCTTAAAAAGTTGTAGACAGGCGGTATTGTTTTGACAGCGACAATATGATAGATTCTATTTGTTAAGAGGCATTCCAAAGTGTTTAAGAATACGTAGAACACAGTAAAATACTTTTTCCGTAGTTAGACCACGAAAAAGTTTACGGAATCTCACTGAATAATTCGAGTTATAAAGCTGAAAATAAAAACAGCATTATCTTCTGCCTGGTTAGGTTTATGCTCGTGTTTTCACATGACTTAAGTTGTGAATACGTATGACATATCCATATCAGTCGCTTAAAGCGTGACAACCAAGTGACATAAAACAAAATACAATTTTATACAACGCCATTTTATTGCTAGGTCTGTAGCTTTACTGCTCGGTAGCCGGTAAACTAGGTTAATGATTCGTCGCCTTAAGGAAACATCTCAGGACCATAACATTTTATTGGATCATTTGCTCCTGACGAGGATTTTAAATTTGATTCAAGTTTATAGCACTAGCTTTTCTATTGCAGCGATTTATTTATTGGTAAAATATAAGATTATATACAGTTGATGATATTTTTATAATCTTCAATCCATACTACATAACGAAATTATATATAATCCACATACCTTATATACCCATAGAATTGTCAGTTATCTTTAATTGAAACAAAGATTTTAACAATAAACCTGGTTTTATTTTCTTTGCGAAATGAATTTTTGACTGATATATTAAAAAAAAGTAATATCCACTTCAGAAAATTTAAGTAAATTGCAATATATAAATTTCACATTTTGATGAAACGTGTATCCTCTGCTTAAAAATATTAAACATATTTTATTTAGAAGAAGATGGGAGATTGTAATGACATCAACACCTACTTGCCTTTAAATTAACCAGTACATATGTTTAATAGGTTTTTTTAAATATTATATTGCGAATGTAAAGGAGAATTTTAAATTCAGTTTAGCCAGCTAATTTTTATATGTTATTAACTTATATTTATTTAATTATATCGATATGTATACTATAGCATTCAAGCTTTTCAGAAGTAGCGCCTGCATTTGTTCAGGCTGTCACACCCGCTTGGCTTAACTGTTATGTGGGCTTGATCGGCTCTGAGCGCCGTAGTATAAAAATATAAAGATGCAATATTTTACAGTTTTTAGTTTATTGTGAACAATTTTTCATATTAATGTTTATTTTTGTGGGTTAAAAAACTTTTATTAATTAATAAATTACTCTTTCATTATGACAGAAATCGGTACATTGCAATAATAAGCATTGAATACCCCTGATAAAAGGTAATAACATTTATCTTCTTTTTTTTAATTATTTACAATGTAAAAAAAAAAAAGGTTAATGGCATGGTTTTCGGAATTTTTTAGCATAACAATGTTATTTTAATATTTTAAAAAAATATACTACTGCCGTAAAAAAAATAGATATTTATTGGATAATATTATGTTAAATATTGCCTAGTAA
This sequence comes from Troilus luridus, assembly GCA_964056705.1. Classification (NCBI taxonomy): domain Eukaryota; kingdom Metazoa; phylum Arthropoda; class Insecta; order Hemiptera; family Pentatomidae; genus Troilus; species Troilus luridus. Next base: position 109,822,624 of record OZ057414.1, on the reverse strand, counting down.
TACTGGCAAAGGTAGATTCCATTATAAGTTCTGATTATGTTGATGAACTTGATATAGTTAATTATCAAACTTATTATTTAATTAAGTTGTAAATAAACTAATAATAAAATACCTATATCATAACTACAAAGGAAGGGTCTTGGGAAGAGTAAATGGCAGAGACTGTACAGTTTTAAAGAAGAACTATCGAGCTGGGATATCATGGTTAACCGCCTGGTTTTTCACCCAGCTATAAATACATTATTAAAATTGGCTAAATGAGCCACAGGAGGGTCTGCAGATCCCACATCGCTGATCAGTAGCTATTAAAATATTAAATAATCTATCTGCCCACGACCGGATTTTAACCTGGGACCTCCAGCACAGCAACTTAGCGCTTAACACCTTGAGCATCCGCTTTCCGACTATTAATAAAAAATAACAAATAATTTTATTTTTTTGAGACACGCACAAAATACAAGCGCAAAAATATACTAATCAATCCAAAGAAATCAGCTTTATCCCACAAAATTTAGTTGATGCATTGATTGAAAAATCAATGTAGAACAGTCTAAGGTAAGGAAGGAGCGGAGTAGTTCAATGTGTAGGGTGTTGAGTTGCTGTGTTTGGGGTTCTGGGTTCAACCAGCTTTTTCAGATAAACTATTTTATCTGTTGACTGCCAAGGATTTATTTATTTATATCTATAAAGTGGGTACCCTTAACCGTTGTAAAATCTGGCCTCGGAGCGTGATCTTGTATAAATAGTCTACCTAGAAAGAATACAGTATCTACCATATATTCAACTGAAACGACCTGTAAGGGTTGTTGTGCTAAAGGTTTATTTATTTAAGGTAAGATTTCGCTGTAATTACAAAGATTGTACAGCTTATGCAATATAAAATAAAGAATATTAATAAAAAATAATAGATTAAAAACATAACATGACTAACAATAATAAATTATTTTTATTTATATATTAAGTAATGATAATGATAAAATTATGTAGTTAACTATAAGCTTGGAGAAGTAGTCATGGTGACCAGAGCTCATCGAGCCCGCGGTTAAATTGGTGTTTGATTAGCTTCCACATCGCCTTCAATCGAATAACTGTTGATTGCTTGATCACTCTCTCTCTCTGTCTCTCTCTCTCTCTCTCTCTATCTCTCTCTCTCTCTCTATCTCTCTCTCTCTTCCTTTCTCTCTCTCTTTTATGAAGTTTATGATGAAATTGCTAAAGTATGAAATGTTTAAATATTAAATGGAAAGAAGACATAGAGATGGTTAAAAGATGCGAGAGTATTGGGGGGGGGGGAAGAAAACAACAAATGAATGAGAAGGAATTGAAATTGACACTTGGTTCCTTGTTGGCCAAAACGGATGGAAAAAAATAGTAAGGATTCAAAAAGAGACCAAGATGTATTGTTCGCAAGATTAATAATTTAAACAAGAAATTTTTCATTTTAACATTAAATCTACTTTCTGAATTACATTAATATATTTTTTAAAATTTAATTTATTGATATTTACAACTATAATATGATTATAACAAGTAAATCTGCTGATATGTACATTATGACATGAAAAACACTTGTGGGGAAACTACCCTTCGGCAGCACTCCAATAAAGTTCTATAGTAGATGGTCTGGAGGCCATCTTCTTTCAGACACCTCGGAGGGTTATCCGGAATAGTATGGGAAGCAAGTTGAGAGACTAGAGGATTCAAGTGTGTATGGAGCTTGTCAGGGAAGGATAGGTATCTAGTTTGGGCCAAATCAGTAACTTATGGGATATTAAGAACATGATGGATGAGTTTATTTGTGACATAATAAGGAGCATTGAGGATTTTACGAAGGATTTTGGATTGTAAGGATTGGATACGAGATGAATTGGATGGTTTAGTAGAGCCCCAAAGCTCAACTGCGTATGTCCAAATAGGTCTGATAACTGTCATGTAAATGAGTCTTTAATTGGTAGGTTAGAGCGTTTGTCCAGTAAGTGTTGAAGTAGGCGAAAACGACGAGCAGTTTCTTGTCTTTTCAGTCTTGTATGAGGATTCCAAGTGTGACGTTTGTCCAGATGGAGTCCTAGGTAACGTATCTGTTCGACAGGGTTCAGTGGAATATTATTAAAGGATACAGTAGGGAAGGAATTCGTAGGTTTACGACGAAGGGTGAAGGTTATTTGATGGGATTTGTTAGGATTTATTTTAATTATCCAATTTTGACACCATTCTTGAAGGTTTGAGATATGGGATTGAAGAGATTGGGATGCAACAAATGGATCCTTATTTACTGATAACACATATGTGTCATCAGCGTACGTAGTGAGGACAGTGCTTGGATGGGTTGGGATGTCAGCTGTATATATCGTGTATAGGATGGGACCCAGGATACTACCTTGAGGAACACCGGCAGACTGGGTAAAGAGGGAAGAGTAGGAAAAATTATGGTTTACTTTAAAGGTTCTATTACTGAGGTAGAAACTGATAATAAGGAAGTAAGTAGAATGTAAGAATTTACGGAGTTTGTACAGCAGACCCGGATGCCAGACTCTACATCGAGAAAAGCTCCCGTGCAGTACATTCCGCGCTCTAATGCGGATGAGACAACGTCCACCACACGATGGCATTGCCGGATGGTGGAGTGTGATGTTCGGAAACCAAATTGGGGATCTGGGATTATTTGATTGGATTCAATGATAGGATGAATGAGTTCATCGTTTCAGAATGAGTTTTTTAAGGATTTTGCCCATTAGGGGCAGGACATTAATATATTTTTAATAATAGTAATAATAATGATATTTCCTTACAAATATAGAAGGAATTAATATCACCATTTCAAGGATAGATTGTGGTTTAAGTACACTTAATAAGAGTAAAGTTGCCGAATCAACAATCATTTCTGAAAATGAACGGTGGACATAATGACTAACCAAATCTTAACAAGAAAGGTTCTACAAAAAATTAAATGTTTGCTGCATTGACAAGGAGATACCAATGGAGTTACAGGATACTTTAACAATGTCATCAGCTGAATGGTTAAAGGCTGGTATTCTCCGAGACAAAACGGTTTTTGGTTGTAATTCAAGATCAAACAGCAATAATTATAAAGAATTGTTTATTAATGTTGGGACTAGCCCTTCAAAAATATTGTTCCAGAAAATAAAAATGAGCTTGAGTGTCTTATAGTAAAAAACGAAGAATTGTAGAACCAGTATATTCTTGTTAACAATTCATTAAAATAAACATAACTTCTTTTAATGAGACATAATCATTGATTAAACAGAAAATTTAACAGTTTCTGATTCTGAAAAGCATAATGGCAAACTCATATTCTGATATCTTATTATCTAGATATCTTATTCGATTTCCTGCTGCCCAGTAAAACTTTTAAATTAAGTAAAATTATTCACTCTATACCCATTTGTACATATAACATAATTATATGCAATATATCTAATATGATAATAGTATATAAATTATAATATTACTTCTACAACTATTAATTATGAAGGTTTATGTAGCAAACTTTACGATTCGTAATTTGTTACTATCTCTCAGTGTTATAATTTTTCAGAAAGAAAGATTTTGAAGCCTTAAGACGACAAAAAATTCCTCCCTCATTATCTCTCCTTCTACATCCCTTTATTTTTGTACGAGGGTAAACAAGTAAAAAAAAAAAAGTAAACACTCATTGCGCGAACGGTTAAAAAGATGTAAATAAGTAAGCAAGCAAAACAACTGAAATTGAAATAACATAAGAATGCAAGAACACAATGTATGGTTAATGCAATTTAAATTTAAATTTTATATTATACGGTAAGGAGGCGATGAAGCTATAACCTTAAAAATTGATTGAAGAGGATTATTACTAATAATAAATATTGTTATGGCACATTATTTCGATGAAGTTTTTAAATTATAATGATGAATGATATTTTTTAAAACGTTTTTCAAAATATTACCAATCAATCAAGAAGCCCGCTCAATCATACTTATCGACTTCTTAACAACATAGCTCTAATATATTATATCCAAACGAACTTTTCTCGTATCCACTAAGTATATAAAAAATAAATCTCATAAATAATAGTAATTTGAGAGATGAATATTAAAGTAACTTGTTTTGAATTGTCCCTATGAAAAGGTGGAGTGTACATACATATATACACAGGTGAAGAAGTACATAAGTATACAGATCCTGGCTGAGCGTGTAGGCATGAAGATACCCGAGGAATAGCAAAGATCTCTCTACCAAGACCAATGATAAGGTCTCCTCTCACGCTCTAGTTCACACAACTGATGTGTTGTCGATATCATAGTCAGGTGATAACCACATGTCTTGAGGAATATATAGTAAGAAATTCTGGAGTTCAAGGGTAGTTTTTCATAGACCTAAATGTAGTCTCTGTCTATCTTCTTTATGTACCTATCCTTCTGTCTTCCTATATCAGTAATATAATATATATTGTATTTTATTCATACATCTATTAAAAAAACCTGCACCACTACAACTTATGAAGGGTCCGGGGTTCAATACATGGCAGCTACTATATCTTCAAGCATAAATCACGCCCAACCGCCAGATTTATCCTCCTTATTTTGGGTACCCACTTTATAGATCCCTAGGAGGGTCCTAGATCCCATATGATCGATTTCAGGCTGCTAATAGATTAAATAAAAGTCTTGCCATCAGCGGGATTCGAACCCATTACCTTCGGCATGGCGATTCAGCGTTCTACCAGTGAGGCACTCCGCTCCCAAATACTAGTGTAAAGAAGACTTGTTTTATTAGATAAATTTTAAGACTTTGGAAATGCTTAAACTGAGATTAATTCTTATTTACCTAGTAGATTATATAATTACAACTGTAGCATTTTTACTCATGGTAAGAAATCATTTGAAGACCTTAAACAGATAAAATGATCCTTCTCCCCCTTCATCCCTCTATTTTTGTTGTGAAAGAATATAGTCATTACACAGAGGGTTGAAAAAAAAGACTGTGAATTACACGAAGTTAAAATAATAACACAAGAATAAATGGTTTTTATACAGACTTAATTACTATATATTTAAAAATTACTATTTAAAGATGTTCAAATGGATTTTATGTTTTTTCGTTGGTATGAGAGAAAACATTTTTTTTATGCCTGTTATTCAACATTATATTAGAAAGGGAGGGGTAGATGTGCGTACAGTGCATAGAGGTTCTGTATTGAGGGTCCAGGGTACATCTGCAGATGCACTACCATTGGCTTTGAAACAGTACAGTCAGTCTAACATATACTGGACCCCCTTCATGAAGTGTTTTTGTACAGTTTTTTTTTGTATTGCAAATTAGAACATCGCTAATTCTACTGCAATTAGTGATAATTATTGTCAGAGATGATACATTAGTCTGTCTTTAGTAGTGTCTACTGTAGTTAACAGTAGTTTGTCTAATAAATGTAAATTAATTAAATAAAATAAAATTGATACATCGAAATACGGTTGTCGCGTCAGGTTAACCTCTTCGAAATGATCTGAATGTTGATATGCAACCCGGAACCTTTATCATTTAAATTCTAAAACATAGTATGTGGCTTAAGAAAGGCAGGGAAAGTGGCTTTTTGATCTGCCAATTAAAAAAAAAATTATGATTTAATTAATCATTACAAATGATTAATCAAAAAATATTATATTAATAAAAAATATGACAATGTTTTTAAAAAAGCCTAGACGAGGATGGATACACCTATACAAAACAATACTCATCACTTTTTTTCCTTTGTATTTTTTTTTCTAATTCCTTAAACGATTCTTAACGAACCTCCATCTGGGAAGGCTATAAATTTCCAATTGTGGTTTCTTTTCGCTTCCCATCTTCACACCACTTGATAAGAAGCTTATCAGGAACATATAAAAGAGAGGCGAGAATATAACAACAGTTCAATTACCACTTAGGCACTAACCGTCTCAATGGGAGGATTAGTTAGTTCTAGCCGGCTTTAGGAACAACTTGGGTTCAACGGGGCGATAATAACAGCCATTTTGAACTTTGCCTATTAAATATAATATTGGACGGATTAATAATTTCCAAGAACAGAATCGTTATATCCCGTGAAACTGAAAACACAACTTGATATATTATTGACTAAAAATATAATAATTTTAAAAAACCTTCAGATCACTAAGGTTCGCGTGAAAGGGATTTTGTTCAATTAATTTTTTGATTCAAAATTATTTAATTACCGATATTTAATAATTATAATTAAACCTTTTTATTTTCAAAACATATTAATACTCTATTTTATTGTAAACTAGCGACCCACCCCAGCTTTGATCGAAAAATTCAAACTTTTCGGTCCATGGTACTGACTCATTCAATTACGGTACAGACATAAAACCCTAATGAGTTTGTGATTAAAAAACACCAAAGAAACATTACAGACTATGTCAAAAAATTTATCTATCATACTTTGGACTTAACTTGGTGATCAGGGTAAATCTTGGGCCCCGCATAAGGTATGTTATGTATGTGTTGAAGATCTAAGAAAATGGTCGAAAAAGGAGAAAATACCCTTTACATTTGCTGTTGCTATGATATGAGGAAGCCAAGAAATCATTCCGATGATTGCTACTTTTGCAGTGTCGATATTACTGGTCATAACTCAAAAAACAAGAAGGTAATAAGCTACCCTAACCTTCCGTCCTCCATCCGACCAGGGCATGGTGTAGATTTACCGGTCCCTGAACCACCGGATGATTTAAATTGTATTCCATTGGAAATATTTTCTGATATACAATCGGAGTTAGATGAACAAGATGATGAAGAATTCCAATGTTTTACAGGAAATGTAGAGCCTAAACTGTTTACTCAAATCGAGCTTAACCACTTGGCTAGGGATCTTGGCTTGACGAAAGAAAAAACTGAATTGCTTGGCTCTAGACTAAAAGAAAAGAACTTGTTGGCGGTTGGAACCAGCATTTAGATACGGGGTTTATACTATATAATACAAAGCATATTGCTGGAATGCTGTGGGTGATACAATTCAGATTCAGCAAATAAAAATCTATTAAGATCAAATATTAAAGCTAAAAAAGTATTCAAATTTTTTTTTATTGGCCTGTGTAATTAATTGGTTTGCTTATTGAGGTAAGTAACAGGTGTAACTGATAAATTATTCATTCTGTTAACAGCAATAAATCGACTTTGGGAAATTCGGAGACCTACCTAGGGCACACCTAGCCTCAACAAATAATAACTCAAGTAAAAACATGTCAGTTAAATGTGACATTGGACAAATAACTTTTTTGAACAGAAATTCGTCACCTGAGGTGCAGTAATGGTTTAGCATTAACCTTATTTGCCCAAGGCTGCGTGTTCGTTGCTCGGCAGGTGGCCTTAGGATTTTTCAAAGGGAGTAAAGATCAATGTTTGTCCCCCCTCTTTCGGAGGGGACGTAAAATGACAGTCCCTAAGTTTCTACGGTGTCAGGGTACTCGTCAAAGATCCTTTTAGAAATATAGCACTTTATTTAAGGTCACTACCTTAAAAAAAATAAGGAAAAAACCTCCAAGCTCAACCGCTGGCTTTTATATTTCGGCCACTACCACATTTTCATTTAGTATTTACTGGGCTACTGTTTACTAATTATTACGAGAAGGGTAATGAATAATTAATGATATCGGTTTTTTTTATTTTATTAAATGTCCAGGTTATACCTGTTTTATATCTTAACCTACTTTTACTCTACTAGCAATAAACCAGGGCATGATATAACTGATAAACAAGAATGCTTATGAATAAATAAATTTTGTTTCCCTTAATTTTCGGCTCGATTATTATTCAGAGTACTAATTTCGGAACTCAAGGATCGATATTTCTCAAGTTTGGAGGGGAACTTTTAAAGCTTTAGAAAATGTAAATTGATGGCAAACTTGGGGCGAGCGAGCGTTTCTAGCCTAAGCGCCTTTATTTCTAAATCATGGCAGGCCACTTTAACTAATAACTCGGTAATATTTAAACTCAAGTCCTCCTCAAGGATTATTATATAATTAAAACGTTGTCCTTAAAAGTTATTAAATAATCTTCGTAAAATTATTTTATAACCCGCAATGCTTTTTATTATATTTTCTTTTATTTAGTTATGAGTTACCGGAGAAGAGATTCGGGGCCACCGAATGTATCCAAAATCCTTTCGTAACTAAAGATATAACGTGTTCCACGTTAAACGTGTCTAAAGAAGTAATTCAAAAGTAACAAGAAGAAGAGAAAAATGAAGAAAATCGATTGGGTATCTTGACTCTTTTCTGTGGAGTAAACAGGTTAACCTCCAAACAAAAAAAAAATCTGTTTTACTCATTAGAGTAAATAGAATACCCTCTTCGGATTCGAAACATCGTCAATAACGTTGTTGGTCAAAGAGATGGACTTCTGGAGACGTTTTTTTTTCCATTTCCAGAATTCATCATGTCGCTAATGGTACAAATAAGGGAACTGGTAGAGCAGGAAGAAACTATCCTCTACGTAATAGAAACTAGGGGACTAACACGGGGGGGGGCACGAGGGGGATACGAGGGCCACTTGAATAGAATGTTAAAGGAACGATCGCCATAATTGTTAAGAATGAAGTCATTATAAATGGACCATTTATAACTGATTTGGCCTCAAACCTATATAAATTCTTTCATGACAAATTATTTCTACCCAAATCCACTAGATTCAAACCTATAATTTCCGATAATCCTCCGAGGCAACCTAAAATAAGATGGCATCGTGGACTTCTAGTATGTATTTGGGTACTTCCTGTTGCTGATTTTTACATTTGCTTACATACCATTATATATCATATATAATATTTTGTTTGTATTATTTAATACAGTGGCACATTTTAATAAAGAAATTTAAGAAAATTAGGTATGAATAGATTTTCTGGAAACACATTTGTAGCACAATCCATTTTTACATGCACTAATTAAAGAACTTCTAATATGTACTTTTGTTTATGAAACTACTTCGATGAAATAAAAGAGAAAATAATCCTATTATTTTTTCCCGAAATTGTGTTTCAGTGGCTAAATTGATGATTATGCATGCTTTTATTTATAATTTTTTAAGAGAAAAAAGATATTGCTAAGAACTGAAAAAAATATGTCTTTAATTTTTGGGTTTTATTTAAATTTAAGCACAGAAAAATTATAAGGACTCATATTAAATTTTTTTTTTTAGATTATCATCTGTTTTCTACATAACAAACCGTCTTTTATTGCGAAATTACTTCACTTTTTCTTCAGGGTGTGTGCGTCTTGGAGTAAAAGTAAGGTTCTTTATCTAGTTGATGTGTTATCTAACCTTTTATGCTTTTGATGTGAAATGTGCTGAATTTTTCTGCGTGTTTAATAGTTAATTTTTATGTACTAATGATAAATTTAAACTATAAATGTATAGTTCTAACAGTGTTACTGTACATTCCAGTCTTTAAATAGAAATTGCTTAAAATTTCTCCACTACAAACATTTTGTAACAAAATATGAAGAATTTGTAAAATACTCGTGAATATACGTATGAATCTCCTAGAAGATGAACCAGATTTACAGAATACTACAAATGAGGTTGACAAGAGACCAAAGAACTACTAAAGTATACAAAAGAACAAATTCGGACTAACCTCTACGCTACACCCACTCTCAAATTGCTTTCATCTTTGACATGAACGCTTTCGTAGCTCACACACACCTATCAGCCAATGGTTAGGCAGTCTTGAGGTTGATTCCTCATTCTCTCTTTGATAAAAATATATAGCCTTGATGTAATTTTTGAGTATCATTACATTTCGACGTTGATAATGTTTCTAAAAATAAATCAGTGTCAGAAAAACTGAAAAACATTCCGACACCAGTAGTACCTAACGAACTCTTGGTTGAAAAATTATATAGTTTATAGCTACTTTTGAATATTTATAACAAAAGGATTCTATTATAAAAAATCCTTCTTGATAATTAGTTGTTCATATATATAATATATATAATGCATAATACATAATGTAGCTTTAACATAATTATTCATTATGATATATCATCATTCTTGAATTCGGTAATTCTTCTTCTCGTGCTTAATCCAATTCGGACGTTGGTTATGTCTATTCATTAATATTTTAATTTTGTTTTCGCAGTTTTTTTTTTGTCAGTTGTAAGACAATTGGACTATAACCAAACCAATGCCTCAAATCTAATGTCGCGTCCTTCCTGACTCCTTACCAATATAAAAATTTCCCTGTATTATCTAGTAGTAGCTGTGTATATTCGTCATTTCGTACGATGTGGCCAACATTTTCTAATTTTCTCCTTCTAACAGTGTTTTATTGCTAGTTCTTTATTCTTATTGATAGCACTCCTCTTTTGGTTATATCGGTTTATAATATACGAAAACACAGCGGTGCATCCATATATCTAATGCTTTCTTTTAGAGTTTTTCTGTCATTGTCCATGCTTCCTCGCTATACAGCAGTACAGGAAATACATATCATTGCACCTGCTTTATTTTCAGACGAATAGGCAATGCATTAAAAGTGAGAAGTTTATACAACCATTCAAAGATGCCCTTGATTTCTCAATTTTTAATCTTTTTTCGATAGACTGAGCCCATTTTGAATTGATCATTGTCCCCCCATTTATGATTTTAATGGCTCTATTATCTGTCAATTTTTCGTATGTTTTCGTGCTGGATGATGCGTTTTACTTATTACGAATTAGCATTCATTTCATTTTGGCTATGCCCATATTCGTCTTTACTACAAGCAATTTACCATTTTTTTATTAAAGCAACGTAACATAATAAAGAAGGAACACGAAATTAAAAGTATTATAATGAAAAAACATATTTTAAATTTACATAATAGATGCAGAGACAATAAAGAAAATTAAATATATTTATAACTTCTATTAAAAGAAAAACCCTGTACCACTAATACCGGTGAACGTTCATGGTAGAGACTGTACTGTTTTATGGACAACGGTTCTGCAGGGAGGTGATTTGTCCTAGATCACGCTCAACTGCCTAATTTCCCCCCCTTATTTAGGGTATCCCATTTTTATGACATATTATAGAGGCTGGGTTTAAATAATAATATCTTCTTTATAAAAGGGCAAGAAAATATTTTCTTGGACAAATTTATACCGCGCCAGTTACTTTCTTTGTATGAGTTAGGATGCACTGGGAGATTTAGAAGTTAAGATATATATATAACTTCCCTTATACACCCACACTCCCCCCCTTCCTCTATTTCCAGGATTTCGCTTGCTCCTCATGATGTATATGGCAGTTTGTGGCTCGTGATCCTCTTACACGAAGGAAAGGATGGCTTTAAGGATGTCCCTTAATTCAGGCCTATACTGTGAGACCTGTAAGGGCAAGGTAAGGGGTTGAGGAGTTCCAATTTGGCGATAAACTTGAATTTATAACTTCGTCTTAATTACAGTTCATGTATACCAGTTGGCCTGAAAAGTTCGTAGGCTAACATAGTAAACGATTTTCCCGGTCAAATTCGAGTTTATTATTCCACTTAGTTCCGATTGTAGCGGTCATGCAATTTTTCGAAACTATTTTTATAGCACGGTTTCTCTTTAGCCCCAAAATAGTTCTTACACTCATCAATTACTTCTTCATTAGTGCTGAATTTCTTTCCAGTGAGGATTCCTTTGAGGTCTACAATCAGGAAAAAGTCGCTGGGAGCAAGATGTGCAGGATATGGAGGAAGGAAAAGGAACTCAGCCTTATTGTTATGGTTATTGATATGGTTACTGTGGTAACAGATGGGAAGGCTCATCTTGAATTTGATCTGATTTGTTTAGTTATAGGTCTTTTAATTCGTTCAGAACCACGATCTCTATGGCAAGAGTGTTAATACTAAATATTGAAGAAACGAATTTCAACGATAATACCAATAACACCAAAAATATTCAACTTTGGTGTAGTTGTAGCATACTAACGTTCTTTGCCCAGAAATCGTAACCGGCGAGGAGCGCTTATTCAAGGAGTTTTTAAAGAGACTGAGGGAGTGGAGTGACTCAGTGGTAGAGCATTGAGTTGCCATGCCGGAAATCCTGATTCAAATCCTCCTGCGGGGAAGACTTTTATTTAGTCGACATGCAGCCGGAGATGGATCATATAGGATCTAGGACCTTCCTGGGGCTCAACCAGCTTCAATAAATTGTTATAAAAATATGGTACCCAAAATAAGGGGGGGGGAATCAGGCAGTTGAACATGACCTAGGAGAAGTCACCTCCTTGCAGAACCGTTGTCCATGAAACATTACAGTCTCTACCGTGTACTGAACCCCAGACCCGTTAAAGGGTTGTAGAGGTACAGGTTTAAGGTTTTCAAACATATAGTAAAAAAAGCCTTGGCTATGGTGTGCTTCGAAAGAGGCGTAAAATGGCGCTCTCGGATGCCAGGAACTTGTTTATGATCCCTATCCTAATTAGAAATGAATAGACGAAATTTAGGACACAATTAATCATATTGGAATAAGGTGACGTTAAGTAAATAAACAAACAAAGAGTATTCTCCGAGTTTACTAACAGATATTATCAACTGTATTCATAGGATTGTTGGTATAAATCTCAAGAGAAGTTTCTGTCATAAAACACAAACAGAGTTCTGTGTTGGTATTGGCGGAGTGGCTCTAAGCCCCTCTAGATTTAACTCACACGGACTGTGCAATAACTTTACCACTTTATACACCCTACTCTGGTTTTCGACTAACAATGAATAAAATGGAAAGATAGGAATAACAAAAGTAAATTCGTAAATCTGAGATCTCTATTACCATTTATCTTTTTTTTTGTATGAAATGTATTTTATTTAAGTGAAAATTTCTTTATTTAGCCGAGTTTAGTGAATTTTTATAGGGCTCCTCACTGAACTTGTGGCTTCGCATCAGCAACATGCTCGATCGGTTAGGAAGTGGTCTCGATCATGCAGACTGACACCTGAAGACTTAGTTGAAGCTGCACACTTTTATTCATGTTATAATTCAATAAATGAAAATAAAACATAGTAGGTGTAGGTTACATCAACACTCCTACATGACCTTCCTATTTATAAACTTTTTTTACTTATTTCACGAATATTTCTAATCGGACACAACTCAAGGATGCTTTTTTCGGTGGTGAGTTATGTCCATGAAAAATGGGTAAATATCTCGTCAAAACTGTATCAACCTAGAGTTCAGAGCTTGTCAACCAGAAGACACGGTGTCACTCTTAGTGTTTTAATGCTATTCCAAGCTCACTAATATTTTTTCTCGGTATTCTAATAATGTAGGTTTTTGATTTATGTCATTGTGTCAGCCACTTGGGTTCAGTACATGGTAAAGACTGTACTATTTCAAGGACAAAGGTTGTGCAGGCAGGTCATAGATCACCCTCAACAACCGGATTTCCCTACCTTATTCTGGGTACCCACTTTACAGAGGCTGGGGGAGCCCCAGAAGGGTCCTAGATCCTATATCATCAATATCTGGCTGCTAGCAGACTAATTAAAATGTTTGCTTGTAGCGGGATTTGAAGTAGGATTTTCGGCTTGGGAACTCAGTGCTTTAGCACTGAGCCACTCCGCCCCCCCTATATATATATCCAAGCAGGCGTATATGGACAGATGAACAGAAGAAGGCTCAAAGTGAAAAAATTAAAGGGTTTTGGGAAGACAAAAATAAGAAAAAGCTAGATTTTTGTGTTTTCAGCGCTCTCCTTAGAGGGGAATATACACAAATAATAATAATAATATATATATATATATTGTAGGTAACACTAGTGGAATATTACACTCCTGTAGCATCCTTATAATAGCTAGCCGATATAAATCTAAAGGAGGACAAAGGCTCTGACCTCCCCCGGCTAGAGTCGATGGTAATTTCCTTTTCCGCAGGACCTTATAGAGGAGGGGGGGGGAGGGGTTGGACCGACCTAGTTCCTCCCACAGGACTTTGCCCTCAAGCTTCCTCCTTCTTCGGGTCCCCGATTCGGATACCCGATGGGTCAGAGGAAACGTAGTAAAGAAAGTAGGACACAGCCTGTCTAGGAACTAGGATAAAAAAAAATCTTTAAGCGCACTATTTAAATATAAGCCGGCGGATTTAATCCAATTAAAATTAATTCTATGAGGAAGAAAATGGTGAGGTAAAAAAATTGCTCTCAAGTAGGTGTACTTTTCACTGATTCACCCGGAGCATTTTCTTCCCCCTGTATATATGAGATCAACTATCACATATAAGTATATATGTGTGTGTACATAAATATATAAAAGGTCAACTATTATTATGCAAGACAAATTAATTCTACATTGTCTAATAAATTTAATTTTTTATATAATTGCAATGCTTGTGGTTCAATCTCTCTCTCTCTCTCTTATATATATATATATCTGAAGTAACTTAATTTTAACATAATGCTGAAAATTAACTTTAACATAAGAATTTCTTAATTTTTTTTTATCGTTTCATTATATGGAAGTATAAATCAACAACTGTAGTTTTCCTTAAAATGTTAAAAAAAACTTTTGAAATATTAAAAAACATTGTTTCAATATCACAAAACTTTAAAGAAAAATCCGTATGCTTAAAAAAAAAGAAAAATTGTAATTTTATAGGATGTTTTTCATAAAGACTAAAATGGAGATACAATATGTATTTGACAATTAAAATACAAAAAATTAGTTTGTTAAAAGTCATCGTTGTAAAAAGTGGTTCTTATAGTAAGTACTAATTTACAATACTACAAAAACAATACTAGTATTTATACTATAGTATACTGTCATACATTTATGCTTGTTATAACTGAAATTATTCCCCAGCCATTAATTGGTGAATTAGTTTCCAAAAAATATTTTGATATATTATTAAGTCACAAAATCCGTAAAAACATTCTTATAGTTTATTATATAATTTCTTTTTTTAAACTTTTTTGGATATTTGAATTTTTTATTTTTATGTTAGATAAAATCATTTTCATATTTAAAGAAATGTATGCATTTTTTGAAATTATGTTTCATTAATTTTTTTAAATTATAATTAAATTTTTCTTATAAAAAAAAAATCGTGTACCACTACGAACTACGAAAGTCTTGGGTTTAGTACATAGTAGAGAATGTTTCTAAGACTACCTTAGTATTCCGGGTTACCCTCCTATTTAGGGTACCCAATTTATAGAGGTTAGATGAGCCCCAGTTGAGTGTCAGTAGATCTCACTGCGTCCATCGACGGATATTGTTAGTATAAAAATTCAAACATAAAATTTTATGATGGAATCCCCATTTATATTATAATTTAACAAGCCTAAAAGAAAATCATGATTTTGATCACCATGTCAAATATTTATGAAAATATATGTTTTTGCTTTAATTTTGATGAAATTCTTAATCTTTTCAAACTCAAAGTTATGTTACAATAAACCGTCATATTTTATCCTTTATCCTTTTTTCTCTCGAGGACACACGTGCAGGACGAGGGATAAGAACAATATCCTGAAACCGCAATGCCCAGGACTATACTACTATATAGGAAGGGCCCGCCATAATGAGGCAGATCTGGGCTGAGTCGCCTAGCCTCTAGCCTCTGGGCCTCTAGCCTCAGCACTATATCGCCTCTATCGTGATATAGCCTCACTTTTATGGAAGCCTCTACCTCGAAGGGAGTATTAAACTGGCCAACTTTATCTCGACTACAAGCTTTGTTTATTCCCGACACTTTATTAGAGCAATAAATAATATATTTTTATGATAAAAATAACCTTGAAATAATTAATTAATCGCTCAAACTAAAAGAAATTAAATTGGAAAATCCCCCCAAAAACAAAGTTTTAAGTCACTAAAGTACTTGGAAAAAATAACCAGTCAATGTAAGGCCAATTCAGCTATCATCAGGACATAAAGAATAACAAAAATCACATCAAATAAGACAAAGTTCAGCAAATCTCACATCAATAGTTCCAACAGACTTATCAAATAGAAATGTTAACTTAATTTCAAAACGTTCATCTCCAAAAACTCCTTGTATCAACGAACTTGAATTGCTTATTGAACCTGTATCGAATATCATGGAGGAGAAAATGATCCAGGCGGAGTTCAAAAATCAATTGTTAAATAGTGAGAAATTTGTCTTGAAAAAGTACAATATACAACCAACATATAATAAGGTATAGTATGATCTGATATATCTATTATCGTCCTCATAACCACATCCAATCGTTGGGTATAAATCCAATCAAACAACCATACATCAGATTTTATTTTAATTTCTTATAATTTGGTGGGATTAATTAATTATTTCAACGTTATTTTTATCACCAAAAAAAATATATATGAGATAAAGCCTCCTCACAATCAGCCTCATTATAGTTATTAATTCATAGAATTATAACCAGGATACCGTTACGTCATAAAAAATAAATCCTTAGGGAAACCACCAGTTTGAAAAGCGGCAAGGAAAGAAGAGAAGTATATCCGTGAAATCGTTATAAATGGGAGCATTTTAACGAAATTTGACTTTAAGTCCTTACATCGAGTCACCAACCTTGATCCCTTCCGTTTGCTTTTGGTAAACCCAGAATAAAAACCTTTAGAAAAGGATTGGAATGTAAAAAACAATAAAACCTCTACAAGACCTGACACGCCGCCTGAAACCTTTAGTATCTGGAAGACGGTGGTAATAAGAGCGGTCCAATTTGAACGCAAGGTTTAACAACTTTTCTTGATTAGATAGCGCGAAGGATACCGTTATTAAAATTTAGCTCCGTTCGGCGTCCACAGATTAAAAAACAGGCGAAGTAATCTCATCTTTCTCCAAAATTTACTCAAGGACTTTCTTCCTTCGGCCTCTGGATGTACTATACCTCGCGGGGAATCGAACATGATCTACGCATATACTACCTCAAATGGCATATATGCAAATATATATATATATATATATATATATTTATACACATAGACACATATATACACACTAGGATCACCCCTGTTCGCCTATTTTTACATATTTTACACATTACAAACCCATTTAATTATTGTATCTCCTGTATTATTAACGTTTCAGTAGACATTACGTCATTACAGATATTTAAAACAGTTTAATACTTATTTTTTAGCTAGTGAGCCCATTAAAATATGAATAACAACTTAGTGTTGTTTTGAGATATTGAGTATTTTGTACCTAAAATAGTGATATATATATTTTTTTTTTTTGATTTGTAGTACAGATAGAGATAAATATAAATTTGTATTTTAGAAATGTATTTAAATAACTGTCCTAAAATCGAAATATTGAAATAAAATGTAGCTTGTTTTATTTATTTATTTTTTAAATATATGCATTCCGCCATCGTGTGGTGGGTGTTGTTTCCTCAGCTTTGGAACGTGGATTGTATTGTCCAGCGGTCTTCCTTGATGTCGAACAGGCTTTCGACAGAGTCTGGCACCCCGGGTTGCTTTACAAACTCCGTAAATTCCTACCTCCTACATAATATCTTATTATCCAATCCTATCTCTCCTACACGTCATTCACAGTAAATCATAATAATGTCTACTCACCCCTCTTTCCTCAATCTGCCGGCGTTTCTCAAGGCAGTATCCTCGGCCCAATTCTCTACACAGTTTATACAGCTGACATCGCAACTCATCCTAATACTATCCTTACCACGTATGCGGATGACACATGTCTATTATCTGTCAACACTGATCCAGTTATAGCAGCTCTTCAATCCCACATCACTGACCTAGAAAATAGGTGTCAAAACTGGAGGATTGAAATAAACTCCCACAAATCTCATCAAATCACCTTTACCCTCCCTCGTAAATCAGTGACTTCCTGCACCCTGAATCATTTAATAACATCCCTCTAAGTCCTGTAGAACAGATCCGGTACTTAGGACTACACCTTGACAAACGCTTAACTTGGAATCCTCATACTAGACTGAAACGACAAGAAACAGCTCGCCGTTTCAGGCTACTTCAACATTTACTGGATAAACGCTCTAAGCTCTCAATTAATTACAAGAGACTCATATACATGACAATCATTAGACCCATCTGGACTTACGGAATAGAGCTTTGGGGCTCCACTAAGTCATCGAATTCCTCTCGCATCCAATCTTTACAATCCAAAATCCTTCGGAAAATCCTCAACGCTCCTTACTTAGTTACGAACAAAGTAATCCATAATGACCTTAACGTCCCGTTTATTGCTGATTTTGCCCGAATCCTATATCAATCTTTTCATGACAAACTTCATTTCCACCCAAACCCACTAGTTTCAAGCCTTGCAACCTCTTCAATTCCTGATAATCCTAGTCTGAAAAGAAGATGGCCTCGTGACCATTTAAGCTAAAATTTTTATTTGAGTACTACCACTGGTTAGTTTCTCTACTTGTCTTTTCATGTCAATTTATTCATTCATAACATTTACTTGATGTATTCTGTATGGAGTTGTAAATTTCAATAAATATATTTTAAAAAAAAATAGATGCATTCCATTTTATTCTATTTGAATTCAAAAATGTTTCTATCCTTTGGGTGTGGAAAGACAATTTTAATGCATTAAGTGGACTTAAAGATTGATGACGAAATGTGTTTCACGACATCACGCAATATATCTGTACCATTATAAAGTATATCCAAATACTGTTCAAGACTGGGTTCGAGTTAAAATCTGTTTGGGTTTTTGTATTTAATTAGTGGTCTGAATCACAAGAACTTTTATGATATGGATGTTTCTTGGTTATTCCAATTATTTTAGTTTATGTATTGTTTTTTTATCGTATGTATTCGGCGTGATAAAAACCTGTAATTTTGGTTGAAATATTGTTCTTTAGTAATTACTTTCTGAATTGTAAAAATCTTATTTTGAACTCCTACCGGATTTTTCCACCCATTTTCTACTCCCTTCATGTTTCTTTTATAAAAACTGTTCTTTCAATTTATCGCTCCTTAGGGGGTAGGTTATATATTAAATTATATATAATATGATAATATGATATAGTAGGGAATATTACGAGCGTATTAATGTATAGTGATTATACACAATCATGAACGTACACTACGCTGAGCTATTGAGACAAGAAGGTGTTGAAAGCCTCCAGAGGTAGCCATTTGTTTCCTCTATGAGGCGGAACTGATGGGTTCTTTAACGACGTTCTGAAACCCAATTCGGCGATCCCATTGAGGGCGGGCAAATTCATTTCGGCAGTTCTTCATGCGTGTAGTTCTCGTTCTGAAGGGAATTATCCAATTTATCCTGTCTGAGACCAGATAATCCTTCCTTTGTTATTTTTAACAGAGGAAGAATTTTCGGTTTTGTTTTTCTGTCTGACCTTGAATGATTTCCTATTGTATTGTTGTCAGTTATCCTATTTTAATCGCCTTCTCGTGGAGAACAGTGATTCATAAAGCTTATTTATTTTGCTTGTCATGGATTTTTTTTAACGTGAAATAGTTTTTCATTATTATAATTTTTAATAGTGTATTTTAAATGTATCAGCAATATTTTATTTCGTATTGAAGTCCTAAAATTCTCGTTCGAGGATATGTTTGTTGTTAGGTACAATGCAAAGTATCTATGTATCTAGTATTTAATCTAAAACATTTTCGGTTCAGACAGATATATCCAGTTTGATTTATTTTAATGC
Source organism: Troilus luridus (assembly GCA_964056705.1). NCBI lineage: Eukaryota > Metazoa > Arthropoda > Insecta > Hemiptera > Pentatomidae > Troilus > Troilus luridus. The sequence goes on along the minus strand of OZ057414.1, from coordinate 109,802,988 downwards.
AGCGTCCGTTTGTAGGCTCGTTCACCTGTTTCATAATTCAATATTTGAGTATTGACATTTGAGGAAGTATATTTCACAAACAGCGTATCGATTTGTTTGACAAGTGGACACCGATTGAGAGATGACTTCGGAATATGAAGATGAGAAGACATAAAGGAAAGATCTGGGAGGGGGCCGTACTAACAGACTTACAAGTCCAAGCATCCTTTATGTATTTCATCTTGATTTTTATATATAAGTATTTTATGGAAATGATATTAATATGAATCAATAATGGTCATTTATCAAAGTGTCATTTAGCTGCTAAGGCTAATCGGACGATGTTACAGTCGTAGTTCTAAATTTTCCATATCCAGTTATGATTAGGATAGCGATCTTCAAAAGTACCAGACACCGCACTGTCTTAAGACCACCATGTTACATATCCTTTGAAAGACGGTATTGCCTAATATTTTTAATCCTTTAAAAATCTTAAGGTCACCCTGAGGGCTGCGAATCATGCAGGTCATCTTGTGCACAGTTTGTTATGTTAACCACTACACCACAAGATCCTCTGTTGGAAGAGGCCTCTGATCCCTGCCTAAAATGAATTTCAAGTTTTAGCCAATTATTATTATACATTAATAAATATCATGGCTACAAATGGTACATAATAACCTGCCGACGGATAGCAATAAGACAGGATATTATTACAGCAATTGAGACAGAGGAGAGCAGTCGAATTAATTTAGAACAGTAAGCTAACTGGGCTCGTGGGAACTGGAGGAAGCAGTCATCGTCCTCTGCATAAATTATCCTCGCTGTCATCAGCTTCTCTGCGATAATGTACAATATCCTTATGTTGTCCGCAGGACCCTGGTGGATCAATTTCATCCTTTTCATCTCTTCTTTCTTTCGCAGGTTTTTTCCCTCAATGCGTTGGCTGGTTAAGTCAGAGTGTCCATTCACTTGTTTCCATCCCACCAGTCATCCTTCTCAAGTCCCCTGCCTAATTAGTCAACATATATTAAATGACAGGGTTTAACAGAATACAACAGGTTGCGGATAAAGTTTTTATTTCTATTTATACTTGTATTCACACCTGTCAAGTACAACCAATTGACAGCAGATTGACTGACAGTGAAATAAAACAAAATGTCATGAGAGGCATGAAGAAGGGCAGTACCGGGCAGTACCTCTCCCATTGCTTGAATTAATATTGTTATAACGTTCTGTTTAGTCTCCTTCCTGTATCCTCAGGCATGAGAGTTGTGACAACTTGTTTTATCAATGCGTTTTGGTATCCGAGAAGTTTTTCTTGAAAGCGTTTGTGGTATCTTGTTGGGAAAAAAGTTATTTCGGTTTTTCCCAGTAGTTTACTTTAAAATCGCATATCTCTAGTAATTTGATGAAGCCATGCTAAAACGAAATTGAAAAATAACAATTCATAGAAGATTTTAGATTTAATGATATGGCGTAATTAGTTTACTAAGTCAATTCTAAGTTATTGCTAGCTATAGTCATTACCAAGTTATCCGTTATGCAAACAAGGGGTACCGTTGTAGTAATATTAAACATAAAAAAAGTATTCACAAGAAAACAAAAGTTATATTCCACAATTTATAAAAATTTGAATTTTGAATTTATTTCTTCTTTTGTTTTACTTTTCTTTTTTTTATTGTAAAAATTCTGTCCTGGTGATATTTCGATATTTGTAATATAATATAATTTGTCTTTAGAACAAAATGAATTAACATAAATGTTTTCTAATGATCCAGGTAAACTGTAAAAAAATAAACCCTGTAACATTACAACCCATGAAGGGTTCAGTACATGCTAGAAACTATACTGTTTCTGTGACTACGGTTGTGCAGGGTAGTGATTTGTCAGAGATCTCATTCAAACGCCATATAATTTCCCTCAATTTAGGTTTCTCACTTAGTAGAGGCCGAGTGAATAGTCTGTAGAACCCACAAGGTCCATCTAAGGCTTTTAACAGATTAAATAGTATATCTGTTATTGCCGGATTTTAAATCAGAACCTTCAGAATAGCAACTCAGAACTTTATGTACTGGCAAAATGTAAGGATAAAAAAATTATTAACATAAGTGCTATCAACATTTTGTTAATAACAATGCTTATTGAAACTTACTTAGTGTAAACACATATTTAACATAAACGGGCGAAAATGGATATTAAGAGCTGGATTATCCTGGAGAAAATACTTTAGAGCTGTCGGCGAGAGGCGTAATTCCTCCCAGAATCTTCTTTAGAATCTCCGTCACTGAATTCAGTAACAGATACAGAACGGATTTTGACAACAAACTGATAAAAGACATCTCGTGTCAACCCCAGGCGAAGACTTAAAGTAATTTGTTTTTCTAACCAGAATTGTAATAAATGGCGTCTGTGCGTGACAGTTTTCCTTTTTGAATTAACAAATTGTAAACATCACGGTATTTTCTGCTGTATTAAAAATGTTTACTAATTTGTACAGAGCTTTTAAACTAAATATATTTATATGTTCGATTACAGATCAAAGCTTAAATAAATTTCTATAAATAAATTTTCATAACACTAAATTGTTTTGACGTTTCTCATTGTATATCCCTAGGATCTACAGGCTCTCCTGTGGTTCATCCAGCCTCTATAATGGGATTTATTGGGAGTAAAAGTCTCGCTCATGGCAAAATCCTTTCCTTACAAAACCGTTGTCTCGTAATAACACTGCTCAAAAAATAGTAGCTTTTGACTTTGTTAAAAAGTTTTATATTACCGTTAGGCAATTTTATTTTTGTATGCAATGATTCAGGGGAATGGCTTAAATACCGATATTTAGCCATATTATCGGTACTTAGATCTTATAAATAAGTGGAAACTTATTTATTGTGTACATTTTTTACTGCACCCCCAACTTTTTCCATCCTCCATTAGTACTTACAGTCAACGAATTTCTTCTCTAACATGAATAAAGATTAATATATTTTTATCTCTATTACTGAATATACTTTAACATCCACATGTGTTATGCAGTAGCTATAAATCAATTATTCTAATGACCATGGGCTAAGCGGAGATGGAATATAGCAAGTGAGAACGGTTGCTAAGAGGAATGGCAATGAGCCACTAATTGCATTGATTATGAAGCATCCCGGACCCACACTTCCCATCCAGTCTCATCTACAACCATTACATCAATTGTTTCAGATTTAACGATGGATTAAATTAATTTTTTAATATATATTAATTCATTGTTTTTTATATTTAATTAAATATTTTTGTATATTTCTACGTACAATAAGGTTTAAAGGTATCGGGTTGTTTCATATGAGCTGTCCGCTTTTATTACTTAAAATATAATGACCTGTTATTTACTTGGACATTCGGCAACCCCAAGCTGAAACAAACATTGGGGTGATAATTCGGGTATTGTTCTTTCAGACCGTTCGCCGTTATCGATGTCTATATCACATTGAATCGATCTTCTTTGATTAGATATCAAATAAAATTTCCTTTAAAAATGAACATTTCATAAGAAACAATATTTCATAAGAACTATTTATAATCGAATTTCCTAACATTACGGAAAAAAAACTCTTTACCACTACAACCCATGAAGGGTTCAGTACGGGTACGTACTGTTCCCAAACTAACGGTTGTGCAACAGGTTACCTCATTACGAGTAAACACCTTATAATTGAGCAATTGGTGAGCCCAAGAAGGATCTCCAGATCCCACAGAATCGTTGTTTATTGTTTATAGATTTAATGTTGCTTTTATACTGCTATGGTACGATGCTACAGTAGGATCCTATATTAAGCCTGTCCGGTTGTAAGAATGATAGCCATTTCTAACAAGTATCACTAACGGGCAGGCCTGGGATCCCCATTTTACGACCTATCCAACGGACAGCAATAGCTAAGAATCATTCATGGCTGTGAACAGAATGACAATTTAATAAAATAATTTTAAAATCTGCCAAAGACCTACCTCATTTAACCAACAAAATTTGTTCTGAACTATCCTGCTCCAAAAATAACATTGATTTTTTTAACAAATGAAAACCTGTATTTTAGTGATATTTTGCACAAAAAAAATAGTATAAATATAAAAATTAATACATAGTACTTTATTAATGATTCCATTGTAATCAAATATGAAATATATTTCACGGCAGTTTATTCCGTATCATCACAAAGTGTGAAATTTGCATTTTCCCTTCGAACAATCCTATCAAAACTTTTAATTTCAAATTTCTTGGATATTCAACCGTTATAAAACTTTGTCAATTATTAAATAATATCTAGGTCAAGGTGTCTGTCCAATCGGTCTATTTATTTTTATCAAATAATAATTGACAAAGTTTTATAATGGTTGAATATCCAAGAAATTTGAAATTAAAAGTTTCGATAGGATTGTTCGAAGGGAAAATGCAAATTTCACACTTTGTAATGATACGGAATAAACTGCCGTAAAATATCGGGAAATAAAAAAGTTCTTTCCAAAGTTTAATAAGCGTTGGTCGTCTCCAGTTTTTTGTCAAAAGTTTTTGTCTTCTGGCTCCATGAATAATCGGACCAAGTCTGATATATATTCCAACTCTCACTTTTCTCTTTTGAACTGATAATGAGATTATATTTTTTTTTTCTTTCGGATTCCAGACTATGTGTACGGTTGTTTTGTTTTTTTTCAATTTGTTAAGAAAAGCGTAAGGATTCTTTGGACCACTGCGGCGTTGAAAAGAATGAATGAAAAGAACAGGTCTTTTCAAGATCCAACAGCGCTGTTCATGTGGTCCATTTGGACCCTACACCATTTTATCATAATAAGGAAAATAGGAAATTCGAGAGAAAAGAGAATAACAAATTCAATGGAGTATAAGAAGATAAAAGACAGGAAAAGCATGTATTCTATAATTACGATGTACATTATTCCAAATGTATCCATTTATTTTTATTTGTTAAAATCTACAATTTTCCTAAAAAGTACAAAACGTATTGCTATCATGTTCCTGTCCTTGAAGAGACTACGTGATCCTATACATATTGGGACACCATTGAACAATTATTGAAGATAAATTTCCATACTTTATTTATATTAATTAATTAACATTTTATTTCAATGTCCACAAATGTTCTAGATTGGGCTCTATTAAAAATGAGGTTTGCGTATTTAACAATTCACTAATAAGTATAAATTAATTTATAAATTAGGTAGTTGATATTTTAATAATGAACAATTATTGAATCTGGATTAATTACGCAGCTTAAAAACCTGTACCACTACAACCCATGAAAGGTATTGGGTTCAGTACGTGGTAGAGGCTGTACCCGATCTTTGACAACGGCTGTGCAGGGAGGTGATTTATCCTAGATCACGCTCATCCGCGAGATTTCCCCCTATTTTGGGCGCCCAGATTATAAAGGCTGGTCCAAGCAGGGGGATCTGAACCCAGGACCTTCGACATAGCAACTCAGCGCTCTACCACCAAGCCACCCCACTCCCCTAAATAAACAATACGTATAGATCCGTATGTGTATTAATTTATATATTATATTATAAAACAAAGGCTCCTCTAACCGAAATAGTATAACCGATACTTGTGAAACATTCTCTTTAAATCAATTACTATAACACTAAATTGCTCTAAAGTTTATTATAAAGTAAGGAGTGGGGTAGTGGCAGGGCAATGAGTTGCTATGCTGACGATTTCGGGTTCAAATCAGGCTGTCAGGTAAACTATTTAATCCGCTAATGACCACAGATGGATCCTGGGGCTCACCCCACCCTCTATGAAGTGGGGACACGAAATAAGGAATTCGAAAATAGGGTTTTGAGTTGAATATTCTCATCCTTCGGCCCAAAAAAGGATGAGACCGCTGTTGAATTTATGAGAATACACAATGAGGAATTGCGGAGCATATTCCCGGTAAATATTATTCAAGTGATAGTGATGATGTAATGTTAGCGCTGCGAAGATTAAGATGGGCTTGTAATGCTGTTGTGCTTAGTAAGAAACGAATTCCCAAAAAGTTAAAAAGCGATGTGTTGAGTTGTAAACTTCTGAGTTTAATGTGTGATTTTGGGTTTGGGTAGTGGTGTGTGGACGGAAGTTTGTAAGCAGAGATTGGTCGTATCGGCATCGAGCCTTCGGGTTCGCTGAGCCTTAACAATATTATAATTAATAATTTCAGAGAGAAAAGTAAATAGTCCTATTAGGCAGATACTAATAATAAGGGAAGCCTAGCAAGTCAGGAGGATGTGAACCCAAGACCTTTGGAACAGCAATCCAACTTTACTAAAAATATATTTTTTTGTTAAAGATCTTCTTTTCATTTTATGTATTTATACTTACAATACAATTAATAAATAAATTGAGAAACGGCCACAACTGATTCATAAATTAAATAAATAAGGAATAATTGCTCAATTGATACCACCATACCAATTTTCAAGAAAATTGATTTCGTTTTCAGTCGATTTGTGATTTTGCCCTACATTAACTGTTCCACTGAATAGAACACAATGGGGAGATTATAGGTGGGTTATGGAGAATAACCTTCCGTTCAATGATTTGTTAACACTAAGGCCAGTTCATCGAAACCAGTCATCCGTGTGGGTCTGTGGGTTGAATATGAGGGAGGAATTTCTGTCCAGATTGTTATGAGCTTGGTATGCTGTTGTATGGATACTGTCAGTGTAAGAGAACAATGGTCTATTATAATAGACAAGACATATTTAGTTCATCAAAGGAAATTGTACAATTGTATATTATAATGTATAATTGTATTGTATATCGTATGCATTATTCAAAACCTTCAAGTCAAATTATTAAACTCAAATAACAATTACGAAACCTAACCAAAAAAATCCAATTAAAGTCACGAATTCGTAAAATACAAAGAATCATTATTCCTAAAACTGGCCAATTTCTTGTAGTAAACTTTTTTTTTCATATTTTCTTTGGATTTTTAATTCTAAATGACAATATTTAAATTTATTTATTATAAAATAATTATATTTATAACTATTTTTTATTTGTTTAGAATGTTTTTATATAATAAATAACATTTTATATCATATTTGATTACAATGGAATCATTAATAAATTATTATGTATTAATTTTTAGATTTATACTTTATTTTTTTGCAAAATATCACTAAAATACAGGATTTCATTGGTTAAAAAAATCAATGTTATATTTGGAGCAGGATAGCTCAGAACAAATGTTGTTGGTTTAATGAGCTCTATGGCAGATTTTAAAATTATTTTATTCAAATTGTCATTCTGTTAACATGAATGATTCTTAGCTATTGCTGTCGGTTGGATAGCTCATAAAATGGGGATCCCAGGCCTGCCCGTTAGTGATAGAAATGGCTATCATTGTTACAACCGGACAGGCTTAATATAGGATCCTACCATAGCAGTATAAAAGCGACATTAAATGTATAAACAACGATTCTGTGGGATCTGGAGATCCTTCTTGGGCTCACCAATTGCCCAATTATAAGGTGGGTACTCGTAATGAGGTAACCTGTTGCACAACCGTTAGTTTGGGAACAGTACGTACCCGTACTTAACCCTTTAAGGGGTGGTAGTGGTAAAGAGTTCTTTTTTCTGTAATGTTAGGGAATTCGATTATAAATAGTTCTTATGAAATATTGTTTCTTATGAAATGTTCGTTTTTAAAGGAAATTTTATTTGATATCTAATCAAAGAAAGTCAATTCAATATGATGTCAATTCAATGTGATATAGACATCGATAACGGCGAACGGTCTCGTATAACAATACCCGAATTATCACCCAAATGTTTGTTTCAGCTTGGGGTTGCTAAATGTCCAAGTAAATAATAGGTCATTATATTTTAAGTAATAAAAGCGGACAGCTCATATGAAACAACCCGATACCTTTAAGCCTTATTGTAAGTAGAAATATACAAACATATTTAATTAAATATAAAAAAAAACAATGAATTAATATATATTAAAAAATAAATTTAATCCATCGTTAAATCTGAAACAATAGATGTAATGGTTGTAGATGAAACGGGATGGGAAGTGTGGGTCCGGGACGCTTCATAATCAATGCAATTAGTGGCTCATTGCCATTTCTCTTAGCAACCGTTCTCACTTGCTATATTCCATCTCCGCTTAGCCCATGGTCATTAGAATAATTGATTTATAGCTACTGCATAACACATGTGGATGTTAAAGTATATTCAGTGATAGAGATAAAAATATATTAATCTTTATTCACGTTAGAGAAGAAATTCGTTGACTGTAAGTACTAATGGAGGATCGAAATAGTTGGGGGTTCAGTAAAAAATGTACACAATAAATATGTGGAAAATTATTATATTTTATGTGTGCCTACGTTTCGACCTACTTTTTAGGTCATCTTCAGGGCCAATAGGAGTGGCTACTCGGTTCAAAAAGTAACTGGTTAGTAGTAACTAGTAGTAGTAGTAGTAACTGAGTTACTTTTTGCACCGAGTAGCCACTCCTATTGGCCCTGAAGATGACCTACAAAGTAGGTCGAAACGTTGGCACACATAAAATATAATAAGTTTCCACTTATTTATTGTGTAAATTTTTTACTGCACCCCCAACTATTTCCGTCCTCCATATTAATCTTTGATTAAGGAGGCTTCAGACCAGGAAGGTCAACAATATACTGATATTCTCTCTTAGGCAAGCAATGGAAATGTGCCATGAATACATGGGTTTATAATAAATACCGGAATACAGGTATTTATTATAAACCTACGTTTCCATCTATATCAATGGAATTCTAACCATTCAACTAAAGTTGATTAAAAGAGATTGTACAAGTCATGCACAGGGAGCTAGGTGTTGCCAGTCTCAAGCATGTTGCCGACTCGAAGCTATAAGTTTATCCTCTACCAAAAGTTGTTTTTCACTTCAAAATACCTGTACCAATACTTGTCTTTGGTTTATGGGATTTAGACATTCAGGTATTTTATTCAGAAGATAAATTTTTTATATTAATTTAATCTTATATTTAGTATATTTGATTATTTAAACAAATATCTTATAGGTATACAATTTACAATACAATGTACATAAACATATTCACACAAATTCAGCCGCACATATACACACACAAAGACCATTATAACTGTTCTTAAGTTTCCAGGTACAGGAAGCGTTGCAAACGAAAAGCAATATCTCACTAGAGCTATTTTCTATTAGGAGATGGTTCTCCTTTGAACCGAAATAAGGTTCTACTGCGAGTCTAGGAAAATACGATCCTCGTCGTAAGGATCTGGAAGGAAACAATATTGTTCTTATTTTATAGATGTTCAGATTATTATTTAAATAATTCAATTAAAACATAAATGAATGCGTTGGTTAAACATTTTTATTTTTTTGTTTTTAACCTAATTTATTACACCATATATCGTTTCCGGCGACCAACTCGCCAGTTTCTTCTGCTCAGTGCATCCTCTGCAGTAAGCTATCGATTCATAAACTTCTTCTACCCACGTTTTTCGAGGCCGCCATCTTTTTTCCGTCCATATGGTGTTCTTTTCCAGATCGTCTTATACCACCAATCTTTATCCATCCGCTTTAAATGCCTCTACCATATTCACTTTTTTTTTCTTTTTCGTAGTACCCTTATGTGATCTTCAGCTTTCATTTGCGATATATTTGATTATTATATTCTCTCTCTCTCTCTCTCTCTTCTCTCACACTCTTTAATAAAGATCTAAGTATCGATAATATGGCTAAGTATCGGTATTTAAGCCATTCCGCTGTATCATTGCATACAAAAATAAAATTGCTTGACGGTAATATAAAACCCAATTTTATTGGTATCCCGTAGTGTTGTAATAAAAAAAATAATTGCCATAAATCCAGAAGGATGTAGTCGTAAAGACGATTGGATGATAAAATAGCCTAAAGTAACAAGGACTAAAGTTATCGATCCTTTTATTAGTTATTGCTGTTTTATCATCTACTTTCTTATACAGTTTATATTTTTACTATAAATAGAGAACGATTATATAAAAAGTTAATAAAAACATATTATAAAACATATACATTTCTTATTGCAGGAGCAATATTTGTGTCACCGATTAATTGCTATTTTGCAGAACTTATTTTCCTTTCCTTAATTTTTTACTTAACTAAAACTTAACCTAGATATTGTATTGTTTTCTTCTTAGCTATTCTATCCAAGCAGCAATTCTTTCTTTCGCAGACAATGTTTCATCAACAATACTTGCACTTCATTGCCCCAGGTTTTTCTAGGTTGCCTTCTTAGAGTTAGGTCTGTAGCCTGCTTTCTTGTTCATCTATTAGCGCACCCCTTTCGCCTTTCTTCAGACTTTCTTTTTTGATTGCCCAATCTACTTTTGGTTGGGTAATTTTGGTTTTATTTTTTAGTAGGGAATTAGTTTGAACATGTTGAGAAGTTTAAGTACTTAAGGTCTATAACTAGAAAAAACGAAATTAAAGAGGCAATGATGCCAAGAAATTCTAGTTATTTCTCTGGTCTCGACATTACTAAGCTTACGCCTTTTGTCTCGTATTTTAAAAATTAGAATTTATAATACTATGTATGATTTTTCCAACTGTTAACGTCGAAGGATGAACAATTTCTTATATTATTCAGAAATAAAGTACTCCTTAGTAGAATATTTTTGTTGAATTCTAACGCATACTAAAAAATTCCAAAGAAATACATTTTCAAATTGGTTAAACATCTACATGTACATTTTTAAAACATTATATCTACTGAATGAGATCCATAATTTAAAAAATGACATCCATAATTTAAAAAAATAAATTAGTTATAAATTAAATTGTACCCAACGAAATTTCTCATCGAAATTTAACAGGAGTAATTTCCATCTTGCCCCCTTATAAGGAGAAAAATTCTATTAACTGAGTAAATGAATTAAGTAATAAATTGATATGGTGATAAATTGATTAAGTAAAGGGCCGAAAGGTAATTAATTTAGCCTTCGAGGGAAAGCGAGAGGGATAGAAAGAGAGATAGGGAGTAATAGAGAGAGAGAGTGAGGGGGATGATAGGTAATGTGGAAAAACCATTACTTGTTAAAATCTCAATAATGAAAAGTCGAAATTTTGCGATGAGAAAACTCATACCTGCGCGGTGAAATAGTTATTCCCCAAGTAACCTCCATTCATTATAAACGAAGAACTAAAATATTTGTATTCAATGAATAGAGCTAATCACCCCTTAACTACAGAAAGTTTTTGGGGGAAATGAGGTAGTGAAATTTTAAAGGTGATAATTACTGAAATTTGTTTAAACATGATGAAGATCATAGAAACAAGGACCTTAAGCAATTCTTATCAAAATTACATAGAACTTAACACTTATGACTGTCACTCTCAAGAAACACTACAAACACTTTGATGACACTCTGTATACCGAATCCGATAAGGAGACTGAAAATTCTCTGATGCAGGGATTTACTACAGTGAGATGAACCACGCTAGGAGTGCCTTCAATGGCAGGTTTCTCTATAAAGGCTTACACGTGAATTCCTTAGAAAAGGTTTTCGGAAGATCACAAAAACGATCTGTGCCAAATGGCATATATATTATTTCTTAAATACATATCCGTATTATTATTACCGAAAAATAAGAGTCTAATGTAAAAAATGTACGAGTCTAGTTTTTTGAACCAATAAGTTTGGGTGTCCATTGAATCATGAATTTTTTTATTGTATTACTTAACTGTTTCAGCTACGAGTGGTGTGTCAAGGTCTGTATGCAATGATTTCATTGTTATGTAGAAGTGACAATGAATGAATTTCGACTGAAAGATTTCAATGATCTTTAAGTGGGAATTTTTGGACAAATCCCACACCTACTTGGGACATGTCTATATCGGTTTAACTAACATGTTTTACATAATGAATTTGTCAGTTATAGTGTTTTCCAATAGTGTTTATCAGTAGATTTAGTTTTGAAAGTAGGTAATTAAAAATGTTTTTGCAAGTAGTCAAATATGATTTACATGCAAGAATTCTGCCCAATGTAAAGCCGAAGTATTTACTATGTGTTTCTGTCATATTATATTGCAAAGTATAATAAAATAAATGACTATATATACGTATATACATACATACATATATGTATGTAATAAATAATAAGTTTTCCTAAGCATGGCATGAAATGTGATAAGTTGTATTTGGTAAATCGATGTCTCTACAAATGAGTTAAATCAAGAAGCATCTAGTAGGTCGAGAAGTAGACTAATGAGATTAGAAGATGGTTCGCTGGCTGAGGAACAAGTTAGTAATTCCGAGCATAACGGCTCACTGCATCCTTCTTCTTAACTCATTATCCTTCCGAGGAAATTGTTAAGGAAAGCTGACTTAAGGACTTAGAGTCAATCATAAGATTTATGTAAATTTACGTAAATATCTGTACTTTTCTTTTTCTCTTCAGTAGTAGATCATACAGAAGGTTCGTTTATTTTTAAATTGTGTATACCCCAAGCGAAGAGCTTATTGTACGCATACAATATTATAATATTAATACAGACTTATAAAAGTAATAACAGATTACAAATAATAAATTACAGATTAACAAATATAAAATAAAAAAATAAATAAGTAACGGTTTTAATAAATTTAATGAAAGTGGAATAGATGAAATTGTTAATAATGCCGAATATAAATTAATAATGTTAAGAGAATACAAATGAATTATGTATAATACAGGAATTTATTATGTACACAGAAAACAACTTAGTAACTTCCAAACTGCAAATTGATAGTGATCATTAGAATCATGAAAGTAGGGAAAACAAAAATGTTTATGATAACAATTGATGAGATCTGCTTAAAACATAATTGTCCTGTTTAAAGTCTATGATATTCAAGATTCCTTTCAAATGATTCTTGAGTTTTTGTGCAGAATATGTTGTGGTAGAGTCATTATGGTTGTATGTAGTATGATGGGTTCTCATGCATTTATTATTGATTTCAATCAGTTTTGGTAAATGGTTAAAATATGTATAAAGTTTGGATTCATTAAAATCATATGAATCTGTATTATTAAAATGGAATCTCTGGAGGAAATGGTTAGTTCTGTATTAAACTAAATGTTAGATAGAAAACATTATAGAAACTAAATCAGACTACCATATGCTTAAATTAGGAATTGTTGGAGGAGCATTAAATTTGGTATAGGCGGGTTCAATAAAGTAAACACAGGAGGTAGCTATGGACGGCATCGAAAGCGTTGGGAGGAGCTGTTTGTTATTCTTTGTCTCTATATGAATAATTTGTAATTCCATTCAAAAATATTCGAGGAAAATTGTCACATGTTTTTTTTCACGTTCAATACTGTTGAATATTGAATGAGACTATACTTCATTCATGTATTCACCGGGCAAAACTTTCGAATCCCTCGAGTAATAATGTTTTAACGATTGTTAGAACATTAGGGGGAAGTTGCATTAAAATAGCTAGGAAATATCAAATAAAAAATAAATACATTAAAGAATTAATAATGTAAAAAAGATGAAAAAATATATACATAAGAAAAGCTGATATAACGGAGAGGACTTAAAAAAAGAACTCTTTTACTCTCCATCGTAACTATTATATATTTTTTCCTTTCTTTTATTCCCTTTCTTGGGTTTTACTCTACGTAGAATTTTTTTTTATATTTCTGCATCAGCTGTTTTTATTTAACCTTTCCTTGCCATTATAGTGTAACATTTCTTCACCCCCCCCCCACTTTGTTCCCTGAGCTTGAGGGATGCAGTGTCTTTTTGATGTTTCATTACGACTGGAATGTCAAATTGACTACTCCTGAAACTATATTGTATATTTTTTCTTTTATGCTTCTTCTTTCATAGATTTATTTAATAATGGTTTATTGTTTATATTTTTTATTGTTTTTGTGACTTGAAATGTATTAATTACATTTTTTATTAACGTTCAACAATTTAATTTATCTTTGATAATCTCAAAGAAAATAATCCATCTTTTCACAGTCCCCAATAATATTCGAATATCGTATTTACCTGATTTTAAGGTACCAGTATTTATGAATTTAACAATACTTAGGGAAAATGAAGGATTCGAGGGATCTGCAGTTTTTAAACTTAAAGAAGTTAGGCTCTGCGATTTGGCAATCATTAAAAATATTTATGATTAAACTGATCAAGCACGAAAAAGGACTGAGACAATCTCTTGTCTTGTGATTGGATAACAAACTACTAAGCCTAAGATCGTTGGTTCGTAGCCCAAGGATTTTTAAAGGGAGTAAAAAATCCTTGGTATTGCCGTTCTTCGGAAGGGACATTAAATGGGGGTCTCGATCCTGTACGATGTCAGGTACTTGTTAAAAATCCCTATCCAAATTAAACCTGGATAGCCAAAATTTAGATCTCCCAATGTAGCATCGTCCGATTAGCCATAGCAGCATAAAGTAGAGTTAAATGAACAAACAAACAGACGAAAAAGGACTAGAAAAAAAGTAGTTCCTCGGTCCGTTGCTAGGCAACGCCGATAAAATAATACAACTAAATTTATTTATTTATTATTTAGCCTAAATCCAATTAGGGAGGGGAGAAAGGGGAGACAAATGATAAAATCAGTATCACGTAATATATGAATGGTATCATATAGTATCATTTTATACATGAATATATAACCCACCATTTTGTTCTTCCATTCATCGAGCCAGGAATAGTACGACATTTATTAAAAACAAGCGAACAATGGCTGCTGTGTTCTTCTTTTGTTCCTGTTTTTAATATCCGTGTATCCAGCTTTCCTGGAACTGATATTGAGCTGGAAAAACTTCATGACGATAAAGTATTTGAACTTAAGATTGAAACGTACGGGCAACATCGTGCGGAGTTGTATTTTTTATTATGAAAAACTGAATTGGTTTTTATTTAATGAAAATCGTATATAAACTTGATTTTTTCACTTTTTATAGAATTTGTCCTTTTAGTAATATATTACTTTACAATACCCCATTACTCAACCAAACATGGATAATATAAAGTCGTGGGATAACTTGTAACGAAGGTTGGAAAAAAGGTTGTCACCGAATCGTGCTAATAAAATATATAGTTTTGTATTAATCTATCAACTAAGTTATATCCCTCTATTTATCTACTGCAATGACCCACCCCCTAAACAGAAATAAAATGTTTAGGCGTCAGAATCGACCGAAGACTGATATAGATATGACGTGTGGCCAACTAGATTTTTCTACTAAGAAGACTGCTGGGCCATAATGAACAATCTATTAATTTTTATAAAAATTATTTTTTCCCGCTACCATTGAGTAATGCTATCCATTACTCAACTAAAACTAGTGTGAAAAGTCCCATTTTTCCCCACTAGTAAGGGAAAACCACTTTTCCTCACTAGTAAGGAAAAGTAACAGCCACCTAGATCGAATTTGACAATCAGCACTCTTTTATTTTAAATGTTAAATGGCGGTATTATAATATTATTCATTTTTAATTCCTAAAATGTTAAAATAAATAATTTTATTTTTAATTCAAGATAGATTTTATTTATTTTGAAGCGATTCTATAGAAATATTTAGTATAACCATAAATGTATTAGAACCTCCACACATCAGAAATTTGAAGATCTAGCATTAGCATTACCCACTAGCGCTAGTGTAGTTTTAATAAATCTAAAGTTTCGCCTTTAATTTTTAAATGGTTGCAGGAAAAATGTAATATTTAACGCATGATAAAAGTGCATATTCTCGCCTTCGGCTCGTGTGGTAAAATTCACTCGGGTGTGATAAAGTGGCACTTTCCTCACTGGTCAAATAAATAACTATTGTCACTGTAAGCGATATGGACTTGAGCTATAGAATCATTCAATCAAACTTTCTTCGATAAAGCGCTCATTGGGAATCGAGTTTGTATTCTAGCGGTGGTACAAAAATAATTTCTGTTAACAGGGCTTGAACCCAGATTTACCCTCTCCTAAATTTCAATGAAAAGATATAATAATGCAATATATAGGCAATTCTTCTATAGTAATCTATCTACTATAATATTATACCCAAGCAAAAATAAAATACAATACTTGGGCCTCAGAATTGACCAAAAATAGATATAGAAAAGCTATGAAGAAAATTTGAAATAAGGTTGTTTTTTCGGTAGACTCTATAGACCTTGTAGATCTTTGGCAGCGTGATGAGTTCTCCTTACAGAATATGTTAGTTGAGGGAGTATAAACATCAGAAGTAGAGGAGACATTATGAGGAGTCATCACCAACCTCCCTTTGCTAAGAAACATGGTTTCCTTGGTGTAGTGGCAGGCTATCCATAGCCATTTCGAGTGAGGCCAATTCTCGAATATACGTAAAATCGTCTTCGAGGACAGTGACAAAATCTATGGATTATGGCTGTTCGGGATACGAAGATCTATATATATTTCCCCGAATCAGACCGTCCCAGAATCAAATATCCGGGCAGCTACTGACGCTGTGGAAAACCACGATTCCCAATAGTAGTACACAAGGTAAGGAACCAAATAGAGGAGTGGTGGCTCGGTGAACCGTGTAACTGACAAATACATAAAAATGTCTTCACGTATTTGGTGTTTATTGACTGCACCCCCCCCACCATCTATTTCCATCCTCTAGTCTAAATTATAGCTCGGATGCAGCTGCTTAATATTTCAGTCTGCCTTTCATCATGTTACTGAAAGGACCTTTGGTCTAACGAACACTATTCACAGGATAGCGAATGCTGAAAATAGGCCAGTGAATAATTTAATTTCAATATATGCTATTCCTGCTAAAATGTGATATTCGAGAGGAGAGCTGAATCTGTTTATCTTCATTGTGGATTTAACAAACAAGGTGTTATTTGCAGTGATTTCCGCTAAAACTATAGAGTTTATTGTGTATAAATTTTTATCATTTAACACGCTTGTATTATTTAAATTTCATTTACACCGAAAGTAAATTAGTTAATAAAACGAGTTAAGACAAAGTTTTTTTAATAATTTATCCATAGAAATATACAACTGTATTATAACAATACAATAAGTAAATGGCAGGAATGGTACATATTGGCATCAATAAAGACAAGTAGAGAAACTACCTTATAGTACTATAGTACTCAAATAACAAGTTTTACTTAGAAGGTCACGAGGCCATGTTCTTTTCAGACGCCTCGGAGGATTATCGGGAATTGAAGAGGTTGCTAGGTTTGAAACTAGTGGGTTTGAGTGGGAATAAAGTTTGTCATGAAAAGATTGATATCGTATTTGAGCCAAGTCAGCAAATTATGGGACATTAAGGTCATTATGGATTACTTTGTACGTAACAAAGTAAGGAACATTAAGGATTTTACGAAGGATTTTGGATTGAAGGATTGGATACGAGAGGAATTCGAAGGCTCAGTGGAGCCCCAAAACTTTACTCCGAAAGTGCAAATAGGTCTAATGATTGTCATGAACTAATTTTGTAATTAATTGGGAGCTTTTGTATAGTAACTGTTGAAGAAGCTTAAAACGGCGGGCTGTTTCTTGTCTTTTCGGTCTAGTAAACATAAAATTGTACTCAAAAACGATATTTAAATTATCAACATTTTACTAATGTTATTCGATTTCGAATACTTGGTTAAAAAAAGTTCTAAAATTCGTGTGTTTATCCGGTAGTTGTGGCCGTTAAAAAACTTAATTGCAGAAATACTGATGCTTGAAAGAATATATATATATATATATATATATATATATATATATATAAGTTATGTTTGTGTCAATAGATGGATAGGATTAACCTTAATCCATGAATTGAAAGATTGTTTTAGTTTATGTATAAACATTAGATAGTATATATAAGAGCTGTATATTATCAATAAAGTTAGTTGTTACTTAGATCCTGTGTCGTTACTCTGCCCGAATCCTTTCCTTTTTTTTCATCATTAGTATCGTACAAAAGTTAAGTGGTGCCGAAACCCGGGATTTCTGTTCGTCGCGTTCGTTAGAAACTAACAAAGTAAAAATACCCGTACAATGGTTGAATCAGACGAACGCGCCAAGTTTGAGTTCCAGCTGGCGAAGGCGGCAGAGGAGCACGCGCAATTGATGGCTCAGCTCACAGAGGCGAAGAAGTCGGCGCAGATCGAATTAGTAAAGGTGCGTACCCAAAATTCGGCCTTTATCCATGAGGTTATTGGCCAATTAGAACCTTTCACAGGGACAGTTGGGGATTTGGACCATTTTATAAAAGGCGCCGACCAGGTTGTGACTCTTATATCGTCCCGACAGGACAACGGGACTATATTCGAGTCAGACGTTAAAATATTAGAAGCAGCGTTGGTCGGACGAATATCACGACGTATCTTGAACGCCATACAGGGTGATACGACCGTTCCATGGGAAACCTTGAAGGATCGATTAAAGAAGCTGTACGGCGGTGGTCGATGGACGCCAGAGGAAGACGTGTTCTATTTAGTCAAGGTGAAGCGGAACCAGGGACAGGCAGAGGGCGAATTTGCAGAGAAACTCTTAGTCCTCTACAACAGAGTGGTTGAGAAAATGATAGAAACCTTTGGTCAAGAAGAGGGCGGCCGGAAATTAGAGTTCGTACGCGGGCTGCTGAAGGTTCAATTAAACCATTATATGGACCGGCCAGGCTCTCTACCACGCGACAGGGACTTCGTCGAATGCGCGCACGAGCTGGTGGACGCGCATGATCGAAACAAAGCTAGGCGAGAGAAATGCGATGGCGAATGGACCGAAGTGAGATCCGCGCGGAGGCAGCATAAAAGTCCATCCAGGCGCAGCAGTCGGCCGTTCGAGAACCGACCTAGCAGAGGGTCTGAGGAGAGGAGGAAACGGCCGGAACGCCGGTGTTACGAATGTAACAGACCTGGTCACGTAGCAGCGCAGTGCAGTTTGACGCGGTGCTACGAATGCGGCAGGAAAGGGCATGTGGCACGAGAATGCCCCAGACGGAACTCCAGACCACAAAGAAGATAATACAGGCCCGAGCCCATGGAGGTGAATAATCAGGAGTGGCGAGAGAAGCGGATTCACCGGAGGAGCATCAACCGCTATTCCAGCGGGGAATCGTCGGCTGAGGAGAGCATCAGTTCCGAGCATAGCACGCCGGCAGTGAGAGAGCATGAGGTAAGAGGTGGGAATCATAGGAGAGGCGGTCCGTCCGGCACAGAGGCAGGGCCGCGACAATCACGCCCGGAATGAGGAAACGGCGGTAGGTGGGGCAACGGTTCGGGGGAAATAATTATTAACAACGCAGCGACGAAGGGGGAACGAACACGATTGCCCGTGGCGAGAATGCGTGGAACGGGAGTTAGATTTCTGGTTGACACGGGAAGTACGAATTCCCTAATTAGTGTAAAGGGGGCTGAAAAACTAGGAATATGGGGGAAGCACAAGCGGTGCCATTGTAGTATCGCGACTGTTAGCGGGCGGTGCGCGACCTTGGGGGAGGTGGACGTCAATTGTGCAGAGTTGGTGGGACGAGATGTTGATATCAAGATCCACGTGGTGGAGACTATAATGCCGGGATACGAGTTCATTGTAGGGGGAGATATTCTGCGGTTAGCGGGATTGAAACTGATAGTGAAGAAAGGCAACTGGTATTTCAACTTAGGCAAGAAGTCGTATCAAACCACGGTTACGAGCGGAGACGGTGGGATCGAAATTGGTGCGGTAAACTGTGAAAAGGTACACTTTAAGGATGTTGTAGAGCGGAATAGCGATCTATTCTATGCGGAAGATGAGATTTTACCCACGACAGGGAGAACGGTCCATAGAATTAAATTAAAAACGGAAGTACTTGTATATGTTAAGGATAGGCGTTACCCGCAGGCACTGAGAGACATCATTAAGGGGCAGTTAGACGACCTCTTGCGCCAGGGAATTATCAGGCCGAGTAGCTCCCCTTTTAATAGTCCGTTGTGGGTAGTGGAGAAAAAAAAGGTCGAGGACACACCAACAGGGAAGCAATATAGGGTCGTGGTCGATTACCGGAAATTGAACGAAGCGACAGAGGACGAGCTATACCCGCTTCCCCGCGTGGAGGACATCCTGGACAGATTGGCAGGGGCAACGATTTTTAGCACCTTGGATCTAAAGAGTGGGTACCACCAAGTAAGAATGGCGCCCGAAGACATTGGAAAAACAGCGTTTTCGTGGGAGCGGGGGCATTATGAGTTCGTGAGGATGCCGTTCGGGTTGAAGGGAGCGCCGCTGACCTTCCAACGGTTAATGGACGAGTTCCAGAGAGGGTTAGGAGAGGACTTCGCCCAAGTATACATGGACGATCTAATCGTTTTTAGTCGCTCGGAAAACGATCATGCAAGACATCTGGGGCGGGTGTTCGAGAGAATCCGCGAATTCGGTCTCAAGCTCTCTAAGGAAAAATCGAGATTCGGGCTACCGGAGATACGCTTTTTGGGACACGTGGTCTCGCAAAAGGGGGTTCAGCCCGATCGAGAAAGGGTGAGAGCGATCCAAGAAGCACCATTACCCAACAACGTTCGAGGAATCCGCAGGTTCTTGGGTATGGTAAACTATTATAGGCGGTTTATCCCAGGGATAGCGGAACTAACTCAGCCTCTGACTGAAACTCTAAGGAAGGGGAAACGGTTTTGTTTAGGCCCCTCCCAGGTCGACAGCATTCACAAATGCCGGGAAATTTTGACATCACAACCGCTGTTGGCCTTTCCGGATTTTCAACTGTCATTCAGGATCACCACGGACGCGAGTGAGGTTGCCATTGGGGCGGTCCTATCGCAAAATTTCGCGGAGGGGGAAAAGCCGATAGCGTTCGCGAGTCGGAAACTGAATCCGGCCGAGCAACGATATAGTGCGATCGAGCGTGAACTCCTCGCGGTGGTATGGGCGGTCGAATATTTCAGGCCTTACGTGTATGGGCGTCGGTTCGAGCTACTGACAGATCATAAACCGCTCGTATACCTAGCTACACTTAAGGAATCTTCGGCGCGCGTCTCCCGTTGGAAGGAAAGATTAGCACCCTATACGTTTCAAGTAATCCACAAAAAAGGGGTAGAGAACGCGGTGGCGGACTGGTTGTCACGCGATCTGATTATTAATGCGGTAGAGGAGGAGGGCACGTCGGACGAACCATTTGCGGTGCGCTATTTGCGGGACTGGGCGGAACACGGACCAGAAATTCCATTAGTTCGCCAACACTCGGAAGAGAGCACGGACACACCGGAACGGGCTAGGGAACTTCCAGAAATCGACGAGATCATCAACGACAAGCGATTCCAGATGGTTATCAGGTCAAAACAAGGCGTGGGCACCGATTCAAGGGCATCGATGTATGAAGGATTATCGACGGTCACCATTCGTATCCCACCAACCGTAGCCGATGTCGAGGTCGAACGGATTTTTTCCGAGTTCTGTGTAGCGGGGCGCCGGGGCTATATTTATGTAGGCAATAAGGTCCTGCTCGATAAAATTAAACGATTGTGGCGCCAAGAACGCATCGGGGTAGGGAGTTCACTAGTACGTTGCCTGCGTCAGGTAGAAACGGTACCGGATCTCGCAGCACAGCAGCGGGTCATTAGAGATCACCACAGCGGCAAAACAAATCACCGGGGGATCGAAGAGACATTGCGGGCACTGAAACGCTTATACTTCTGGAAGTCGATGGGGCGTAAAGTTAAAGATTTTATTGACCAGTGCGCCGTATGTCAGCGCGCGAAGTATGACCGACAGCCGCCGGTGGCAGAACAGGCCGTCACCCCCACGGCGATGGAACCACTCAGGTCAGTACAAGTTGACATCTATTCGAATGAGGGACAGTCCTGGCTCACAGTTCTAGACACCTTCAGTAAACTCGCGATGACTTACCCTATCGCGGAGAAGACTCCAAAGGCTGTGTGGGAAGGGATCCTACAATGGTGCGCTACATATGGAGTACCTGAGGACGTCACGTCTGATTGCGGTTGCGAATTCGACAACTTGTTAATTCGTGAGGAATGCACCCAGTTAGGGATTACGTGGCGATTTAATACCCCGCATCACATCAAGGGCCGGGGGGCGGTCGAAAGGTTACATAATACACTGGGGGAACACCTTCGGCTGTTAAAGTTGGGAAGGGATCTCGATCCATATGATGCTATGCCGCGAGCCATAATTGCATATAACCATACGATTCATTCGGCGACGGGATTGTCACCAATAGAAATCGTGTTTGGGCAAGCGCGAAGGGATAGAGGCGACCTCATCACGGTTAACAATGAAGAGTTACGGACCATGCTTCACCAATCACGAGCCACTCGGAAAACTACGTGGCAAAAAGTGCGCGAAAAGCTAGTCCGGGATAAAACCACCAGGGTGCACAAAGCCAACGCTCGGGCCGGGGTGTATAACAAGGGTCCCCTACCATTAGGTACGACAGTCTATCGGCGATTACGTACTGCGCGTACTAAAACCGCGGCACGATACGAGGGTCCGTACAAAGTTGTGACTGTCCGCGAACACAACCTTTACACCATTCGGGATGTGCATTACCCATTTCGGGTGCGGACCGTCCATCTTGAAGAACTTCGAGTGCCTCATGCTCTGTCACCGGCCCCGTCTACGCCGGATACACCTGATTCAGGTTAACGATTGGTTATTTAACAATTTTTTTTATTTTTGTGTTTGTATCAAATCAGAATTATTTTTTTTTTTTTTGTGTTTTAGTGTAAGTACGTCTTTTATTTTGTGCATATGTTCCGTCTTTTTCTTCAGTTTTTGTTTGGTTGTGTTAGTTCCTCCTTTGCAGGAACTGGAAGGGGGGAGTTATGTTTGTGTCAATAGATGGATAGGATTAACCTTAATCCAAGAATTGAAAGATTGTTTTAGTTTATGTATAAACATTAGATAGTATATATAAGAGCTGTATATTATCAATAAAGTTAGTTGTTACTTAGATCCTGTGTCGTTACTCTGCCCGAATCCTTTCCTTTTTTTTCATCATTAGTATCGTACAAAAGTTAAGTTATATATATATATATATATATATATATATTTATATAATACTGTTATGCCGTTGGATAAGGAAATAAAGACTGAATTGCGTTTCTCTGAAAAACAAAACAAAAGTGTTACAAAACATTATTCAAAGCCTTTACTTAGTGTTTCTTTAGATCTTTCAGGAGATTTGTTGTCGTTTAATCAACACATAATATTATTTAAACAATTTATAACCGTACATTCAAACCGTAGTCTCTCATATGTCTTTTATTTATAACAGCTGTTATATCAAATAGGCTGTGTCGCTATCACGGCAAATACAAAATTGAGAAAAGCGTTCGTATATTAGTGACGCACTTTTCATTACATACAATGTGGTTTTTCTGTACCCCGGAGGTAAAGGACACCTTGCCACATTTTCCGTAATTTTTAACTACTAAAATTTGTTTTGATTTTTACTTATAGAAACAGCTTACAAATGTGATCACATTGTTATTGTAATTGATAAGTATTCATCATAATATTTGCTTATGAAACTTTACCTAAAATATTACCTATTTTGTGAACATGGTTTTCTTTTATCTGAGGGGCAGATATTCAAAAGAGAAATAAACGTGTAATGTCCCAAATGCACCCAGATGGATTCTAAGTCAATAATTTGGAATAACTGTCTCAATATACCAAAATACAATAAGCATTTCTTCAAAGTTTTTATTACAATTTTACTAGGCAAATGTTATTGACATCATTAAAATATTTTCTATTGTTCGGAGTAAAAAAAAAATATATATATATATATATACCTCTACAACCCATGAAGGGAATTGGGTACAATAGAGGATAGAGACTGTACTATATCTAGGACAACCGTTGTGCAGGAAGGGTATTACCCTCAGATCACGCTCAACCGCCAGGTTTTCCCCAATCAGGGTACTCACAAATTAAAGGCTTGGCGAGTCCCAAAGGGTCCATTCTTGGCTTTTAAAAGTTTAAATAATTTATTTGCCTCTGCTAGTTTTAATTCCAGAACCTTCAGCATTGTAACTCAGCTATTTACACTGAGAGCTACTACCCCGCTTTCAAATTTAGTAAAAAGTGTGAATAATATTTTATTGAATCGGACAATATACTGTGGAACATTGTTTTGTTTTTTGGAGCCTTTATATATCACTGCTGTATAAAACTCCATTTAATTCTACCAACTATTTCACAAAAACCATTTCCATTCCTGGCATAAATCCAAGTTAAAACTCTATAAACGGATTTCGTGTGAAACATCGCAGTACTCACATATTCTTCCCAATTTCACACCTGGAAGAAACCTGAATACATTTCCAACCTATATGAAAGTCTGTGAATATCCAGTTTACAATTCAACTTTTTTAAATTTTTTTATAGTGTAAACCGAGAACTCGTTTCGAGTTACCAAGTCCCAAACCTTCTCATTAATATTCTGTTCTTATATCTAAAATATCTATTATATTCTCCTATTTTATTTTTTCTTATGTTATAATAAATATTTATAATTTCAGATGAAGACGAAGTAGAAATAATATACAACATAATAATAAGTAAGTAAATTATGTTAACAGATACGAGTTTATACTTGTTTCTTATGTACTTATGTTTATAATTTGGTCAACCATGTAAAATTTTCCAACACTTACAATTATGATGTGCTTTAATCATACTAAAAAAATATAATTTTATGTTTAATGCTCTATTCATTTAAGGCATAGTTTAATTTATAAAAACTAAACCTTCTTCGAAATTAGCCATTAAAAAGTGTAGAGGTACCGCTGGGTAATGTTCTTCTTCATGCCTCTCATGTCATTTTGTTTTATTTTACTGACAGCCTATCTCCTTATTGTCATTGTTTTTATTTGACAGGTGTGGATAAATATATAAAGAGAAAAAAAAGATGCCTGTTTAAGTTAGAAGACATAGGTTCCGTTGGGTGATGGCACCTCTGGATGAGCGGACTGTGTGTTTTGATTTTAAATGATATAAAAGCATTTTATTAATATACATGGCAAACAGAAAATAATTTTAAATTACTGCTTTGAGATTATTGACCATCTGTGAATGGCATGTTGTGCATTCTGGGTGGCTACTGGTTTTCTCTCTCCTTGCTCTGTTGGCTCTCTGCTGGAGTTTTACTCCATGTTGGATCCAGAACACATGTTCTTGCTCATAGTTACTTGGTCCAAATAGCCCCCTTTTCAACCTGGTGTAGGCCTAGGATGATAGAGTGTACTGCTGCTGTGGCACGGAGGTAGAGAAGAGCTAGGAGTAAAGTGTCGCTGTACATTAAACTATGCCATAACAAAGTATCATACGTAACCTGTTCATTTTTCATTACGCATTTATGCTAATTAAGTGCTCTATCATTAGTTTCATTAGGTCTAAAGTCTTCTTCTTAAAACTAACTTTGAGATCTGATTTGTATTACTTCTTGAATGTTAATATGTACAAAAATGAAAAAAGAAATGTCCACTACAACCCATGAAGGGGGTTGGGTTCAGTAAAGTATAGGCACCGGACTGTATCTAGGACGAGAGCAGTGGAAGAAATAAATTTGTCCGTGTCTTCTCCCAATTAGGAATATCCAATTTATACTGGATTATATTTTTATAATTTGTATAAAGAGAAGTATTTCTGTTAAAGGACCCATAATTAAATAAGAAGAATCGCCCTAGGGCATATTTAATAAGACAGAGAAAGAGAATGGGAGAGAGTATAGTTCCAAAGATTTATTAGCTAAGAAACTGAAATTAATACTCTTGAGTTACAGCACAAATTAATTTACGAAAAATGATTGGACGAAAGTCAGAATTAACAACTGCATCATCTCTTATAATTTTTTTCTTTTCATGAA
This sequence comes from Troilus luridus, assembly GCA_964056705.1. NCBI lineage: Eukaryota > Metazoa > Arthropoda > Insecta > Hemiptera > Pentatomidae > Troilus > Troilus luridus. The sequence continues at coordinate 109,777,162 of OZ057414.1, read as the reverse complement.
CATCACACTTCCGTATTTAAAGGACCAACTAATTAGCATTCAAGATAAACTAATACCATAAAAATATAAAAAAGGGACTCACATTTACTGAATGTAATTAATATAGTAATAAATCAATTAAATGACATTGGCAATTAACTTATTATTCAAATCCATAGAAGGACCTGTTATTATCTATAATTTACTGATATCATGATAACGCTATCTCATGAATTTAGTCAACTGTTGAATATTCCTAGTTAATTAAAAGTAGTTACCGAAGGCTCAATAGAGAGTAATTTATCAAGTAAGTTTAAACCGATTGTTCAAACTTCCCTATCGATTGTGAGAGAGAATCGAGTCTGGAATTTGAATCTACTGCAGTGTATATAATTCAACAGTTGTAATAATCTCCTTGTCTTAATTGAGACAATATTTAAGGGAAGGTTCAATATGGCAGGTTCGTTTAAACGCTTCGCCTTGCTTCCATAATTTACCTTTGCCGTATCCATGACGACTGACAGTTCAAGTTAATTATGACTGTTGTAGAGCTCGGTAGTCAAGGCTAATTGATGCCGACTCCCGATGCCGATGTTCAATATTGGCGTTAGAGTGTGTATATGTGAAGGACGGGTTCAATTCTCTCAGGCTTGTAAGGATCTGGTAGATAATAAGGAAGTCTTAGATAATAATGGTCACAGATAATTATAACATTTTTGGTTGTTTGGTTTTAAATGTAAAACCCAGTTTTTAAAATAAATAATAAGCGATAATAATTAACCTGGTTCAAAAAGGTAGAAATACTTACTTTTTTACCGTAATTACTTATGGAGGTTACTACCCCGATCACTAATAATACGTACAACTATTGTGATTATAGTTAACTTTATTATGTAGTAGTAATACAATCATATAGTAATTAGTACTTATTACTATTTGATTGCATTATCACATTATGTCTGCGGTAAAATGAAATGAAATATTTAATTTCAGGATAAGGGTCCTAAAGGATTCCTAATTATTTTTATAAATTGCATAAGAGAAGTCAAAGATCCGATAAATAAAGAAGCTATATATATATATATATATATATATATATATATATATATATATATATATATATATATATATATATATATATACAAGAATATATATATATAGAATATATAGAAGCTCTATATACAACCTGTCTTGTCCCTGGGCTAAATCCTGAGAGAAACTAAAATTAATACTCTCGAAAAAAAATTTCTAATTGTGAACTCATGTTACGTTACTTGTACCTTGAACATGATTATGACATTGATAAGGTATAATAAAAACTTCTGGTGATAACATGTTCTACCAGGCATTATCAGAACCGTTCCAAGTTTATGGCTTCTGGACCGGTCACTGGCCAGTTAGTGTCTCATAAAACCCCTAACGATTCGTTATAAAATACCTGTTACTTTCAAAGAACGTATTCGGTATTTATTACTTTCGAATTGGAAGTTCTATGTTACATAGATTAACAATGACTGTATCTCAAGGCCGTAAGGTTGATGAAATAATTAATAAATGATTTATGTTTTATTTATTATTCTTTTGATGGTGATTATTTTTAAATATTTTTATTTTGAAGAGAAAAGATTTGTCCTAGCCGGGATTCGAACCCGGGTCTTCTGCGTCTCTAGCGCGGAGACAGATCTTTTCTCTTCAAAATAAAAATATTTAAAAATAATCACCATCAAAAGAATAATAAATAAAAAATAAATTATAATTATAAAATTGACGTAAGTCAACGAAATCCTAATTAAAGTAATGTTCAATGAACATTCTTCCTCGTGTATTCATAGCAAAAATTGCGAGAACACGGGGATATAGGTTTGGTGAAGAGAATGGATTTGTCTGGCTTGGTTACGAGCCTGGTAGCTCAGCTACTTCGAGCACTGCACTAGAGATGCGGAAGACCCGGTTCGAATCCCAGCAAGGACAAATCTTTTCTCTTCGAAATATGATTATTAATAAATAAGGTTGTAATTTTGTAATCAAAATTACAAATGATAAAATCTTACATTTTGGTCAGACTAGGATATCTACTGTCATGATTATTATAATGGTTATTAACACCCCTCAATAGTTATTAATAACACATGAAACAAATTACATATTACATAAATTTCATGTTAAAATCTACCAAACCCATATAGAGGAGATATATATTTATATTAGCAGATGACTGACGACATCACATTAGATTTATCTTCAGGTTGTCATTTGTAATAAACACTAAAAGATGGCTCCATAATATTAAATAGAATTTTTTGCTAGTAGGAATCAGTAGAATGGTTTTGTATTGACTTAGACAAACAAAAAATATATATAATTAAAATGATCTTTTTAGGAATCCGGAGCTGAGTTCATAGAGCGCTGAGTTGGTACGCTGAAGGTTTTAGGTTCCATTGTGGCTGTGGTAGATAGATTATTTATACTTTTAATTGTCATTGATGGACCCTTCTAGTTAGGAATCTAAACATCCTCCTGGGAAAAATCACATCCCTGTACAAAAAGAAAATACCCTTCGCTGGCTTGGCAAAATATTTTTGTTTAAATAAAACTAGGGGGATAAAATTGTTCTTTTTTTTCGAATAGGCCGTTTCAGATCACAATACACCATTACTTTATTTTCTTCTGCTGGCGTTTCCTCTGTCTCCAATATTCTTTTATATTGGCACCTATGTATCCAGATTCGTCCAACCTTCTGTGGGCATTCTTCAACCCGAAAACCTTCCAGATTATTCACTCTGCTTCCAAATTCACATTCTTCTAGTATGTGTGACTCTGCAATGTTTATATTTTTTAAATTATTCTTTACTTCTATAGTCCACATTTTCGTGGCCTTCTTTTTTCATATTAGTCAAATCTTTGCTTAGCTAATCTTTGTTTATTCGTCATATAAAGATGTTCGAGTAACAACCCCTTTTTAGAAAATAAATAATTTGAGTTAATTGTACTACTCGCTGATAAAATTGCATAATATACATGTTCGCGTTATTTATTATTGTTTTTCGATATTGCGTAAGCAGAAAAAAGTGTTTTTGGAGAAGACCTGGCAACACGTTAGAATGGAGAAAGGGCACTGAAGAATCGTACATCGATAAAAGGGTCTACGGAAAAGCAGAAGGGAGTTTACGGAAACAAATCGAACACTACTGTGTTCAAGGCAAGGGAGAAATATTTCTGACAATAAGATCTGTCGTGTCTCCGTTACGGTCCGTACAGCTTTACTAATATAAAATATTGCATCATCAATACAACATCTTTGTAGAATAGACATCTGACTTGACTTTAATCGAATGTCGTTTCCACATATTTAGTGCCATACTTCTTATATTTAATTGCATACTGTTTCTGCAATTCTTATGGTAGTTCCTTTTTTTTTATCCCTTCATTATTCATAATTATAACGAATATCTTATATACAATAGAAAATCTATACATGCTGTTTTTAGTTCATTTAGCAGGTAATGGTTTACTTATATTTTTATAATACAGTTAATTATTGCGTTAAAAAATAGTATCGTATTTTAAGATAAGATATTTTTAATTTATTATTATTTATTTAAATTAATTTCTTATTTAATTTTCATTTGCTCCTGCCTAATTGCGCATCCAGTAAATTTGATCCAAGTTTTTTTCTCTTTGCATTTGTACAGGAACATTGAGTTTTGGAATAAAAACATCAATAGTTGAGTAGGTCTCTTAGCCAATGTCTTTTTAATCTGTTCTTATTAAGTCCAGGTAACAGGGAGTTGGAAAGCGGAAGAACGAGTGGATTTGGGTGATTTTGTGTCGATGAGTGGAATATTATGAATTTGCTATGAATATATGATTTTATAGTGGAAATGTCCATGTCGTTGTGTATGGTGTGCATCGAAATATACCATGGTGCATTAACAATTTTTCTGAGAATTTTGGACTGTGTTGTTTGTATCTTGTGTATTGTACTTGTTTTGGTGAACCCCAAAGTTCCGCTCCATATGTCCAAATAGGTTTGGAAAAATATATTATTATCAACATGTAATATGACATTGCTGGTGATGATGCGTCCAATGGACGCATCATGGGATATTGGTTCAATCTAAATGTGAATTTCCAACGTTCCAATATAATCGTTTAAGATTATAATGCTACATCTAATCGGACGATGCTACTACAGAGGTAGACCTTACTTTTGCCTATCCAGGTACAATTAGGATAGGAATCTTCAACGAGTACCTGAGATCGCACAGGGCTGGAATAGCTATTTTACTTCCATACCGAAGGCCGGCATAACCAAGAATTTTCCGCTCCTTTAAAAAATCAGAGACCATGGGTTGCTAATCCGTGATGTTGGGCATTGTAAGTTTTTAAATTGTATGCTAACTACTACACCACAGTGACCCTATATAAACCCTGAGTTATACCAGAGAAGAATTAACGTCAAAACACCTACAAAAATTATTTTTATAAATTATCATAAAAGTTATTAATTTTTATAAATTGGTATAAAATTATCATTTCCGTAATTTTCAAAATTACAAATAATATATCATTTACAATGAATAATAAGAATATATAAAAATAATAATGATGAGCGATCGAAAAAATTAAAAATATTCGTAGATCCAACCGTTCAAGACCGGTTTATCATGCAGCACGTTGTTTGATAACAGCTGTAGTGATGTACAGCTGTGTATACAAATTTTCGTTCGTATAGAGGTCTTATCTAAGCGAGCTATTAGTTGGATAAAACTATATCACGCCCTTGTCAGATAAAACAGAGATTATTCGGATAAAGGTGAAATACAACTAAATGACGCAATTAATGACGAATATTAAAAAATAATAGAAAATTGTTTATTTTTGGTCTCATCACACTAGCTATTAAATTCATTCATGATGTCAGTCCGTAATTCCACTTCAAATCGATCCTTCGAAAAATTCCTTATTAAAAACTCAAATGGAGTCCTACATCGAAGAAATATAAAAGAAAAGATATATCATGTTATATATACTTACATGTACTTGAATCCCAACTTACGGGTACAAACATTACTGTCAGATACATTACCACAGAAACTGAAAATTCTCTGGAGCAGGGATCTACTACAGAGAGATGAATCACACTAGGAGTGCTTTCAATGGGAGGTTTCTCCATAATCGCTTCCACGTGAATCCCTTAAAGGAGGTTTACAAAACAAGAATCACAAATACAATATGCCAAATTGCATTTGTATAATTCCTTTAAATAAATATATTATTATTATTATTATTATGTTTGGTCTCTTCCTGTTTTGGCGCCATTATTTTCTGCATTGATTTTGAATATAGACTATTTTATCATTTTATTATTTTCCTAGTATTGGACTAAGCTAGGATTTTGCGATTCTTCAAAGTATTATTAAACTTTAAAGTGTTGACGACTCGAGTGATGTGGTCCAGAGACACTGCGTGCACTCAGCGCTTACCATCGCTTTGGAAATGAAAACTTTTAGCTCCTGTCAGCTCTATCGCTTGATTAACAGTCCAAGGCACGACAAATAAATTATTCAAGTATTTCTTTTCTACCAGATTGTATAATATCAGAACATTATTCTCAAACATCATTCATCTTTTAAAATGAGTAAAATTAATATAGTTATAGCATAATAATTATGTTAAATCACTTTAAAAAAAAATGTTTCTTTTATCATGAATGACTTACAATCTCATAACATTGTGAAAACACAACTCTGTACAATACCGGAAAAGTTTAGTATCGATTTTGTCATCACCAGCAGACAACAGGGAGATGATTCATTGCCTCCGGACGTTCCTCGAAGGAGGGGATCCTCGTGGTCCATCCATCTTCCTGATCTACCAGAGGATCAGGTCGTCAGCTGTGACATAATGGTTCCTGGAAAGGGAATTCGAAGGGACGAAGATAGTGATTGTAATCAGCGACTAGTGAGTAAGTAGGCAGGTCGTTTATATTTACATATACTCGTAATTAAGTTATATATATAAATCTTATAAATTGTAAATCAACAGACATACTTGGATTATTTATTTTAATTATTATTTTAGATTATATATATATATATATATAGACAAGTGTCCCTGCACAGTATAGTATCCATTAAATTTTATCTCAATGATTTTGTTATCCTCGATTTAGAGATTATAAATTTTTATAATGGTTTATGAGCAGGTCTCTAGACCATTGTCATATTAATATTTTCATAGTAAGTGCAGGTAATAGAGTGGAGGAAAGAGAAAGAACTAGAAACTTTTGGTGATGTGTTGATGATTGAAATGTTGTGTATTTGCTGTTGTGTAATTTTACTTTTGGAATGGTCATGTTTATAGTATGATTCGAAATAAACCAAGGAGTATTTACTATTTTTCTTAGAGTCTTGGATCGTGTTGTTTGTACCTTTTGTATGTGGACGTGATTTGCTGAACACCATAGTTCTGCATTATATATCAAAATAGATCTTAATATAGTGTAATAGATCAGTCGTTTACTTCGTAAGTATAGTGAAGATCTGTAGACCAATAGATGTGACGTTTGCTTCTATCGCTTAGTCAGTTTTTGTTTTTTATTTTTTATGTATGTTCCATGTTTGTCTTATGTCCAACTATCTATTTGGACATAAGACATACATGGAACAGTTTTTAAAAACATTTTACAATAGTTATAATGTTACGTTTGAAATATTAGAAATTACGTTCACGGTCAAAAGTAGAAATAAATATTTTTAAATAAGTCCAGTTGACAAAAGTTTTTAGTATTATAGACCTTAACCGTACTTCGTATAATTTTTTTTTTTTTAATTGTCAAGTTACTTAGAAAGTTTTAAAAACATCGAGATTCAGTTGAGTCCGGGAAAGTTTGAACAACTCTTAGATGAGAGACTACACCCATGCAGGGCACATAGACGAAGTACGTGACTTATAGTAACGATCTACAGAATATCTAATATAGTATATTGCTTTAATGTCGTAACTATATTTAAATTTAACAACTAATATCATTATTCTTAATATTAGTATTATTATATCATCATATTTCGTATCGCCTCCAAAATAAATTAAATATTTAAAAAACTCAAGTACGTCAAACCAAAATTAATTATTTCCTTAAAAGGAATCCACTTTTTGATGTTCGTTATATAATTAAATACAAACATTAAGTAAATAATGTATTCAGAGATCAGTAACGAATGTTTGTTGTTTTAAAAAAAAAAACTCATTGAAATTAAGCCTTACTACGTTACTGTATATTATTTATCGATTATCCAAACTGGTTTTAATAAAAAAATAAGTAGAGGTCAAGATTGCCATAACTAGAAACTTTCAACCTAATTTTACCAGTTTATCTATATATATATATGTATAGAGGCTGGGTCGATCCCGGTAGGGTGCGTAAATATGTGGCTGTTAACAGATAAAATAATTTATTTGTCGTAGCTAGATTTGTTCTTGTCCATGAAACAGTACAGGCTCTACCACTTACTGAACCCCAGACCCGTTTACAGGTTGTAGTGGTACAGGTAAAAAATTTTTACTCGGACCTCCAGAATAGCAATTCAGCACTCTGTACACTGAGCTGCTCGCTACCAATGAAGCAAACAAGGATATTTAAAACATTAATTTGAATATATTTCCAATATTCTAATTGACTCCATAAATTAAATAATACAATATTAAGTTAGTAGCGCCTATTCACTTGTTTATCATAAATTTATTATCAGACAAATCTAATATATTTTTTATGAAATTAAAATTTTAGTAATGTTATTTATTTATATCGATATACAGTAGAGAATCAATTATCGGAACGTTCAACTATCCTTAACCAGATTCACAGAAAAGATTTGAGCAGAGGTTCGGTATTTCCATTCCTAGAAAGTATGTTTGAATTTTTACAAATGTTTGATATCCTGATTTATTATTTAATATTATAATGCTATGGAGCGGGGTGGCTCAGTGGCTTCCAGCGCACCGAGGTGCTATGCCGGAAATCCTGGTTCAAATTCCACTGCAGACAAGACTTTTATTCAGTCTGTTTGCAGCCGGAGATGGATCATATAGGATCTAGGACCCTCCTGGGGCTCAACCAGCTTCTATAAAATATTATAAAAAATAGGGTACCCAAAATAAGGGGGAAAAAGCTGTCAGTTTAGCGTGATCTATCACTTCACTTGCAGAACCGTTGTCCATGAAACAGTACATTCTCTACCATGTACTAAAACCCAAACCCGTTTACGGGTTGTAGTGGTACTGTTTTTTTTTTTATTATTGTATTATATTTAAATGAATAAGATATTTAGCTGCCTTGAAGAAGAATTTAAGATATGAATCAACTAAATTTACAACTTTCTTTGAGTCACAACCTTGATATCTCTTGCTATGAATCAACATATTTCTATGGACGTTTATTTGTTTGCCTTGCATACTGCACAATTTTTTTTGTTGTAAAAAAGTAGTAATTTTCCTTTCTTAGATGGATTTCGGTCATACAAACCACACCTGACGATATTAATTCTGATAATCCGCTCACTATTGCTTATACCTTTTAAGTAAACCTACTCAGAAGTAGCGCCTGCACTGAGTTCGTGTATACTGACCTGCATGACCTAAACGTTATAGCGGTATGGTTGCTCAGAGCGCCGTAGTATGTTGTGATATTTATTTACTATAAATATTTATTTAAGCAATGTAATACAGTAGAGCATCTATTATCCAAAATTCAATTATCCGAATTGGCGGAATCGAGAAAAATACAAGGAAAGGCCAACATTGCTATTTCTAGAAAATGATTTTGCAGAGTCTTCTAAAATTAAACTATTACTTCATGTTATATTTAAACGAAGTGGAAATTATCTGTCATGAAGGAAGGAAGTCAAGATTGAAGCAATCTAATATTACACTTTATTTTATCACAAACTATAATGCAATAATAATAAAATTTTCTTCATTAATATTGATATGGACGTACATATTTTTATTGACGGGGAAGAAATTGGTCCGGATGGAGGTAAGAGAGTTGATTTCTTAAACAGGGTAGAAATATTTGTTTGAAAGCTAGCGTTTTGACCCACATTGGAGGTCTTCTTTAGGGCTAGATATACAAGATACAAACAAATTTAAAATGACACATAATAATAGAAAAAATAAAATATAAAAATAATGATATTAGAGAAAATATTAGAGAAGCGGGGATGATTTAAATTATAAAATGAAATAAAAATATTATTTGAAATATGTGAAAAAAAAAACAAAGGGATATGAGTAATGACAATAAGGGTGGTAAATCTTGTGAATAAATATAAAAAAAGAGAGTTATAGTGAGTATTATCTTCTAATTAATCATTACTTTACTTATTATCTAATGAGTAATAATGAAAGTAATAAAAATTAATCTAATAAGTTTTATTTACTATAAAGGAAAGATGAGTCAACATATGAAGAAATATATAGAAGTATTAACGTTTCAAGATGAATATTTTAATTGACGTTTATTTATTTAAAATTTATATATGCAGTTTATTAAATTTCGGACTAAACAGTCAAATTGTAAAATGAGATTGTTTGACTTTATCCTCCTTTTAAAAGAATTTCGGTATTGCTAATAAGTTACTTGTTGCTAAGGTAATTGCTTATTGGACTCAACTCCCGCCAGCCAAACGTGAGATCAATTACTCAATCTATAATTTTTTAATCAAGAATTGTCCTGAAGTTTAGTCAATGGACTTTTTGGGTGAAGTAATTTAAGACATTGTGAGCCCACTTCGATCAAATGCCATTATCCTTTGTCTTGATTGTTTCGAATCTATTCTTGAATTCTCAAATTCAAAGGCTTGTAGTAAGTCTATTGTCTCATTGGTCTTTTATTCAGCAAGATCTGTTAGAGCACACTAATGTTCTTGATCCCTATTACTTCCTGAAATAAGCTGTAAGTGATATACTCTAGAAGCGGAGGCAACATCTCATATTAGTCTAAAAATTTCATATGTAAAGTGATGGTTTAGTGAAATCTACGGAAAAGTAATAAATTAAAAAATATTATACTCTAAAGATTAAATGATTTATTTTAAGTTACTTATGCAGGTTCTAAATATTAAAGTTCAGTCTCCAGTTCAAGCATAAACTAAATTAATATCTGGGTATTTGAGTAGCGCACTTAAAAAATAACCACTGTGAAATTGATGTAACCATAAAAAGATCCTAAAGCGAAGACACGAAGTTATAAGTAAAGTAATTGAATATTAAATATATAAAAGTGACCATAAAACTTAAAATTAAAGTGCCAGGAAGAAACTAGCAAAGTTATCGTATCAAACTGAAGTGTTCAATATAAAAATGAAAACATTCTCCAAAATATTGCTAGTGGAGAAGTTCTTTTTAAGGATGAACACTTGTTGTTAAGGTCTTGTTATGTTATGTTTTAATTACTTAATCTTAGTTAGTTGCTAATTTATAATTACACTGCATTATGCTATAAAATTAACTAAGTAGAGTAGCGGAATATAATTATATGTATATTTCTAAATACCTGTAAATATATGTTTAATTAAAATAATAAATTTAGAAACATATACACACCATAACGCATTCCCGGATCACCCAACGGCGGGCTCACCTCTATTTTACAAATTATAAAACTCTCTATTTAATCATGCGCAAAAGAGTCAATTCCTTAACCTTTTAGCAGCTGTACCTCGTTATTTTGAAATATTAAGTATTCTTCATTCATGAAAATATTTTTTTTTTTAATTCTGGGTTTGTTTTATAGAGAAAAAAGTAATTAATATCCAATAAGAAAAATTATTAATCACATTTCAACGGATTCTATAAAATGAAACATAAGTCCTAACATAGAAATATTGGAATAAGATGTAACTTGTTTTATTTTTTAAATCCATTAATTCCAATTGAATTCACAAACAGTCCTATGAAGTCAGGAACAGTAGCTTTGTGATATGCCAATTTTTTAATTAAGTCCCAACAATTTAAATTATACTTTGGTTTGAAATATTAATAACCACTCCGCTAATTCTTCTATAATATCTATTATTCGTATTTGAGGTATGAACTGAATACTGAAGGTTCTAACCATTCTCCCACTCAATGAACTCCTACTATACGCGATAAACAGAGTATTATACAACACAAAATTTGAGAAAACCACTTTTTTTTTTTAATTAATTCTGAAACATTTTTGGAAACCAATACGAAACTATCATCAAATAATTTAGCTAACTGGAAATCGTTGGAGAGTTGGATAAAGGTATACTCGTATATCTCCAGCATATTGCCATAAATCGGCTTATCCCCAGTAGGGAGGTTCTGATATCGATTTGAAGCAATCTCGATATGTTACTTCACTTATCGGACCGAAAGGCCAGTAATACTCACAGTCGATTATTGTCGAGTTTGAATCGAATCAGGGACGAGATAAATTGTCGTTCAAATACATTTTTGTCTCTCAATTATTTTAAAATTATATTTGTTAAAATGAATGTTCTGGAACAAATAGCGCCTTGTATAATATATTACATCACGCATTTTTATTAATTCATGAACAGTTTTCCAAGATTTTCATTTGATTCTGATTTATTATTCTTAATGGTTTTAGGACATTCGTGATCCAAAAATCGGAGAAGAAAATTGCTAAGCTAGTAGGATGCTGCAAAAAGCTGGGATAATCCCTAGAACGCTACTTCCCCACATTTTAAAATAAAATGGTGACTGATTATATATTTCAAAAACTTAAATTTCGGCTGCTTATTATAATTTCATAAATAAACGTTTAATAATAGACTCAAATCAATGGTTCATTATAAAATCTGAACATAACACGTTACGGGCAGGCACATTACGACCACAAAGTGCTTCGGCCGGAAAGGATTATTTATTTTATTATTTTACCTGTACCTCTACAACCTATAAAGGGTCTGGGGTTCAGTACAAGGTAGAGATTGTGCTGTTTCTTGGTCTACAGGGACAACTTGGTTGTGCAAGGAGGTGATTTGTCCTGGATCGCGCTCATTTCCCCTTATTTTGGGTACCTTCTTTATAGAGGGTGGGTAAGCCCATGGAAGGTCCTAGATCCCATAGGATCCATCTCCGGCTTCTAAAAGATTTAAATAAAAGTTTTGCCAGCAGTTGGATTTGAACCCAGGACCTCTGACACGCGCTCGGCCACTGAGCCACTCCACACTCTGGGTTATTTATTGAAAAATGTAAATGAACTTTATTGTAAAAAGAAATAAATAAATTACTTTAGATTTAGAAAGGTTCGATTTTTTTTATTAACTTTTATTCTTTTCATATGTAATGTATTTTGCATCGTTATTATAGAAAATAAATGCACATTGTTTATACTAATAATTCATTTTTTCTATTGTTTTGTGTATGTTTGTTCTTCGTAATACCAAAAAGGGCAAAACAAACCTGGTAACACTTAGCTTTATTTTGGGTCATTCTAATATTCTCCAATAATATTCATGATAAACTATAGTTAATAACTACGTGATTCGCTTGCTAATCAATTTGCTAAATTACGCGTCCCGAAACCAATCTCTATAAAGTGAGTACCCAAAATAAGAGGGGGAAATCTGGCGGTTCTAAGACAAATCAGCTCCCTGCACAACCTTTGTCCAAGATACAGTACAGTATCTAGCATATACTGAACCCCAGACCCTTCATGAGTTGTAGTGTTTTTGTTTTATTAATAAAATACATTTTTTTTTCTAAATATATATTTGACTTTCCAAAATTTATCACCATCGGTTAAATACGAGAACCGCTCGTTAATCTCTGTCTTAGCAAGTGCCTTCTGTCTTGAAGTTAAAAAAATATATATATAAAATTATAATCCTCCCAGCTGCTCTTTATGGGAATGAAACATACCGAATTAATCTGAAGGAATACCCAACGTCTTAAGGCATTCTGAAATATTTAGGAGTTAAGAGAATGTTATCTGCGGAGGAAGCTCATTGTTAATATAAATGAAGAGGTATTACCGCGAAGATTAAGATGCCTTGTAATTAAGGCTTAGTATCGAATCTCTAATTACTGAAAAGGTAATCAACACCAAGAACACTGGAAAAGGTTAAAGGTGTGGGCCGAGGCGTAGATGGGAGGGTTTTGTTAAGATGATCTCGAGGGATTGGGTTTCTATTACATAGATAGATACTGATGAACATTGGTTTGTATTATTGTCACCAAACACTTGGGTTAAAGGAGCCTTCCATTATTGTTATTATGCTACTAAATTTCCATCTTAGCACAATTAGTTTAGACTGTACAGTATCGTTTATGTACTGGAACCAATGCTCTATCCTATTACGATTTATCTGATTATATTTCTATACAAATTACAATATTAACTCGAAAAATATTTATACTGCTAGGATAGACTTAAGTTTAGTAAGTTTAACAAAACTCAATCAAACATTAATTTTAGGGAAGGTTGTATTACACAAAGTTTTTCTTGGTGGAGTAATTCTTTTGTATTTATGTATATATGAATCCGATTTGTTTTAAAAAATATTTAAATAAGGGAATATGACAGTTATCTAAAGTACGTCTAGTTCTGGTGACCTCATTCGTCGAACTTGTAGTTATAATAACTATAATTATAGTATACATTTATACTGCATAATTAATTAGTTATTCTAAATATAGTGATAATAAATGATAGCCAGTATAGTTCAGAAGTAAGCTTCGAAGAATATTTAAAAAAAAAAAGATAAAACTTTGTTTAGTTCTTATTAACTATTGCCGTTCTGAAACTGGTCAAAAATATGTTTGTTTTGCAAATTATTATATATAAAAAAAAAATTCTTAAGAAAATACAAGTATATTAGTCGTTTTAGCATCAAATTCATTTGCGAATAAATTGTTCATTTTTAGTTTTGAAATATTGATAATATTCAACCAACCATATATTAAAAAGGAGAACAACATTTTTAGTATTTCTTTAATTTTTAAAAATACTGAATACTGAATTATTTACGGCCATTATTTAATTTTAAAAATATTATAATACAAATAAATGTTATCTGTCTAATAAAATAAATTAAATTGTACAACACTGAAAAATACTTAACATTAAAAAGCATTTATACAAAATATTTCACCTACAAAATATTATTTGATTGATTAAGTAATAAACTTTAAAAACAGGGTTTTATTAACTTTTCTTCATCTATTATTTATATATCAAACAATATGTTTTTACTAGCCAAATAATATCTGCTATTAGAAAAAATATTTTTTTTTTAATTATCTATCTATAATTATCTATACTTCACAAAAATGAATAGGGATATAGCTAATTTCGTAGTATATACTTTATCTAGCATTTATATTAATATATATTTAATAACAACATTAATATTTAATGTAGCATAATTTCTAATAAATATTAATGATTTTCATAATAACAATAATATTAAAATGCTAGGCAAAGTGATTCAACAAAATTAGTGGTATCCCTTTTTATTTTGGCGCAATTTATATAATAAAAAAAAAAACTGATGTACATTTGCTTTATTTTATTGGACCAATTATCAATTTTATAAATAGCCACAATGGTTATTTTTCTGTCGTAGCAAAATTCATTTTTGACTTTTATTATTGTAATTTTTTTTTCTTGTATCCTTTATTTGATTACACATTCAATTAGTTACTTATTACTATTATCTTTCTTTTTATTAAATATATTGATAAATTAAACATAATTTTTATATAAAAACATATATAAAACATGAAGCTTTTAACGCAGAAGCTGATGACATGCGACATGCTTGAGCAATTAACAAGACCTGGTTGACAAACACAGCAAACAGGCTGAACGCCTCAGATAAGATAGCGTGTGTGTTCATGTTTTCTCACCATATGTCTCGGTTCTATTCCCGTTTCTGATTATAAATAACTCTTTCCATTATTTTTAATCTTTATAGTATGTAATATTGATGCAGTTCATATATGTAAAGGTACAATTTTATATAATTATAATAATGAAATAGCTCCTGTAAATGAGGAAACATATGATGATGATTTTTTTTCTTTTTTTTTATGAAGTGTATACATTTTATATATATTTTTTTGTTTTTGTTCTATTTTTGTGTTTAAAAAAATTGAATTATGAAGTTTTTTTAATATATTTTATTTGTTAATTTTTTTGTAAAATTCATCTCTGAGTTGTATATTATTATATAGTGTATATATAATATAATATTATATATTAATGTTGATGAAGATGATGTATGCGTGGACAATAAGTTAAGTTACCTGGTGACTGACGCTATTCGGAGAAGAGTAGGGAAGCTAGTGCCTTCGGAGGCGGGCGGAATCGCGGGGGCAGCAGGACGCGCATGCGCATCCACCACTCCAGTTCTTATTGCTTCATTACCATCTCTATCCAGAATGTTCCCTCCCAGGACCTCTTCAGTCCCGGACAATGAGTCAGCCATTAATATGATAGTAGTAAGGACGAAGTAATAATTTATAAAAAAAATATATTGTAATAAATACCTAACACAAAATAATTCAATAAAAAGTAAAACTTCAAATTAAAAAAAAGTTGTCCTTCACTTAGTCACTTTCATTTCTCAGTTAATAATGCTTATTTCTACACTAGCTAAATAAACTACTTATCTGTGCCATAAATATCAAGTGCTCAGATTGCTCTCAGTTGAGAGAAGCTGCTTCAAGCTAATGTCCGTTTAGTTACCGTACTAGAGCTACTTCCAATTTTTCAAACAGTAATGCAGAATAACTTTCTTTTAAATGCTGCTGATTACTATTTCTCTTTTGGAATGTATAAAGTTATCTATTTCCATTTCAACGTAACTCAACTCAAATTAAAATTTACGAATAAGGTGTCACAGAACTATTTCATATGTTCATGACTTGTGTTGCATAACACAGTTGGAATAAGATCTTTAAATAAATCAGAAAAACGAATAACAACCACGGCATTACATTATTTTTCTGAATGTATTATCACTGCGCTAATTAACAGCCATTATATTTTCTTTAACTCATATCTGTTTTCATATGATTTAAAGTATCAAATATCCTATTATACCACATTTAAAACATAGACTGCCTGTAAAATTTATTATCGACCAAAATTAAAATTTACATTATAAAAATTATGTAATGAGTCTTATTTACATGCATGTATAATTAATTGCAAAATAGAATAGCAAAAATGTTTTTAAAAATCTTCCTCTATAATCACTTCTAAACTTCAAAATTACACATAAGTTGAAAATGATTTTAATTAAAAAAAATTATTTTATTTGCATACTTAAATAATTATAAGTAAACGAACAGAAGTTTCGATTAAAGTATTCAAGACCCAAACCATTAAGTTGTACTATCCTTCCACAGGCAGCGCTACTGTACCTAGCAAGGAAGTTATGAACTTTTGTAACTTGAACTAAGCTATTGTAACTACCCTTAGTTAGCCATAATGGTCAATTTAGTATTCTGGATAATATCTTAAGTACCCTGTAATGTATCTGTAATTGGAATGCTAACAATGGATACCTATTTATATATTAAGGTCTTTATGTTTTGTAAAATTTGCAATAAATGTACACACATTCATGTTAATATATGAAATGTCTAAGAATCTGAAAGTCCCAGGTTCAAGACAGGATGTAGCAAGTAAAGTTATTTTTAAGTAAAATTATTCAGTTATTGGATATAGATCGAACGTCTTGATTCTGGTGGGAGGTCACCCAGCTTCTGTAAAGTAGGTACCCTTCTTTGGGAAAGAACCAGGAAGTTGAACGTGATCTCGGCCAAATCACCTCTCTGGACAACTGTAGACTTAAAAAAAGTAAAGCCCTCAGAAAATATTGAATCCCTTATAAAGTACTCGTTGTGGGTTGTAGTGGTACAAATGTTTTTTCTTATATACAAGTTCATATAGATCTATTTACATATTATAGAATATAATAGAATACAAACTTTATTCTGGGACCAAGTCCCTTTAGAATAACAAACATAAACAAAAAAAATAAACATAATAATACAAATCATGAAGTATTTAAAAGTGACAAAAAAATTAAAATAGAAATGAAATAACTAAAAAGTACGGAGCTTGACAGGATTTTAAATAATTTTCGAGAATAAATATATTAATAACAAAAAATACTAAATAAAATTAATGTATGGGATAGCATGCAATAAAGCCTTTACATAGTCTATATTCTCTTTGGGAAATCGATTATTCAATACTAATTTATTTAAACCGATGATTGACCTCCTTAGGGAGCATCTTTTTGGGATGTCAAGAGATGTTGGAAAAGCGAGTACTTAAATGAAGTAATTGAAGAAGCATGGGGGATTGAGTTCCACATTGTGGTGGAGCAGGCGAGATGGGAACGCTCGAATGCTTTGGCTTTTGGCAGATGAGTTAAACTGATGGGTAGGTCATTTAGGATTAATGGTGGGAAGGAGATTAATTAGAGAACATGTCTCTTGTATATATAGAAGCCTTCCAAGACTAAGATGATTGCCTTGTTTCAGACTTGTATAAAATATTCTTTACATTTCAATATGAAGTCTAGATGGAATAGAAATAGTGGCGCTATCTTCTGGTTCTCATACATATCTCCATATCTCCACGTGCAACTTTTATCGTTCACATAACTTCACCACAACCTAGTGTTACTATATTGTAGTTAATCATTTAGATTAAAAAATACTAAAGTTTAGTAAACAAAAAAAATATTATTTATGTTACAGATATTTAAATTCAAAAATAAAATTTATAATCCCAATAACATAAATAAAAATTCTGAAAATGCAATTTATCCACTAAAACCATAAATTGGGATAATTTGAATTTAAACACAGTAATATTTTTCAATTGAAGGATTCTTTTAGTTTTTTAAATATATGTAGTCGCATAAACATTAGGCATAGTAGAGTGAAATTTAATACTCTTCAATATGGTTCCTTTGTTCTTTTTATTTAATTTGTTTCTTATTTGTATACTTAATTTTTGATTTGATTGTTGAATTTAAATAGTGAAGGAAACGGTCTGGGTGAAAAAGACCCTACAATTATTTAAAAAAAACTACATTAAACGTGTTAAAGTGATAATTTTCTGCCTGTAGGCAAAATCAGATCCAAGAATGTTATAGTTGAAATAACTATTATATTAATGACTAATACTTTACAACTATTGAAACAATATTTATCGGTCTATGTAACACTAAGTTCTCTTAGTAACTAACTTAAGTTACGTAACTCCTAGTAACTAAGTAACACTAGTAAATAGTAAAATATCGAAAATATTAATATACCAAACTTTGCTTCTTTGAATAAGACAATATTGTGCTTAAATTTTTTTTATAATGAATAACTGAAAAAAATGTATGGTAAAGATACTACGGCGTTCTGAGCTATTCCGTCATAGCAATAAGATCATGCGGGCTAATCTACCTAAACCATTGCAGGCGCTACTTCTGAGTAGGTTTACTGGTAAAGTGTATACGATTAATGTCATCAGCTTAAGAAAAAAGTAAAATACCGATCAATTTTAAAAACAAAAACAAATATTGTGTGGTACGCAAGTTAAAAATTTTTTGTCAGTAAAACAAATATGTATGCGAATAGCAAGATCAAACAAAGTTGTGACACAAAGGAAGTAGTAGTATTGGATTTTTTCAAACTTGACATCCTTTTCATGTCGGTTGTGTCTTCCATTCTTTTAAGTACGAGTACAGTAGTGAGTATGCATGAAATAATGAAGAAAATAAAGAAAATAAATATAATAACTTGTAAGAATATATATTATATATTCTTATTGAGCAAAAGTTTGTAAACAAAAGTCAATATTTATATTTATTCTTTTTTTAAAATAAATATAATGAACATTTATCTGTTTTGAAACATGTACAAATGCTTTTTGCATAATAAAAAGGCTATTTCATCCATTCATTCGTAGTAGTAAAAATTAAATAATATTTTGATGATATCAAATTTATAGGGAAATCCTGTTCAAACTTACTTTCTAGGAGTATCAATTCTGACGTTCGGATAATCTATTGCACATCGGTTTAATTAAGTAAGTATATGTAAATTAGTAAAAATTAATCATAAACAATATATACGAAAGAAAATAGGTACCAGTATCTCAAATGTTTATTTTTTAATTTGTGTTACCGATTATTGGAATTATTTTGATGCTTTAAATATTTCCAATTTCCTCCCTACACATTCTTTGTCCCAGAAATAGAAGTAACTTCCTTGTAGGAATAGTATTTTATTATTATTATTATTATTGTATGACTTATATATGATTTAATGCGATTCAGATTCACTTCAGGAAGGAAATAGTCATAACAGATTCTGTGATGGTTAAAATGGATACTAGACTCAAAATTGTACTAAATATCATGTTTTTTAGTGTTTTTTTGTTTGTTACTACTTTAAAAACTAATCAAAAACGATTTTAAAACTATGCTAAATAGCTAATTAAGTAGGTAATACTTTTTAAATAATACTTTGAAAAAGGTTGCAACCAAATCCCAGAAAAAGGACTCCTTTCCCTGCTAAAGCTGACTAAGTCACTATTTACCTGGGCGAGCTGACGTTAACGAATGCTAATGCTATTCAGTTGGTCCGTCCTGATCGTTCTCGACTCCACCAGTTCAATCCTTGATCGTCCATCCAATGGCGGATTTAGGTCTTTCTCTCCGAAATAAAATCTTTTGACGAAACTCTTTATAAGGGGTTTGAATGAAAAAAGTTGAGTACAGTATTCTTTACCTGTTTTAGGCTACTTTTTTAATTGTATTCAATTAAATTTTATTTATTAAGGTACTTTCTACATTCTTCTTCATTTTAAATGATTTTTATGGTAATAATTCATAAATGGCAACCCCATAAATTTCATTCTATAGCTAATAATGTAATTCAGACCATACATAGGTATAAAGTTTACATAGCCTATATAGGTTAAAGGAATCGTAATATTTTGAAAAAAAAACACTGTATATATTATCAGTAAAAACGAAACACTCAACCATTTACCAATTCATTCATTAGAATAGATAACGAGACCAGATTACATAAATTCAAACCAAAGACAGCACATCTTACATCTACAGTCCATATATACACACATATGTTGTTTTTTTAGTTAGTACAGACTGTCTCGAGTTTAAGGACAGTGACAAAACCGTGGATTATGGCTGTTTGGGGTTAGCTGGCGCATGAGGATCTATATATCCTTGCTCGAAGCAGATCGTCCCACAATCAAACCTTCGGGTTGCTAATTGTCATCCTGGAAACCATTTATTACAAGGGAGGACAAAGAAATAGTTATAGTTGTTTAGTTCAAGAGGAGTTTCCTAACCTACTTACCTAATAAGTTTCCTCACCATACTTTTTTTCAATCAGTGTCGTGTTAAGAAAAATTAAAAATCATGAAATAAAGAAATCTTCTCTTTATTATTCTGCTGGATGAGGTCTTAAAAATCAGTAAACGCAGGGCGGCAAGAACAATAGTAGGAAAATGGAACCTGATAACATTTCTTGCTCAGACGCTTCTCTATGCCGATGCTATTGTGCTCATAGCGGACTCCGTCCAGAGTCTTCAGCAAGCTGTAGTGGAATGGGAAGCGGAGTTGAAGAGAAAAGCCATGATAATGAATGTAAGTAAAAGTAAAGTCATGCAAATAGGATGAGGACCCGAAGATGTGCAGAACACTTGGGGAGGAGAAATCCTAGAGACAGTGGAAGACTACACGTACCTAGGTACAGTTCTCAGCAGAAATGGTAAACGTCAACAAGAAATATCGAACAGGATTAAAAAAGCGAGCAATATTTATTACCAAATCTGCAATACTGTTGTTGGGAAACGTGAAGTTGAGGAAAAGATAAAACTTCACATCTTTAATGTAATTTACCTTCTCACCCTACTACACGGAAGTGAGAGCTGGGTCCTTCTCGACAGATTGAAGAACAGAATCACAGTCTCAGAAATGAAATACCTCAGAAGAGTAGCTGGTCGAACACGGAGGGAACACATCTGGAACGACAGAATAAGAACGAGACCAGATTACATAAATTCAAAACCAGGACATCTTACATCTACAGTCCATATATACAAACATATGTTGTTGTAAGAACTGAAATTCTAGAGAAGAGGCAGTTGAAGTGGTTCCGACATGTGTGCCGAATAGATGAAGAAAGCTGTGCACGCAAGCAAGCTCTTCGAAGCTAGACCAACCGACAAAAGACCAAGAGGTTGGCCAAGGATGTCCTGGCTGGATAATGTGGTGAAAATAGGGGAGAAAAGAGGAAAACATTTAGATTCCATGAAGGCATTGGCGAGAGACCGAAACAGATGGAACGCTTGGAAGGAGGCACCTCCACGCTGAAAGGCATTAAGAAGGAACAAAAAGAAGAGGAGAAGAAGAAATCAATAAAAATTATTTTTTGTAATATAAGCTTTATGCTAAGCCATCTTATTGCAACGGAACTAATTAAAATCCTACAGGGGTAAGTTTAAATTCATAGTATGACTGAGCGCTTACACCACCCGATTATAGCTTAGAATGGAACTTAGCTTACCAAAAAGTAATATAATATAATTCGTTAATATGAAACTTATCCACAAAATTGTTAAATTTGTGGGCATGTGACTATTGCTTCGAAACAACGATATCAAGTTATAATCATACGTTTCAGATTTTAATTAACGAGGAACTAACACATGTCTTTTAATTAAAACTTGGAGAGCCACAGAAAGCAACTAGTTCTTAACTTGTCCCCTCATAAGCATGCGCGGAAATTCTTTATTAACGAATGAACAAACCATGCTTCTATGTCCTATGTACACATCTGTAATTTAATTTAGCCATTAAGATGATAAATTAATTCAATACTCCCTCATCCCTGGATTGAATAAAAAGAATTTAAGTTTAATAAAAGCAGTTTCGTCTAAATATTAATTTTCATTTCCATTTTTTTTTCAAGATTTGTGAAATGGTATTTTTTAAATTTTACATAGAATAGTCTGTTTTTAAGATAAAAATGAATATTTAAAACTTTTCACCAACTCATTGAAAAAAAATGGAGAGGAGTGGCTCAATGGTAGAGCTATGCTGAAGGACCTGGGTTCGAATCCGGCTGTGGCAGGTGAAGTTATTTAATCAGCAAACAGCCACGGATAGGCCTTGTGAGACCTTCAGACCCTCCTGGGATTCACCCACTCTGTTCACCAAGTGGATACCCTTAAATGGGTAAAAAGACTGAAAAAATGGTGGTTGAGCGAGACCTTGGACAACTCACGTCCATGTGCAATAGTTTTCTTGGAAACAGTAGAGTCTCTATGACTTACTGAACCAAAGACCCTTCCTGGTCCTTTGTGGTACCGGTTCAGGGTTCCTTCAGGGGTTTTATAAAAAGATAAACAAGGAATTCTCCGTCAATCAACACCTATACCTTTAGAGAAGAATGAACATGTATTTTTAACAGCCGGGGATGGATCTTTTGGTATCTATAGACCCTCTTAGTGCTCACCAAGTCATTATAAATTGGGTACCCTTAATTGGGAGGAAATACCTGGCAGTTGATCATTATCTCGGACAATTACCTCCCTGCACAACAGTTTTCTTAGAAACACTACAATCTCTGCAACGTACTGCACCCATGACCCTCCGCAAGGCGATACTGAACAGGTCGGTACTCGTTAAAAAAAAGTATATATTTAAAAAAGTAAAGTCTTTTAAATATACAAGATAGAATAAGTATTAAAATAAATATAAGATATTGAAACTTTTGTTCATTTTTTAATCTTTTTGATTGAACCTAAACCTCTGAGCTATTCATTTATTCAATCGCTTCTTCGCAACTTTTCTATAATTTGAATAACGTCGTTATGTCATGTTATTCTGTGTTCACCAACAGCATCTCGATTAATTATTTTATCAATGTACCGTTTAGAACATTTCTTCAAAAATTCTTTTATCCCATTAATATGACTATTACACTCTGTATATTCCGCCGTCTTTCTCTTTTTCAAATATCATTCGTTACTTTCTTTATTACTTATAATGTTCTATAATTATTCCCTTTGTTTTTATATTGATATAAAGGTTTCCCCATTTTCATTTTTATCATTCATATCTCTTAATATATATATATATATAGATACCTATATGTATTATTATTTTTTACTATGCATCATTTCAATTTTTATGTGCTTATATATTTACGCCAGAAGAAGAGCCTCAACGTCGGTCGAAAAGGTAGATAGAAATTATTTCACTTAACCTCATCCGGACCAAATTCTTCCCCGTCAATAAAAATATGTCCGCATATATCAAGATTTATTAAGGTTAAACCACAAAGAAAGTTTTAATATTAGTTAGCTTCAATCTTGACTTCATATTTATTGCTTCATTTCTCTACTTCGTTTAAATATAGTATTAAGCATTGAGTAATAGCTTTATTTTAGAGAAAATACTCTTCAAAGCTTGTTTTTTAAAAATGATAATGCCGAAACCCCTCCTTGTATTTTTTACGCCAGTTTAAATGATTGACGTTATTGACGCAGTAATGTATGAAAGTATTAATGTGTTTAAGAGAATTTTTCCTCACCTCTATCCGGACCATTTTCCTCCTCTTAAATATAATCATAGTTACCAAACTATAGTTATATACATATATACATAATATAATATAATAAACTATATGGCTCCGTTTTTAATCGATTTATTTGTAAAAGCATACCAAACTGCTGGCTTTAAGGAGAAGAACAAAAGTAAGATGTTGGAAGTGGACCAGCCCCCTAGTGATTGCACGTCAGGAGAATCGAGTCCGTCTCAGGCAAATCCTGGCCTTGGCACGAGTGATTGAATTGGCTCCGAGGCCGAAGGGTTTTACCTTCTAAAAGGCTATTCCGATGACTTAGTCCTCCGTGTTGGGGGTTTTATCCCCTCCTCGACCTTTGCCATTTAGTTATTTAAAATCCTCCATTCCTAAAAAAAGCCACATTTCAAAATTTTGAATCATGTACTTTTGTGTATTTTTAGGAAATATCTATACACAAATATATAATTATGGACATAGCCTACCAGTTGAAGTCATAATAATGATTTCATATGACACAAAACACAATAATCACTCTTATAGTAAGGTAACCTCAACGAGGAAGTTGAACCTCCATTCGGCTCAAAGATAGAAAACTAGCAAACCGACATGCTTTTGCCATATTGCGCAGTAATGGCAATCCCTAGTGGGCTGTGCAAGAGTTTCATATTTTTTTTTAATCAACTTTAGTTTAGAGGTTGGAATTCCATCGATATAAGCATAATTATATTTAACTAAATGGCCATTTAACAGTTGTGAAATTGTTATTAATGATAACTCAAAATGTCAACAAATAGTTTTTCAATAACTTTTCGTTTCCCTTAAACAAAATATTTGTTATAATGAAATGTCTTGTTTAATGAAATTTTTGAAAGCTCAAATGTTTATTGTTAATGTTAAAGATGATAATAATGCTAAAAATTAATAAATAGTTCACTAACACTAATAATAATTATTATTTCAATTAAG
This sequence comes from Troilus luridus, assembly GCA_964056705.1. NCBI lineage: Eukaryota > Metazoa > Arthropoda > Insecta > Hemiptera > Pentatomidae > Troilus > Troilus luridus. Next base: position 109,752,574 of record OZ057414.1, on the reverse strand, counting down.
CTGCATTGATAATTTGTATTGAGCTTGTGCTGCCCATCATATGTTTTGATTAATAAATAAACTATTTGAAAATCTATATATTTGTTCAGAGTGTCTCCTAATCCTTTTTAATAACAGAAAAACAAATGTACAACGGAATTATAACGGTGCTCTTGGGGGACCATACCACTCTGGCAGTTACGCCATGCCAATTTGCATTACTAAACCAATGCAAGCAAAACTTTTGAGTAGGGTTAATAAGAAAATATATATATATGTATATAGTCCAATAATATGTTATATTGTAAAGCTTAAGGGAAAAAATGAAATAGGAAATAATCATATCGCACCAGCATATATGTCAACAGTTATTAAGAGAAAAAAACTCGTTGCTTCAGTTTCGCGTTAGTTGCTACATTTTATTTGGATGCCAACAAACAGATAAAAAGGTCTCAAGAAAGACGATGATAAAGAAAAATACAAAAACTATATTTTATTGTTTTCCTGCCTTATAATTGTTTTTTGTATTTGACTTTCTGGTTTTCGTCATGTAAAAGAGTATCTCACTTTTTTTTCAAAAAATTATTTTTGACACCTAAGACCAGGCCACATACCCCATTGATAGTTCTTTTCACAAAACAAAAACATAACAGGACGTCATCCAGGCCCCGAGAATAAAGGATAATGAGATCCCAGGAACAAGCGTAATTTGGTTGAACATGTCTGCTTTGAGCTTCGTCGTCTTTGTATAGCGAGCACCTTGTCTTGTAAAGACCCGATTGCAACTTGTCTTCCACCATTAGGTATTGAGAAAGGTATTTATCAGACATCCCGACATATTTAATAATATTAATGTAATCTGTCATATTATTTAAATATTTGTATGTAAATACAGTCTATTATTTTCATTTTGATTCCCTATTAGTTGTATTTAACTTGACTTTTTTAGGCTTATAAATGAAGACTACAGGGGAAAAAGAGGTAATTCACTTTTTGATAAATGTCCAGGAGAACAAATTAAAGTTTGAATCTTCCAGTCCTCTTCACATTAACCATGTGACCATGTTTTCCAGTTATCAATGTAAAACAAATAAAAATATGGATCTATTTGCTCAATGCAGCATAAGGCATGATGCAATTTTTAATTTAATTTTAGTTTTTTTTTTTATTGTAGTTAAGTATCAAAAGTCTAAGGAGATGAATGACGGGATTGTTGTTAATGTTCAAAAGGCAATTAATTCAATTACTGGGTGAAAAAGATTCTACTTCTAGTATGCATCAATGGACGTACAAAATGTTCCTTAACTGACCAGAGTCAATATGAGATATATTATTGAAGAATCGGAATTCAATCTAACAACTTATTAACATAAATGTAATAAGTTAGTAGAATCTATATGTTGATGTAGAATCTAACAACCTATTAACACATATGTAACTTTTAAATATATAGCATAATATATCACTTTAACCTATGATTCTGATAACTACAATAAAACGGTTGAAGCTGAAGAAGATGAAACTTGAGAAGATCGAAGCCCAACTCGGGGAGCGCACGTAACCAAGTTTTTCGCATTACGTACATTCGTCTTAGGCCATTTGGAGCTATGTAAATATAATTCCCTTGTGTTTTGACACACCATCGTGTTGTATAGTCAAGTATCAAATCTATCAGGCAATGTCATTCCTATAGTTTTGAAATAGTATTGGTTTGAACACATTTCCAGTACAAGACCAACTGTTATACATGAGCTAATAAATTGGTTAAATAAATACTTATAAATTCCTTCCTGTAATAAATAAATTACAGGAAAACAAATGTATGTTGATGACACAACGGCGCTCTAAGCGACCATACCGTCATGACGCTTACGTCGTGCAGGTTAGTCTAGCCGAAGCAGTGTAGGCGCTACTTCTGAGTAGGTTTATAGGAAGAGTATTGTATAATGAATAGTGAGTCGATTATCAGAATAATAAAAGTGGTTAGGATAAATAATATTTACCTTAAAAAAAGGAAAATTCCAAACAGTTAAAATCTCTGTAAAAAACAAAAATATTTTATTGAGTTGTACGTAGTTAAAAAAAATATAATTTTGAATATAAGAGTTTTGAATATAAGAGTTTTGAATATAATTTTTAGAACATTAAAATGTTGGAAACTACTTGGAAATATTTTTTTAAATACCTGTACCACTACAACCCATGGACGGGTCTGGGGTTCAGTACATGGTAGGGACTGAACAGTTTCATGGATAACAGTTTCCTAGGGAGGTGATTTGTGCTAGATCACGCTCAGCCGCCTGGTTTCCCCCTTATATTGGGTACCCACTTTATAGGGCCTGGGTGAGCCCAAGGAGATCCTTAATAAACTAAAAAAAAAGTTTTGCCAGCAGCGGGTTTAGGCATAGCAACTCTGTGCTCTGCCACTGAGCCACTCAGCTTCACCCTGATTTTAAATATATTGAAATAAGAATTTTAAAAAAGTTCAAATAAATTCCAGAAACCTTTCTTTGTCCTCCATATTTTATTGTCGCAACAACTCTTTTGATGGTCCCGTTGTACCTGAGTTTCGGGCTCTGACGTAGTTACTTTTTTATTTTTCAGAAATTACTTTAACTATACTTCATATATTTGAATACGGGCAGAAGTTTTAATAAAAAAAGGACATTAATACAATGAAAAGTCTTAGACCTGAAGCCCTTTATGGAATACGACAGCCCTTAGATAATACTATATTTGTATTCAGGACGAGGGGAGAGATATAAAAGTCTACCCAAGTAAAGTTTTCCAAAGCGAGTTCTGTGAAATATTAAGTCTCACTGGGATCTAGCCCGCCTTCTCCCAAGTTGTCAGGACTGTTGCGACAATCCCTTTTCAATATTATTCATGGTTTGTTGCCTAACGGAAAATTAATGTAGGTTTCCTCAAACATTTAAAAGATAAAACAAATGATTGACTGTAAAATATTTTATTTAAATTTAGCAAAAAATGATTAAACAATAGTAGCTAAATAAGCAGTTCTCAGCTAATTGGCAGATTATGTACATAAATTTATATATTCTAGAGAGGAAACAGAATAATATAAATTAATGTAAATAGAAATTGGAAAATAGCTAAACATAACACAATGGATCATTTCCAAAATGTATCTAAAGTTCCTACAGGCTTAATGATTTATTGTATTGTATTAAATGTATATAAAATATCATGTTATTTCAAGTAATTTAGGCCTATTAATAGTTTAACTTACCTTGTGTTTTTCTCTGTATTGTTAATTGTTAATTTCTCTTTGAATTGTTAGGAGTAACCACTTTATAGAGGCTAGGTGAGCCCCAGGAAAGCCTGCAGACCATCGGGGTCTGTCCGTAGCAATCAACAGATAAAATATTTTATCTGCTACTGCAGGAAGGAAACCTACAGAAACATTTTTTTTTAGCCCCTTGGCTTTTATTAATTTTTGACAATAACATATTAATATGATACATGGTACATGATACAAGTGATGCCTTTACTGCTCCAAGTGCGTATTAAGAGAGGAATGTGGATTGAATTTTCTGGTTTTCAATTACATGGTAGGAGTGGAATAATGAATCAATTATTACAGAAACATACAATGTTATTATTGTATTAAATTAATGTTGTACTACATACGTAATGCGAGCGGGAGAGCTGAGTGGTAGAAGAGTGCTGAGTTGCTATGCCGAAGGTCCTGGGTTCAAATCCTGCTTGGTGGCAGACTTTTATTTTATCTGCAAGCAGCTGGAGATGGATCATTTGGGATCGGGGACCATCCTGTGACTGGCTTGGAATTTATGGATTGGGTACCCAAAATAGGGGAGAAATCTGGCGGTTGAGCGTGATCTAGGACAAATTACATCTCTGTTTAACCGTTGTCCAAGACAAAGGACATTCTCAAACATGTACTGAACCCAAGATCCTCCAGGGGTTGTAGTAGTACATGTTTTTTTTTAGTATCGATTTAGAAGCTGTTTAAAAGCTTATTCGCATATATTGTGAAGGTATGTACCAAACATAACTATATTTATAAGTATTCGAGGTTCTTATTCGAAAAATAAAAACAGTTCTAAGATTGAAAAAACCTTAGGTATTAACCATCGGGCTATCTGCCGATCAATTTGATAGCAAGCGCCCTCCACTTAGGGGATGATAAGGCAGGAAACTTCAGCTCGATAATGCGATAAGTTCTTCCTTAATTTGGAACAGAAATCCTTCCTAATCCGATTACCCCCCCCCACCCCAGAACAAATCGTTTCGAATAAAATTCTGATCCCGTAACAGATTACTGAACCTTAAAATAAAAATTGGGATATTTTCCTGGAAAGGATAAAATGCAATTTATAAAAAAGAACAAGAAAAAAAAAGGTAGGTCGATTCTATTTCTGTTTTTAATTTAGAATTGTAACTGGAGCTGTCAGTTCTAATTAAAATTAGAATGAAAGAAGGCTAATTCGCTATTCTTTCAGTTTAAAATTAGGTTCTTGACAGAAACAATAATTAAACATTGCCTTGATATCAGGCTCATTATTACATTTACCATTTTCCTTAGAACTACGGCGTAATTTTTTGTTTTCTAAAAACTATTAATTCCAGATACTATATATCTGTTCTGTTCTGATACTGATTTGTTTTGTGTGAGTGGCTGAATAAAATCTTCATGCATTTTACTATTGCCAAAAATTAAAAAAAAAAAATTAAATGAACTTAATATCATATCATGCTATTTTTGCAATTATAGTAAATAAAATTAACGGTTTGTTAAAAAAAATTATGAACTAGAGATAGACTTGTTTACGGTTTTTGTTTCTCCATGAATTTCAACATTAAAAATTTTTGCTTCCATAACTGGTCTGTATTTGAACGATCATATTTATTTTAGTAAAATAGCCTTCTTACTATGAACGAATTCCGTTTGCGATCCCGTAAATCTGGATTTTACAAAATATATTCGAAATGAGTTGAATAGGTCGAGGCGTTGAAAGGTCATAAGAAACAGTGTGGAAGAACAGCAAGATTAGTTTACGAGACTAGAATGGGGATTTGTCCGAGACCACGTCTACCAACAGAGTTCCTCCAACTAACGGTACCCACTTTAGGAGGCTCATAGAGGCTGGCCAAGCCCCAGGAGGGTGTGTAGATCAAACAGGGTCTATCTTTTGTTGTTCGCGGACAGTAACTCATCACTAACACACTGAACTAACTTCGCTCCTACCCTTCTTACTTTTTTAGTGGTGGTATTATATATAAATAAGGGAGCAGAGTGGGCCAATGCTAGAGGTATGAGTTGTCGTGCCGAAGGTCCTAGGTTCTAATCCCGCTGCTTGGCAGACTTTTATTTAATCTGTTAGGAGATGGATTCGATGGGACGTGGACCCACCTGGGGTTCGCCCAGCCTCTATAAAGTAGGGGAAAAATCTGGGGATTTGGCGTGATATAGGACAAATTACCTCCCTGAACAAGGTTTGTCCCAGAAACGGTACAATCTCTTCCACGTACTGAAACCTAGACCTTTCATGGGTGGTAGTGGTACAGGTTTTTTTTTTTTTTTTATAAAGTTTTAATTAACATGTTTGTTAGGGATTTCTGTAATGGTTAAACGAATACACAATCAACAAACTTTATTAAGCCTTAAATATAACTGTAAAAAGAATCATTGGAAGGTTACAAATCATATGTTAATAAAATTTCACGTCTCTAACACAATAAAACCAATCTTCAAAACATTACCACAGAAAACGTCGGGTGTCGCAAGCAAACGTAACACAAGACTAGAACCTTCTTCGATTGCCCCCGTTCGGGAAGTGGCGCGCTCTTCGTCTGTTAGGAGGGGACGTCATCAGGCTGGTGGACATTCCAACATGTTTTATATATACATGAATAATATACATCGAACAAATCACAGATACAATGAAGAATAGGCAACTAACAATTTTTGGACAATTAAAAGAAACACGGATTACAAAGAAGACGTTAATAAACTGTAAAAAACAGTTGGCTAGATAGAAGTAGTGAAGTAAGAAGACATATATATATATATATATATATATATATATGGCGTCATCAAAACCTCCTTAATCCTAATTGTTAATAAACGCTAAATGTTATAAAACGGTTACCAAATGCACTCCAACGCCTCTCGTCTTTTCTCCCGACTTTCCGACATAGTGCTATATTACTTCTAAGAAAATAAAGTACTAAAATAAAGTCATTGCTGGAATGTCAAAGAACATTGTGACAAATAATAATATTTATAAGGATTCATAAGTTATATCTGAAGAGGACGCGGCACGTTTTCGTTATTTAACAAACCAAAAGTTGTCTGATTGTTGAAGCGGGAAAGTTTAATCGGGCCTTAGTTGAATATGCCAGCTCATTAAAACTCTTCCCTTCTCAGAGCTTTTAAAGGGACAATTGCGACACATTCACAAAGACTTTCAACGTGTTTCTCTCTCTTTTTTTTTTGTTCTCGAGTTTATTCTGTTGAATATTAGCTTCTTGAAAGAGTCACGAGACGAAGTATTTTTCTTAGTCAGTTCTACCAAGATCAGCAAAGAAGTTAACTAATTCATAACGATAATAACTAGACCTACTATGGAATCCTAGATAAGTTCCAAGTCTCTTTTGTGAGAAGAAATTAGATTAAAATAATATAGCAATAATAATAACTTGAAGCTCTATTGGGATGAATCTATTACAACAGACAATACTGTGCGTTTTAATAGAGCAGACATCCTCCTTATAAAGTTGAGAGGGAGGAAAGCAAATAATGTTGATATTGATACAAAATATCTGAACGTTTGAAGAGGAAAAAAGAAAAACAAATACTAATAACTGCAGATGGTTGGACGAAAAAAAATAGATGATAATAATAATAAGGCTTGGGGAACCCGAAGGTTCGATGCCGATACTACCAATCTCAGCTTACAAACTTCCGTCTATGGACCACTACTACCATAATCCAAATCTGCTAGATTACTGCTTCCTCCCATCTGCGCCTCGGTCTACAGCTCAGGCGTTTCCCAGTCGGTATGGTGCTTATTAAGTTTTTAGGAAATCGTTCGTTACTAAACCCATGGCGCTATCACTTCTATAGAGTTAACCGGGTGCAAGCTCCGTAATTCCGCGTTGTGTAATCTACTAAACTCCCCAGTGGCCTCATTCTGACAGAATATATTACGTACGTCTTTTTTTTCGAATTCCTTAGAACGTTGTTCATCCTTCAGCGTTAGTGGTCACGTTTCACATCCATAAAGAAGAGTTATAGGATGGTGGTTTTATAAACTCTTCTTATTAGATCTCGGGTTTTCAATAATACTTCATGAACAATCTACTAAGCTCAGCAACAAAATTAACTGATTCATAACGATAATGCTAAGGTCTACTATGAAAACATAGAAATGTTACCAACCGTTTTATTGGTAAGTACCCAGCGAAATTTCGCAAACCCATCACATCTTAGATAACTTTCCTCTACTGTTAACGCCGGGTGGGCGACCGTCCGATAAGGTTAGGCCTTGAGCTAATTATTCTAGGCCCCTACACACTTGGAATATTAAACCCAAAATCTTACATCAATATGAGGTGCGTTATGACATAAAGTATTATGGAATATACTAATTAAATTTCAGTATATATTGTCTCTAGAACATTATTCTTATGTCGTTTTATTTTTTTGTAGAGAAAAAGCATAAGTAAGGCATGAGGAAGGGAATCTTTAATTAAGGATATTAAGAATGAAAGGAAGTTATGTTATGAGAGTTAGGCTATATTTCAGCGGAAATGTAGAAATGAGACTCTCGGAAAATAGAGAAAAAGAAGAAATCTACGTGGGTTCACCTATGGTTCAGTGGTTCGAATTACAACCTACTATTGCCAAGATTGCGGCTTCGTAGCCTAGCAGGTGGCCTTAGGATTTTTAGAGTGAGTAAAAAATCCTTGGCAATTATTCCGCAGGTTGTCGGTTCTAGCTGAGTTACAAGTTTTAACTGTTTATTCGTTTAATTGTTTATATTATCCAAAAATACAAGTTATCATGAGCTTTAGTAATATAAAGAGAATGTAATTATGTGAAATTTTTATTGTTTGGCTATCATTTCATCTAGAAATGAACGTTTCAGCAAACATATATAATGTATACTTCGAAATGTTACTTGAAGCTTCAATTTCTTCGAGAAAACGTACATAGTTTTTGGAAGGTACTTTTGACTGCTGGACACGAAGCTTTGCGTAGAGAGAAACTTACATGGCTTGATTTTGAAGCGTTTATTCTTTGTTTTATCTGAAAAAGTTATCAATTTAAAACGTATAATGGTAATGCCTATAATGATTGAAATAAATATAAATTAGATGTTTATATTGAAGAATGAAGGTAAAGTGTGAATTACGAACTTTGGTTAGGGAGAAAAAGCGAAATATTATATTACACAACATATTATACGCTATAAACACCAAGTCCTTTCCTGGAAAAACGACCCATTTTAGGCCATAAATAACTTCAATAGAAGCTCTTCATTCTGAGAAGTTTTTACAAGAGCTAAGGAATTGATTGGCATCGACTGAAACAACCTTATTGAATTTCTAATTGGGCTCAGCGCTATCAGCTTTCTTCGGCTTTATGTTTTCCTATCGCAAAAACCGATGGATTTCATTAGAACTGTCGGCCTACGCAAGCCTACACAGCAGGTTATCGCTTTTATAGAACAAAATATTTCATATTCTTCTTATAAATAATTAGAATCAGAAATTATGTACAACATTGACATGAAAGAAAAAATCGAAGCGAAGATCCTTGGAAATATCATCGGATACTTACCATTTCAGGCATCATCAGAACAGAATTAGAATTAAAAAAATGGAGGAATAGCTTATTGTGTAGAGTACTCAGTTGCTATGATGAGGGGCACGGGTTCAAATCCAGCTATGATAGATAAAATGTTTAATCTTTTAACACCTAAGCCTGGAAGCTGTGTGGTCTACAGACCCTCCTGGGGCTTACCTAGTCTCGATATAGTAGCTACCATAAATTGGGGTAAAAACATGGCAGTTGATTGTGCACTACAGTCCTATGTACTGAAGCTAAAACACTTCATAGGTCGTTGTGGTATGCGATTTTATTTATCTGATCTCTTAGCGGAATATATGTTACTACGACCCTCCTGGGACTTACCCAGGAGTGTATTAGGCGGTTGAGCGTGGACTTGGACTAATATTCTAACCTGTACAACCATTGTCCTAGAAACATTACAGTCTCTACCACGTACTGGACCCAAGACCCTTCCTTGTTGTGGCACAGGGTTTTTTAGGTATATCAGGGTGGCATCCCATGTTTTAATTCCTGATCCGTGTTTAAATGATTAAATCTCATCTTTATTCTTCCTAAGATTAGATCGCATCTTTATTTACCTAGATGAGGACAGCGTAGCTTTCCGTAATTAAATCTATTTTTACATTTTTTTTTTAAATTATAAATAGCATTGGATGTAGTTTCATTAAAGATTCTTTCAGAAGACCGTTAATAACAGTGATTAGATCATCTGGATGATTGAAAACGAAACTTAGGCAAGACTGATATTTTCAATATATACATCAATTCATTATTTATGTTTATTATTTACATAGATGTTATAATACCGTTTTTGTTTGTTTATTTAATTTTCGCTTTATCTAACTCTTTTTATTTACTAGGGAGCGCGATAGCTCACTTTTGTGCGTTCCTGGATGCAATCTGGTTTTGGCATAAAGATTAATCTAGCTCTCATTGATATCCTTGATGTCTTAAGATCCTAAATATTTAAATATTTACTGGTATATTTAAATACGAAATATTTCCTTTTTATCATTTACTGAACTACATACCATTCATAGGTAGTGCAGGTTTTTTAATTATTTTTTTACGTTGGAGCCAGTATGGCATCTGTTTCATATATATATATATCGTATAGTGTAGTATATTGTTGGGATAATATATCGTTCGTTCCACTCCAGGGCGAGAAAGAATCTATTCCCAGATGAATTACCATAATCTTTTAAGGTCCCTTTTACATAAATTGTTCTCATTATTCACAAGTATAGCCCACTTTAGAAAATTACTATGCCTTTTTTTAATTTAAATTTTTAAGCCATATCTTTTTTTTCGTCTTTGGTGTATATTTAACCCTCGTCTTTGTTTTGTTTTTTTCTTAATTCCAGTTTATTGTCTTTTTTTCATTATCATCTAATTTTGATAATGAGTTAACACTGTTTGTCATAAACCATATAGGTATAATTTGCAATCATGCATACATTCATTATTTTATTAGAAGATCTTATTAATCAAAAGCATGGATGATAAACCGAACTAATGATGATTAAAGTAATTCTTATCAATTTTTATCGTTTTTTATTCTTATCGATATTTTTTTCAACTTTGATTATTCTTTTGATCATTGAAAATTATCATTATTAATATTTTGTTTGGACGTTCGTCAATAATTTGTTTTATATGAACATTATCAATTTCTTTTTATTTATTGTTCTTTTAATGGTGATTATTTTTAATTATTTTGAAGAGAAATAGTCCTAGCCGGGGTTCGAACTATTTTGAAGAGAAAAGATTTGTCCTGTTCGGGATTCGAACTAGTCCGGCCAGGGCAGATCGTTTCTCATCAAAATAAAAATATTATAATATAAATTTCTGTTTAGAACATTATTAATTTGTATGTTGTTAACCTTACCAATTTGTATTCAGTGAGTTATTTACTACATTTTATATGTATTTATTTATTTTATTATTATTTTAAATTATTCTATTTCTTTAATTATATTTGTAAATCTGTAGAAATTTGTTTGTAGTCTATTATATTGTTTATATATCAGTGTCGATAGTAAGTGCATGGGATGTGCACATACATAGGGAAAAAATATTTATGTATAAGTTATGACCTCCTGTCACGTCAACACCCAATCCTTACCTGCCCATTTTGAGGAATTGCTTTAATACTTTACCCAAAACTTTTATCATATCATTGGAATCTCTGAAATAAGGCTAAAACCACACATCCCCACCTCTGCAATATCCTTACCAGACTATTTATTCCTCCGCCACGACCGGGTAGACCGGACTGGTGGAGGAGTAAGTCTTTATGTACACAACTCCCTAAAATCACGTATCCTTGATTCTTCATCCGCAACCGGTTATCCTCTCACAGAATTCCTTCTTGTTGAAATCTCTTCTGCAAAATCTCTTTTACTCTCTACACCTTTCCTTTGTTCCATTTTCTCCCACCCATCACACCATCCTAACCGACACCTTGCTAGACCTATTTGTCATTGATTCACGGCAGAACCTCCTTCCTTCCTCTCAATTACCCATTCCATTTCTATCCTCTCATGATCTTATCCAAATTTCTTATTATATCCAAACTCCAGTTACACCACCTAAAACCATAACCTTAAGAACCCTAGATGCTCTCACTCCAAAGAACATCTCACCCTCTCTTTAAACCTTGGATTGGAGAGAGATTTATTCTTGTGCCCCTATTGATTCCATGGTTGACGCACTTACTTCCAATCTCAAATATATCCATGACACCCATGCCCCACGGAAATTCTCAACCTTCCGTCACCAGCCTACTCCCTGGATGTGTCAACAAATTAAAGATCTTCAAAGGAAGCGTGATGCGGCCCGAAGACGCATTAGATGCACACGGCTAACTGATGGCTATCAAGCATTTAGGGCTTTCCGCAATTTGACACAGTCGACAATCTAGCAGGCAAAAACCAAATACTTCCACGAAGCCCTTTCATCTGCTACCGATTCTATATCCAAATGGCACCTCCTTCGAACACTTTCTCTCATTAATTCATCTTCTTCTAGGTCCTTTCCAGCCTCTCCCGATGAAATAAACTCGTATTTTTTGTCCATCTCAGTTAATACTTCAAATTCACCCTCTCCCGTATTTTCCCTAACGCCATCTCAACCCTGACAACTTTTACTTCGATGAAATTTTACCCAATGACATTATTTCCTCTGTTCTGAGATCTGTTCACCACTGTTCCCACCATCTATATGCTAACGACTTCCAAAGATATTTGTCCTTTCCTCCTTCTGAGCTATTAATTGCATTCGCCAGTATTCAGGAAATCCTAGTAGTGCCTGGGCAAAGCTGAACAAACTGGAATTGAACGCAATAAAAACCCAGGCCATTGTTTTAGGTTCCAATTCACTCCTTACATCCATCCACAACCTCCCAACATTACTCCTAAACGATCATCCTACCACGTTCACCTCCTCTGTGAAAAACCTAGGCATCTCCATCGACCAAAACCTTTCTTGGAAATCCAACATTGCCCAGATATCCTGACGGTGAATTAGTTCCCTGAAGGTATTCCATCGTTCTCTTCATCTCCTTACACAATCTTCCCGTAAGCTTCTCGTATCTTCTCTCATCTTACCACTCTTTGACTATTGCAGCGTTGTATATGGAGGCCTTTCTCAAATGCTTGAAGACAGACTAAAGAGGATAATGAATTGCTCTCTAAGACTTGTGCTTTGTACTCCTAGACGATCGCGCGTGTCCCACCTTTATGATGAGTTAAAGTGGCTGTTCCCTCCCTTCCGAAGACAATATGTCCTCTGTTCATTCTTATATGAATCCATTTACTCTCAACACCTTTCATATATCTACAGTCTCCTCCAATTCAAATCCTCAGTTCAACACCATAAAACAAGATCCCGCGTTTCCTATCTCTATATACGTTCACACAGAGCAAAAGCATTCGAACGTTTCTTTCTCGCCCGCTCCACCACAGTGTGGAACTCAATCCCTCCTAATATCCATCATAGTCCCTCAATAACGTCATTTAAATCCTTGCTCTTCCAACACCTCCTAGCTTCCCAAAAAGATGCTCTCTAAGCAGGTCAGTCATTTGCTTAGAATGTAATGTATAGAATAATTCATCGTGTCATTTAGTTCTTTTAATTTTGTTTTTTAAGAAGCTGTACATCATGTAAAGAAATTATTGCATCAATAAAATAGAGCCAAAACTCAAAACGAAACATTAACATTTATTAGAATGCAAATGGAAAAAACCACAAGCAAAGCCTTATGTTTCAAATCTGGAGTAAAAACAAACAATTACTCCAGTAAGTGTCAAAACAAACTCTTGAGTTTGGGTTGAACGTCTTGGGGTGGAGGTGCGGTCTCAGGTTATGAGCCTATTTGGGCGATTATTTATTGGGATGTATTGTACTTCTTCTTTGAGATGTGAATGCAAATGGAAAACCCCACAAGCAGAGCCTTATGTTTCAAATCTGGTGTAAAAAACAAACAATTACCAGTCGACGTTTCGCCCATTCAGGCATTATCAAGGTCTCAGGTTATGAGCCTATTTGAGCGATTATTCGTTGGGATGTATTGCACTTCTGCTTTGAGATGTGATTGATCTTACTCTTGTTTGTGCCTTGATAATGCCGGAATAGGTGAAAAATCGACTGGTAATTGTTGTTTTTACTCCAGATTTGAAACATAAGGCCTTGCTTGTGTTTTTTTCCATTTGCATTCTAAGACATTATTGCATGCTAGCTCATGCATTTAACAAAAGTGATGGATTTATCTATTCTCTTTAATTGCTTAATATCTTATTAAGATTTGTACTGTTTATTTACTTATTATTATTTTTGTTTAAATATTTCTTTTGAATTGTTTTCTGTTGGTGCTTTTTACACGCTTTTTGATTTGTAACATTTAGCTTTCTGGTCAGATAAATATTATGTTTCTTTTTCTTTTCAAATCTGTTATTCTTAAGGGACTTAGTCCTAGAATAAAGTTACTTTTCTATTCTATTCTATATTGTACATATAATAGAATAAAGATCCAGTACGTAAGAAAAATGTCATGAGATTGGTAGATTTTATAATGAGGAGAAGATTACAAACTTTTAGTCTGTATTTTAAGTAATTCTTTACTCATTTAAAAATTGTACGGATATTTATAAAATTAATATATTAACATATATTCATTTGTATTCATTATGTAATTGTATTTTATTTGAATGCATTTTTATGTAAAAGTTATATTATATGTTTTATGTGTTGAATAATCGTGATACTACACAATAATAGTGTCAATAAAACTAATATTACCGGTTGCTATTAAAGACCTATGACTGATACCTAACAAATCTTAATTTTAGTGAAATAACCTTTAATTTTTTCCATTTTTACTTTGATACACAATATTCGAATTATTGTCGAACTCTTGCTTTAATTTTTTTTTTCCTTTTTTTAACATTTCAATTATTTATACAACTTCCTTTTAAGCTTAACTTTCCAGACTTCCTTTGTGTTGTTTCCTTTGTAATTTAGCTAACAGTAAGAAAAAAATGGAACGTTGCTTTCTCTTGTTTGATCCAAGAAGCGAAATGAGGGCGAACAAAAGCAATAATTTTATTGCTAGCTGAGTGTTAGGAGAGGAAATTGATTTCGAGAAAGAGGGGAGCATTTAATGAAAAAATGAGGAAGAAAAGAAATAGGTTGTGATTAATGATCTGCGAAGAGCCTTTAGTTAGTCTACACTACTGCCTGCCTAGTCATAGTCTGTGTTGGCACTTCCTGATAGTAAAGACTCTGTAGTAACACAGGCCAACGATGAAAAAACTTCTGTACTGAAAATACCTTATTCTTATAGTTTTTAGGGTGCTGAATCCTAATATGATATTAAAAAAGCTCTATCATCCACAATTTTTTCGTATTTTATAGTTAAATTTATTAACTTACGCGATTTTTAAATTTAAAATAAATAACTGAAAAACTAGGTCTATTGGTGTGGATGACGTTGGTAGGACTGCTGAAACACATTTGCTGGCCAAAAAAGGTTGATTCTATTTTCTGTTAACAGCTGATGTTTTTTTTCTGTCAACCTAACCTCACTTTCACGTTTCCTGTACATGTGCTCAGTACAATGTCTAATCGCGGTTGTAAAAACACTGCTGACAATTTTTGTTATATTTGTGGTGAGTTTGTGATTAAAAAACACCAAAGAAACATTACAGACTTTGTCAAAAAGGTTTATCTATCATACTTTGGAACTAAACTTGGTGATCAGGATAAATCTTGGGCCCCGCATAAGGCATGTTATGTATGTGTTGAAAACCTAAGGAAATAACCCTTTAAATTTGCTATTCCTATGATATGGAGGGAGCCAAGGTATCATTCCCATGATTGCTACTTTTTCAGGGTCGATATTAGTGGTCATAACTCAAAAAACAAGAAGGTAATAAGCTACCCTAACCTTCCGTCCGCCATCCGACCAATAGGGCACGGTGTAGATTTACCCGTCCCTGAACCACCAGATGATTTAAATTCTATTCCATCGGAAGTATTTTCTAATGTACAATCGGAGTTAGATGAACAAGATGATGTGGAATTCCAATGCTTTACAGAAAATGTAGAGCCTAAACTGTTTACTCGACAGGCTTGGAAGATGTTCGTGAGGAGCAAGGTGAGCGTTTTCACTATGGCGTTAAAGTGATGGAAAAACGCTACCAGGGCCGCTGGAACACCAACCTGATGGGGGACTACTGTTGGTCACTTCACCGAGAAGTTCAACAAGCGACTCATCGTAGAAATTGCTACACAAAAAGCTTCAAAGAAAAAAGGGAAAGAAAGTATAGACCAATTCCAGTTGACAAGTGAAACCTGTATTAGCACATTATATCACTGTTTTAAGTAGCCACTGTAAATACAAACCATGCTTGTGATGTAACATAGTGTTTCATTGATTCCCCGTATACCGTTTAGGGGTTTAGATAGGGGCTTATACTAGCAAAAATGCATAATGCTGGAAAACTATGGGTGACAAAAAAACTAAGGCAAGATTTTGATTCAGCACATAAAAATCTATAAATACCAACTATTAAAGTTGAAAAAGTATCAAAAAAAATGTTTTTTGGCCTTGTAATTAATTAAAATAACCATAACTTTACTAATAATCATAAATACTTATGTACAAATAATAACTGAAGAAAAAACTGACTTAATCTGGCAGCTCTGCTCCATAAAACAAAAAACCACTAAAAAGAAATCCTAGCAGACCAAATTTATTAGATTTTAAGATATATACAGTCCAAGTTGATATATATATATATATATATATATATATATATATATATATATATATATATATATATATGCTTTTTTATTTATTGTTCTTTTTGATTTGACGTAAGTCAACGAGATCCCGATTAAAGTAATGTTCAATGTTCCCTCTTCCCGTTTATACTTGCGAGAGCACAGGGATATAGGATCAGTGAAGAAAATGGATATATATATATCATTAGAAAATTTACTTGAAATAATATGAAGTGTAGCAAATCTCACATCAACAGTCTAAACAGACTCATCATATAGAGGCAGCAACTTAAAATCAAGACGTTAGTGTATTACCTTCCTACCTTTGACTTAGTTCAATAAACAACTAAGGCAAAGGAAGGTAATATACTAACAGCTAGGGATGTTATTAAAACAGCTGATCGATAGAAAAGAAAACGATTAGAAAAACCAACCAATCAAAAAAAATATATATATATATATATATAAACATAGGATAGTATGATTTATTAGCATTATTTAAAACACATAAAGTTTCAGGATAAAACTGATTCAAATTTATATTATTTGTATCATAATATATTAACTGTAATATACTACTCCTGCAGAGTAGGATGCGTAGCCTCAAATAACTTTTTCTAGAAGCTATTATTATCTTTATAAATCATTCTAAACTCATCAAAATCAAACAGATACTTACAAGACCTAGTATGTAAACGCGGTTCGCCCCCATAAACATTCCTATATTAATGTTGATCTTATATATCCTTTTATGCAGCTATTGCTATGTTTCACTTATGTGTTTCTCGGAAGACTTTAAACAACTAATTTTATGTTCTATCTGATTGCTGCAAGGTTAGTTTCTTATCCTCCAGGGGTGTGTAAAACTTACTCATATTATTGCTAATTATATTCGTAAGCTTAACTTTACAGAGACCGTACTCTTTAAAGATATTTTGTTGAGACAGATCCTTCATTTATGCAAACCCATAGAATGCGGCATCCCTGCTGTCATTCTCATCATTAACTAATTACATATATTTATAATTATTTATTTATTTTCCCAGTCTAGAAAAACTGCTGAAAATAGAGAGAAGGATTCTTAGGAGAAACCGCGGGCACAAAATAACAACAGAAGGATACAGGCTAAAATCCCAAAAAGAAACTTACAGTGAAATCCCTGACTGAAGCATTGGGTCCCGTATATAGCAGAGACTGCACTGTATCTAAGTCAACAGTCGGACAGGGAGATCACATTCAGCCGTCAGTCTCCCCCTATTGATGGAGGCTGGGCGAACCCATGAGGTTCTGTATATCTCGTTAATTCCATCAAGAAATTAAAGAATTGATCTGTTGCACTTGCTTTGAACCCGTCTTGAAGATCCTGTCTGAATTGCTATATTACTGAGCTACACCTCTTTCTTTAATACTAAATCTTTTCAAAATATAGGAAGCTGGATATTGGATTTTACAGGCTGTTGAACTTGTAACGAAGGGATAGAAACGAAATAAATGAGCAATGAGCAATTGCTGGTCCTTGAATAGAATAATTCTTAAGCGAATCGGCAAGGGTTTCATTCACAACAATGGCCTTCACAATCCAGGATAAACTGTTCTATTATTATCCTTTCCATCACAATACTTTTTTTACTGATCCTTTTATTCCTTTATTTTTAGACTTAATAAAATCTCTAAATACTATTTAAAAGACATGAACTCGGGTATTTTTTAACAGTTATTTAAAAAATATTCTTTGTCGGAATTGAATAATCGTATAGTGGCACTGAAATGCGTATTAAACTTATAATGAAGCCTGATGAAAAAATTCTAGGAAGCTTATATTTAAGTCAAATGCTTAATATTACAATGCTAACATCCACAAAGCATTAAGTTTCTAAAATGATGGAAACTAGGCAATCATCGTTTCGCGAATTTAGGCATCATCAGAGCTTACACCCAAAAATAACATGGAAGAAATCCCAGTACACTCCTTATCTTTGACATTAGATGGAATGGAAAAGCACAACATTTTTTTTTAATAAATGGCCATTACCTATGTTAAAATTATACATCGTAAAATGTTTGCTATGAGGTCCATCTATGGAATGTACTATATGTGATAAAGTAACCTATACTTTTAAGAAAATTTGTAACATAAGTTTGTATTCATTTGTTACAATGTCAATATCATTATCATCAGCATAATATTGTATAGAAGAATCATAAACTCCGGTTATCCAGGGACTTTCTAATTGTAATTCAGTATTATATTATTATAGTATTATATTTTTACAAATTTAATGTTAAGTTTAATAAATTTTCAGACATTAAATAGTTTTAAACTGAAATTTTTTCCTACTTACCTACCGGATTGAATATGGAATTATATAAACTGAATTTATGATTCTCCTTTACTAACAAATGACTGTAGAACATATCGCCCCTTCAAAAGAACAAGGTCATAACACAAAGAGCCTCATTTTTCAATAGAGGTATTTGAAAGTTCCATTTGAGTTTAAAAAAAATATAAAATGGTAAAGCAAAGCATTATTATTTTAATCATGGTATTGAAGTTCTTTTATTAACTATTAGACAATTTGTAAAACCATTAAACTTTTTTATATTTGAATGTCATTATTCCCATAAAACTTCAAGTTCTCAAACCTGATAAAACTAGAATATGACTTCATTAAAATATGTTGGAAATGGAATTTCGGATGTGCCTTTCCTGAATTCAAAATCTTTAGCCAATACAATCGTTACTGAATGCTTAACTCAAAACTGCCAAATTTCGAGTCATGTCGTCGTTCTTCTGAAGAAGCGGTATGTTACAAGTTTTTTTACTCCACAAGTAGATTGTAGCTTTCACTATCACTCCTACATAACCTTCCTTTTTATAAACTATTTTACATTTACATATATGACAATATGCTTTTAAGTATTATATATACTACAATGAGCTTAGTAAAGTTGAAGGGAACACAAGGATTGGTTGCTTAGCATTCAGTAGCAGCCTGAGAAGTTTAGTATTCAGAGCGTGGAGTCAATAAGAAAGGACACGGGTTAGATCTTCATTCCCTTGCAACAATACAATTATAGGCCACCGCGCTGGATTGAGGAATAATGTCTCAATAAAATGTTCTTGAGTTCAGTACGTGGTAGAGACACAGTTGTACTGGGAGGTTATTATTCCTAGATCATGCCCAAACATCAGGTTTTTCCTCAAATAAGGGCTCCAAATATATAAGGCAGGATGATCCAGTAGAGGATCTATAGGTACCACAGGGTCTATCCATGACTATACATATAAATATTAAATAATTGATCTTCCATAGCATGAATCGCACTCTGGGCATAAATAATGAAACGCTAGCTTTTAAACTATTCAATGAACAAAATAGGTATTCATTCCGTTTATATTAAAGGTAGAAGGACAAGGAAAATATATAAAAACTATTATGAAAATTAATCCCTCCTAAAAAAAGAACTGGAAACATTGAACATGTATATTTAGTCAAGAACAGGTTAAAAAAATAACCATTTACCACTCAAAGAACTTGTAAGGGGAATGTAAAGTTCGAGATGAAGGTTGAGAAAGAAAATCGGAACCTCTCCGTGGCGCTATGGCCAAGTTTAAATTCGTAAAGAAAAATTATACGCGAATTTTATTCTTATTTATTTTTAAAACGTTGCTTCACTTTCAAAATGGAAAGTTTTTTTTTTATGAAAAAGGATTAAATGATCTTTCAAGCGGTATACAGAATATAATTGTTTGTGTACAAATAATCTAAGTTCTCATGAAAAAAAAATTGTAAATAAACGAAATCCGTTACGACCCAATGTTTTATGGCAATCCTCTATATATATCTGAATCATTAAGTGTACTTCTCAATGTATATATTAAATCATTAATCTTGTTTAGAATCATATTAATAAAGTATATTCATATAATATACATATTCATTGGTGCTTACTTAATTCAGATGTATTATATACTTATGAATAATATAGTGATGGTTTTAATAATTAGTAAATTGGTAAACACACAACCGACATCTGGAAAAGAATCCAATTAAGAATAAAGTTATAAATAATAATTTGAGAAATTATCTGATTAAGTAATTAACTTAAATGATTACTCTGGCATCCCGAAATCAGAAGATTTAAAAAATATTTAAGCATATAAAACATAACAATATATCCAACCATTACACTGTTCTGCAACAAAATCCTCCCTTCAACAAAAATGTTGTTTTATTATGTTTTGAAGTGTGTACACGAATCCGAAGTCAGAAAATCTCTAGCTGGCACCATTTTTTGTCAAATCTGTGTTTTAGGTAAAATAATTAGGTGTTTTTAGACATTTGAAAATTTCTTGATCACTGAAAACTTTAACAAAAACTTAAAAAACCTATTTAATTTTGAAGCTTTTATAATGTATTACAAAATGAAAAAATTGGGAGAGCATAAGTATTAGGTTTCAGGAATTTTGAGCTAACATTCACAAAAGAAGGGACTGTTGCCTACTGGCGGGCTTCCCCAGGTACCTGCCCCAGGCCCTCCTCCTAAAATAAACTGTTCCCCCACCCTCTATCTATTGTTCAGCCATCTGGCAGACAGGTTACTCGCCACCAAGTCTACAGTCTTATTTGAACCTCGATACGGACCAGAACTGTTTTAGTTTCAAATCTAATATGCCGAGACAGTGTAAAAACGATCCTGAATGTTTCTGTTATATTTGTGGCGAAGTGTCATTCAAGTGTAATCGGAAATCACTGCCTCCATTGATAAAGAAGGCGTATGAGTTATACTTTACCAAGTAAGTGATCAGGATAAACCGTGGGCACCTAAAATTTGTTGTACTTCATGTAGCCGCACTCTCAGCTTTGGTTGGCTGAAAGGAACACATAAATCAATGCCTTTTCTGTTCCAATGATTTGGTGAGAGCTAAATAATAATGCAAATGATTGTTATTTCTGTATGACTATCATTAAAGGTTTTACTTCAGCCAAAAGTAAGAAGAAAATAGTATATCCTAACCTTTCATCTGCCATGAGACCTGTTCCGCACTATGAGTCTTTACCCATCCCTAAACCCCAGAATTGTTCCTTGAGCGACAAGGAAGAGGCTGATTCTGAGAATATTTGACCGGAACCCGGAACCAGCAATGAAATACAAGCACCATGAAGCCAGGAAGAAGTACAATCACCAGGGAGCAATAAAGAAATGCAGTCTTCAAGTGATTCTTGTGAAAATGATACCAAGCCAAAACTCATTGACCAGGCCAGGATGAATGAGCTCGTCCGCGATTTAGACCTCCCAAAACGTAAAGCCCAATTACTTGGTTCCGGGATAAAACAATGGAATCTTTTGGAGGCAGGAGTGAACGTTTCTTCCTTTCGAAAGCGGGAATCAGAGGTGCTCAAATTTTTTTTAACGGATGGCAACCTTGCATTTTGTAAAAGCCCTTTCGATTTACTTACAGAACTGGGTCTTCCGACCAATCCAGATGAATGGAGACTGTTCATAGACAGCTCTAAATTCGGCCTCAAAGCAGTGCTCCTTCACAACAACAGCCTACGCCCATCCATTCCTGTTGCCTATTCTTTCCATAGGAAGAAAACTTATGAAGATTTGAAACTCGTGCTTGAGAAAATTAAATATAGCGAGTACAAATGGAGCATTTGTGCAGACCTTAAAGTTGTAGCATTCCTTACAGGTCTCCAAAGTGGTTACACTAAGTTTTGCTGCTTTTTATGTGAGTGGGACAGCAGGGAAATAGATCATTATACATACACCATCTGATACAGTTGGTCAAAAAAACATAATTCTACTCCCACCAGGCCATATCAAATTAGGCCTCATGAAGAATTTTGTGAAAGCAATGGACAAGGAAGGAGAAGGTTTTTTCTACTTCAAAAAGAGGTTCCACAGATTAAGTTAATCTAAGATTAAAGAGGGGATTTTTGTGAGGCCTCAAATTCGTGATCTTCTTAATGACGTTGAATTTAAAAGACTATTAAATGCAGCAGAAAAAAAAGCTAATGATATATTGACTGCATTCGAAAACGTGTTTCAACAATTTTTGGGGAACAAAAGAGCAACAAATTACAATGAAATTGTGGAAGAATTGCTTTCATCATATAAGGCCATGGGTTGCAACATGTCCTTAAAAATTCATTTTTTGCATTCCCATTTGGATTTCTTCGCACCCAACTTGGAAGCAGTTTCAGATGATCACGGAGAACTGTTTCATCAAGACAGCCCAGATGGAAAAAGGTACAGCGGTAAAAGCAATGAGAAGATTCTTGCGGACTTATGTTGGACACTTCTATGGGAGACAGGTGATGAGGAGTACAAAAGGAAAATATATACACATTAATTGAGTACAGAATTAAATAATTTATTATTTTATATATTATTGATTTTCACAAAAAAAGTTTATTAAATTTATGAAAAAAGTGTTTCAAAAACAACCTTTAATCTCTAAAAAAATGGTGCTTGGTAGAATTTTTTTGGACTTCTGATTCGAATTCAGCACACATGAAAATATAAAAATCAGGAACAACTTCTCAAGGGAGCAAAACTTTTTTTTGCAGAACAGTGTTATCAGTTTTAATGATTATAAATTATTGGAGTTTAGTATAAAAATTTACTCCTTTCCAGAAACGCTTAAAGTAAACAGTTGCTGTATAATTCTCAGTAATGAGGGGTGCCAACCGAACTTCTTCCTCGTTAGCGAAACCTCCTAAACAATTCTAATTACAAATGCTGTCTGTTTGGTTGGCAGCTCTTCTGTAAACGGTCTTTGAGATTTCCGAACCTTGTTGGTATAAAATCTTGCTTATGTTAGATGCTAAAGTGAATTGATAAGCTAATATGGTTATACAATTAATTAAGTATGAAAGAACTTTAGTATTATTTGAACTCAGAGAGAATGAGAAAGAGTGAGTGAGAGAGAGAGAGAGAGAGAGAGAGAGAGAGAGAGTGTGAGAGAGAGAGAGAGAGAGAGAGAGAGAGAGAGAGAGAGAGAGAGAGAGAGAGAGAGAGAGAGAAAAGAAACCACGAGGGATACAAAATATACAATTAATAAAAAAATCTATACCAAAAATAAAAATTAAAGCAATGATTAAAAAATTATAAATAATAAAAAATCGTTTTGTTGAACAGATGTGTAATTCTAAGATTTAACGTCACTTTATGCTGTTATGACTTATCGGACGATACTATTGGTAGAGTCATAATAATTTCCTCTCTAGGTATAATATAGATAGAGATTTTAAACATGTATCTGAAACTCCACAGACTAGGGATCTCACATCCGAAGAATGTCACAACTAAGGATTGTCATTATACTTCACTTTATCCTGCTAGAGATAAGGGGACGGTGCTACAGAGGGAGCTCTAAATTTTCCTTGTCCAGGAGTAAATGACACTCTATAGAACGCATAGGCAATAGGCATGCATGAGGATATTTTACTCCCTGTAATGTTTTACTCCTTAAGGGAACCAGCTGGACTGCGAACCCACAATCTATGGCATATAACGTTGTTATGCCAACCCTTACACCACAGGTAACCTGTGAATAGTCTGTACCTTGCGTACGCTAATCTTTATGACTGTCTCCAAACGTAGATCATCTATTATAACCCAACTATGTATTGAGTTCGAGGTGAGAGCCGTTGAAATACTGGAAAAGCTACAATCTATAATTGGGAATCACGTGGATTTCTAGGATCTCAAATAGTACCACTAAGGTTTGGTTCAGAGACCGAATCTTCTTCAAAGAACGAAACATAGACCCTCCTCCTCCTGCTGACACCGAAATTGTTTCATGGGTCTAGTCCAATCAGAGACTTTTCTTGAATCAGTGATTCTGGTTTATGTTGGTGGGAAGGACAATGGTAAATCGTCCCTTAAGCTACTACGGCAAACCCATAAGGTTCGTTGCAAAGTGCGATAAGGTATATATTTTTTACCTTTTTCCCTACATGGCTATTATTGGTATATAAGTGAAATTCGGTAAAACCCTCCTGGTTGTATAAGCATCGACAAGAAATATGTCTACAAGATATTTATGTCAGCCAAGTAAATGCATATTAAAAATATATATAGATGGATTGGGATTGGTTCTATAGATGTCACGCACTGAGTGGTTAGCATTTTACTCACTCAGAGAAACCTGAAAATGCAACCATAAATGTTAAGAAAGTTACCTAGAAAAAGATCGGTCTCTTTTATAGAATTGGTATATCAGTTACTTATTATTCAGCAATTACAGTTAACGGAAATAATCGATACGTTATTCAGTGATCATATGTCCATGCATAAATATAACCATAATGGAGATAAATGAAGTTGATCAGGTTATATTTAAAATTAATAGATGAATGAGTCCCAGATCATCTTTTATATCATGGACTGATCAGCATGAAAATTAATGTTTCAGTAAGGATACATAAATATCTCGATTTTGGATATTTTGGAAAAAAATATTGGCTTTGAAGACACTAAATGTATAAATTATAACTTTTTTTATTTCAAGCCACATCATTGTTCTGAATGGATGCAATACCTCAATAAGAAACTTTGAGAAGATTTCTGGTGAAGGAATATCTAGGCGAAATAAGATACCCCAAAAAGTAATACCAGAGATAATGGATGCTCAAAACTGGATCCTAGAAATTATCACAATCAAGCGATTGGAGTGGATTCGATTCCAACCGAGGATAGTAGATAGAAAACCTGTACTACTATAACCCGTGAAAGGGTCTGGGGCTTAGTACATGGTAGGGACAGTACTGTTTCATAGACAACGGTTGTGCAGGGAGGTGATTTGTCCTAGATCAACAGCCAGATTTTCCCCCTTATATAGGGTACCCACTTTATAGAGGTTTGGTAAGCCCAGGATGATCCTAGATCCCATATGGTCCATCTCCAGCTATTAACAGACAAAATAAAAGCCTTGCCGACAGCGGGAACTGAATAAGGATTTTCGGCATGGCAACTCAGTGATCTACCACAGAGCCACTCCGCTCCCTATGGTAGGTAGAGATATCCGAAAAATGACCCTGTAGATATGAGAAGAAAACTAAGAATTCCCTGGCGTAACCAAGTTCAGGAAGATATGCAAGGATACTGTCTTAATGAATGGCTTGCTATTGACAAGAAGGCATGTTATTACAAGGGTTGGGAACACTCACGATAATAGAAAATGCAAAATAAAACAACCTAATATTTTATGAATTAATTTAAACTACTAGGATGAATTCATTTTCATTCGTTCTAATAATTTTCGAAATAACAGGTTGAATATTGTTAAGATAAGCTTGATTAATTACTGTATTTATTCTTTTTCATTATTATTATTATAAATCATTGTTTATTGTGTAATGTTAAATTCAGCTAAGCCTAAATTAAAAATGGCGCCATGTGTAGGACATATGTTCGGCAATACATCTGTAGTAGCTTCTATGTAGTGTGCCACAAACACAATCCTATGTCCAGAGATTTCCTTGGAGTTGTTGGTCAAATTCATCGTAAATCTTCATGAGACATCTCTTTAGGAAGGAACGACCCTTCTGGAACCGAAGACATGACGGTCTCTAAGGGTCGGTACATCGGGATAGCCGTTGGGTCCTTCCTGTTCCTCTTGCTTTGTCCCATCGATAACCGGATGTCATGGAACTTAAGGATACTCTTCTTCTGGTTGGTCCGATTGGTGCCGAACATGAGTGAGTACCAATTCTACAAGATATCTAACCTATAGGTAACATTTTATAACCTTTAACAAATGATCGACAATGATCGACGGCTATTTACAGAGTTAAGGAGTAAATCATTTATTTTCCATATTCGTTCTCGAAATCGGGACCTATAGCAGAGTAACCATGCACCCTACGTAATAAGCTACATCACTACCCATCATTTACCAGTAAATCACTTAAATTTGTTGAAAAAAACTCTAAATGACACAAAGAGAAATCTTTAATTTCTTTATTTTGTTAATACATAAACTTTGTTAATCATCCAACAAGTGTACCACAAACAAACTTTTTTTCGCGATAATGGTCATATAAGTACTTTCTTTATTTTTTACTTTATTTTTTATCAACCTGTATTTTTTTATTTCCATCTCTTCACTCCTCTCTTTGCTTTCCACGCCTATCTACCTTTGATTGTGGTCCGTAATTTAATAATATAGCGGCAAACCTCTAGCTTAAACACTTATAATTATTTATGTTTCAGTTAAACTGTTCCTGATGAACATAGATTGGCTATATTGGTGTCTCCTCTTTGTTCCATTCTATGCCTTCTATATTTGTATCGGGGTACGGTATATCTTATATTGCATATGATACATATAAATAAGATTTCAAATGTTTTCTAAATTATTTTTTATCTGTAAAATAAACCTAGAATAAATATTTAAAAAATTATTATTTTATTGTATGCAGATTACACAATATCTCAAAAGAATACTAAGTAGGCGCTCATATTTTTATAATCATACTAGTGGAGTAAAAAGTTAGCACCTAAAAGAACTTCTATTCGACCCAAAAGCTTTTTTTTTTTTTTTTATTATAGGTTTTATTTATTTGTTTATAAATATGTGTATAAAAAAGTAAATTTTTTCAAAACTAAAATAATTATGTATTTTTTTATTAACCAAAAACAATTAAGTTTAGCAAGTCATGGTATAACACAAGTGAATTCAAGCTACACTGAATAAGTTCTGATGCAACTTTAATTCCAATGATTGTAACCGTCAGTTAGGGGCGACCTGTGGTCTAGACCAAGACGTAACAAACTGCTAAGCCCAAGATCGCGGTTTCGTACCCCGGCAGGTGGCCCTAGGATTTTTTAAAGAGAGAAAAAAAAATCCGCTGTTTCGCCGTCCCTCGGAAGGGACGTTAAACGGGGGTCCCAAGCCTGTACGATGTCAGGTACTCGTTAAAAATCTCTATCCTAATTAAACTTCGATAGGCAATATTTAGAGCTCCCAATGTAGCATCGTCCGATTAGCCATAGCAGCAAAAATGAACAAACAAACAAACAACCGTCAGTTATAAAGTAAAAAATTGATGAGTTAGTTATTCATTATAAATTGCAGGTAAATTAATCATTTATTTTGTTTCTCGTTTCAGGAGAAACTTTTTATGTTGAAGAGCCACGTGAATATTCTTCAACAAGACGTCAGCGGAAAGACAAAGTTCATTGAATGGCAGAATATGGCCATGTCACAATTGGTAATTGTACAATTTATTGAATCTACAAAATATAATAATTGAATAAAATATAAATTAGAGGCTTGATGGAGAGTTCGACACATATACACAATATGTATGCTTGTGTCCACTGTACTTGGCAGGGACTGTACTGTTTCTAGGACAAGGGTTTTGCAGGGTTTGTGATTTGTCCGAGATCACGATAAACTTCCTTTTACCCCCCTATTAAGGGCACTAAATCTATAGAGGCTGGTTGTGCCCCAGGAGGTTGGATCCATCCCCAGACTAGAGGACTATAAAATTATACCTGGACATTCAATATTAAAGAATTAATTACAAAGTTAGAACTTTAGCATTGTTTATTATTTTCTAAAAATGAAAGTGATTTTGACTTGTGGAACTTTTTTTTCCCCTCATAGGACCTTAGATTGGTTGACCTGAGTAAAGAAGTGGAAACATTGCGGAGGTCCAACGAGAACTTCAGAAGAGAAGAAGAGACGTGGCGAAGGTGCAAAGAACTGATGAGGAAGAAGATTCGGGAGCAGCAGAGTTTTATGACCCGCGAAGCCCCGATCGTAAGGGA
Organism: Troilus luridus; assembly: GCA_964056705.1. Lineage (NCBI taxonomy): Eukaryota > Metazoa > Arthropoda > Insecta > Hemiptera > Pentatomidae > Troilus > Troilus luridus. The sequence goes on along the minus strand of OZ057414.1, from coordinate 109,724,679 downwards.
GAAAGTCTTCAACACCGTCAGGCAGGAGATAGTGACCCTCGTCAAGAAGAATAAATCTGAGTATAACCTGAGGAACAAGAAGGTAACGTATTGGTGAATTTCATGAAAGAGAAAATTATAATTTTAGTAAAAAATTTACACGTAAGGTTTAAGTGATCCAGAGTATGAAAAGTGTGAAGAGACTGCAAACAAAATAGAGCTAAAAAAAAATAAGGAACAAACAAAATATACGATATCGTCCAAGAAAAGCATGCCTGGTGGACCTCTGATTTGTGGAGGAGGTAGCTTCGAAAAAGTTACTAACTTCATGTACCTCGGCACGATAGTCACTAAAAACGAAATAAAATGAGGATTCACCATGGCAACAAATTCAACTGGACTTTCAAGAAAATTCTTCTAAACTGAAATATATACCGAGAGATCAAAGTGCGAGTTTTTAAAACCGTTCTGCGATTTTAGTTATGTGTGCTAGTGAGCCGTGGCAAAGCGACAAAGGAGGTCCATTAATGGTTGGAAGAGGAAAATACATAGAAAAATATATGGCCTATATACCAATGTCGAAAATATATACAAGATAAAAGCCAACAGATAACTTATAGAGCCCAATGGAGTCTCGAATATTAAAAAGGGAGAATAAGATGGTTGGATTATGTTTATAAAATGGATGAGGAAAGACTACCTAGAATGATAATGGAGGGAGGCCCGGGAGGAAAATGTAGACCCAGGCTACGGTGGCATGAAGGTACCGAGGCTGACGTGCCAGTTCCTGGAGCGAGAAGATGGAGGATCCTTCATGGGCCTCAGTGCCGTCAGAGATGTGTCTTTGGTGCTACGCAAGGTTTAATTTTTTAAGAAATGAAAAAAGTATATGGGAAAAATTGATTTTAGTAGCATGATATGAAAACATTTATAGTATTTTCAGTGCAAAAACACTATGACATTTTTATATTGGAAATTATATCTCTCAATTAATTAAAAAGTTTCTAGTGATGTAATATTTCATCGGCGTTGCCTAGCAACGGAACAAGGAACTACTTTTTGTTAATGAAATTATAATTTGTTTTAAATAAATTGTAATTTGTTTTAAAATTGTAATTTGATTTAAATTACAAATCCATTGGCCCTGACGTCTTTAAGAAGTTACGCCAAATACAGCAATGCTTTTGAATTTAAAGATAATGCATTTATTTAAAAAAATAAAATGACCCACAGTTTCTACGACAGTTATGCAACTATATTATATAATGTGTAATTATATTATATAATATATGTAATCTTCAATGTTTTTTAACATATATTATATTTCCTAGTTGGTAGAAGGAGAAACAACATCATCATCTTGTACAACACCAAAAAGCTCAAGATCCTCTCTAAAGTCTTTGCCATCGGTGAGTATTGTAAAGTATTACAATAATGAAAGTCTCATCTTTGTTATATATATCAATAATATTATTTAAGTTAACAGAAAATACTTATCAGGATACTAAATCATTTAGATATACTATTTTAATTATATTGCTAATGCTACTGTCGAAAAAGAAATACTAAAAAGGTATATAAGATTTTATGTTAATTGTTATACATATTTTGTAATTTATATTTGTAAATTAATTAATAAATTAATATATTTGTAAGATATATTTTTTAGTATAAAAACTTTCTATACCCAAGATCGCAGATTCACAACCTGTCGAGTGGTCTTAGGATTTTTGAAAGCAGTAAAAAATACTTGGTAATGTCGACCTTCGGAGGAAACTTAATATGGTGATACGAGCGTCAGTACGATGTCCGGTATTTGTTAAACACCGTTGTCCTAATTTTAACTAGATAGGCGAAATTTAAGACTCCCACTGTAGCACCGTTGATTAGCCATATAATCATAAAATGACATTGAATAAATATATACTAAGTGACCGTAAGTGATACTAAAAGACCGATACATGTTAAACCTATAATGCATTGTTTAAGTTTTATTTACTCAATATTATTTTTTTACGATTATTATTCTAACGAATTGTTACAATTCACACATTATTAGTAATAAGTATTTAAATAATTAGTAAATGGTCCGAGTGTTACTGGATGTCAAAACAAATTCTTGAGCATTCAAAAAATACGAAACTGTTTTCTATAATTGAGCTATATTTTTTGAAATTGGTATTAGTCCATATAAATTTTAAAAAGTCCTTTATTGTTTTAAATGATTTTAATGATTATTATATCTTAATAAAATTTAAAAGGCGTTTAAGGTTGAAAACATCACTATTTGTTAATAAATAAGTGATAAAAGCATTTGTCCGTTTGCCCATATTTTCAAAATAATTGAAATTGAAATGGACTTAGTCCACTAAATAACCAAAAATAACAGTTAAATTAATAAATTCATATATTTTTTTAAGATCACCATGGATACGAAAAAGTGTTCGAGCCAAGAATGGGAGCGAGCTCGGATGAGACTGAATGAACGGTCAAAGAGAATTATGATGAACAGAAATATTGCTGTTAACGGGAGGGCTGATGAGCAATACGATAAGGTATTATTATTATAATATATACATATTATATATATGTAAAGACATGATTTAGCAAAAGATCGTTTTGTAAATTGTCAGACTATAATGTTAATTTAGATTAAAATAGTTAGATAAATATCAAATTTGTATGATTTGGAAATAGGTTGTAGCTCGGCAATTGTGAAAACCGAATTCGCAGTTCTTCTTGGCCCGTCCGAGTACAAGGAAAATGTCCTTTTCCCTATTATTTGACTACATTGCCACTAGCACACGACTTCTTCCTAACTCCACCTCCGATTTTGCAAAAGGTTGTTTTGTTGTCCGTCGGGCAATAGTCACCAAAGGTTTCTGCTGCAATACCTACTGTTGTGTACAAATTGTTCTTGGTTTGGAGAATAATAACTCTCACTTTACCATAGTATTATATAATATTACACGGTCAATACACATTTTTTTTATAATAATTTTTTGAATAGTACTTTATTATTATACAGTTGAGAATATGTTTTAAAGGAAAATTCTATTCTTCTTAGACTGTCCATTGAGGCCGTGGTTTTGCTTTATACCATTCCGCCCATCCTTTGTTTCTCACCACAGATCTGAGGTAAAGGTAGGAGGGGCTTTAGGATTCCTTTTAAATGTATGTTTATCAAAGTAGCCGGTGCAAACGAGGTAGGATGCATAGAACAAAGGAACCCAGGAAGTCACAGAGGGATCAAAAGACTGACAAATAAGATTTTTGATATGTTTACGGTGGAAATTCTAAATGCCTGCTTCATATTAAACATATTCGCGTATATATTATACTAAAAAAGAATAGAAATATGTTGGTTCACAATTCAATATATCATAAATCAGCTATGCAATATCATGTTTATTTTGTTTTGTTTAACACTGCATTTACAGCTGCTTGGAGGTTATTAGTGACGATTGCTTTTTTTAAATTTTTTTAAATAATTTCTTTTAAATTAAATACGTCTTTTGTATTTTATTATTGTCTTTATAATGTAGCCACGTTTCTATATCCGAATTAATTATTTCTATTCAATACATCTTACATTCAAATAGATGCTTCACTGTAAGTTTTGCATTATCACAACTTTGACAGGTTGGTTGATTCGGCCCTAAAAGTAAATGGGGATGAGTCAGCTTTCTATGCCCGATTCTTAGGCTACACCTACATTGGATCCGGTGTGATACGATGAGACGTCGCTAGCAAACCAAATGACTGAAATATATCGAGAGTTATAACATTTGGTTCTTTAGATTTATAAAATTAAGATTATTTATTAATTATTTTATAAATTTAAAGAACCAAATGTTATAACTCTCGATATATTTCAGTCATTTGGTATGCTAGCGACGTCTCATCGTATCACACCGGATCCAATGTAGGTGTAGCCTTAGCCTGCTTATTACGTCGCATTCTTTTGGCGTTAAACCGCTAGGAGGGATCCAAGCAATGTTTTTATCTTTTATATGACGGAGGTGGTTTTGCGGAACCTCTCCCACTCTAGGTCCCATTTCCTTTAATCTTATTGGTTATAACTTTTGACCATTCCAACAAAAATGTAGATTTTAAGAAGGGACGTAATATACATGATGTTACATAAGTGAAAGAATCAATTTGTTTGAAAACATGATAATAATAAGATATAAGGAACCATATCATTATAGCAGTACTAATTTTATTGAGGCTGGTAAGCCCCAGGAGGTCTCCAATATGAATGTTAACAGAATTAATAACTTATCAGTCACAGCTGGATTTGAACCCTAAACCTTCTACACGACAACTCGGCGCACTACGCATTGAAGCAGTGGTTTACCATTTGGATACTCAGCGTTATTTAAATTTCGTTTGGATTTTTTTTAAACTTTTGCTCCTTATTCAAGGTTAAACTGTACTGAATTGTATGATATAGTATTTATCTCTCTATTATATAAAAAAAGTTTTTAGTCATGATGGATTAACCATGAAATATTGAGTTATCTCTTCTCAAAAAATAAATAGTGGGCTTGCTCAGTGTTTAGAATGCTGAGCTGCTATGCTGCAGTTCCCCAGTTTAAATCCAGATATGGTGGATCAATTATGTAATCTGTTAACAGCCTCTATATAGTGGGGACATTTATTTGGAGAAAACCCGGTGGTTGAGCATGATCTCGAATATCATCGACTTCCTCCACAAGCGTTGTCTAGGAAACAGTACAGTATCTACTATATACTGAACCTATTAATGGGTTTTAGCGGTGCAGTTTTTTTCTTTTTCTCATAAAGCTTCTTAAAAATGTATTATTTTTATATTTAATGTTAAACGGTTATTGTAATGCCCAAAACTTTACATTTTCAATCGTGTAGATAAGTGGGTTATAAAGTTTAATTTTATAACATCCGTTCTCTCTAACATTTAAACAAAAAATTCGAACGTGTAATAAATTTAAAAATAAAACAATTACACAAAAATGGAAGATTGAGTGGTTTGAATAATTATGCGAATGGGACAATAGAAGTCTGTCTGCTTCTAAGCTGTTACGGGTTCTCATCTCTTGAATTTATAATTTAAAAAGTTACTGAAGTGGATACCAAATTTAACTTTTTGGATATTAATTCAGATGTTGCTACAGTCCCATATTTTCATGCGGTTTTTACCAATAGATATAGTGATTCACGAGGAAGGTTTAGGTATATACTTTGTCAAGGCTTTGTGTAAATTGGTTGAAATATAACGATAATAGTTGCAAGTGTTGGAGAAAGTCTAGCCGCCTGGGAGATTTCAACGAAGACGCTGCCTAATCCCTTTGAGATATAACAAAACGATCCATTGTGGAATATTCCTTTTTTATAGATCTACAAAAAAGTCCGTGATAGCATATATCTATATTTTAAGGATAGCTTGCTATTCCTATTATATCTGCTAAAACATTGGTCACGTACATTGCGGTATTTGGAAAGGTATAGTTAGAAAAGATATTCAGACGAATCCTTATCTTCTTTAATACTTTATTTACCTGAAGCATTTCATGCACATAATTAGAATATTTTATACCATTAAATGAGTATCTAAGGGGTTATCGCAAAAAAGGAACGCGCGTGAAAATTAATTCGTATATAAAGATATATATATATATATATATATATATATATATATATATATATAGTGTGATATATATAGATATAGTGTGATATATATAGATATATATATATATATATATATATATATATATATATATATATATATATATATATATATATATATATATACATATAAAATACTTCATATAGTGTACACATTATGTTACATTTAAATCTAAGCTGATACGATCCTACGACACACAAAACTAAAGGGCGGGAATAAATTAATAAATTAAATTAAAGGTTTTCATTTTTCCACTTGTCTCAAAAAATATTGAAGTAATAGAATAAATCTAATAGTTATCCATGACATATTTATTTTAACAAATTAAATATTTATACAAGAGGTTTTATGATATTATTTATTTATAGTGACTACCTGAAATGAAAAACAATTTAAAACTCCTCTACCTAAGTACGGACTTAGCCCTGATGAAATTTCAATTTGATATTAAAGCTTAATTGTGCCAGAGCTTCTCTCGAAATGACATTTGAAATTTTCCAGTTTAATCCTAAACTTACGAAAAATGAAACTCAAATCTGCTGCTCAATTAGTCTGTCATTTTGATTTAAGTCCAATTCTCTCTCTTAAGTCCTTTTCCTTGGCAAAATTAAGTCCATCTTGGTTTCACTCTAGAATTGTGGCTTCATTAAAGGGCCAATAAGATTTCATTTCTGCCTCAGTTCAACTTTCTTCATCTGGTTAGTTTATTTATGTTTTGTTTAATATTTTAATATTATTGTATTAAAAAAAAATAGCCTGCCGCATCACCATCGGAAACTGTATAATGCAAAACATATTAAATTTAGTATATGAGATTAATACATTAATGTAAAAAACATAACAAATTTTGAAAAACGTAAGTGGTTCTTTACTTGAAACTATAAACTGGTTTAGGGGAAAGGAATTGAATATGTAAATTCAATGATACATTTTTAAACAAATTTATTTATTGAAATTCACAATTATGTAAAAATCATACCTGATGTAAATAGATTGAATGATGAATAATAGCATGAGGTAAAGACAAGTAAAGAAACTGCCCACTGGTATAACTCATAGAACAAATTCAAATTAAAAGGTAACGAGACCATCTTCTTTTCAGACACCTAGAAGGATTATTGGAGTTGAAGAGGTTGCTGGGTTTGAAACTAGTGGGTTTGAGTGGGTTGTTGTCAAAGAAGGATTGATATCAGTTTCGGTCCAAATCAGCAATAAATGGGATATCAAGGATAGACAACAGGATATCATAAAGGCTTAGCTCACTTTATTGGTTGCAAAGTAACGAGCATTGAGGATTTTACAAAAGATTTTGGATTGTAAGGTTGGATTCGAGAGGAATTAGATGGCTTGGTGGAGCCCCAAAGCTGTACTCCGTAAGTACAAATAGATCTTATAATAGCCACGTATAAGAGTCTTTTGTAATTAATTGGGAGCTTAGAGCGTTTGCCTGGAGAATGTTGAAGGACCCTCAAACGGTGAGGAATTTTTTTTTCAACAAGATATTCAAGACCTTGCTTACAGATTTTATATTATTAATGAATTACAGAAGCCTATGGTCGATATTTTTACAGTGTAATATCGCTTTAGAACTTTATTTTACATATCAATCCATCAATATCATAGATAATTTACTCGTATACATATTTACCCATCTGAAACATGCCGATAGGGGCGACCTGTGGTCTAGTGGTTAGCGTAACAAACTACTAAACCCAAGATCGCGGGTTCGTAGCCCGGCAGGTGGCCCTAGGATTTTTTAAAGGGAGTAAAAAATCCTTAGTTACGCCGTCCTTCGGAAGGGACGTTAAACGGGGGTCCCGAGCCTCAGGTACTCGTTAAAAATCCCTATCCTAATTAAACCTGGGTAGGCAAAATTTAGAGCTCCCACTGTAGCATCGTCCGATTAGCTATAGCAGCATAACGTGACGTTAAATGAACAAACATGCCGATAAAACCTGGAATTATAAATCGTTTTTTTTTATTTCAATTAGTTAGCAATAAACATTTTAATAATTTAATATTTTTTTCTTTCAGAGCATGGGTTCCAAATCAGCATCGAGCATGGAAGTTCAGAACACTATGTGCTTGGAACCAGTAGTTCACACTTCCAGATCTTCAGACCCACTAAATGTTAGTACATATATTTTACTATTTATAATATCATATACTCCTTAATAGCAACCTTTACCTAGTTCCGTTCACAAATTACAAAAAAACTATATTTAAGGTCAATATGTAGTATCTGCAGATCCTGTGGCTGTTAACCCATTCAAGACAACGATTTTATTCGAACACGGTCCACAGGAGCGAATTTTTTTTTACTTGATATTGTTCATTTTTAATTAAAAAAACATGTTTACTATGGAAATCACCCAATTCGTATGTGAATTCACATAAATAAGATCATTGCACACCGGGTGTGCTGCTCGCTCCTCGGAAAATTTTTATGCGAGGAGCGGATTGAACACTATGTGTGCAATGTAAAGTAAAATGAAAATAAATCATTCAAAAATAATTAGATAATATAAAATCGTTATTTTGCTTTCAATGATAAAGAACAGAATATAATGCAAAGAAAATTTTTAAAATGTAGTAAACAGTTTAAAAAAAAAAAGTTGAATAATGAAAAAACCAACAGTAAAACCAATGCCAAATTTTGTTTTCCTGTACTTTACAGATTTCATTAGTTCAAGAAAAATCTTATTTCAACGACTACTTTACTCAGAATAACTGTTAATTGCGCTTTACTGTTATTGCACTCACTGTGTGCAGGCCGTCTTACAGCCTCGGAAGTCAATTGCACACACGGTGTGCAATCGGTCTCGAATGGGTTAACAGATTAAGTAATTACCCCCGGAACTTTCAGCATAGTAACTCAACACTGTACACATGATGCTATCCCGCTCTTATACTGTAGTTTGTAGTTAGAGAAACTTAAATTTAAAAAAAAAATGTTTGAATAAGAAAATAAAAGAAAAAATATAAATAAATAGTATTATGGCCGTTTTTAGTCTTTCAAGGGGTCCTTTCTTGTACCGTCATAGTTAAATGAAATAAGTAAAATAAATAATGAAAAGAACAGTGCATGATATAAGTTTTATTTTATTTTAAATTTAAATATTATTTTTATGTAAAATTTTCCAACTATTGATGCTAGGTGAGCCCTAGTAGGGTCTGTAGTTCCCACGTGGTCCATCTATGGTTGTTGACATATTAAATAATTTATATGCCATAGCTGTATTATAACCCGGAATCTTCAAAATAACAACTCTAAATAAATGCCAGTAAAATGTAGAAATAAATGTTATTGTTTATTTATTATTACTATTAAAATTGCATGAACTAATGTATTAAAGGCTGCTGTTCCAGAAAAGCTTCACAGGCCCTGGTGTGCCAGGCTACGAGATGAGAGAGTTCGGGGACCCCAAAGTCAAGTCCTACACGGAGGTCTTCAAGAGGAAGGTGCATGTACCAACAGGCGGAAATGGACCTCGCATCACCATTGAGGTACAGGAACCTTCAAAACTGTGAGATTAGATCTGATTATTACCAATAATTATAATACTGCGGGGGAAAACGAAGTAACTAGATTTTTTCTCATAAATGGTTAACAGCTGTTTCTGATAGATTTTTTGATGGCGAACACGATGTGATCAAAAAGGCGGTGTAATCAAAAAGTATAAAACGAGTTGAAAAGTCTCAAAACGGCTTAATAAGAATGTCCGTAAATTGGGAAAGTCTAGTTCTTCCGAACCGTACATTGTGAAGATCAAGGTAAGGTTGCTTCCCCAAGTTGGGTTTCGAACCCTCAAACATCTTCAATGTCAGATTGACAGAGGCAGCAAACCGCATGTAGGATTACGTGAGTTACATATCTTTTCCCCCATAATCTTCTAGTTGTTTGCTGTGGAACATATAAACCCATATCAGGTTAAATTAAAATCCATAAAATAATAAATGAAAATCTGTTCTCCGAGAATGCAGCTAAGAAGACGGATGGTAAATAAAAACAAATACCAAAGGGTCATTTGTGTATTAGAAGAAAGCATCAATAACATAAACATTGCTCCTGCAGTGTGAATTTTCCTTCTCTACCATTTCCCTTTTCATATTCCATTCTTTAACACCTTCTTCTCAGGTACGTCCAGATCTTCCTCTGGACCTTCTTCCATCAACCTTTACCTTGTATCTCTTCGTAGCCCGTCTGTTGTTTTCCATTCTTAGAAAATGTTCAAACCATCTTAGACTGTTTTCCTCAATAAATTTTTCTGCTGGACCTCTCCGAGGTTTGATATCCCAGATATTTAAAGCTTCTGAGGTATTCGATGGACTTGTCCTTGATTCTAAATAAAATATAAATTTCTTGCACTTTTATCCTATAAGTATAAAGTATCTCATCATTTTTAAAAAACACAACAATCTTGCAACAAACTGAAATAAAAAAAAAATTAATTCCACTGATGGGCCATTTACTTCGATTTTTCTAAATAAAATTAGTGGTATCTTACTCACATCTACAATTATATCTTTTATCCAGCGAAGTATACATTAGCTGTAAATATATTTATTGATAGTAAAAGACAAATTTCAATAGATGTAAGGTAGAAATTCCTCTTTGTCAGTACAATTACACTTTGTGGTTTAGCCGAGGTAGCACCGCAGAACTAGAGCTTTGGTCTCAGACGTGGACCATAATTTATGACCAACGTCTTGAGAAGTAATGACACGCGAACCACTATGTCATTATTTATAAAATTATGTGAACAGTTTTAATTTATAGTTTACTAGCGATCCACCCCAGCTTTGCTCGGATAATAAGGCCTACATAATTTGTCTGTGTAATGTATTTTTTTTGTATCACGTGCCGGTCACTAAGGTCCACGTGAATATCATTGGTTAGGCTTCTTTGGGAGTCTTGATTTTCTTTCATCCCATCTCAGTTAATTTACTTCATTATATAGAAATTATGAAAATAAAAACAAAACCAAATATTTCTTTATATATGAATTTATTATCTTGCACGTTAAATAATTGCACGGGATTAGGCAAGCAGCGTCTTCGGTGAAACCCATCGGTATTCCAACCCATTTACACCAAACTTCGACAAATTATATACCTATATCTTCCTGGTGAATCACTCTATCTATTGGTGAAAACCGCATGAAAATCCGTGCAGTAGTTATTGAGTTTACCACGAACAAACGCGGCCGAGGACTTTGTTTTATAATATGTATAGATTATAAAAACATAACGGCTATTAAGTACAGCTATAAATAATACATAGTTGCTACATAATTCATCATTATAAGAAGAAATATTAAAAATATATTTAGGAAAATATATAGATTTCTATTGGGCACATAAGCACACACTAATGATAATAATAAAAGCTTAGCAAACTTGAAAATTTGATGGCGATCTCTCCAATCGCTGTCTACGCTCCTCCATCCTAAGATTAATAGCCTAACATATCGCACCTTCTAAAGAACAATGACAAAACTCAAACTTTGGCGGTTTTAAGCAAAGAATTCAGTATAAATTCAATTGGTTGAATTATTATAGACATATCTGATATTCCATATCCAATATTTATTTTTTAATGAAGTCCTATTTTGAGTAGTATTGTGTTTGAACTAGAGATTTATGAGAATAATGACATAGGTTAAAATAAAAAAAGTTTCAAGCTTTTAAAAATGTTCTAGTGGCTAATAAAATAATTTCAATATCACCATAACAACAGGAATGCTTTGTTTTACCAATCCAAATTTTTATATTTCCAACTCACCTGGAACTTTCAAATGCCTCTTTGATTCTTTCTTCTTTTTTATAATAATGTCCTATTGGACAAATTACCCATATCTCAATATTTTTTGGTTGTAAATAAGAATATACTAACTGTAGGATCAATTGTGGTACGCGTGTGCAAACAATTCCATTTTAATTCCAACATAGTCGGCCAGTAAGTGGGAAGCTTGAGGACCCAATTCAAAAACTTTTTATGGAGCTCTGCGATATCAACAAGCAGGATTCGTTTTATTTTTTATTTCTCTCTCATCTTGTCGAGTCTTTATTTTTTCGTCGACAGCATCTTTGTTTGTTGTCCTTTTAAAAAAACAAAAAAACATTAATGAGGCCTATTTTACTTCCCCCCCCCCCATCATCATGATTCTGAAATAGTTTGCTTAACAAAGTGGTAAAAAAATGAAAAATTGGGTAATTAAATTTTACAATAATAAAATCCTGTAATGTTCAGACATTTTTCTGCCTTAAAAATGAACAAATTGCATCATTGAAAAAATAACGAGATAACAGCTACGTGACCCCGAAAGCTTGATTCCAGCACCACCAATCCCTGCCCACAAACTTCCCATTTACGCATCGGTCTACCCTTCAGAAGCTTCTCAGTCTGTACAGCGCTTATTAGTGTTTTAGGAATTCGTTCGTTGCTAATCCCGACAACTTTACCAAGTCCATATCAACTTTCAATACGCTATAACTTCAAATATATTAACTTAGTTTAATGTCCTATATTCTCTAGTAGTTTCATCCTTCTTCGGATCCAATATTCTCAAATACGTGAAAAAACCTGTACGTCTACAGTCCATGATGGGTCTTGAAGATCAATACATGACAGAGACTGTAGTAGGTACGTAGTACTTCAAATCCAGCTGCCGACAGATTTTTTTTTAATTTGTTAGGGGGCGGAGATGGATCCTTTCAAAGACTCTAACTGCTGAAACTTGAATTAACATTGAATTAGTTAGAGTAGCCAATTAATTTAAATAGGAATTAGATAACAAAAGACAGGTAAAGTTTAATAGCCCCAGGGAAAAAACAGGTGTTCTCTCTAGTGAAGGGGGCAATTAGCACCTGGCTCAGGCGAATCGATTCTTCCGACCTCTTAATTAACCGATTCGATTTACCAGACCTCTCAATTAACGCAATCGATTGTGTACACTTAAAAACCAATCAGAGAGGAGATAATATGTGTTTTCAATAAGGAAAAATATTTATAAACGTAACCATGACAATATTATTCCTATATTGCTCCTTCAAAAGAACAACGACATACATTGGTATTTTTTAGTTAATCCTTTAGTAGCAATTCTCTTGGTTGGAGCTTTTTAAGTCTAATACTCATATTGTCATACCTGGTACTCTATTTCCAATATTTTTTTTAATAAAGTGTTTTCTTGAGTTGTTTGTTCATTTAACGTCACCTTTTGCTGTTATGGCTAATCGGACGATGCTACATTGGGGGCTCTAAATTTTGCCTATCCAGGTTTAATTAGGGTAGGGATTTTTAACGAGTACCTGATATCGTACAGGCTTGTGACCCCGTTTAAAAAATCCTAGGGCCACCTGCCGGGCTACGAACCCGCGATCTTGGGCTTAGTAGTTTGTTACGCTAACAATTAGACCACATGTCGCCCCATTACCATGAGTTGTATCATGCTTTAAGTTAAAGTGTTATGGAAATAATTACTAAAGTTAAAATCTTTTTGAAAACTTTTTTGTTTTCAGCTTTTATAAATTTTCTAATGCTTAATAGAAGAACTTCAATATTATTATTACAGCGGAAATGTTTTTTGCCAATACCCAAAAGTTTATTTTTTTAACTCGTATGGGACTTTCAAAAACCTGTGTTGAAGGATTTTTGAGTTATGACATTGTTCTTTTGAAGGAGCGATGTGTTTTCAAGAAGGTAAAAGATTCATAAGTACAAACATAGCGATATTGCTCCTATATCAAAAACGAATAAAAAACTATACCACTACAACACATAAAGAGTCTTGAGTAGATGGTAGAGACTGTACTGTAGATGATGGAGACTGTACTGTAGATGGTAGACACTGTACTGTAAATGGTAGAGACTGTATTGCAGATACTAGAGTAGTTGGTAGAGAATATAATGTTTCTAAGCCAAGAAACAGTTTCAATTGCAAGTATTCAATAATTTTGTAGAGCAAGACATTTAACTATGACAATTAAAATATTTTAGGGGAAACGAAAAGTTAACAAGTTATTGGTGTTATATCAATCGAACTCTCTCCTTTTAGAGTGAACTTCTATCCTTATTTTAAACTAAAGGTAATCAAAACAAATTGTATAACTGAAACAGAGGCCGTTACGCACGCCAGCTTGCGCAATACGTCACGAGCCTGTAGGGCATATCGGTGACACAAACTCATAAGTTTTTCCTTATCAAAACAACGCATTTTTAGGACTATTGGAAGCCCCTCTAATTTTTTTTTTTCCACTGCTACACATATCCATTCCACTGCTACACATATCCATTCCACTGCTACACATATCCATTCCACTGCTACACATATCCATTCCACTGCTACACATATCCATTCCACTGCTACACATATCCATTCCACTGCTACACATATCCATTCCACTGCTACACATATCCACTCCACTGCTACACATATCCACTCCACTGCTACACATATCATGTGATTTAATAAATGATAAGGGGCTGTATAGTTTTCAATGCCAACGTTTCCGGTGGAAGGTGATCTTTCCATTTCAACCACCCCTATTTTTCCTATTATGTATACTGGATGTATGTGGGCTAGGTCAGTACCAGTATGGTTTGCAGCTTCAACAGGGTAAATGGACAAATACAAAATTTTATTTTATTGCAGATTTAAAATTTTATATTCTACAGCCGGATTAGAACCCGGAATTTGCAGCACAGTAACTTAGCGCTCTACACAACTGAGCTACCCCGCTCTCTTGCTTTTATTTAGATTATTAATTTAATATACAAATATTAAATTCTTTTTCATAACGTTCAAGCACAAAGCGAAGGCAATATTCTGAAAACTAAGACGGCACTAAGTTGAAATTATCGTTTAATTTATTTATTTAAATACGCATATTAAATTCAATCTTCATATTATGTCGCTAAATTATAAATCCTTCAGTAATATTATTAATTTATGATCGTATTACTATAAATAAATTGTGATAAGTAAACAAAAATTTATATTATTATCATCAAAAACTATATAAAAACTATTTTTAAATATTTTTAAAATACCAACAACTCAAGGCTTTACACACTAAGCTCTCTCTCACTCTCTCTCTCTCTCTCTCTCTCTCTCTCTCTCTCTCTCTCTCTTTTGCCATTGTTCTAGGTTCCAATTCCCTTCTTGCAACTATCCCCACCCTCCCAACATTGATCCTAAACGACAACCCTATCAGTTTCAACTCCTCCGTTAAAAACCTAGGCATTACCATGGACAAAAACCTCTCTTGGAAACCACATGTCGCCCAAATATCCCGACGATCAATTAGTTCCCTGAAATTATTCCATCGATCCCGGCATCTCCTTACACAATCTACCCGGAAGCTTCTTGTATCTTCCCTTATCTTCCCCCACTTTGACTACTGTTGTGTGGTATACGGGGGCCTCTCGAAATTGCTAGAGGATCGCTTAAAAAGAATTATGAACTGCGCTTTAAGATTTGTCCTTGGTACTCCGAGGCGTTCCCGGGTGTCACATCATTATGATGAGTTAAAGTGGCTCTTCCCACCCATTCGTAGACATTATTTCCTTAGTGTTTTTCTATACCAATCCATTAACTCGCAACACCCTTCATACATCTATAGTCTCCTTCAATTTAAATCCACTGTCCAACACCATCAAACAAGATCCCGCCTCTCCGATCTCTACATTCCATCCCATAGAACTAAGGCATTCGACCGTTCCTTCCTCGCCCGTTCCACCACTGTGTGGAACTCAATCCCTCCTTTCATCCGCCATTCATCTTCACTGGCCTCATTTAAATCCCTGCTTTTCCATCATCTCTTGGCATCCCAAAAAAATGCTCTCCAGGCAGGCCAATCTTCCGCTTGAATTAATTTGTGTCGAATACTCGATCTCGTTACCTACGTGTTTGTTTATTTTTCCAACAACAAAGAAGATACAAACTTTGTAAATACTTTATTGCATGCTATGCAATTTATTTGCTTTATTTAGCAATTCCGTTATTAACTATTATATTAATGTTATTTATTATTATTTTGTTAATATCAAACCTTTATATATATATGTTTTATTTTTATTTTTCTAGAAAATTGGTTAAATTCCTGTAAAGTCTATTACTTTTTAATCAGTTATTTATTTTATTTTATTTTTTTCTTTCTCTATTTCTATTATGTTTTGTCACTCATGATTACTTCTTGATTTGTATCATTATGTGCCTCCTGGCACAATTATGAATATTATGTTTATTTTACTTGTTCTTTATTGTTATTCTAAAGGGACTTGGTCCCAGAATAAAGTTTGTTTTCTATTCTATTCTATTCTATTCTCTCTCTCTCTCTATATATATATATATTGCATTATTGTAAGCAATAATTATCATTTTAAATTTATTTACTTTGACTCACCGATAACATAGTAGTCGACGTGACCTTTCATAGAGTCGATGTTTTTCAAAGGTAAGCAGATTTTATTCCTCGCCAATTAAATGATTCAACCAGGTGAGTTCGTTATTCTAATGGGTCGTTATTTTTTATTGGTGAACATATGGTAGGTGCAGCGAGGGGATTTCGCTAATCACCATATTCATATTCACAAAAATACATTTCGATGAACGCTTTAATGATTATCTAGCCGGTTCGTTAATTGCTCTGCTTTAATTGGAGTTGTTAAGGAGGTCAAACCTCAATTTGAAAAAAAATAATCGCCCGGTACAGTAATTATAATGAATACATCAACATCATCATAATCGTTCCCTCTTTTAGCACTGTGCAGTGTGAGGATCCTAGTTGTAGAGCCTGGTTCATGTTTCTCTTTCCTGAGCTTAGAGACCCCGTAATCTC
Organism: Troilus luridus; assembly: GCA_964056705.1. Classification (NCBI taxonomy): domain Eukaryota; kingdom Metazoa; phylum Arthropoda; class Insecta; order Hemiptera; family Pentatomidae; genus Troilus; species Troilus luridus. The sequence continues at coordinate 109,708,187 of OZ057414.1, read as the reverse complement.
GATGCAGATACCACCAATCTGTGCCCCCATACCTAGGTTCACGTACCGCTATCCAAACTATCATTAACTAATTTGAATGTAAACAAAGTCGTCTTTAAATTTTATGATTCTTTAACAATTGAATCTGAGAATGTAATATTTTACTGCGAGACAGAAACGTAAAGAAACAGCTCGCCATTTCACACTACATAAAAACACTTACAAGACAAAGGCTCTAAGCTCCCAATTAATTATTAAAGATTCATTTCCATGATTATTATAGCACCTATTTACTTACGGGGTAGATCATTGGGGCTCCACAGAACCATCGAATTCCTATCGCATCCAATCCTTCGTAAAATCCTTAATGATCCTTATTTTGTTATGATTAAAGTCATTCATAATGACCTTAATGTCGCGTTTGTTGCTAATTTGGTTCGAACCTGAAATCATTCTTTCCATGACAAACTTTATTCCTACTCAAATCCAACAGTTTCAGATCTAGCTACCAATTTAATTCCTGATAATCCCTCGAGGCGTCTGAATAGAAGTTGTCCTCGTGGCCTTTTAAGTAGAATTTGTTATTGGAGTAGATAATTTCTCGACTCTCTTTTATCTCATCCCATTATAATTCATTGTTGATGTTTTATTATAATTCAGTTGTACATTTCAATTTACAAATTTTTAAAAAATAGATTTTTCCTGCGACTATTGAGTAATCCTATCCATTACTCAACTAAAACTGGTGTGGAAAGTCCAACTTCCCCCCACTAGAGAGGGTAAACCACTTACCCTCACTAGGGAGGAAAAGTAACAGCCACCTAGATTGAATTTGACAATCAGAACTCTGTTATTTTTAATGTTAAATGGCGGTATTATAATATTATTCATTTTATATTCCTAAAATGTTAAAATAAATAATGTTAGAACTATTTTATATTTTATTCAAAATAGATTTTATTTATTTTGAAGCGATTTTATAGAAATATTTAATATAACCTTAAATGTATTAGAACCTTCACACATCTGAATTTGGAGATCTAGCATTAGCATTACCCACTAGCGCTAGTGCAGTTTTAACAAATCTAAAGTTTCACCTTTAATTTCTTAATTTTTAAATGGTTGCAGGAAAAATGTAATATTTAACACGCCATCGTCTCGTGTGGTAAAATTCACTCGGGTGTATTAAAGTGCCACTTTCCCCACTTGTCAAATAAATAACTATTATTGTACAAACAATAAAATTCTCAGTATTTTAAAACAGCATTACAAATTATTTAATGAAAATTTAAATACATTTAATTTAAACCTTTGAGTTGAAAAAAAATCATTATCTAAACTTTTCCGCTAGGGAACTCTTCACATAGGAGTGTAATGAGTTGCTATCTAGTGGCAGAATTGTGTAACTCTGGAGCCTCTTTTATCTCTTTTTTATCTCTACTAAAAATAAATTTACCATTACTCTTTTATTTTATTTGTAAATAATTTTTTATAAATAATAATCAATAAATAAATTATTCATAAATAAAATTTCAAGTAATCTAAACAAAAATAGGTGGAACTCTATAACCCTATGTCGATATCTTGATCGTAAAGTTATATCATTCAATGGCTTGTAACTTTTTTGAACCATTGTTATTCAGTAAATCATAACCAAAATATTTAATTAAATATGCAATCAATTATACAATTCTTATTAAAATAATCTCAATTAAATTGGGGGTGCAGTCAAGAAAACACGCAAAAATAGGTGAAACTATTTTTTTTTTTTTTTTTTTTTTTTTTTTTAAATAAAAAAAAATAAAATAAAATAAAATAAAATAGTTTCACCTATTTTTGCGTGTTTTCTTGACTGCACCCCCAACTATCAACATCCTATTATAGTACCTACAGTCAACTATTTCTTTCTCACAATTCTTATTAAAATTGATGACTTGATTTGTTTTGCGTTACTACACTTTTGTGTAGTTACCAGTATTTCACACAAACCATAAGAACATCACAGTATTTATTATTGATACTAATCTTCTATTAGTAGAATAATATTATTCAATGGAATAATTTTCTTACAACTAAATATCTTAATCCAAGACGTTTCACAAACAACTGAAACAAAGGAACATACAGGAATAACTGGGGGGGGGGGTATAAAAACAGCTGATCAGCAGAAAAAGAAATCCAATTTTAGTTGTAGACACTTAGAAATGTTTGCTATTCGTGTATTTTGCTATAGCATTCTAGTTTAAAATGTATGGCTCATTTTGAGTTTTCCGTCATTTTTATAGATTAAATGTCATAAATATCGAACAACTCTGTCTGATTTATAATTTTAATATTGATAGCATCCCATACTCTTCAATCCCATATCACTGACCTTGAAAATGGTGTCAAAACTGGAGGATTAAAATAAAGTCCCACAAATCCCGTCAAATCACTTTTACCCTCCGTCGTAAACTAATGACTTCCATTCCTCTCGTCTTGTTTAATAACATCCCACTGATTCCTGTAGAACAGTCCCGGTACTTAGGACTACACGATATTCATCGGAATCCGATATCAATCTTTTCATGACAAACTTCATTCCCACTCAAACCCACTAATTTCAAACCTAGCAACCTCTTCAATTCCTGATAATCCTCCGAGGTAATTAAATGAAGATGGCCTCGTGATCTTCTAAGTTGAACTTGCTATTTGAATAGTACAACTGGGTAGTTTCTCTACTTGTCATTTCATGTCAATGTATACATTCATTCTATTTACTTGTTGTATTAGTATAATACAGTTGTAAATTTCATTGAATAAATTATTTTAAAAAAATATATATTGATATGATGACTACACTCTGTATCCATAGTCATGAAGGCATACAAAATAGTACATTTTTATCCTTTAAATAATATTGGATAATATCTTTAATAAGTGTTATTAATAATTAACTTCAATGTTAGGAAATAACAATATGTATATAAAAAAAATACTTATACCAGTAAAATGAAGGGCTCAGTATAGGATCGTCGTGTTACCTAGACAACTGTTGTACAAGGAGGCCATTTGCTGAAGATGTATCTCAATCGTCAGATTTTCCCCCAATCAATGTTATTATTTACGGTAGTACGATTACTACGTTTTGCAAAAACATTATAAATTAAAGTATTAAATAAACGGAAGCTTTTCCAGGGATGGAACATTTTCCTCCACTTGCTCTCAGAAGGTATTTTTAAATGTGGATCACAAAAGGTGCCTCGTTCCTTCCAAGGCAAAGTAAAATATCTTTTGTAAAAATAGTAAAAAAATAAAAATAATAACTTCTAAGAAGGAAATTCTTCTGGATTTAATAGCTACAATTAGAAAATTATTTCTCGATTCAATATATATTAAACCAACACAGAAGAAATTAGGATATGAAGAACTCGAGAACGGCAAAGAAACTACTCAATGTTACAACAAAGAGTAAACGCGGCACTGAATAGCTGAAAGAGGTCCTGAGGGACTTGTAAAACTTCAATGTAGGAAATCTGGCAGAACGCACTGAATGCCGAAATAAAATTAGAAGTTTGAGCAAGAATATCGCAGCAACCTGGAAAAGAATTTATAAAAGGAAAAGCTACGATTTTGAGAGGATGCATCAAATTCTCTAATAAGCGATAATTTAGATGTTTTTTAAAACATACTTGATGCTGTACACGATGTTAATAAGAAATTAATGTGTTTCTTACAGAAGGTCTCTTGATGAAAGTAAAAGTAGATTCAGCATTTTAAAAAATGTATTTACTGCAATTTACAATTGCATTATAATAATATTACGTAAAATAAATAGAAATGAAAGATATATTATGTAATGGCATGAGATAAAGAAAAGTAGAAAAACTACCCCATGGTAGTATTTGAATAACAATGTATAGTTAGAAGATCACGAGACCATCATCTTTTCAGATTATTATGAATTAAAGAAGTTACCAGGTTTGAAACAAGTAGGTTTAAGTGGGAATAAGGTTAGTTATGAAAGATTTTCAGGTTAGTTCAAAATGATTTTCGTATTCGAGCCAAATCTGTAGCAAATGATACATTGAGGCCATTATGGATGACTTTTTTCTTTACAAAACAAGGAGTACTGGGAATTTTACGAAGGATTTCGGGTTGAGAGGTTGGATACGGGAGGAATTCGATGGCTTAGTGGAGCCCCAAAGCTCAACTCCGTAAGTCCAAGAAGGTCTTATAATAGTCATGTATATGAGTCTTTTGTAATTAATTGGGACCTTAGAGCGTTTAGCTAGTAAATGTTGAAGTAGCCTGAAACGGCGAGCACCAAGAATCAGTTTTAAGTGTATTTTTTCTAATGAATAATAAAAATTATAAGAGCTGTAATAACATATACCTTTGCTTGAAGGTTTAAAATAACAGGCGTAGTTGGTATTCAAAGAGCGTCCAAAGGGACCATAAACTAATAGGAAAAAGAATTAAGTGTCTGAAATGTCTCTAGCTCGCTGGATTTATAGCCGCTCATAAATCAAGTATCCGCCGCAACTTCCTTCTTCCTCCAATAAAGTCCTAGCTCGGGAGGGGGGGGGGGCGGAAGTGGGGTCGGCTGACTTTTATAACGGACCGCAGATTTAGTGAGTCTTACCTTAGCTCTCTCGGGCTCAATGAATTGCTCGGGAATGAGGCTGTGGTAGCTGAGGTCGTGAAGTAGTCTGTCTTAGGCTACACCTGCATTGGATCCGGTGTGATACGATGAGACGTCGCTAGCAAACCAAATGACTGAAATATATCCAGAGTTATAACATTTGGTTCTTTAAATTTATAAAATTAAGATTATTTATTAATTATTTTGAATACATTTATATTTTACTATAATGTATAGTAAAATAGGTATAATGTATACACCCCAGCATCGTATGTGATAGAATCACGTCGCACCGAATTGGATCCAATGTAGGTGTAGCCTTAGCGAACCCGTGAATGCAGATGCCGGCCTGGGCGAGTTAAAATTCATTTGATGACGGACCCTTGGAATGAAACACTCTGGTTAGGTAGATTGGTGATATTTTGTATAAATGCGTCTTGTTTGTCTTAATAAGAGCAGAAAATGACATTAAGTCATCTAGTGAATCGAATAATTAATAGACAGTTGGATTGGGTTAATGACCTAGGGATATTGTGTATACTTATGGGCTCCGTAACCCTAAGTTGTGAAATATCTTCGGTGTTGTCAGCAATGTAACTTCCTTGACCTTACTTTTTTTTTTGCATGTAAGCTCTAAGGTAGGTGAGTAGAGATTAGAGATGTTGTAGATAGTTTATAGTATGTAAGAGAGCAGTCTCCAAGTTAGATGTAGCCCATATTATTTCTATTACAATATTCAATAAATGTATTTCTTTCTAACAATCGCCCACCATTTCTTAACTGTATTCAGTCGTAATAAGATAGATAAATAATAATAAATTAAGGATTGGATTACTTAACATAGGGGTAAAAGTTAAATATATCTTCAATGATTAAAAAATGTTTTCTGATATATTAGTATTTATATATGGATGTACAGAATAAAGTTTTGGAATGCTAAAGAATTTCATTAGAATAACGAATTAAGTATATCATATGTCCTTTTAAAGTAATTAAGAGTGAAAAATAGCAAGAATTGGAACCATTTCATTTCTATTTTTGTATGATACTTTATAATATCATATTATAATGCTATAATTCAATTCTTAAATAAAAATATGACAGCTTACTTCAAAAGGTTTGCAACATTTCTAACCAGAGTAGGAATGTCGAGAAATAAACATCAACCCACTTAACGACATCGGTCAACACGGCTTCTGTACATGTTATTCGTTGAGTGTTTAAATGCAAAAGACATTGAAGAGCTTTAAGTATCTCCCGGTAGTATTGAAGTACGTTCTTCAGTTAGGAAAGAACTTTGGAATGTTCAAGGCTTTCAAGAAAGGCCAAATAGAAGAACGATTTGAACAGAAGAAATGAAGAAAACACATGGGAACGAACAGAGAAGAAGCAAAGAACAGTAAAAGTAAACGTGATCCATAGGTGCCTCATTCGTAAAAAAAAAAAAATTAAAATTAATAGTACAATCAATAATAATAGAATAGTATTTACAATAACAGTAATTTATGATTGATAATATTGAATTGTTATCGGTAATGGCCAACTATAGTTAATATTAAATACTTGTTTTTCCTCCACAACTGTATATATGTATTAGGAATATTATATACGATAATTAAAAACGATTTCAATGCTATTCACGACTTTCCTAGTACTACTGATTCTTAATTAGCGATGAATGGGCATTATTAATTTGGATATTAAAATTCTAATTTGCTGTCATTTGCACTCAATAATAAGTTTAGCATGCTATTTATAAAATAATTAGAATTTGTAAATATATAAAATTTAATTATATAAAACTAAAAAAAAATTTCAGGGCCAAAGAAGATGGTGCTTTTAAAGGCCCCATGGGACTTGTAAGGAATGTCAATCGTCAAATTTCTGTCTACAATGTTGTAATAAGTATAATAAATTTATGATAAAAAACAATAATTTTATTGATTTACTTTTAATTGCCTCAAAGAGCGGTTAGCTGACTATCGATTTTTCTTTTCTTTTCTAGACTAGCCAGAAAAATGGATCTTGTAGGTTGCTGCCGCGTTCTAACTGATGTGTGAGTGTCAAGATTAATTTATTGGTCTTTCTTTCTTCTTCTCTGTCCTTTAACATCTAAAGACCAAAGAATATCCTCCTCATTAGAGTGAGGAGACTATCCTTGCATTATTTACGTGTCTTTACATTAACGTTCAACGTTCTACAGCAATCGGAAGACGGAGTAGCTCAGTACGGAGGTTACTAGTTTACTTAATAGTTTAACTACCTTTGTGAAGTTAAGTTTACTTAGATTTGTGAATCAACCCTATGGGACCTGGGGTTCACCCATTCTCTATAAAGAAAAATAAAATTGATGTTTGAGGTTGATCTTGAAGACATTATGCCCTTGCGAATCCGATATCTTACAAACTAGGCTTTATTTAGCATGTTCTCAACCCAATAATCTTTATGGGTAGAAGTGGTAAAAATAGCTCAACTTTTACCTGTATTATAGAAACACAGTAAATGCAATAGAAAACTTATACCACTAATGCCCATGGAGGCTCTTGGATTAAGTGTATGGTAGAAAATGCACTGTTTGTACGACAGCACTTGTACAGGGAGGAGATTTGTCTGATATCACGTTCAACCTAATAGAGGGTACCCATTTTATAGAACCTGGGTGAGCTTCAAGACGTTCTGCAGACCCCACAGGGTCTATATGTAGCAGTCAGGAGACTAAATAATTTATCATACACAGCTTGATTTGAACACGGGACCTTAAGGTCCGCAATCAGCAATAGACCGCTATATGCACTGAGCTACTCCCAACAGAAACATAAAACATTAATTATTACAATTATGAAAGATAACAAGTATTTTTTTGTTGTTGTTCAATGACAAATCATATTGAAACATCGTTGGAAACAGTATAGTTCCTAATAGTTACTGAACGCAAGCCCCTTCATGGGTTGTACTGATATTAATGTTCTTTTCTTGTTTTGTTTTTTTTTTAAACAAGAGACGCAGATCAGAATTAGAAATAAATTATTGTTACCTTCTGCTCGTATCTAGGATTTCGAGGGCACCTGAAAGGGTTTGGGAGAGAACAGGGTATAATCGAGGACAAATGAGGGCAACTAGGTGAAGAAATAAACCCCAAAACATTTGTATAATAAAAATAATGCGGTATTATATTGAAATAAAAATTGCATTCAACTATCATGGATAAGGCATTAGTAAAATAATAATTACAGATTCATTCATTAATAAGGCATTCATAAACTAAAAATTACAATTTAAACCGAAATTCCCAGTCAACAGGAAAAATAAAACCTTTAATTTAACATACGATTCACCGTCAATAACAGCACTAAACAATCATACACCAGATTCTACATCAATACTCAGAATCCCTACAACCACTAATAAAATTATAATTTCCAAACAAAACTCGATCTATCGTCTATAACAATAATCATATCCCTCATCTATAATAATAACTATATGCACTAATACTAATTACTATGCACTAGCACTAAAACTAAAAATAAACTTTTGACTTCAACTGATAAAAGACTTCTTTTTGATCACAAAGATTAGAGCACAATTCCTAACACAGATTACTTTCATTCGACGTGTTCTAATTAAAAATGACTAATTAAATAAAACATTCGCTAACATTTATAGCCTTGAACTAAAAGCTGTAATTAATGCACGTTACTAAATTTTATTTAAATAAAATTTTCCTCAGCCCGTTTCACTATAAATAATAAAAAGCAGTAATTTTAACAATTCCGATGAATACAAAGTTCATAATCGAATACGAAATAGCTGAGATAAGGAACACTAGAGCGGGGAAGAGAACTGATAACACAACAGCATTCATAAGTTTTGTATCTGTTTAGTTTATTACAGTTTTCCATTGAAGACGTCAGAACCCATTCAAAACTAACTGTGTCTCATTTTTACACATTTTGTGGATTGGGTCTGTTATGTATCGTACCGGGCGTTATTAAAAAAATAAATATGAATTTGCATAATATAAGGCAGTTATAAGAAATAGGTCAGGCAGTTAGCACATGACCCCATGGAGATATACCAAGGCTCCACCTTTTGAAAGACACTCTTTGAAAAGAGACGGAAGGTGGGCTTTAGGAAGGAAGATTGGCAGTAGTAACCGAAGATGGGGAAACTGGCGTGGAACGGAGAGACAGCCAGACCCGGGGAAGACACACCTCAACAAGAAGAACTCTAGATGTAGCCCTGTTTCACACAGAAGGCAAGTTGTAATTTAAGTTCTGTATGTATTTTATGGTATTCCTCTATGTATATCTGAATCATTAATCTTATTTCAAATTGTATTAATAAAGTATATATATATTATAATTCTTTTGGAGCTTACCTAACCCAAATGCACTATATATTTATGAATACTATATTGATTGTTCAATTAATTATAAAATTGGTAAACACTCATCCAACCTCTGGAAAAGAATCCGATTCATAATAAAGCTGGGACGTTTAAAGAAGTGATACTTGTGCTAATTATTATAAATGATTACTCTGGCATCCCAAAATCAACTGAATATTTAATTATTATTCATTACACCCAAACATAGCCGGTCCTATCTTCTGAATTATGTTCAATGTAAGATCAAAATGGCAGTTTTTCTCATTACGTCCGACCAGTTGCATATTTTTTTTCTATTTGCGTCCAGTACTATATCCCTATAACATTAACCGTTGACAACCGTATCGGATAGTTGTGCAAGTGTTTGCCGGTAGACAGCGCAGCCGTTCCACAGGTGATTGTTCTTGCTGGGAAGTTGCCTAACAATGTTTGACACTTGTTCCCTCACCACCTCCTCCGGACTACAACGTCAGATAGCAAACCACACACACGCCAGACTCTGCGTGTGGTTCATCCATTCTAGAAATCATTTTTTTTTTTTCAAAAATAAACTACACATAAGATGTAATTAGATAATTATACATAAATAAAATACTTAACCAAGTTACGAATAAAAATTAATAAGTCTAATTAAATACTTTATTTCTATTAAAAAAGACAGAAGAATTTGTCGGAGTTAATGAAAAAAAAGAAATTATTTTTTAATAAAATAAAAGTAAAAATAAAATAGAATTATTAAAAAGTTACTGGATAAGGAAAAAGTAAACAAAATTTATTCATAAAATATTAAAATTATTATAAATATAATATTCTATTAATATGAAAATGTAAGTAAGCACTTAAGAAATTATAATGAATATACTTTATTAATACAACTTCTTCTTCTTCTCATTTAATATTTACATTTTGAAATTACAATTAACAATTACAATATTTCAGATATATATAGAGGATTGCCATAAAATACATACATGACTTATTAAATTAAAACTTATTTGGTAAAACTGGGGTGCATTTAGAGTTCTTGGTGAGGTACGTTATGTCTTCCCCGGATCTAGCAGTTTCTCTCTGCCATGCCAACCAGCATCTCCATATTCGGCTATCACCACTGATCTTCCTTCCCGAAATCCTTTCAGAGTCCTTTTCCAATGATGGATTCTTGAACCCCCCTTGCCAAAGGGTCCCTCTACCTGCCGGAGTGACCTAGTTATTGTAACCGTCTTTTGCTCATTATGAAAATTCATATTTATTTGAATAATAATGCACGGTACGATTCATATCAATATTGTAACTACTTTTTAAGTACAAGGTTTTTATGATTCAATTCTATCAGATGTTATTATTTTCATTATTATATTTTCAAGAAAACTTGGGATTGAAAATACAAAAGTAAATTGCTAACAACAGAACAAAAGTAAATTTATTTCATTATATATATATATATATATATATATATATATATATATATATAAATAATAAAATGGAGAAGGGGTGTTGAGTGGCTCTGGCGACATCAAAAGGAGCGGAGATGAAAGGCCAAGAACAGCGGACAAGAAAGGGGGAGGGAGAGAGAGAGAGAGAGAGAGAGAGAGAGAGAGAGAGAGAGAGAGAGAGAGAGAGAGAGAGAGAGAGAGAGAGAGAGAGAGAGAGAGAGAGAGAGAGAGAGAGCGAGGGGGTGAGAGGGGGGAAGGAAGGAAGGATGTCCCACAAGAAGAGGAGATTGCTTCTACTAGGCAGGAACCTCACCGCAAGGAATGTCATTGAAAATATAATATTAGCAAATATAATATTTTCAATGTAATATATAATATACGTAATATGTAATATACATCTTTATATTTCAATTTTTTCAGATTGTAATATAACTAATTAAGTATCGGTAATTACTTTTATGATATTCCAAAGTATAGCAGTGATATAAGGAAGAAAATAGTTGGGGGTTTTCATTCAAAAATAGTTGTGGGGAGTTTCCTTTCTTCCTTATTTCTACTTTCCAGTCAACCATCGCCTCGCTTCTCATATAGCAGTGATAATTTGAATTTCAGCAATCTTATCTTGAAAACAAATATGATAAGAATAGACTGCAGTTATTCACAAAATTCAAAACATTTAAATATTTGACACTAAAAGGAATAGGTGACTAGGTGTGCAGAGTTTCTTCGCTCATTTTTCCCGGCTCAAATCCAGCTGAAGCAGATAAATTATTTAATGTATGGATTCTGTGTAATCTGAAGACCCTCCTAGGCAAACTCAATCTCTATGATAAGGGTACCCAAACTATAAGGTAATATGTGATAAGGGTTATATGTGAACTCGAACAAATCGCCTTCCTGCGCAACCGTGGCCGTAGAGATAGATTTATTTATTTGTTATATATGAACCCAAGACTTTATAGATTTGTAATGGTACAGATGTTTTTATATATTGACATAAAAGGATGAGAATCTAGGCCTATCTAGGAAACTGGGCGATTCGATATTGCGATTTCCCTTTGGTGACAGCGAATGATTCCCAGGGAGTTCCAAAACCTACTTAAAATATTAATAATAATAGAAGTAACAAGGAACCAGAAGTTTCGCTGCCCATATCACCAAGCCTAGTTTACCAACTTCCCCCCTTGCATTAACGTCCAAACCCATATCCATATAATCAGCCTAAACACAATCCTCCCGTCTACGCCTTGGACTTTAGTTAGAAGTTTGACAGCCTGTTCAGCGCTTATTAAATATTTAGTCATACGTTCGTTACTAACCCCGACTTCGCGACACTTCAATGTTATTAAACGGTGTTGTGGTCTATAATTCCGTATTATGATTATCTTTAAATTCTCTAGTTTATTTGTTAATATTCGAACAAACTATTTTACTCGATACCTTCTTATTAATGACCGTAAGATTTTCTTCCTTCTAAGATTTAGGACAAATTGAGCAAGCTAAATGTATACCATTCATTATAAATCATTTATTGTTTGTTTGTTCATTTGTTTATTAGTTTCACGTCACTTCATGTTCCTATAGCTAATCACAGGATGTTACAGTGGGAGTTTTAAATCTTTTTCTATCCAGCTAAATCAGGATAGGGATCTTTAACGAGTAGATGACAAAGCACAGGCTAGGGATCACCATTTTACGCACTCTCCGATGGACGACAAAACTACTGACTTCTACTCACTTAAAAAATTTCTAAAGCCACCTGGCGGGCTGTGGACATGTGATCTTGGAAGTAGAAGATTGTTATGCTTACCATTACAGCACAGGTGACCCCGTCGTTCATGGTTTCACCTTATTTTCATGTTGAGCTATTTCAACAGTTCATAGAGAGTATGGAAAAAATGTTTATTTCCAGAATCAAAATTTTTCACTTTTTTATGTAGTACATTTTAGAAAGCAATAAAATAATTTGGTTTTGTGTCATTGGTACGACCGTAAGACCTCTTAACGTTTATGAGATTAGAGAGACTATGTGATTTGAACAACATATAGGTATATTTTTAAATCACTTTCGATGTAAAGTTAAAGATGAATAATTTATTTTAATTTAAATATATTTTTTTTTAATTATACCACGACCATGATGCGGCTTGGTTTATATACATGGTAGAGACTGTACTGTTTCTAAGAAAACGGTTGAGCTGGGAGATGAATTGCCCGAGATCACGTTCAACCTCCAGGTTTTTCACCCAATTAAGGTTACCTACTTTACAGAGGCTGGATGATACATAAGATCGTCTCCAGATCCCACAACCTCCATCCTGTTCACTTGACGTGACTGTTGGGAGATTAAAAAATGTATCTGCTTCAGCCGGATTTGAACCCGGGATCTTTAGTGTATCAACTCAGCCCTCTATATACTGAGCTCCCTAAATTCAAATATTAAATGTAAATTTAACAATATTCTCTTTATTATTCTTCAAACAATGTTAGTTTAATTTTGTTGCTCAAAATAAAATTAAACCCATAAATTAAGCAACGTTCTGGGACACAAACTGACCCACTTGGCAGGAACATTTTGCTTGATTTATTCTCTTGCATATGAGATATATTAAAAACTAAGTTACAAAGATAAATTAAATACTGTTCATAATCGTGGCATATGTATAATGATTAATTTCAATAAATATAATTAATATTTATACGATATTGTTTTCATGAGATTAATTTCTCTTAAAAAAATAATCACTTTATAAGATTAAAACGTTGACTTGAATCAGTTTTAAAATATATTATCATAATAAATAAATTTAAAAAACCTGTACTACTACACCTTTTGGTCTTGGATTTGGTACATAATAGGGACTGTTTTGTTATTAAGACAACGGTTAGGCAAAGTAGTGACTTGTCTGAGATAATATAAGTATGATGATCAAAATTATTAAGCACATGTGCCATTCTACTGATCCCCATACACTTTAAAACTTGATTTCATTATTTTTTCCTAATAAAAAATCGAAGAAACAAAGATCGTATGAGTTATTCCATGATTTTATTATCCATTACGGGGCTCACCTAGCCTCTATTAAGTGGATACCTTTAATAGAACAGTTGTCCTAGAATCAGTACAGTCTATATCTTGTATTGGACCCAAGTCATTTATCTGATATAGTGGGTACAACTTGCTAAAATAATATTTAAAAACATTATTATTACAAAAAAAGGTTTCAACATTAATAATGCAATTCTCTTATGTAATCACCCATTTAATTCTTTAACACAATATTATATAAAACTGAAGTTTTATAGTAATTTACTTTACTCACTTCAATACCCACATATCATCGTTTCAAAATCAACTTAGTGTATTTGGAAATTTGTAGAACTGAAAACCTAGGGTTTGAGTTATCGTTGCTGAAGTAAAGTAGATAATAAAAACAATTAAATTTGTCATATTCAGGATCTTAAATTAGTCACTTCACACATAAATTTAGGCAATTATATTGTATCAAATGATTATATAACTTCTAAACTCCAAACTCTAAACTTTTGTTTATACCTCATTTCGATTACATGATTATTTTCCGCTCCATATTGAAGTATTTAGAATTATTGGCGATGTATTGAAAACTACAGTCCATGCACCCATCGGAGGGGTTGGAGGGGAATTTCCCCCACCTCCTAGAAATCGACCAACCCCCACTCCGCGTCAGCCCGCGGCAGGGAGTGAGGTTGGGGAGATGTTCTCAAGCAAAAGTAAGTCACCCTGTTCTCTTATTATTATCAGGATATATAGTATATATACTGGTATATTATATTATATTTATATTAAACGATTATATAACGTTTAAATATGTTATTATAAAAATTTTAAAAAATATTACATAATAAGTGTTTATAATTGTGTAGAGTTAGATTCGAAAGTGCACTGAAATATATGTGGACAATCAGCTGATTTAATTAATCATCTGTGTTTCAACCAGCTGCTTAAATATCGAATATATAGCGGAATAATGTACTGACATTTAAATGTCACTCCTAAATGCCAGTGTCTATCTCGCCTGTTGTTTGTCTATAAACATACAACACTCCGTTGTCCTTCCTGACTCTTCCCGATCCCCCTTTGCCCTAGAAGAGGTGCGACATACTCCACCACTTGAGGACCTGTAAACAGTCTCAAGACGCTGTTAATAGGTACCATGTCAGTTGCCACTCCCCCATTCAGAGCAACAGGTTGTGAAAAATCAATAAGTGGCAGCCACCACCAACCGGGCCCTCACGTCAAAGGTCGTACATACGTACACGTATATTTACCATGCACCTGGTGAAAGTGTATCGATACATCGGAAAATATGAGATTAATCGATAGTGAGAAATAATCCATACGATGCGAAAGTAATATACACCACTGGACATGGATCAACATGATCGCAGGTGTCAAGAAGATGGGGCACCTAATGGCTAGTGACATGATCAGCATTTAATTAAAAACTTATTTTCGAAAATATTATATCTAATATGACTAATTGGGCTTAAGACAAATAAATACAGATATTTATAAAGTATATAAGACTGAGATTAATTCTGAAGTTAAGTTTATTTTTCATATCCTACGTTCCTGACATATAGTCACATCATGTATATTTGAAAATATCATTACTTTTATAGTTTTATTAAATTTTAGAATTATATCAAAGTTTCAGTTTTAATAAAACTGTTCCTTACCGGTTCCATAAAAGAAACTTTTAAAAACCTATAAGAAAGGAAAAAAAATTGAATCCTTGAATACATAACCCCAAAACTCATAACATGCTCCAATATATAACGTTTCGAAACTTTATTGGTATCATAATCATCTCCTAGTAGTGAAAAATATAGGAATTGGTATATAGGAATATACTGAATATCCAGAACGAAAACTAAATGTGATTTATAAACGTTCAAGATTATACTTAACAAGATAACCATCTTCAATTTTAGACAGAAGACATAACAATAACAAGAATTGGTAGTGAAAGATATTGCCTTACATATTATGATCTTCTTTTTAGGAAACAGGTGGCCATTTTTTAAAGCAAAACGTAACAGTTCTAAATATGCATCGAATGAATGAAAACTATTCAATGATTATTATTAAACATGTAATTTGTACGGTACATATTATTATTTTACTCTCTCACATTTTAAAATATCAACATTTCACTTTATTAAATTATTTTACCAATTCAATAAAGAAGGCTCCATTTTGATTTAAATTAACCAATTACTTCATCGTTAATATTCATTATTAATTTTAAAGATTGTGCAATATCATTGGAGCGAGGATTTATGTTGAAAAATTGTGAGAAAGAAAAGGAATGGGGAGTGAAATAAAGCTCAAATATTTTATTAATTTTCACTGATTTAAATGAAATAGAACTTTGTAAAAGTTTAAGGTAGTTAATAAACGACGGATTGTTACATTTTGCTCAAAAACAGAAAAAAAATTAATTAATAAAATTACATTTTTAACAATTTAAATTATAAATCTTATTTTACTTTTTTTAAATTTATTTGTTATTGATCCACGCTTTATTTTCTGTCTTTCTTCGTTTCAATTTTCTACTTGCTTTTCTGTACATTCTTTTTCAAACAAAATATTTGCACATTTCAAACATATTCAGCACATTGCATGACATTATATCATGGCAATATGAACATATAATATAGCTCTAACCCAGTACAATCAAATCATCATGTTAACAATATTATTATTTCATGACAACAATAGTAAAACAATAGTTTAAAAACATGTTTTACTTATTTTATCTATCCAAAATATCGTTTTGTTAAAGCCTAAATTGGGTTTCGGAATATCTGTGAAACTGAGTTTGATATGTTTGAATTATAATTTCTGAAATAAGATAGTATATTTCTTAGTTAAATTTGATGTATTTTAGATGTTTTATTATTTAGAAAACATCAATAGTTTCTGGTATTGACTAGGGTAAAGAGAAATACATATAAACACAAAGATGTGTAACCCTGTTCAGTTTTTAACTGATTATATAATAATAATAATAATACAATTTGTAGTGCTAATTAATATTTTGCTTACCTCATGCACTGACAAACCTTTTTATTTAAACTATAATTCTATATAATTACATCCGATCCAATTACATACAGTAACATATAATAATATATAATTACTCTTCTAATTTATCTACTTTGATAATTCGAATCTTCTGAATTCTAAATTTTAATACTTTAAATTTATTATTATTATTAGATTTTCATCACTTTCCGTTCTACAGTATAATATATTTATGTTTTATTGTTATCAGCTGATTTGACATATTAAAAAAAACATTCGAATCTTAATTGATAACATCGTTGGCAACATGGAAGCTGTACAATAAACGTTTAGTTTATAAAAACGTGGCGATTATTAGGCACTTTCCTTTTTTTATGTTAATTCCGATTATCCGAAATTTTGATTATCAAAACCGCATCTGAAGACATTTAATTCTAATAATTAATAACTGTATATAATTTCTCAATAAACCTGACCACAAGTAGCGCCTGCACTGCTTCAGGTAGATTAACCCGCACGACTGGAACGTTATGACGGTATGGTCGCTCAGAGCGCCGAATATTCATTATGCGTTTGTTTTTCAGTTAATTATTCATTATAAATATACAATAACATATTGTTAATTTATTATAAGTATTTAATTAACTTCTCACAGCGATAGAAGAGGGAAATATTATGATGATGATAATTATTTAAGCCACAGATTGCTTCTTGTTTATCAAATTCTATATATACACAATTAGCAAATTTCACTAGCTTAGTGAAATACAGTATACCATCAATTATCCAAAAGTAAAGTATTCGAACTTGCTTAACGGAAAATCTAGAAGGATGAGCCGATAATGTCATTCTTAGGAAATATGTTCAGAAGAAAGTTTTCTCTTAAATAGAAGTATTACTAAATACTTACTACCATATTTGAACGAAGTAAACACTAGGGTACTATGAAGAAGGACGCAAGATTGCATAAAAATTGACAGCGTATATACATATATATACTGCTCAAAACTATTATATATTAAATAAAAAATACTGCTCCATAGTGTTTGGAGATATTGCTAATTTTGTGATATATACTTTACCTAGACTTTATACATTTAATAACTACATTAATATTTAATGTGATATAATTTCTAATAAATATTAAGGCTTTTCATAAAAAAAATAATATTAAATGCTAGGCAAAGTAAATACAACAAAATTAGTGGTATCCCTATTCATTTTTGCGCAGTTTAGATAGTACATACATATTTTTATTGGCGCCTATTTTTTTAAATATATTTTGTTTTAAGTTCTATAGTAAACATTAAAATAAACGTTTTTCATAAAAAATAAACAAAAAAACCTGTACCGCTAAAACCTTGAAGGTGTATATTAAGGTATTCCCGTTAAAATGGGGATATTACCATTAATTTTGATTGCCGTTTCTGTATTAAAAGCATTTGGTGGACTGTATTGAAACTTAACACATAACTCTTTATTGAAATAATTTACACTGTATGTGACCATGAAAGAAACAGAAACTATGTGTTAAGGCCAGATGAAGTAGTGACCTTATAAAGTATTATTAATTTTAATCATAAAAAATTAAATTTACTATCGTAAGATTAAATAATATTTGTTATTAATTAGTTGTTGATAATTTAGTTAATATTAGCAACTTCCTTTCTCATTATAAAAGCGTTTAAATTGTTCTTTAATTTAATTAATTGTTTTTCATTCTCAAAATTATTAGTTATTTAATTTATGAAAATTGATTTATGTTATTAGTTTAATAAAAGGTTACAATCAAAATGACATGCGATCTGGTATAATTGAATCAGAAGTTTATTTTCCTTATCCATTTCGGAGCTCTCATCGAAAGGCCCAATAACTATTTCGAGGTTGCTCAAACACTATGCATGGTGAATTGTTGAAGTTGAGGTGGATTTCGGTTTTTCATGGCATTGCTTTGGCCGATTCTCTTCTGCACCCCATTCTTCAGACTGGGTAGCCCTGGACTTACTCACGAAGCATCTATTAAGATGGCTGTCCACTTACTCTCACTACTTGTGACGAACAACTTCGACTCTGTGTGGGGTTGCCAGTTTTTCAACTTGATATCTCCTGTGCTCAGCCTTCTAGATACATTTCACGGCGTGCCGTGAACAAAGGGTTTTCGGATAAGTGTGTGGTAGGAACTGTACTGTTTCAAGGACAAAGTTTGTGCAGGGAGGTGATTTGTTCTAGATCGAACTCAACTGCTTGGTTTTCCTCCAATTAAGGGTCCGTTTCCGGTTGTCAACAAATTAAATAAATTTGGCTAAAGACGAATTTGAACCTGAGACAAACTAAGTGATTTTTTAGAAATTGTTCGCTTTATTCGCTCTATTATCCGAACTAAACACTACAAAATTAGTTCGGATAATTGACACACCGATATTTTATTAACATTTAAAAACTTTATTATTTTTTGTTTGATGAATTAATAGTAATACTTTCAACAAGTATAATTAGACGTCGTTACATATTCCAGCGTATGTTGCAATAATCAATCAGGAAATGTTATTTTTATGATTCATTATTTTATGTATACTACATTACTTCTATAGATATCCAAGCACATAAAAGTTAGTTCCTTTGATGTTATGAATTTAACAATCACTGAATGCCAAAAATGCATTACTTCTCTATTCAGTAATGAATGATACTGACGTAACTTCCTCCTTTTTATGAATGAACGAATTTCTCCGAAAGTTATGAATCGTTTCCTGCTAATGAATGACATCTCATATTAGCTAATACAATATATGTTTTTTCATTTTATATATTTTCAAAATACAAATACATGCTAGGCCTTCATTAGTAGGGAAAATAAATAAGAATTAATTAGGCTACTTTGTAAAATAGTTCTAACAGATGACAATTACATTTATTGAAAAAGTATATGCATCCCTATCATTCATCTTTGGAATCCATTACGACAAGCAATAAGAAATATATGTCTACTTACATTTACAAATGTTTTCCAATTTAACATAAAACTGTATCAATATTTATATACTTCGTTTTCATATTATGGGAGTGGAGTAGTTAAGTGATATAACTTAGCGTTGCTGTTCCGAAGGTCCATGGTTCAAATCCGACTATAGTAGATAAATTATTTAATCTGTTAACAGCCGCGGATGAAGCCTGTGGGATGATATAGGAGTATATACCCTTAATTGAGGTAAAAACATGGCGGTCTATTGAGAATTATCTTTAAAACAATGCTGAAATAATAAAAAAAATTTGATTATTTTATTTATTGCACAATATTCAATATCTCAAATCAATACTAAGTAGGTACTTATGTTTTAATAGGCTCTCTAAGGGAATAAAAAGTATGTGCTAAACTGAACTTCAATATCTAGAATACTATCGTCATACCTCTACTGAAACGTTCAGTACCAACTGTATTAAAGTGAGCAGTTGCCTAATTGGTTAAATGGGTGTTGGTCCGCCGTTAGGTGTTTAGAGGGGTATGGATAATTTTACAATTTAAGGAGTAAATTACATATATATTTGCATGATAAACTTTAAAATAAACGTGGCTGAAAGTTGGTAAATAAAATATTAGTATTAATAAACCGCTGTTATTGTTTTAGAACTTATTATATTTTATTTATTAATGAAGCAGTGGCGATGCCTTCAAGATAAAAAAAAAATAATAAAAAACAGCTGTTTGCGACCTATTCTTGATAATGCGATGCAGCATTCATGCCAATTCTCTATCTTTCCATTGATTATGTAACTAAACTGCATAATTTAAAATTTAAATCAATGATTCGCAAACAGAATTATCTAACATATTGCAGTAGAAACAATCTGCAGTAAACCAAGCTAACCTAATAGAATAATCTGACACATCAAATCCAGTTAATTGAAATTGGTTGAAAAATACTAATAAATAATATTTATTTATATACTAGGGAACTGTAATAGTGAAACCAATTTTGTTTTTTTTGTCGTCTCAATAGCATTTCTTTTATTATCAGCAAATAACAAAAGGGTGATTATTTAAATAATAAAATGATTTTTCTGTTTTAGCTGAACTTCACTATTCAAAAATATTTTTGTATAAGTAGACCTAAAAACTAAAGAGTAGGAATTAAAAAAACCTAAAATTATAAAGCCATTAGTGTATGAGGATATTTTATGCCCGTTTGATAGTAAAGGGGTGGGGAAAAACGTTTAGCCAATTGGATTCATCCTTAAATCGGAACCAATGACCCAAAGCTCTTCCTAATTGTCTAATATTTTCTCAGCTGTTGGTCTTCAAAGATCGATTAGGATTGGCTGTTACATCTCTCTCATCGTACATCACCAGGTCATGCGTGTGTGTGTGTTGTTTCTGTCTCGACTTAATAATATACGTTTTTGAGATTCTCGTAATTTAGTTAATAAATATTTAACAATAGTCTGCCGAGGTTTCGAGATTTTATAGTTTCATACTCATGCCCAAATAGTGAAAACATTGGCTTTTTCTTAATCTACAGTCAATATTTATAGGCATTATGGGTGCAGACTAGTTTGAACACAAGATTAACTCTTTTTTATACCTAATAATTAGGAATAATTGGAAAATTTTCATTCATTTACTAAATTTCACTCATATTTATTTAAACATTTCTGAGCCTCAAAATCATGTTCATAATCTCTGTAGCAACTCGGTTATTCCATGTATGAGTACAGGATCTAGTAAAAAATCTAGAGGTTTTATTAATTTTATGTAAATGATAACAACTTTTGAATATACTCATGAAATTACCTACAGATGCAAGATAAATGAGAATTGTTAAGATTAGTTAAAAAACCTGTACCGCGACAATCCATGAAGGGTTCATTATATGGTTTAGGATTATTGTATTGTTTTGAAGCAACGATTATACAGGGAGGTGATTTGGCTGAGGTCACACCCAATCGGCTTTCCACCCATTAAGTGTACACGCTTTATAGAGGGCGAGTGAGCCCCAGGAGGGTGTGCAGATACAATAGAATCCATCAATGGGTGCTAATAGAAGATAAAATAAACATGTTAATTTCTTTGAAAATTGGGAATTCAGGAGAAAAAAAAATCTATAACTAAATATACGTTAATAAGATTAATTCTGATAAACTAAAAAACCTGTACCACTACAACCCATGAAGGGTCTGTAATGAGGTTGAGTCAGACCCAGTCTGCGAATCCTACAGGGTCAATTTCACAGAGAAAAAAATATACATATAAATAATTATTTTTAAAAATACATATAAGATAAATAAGCCATTAGATATAAATGCACGTTTTAACTAATTATAGAACCTAAGTGCCTTCGTGGGTGGTTGTCTTGCTTTTATTAATAATATTAAAAACTGTTATTAACAAATGTACATATAGAAAATTTATTTAAACCATTACAGAAAAAAATTATAATCTATTCGTATATTAACTGATCCTATACTGCAGATTGAGCAAAGGATCGTTTCCGGAATATTTGATCAAGAGTGATTATTTGACTGGTTGTTTTGTTTGTTCGTCCGAACCCACAGGGCCCCCTATATTATGGATTATCACTAAATCAAAGACAGACATCCCACCCCAACATACCATAGCCTGGCTCCACGCGGCTTAATATCTAGTCCTCGGGGTCATATTCTCTTCTCAATTGTTTGGTTCAGTTTCAGCTTAGCACCACTATGTCGTATGCTTTGTCTATAAAGTATCTTTATGGTTGCAATACTTTACATGTATGAATTATTGCTGCAGAAAGAATTAAATATTTATAAAAATTGGAACTAAGAGCTGAAAAAACGTATTTAGTAATATTTTGTCCGACTAACCGTGGACAAACCCAGATTTTACAAACTATACAACTGTCTATTTAATTTTACTACGTTAAGAACTTAATATTATTACTATTATTTTACTTAAAAACTCAGCCAGGCTCAAATTAAATCAGAAATTTCATTAAGTTTCTCAAACAAATATAGAAAACATGATATCAAAAATTCATTAAATTAAGCTAGAAAATAGTAGCATACATTTATAAACCAAAAGAATATATAAAATAAAAATGAAGGATTGAATTGGTCAGGGGGTGCAGTCAAAGATAACTCAAAAATAAGATTAACATAAATAAGGTGTAAGCCATCTTCAGGGCTAAGAAAGAAAACAGAAAATAACTATACAAAT
This sequence comes from Troilus luridus, assembly GCA_964056705.1. Classification (NCBI taxonomy): domain Eukaryota; kingdom Metazoa; phylum Arthropoda; class Insecta; order Hemiptera; family Pentatomidae; genus Troilus; species Troilus luridus. The sequence goes on along the minus strand of OZ057414.1, from coordinate 109,685,495 downwards.
ATTGCAGGGTCAAGAAAGAATTATGGAATAACATATAGAGTTATAAGAATATACGTGAATAACATAATATGTGTACAGAAAGGTGATAATGTAAAGAAATACAAAAAGTAAGAAAAATGAGAAGGTAAAAAGTAAGATATATTATGAAAAAATAAAGAAGACCTTCTTTATCTATAACTAAATATAGATAAAGATCCAATGTACCTACATACGTAAAACCTCGTTAAATTGCTGATAATGATATGAAATGTTTGATAATTTATGTAATGGAAAGTTAAATAAATATTAATAAAAAATATGGTGTTAAAGTATAAATATAGAAGAAATTTATAGAAAGTAATGTATGAAAAACCTCGTTAAATTACAGGTAATGATATAAAATGTTTGATAATTTACGTATTAGAAAGTTATAAAAATATGAATAAATATTAATATAAAATATGATCTTAAAGTATAAATATAGAAGAAGTGTAAATAAAGTAATATATGGAAAACCTTGTTATATTTATGGTAATGATATAACATGTTTGATAATTTACGTGTAGGAAGTTATATAAATATGAATTTATATTAATGAGTTGCCATCCCAACCCATCCAAGCACTGTCCTCACTACGTACGCTGATGACACATGTGTGTTATCAGTAAATAAGGATCCATTTCTTGCATCCCAATCTCTTCAATCTCATATCTCAAAACTTCAAGAATGGTGTCAAAATTGGAGAATTAAAATAAATCCTAACAAATCCCATCAAATTACCTTCACCCTTCGTCGTAAAGCTATGAATTCCTGCCCTACTGTATGCTTTAATAATATTCCACTGAACCCTGTCGAACAGATACGTTACCTAGGACTTCATCTGGACAAACGTCTCACTTGGAATTCTCATACAAGACTGAAAAGACAAGAAACTGCTAGACGTTTTCGCTCTCCTCAACATTTATTGGACAAACGCTCTAAGCTCCCAATTAATTACAAAAGACTCATTTACATGACAGTCATCAGACCTATTTGGACATAAGGAGTTGAGCTTTGGGGCTCTACTAAACCATACAATTTATCTCGTATCCAATCCTTACAATCCAAAATCCTTCGTAAAATCCTCAATGCTCCTTATTATGTCACAAACAAACTCATCCATCATGATCTTAATATCCCATATGCTCCATTCTAATTTGGCCCAAACTAGATACCTATCTTTCCATAACAAACTCCATACACACTTGAATCCGCTAGTCTCTCAACTTGCTTCCCATACTATTCCTGATAACCCTCCGAGGCGTCTGATAAGAAGATCGAAGCCAACGGTTGCGCCCATATCAGGCTTTTCTCCAATCAAGTGTACCCACTTATTTAAAGACTGAACCAGCCCACGCAGGAGGATCTTTAGATTCCATCGAATCGATCTGTGGCTCTGAACAAAATCATTTTTTTATTTATTTCAGCTAGATTCGAACCCAAGGTCTTAAAGCTCAGCAAATCAGGTATAATTTATAATTAGTTAAATATATCTGTACTAAATTTAACTCCTTATTTCAGCCACTCTACCAGTAACAATTCTTAATTCGAGTTTTTAAAAAAGGTAATTTATTTCCGACAGTTTGAAAATGTTAATCATAAAAAATTCTGACGAGGGGAAACTAAAAACGAAAAATAATCCGCAGAAAAACAACTGCTATAAAATGACTTTAATACTGAAGTCAATATTTAGGGTTTGGTCTATTCCAGTAGGGCACGCTGTTATGAAGCTCTTCAAAAACTTTTAGCCGAAAGTTAAGTGGTTAACTTTTTGCGGTCCTGGAACTACAACTTCAGATGAAAGTATATTGTTTTTTTCATTGATTTCATAGATATTATTAGATAGAAGAGTTGATCAATAGGGCGCTGGATTACTAATCTCAAGGAGGCATATCGAGGCTCCCTGTGGCAGATAAATTATTTAATCAGTTAACAGGCACGGATGGACCTTGTAGGATCTACAGACCCTCCTGAGGCTCACCCAGCCTCTCTACAGGAGGTACCCTTAATGTTGCATAAACTATTTAAATGAATTGTATAAAATATCATTGAATTGTATACTAAAATATCATAAAATACTTTACATACTTTTATATAATTTATTCGTTGAAATTTACAACTGTATTATAACAATACAACAAGTAAACAGCAGGAATGATACATATTGGCATAAGTAAAGACAAATAGATAAACTACCCAGTGATAGTACTCAAATAACAAATTTAACTTAAAAGGTCATCTTCTTTTAAAAAACTTTGGAAGATTATCAGAAGGTTTGAAACTAGTGGGTTTGAATGGGAAAAAAGTTTGTTATGAAATGATTGATATCGGATTCGGGGCAAATCAGCAACAAATGAGACATTATGGATTACTTTTTTCGCAACAAAGTTAGGAGCATTGAGGATTTTAGGAAGTATTTTGGATTGTAAGGATTGGATACGAGAGGAATACGATGGCTTAGTAGAGCACCAAAGCTCAACACCTTACGTCCAGATGGGTCTTATAATAGTCATGTATATGAGCCTTATATAATTAATTGGGAGCTTAGAGCGTTTGTATAGTAAATGTTATAGCAGCTTGAAACAGCGAGCTCTTTATATACTAAAATATAAATCCAGGTCCCTGCCATGCACTTCACCAGATAATCTTCACGGGTTGTAGAGGTAAAGTTTATATACCTACAGTACAGATGACTTAGTGGTTAAGTGAAATTTTGTCCAGAGTGGGTTGTGTTAAAGATTGAAGAATCGTGCCATTCTCGTAGATTTTTGCTCGAAATGGGGTTATAATATAAGCAGTAACTCCATTTCAAGCCAATACCTGACTTAGCCTCTTATTCACTAAGAAAATAACACGATTCCGCTTCTTTAAGTACAAGAAACTCATTTTGCAGGAAATTCAACTTAACCACTTATTCACCAGGTAGATATTTTTAAATATAATTATTTACATTAAAAAAAAGGGTTCAATTATCAAGTCCCTGAAAATTCTTCATTATAATATTTTTGAAAACATCAGTATTTGTAAAGAATCTTTTTTATTTTTTTAATCCAGTGAAAACACTCTTACGATAAGAGGAGAAACTGCAGAGTTCTCTGCAGGACATAACTGTATCTTGAGATGAGATATCCTGCAACAGAAGGTCCGGCCATATCGTCAAGGACTGAGTGAGGCGTCACGATGATCCTCCGGTAGATCTCTTGGAAAAAGCTCTTCAAGATAAGGCTTAGAGGGTCTTCAAGTAGAACGCACTCCCCGGGAGTAACCAATCGGGAACCGATCGATAGGGAATACCATTCTCTTTAGATGTTGAGTGATCCATGAAATGTTTTCCCCTCGTTTCATTACTGCACTAGATAGGTCAAAATGCTCTTGGGAAATCTCTTTATATTTTAATCTCGAACGATACGAGCGTAGCAACGAATTTGTTGTTGATTGTTCTTTTTTCACCATTTTTCTCGGTTAATTAGCGTGCCAAAGTTCTAAGGTTCAAATCCGGCATTGGCAGATAATTTATTTAATATTTTAACAGGATGGATGCTGTGGTATAGGAGACTCTCCTGGGCTCACAGAGCCTCTATGAAGTGAGTACACTTAATTCGAGGAAAAATATTCCAGGGGTCCTTGAAACAATCTCTGCCACGAACTGAATCCAAGACGATTCTTAGGTTGCAGTGGTAAAAGTTGTTACTTTCCCGATAATGATTTTAAAATCTAAGACTTGTCAGTTACACTTGAGATGGCAGTCCTAAACAGATATGGTCTCCTAAACGATATTTTATGCAATAAAAAAGTCTCTTCATTCATTAAGAGTAATTACTAAGCAATTAGCAAATAAATTGCTGGCCCTAGAAATTTATTTCTGGAGAAGAAGTGCCGTATCCAGGTTGCAGAAGGTCCCAAATGAAATGATAGGAAATAAGGTGGGGCCAATCTTAACATTCTTCAATGACATAAGTAAAAGAAGATTGCTATGGTATGGACATGCCATGAGAATGGATGAGACCTGTTGGACCCTTCGAACACTTAAATGAGAGGCCGTGGTAGACCTCGGAAGGAGTAGATGGAGGAAGTGAGAGAAGATAGGGCAGATATAGGTCTGACAGAGGAGGATTATATGGAATGGGGATACTGGAGGAAAGGTGTATTGGGGACCGGAATGTGAGAAAGAAATAGCAAAACCCGATAATAATAAAAAAAGTAATATAAACGCTGATAAGACAGTAAGTTATAAATAAAGCAGTTATACCAGAATGTTATTTTATAAAAAAATCGATATCTCTTAAATATATAAAAAACTTTCTGACCTGTAATAAATTATTCAACAAAGCGAGTTCGAATGATTTGAATAATTGAGGCGTTGACATGAAAAAGTTATGAAGAGGTAATTTCAAAGGAGAAGGAAACAACATTTTTGAGAACTAAAAAAAAAGTTTCAATCGGAAAGTAGTAACTACCACAGTTCGTATAAATTAATCCGCACCCAGTTTTGACTAACTCATTTGTCTATCCTATTGGATTCATTAATTCATAACTTTATAACTTTTCCATGTGGGTTGGTCCGCCACCAGAAATAGTCTATAACCTCTGGTGAAATAATAATTAAAAAACATTTTCTAAGTCTCGATTAATTAGATTCATACTCGTGGTTTGCACCTTTGTTATAATTTAATTATGCCAATTCAGTAAGATTACATTAAACGGAACTGCAAGAGTATGCAACCGGTGAATATAATTGAAGTCATAGTATCATGAAGGTTGAGACGGGTTGTAAAGTTTTTTGGACTTACTAACGAACGTATTCTTCAAATGTTAATAAGACATGAGCCTATTGTTAGTAGCCCGAGGGGCAGAACGAGGCGTCAGTTTGTTTATTTCGTTTAATGTCACATTATGCTGCTATCGGACGGTGATACAGTGGGAATACTAAATTTTGGTTGTCCAGGCATAAATAGAATCTTTAGCGAGTACCTGAGATGGTACAGTCTAGGGATCCACATTTTACGTCCCTTCCGAAGGACGGTATAACTAAGGATATTTTTTCTCTTGAAAAAAATCCTGCCGGGCTGCGAACCCTCGATCTTTAATAAGTGGATGGATTTCTTCTTTAAGAGTGTTCTATCGGATTTGGGTTAAGGGTTTTAGTCTGTGGACGGAAGTTTGTAAACAGAGTTTTGCATTTCTAAACAAATATAAAACAGTTTGTTGCCTGGTATTTTATTATTATTTTGAGTGGCTAAATTTATTCTGAAATCTAAATTTATGAACAAAACTGGAAAAATAAATAATCATGACTATAATTAGGTAGTAATTTGCATGATGCATAATTAGCATTCCCAACTCGTAAATATATCTTCAGTTTAATAAACAAGCTATAACAAACATTTCTATTAGAGATATTCATACTAAACAATTATTTCAGGTCTAATAGGTAGTAGCATTACAACATTCTACACCCAAGGTCGAGGGTTCACAGCCCGGCAGGTGACCTTAGGAGTTTTTAAAGGGGTAAAAAATCGTTTGTTAAGCTGTCTTTCGGGAGGGACGTAAATTAAGGGTCCCGACCCTATGCGATGTTATACTCGTTAAGGATAGGGATATCCTAATAGAAATAGGTTAGACAAAATTTAGAGCTCCCACTGTAGCACCGTCCGATTAGCCATGGCAGCACAAAGTGTCGTTATATGAATAAACAAACAGTTATTAAAAAGTTTTTGTATATCGTCAACGTGCTTTCATGGTTACGCAGTAACCATGATAATGACACTTAGGCGGATGTCATATGTTTTCTTCAATGCAATACCTTGCGTTATCGTATGAAGGATTGGCTTTTAGAAAAATAAACTTAATAAGTTATTTTAGAAACTTCTTGGATATTTATGCTCACGTCTAATTCTACTAACCTCGGCCCGCCTTATTGAAATCCATAGATTATTGAAAATTGTGAATCGTCCCTGTATTTTTGGCACTTCTAATCAAAGCCTGGCGAGAATATTAGAATCGAAATGGAAACTCATCACTCCGTGAAATTCCCAATAGACCGACTCCTACATGTTTCATCAGCACCCTTTGTTTCTAAAAACGGAAATATACTTCCGTTACATTAAAGTTTGAGAACTTAAAAAGATTTTTTTAACAAAAATCACATGTCCATGTGAAAAATGCAAAATAGGTTTGTTCAAAGCATCCTTTTTGATTAGATATGACATCCCGCTTTATTATTAATCGGAAATACATTTTATATAATAAAGAGATACATATTAAAAGGAAGAATTCCTCATCCTCTTGTCTCGGGATACGCTTTTGGCAGTTCTATCCTTAACAATATCTTCCGTAACCCCGATATCTTAATTTGACCAGTTCGTTTTAGTTTTTCAATTTTTGATGAATACAGATATTCTTTTTGTTAGCTTGCTTGTATTCCTTCGCAGGATATGTCCATAGAACTTAACTCTTGTTTTCCTCATTGTGTCAGAGATTCTTTCTATTCTTTTGTAAAGAGTCTCATTTCGTGTATAGAATAATATGACGTTGGTGAATTTAGGGCCTAAAATTTCCCTTTTATATATTCCGTTCTTTAATCTCCAACCTTTGCATTATGCCCTTCTTGGTTATGTATAGTATCTCTGTTACCCAGTTATTCATCATATGAAGAGTTGTTTTTCTGTATTTCATAAAATCCATATTATTATTCAGTTTAAAAACAAAACTGTTTATCATCTATTTGTTTATCTGGGCTCCCAAGTAAATGCGTCAGAAGAAATATCTAGAGGATCCTGGCTGCAAATAAATGTTACTTTGGCCTGCGGCGGTATCTAAGTAATCACTTAATCTCAGAGAAAACAAAAGCGACTCTGTATAAGACGTTGATTCGTTCAGTTCTCACATACGGGGCGGAAACGTGGAGCTTCTCCAAAAAAGATGAAAGTAAGCTGCTCGCCATTGAAAGAAAAGTACTACGTCGCATTTATGGACCAGTGCACTCAGGTAACGATTGGAGGAGGCGGAGTAATGCAGAACTGACCCCTATACATAAATGATACGGACGTGGTCCGGTTTATTAGGATTCAGCGTCTAAAATGGGTGGGTCATGTGACCAGGATGGACGAGAGTAATCCAACCAGCAAAGTTATGCTACACGGATAGAAAGGAAAAGGAGAGTTGGAAGATCCAGATTGCGCTGGACGGATGGGGTCGACGCGGATGGTAGAGCTCTTCTTGGACTGGCTAACTAGAGAACTGTTGCAAGAGAGAGGGACCAATGGGTGAAACTAATTGTAATCATGGCCCTCTTCGCAGAGGCCAGGACTCAGCGATGAGTTGTAGCGCCGATGGAGAAGAAGAATATACAAATAAAACTAGATATAGCACTATCAGGAAACAATCAAAGTGTTCAAGCGGAACAACCCAAACATAAACAATAATTTAAAGTTCTAACATAAATTACTTCCTTGAAAAACAGTATACTGGGTGTTAAAACCCAGCCGTTTTCAGGACTCGATAAGCGTACAATTAAATAAAAACACGCAATTTCTGAATGGCCTTTGAATGGGGATTAAGATCATTGCTTTTCCATCGGATTAACACATGTCGTCTCGAAAAGGTCATGGCAAAGAGATCAATATGGCCAATATTAAGGAATTTACCGAACTATGTATAATAACTAAAACACTGCAAATGAAAACACTGTTGTTTATTTTTTGTAAATAAATGTTAAACTATCTTTTGGTGACTTTCGCCCCTTTACTGTTCTTATATTCATATCCTAACAGTAAAAAAAATTTAGTGACTAACAAGTAATCATATACTAATTTGTATGATTACATATAATTCACTAAAAGAATTTTTTCAATATGAGGGTACGAATCTAGAAGTTTAAGTATTTAGGGTCTATGGTAAATAGGAAAAAGGAAATTCAAGACGAAATAAAGGCGCGATTAAAGGCAGGAAAAGCTTGTTATTCAGTCTCTGCATTACTAAGCTCGCGTCTGCGAATGTGAAACATGGCCGCTAATGCTGAAGGATGAACCACTTCTTAAGGTTTTCCAAAATGAGGTATTGCATAGAATATTCGGATGAGACCATTGGAGAATTTAGGATATTACACAACGCGGATTTGTGAAGCATGCACCTCGGTTAATATTATACAAGTTATAGCGTCGCGAAGATGGGCATGTAAAGTTGCTGGACTTGGTAAGGAACGAATTCCTAAGATGTTAATAAGCGCTGTATCGAAGGGAAGCGTCTGAGAAGCCATGGTGGGAAGATTGCGTTAATAGTAATCTGGAAGATTTGGGTTTGGTTAGTGGTTCGTGGTTCGTGGACAGAGGTTTGTAAACAGATTGATGTTATCAGCATCGAGCTTCCAGGTTCGCTCATCCTTATTATTATTATTATTATGCTAATGCAATTATAAAATTGACAATTGTACGATTAGAAGACAATGTTAATGTATAAATTATACTTTCAAATTAATGATGAAATGTTCTTCACTACAACAGTTTGTATAGCTTTACAAATGCGGTGCCGTCATGAATCCTGCCAATACCGTAAAAGACTATATATATCTACACCCAGGGAGAATAAGTGATTAAGTCGAGTGGTTATCTGCAGAAAGAGTTAATTGTAATTGAAGCGGTACTGTGTCATTCTCATAAATTTTGATTTGTAATCAAGTTGTAATATATGCGGTAACATATTTTTAAGCCAATTCCTAACTTAGCCGCTCATTCGGTAAGAAAATAATACGATTCCCTAATTACAAGTGATTCATTTTGGATAAAATTCGACTTAACCACTTATTCACCGGGCTACAGATATGATCATGTGGTTCTAAATCGTATACCAAGAGTGTAATAAGAGTGTTTTTGAGAAAACTTTGTGTTGAGGTTCACAGCTAGATGATATAAAAATCCCATATATGAAAAATCTAAGCTAACCGAATTATACGAGACAATGCAGTCTTTACGAACAAACTAGTGAAAATGTATTGAGTAATGTTTAAAAAGGATATTACGGTTGAAACCTGAACATTCCTGATGATAGAAAGATTACAATGAACATTCGATAAGCATGTTATATTGAAGGAGAAATTTTTATTTAATAATACTTTTGAGATTTTGTGGGGAAAGCTGGGACAGTAATTTCAATATCGACAAAACTTAATTCTATGATAATCCGAGCCTAGATATAGAACTATAATCGATATTCAATCTAAATTTAATACGAAATGGCAATTGAAGGGCGAATAGTGTTATTAAGGCTTGGAAACGGCTGAATAAAAACCCTCTCAGTGGAAGAATGGTCTGCGAAGATAGCATCTTCTATTTGCTTCCTTCTATTGACCTTTTGAATTTCTTTGTTGTTCTTTTTTTTTTGGTTTTTAGAATTCGTTATCATGGAAAGTTCTTATCACGAGTTTCAGTTCACGATATCTTCCGACAGTACTTCCAGGCCTATCGCTGTCGAGCGAACAGTATAACTCAGTTCAGAAATAATTCATGATAAAGTTTTAATTTTTATTTAATATCGCGAAAAGTGTTGGGATATTGATCTATCCGTCCTTATGTCGAGGCAGGATGTAGCAGATAAATTATTTATTCTTTCGATAGTCATGAATTGATCCTAGGGATGTGGAAATCTTCCTGAAGGTCATCCGGGTCAATAGGCAAGTTAACAGAGAAGTGGCGAATCTTTATTTGAATTCTAATAATCCAGTTATGGCTTAATAAAAATTGGCGAAAAAACCGGGATGTTTCGAAATTGTTAAAGTAGTCTACAGATCGTAATGTGATGGGTCAAGTTTAGTATATTTTTACGTGGGTTTAATGGCTCCAATATGTTACCAGAGTATTTTATTGGGTTTGTTTTTTTAAGTCCTTTCCATCTACTGTCATGGCAACTCCAAGATATTCTTGGAACCTTGTAGATTAAAAATACAATTACATGTTTGTTTATTTAACGTCACATTATGCTGCTATGGCTAATCGGACGATGCTACAGTGTGAACCATAAATTGTTGCCTATCCAGATTTAATTAGGATAGAGATTTCTAATGAGTACCCGACATCGTACAGACCTCCGTATGCTCAAAGGTTGACGTAGTAGACTGACCAGAAGTTGTTTACTAAATTATTATAATTATTGAATAATGTTATATTTATTTGTGCTGATCATGGTTACAAGATACAAACTACTTACAAAGAAAGGGGGACCTTTTATGTGACTGGCTACTTCTCGACCGTTGCTTCATCCAGTCCCTAGCATATTGACCAACCAAAGGAGCGGAATGACTCAGTGGTAGAGCGCTGAGTTTCAGTGCTGAAGGTCCCGGGTTCAAATCCGACTGAGACAATTAATTTATTTAATCTGCTAATAGCAGGGGATGGATCTTGTGGAACCTGAAGACCGTTCTGTGACTCACCCAGGGTCTATAAAGTGGTTATCTTTATTGGGGGAAAACCCGGCGCTTGAGCGATGATTTGATGTAGGACAAATCCCCCCTCCCAAGTACTACAGTTTTTTATTTCCTCGAATAAATAAAATAAATAAATTGGAAACCCAAAAAAGGGGGAAACTCTAGCAGCTGAACGTGTCATAGGACAAATCACCTCCCTGCACAAACGTTCTCCAACAAACAGTGCAGTTTCTACCACAGCCTCTACGAGATACTCAAAAGCCCTCATGAGTCTTAGTGGTTCAAGAAAGGTTTTTATTTTCTTGAATAATGTATAATTTTAATACCTTAATAGTTATCACTTTTTTTACAAATATTTCTACATTTACTTATTTACTTTAATATATTTTAATAAATTTTATGAATAAAAAAGTTATTTTTGTTGCTTTGTTGTGTAAGATTTATATATATGTATATATACCACCATAGGTCGCAATAGTATAATTTTTGTTGTTGTTGGTTTTATTGGTAATATTATATAGTGTATACCAATAAATATTTTCCCAAATATTGTAAGTACAGTATCTGAAAATAATATCAACCGGGATTAGTTGTATCATTACACTACATAATGCTTAATGTAACTTGCCTGATATTTATATACTTATACACGATAAAGCACAATAAATAACTTGGCATTTATAAGATTTATATATATATATATATATATATATATATATATATATGTGTGTGTGTATGTACGAGTATATGCCGTAGGAATTCACCTGTCCCTTAGAAGCAGCCCTTGCACTAACATATATAGCCCAGAGGGTTCCTTCCTTCCCTCTTAGCTGAGAGAGCCTTAACATTGCCTTGGCACGAAATGGCAACAGACTGCTTTAAACTCCCTTCTTTATCCTTTTCCTTCTAACCAGGTTAAATTTATAATACTTTTCGTATATATAGATAAATATAAAATTGAAACTCGTACGATGTTAATACATAAGTGGTACTTAAGTAATATTGTACAAATTGTTGGACAAAATATTTACTACCACATATGCTTTATATTTAGAAAAGATTTTAAAATAATTCCCTAAAAGCCTATTTTACCACTCTTAGGGCATGGTTATGAGAATTATATTGTATCGAAACGTCGCTAAAAGAAAGTTTAACGAATAGAATGAATCTCAAGAACTGACAGTAAAACTTTGGATTACTTTAGCTCTAAATTCGGTATGTAGGGCTTTATCCGAGGCAGAATTATGTGCCGAAGTGGGGACTAACTTCATTGAAATTTCAGTACATTAACCTAAATTTTAGGGATTTAAAAAAAAATTGGAGCTTCTACAGACCGAACAAATTAAGTTAGAGGGTTGACAATTAGTATGTAAATTGTGTTTGAGATTTTTTGGAAAGTCCCTTTTAGGGCTATCTTTTTTCTCCTGCTTCCACGCGATTTTTTTTTCGATTTTCCTAAACCTTTGCTCAGGACTCTTGTACTCTAGGTAAGCAAGGAAGCTCAGTATGGAGGTTGTTGGGTTACGGATGTTTAAGACTCGAGTTCGCATAGGAAATAAAATATTTACTGGTTGACTTCTGATTCATCGAGCCTTCCTGTGGCTTTCCAAGCCTCTTTAAAGTTGCCAGCCTTAATTAGGAGAATAAAGGTGGGAGTTTAATGTGTTCTCGAACAATTCACCTCATTGCACACTATTTGCCTTGGAAACAATGCGGTCCTTTGCCCTGTACTAAAATGGATACTCTTCATGGGTTGTATAGATACACTATTTTTTTCAGCTCCTGTAGTATTTCTCTGACTTGATTTTATCTTCTTTTGTTATAAATTTAAATTAATTTACACATTGACCCAAATAAATCATTACACAAAGATCTCAACATACCACTCATGACTGGCACAATCAAGAAAAACTACAAAATATTTCATGACTCACTTGCTGGAATTCCAAACTTATTGGTACAATCATTACTGACAGACACATTACCACAGAATCCGACAAGGAGACTGAAACGTCTCTGGAGCAAGGATTTATTTATTACACAGAGAAAATGACGACGCTAGGAATGCCTTCAATGGGAAATTTCTCCATACACGCTTCCACGTGAATCCCTTAATGGAGGGGGAATCGCAAAAGAAAATCGTTAATACAATGTGTGGCAAATGAAATTTTTATGATTTCTCTCAATAAATATTTTTTTATTATAATAATTTAAATTTAATATTAAAGACAATTAAATTGACAACAAAAGAAAAATAATTGAAATCTGTTAAATCTGGCTAATGATACTCAGTATTAGTATGAAATTCGTATTCATTATACAGTAAAAAATGTTTCATTTTGATTGAATAAAATATTTTTGGAAAAATCGTTGAAATTTTACTATCATAAATATTTAACTGTATTTCGTTTAAAATAAAATAGACTAAAGTTTCAATTATTTTTCGCGGATTAATCATGAAAGAATAGCCCTTGTCAGGAGTTGGAAAATTTTCTTTAACATGACGGATAATATTAATCATATATTTAATAAATCATGACAGACGATTTATTCAATACAGCTGTTTCTATCGTGGCCTTCCGATGAAAAAGTAACGCTCCTAATGCGGGGAAACCAAAAAGAAATTTTCTATTGAGGCTTTCTTTTGTGAGTGAGCTTACAAAAGCCAGAGCCTTCTAAAGAGGCACTCTGCCTTGAAAGGGCTCTGCTCTTGTTTAAAATGTTGAAACGCTCAAGTTAGTCTATACTATCCAGTCACCGCCCAATAATTATTATAACTTCTGAGAATAATTAAAATACTTCGATTAACTCATCACTGATACTTACACAATATACACTGAACTGTTATTTACAATATATATATATATCATACATATTAGAATACAATAGGAAATGAACCAACAAGCAAAGCCTTGAGCCTCTAAAATACTGGAAACATCTCGTCAAAGTTTCGCCAATTTAGGCATCAACAGATCATATACCATAATGTAATAATCTTAATCTCATCGGAATAAAAAGTGTTAATGTCGTTTTAGAGAGAGGGCCTTTAATAAAACATGTGAACATGCGAATTATGTAACCCAGCACTGCTAACACTATTATTTCTAGCATTTAAATATTGTCATTTTGTATAGTTATACTTTTGCCCGCGACTTCTTCCGCATTGATTTTGAATAAAACCTCACGTTGAGTTTAAACGGAGAGTGAATATGGAACTCCATACTATTTACAATGACTTAAGGCAATAGTGAATTCAGCCAGCCTACCAATTCTTATCTCTTTGTTGATCGTTGTTTATAAAATGTCCTATTAAAATTAATTGGCATGAATACAAAACTTTCGATTGAAATCCAATATGTAATACCAAAAACTATAATCTCTTGAATTAAAATGTATACTCGGATGGTATTAGAGGTATTCTTGGGATAAAGACAGTTTCTTCTCGACCACATCCCGTAATTACTGTTGCTTCTATCTTTTGTTGCAAAGCTCTTGCCTGCAGTCTAATTCCATAACACAAATTTGGAGGTTTTAAATTAAAGGCGCCCCTACATTATGTAAACGATTATGTGCTGGCAGACCAAATGGATTTCAAGTATTCTAACATTTGTTGGATAGTGCGGGGCTTTGTTTATTTCGACTACTGAATCTATTGATTCAGTTCCTGTTTTCAATCAGCTCGTCTTCGAATGCCCCTAGAAGCATATAATTGATTTTAGCGTCACTCTTGAAATCCTTTCTTAGTGCGCGTTGGCCTTATAAAATGTACCTATTGACCGAATTTCAAGTCTGCAGCTTATGACGTTTTGGCTCTACGATGGTCGTTTCAACCATTACGAACTCTTTTATATATATATATATATATATATATAACAAAATACGATTTCCCGTATTTTACTCGTTTATAGGTATTTCTAAAAACCAAATAAAAAAACACGTATTTCTTTATTTTTAACGTAGAGGCTTAATTTTAAGGTTTTTTAGTGCTAGCTTTAAAAATGACGTTATTTTTTTATATTAAGAACCCTTGTCACCCTTTTCAGCCCCTTAGGGGACGAATTATCAAAAATCATTTCTTAGTGCGCGTTGGCCTTATAAAATGTACCTACTGTCCTTATAAAAAGTACATTTTAATAAACAACGTTGTTTGTTTTCCCATCTTCCATTTCCATCGTATAGAAATGGAAGCTGATATATTTCAGATAAAATTACTGTAGTTACATTCCGACTTGCCGTGGCTCAGTTTAAAGTACACACTAATCGTGTCACCACAGACTAGGCACAATCTATAATCTACACGCTACACGTTATTTTATAAATTCTATTTCTCGGATATTTAACAGCTGGAATTGAGTATGTAAGTAACCTATCATGATCGCTTGACATAACGGGGATATGGGATCGGTAAAGAGAACGGTTTTGTCCTGACTTTGAGGCGACGCCTAATAGCTCAAACGGTATAGTGCTGTCACGGAGAGGCGGACGACCCGGGTTCGAATCCCGGCCAGGGCAAATCTTTTTTCTTCAAAATAAAAATATATTGATTATACTCTTAGCTGTAATCTTAAGCAATGTATAGCCAAATATTGTTGTTTTTTGGCAGGTATCTACATGTTAAAGCCCCCATGTATAGCCGTTGGTTTAGAAATGTAGTAGATATGAAATGTATATATATAGATATATATATATATATATTAAAATCACAATTTGTATTAATATAAATTCATATTTATATAACTTTCCCATACGTAAATAATCAAACATTTTATATCATTACTTGTAACTTAACAGTTGAGATTTAATATTGTGAATTTATTTATTTGGTTAAATTTTGTCCTTTTAATCCTTGAATTGTGGTTTTAAGTTCTCACATCATGGAATTAAATTGTGCCATGAGCTGAACCATCTGATTGACAAGAGCTATTTGAGATTCGATTGGCCCTACGGTGGTTGAGGTATACAGGCGAAATTTAGTGGAGGCTCTGATGGTGGTGGAGCATGGTTTGATTGGTTGATGGTTGTGGTTCGGTTGTCATTTTGGTACCTTGTAGAAAATATGCGTATTCTACACCCGGGCGAACTGTCATCCTGTTAGTCATTAGTTTTTGGTATGTTTTGGTTAGTACTGATCTGCTTAGATATCTATCCCTCCACCCTTTTAGTCACTATTCCTTCTAATTTTTTCCTATGGAGGCATTTTCCATAAGAAGCGACGTGCGCTCCCTCGCAATTTGAGCATTTTGGTTCGCCTATTTGCGGACATTAGAAAATGTTATGTGAGCCACTGCATCTTACACATTTTAGGGGGTGGTTGCAGTAGTTTTTTGTGTGCCCAAATTGCTGACATTTATAGCATGGAGGCGGTAGGATATCCTTTCTTGGGATGTATTTCACAACCGTGAATATTAAATTTTTTTTTCACCTTATTTTGACTTAATAAACATTTTTTTTCGGATTCTGGGTTTTTGTTTCTTTGCATTTTCTGAGGACATTTACCATAGTGATGTATAATTTTCTTACACAATCAGAAGGTAGAGATTTTAACAAAGAAATAGCCCACCGACTTTTTAAAAAAACACAGATATTTTGACGTGAGAATTTTCGATTGAAAATTAGGGTGCTTTTTCGATATCAAGTCAAAATAAGGTGAAAAAATAAATATTTTTGAGAGGAAGGGATTATTGGAATATATAGGATACCTCATAAAAAATTACACTTAAAGGAATTTTTCTTTTTCAGTGTTTAAAGAACTGAAGATAGGTTAATTTTTGCTTGATATATTATTTGCAGTTTCTTCTTTACATAATAAACTAAAACGTATGTTTCTAAAACCCACAACTACTTGATATAGTCAACAGAAATGTATCCTACAAATCTAGGCCAGGGACTTTCATCCTCTGACAGTGCCTGGCCTAAGCAGGTAAGCCCCCCTGCCGACAAGTCGAAGGACCAACTGTCAACAGGACTTAGGTCGGAAGGACCTTCTGTCATGGCTGGTCTGTTTTTCAACAGAACTACCTTTAGCTCAGAACTCTTTTATCACTGAACATTCAACAAACTTCTACTGCAATCGTTTCTCTGTAAGCCAGTCCCTATCTTATCTCTTTGAAACACCTTTCTAATACATTATATAATTAATAATTTGAAATAGTTCTTTAATAACTCGTGATCCAACCTCATTATGACATAGTAAAATCTCATTTTTTTTTCTTCATGAACGATGTCATTAAATTGTAAAACCCTTCCACTAAAGCATTTAACTTCTATATCTGGAATGGTTATTATTGAATAATTTTAAATAAAATATCTCATTTATTTTTATTAAGGCTAAGGAAGAATTTTTTAGTTTAAATACGGAGTTTTCTCGCTTATGTCTTAACTATTGTTTTATGTATTTTTTGAGCTTTTGTTTTTCTATATTTTATATTTCTCAAATTTCAGTTTAGAAACTGTAACTCCAAAATTTTGAAAACGACTTGCGCAGAAGTCGCCTCGCGCTGGCCGCCCATAGGCAAAACCACGCCCTTTCCCCCACTATCTAGCTCGTTCTTTTTTCTCATTATTACTATAATTATATAATAATAGGCTATAATATCTTACAGCTATAAATTGTAAGGCTACAATTATACCTGAATTAATTCGGTGTGGAAAGTATTGGCACACACTTCTTCATACAGGATTATAAGCAAATATGATTTCGGCGTTGGTAACCAATAGCAACTCCCCAACACACCAAGTACTGCCTTAGATTTCGCCAAAGGTCGCTTTAATTGTCTGCCAAAAAACACCTCTGACTGATAATCCGCTTATTTTATATTGGATAGTTATCTGTCGTATTCTTTTAATATTTTATGAAACCAAGTTCAAAGCAAACATTAAGAAAATGAAAGAATTCCTATTCTCCTTTGCCCAAGTAAATTAAGTAAAATACGTCAACCAAGACTTTATTTATTGAGTTCTTGGCAATTTTGCGAATTCAAACGGAAATAGTCAATTAAAAACTTCCTGCCAACTAAAAGGACACCATTTCGGAAATTCAAAGCCCACAATCTTAACCGTTATTCTGACATCCAAAGAGTTTATAATGACTTGGTTAGGTCGAACGTCGCTAAGTCAGTGGAATGTTCTTAAGTGCACTTAGCTTTTAAGTGGTTTAGCTGTTAACTTTAGAGAGCTGATAAATTGACTCGAAAATTAATCTGTTACAAGGCTTAGCTACAATTAAACTTTTTGAACTCAATTAACACGTAATCTAAGCGACACCTTATTTCCCTCCCGACTCATGACTTCTAGAAAGTGTCCAAAACTGATTCGAAATTATAAGGAAACTTTAAGCAAGGCGGGCACGTGGAGGATCAGAAGGTTATTTGGAGTCAAGTATGTTGGAAGATTAATACAAAGTAAAGCGGGGCTCTATTCAACGTCTTATGAATGAAGTTTCACTGCCTTCTGAATAAGCCACCACCATATTGATTAAGTTACATATAAAATAACAACGAAACGTAATTAGATAAAGCCTCAGTGAGGGCCATTTTGAAGATTGTCGTAGAATGACCCACTAATTAAAAATATTTGATATTTATAATTATAACCATTTCTGTCTTGATGCATTCAATTGTTTATATTACAGTCCCATAGTTTACAAGACGACATTTTTCGAAATGGTAGGTCCGTCGTATAGGCGTGGCAGGAGAAGGAAGGTCGGTTATTGTGGAAATGGCTTTCTGCTACATCTGCGAAGGCCATTTTGAAGGTTGTCGTACTATGACCCAATAATTAAGTATTTGATATTTATCTAAATATTTCTGTTTAAATCCAATCAATCATCAATATTACAGTCCCATAGTTTACATAATGACATCTTGCGATTTCGAAGGACGGTCCGGGAGGCGTGGCTGTGGAAGGGAGACCGGTAGTAGTGGAAATGGCATTCTGCGACCTCTGTGCAGGTCATTTTGAAGATTTTCGCAGTATAATCCATTAACTCAATATAAACATTTGATATTTGTTTGAATATTTCTTTCTAAATGCATTCAATCGTTAACATCAGGTCCCATAGTTTACAAAACGACATCTTGCGATTTCGAAGGACGGTCCGGGAGGCGTGGCTGTGGAAGGGAGACCGGTAGTAGTGGAAATGGCATTCTGCGACCTCTGTGCAGGTCATTTTGAAGATTTTCGCAGTATAATCCATTAACTCAATATAAACATTTGATATTTGTTTGAATATTTCTTTCTAAATGCATTCAATCGTTAACATCAGGTCCCATAGTTTACAAAACGACATCTTGCGATTTCGAAGGACGGTCCGGGAGGCGTGGCTGTGGAAGGGAGACCGGTAGTAGTGGAAATGGCATTCTGCGACCTCTGTGCAGGTCATTTTGAAGATTTCGCAGTATAATCCATTAACTCAATATAAAAATTTGATATTTGTTTGAATATTTCTTTCTAAATGCATTCAATCGTTAACATCAGGTCCCATAGTTTACAAAACGACATCTTGCGATTTCGAAGGAAGGTCCGGGAGGCGTGGCTGTGGAAGCCAGGCGGCAAATCTTTTCTCTTCAAAATATCCGAAGGGAGGCAATATGTAATAATATTGGAAATAAATAAATCGAAGTAATAACAATATAATTTATTATATAACATATTATAAAATAATGTGGTATATAATGTAAATAAATATAATAATGAGATCAATAAATACTGCAATAGATAAACGATTTAAAATTAAAATAATTATTTAGAAGTATAGGTATAATAAATAAATAATAAGTATATTTAATCATAAATAATAAGTGTAGGATGTAAACAAATATAATAATGACATTAATAAATAATGGAACATATATAAAATATTTAAAATTCAATAAATTATTTAAAAACATAACATTCAATCGCATTTGGGTGGAAAATGGGTTGCTATACAGTTCAACATGGATTAAAAACAGTCTATTTCCATCAACCTGATGTTGTTGCCATATAAATTCTGATAAATAAGAATTTATCTCCAAAACTTACGATTTCGAACGTATAATTTCATTTGATGGGAGTTGCTACATTTCCTATTTTTCTGTAAAATGTTTTTTTCCTGACAAAAACGAATAGCATCTTCCTCAGTTCTTGGCAAATCCCAAATAAGCATTGTGCTGTAACTAAAGAACACTAAACAACAAAATATCGACATTATTTTGTATTATTAACAAAGAACAACTGAAACACAACAACGCTCGAACAGAGTAGTAAACAAACAATGATGGCCTTCCAAAATGTAAGGTTATCCAAGGTAACTGGTAGAAATGTAACTGTTATAAAATGTAACCGCTCGGCCATTGCCCCCACTCCCACCGTGTGATATGTACACAAGTACCAAAACCATCATTATTGGGGAGAAACTCCAATGTAGAAAATCATCTTTTATTTTCAACTCATTAGAATACATTGGAATTTATTTAACATTGGCTATTGATATACTACCATCAATAGCACTAATATGCAGTAATATTGATACACTCGTTGTACTAAAATAATTTAATTATAATATACAATACAATTATCTAGTATGGTATAAGATGCACCTACATAATAATGGAATGCTGTCAACCAGAATGTCTTTTGTTTGTCTGGTCTTATCAACTGACAGACGCTATATATTTTAATGGCTTCCTCAGCAAAAAGTCTATCCCTGTCCACTTTCTTCTTCGAGTCCCTTTTTTCCTAAGCCTGAGCTTTTTTTATATTTCTCATTCCTCTCTCCCACTTCCCTTAAGCCCGGGGGTTATTAGTTTCCTCTTACTGGCTATAAAATATTCGGAGTGGAGGCCAAATATATTCAAAATTAATCTCACTCTTAATTTTAAATGCAAGGTGAGACTTCTAGTACGGTGTAGTGGTTTGCAAATAACCCTGTTATGCCCAAGATCTCGGGTACACAGCACGACAGGTGGGCCTAAGATATTTTTGAAGGGCGTAAAATATCCTTAGTTACGCCGTCCTTCGGTGGGACGTAAAATGGTGATTCCGAGCCTGTATGATGTCGGGTATTCGTTAAAAATTCCTATCCTAATTATACCTACATAGGAAAAAATTTAGGATTCCTACTGTAATATTGTTACTAACATCGACCGATTAGCATTTGCAGCATAAAGTGGCGTGATGTGATGTGATCAAATGAGTGAACAGCAACATAATAGCATTTTCTAAAAACCTCTTAAAATTTATTTCGAACCATCTCAGCTCCTTTAACTCCATTTTTTACGTGCAGCTCTATTGTCGAATTCGAAATTGAATTAGAGATTCCCTCTAAAAGAGATGAATATTTACCAATTTTTTCTTCCTTATATTTTCGTCCTCAGCAAATATTCTACTGAAGATTTCCCTGAAGCTTTTAGCTACTGGGTTTTTATTGCAATATCGTCAATTATTATGGCGTCTTTGCTCAGATGGTTCCTATTTCTTTTGTTAATTGTTCTTTCAAGATAAATCACTACATCCTGCTTATTTCGGTTTGCTTATTTATGATACAGTCTTTTAATTGCATAGTTAATGAAATTAACTAAATCATATTCTGAGATTAGTTTAAAGAATATGGCCTCGGGACTATCTAATTTAAATCTTTTATTAAGGTACTGCCAGTGGATAGTTTCTCTACTCGCCTTTATGTAATTCCATTATATCTCCAGCACCGGTAAATAAGTGGTTAAGTCGAATTTTCTCCAAAATGAGTTTCTTGTACTTAAGGAAGCCGAATCGCGTTATTTTCGTAGTGAATACTTATTCGGACCACTTGGATATATCAGGCCATGATTTGAAATGGATTTATTATTTATATAGCTTATCAGCTTTCCTCAATATAGTTAACTCTCTCTGCACGAAATTCGACCTAACAACTTATTCACCATTGGTGATGATAATCATCCAAAATATTCACTTGTAAAATTATATATCTTATATTTTCATTACGTACAAGGGTTCGATTACTAAAAACGAAATATAATTTTGTAAAGTTTTTACAAGTATACCTAAAAACAAATAAATTGGTAACGTTCCTTAGTACTGTCACTTACAATGATTAACAAATGAAAACCAGTCATTTGCTAATAAACATATGTTTACATGTCATCATTCTAATGAAAAGTACTGAATGTAAAAAAAAAAATTAGAATGATAAGAAATGTATTTAGTGTCATCTATAAGGCAGAAAACCACGTAGATAAAATACGTTAGATGATACGCAGTGGTTTTGATTAAACCTTGAACTTTCCTGAAAAATAGCGTTTCGATTATTTGCATTTATATCTACGATGTGCATTCAGTGGTAAATTTCAATAAATAAACTTTAAAAAAAGGTTTAAGTGATAGATTGTAAACCTTTATTCAAAGTAATAAAAATTATCAGTTGTTTATGAAGGACGACAAAAAGGACACGAAAAAATATATAGAAGAAAATGGAGTACAGACGGGGTGATCAGATAACTACGGCAATGAATGAAAACGTTCCTTAAGAATTAACTTAATGAAAATCGTTGTTAAAACGGCAATGTGAGGCCTAGGCTTGCTCTCCAAACAATTCAGCAATCCAATAAAAAATTCAACAGCTACCGACTAAATCTGAATCACAAATGGCTTTTGAACATGACAAGAATTAGCATTCAAGAACCACCCTTTTGTCACGCCTGTGAAATCGAAAGTTTTAAATTCGATTAAATGAAATTGAAATCAAATATTACTAATTAAATAATAGGGGCGGGGGTAGCTCAGTGTTTAGAGCAAGGAGTTTCTGTGCTGAAGATCCCGGGTTCTAATCTAGCTCTGACAGATGGACTATTTAATCTGTTATCAGATAACATATATCGATCCTGTAGGAACTGCAGACCCTCCTGGGACTCATTCAGCATCTATAAAGCAGTGGGTACTCTTAATTGGGTGGTAAACCTTGCGGTTGAAGGTGATCTCGGACAAGTCACTTTACTTTACTGAGCCTTCATTGGTTGATGATGTACAGTTTTTTTTAAGTTAACAATACGTTAAGCATAATAAAAATAAGTGCATCTCCTGGAATGCAAAAATTAAAAAAAATAACACTTTCGTAAAAACGGAATGCCTCTTCGCCATTGAATGCCTCTCACAGGACTATTGTCCCAAAAAACTGGCAGTCATGGTAGGAAGAATTATAAGAAAATCGTGGGTGCAGTCTAGGCTGAAGACGGATGTAAACTGCGAAGTAACAAAGAAATAGACAAGAAAATGTAAAGAATCTCGGATAATATGCGGAAGAGAAGGCTGACATTCCTCGGACATCTAGACACAATAAACAAGCAAACATTTGAGTATTTATGGAAGAATGAAATGACTACAACGAGGACTAAAGAGGTAAAAAAGTTGACTTTGAAAAGTTTAATATTGAAGAGTCTCACATAATAGAAGGAAGAGATTTTGGAAGCAGATTGGAAAATCTGGATGAAGAAAAGCCAGAGAAGGCTAGACGAAGCTTCGTAGAGGATCATAAGAAACGTACCGGTGAACGTATGAAAGAATATTGGAGACAGAGAAAACCCCAACAGAAGAAAGGAAATAAAGTTATAAAGTGATCAGAAGGGGTCACTACAAAAAAAAAAATACGTTAAGCAATTCGCTCAACTTTTTTTTATGAATGGTTGTTTATGACGTTTAATTTATGTTTTATGGGTTATCAAATTTATTTATGGGTTATCAAGCTAATTAAGGCACGGGTTCAATAACCAAGACCTAAAGTATTTTTTAAGAGCATGATTAATTTGGTTAAATTGGTTACGAAGAACGCAACCACTAGGAGAGATGCGTGTCCTAGCAATGTCACGCGACTCCCCTGTTACTCAAGTCTCTTGGATTTCTTTAAACATATAAAATGGCGACTAAACACGCATCTAAATATATTGTTTGAATGAAATTGAGAAATAACCTGAGCTTCATTTCTTCATGTACTTTATAATATGATTAATAGTTCTTATATCTTTACTAAATTCTTTAACTTCTTCAACCTGGTGACAGCTGATAGTTTGACGCGTCACCTCAGACTCGGCATCCACTACTGCCCTAAAGATGGCCTACACTTTATACCGAAACGTTGGCACATTAAAATAAGTTTTGTGTCATCTTTGTCTGCATCCCCTGAACAATTCAATCCGCTATTAAATTCTTTAACTTTCAAATTAGTCACTCTTTTAAATAGTCTAAACGATTCAGCTGTAAGTTTTTCTGGAAATTAACAATATCAAAATGTAATCTTACATCAAATTAAAAATGTATATATGCCTGTACCACATCGTCAAATAGAAATTCAATAAAAACAGCAAGCCGTAGAAATCCATCACAAAAGTAATAATTTTAATCAAATACTAAAAATGTTTAGAATCTATCAGGGAGTTTAGAATGTAGGGTGCTGAGTTTCTGTCCAGAAGGTTCAAATACGGCTATGACATATTACGGATGGATCCTGTAGTGTCTACAGCCTCTCCCAGAGCTCCCCCAGCCTCTATAAAGTGAGTACCCTTAGTTCGAGGGCCTGTTTTGGGGTAATCTCGGACAAATCACCTCCCTGCACAACCGTTATATACATACAATACAGCGTCAATTTTCCGAATAGCCTTTGCGGAATATGTTTTACCACTCCGAAAAAAATAAAGTACATAGTTATATACATTTGTTTTTCTTTATATTTATATCCACACCTGACAAATAAAACAATGACAATCAGCAGATTGACTGACAGTAAAATAAAATACAATGGCATGCGTGGCATGAAGAAAAACGCAGCGGTACCTCTCCCTTGGCCTCTTGCTTATGTCCAAACTGGTTTTAGTAAGTAAGTGTACGTGTTTAATTTTTGTCTTGTTTCTAATATGGAGTTTTAGTTATATATATAGCATAAAATTATTTACATAAATTTATATCATATTACAACTTTTTTAGACATACCAGTAACTTTAATTGACTTTGTATTTTAATATTATGTATTGTATTTAATTAACTTTGCATTTTATCACTAATTTGACAGAATATAATGTCGTGAAGAAATACAAATCTAACTATACTTGTAATCTATCATACGATCTTTAACTTGAGGTTTATTTTTTCCTCTAATAATTTATAAATATATACATATAAGAGTGATTTGGGCTGATAGTAATTTACTGAGTTTAACTGACGAATTGCACCAACATTTAAAATAAATTTGTGTGAATAAAGAAGAATATACTATTATTTTTTTTTAAATATTACTATTAATACGGATTATTGAAAGGTAAATAAAGACTAACAATTCCAAAAAATATTACTACAAGATCTTGAGGCTAAAACTAACGAAAAGTAACTTGTATCAGGATGAGTGAGGAAGTTTTCAAATCGGCTTGGAACTTGAATGGCTTCTAAAGATAATAAGATAAAATGTTAAGCTAGCCAATCCTCTGTTTTACTTCGAACCAATCATTGTTTTTTGTCAAAGGATCCATCATGAATTAATTTTTATCAAAGTAATATATTAGCATTTGAAAAATCAAAGTAAACATTTTGTAAAACTCACGATCAATACTTGTCTAAAATGCTATAAGACAGACATTCTACCTACAGCCCCAATGAATAAGTGGTTAAGTCGAATTTTGTTCTGTGAGAGTTAACTGTATTGAGGGATGGGGAATCGTGTCATTTTCGTAGTTTTGGGCTTGAAATGGAGTTAAGATATAAGCAATAACTCCATTTCAAACTAATGTATGAATCAACCCCGTTGTTCCCGGGGGAATAGAGAACACGGGGATATAGGATCGGTGAAGAAAACGGATCTGTCTGACTTGGATACGACCCATAGTAGTACAGTGGTTTAGAGCACCGCAACGGAAACGCAGATGACCCGGGTTCAAATCCCGGCCAGGGAAATTCTTTAGTCTTCAAAACAAAAATAATCACCATAAAAATAACAGTTAATAACAGACGGCATCTTATTGGAAATTCGACATTTATTCATTACTATTTTATTTACAGCAAATTATTGAATATTCTGAAAGCAATACTAAGTAGATACTCGTGTTTTAATAGGCTCATTAGGGGGATACAAAATATGTACTAAACTGAACTTCAGTTTCTAGAATAATATCAGGGAGCATCTACTGAAACGTTAATATTGTACTTACTGTAGTAAGTGGTTTTCGAAAGAGCTTTGTGAAACTTGATGACTCAACAATCCAATAAACTATCGATTCATCTTTTTGATATAGTAATATATCATCAATAACTATGTAATAAGTTGTTTTATTATGTTCTTTTAATAAATAACTATTCGTATCATAGCATTAAATAATTAAACATAACCATAAAACAGGACTAATAAATCATACTTTATTTTTAGGTGGGAGAAGTTGAGAGAGAAAATGCACACACCTAACATCACACAGAAATAACACTCGTACTCTGTTTCTAATGTAGGTCACATATAAATATATGATTTTATTTATTGGTTTTGTTTAATGTTCCTTAAACTTTTATATTTAAACATAACATTGGGCCCAATACTTAAATCCCATACAATTTTTTATAGATTCACAATTTAATAAAGTAATACTTCATCTTCATAGAGGATGAGTGAGCCCTGAAGGGTCTGTTAACCCCACAAGTTCAATCGACAACAAAATAATTTATCCACTGCATGGTTTTGATCTCGTGACTTTCTGATCCCTCGAAACAGGGTGCTTTCTCTGTACAATCCCAATAACCAACCTACCCTAACCGATTTGTGAAACTAGGCATTTAATGCTTCATAATTCAATACATGGTACTTATTCCGCAGGTTGTCACTTCGACTTAATCTAGAAATCGACGTTTCGATAAACATACATCATCTATATATCGAAATGTTAGTCGAAACTTTTATTTCTTGATGAAATTAATTACCGAAATCTGCTTATTACCCATATTTACATTCTATTTTCCATGATAAAGCTCACGACAACTTAAATTTTTGAAAATATTAATAATGAAACGAATAAACAGTTAGAACTTGTAAATCAACTCGAAGTGACAACCTGCGAAACAGATACCCAATAAATCATTACATCAACTAACTACGTGTGACATTTTTTTTTTTTAGGATAACCATCCAACAAAGTTTTCCTTATACACCATGCAATCCTCAACCATTTCTCTTCTATTCCATTGCAGGCTTCTTTAGACGAAGCTTTCCTTTGCACCCTCTTCCCAGGTATGTCGGGGTCTTCCCCTGGACCGTCTTCCATTTACCTTAGCCTCATATTTCATCTCTGCCAGCTTCTTGTTTTCCATTCTTAAAACATGTCCAAGCCATCTTATACTGTTTTCTTCAATGACTTTTTCTGCTGGCTCCACTCCGAGGCTTGATCGAGGCCGCGAATTCGGTCTCGTTTTAGGATAACCAAACCTTCAAATATCTTGAAAAAAGAATAGCGTAGTCAAATAGATTTGGATAATCAAACTATTTTACTTCAAAATTATTGTGTATATAAGTGCCAACAAGTCTAGACTCCATGCTGCCAAACGGGCAGATTTTACATGTCCAAAACATAGATTTAACTAGACGATTACGCACTAATCTCACATTACTCTACTTAATTGAAAAATTCTCAATTGGCTTATTTTATTTCTTAATTAGTTCTTTTTGAGAAATTTCATTCTTATATTATTGTGTTCACTAGGCACGGATAATGGTGCTAACGACTCTACTGCTGGTGGTAGGAGTGTCGCTTGTACTGCTGCTCCTTTGGGCTCGCTACAAGTCCTTTTGTGCAGACTTGGCGCGCTGGATCATGTCCAATACGGAAGAGAAGGTTGTCCTCACGAGGCTGAAGGGACATTACAACGCCAATGGGTACCTTGTAAGTTGAATATAAAGGATAAATTAGTTAATTCAAATACACTGTAAGTTTTGAAATGCATTTTGTTGACAGGTTAGTTCGGATTCCGATATCAAGTTGGACTGGGGCACGGGTTCATTCAGAAGGTTCGAGTCGGTGGATTCAGAGAGCGCTTTGGAGATACCGCCACAACCTTTGAGACCAGCACCGACTACTACGCCTCCCCCGAAGCCGATACCCGTCGTAAGTCTAGGCTTGAAATAACTATAAAGGTTCATTCATTCATACCTTTGCCGAGCCAAATGAAAAACAAGTGAAGTGGGTTTTCAGATACTACGTAGCTATTTATATATATATATATATATATATATATACATATATTCTAAAAAAGAAATTATATCCAGTCCAATATAAAAGAAAGTTATTCAGCACTTAGCTGTCCCATAGCTACAGTAGCTAACTAGACACAATTTTCTCACCAATCAACTTAAAAAAATCTGGGCAAATTATATTTATCCTTCAGATATGTATTTTATTCAACAGTTTTAGAAATAAGCACTATTAAAGAAGAAATAAAGGTGATTAGGTGAGGGACAGTGAAAGTCACAATTTCTTAATGACCCTTCTAAGCCAACGGTTATGAAAGGAAGTGATTTGGCAGAAATCGTGCTCAACCCCTAGGCCTTCCCCCAATCAAGGGTCCCCACTTTACAGAGGCTAAGAGTGCTCAAGGAGGGTCTTCAGGTCCTATATGGCTAGCAGAATAAATATTTTTTCTTTCAGACCTGGTTCTCGAAATCAGAAAGATACAGAAACCTAGAGATATGTATCCAGCACCCTATACACCGAGCTATCCCTTACTTTATTAAAAATAAAACAGATGCTTTTATTGGCATAATAAATTAATTCTGGGGCTTTTATAGATCTCATAAAATGATCTGCAAGACCCTTTACTTTACTCCCTGCTTCTTTACAGGGCAGCCATTAAAAAAAGATAAGTGAGCAGAAAATCACCTCATGGTTTTAAGACAAAGATTAAAGAAATCCGGAAGGGACTCGAGGAAATGCAGAACTATTTTAGTATTATAATAGAGTTTTATAAAATTCTGAAACATTTATTATTAATGTTTTGCACTTTCACACCGTGTATATTTTAAATGTGTTTTCACTAAATATTTTTCAATTTCTCATTAGATTCAATTTTAGAAGAAACCGTTTAATCATTTCTTAATTTTCTTTTAAGGATGAAGTCTGTGTAGAAATGCCAGAAGGAGGCTCAATGCTGAAACGAGCCGTCTCGTGCGAGTCAGTTTCAAGCGATTCTTCAGTGGCAGCTGTTGACCTAGTAGAGCCCAATGTTACTGGTTACTTATGCATTGGCATTGAGTATGACAGGTAAATTTCATCTTCACAATGAAACTAGAAAAACAATAATTATGTTTAATACAATTGAAGATTATTATATTATATCTTTATCATATTTTCAGTGAATGTGGAGATCTTGTTGTGAGTGTCATTGAGGCTAAGGATTTGATTTGTAAAGATTACATATCTCATAATGGACTCCTTGACACGTTTGTTACCGTTTACCTTTTGCCGACAAGAACTACTGATATGCAAACAAGGGTGAATTAACTTATTATCCTTTATTGTCTGTAAAAAACATGAATTACATACTTTACTTAAGGCATTGTATGTTTCACATTCTTTATAAGGCTGTATTTTTTTACATCAAAATGGATTACATTTCGATATCGGTTTAGGGCACTCACTCAAAAATCTCTCTTCCTGTTATCGATGAAGCTTACTATGAACCACTTGCCAATTTCAATTCTTCCCATCCTGTTGTTTTCTCTTCCATTCCTTTCAATATTCTTTCGTCCTTTCACTGTGCTGCTTCTTTCTATCCTTGAACCATTAGGTGTTAAAAAGTGAGATATTTTTTGACAATATAAAACTATGGAAGCTAAGGTGTTGTATGGAAATTACAGAAGGCGTTTTGGGGAATCGAAGAAGGGAAAAGTGTTAGGAAACAGAGCAGTATATATGTTGTGCCTGGGTAAAACAAGCTAAATAATTGTGCTTGCTAGATTGTTTGAATATCTGGGGCCATTGTACCGTAGAAGTTTACTTTTTTTTTATTCTGCTAAATTTTTATCAAGGGTGTTTTTCATGTAAATATAGACGATATAAAATATATTTTATGATAGTTTCTTCTTTTATAAAGTTGTGGAGGTTTATTTAAGTATCATTAGTGATAAATCCCTTATTTTGGGCATGCAATTTTTAATACCAGGTTTCTTTTTCACTAATCCCTGGAATCCCTCCATATTCAAGATCCTCTTCCTAAAAATCTTTATGTCCACAATAATATCTTCCCTTATATTATTTCATTCCAAATGAATATAATTTCTTTACTTCCTGAAACATGCTAGTTGTTGATCTCTTCTTCTGGAAGTACCTTTTCACTAATCTGGGATCATTCATGCTGAAAACATTTCTGAAATACAACAACCTTTTTTCCCTTATTGTTTCTGTTATGTTCTCTATTTTTCTATATTTCTTTATTAGATATTAATTTCCATACTTCTATTGTTTTCACTTAGCCTAAGATTCTTCTCATCGTTCTTCTTTCTATTTAACTAATTCTCTTTATTCTTTCTATATAAATAATTCAGTGTGTAATTTGAATGAATTACGCACTGATACACTGTGTTAAACTTTTAACACCTTCATTCATCATTTACTTGTAAAATAATTAAAACTAATAAATTTAATATAATAGATAGAACATTTATGATAAATTTAATATGCTAGATAAAAAGAATATTTACAAAAGTCCTAAATCTTGATTTAGCTTATAAATTCTAGGACTTAGCACAGGCTTTGTTAAACCATCAGCAAGTTGATTTTGGGTATCCATTCTCCGGACATGAATTTCTCCCTCTTGAACCTTTTCTCTGACAAAGAAGTGGCGAATGGAAAAATGTTTTGTAGGTTTGTGCCACACAGGGTTCTCTGCTAATTTAATGGCAGCGTTATTATCTACAAAAAGTATACCTTCTTTAAATTCAGTCATCTCTTGAAGAAGCTTTTTGAGCCAAACCATTTCTCTTGTGCCCTCACTTGCAGCGATGACCTCTGCTTCAGTGGTAGAGGTGGAAACTGAACTGTCTCTTTTACTAGACCATGATATGACACCACCAGAATAGATACAACCAATGCCCGTCGTAGACCTGCCAGTTAATTTATCACCACCAAGATCAGCATCAGAGTAACATTGAAGAATTCCCCTTTTATGTTTTTTCTGGTACAATATTCCAAGTTCAGAATTCCCTTTTAAATAACAGAATATCCATTTGACCCTGGCTATGTTACTATCAGAAGGATTATCTAGCATTCTTGAAGCTATGTTGACGGAATAAGCGATATCAGGTCTTGTACATACCATCAAATACATAAGCGAACCCACAGCTTCTCTATATTGAAAATTCATGGTCTTGATGTTTCCGTGTTCCTTTTCATTGTCTGAATCATCCATTAAAATCGGAGTACTAACAGGTCGACACTCATCCATCAGGAATGTTTTGAGAAGCTTCCTAATGTAAGAAGATTGGCTTATTTTGATACCTTCCTTGCTCCTGTTGATCTCCAATCCAAGATAGAAATCAGCTAGTTTAGTCTTGATTTTAAACTCCAGTTTTAATTTGTTTAAGAGCTCCATTGCTTCTCTTTCACCCGAAGCAGCGATTAATCCAACGTCAACATAAAAACATAACAGCATCTTTTTAACATTTACATCATTGATAAATAGGCAAGGATCTGCTGAGCTAATTTGAAAACCAATGCTAACTAGGAAGTTCTTTATCTTTTCGTGGAGCCTGTTTGAGCCTGTATAGGCTTTTATGTAATCTGCAAACCTTCCCTGAGTTGTCATTGAAGCCTTCTGTTTGTTGAATATAGATCTCCTCCTTAAGTTCTCCATTTAAAAATGGAGTTCATTAAACTGATGAAGACTCATATCTTCATTGGCAGCAATACTGATTACTGTTCTGACTGTGGTTTGACGAGCAACCGGACTGAAGGTTTCTCAAACATCTTGACCTTTCTTTTGTGCAAATCCTTTTACCACTAGCCTAGCTTTATATCTTTCTAAATTTCCATCAGGTTTATATTTCTTGCTGAAAACCCATTTTGAAGGAATAGCCATTTTATTATGAGGCAAATCACAGATAGTCCATGTTTTGTTCTCCTTTAGAGAGGTCTTCTTCCATGGCTTTTAGCCATTCCTCAGCTTCCTCACTGTACGTCGCATTGTGCAAGTCTAACGGCACAACTTCACTCCCTTCGACGATGTTTACATAATCATTCATAGATTTAGGTTTATTAATTCTATCCTGACCCCTCAGACTTCCGCCTCTTTTCCACACAATGTCTTCTATTTCTAGGTCTCCATTTTCTTCTTCTTGAGATTCTCGTTAATCTTCCTCATATTCTTCTGAATTCTCTTCTTCTTCCAAAGGTATTTCTTGAGATTCTCCGTAATTTTCCTTATATTCTTCCGGATTCTCTTCATAGTATGTGTCAATACCTTTTCCTTCAATTGGTTGGAATGAAGATTTTTGATTGACTCCTGGAATATGACGTCTCTTGATCTAATTAGTCTATTATTTGAGAAGACTCGGTATCCATTGTCCCCATCATATCCAACAAGTACTCCTTGAGTAGCCTTTTTATCAAATTTTCTTCTATTTTCTTTAGGTACATGGACCCAACATTTGGATCCTATAACACGAAGATTTTTGATTCTCAGTTTTATACCCATCCAATGTTCAAATGGAGATTTATCTTTTTCTGATGATGGACCCGCTCAATTTAATAAATAGGCTGAAACATTAATCATTTCTGCCCATAGCTTCTTAGGTAGAGATTCTTTTCCTGAATGCATGAGGGCTCTTGCAGTTTCTACAATAGTGCGGTTTTCTCTCTCAGCACAGACATTTTGTTGTGGCGTGTATGGCATAGTATATCTAATTTCAGTAACCTTTGATTTGAGAAAGTTTTCTACTCTTTCATTTTTAAACTCTCCGCCATTGTCACATTGAATGCACATTACTTTATGACCTAATGGGGTTACCTCTGCTAAAAATTCCTTTAATTTTTGAAAGACTTCTTCTTTGGTTTTAATAAAATAAACTTTTCAAAATTTTGAAAAATCATCCTTCAATACCAGAAAATATTTAAAACCACTTTTTGAAGGGATAAAAGGACCACATACATCAGTGTTTATGATCTGACCAGTCTTCTCAGCTCTTTTCCGACGTCCAAACTTGAGTCTATGAGCTTTCCCTTTTATGCTGCCCTCATAGAGTTCACCAGTTGTAATAAATTATGGTATTTGATAGGAGGAGATACATTGTTATTTTCTGACTTACAGGTCTCCGTTGTGGGTACCACCCATTAGGTTAGCCCATTAGGCTAGATTATAGAGACCACCTCCAATTTGACGATCCCCTGATACAAGACTTTCTTTACCTTCAAATAATTTACAGCTAATTTGCAGTGTATTCAAATTTACTCTGTGGTCTATAATCTTGAGCCACTAAAAGCGAAAAAAGATTCTTTGAAATCCCTGGAACTAGTCCGACATTTATGAGTTCAAATCTCTTCCAATGGCTGTTGGATGCAGCTTCAATTAAAATAGATCCCTTACCAAGCGCCTTGGCTTGAGAGCCATCAGCCGTAATAATTACATGATTATCTGTAAATGATTCAAAACTTGTGAAACATTCCTTTCTGCTACATATATGATGTCTTGCTCCATTGTCCACATACCAAGCCTCATAATTACTCTCCGATGCAAAAACTTTTGAGGTAACTGTTAACAGAGTTGCACCTTCGCTCGAATTATTTTGAGCAAATTTAGCTTTAGCAGGCTGAAGTGGTTTGCCATCGGCAAACCAAAACCGACATCTCTGAACTGTGTGACCCCTTTTATCACAGTAGTGGCAAATTATTGAGGTTTTATGTAAGTTAGTATTTTTATTACGAACATGTTTATGAAATTGAGATGTGGTACCCTTAGCAACCAAAACTTCTTCTGAACAACTATCACCCAGGTTGTTCTCAAAAGTACATAATTTTTGGGTAAAATTATTTAAACTCCTGTTCTCTTCATTTATGAGTCTCCATCCAGCAGTAAAGGGTTTGAATTTGTCTGGAAGGGATTTTAAAATTTTACATATTAGTAAAATATCTTTGTTATCAGCAGTTTGCTTCTCTATTTCCCCTCGCAACTGTTTCCATGCATTGGAAATTCTAGTAATAAATGTAACAGAGTCATCATCAGGCATCCAATTACTTTCAAAAAATTTATTATACAAATCAAAAATTCTGTCCTATGAAAATGTATCAAAAAGTTGACAAAGTCCCAACCACATATCTCTACCAGACTCATGGCGTCTCACCTTTTCAAACATCTCCTGTCATGTTATCAGACTTAACCAGCAGTGCCTGGTTGTCAATTTTATTAAATGTATCTAAATCTGTATTATAAGCTTTCACAGCTTCTCTATCAGTTGTATCAGGATCTGAAGGACACTTGTAAGTTCCATCTATTATGTCTATTGCCCTAGGTATTTTCACCTTCTAGTTTTCCCAGTTGCTCTTCCCTTCTAACTGAGCAACCTGAGGAATCATGATTGATTTGGACTCCATATATATTTTTTTTACAAACGTACATCAGAGCACTGATGTCTTACAAATCTTCATTTATTTCCTTCTATTCGAATGTTCCTATTAACGTCATGCAGGACCCATAACCTTTTTAGGTAATTTGAATGCATTACACACTGATACACTGATATTAAGATTTTAATGAACATAACACACTCACAACAAAAGAACTACTACATGTTGACTATACTCTAGGTCAAACTTAAACAGAACAGAGGTTATAGCAATGTTACATAGCGTGAACATGAAAAATAATAAATTTTCCAATAAGTGATGTTTATACTTCAACAAATTCTAGTTAGCCACAAATTTAATTAACCTATAGTTTAATTCCTACTAGACATTCACTCCTATATAGGACATTCCGCTTTCACCACCGTATGCAGTGCTTTATTTTAAGACTTTTAGATAAGCACTTTTTGTTATAAAAGTTGTTGATAATGCCAAATGCTCTTTCCATCTTAAGAAGCCTATCTTCTATTGCAGATTTTCCTAAACCATTTTCTTAGATTAATTCTCCCATATATTTGAATTTATTTTCCTTCTCTACTAGACAAATATCTTGGAGCATTTATTTATCAAAGAGGGAGTGGAGTGGCTCAGTGGTAGAGCACTGAGTAGCCATGCCGGAAATCCTGGTTCAAATCTCGCAGCAGGCAGTTACTTTTATTTAGTCTGTTTGCGGCGGGAGATGGATCATATGGGATCTAGGACCCTCCTGGGGCTCACCCAGCCTCTATACAATATTATAAAAATAGGGTACCCAAAATAAGGGGGAAAACCTGGCGGTTGTGCGTAACCTAGGACAAGTCACCTCGTTCCAGAACAACCGTTGTACATGAAACAGTACAGTATCTACCATGTACTGAACCCCAGGCTCGTTCATGGGTCGTAGTGGTAACAGGTTTTTTATTTATCAAAAATCTCTATATTGTATAAAAAAGTTTTTATTGATCAATGTACAATATTTTATTTTACATGTAAGGTGGAATAAAATGAAATTGGGTTGTAAAAAATGGAATTTTTTAATTGGGAAGAAAGATTTCAATTTATTTTTTTAATTTTTGATAGACAGAAAAATATACAAGATGACAATTATACAACAATGGAGATTGAGTGAATTATATAACTGGAACAATGGGGGTTGGTCTAGTGCTAGAGAGACAGGGGGTAACCCCCTAATTATTTATATCAAATTATGGAATAATAACCAATTATATTTATAAAAATTCGAAATCCATAATATTCTATTTCTAACGTTGTTGTTGTTGCCAAATGATGGCTAATTATCTAATGAGGTCAATATTTTAATTCACTTATTTTTAATGTATTCTAAATTTTAATGTGGCTTTAGATGAAGAGAGCAATAAAATAATTAAAATAAATTAAATCCATTCATAATTTTGTCTCACTCTTTTCAGACATACAGAAGTTCACGAAGTCCAAGCTATAAGGAAAAGTTTCTTTTCGGTTTAGAGGTAACCGATTTCTGCAGGAGTTCACTCATGTTTCACGTTTATTCCGTACGAAGAGAAGAAAATGTACTCCTCGGTGAAGCACAGCTACTGCTTGCCGACGTACCGACGAAGCAGCCTATCACAACTTGGCTGACACTCCTTCATTCTAACATGGTGAGAAACAAATTATAAGGAGATGTTAATTTAATTAAAATAATTTTATTGTTCTTTAATGACATTAAATGCATTATTTATTATTTATTTGTCTTTTTTAATCAATTCATCATAATAGCACTAGGCAGTTCCAGAAATAATTCATAAAATCCAAACATTTGAATGCACTTCTTTATAAGCATTATAAAATTATATTTCTTAAGGGATCATGCTCAAAAATATTGAACACAGGTCTGAGGCCTAGTATAATTCTGAATAAGCACAGAGAAGCTATTTCAGACTGGAATAAAAATAATATTTTTATTTGTAAATTATTAATTATAGAATTTTATTTTTATTAGGGAGCAGTCAGGAAATCATTATTCTTTAGAAAGAAACATACACCAAGCCACGTATGTAAAATAAACTCTTGATGTTTCAGGTAGTGTCGTATTACACCGGCTTAAAATTTAATATTTTTATTATATTTTTTACACATCGTCTTTTAATGCTCTATTTGACAGCTTTAAAATAAAAGGATCTTTGTTATTCAACAGGCAGATGAATGTAGAATTTTTGCAGATAAATATGAATGTAATTGCTTAAAATTCTAAGGACACACTTTAGAAATGTAGGCTTGGCAGGGTAAAGCTTGGCAGTCAATGTGTGCTGAAAAAACTTGCAATTGTGGTAGTCCCAGCTGATGTTTATACTAGTGTTTATCAACAATCGCAAACTAAAAACAAATCTATTCCTATGTCATAGGCTACTAATGTCAAATTCATTGTATAATAATCCTCAAATTAGTCAAAACCGAACTTTAATCATTTATTTGTTGATTAAACCTTAAGATGAATTTTAATAATTATATTTCTTCTTTGACTTCCTCTTATGCCATTGCTAGAGTCGTAGAGCCTCTGTCCAATGCAGCCATGCTGCTCGGTCCTTTATTTCTGGGAGGGTTTTGCCTCTCTCCCTTTCATTTGATCTCCTGAATATATTCTTCATAGGAAATTCTTCGATGCCCTCTTGGCCTCCTCCCAGTGGGTCTAGATTCCATGACCTTCCTTGGCTTTCTCTCTTCCTCCATCCGACAAACGTGACCAACCACTTTAGCTGTCGGTTTTCTATTGAAGCCATATAGTATAAGCATTACATTTTTATTAATAAATAATAAAAAGACTTAAAAAAACAAAAAAAAATATTGTAACATTTTTTGATATGATTTATAAAATTCTGGGACTGCCACTGCTTAATGATGTTACAGATTTAAAATCTTTTTTGTTTTTTTAATAAATACAGAATTATTTAGTGATGAGATACAAAAATGCTATTACTATTATCATTGTTTGTGAATTTAATTATTTAAAATCTTTTGAACTAATTCAGTGACGCTTTACAGTCAAAGAAAGCAAGCGAAATATTTAAGGTTAAATATCTTAAATGACTTATTTAGATTATAGCTGCTGTTTCTGCTTTTGTATGTAATTGCATTTGATTAACATTTGTCTTCTCTTATACATATTTTTATAATTCAATATAATCAATTATTATTTTATAATGGCACTTAAAGCAACTTTATGATAATTTTTTCTAATTATAAATTAACATCACTAGCATTCACACAATACACCATTTATATTAATCCACAATATAAAAAATTTTCAGACAAAACTTATGCAAAATTGTGTACCTTCTTCTCATCAGTTTACAGAAAAATAGTAGAATTATATAGTGTTGATCATAAAATGGAGCGGATCAAGAATGTCTTATCATCACCTATTTAACAAATAAAAATATCAAATATCAAAGTAAACAAATATTAAGGCTGATTTGCAATGGAAGAAAACTTGAAATAACATTCATAAAATAAAGCCAGTGTTTCTGAAAAAAATAGTTACTCCAGACACTTTTGATTCAATCAATGTCGTAAAGAGTTTCAGGATATTGTAGACAGGAAGTCAGACAAAGTATTACTAGTTGGAAAAAATGAGACTTATATAAACTTGTAATTGTCATAAAAAAAAAAAAAAATTAATCGTAAAGACTTGTGAATGAAACATTCATTCTTATATATATAATCATGAGATTATAAACTGATAATAAAATTTAATATCTGCAACACACAACTACTTTTACTAAACACACTAGATTGATTTTAGTTAATATTTATTTCTTGGTATTTACATGATATGAATCTTGACATTATGGTTAGTATGAGATGGTAGTATCGTTGATTATAGTTAGTAAACTAAAAGTAGCCATCAAGATTTGGCAATTATTGCTGGACTGACTAGTTCTCCCAATCAGTACCAGTACCAATATCCTACTTCAGAACCAGCAATCTTAAAATTTTTATTTATTTTGAAGAGAAAAGATTTGTTCTGGCCGGGATTCGAACCCGGATCTTCCGCATCTCTAGGGCGGTACTCTACCAACTGAGCTACCAGGCTCATAACCAGGCCAGACAAATCCATTCTCTTCACCGATCCTATATCCCCTGTACTCGGTATTTTAGCGATGTATTGGGTTGTCACACATGAAAATGTTTAATAGAGGATTAAAGCATTGCCTGTTGATCCCCAAATACTATCTATAATAAGCACTTGTCCATCCTCTATTTGCAAACTGTGTTTGTTTTTTCCCCAAGTAGGAATACAGATTTTAGTATAATTTTAACCGTGGCCATGCAAACACGCAATTTCCGAACGCTTTTTTTTTTATGAGTACAAACTCGGTCGATCCGCTGCCCAGGCAGCAAGAAATATTAATCATGCGTTTGCTGAAGGAAGTGCTAATGAAAGAACCATTCGTCGTTGGTTTACAAAATTTACTCAGGAGATACGACATTAGAAAATCTGCCCCGTGGATGACCTCAAACATCAATAGAGGACGAAGATCTTAAGAATGCAGTGGAAGAAGACCCTCATAAAACAGTCAGAGAATATGCCTCAGAGCTAGGCACAAGTCGTGCGACAGTTTCCTGGCATTTAAAATTGATTGGAAAGGCAAAAAAGCTCAATTCCTGTGTCCCACACGAGCTCCTTTATGATAACGCCCGACCTCATGTTTCAATACAGACAGTGAATAAATTAAAGGAGTTGGGCTATGAAGTCTTACCACACCCCCCCCATATTCCCCTGATCTATCCCCTACAGACTACTACTTTTTTCGGAGTTTGGACAACTTTTTGTGAGGAAAATTGTTTACCAATGATTTAGACATTAAAAATGGATTTTCTGAATTCCTTTCATCACATGACTTAAAGTTTTTCAAATCTGGGATAGAAAACTTGGTAAGCCGTTGGCAGAAGTGTATCGAAAATGATGGTAAATAATTTGAATAAAAAATATGTTAGATTTGATCTCAAATTTTTATTTTCTTCCTGGTTCTAAAAACGGTCATTTCATGTGTGACAACCCAATATATATGGGAAAGAATGTTCATTGAACATTACTTTAATTAGGATCTTGTTGACATACGTCAATTTTATATTTATATATATTTTTTTTTTATTGTGAATATTTAAATATTTTTACTTTGAAGAAAAAAGATTTGTCCTTGCCGGGGTTCTCGCGGTACTGTACCAACTAAGCTACCAGGCTCGTAACCAGGCCAGAAAAACCCATTCTCTTCGTGCTAGAGGCGTGGAAGACCCGGGTTCGTATCCCGGCCAGGACAAATCTTTGCTCTTAAAAATAAAAATATTTACATAATCACAATAAAATAAAAATTAAAAAAAATTATAACTATAAAATTGACGTATGCCAACCAGATCCTAATTAAAGTAATTCTCAATGAACATTCTTCCCCATTTATAAATCGCTAAAATTGCAAGTACTGGGGATATAGGATCGGTGAAGAGAATGGATTTGTCTGGCCTGGTTACGGGCCTGGTAGCTTAGTTGGTAGGTTGGTAGAGTACCGCGCTAGAGATGCGGAAGACCTGGGTTTGAATCCCGGCCAGGACAAATCTTTTCTCTTCAAAATAAAAATATTTAAATAATCACAATAAAATTAAAATTAAAAAGATTAAAATTAAAAATTTTTATTTAGTTTTTTAAAGGAAATATGTAAAATTAAAAAAATATGCACTAATATAAAGTTGCACTTCCGCCAAATGGATTTTGGAAAAA
This sequence comes from Troilus luridus, assembly GCA_964056705.1. Taxonomy (NCBI): domain Eukaryota; kingdom Metazoa; phylum Arthropoda; class Insecta; order Hemiptera; family Pentatomidae; genus Troilus; species Troilus luridus. The sequence continues at coordinate 109,645,723 of OZ057414.1, read as the reverse complement.
AATTTCACCAGCATCCCAGCTCAGTACTATTTCCTTAAATGCTTATTATAAAATTTTAGTATTGTAAATCTTCAAAGATATTGCAAGTCTGTGGTACTTTGTTATTTTGACTCCATGGAATCTAAAACGTTGATTACTATAAAAAACTTAATAAAAATTGTTCAAAACTGCATAATTTCCCTTTCTTCTTTCTTATATATTTTAGTTATATTTATTTTCTAAAGGAGTAAGCAAAATTACATCTAAGTCCCCAGCCACAAATAAATTCATTTTTAGAAATGAATTTTATTTTTCAGAAAAAAATATGAAGCAAAACACTTTATATTAACTTCTTTTTTTTTTAATTTAATTTATTGATATTTACAACTATAATATGATTATAACTAGTAAATCTGCTGATATGTACATTATGACATGAAAAACAGATGTGGAGTAACTACCCATCGGCAGCACTCCAATAAAGTTCTATAGTAGATGATCTCGAGGCCATCTTCTTTTCAGACGCCTCGGAGGGTTATCAGGAATAGTATGGGAAGCAAGTTGAGAGACTAGAGGATTCGAGTGTGTATGGAGCTTGTCGTGGAAGGATAGGTATCTAGTTTGGGCCAAATCAGTAACATATGGGATATTAAGATCATGATGGATGAGTTTGTTTGTGACATAACAGGGAGCATTGAGGATTTTACGAAGGATTTTGGATTGTAAGGATTGGATACGAGATGAATTGGATGGTTTAGTAGAGCCCCAAAGCTCAACTCCGTATGTCCAAATAGGTCTGATAACTATCATGTAAATGAGTCTTTTGTAATTAATTGGTAGCTTAGAGCGTTTTTCCAGTAAGTGTTGAAGTAGGCGAAAACGTCGAGCAGTTTCTTGTCTTTTAAGTCTTGCATAAGGATTCCAAGTGAGACGTTTATCCAGATGGAGTCCTAGGTAAAGTATCTGTTCGACAGGGTTCAGTGGAATATTATTAAAGGATACAGTAGGACAGGAATTCGTAGGTTTACGACGAAGGGTGAAGGTAATTTGATGGGATTTGTTAGGATTTATTTTAATTCTCCAATTTTGACACCATTCTTGAAGATTGGAGATATGGGATTGAAGAGATTGGGATGCAACAAATGGATCCTTATTTACTGATAACACACATGTGTCATCAGCGTACGTTGTGAGGACAGTGCTTGGATGGGTTGGGATATCAGCTGTATATATCGTGTATAGGATGGGACCCAGGATACTACCTTGAGGAACACCGGCAGACTGGGTAAAGAGGGAAGAGTAGGAAAAATTATGGTTTACTTTATCTTAACTTCAACTAAGATTTAAACAATATTTTATGTATCTAAAATTTTCCTATTTTTTTATTTCCTATTCCTATTTTCTATGGGATGAATTTAATTTAATTAATTAACTTAATTATTGAATTAATTTAATTGCAGAGAGAAAATAGTCTCGGAGAAATTTTGTTCTCCCTAAGCTATCTTCCTACAGCAGAGAGACTGACAGTCGTTATCGTGAAAGCAAGAAATCTCCAGTTTGCTGGTCCAAGCGGAGATCCTTACGTTAAGGTATTTTAAAATACAATTTATTTTTAATCATGAAAATTTGAAACGGAATCATCGTACAGTCATCTGGTAATATGGAAAAGTTTTTTTTTTGAGGTAAGTACAAAAATCCAAACTGAAGAACGGACAAAGAATATGGTCTTCTTTCGCAAAACCTTTTTGTAGCTATCAGTTTAGGAGAGCATTAAGCCACATTTGCTACAAAAGTTACTGTTTCTAATTAATGACAGTCTTTTGCAGAAGAAATATTAGTTTACTATAGACAATTTATGTTTTTATTTAATTTAAGGAAGTTCATTTTTATTTATTAGCCGCGATTGTCAACTAAGAAGCTGTAACTAATCGTTTGTTTATTTATTTGGTGCTACTTTATGCTACTGTGGCTAATGCTAGCATTTAGGGATCTTAAATTTTATCTCTCCAGGTATAATTAGGATAGGGATCTTTAATGAGTATCTGAATCATACCTCACTGACTCCCCACTGCCATTTTACATATCCACCAAAGGTCACAGCATAACCAAGCATATTTTAACCCTATTTAAAATTAATGCCAAGGGCACCTGTTGGGCTACAAACCGACAAATTAGCACGTAGAGTGTTGTTCTGTTAACCACTACATCACAGGAGACCCGCAGTAATTGGTTTAAATTTTAACTATTTAAAATCATAATATTTAATATTAAATTTAAATTAAAAAATAGTACTTAAATATTCCCGGTTTTAAATATATTAAATATGTTAAGACAATTTTTATTTTAAATTTCTCTAAAATTACAGGTTTACCTACTCAGAAATGGGAAAAAGGTCCACAAGAAGAAAACACAATCGAAACGAAACGAAACATGCCCAATTTTCAATGAAGCTATGATTTTCAGCGTACCTAACAATGCTCTTCAGGTAATTTCCATTATTCTAGCTATAATTTTTAGTATAATTATCAAAAATGAACTATTAAAGCATGAACTACAATAATTGATCTTCATCAAACAACATTATGCTGTCTTAAATCTTTTTTTCTACAATACAACCTTGACAACAATTCAGCTAAAAAAAAAAATTCAGTGATTACAGAAAAGTATATGTATACAATAGAAATGCTATAAATATACGCCATGTAATCTATTATTCATTAATCGATATATATTATAAAACAAAGTGTACAACGTGAGTGCCGCTAAAACTCAGAAATGAGTCCCGGTACGATAAAGGGAGTTATATGGTGTGGTAGCCTTCTATCTCCCGTCCATGAAGAAGGTTCCCGTTTTTACCAAAAGGGCATACTTTTGAAAATAAAAGGGCTGGAAGTTTTCGCCCTCTAGAAATTTCGAGAATATTCCAGAATGTTCGGGAACACCCCAGATCATTGTGGAGTATTCCAGAATATTTAACAACACTCTCGAATGTTGTTGAATATTCTAGAACATTGTGGACTATTCGAAGACGTTTTTCTATGGGTGAAGCTACCTATTGATAGGAGTATATAAGGCAAGATCTGTCGTGGGTTCGAACGTTCTAAAACCTTCTGGAAATTCTAGAATATCCCATATCATTGTGGAACGTTCCAGAACACTCTCCAATGTTGTGGAACATTCCAGATCATTGTGGACCATTCGAAGACTTTTTTGTATGAGAGGAGCTACCTACTGATAGGGGTATATAAAGCAAGATTCGTTGTGGGTTTGAATGTTATGACATACTGTACCGAATCCGACAAGCTAATCCAGAACTGGACAGCGAATTCAACGATGACATCTTCAATCAAACACCGATTCGTCTAGACTATAAATGTTTGGCGATTAAAAAACCAGATGCTTTCAGTGTGCTAAACTTCGAAATTACAAAGGAAAAAAAGCTACAGCTCCAACGAACTACTTCAATACATTGCCCACAACAAACCACTTCTCAATGACAATAAAAAAAAAATTACAACGTTTCATGGACCAGATCAACAACAACTCTGGTGGAATTATTTATTTAGATCCACCAGGCGGCACCGGGAAAACGTTTCTAATAAATCTATGGCTGGCAGAAATATGTACTGAACAACTCATCGCACTTGCACTGGTATCATATGGCATATCCGCCACATTTATGGAAGGAGGGTGAACTGCCCATTTCACCCTACAACTACCGTTGATTATACCCGAAGAATGATTCCCGGTATGTAAAATCTCAAAAGCATCTGGAGGAGGTGATCTTCTAAAACAAGCTAAAATTATCTTCTGGGACGGATGCATGATGTCACATAAAAAATCACCCAAAGGCATGGAAAGAACATTACAAGACTTGGGAGGAAACTCTGAAGTGATGGGAGGAGCTCTACTCATACTCTGAGGAGTTTTTCGACGAACACTTCAAGTTATCCACAAGTCAACAACAGCAGACGAAATCAATGCATGCTTAAAAAAATCATATCTCTGGCAATATAAACACATACAAACACTGCGACTTACAAAAAATATCAGATTAGAACTATCGAAAGACGATACAACAGCACATCTTGCTCAACAACTTTTACAAATAGGCGAAGGCACATATCCTACTGACCAGACAACCGGCCTCATTGAACTCAACAGTGATTTCTGCAACATAGCCACAACTGAAAACGAACTTATCAACTAAATGTATCCAAACATTGTTCTTAACTATACCAATCCGGAGTAGCAATTTTAGCAACTAAAAATAATGTTGTCGACGATATCAACTTTAATATTCAAACGAAAATTCCCGGTGAAGAGAGAATATACAAATCGACCCATGCAATGGTAAACATTAAAAAAATTGTCAACTTCCCTACAGAATTTTTAAATTCTTTACAAGTACCATGAATGCCATTACATTGCCTTCGACTTAAAATTTGATCTCCGATCATACTACTCAGAAATCTCAACTCACCAAAACTATATAATGGGGAACAAGGATGATCGTCAAACAACTATCGAATAACATCATCAAAGACGAACTTATGACTGGAAAGGACTAAGGACACACAGTATTTATCCCCAGTATACCACTGAACTCTACTGAATTGCCATTCCAATTTAAAATAGTGCAATTTCCAATCAAATTAGCCCATAGTTTTACAATTAACAAAGCGCAAGGACAAACTTTGAAATATTGCGGCATCAAAGACTCCTGCTTTTCTCATGGTCAACTATACGTAGCTTGCTCTTGAGTAGGAAATTCGAAAAATTTATACAAATATACTCCCGATAACAAAATGAAAAATATCCTGTATAAACAAGTATTGAAGTTAGAATATATTTTCAATAAAAAATTTGTATCTCCTTTATTTTAAAGTTTTTTCTTTTATTCTAACTACCACACAATCTCATATCAACTCCCTGAGCGAAGCCGGGTGTACCCCAGCTAGTTATATCATAAATGGAAGGTGTTTAGCATATAATTAAGATTTGAACATTATTGACAACAAATTTTCTTTTTTTAATTTTCACTGAGTTAACTAGTTCCAGCATCTACATTGAAGAGACTATGCTGATCATCAACTTATGCAAAAAAAAAGTAACTAAAATAGCGATAATCCTTGAAATATAAAATATCATTTCCTCATAATTAATCAGCTTTCTTGCTTAGCTGGTAATTCTCAGTCCCATTTAGGATAGATACTTTGGGTTCTACTGTAATAATGGCCATCATCTTTACCATATTGCTGTTAAATAATAATTATAATCGATTATTTAATATATTATATTAAATATATAACCTGTAAGGAGATGAAAACAATAATCATAAAATTTTAGGTCCTGGAGGTGAGAGTTACCGTAGCAGACAGTAACGGTGTGATAGGGCACGTTATAGTCGGAGGCGGTGCAGCTGGCAAAGCACTCTCTCATTGGACCCAGATGCTTGCATCCCTGCGTAAACCCGTCGCTATGTGGCATCCTCTCCTTCAGCCTCAACACTTACCGTAGCCCCTGGGTCCAGCTAACGTAAAATGACAATCTCCGCTTCCTTATTATGAAATTAGTCCTTGTGATACTAGTTCTTCAGATGTGCCTATATTCTAGAAATAAAACCATTAAAAAAAACTATAAAAAAATATATATAAACATACCTATAATAAGTATAAAACAACAGTAAAGTTATCGATTGAAGTGGTTAGATGTGAGTTATTTAAATGTGTTCAACCTATCATTGACAGAAATGCAGATAGCTTTCAAGAAAATGCGATGAAATCTTCATTCATTTGGGTATCAGTTCCGCAGGTTGTTGCTTCAAATTGAGAAACAAGTTTTAACTGTTTATTTGTTTCCTTTTTAATATTCTCCAAAACACAAGTTATAGTGAGCTTTAGTATGAAAAAAAAATTTAATTATGGGAAATATGTAGATTTCGGTAATCAAATCATTTTTTATTGATGTTTCAACAAACATTTCAAAATATAGATGAAAAATGCTTAGTGAAACATTCATTTCTTGACAAAATGATTACCAACATATTTCCCTTAACTATATTTTTTTCCATATTAAAGCACAAGATAATTTATATTTTTGGAGAATATTAAAAAGGAGACTAATGAACTATTAAAACTTTAAACTCAGCTCAAAGTGAGAACCTGCGGAACTGATACCTTCCTTTGTTTTAAGTTACAACAATAACTGACTAAATATTAATCAAAACCATTTAAGCACTTCATCATAACAAATATTTTTTAGTACTAGAATGTTGAAACTTTCAAATTAATTATTTTTTCAAAACTATAGATATTTAGTTGAGTAAGTTTTATATTATTTTTTAATCATATGGTAAATTAATAATGTCTATGTGAATTGGATAGAAAACTTTTAAAGTGCTTAGTCGAAATGATGGCTGTACACAACAATCGTTTAAGGAATCCATATATTATTTTTATTTTTATTTTCAATTTTAGTTTGTGTGAATGGAGCTACCAAGGTTTCACATATCTTGTTTGATGCATTTCCTCAATTTTAATAAAACCAGAATGAAAGTAGTTAGTGAATATTATTGCATAAAAATATGCTTAATTGGCCTATATTTATAATTGTAATGTTCAACAGATATTTAAATTAATTTTTAAAAACTTTTTTTAATATAAAATTTATATATAATATTTAGCTTTTAAGGAAATTTCTAACTTTTAATCTTCTTCAATAACTCTCCTTCAGTCTGAACAATGTCTTAATTGGTAAAATGTTATCTTTCTGTTATTTTTGAGGCTTAAGACTTCTTTTTTTGGGATTTTTCACTAATGTCTGTCTCATTTTTAGATTTTGCTACTCTATAATAATTGACAATATTAAAAAATATTATAAGAGAGCCATGAAAATATATATAGAAAAATAATATATTAATTTTTACAAATACAATTTATTAAAAATAATAATAATCAACCTGCCTTAGTAAAAAAAAATCTCAATGGGGAATGCTTCCAGTGAATTGAAATTCCAAAAATTAAATTTGTTTATAACATAACTACATAATTAATCTTATTCTATTTTTTTTTCATTCTCAAAGAAAATTGAAGCTGTTCTAATTCAGACCATATTTCAATGTTGGTCCCAATACCTATCAATCGCCAAACCTTTGATGTTTACCACCAGAAGTCTTGGCTCCGATTTGTCTCCAGTGTACGCAAAGAAAATCTAGACCGATTGAGTTGATATTGACCTTGATTTACTGGGTATGTGCAGACCACTATGCCATTAGAGCACATCGTTACTGAATGCTAAATGAATGAGGAAGGATACATGTATTTCATTTATAGTTTATTCTTGTAGAAGTTGATAAAATAAAAGCCTTTAAAAATACAAGATTTATGTAAATGGATATTATTGAGTCAATTTTTAATCCTTCAAGGAAATAAAAAATATAGACAAGCTATATCATCAAACATAGACAAGAAAGATGTTTAAAAAACTAAGAACACATTATGAGAAATAAATAGAGGCCAATAGAGCATATATATTTGTATTTAATTTGTAAATTTGTTTTATTGTAATTATTTTTCATTTATCAAGAAATATAAAAACATATATTCCATTACATGATGATATGCTGCGATATGATAATGATATTCACTTTACTACTTCAAATTTATTTGAGAAGAAAAAAATCAATTGAAGACAAAAAATCTGGAAAAAAAAATCAGTCGAAAAAGTGAAATTAATATGAGGTAGTTCCATGTCAAAGTGAACAACTGTCATGAATTTGTCAGTCCGATTTTTATGTGTTTTTTTTAATTTAGAAAAATTGAATAATGTATTCGACAAGGAACAGACCCACATTGTTATAGTGTGCTTTACCTATGCATGTTTCCACAGCACTATTAAAAACAAAATTCTATGGCACAAAGTAGGTGAATATTATCTCCTTTTTATGTTTTTCACGAAAAATAAAAATGTGCTTGGTTCCATTCGATAATACATGATTCAATAACCTTTGCTTAATGATATCATTGTAGGGATGATGTAACACATAATACTCAAAACTTATTCTTGAAAATGACTTATTTAGAATTATATTAACAATATCAGTAAACTATATAAATGTATGGTACTCTTTTAATTGAAAAAAATATATATACAATAGCAATAAGCATGCTAGTGTTGGTATTTAGCCTCTGAAGAAAATTACTTAAACTCGCATGTGCCATTATACTTCTTTTACTGTAAAATATTGGTATTTTAAAGATCATAAGTTATTCTGTTTTGATTTTTGAGATGTATTGTAATGAAAATAGGAATTATAGTAAAAGGTAGAGGAAAGAAGGAATGAACCGTTTATTGTTTGCATATAAACTGATAGAAAAAACTAAAATTGTTATACCAATTTTTTATGAGTTTCTAGCCTAAAAATCTCAGCTGTTCATTTTTATTTTTTCTACTGATAATAAGGGTACTTCTGTATTAGCCGATCTGCAAGGACTGCTATCCACCATTGTTTATAATCTGAACACTCATAATTCCCATACTGATAACACCTACCTTCTTATTCGTATAAATGTAAATTCAAAGATACCAAATTTAATAATAAAATGCTATTTCTAGATCCTCTTAAGCCATGTTCCTCTTCTTATATAAATGTTTTTGCTTAGAAGTTACATGAGATAATGAGGTAGATTTCATGCAAACCAGCTAATACAATTACGTAAGGAAAGTAATATGATAAGGTTAAAATTCAGGCAGCATTTTACAGATCTGAGCATTTTTTATTTATCTATTACATTCAAATTTTATATAATTATATATGTATGTATTGGTGTGTTTGTGTTCTAACGTGTCCACTGTTTCAATAGCAGTTATTTTCACTAATTCATGACGAATGCCGCAAATAAAATGTTTCTTATTATAAAACAGAATAATTATGATCTTATCTAACAATATTTAATAGATTCGGTTTTTATAAAAGATGATAAGCATACTGCTTTTGCCATCCCTTTGCATAATATTGTTATAACACTTTTCCAAACAACAAAAACTATCAAATAAATCATGAATATATATAAAGATTATTATAATTATAATTTAATAGAAGTCATATTAACGATTTTTAATTTATATTTCTTTTTTTAACTTGTTTTTTGATGAAACAAGGAAGTAAAGATGGACAATAATGATTTTTATTAGAAAATGAAGCATAAGAATGTATTATTATTTATTTTTGTAAATGTAACATTGATGTCTTTATTTTACTTTAAGCATGTAAATAGCTAGTAGATATATGTAATTAATTTTTATGACGAATTTATATAGATAGAAGAACCCATGATTGAACTACCGATAAATTTTATTTTATATATAATAAATATATAAACGTATAAAAGCATATTGGATGATATAAATATTATGAGTCAATAATAGTTTCACCAATTGTAATTCTTTAAACAGACCATGGTCTTTATGGGAGCACATTGATAATAGTTTAGTAAATGCTAGTCTTTATGTCTAACTTACTATTACTTATCGTAAAAAGAAATTACTATAAGCTTTTGCTAAAAGTGTTTTTTAATACTGTCATTAAATGTGTCTATTCATTAGATTTACTGATTCTAAACCAGATAATTTTATACCATTTAACTATGTATGTATGTTCCATGATATATATGATGTTTATATAAAAAATAATACTAACTATATTCACAATAATTATTAGTTATTCTTTGCACATTTTAATCATGAGTTTAGTCTAATGGCTCAAATGTGGTGAATGAGAAGTAATAAATAGCTCATGTGTTTTTAATTTAAAATACATCTGCTTACTCTGTGAATTAGTGGTTCATTGGAATCTTGTACTAAATGATGTAATTGTACTTAGGGAATTAGGGAAGAGGAATCATGTTATTTCCAGTAGTTCAAACCATGACTTGAAATAAATCATTGTTTATATTATAACTCTATTTCAACCCAAAAGCTATGAGAATGGCAGGATTCCGCTAACCTCAGTACAATTAACTCATCCTGGACAAAATTATACTTAAACCAATCATTCACGGGGCTACATATAAATAAAAAGAACTTTTAATTAATATTTATGAAGAAATTATAATTTTTAAAAGTCGACCACCACCACATCTATGTAAATTATAACAAGACAGCACAACCAACAACAGAAATTAAAGACATGTGTTAACAAGGGTTTTATATTGAAATTTTAACGTTCAAAAAAATTATAATTAAAGTTTTTAACATATTGACTGCCATGGGACTTTTCTGGATTCCTATGTATAGAAGTTAACTTTATTTAGTATGAAAAGCAATTAAATCTAATTTAATATTATACGTAAGTGCTTCGTTATTTATACAGTATCCAACGTATCAGAAAAAATAAATAAGTAAAACCAATAATTGACAAGAGCAAACAGAAATTTAAAACAAAGCAAAAAACGCAAAGAGAAATATTTTAATTTTTCCAAATTATGTAAGGAAGGAAATAGTTGGGGGTGCAGTCAAATTAAACACTAAATAAGTGGGTACTTATTTTATTTTGTGTTAAACAAAATGTTGTAATGCTTTCCAATTTATGTTTAGGTTATTAATAACCCAGTAATTATTTTTATTGATGAAGGCTACACTAAGGTTACAGATCTTATAATTATGAGTATAGCCATCCCTAACACCTCCCTCCCTATGCTCTATATTTTTAACCCAAACCCTGAGAAAAATTCTACTGAAAACAATAAAAATATTTAATTCCATTTTGATTTTGAATTAACTTAATCATTAGAGTTTATTTTCATTAACTAATAAACATATTATTCGTAAAGACAATTTGGGATCACTACATTGTATTCATAAGAAAATTATCATGGCATCATCCTAGTATATAAAGGTTTTCCTGGTGTCGGTAAAAATTAAGGTCTCTATGTTAATAGCTATTGTCTGAAATAAAAAATAATTAAGAAAGTCATATATATATTTGTTCTGATTAATAGGCAAAAATAGATCGCATGACCTTCCTCTATACATTCCTTAATATTTTTATAGGAAAAAGAAAACCAACAATTAGTCAAATTAAATAAAGAAAAATTGCCGAACTTTAAAATTAAACTGTATCAGCTGCAAAAACATATATCTTAACAGGTAGATTGTCCCACCCTGAGAAAATTTTGTGGCACCCATGATGTAATGTATTTATCTATTAGAACTTTTTAACTACCCAAATCGGAAAGAGAGGAAAACCATAATATTTTTCTAATAACAATGTCAATGCTCCCTTTAATTTAAAAGGTCTCATATGCTTGATTAGTATTAGATTTATTAGGACTTAGGGAGTAGAACTTTGGGTCTCTACTAAGTCTCAAATCCTCACGTATCTTATCCTTACAATCCAAAACCCTTTGTAAAATCTTCAGTGCTCGTTTTCCTCAATCATCCATAACGACCTCAATGTCCCATTTGTTGTCGATTTGGGTCAAACCCGATAACTCCATTCTTTCATGACAAACTTAATTCCCACTCGAACTCATTTCCTGATAATCCCCCAAGGTATCTGAAAAGAAGATGGCTTCATGACCTTCAAACTTGAATTTGTTATTTAAGTACTACTGGTGGATAGTTTCTCTACTTGTCATACGCTTATGTCATTACTTATCATTCATCCTATTAACTTGTTGTATTATTATAATACAGCTAACAGTTTCAACAAATAATTTTTTTTAAATAATAATAATTTATTTTTAAAAAATGGTGGTCAGGTTAAGTATAAATAAACAAATTATAAACAGAGCTTTAATAATCTTTTGCTGATGATGTTAACATCATCACCCGTGGGGCTACAGCTCTGTGTGAATTTTGGCCTCCTCAGATGATCTTAATGCAACAAGAATTACACCAAAATAAAACAATTTAAGGAATATATTTTTTAAGATCTATTATTGTGTGTATTTATAGTTTGCATACAAGTAATTGTTTTATTGTCTTGAGTAATCTTTACAATAAAGGCAAAGCTTAATTCAGGGCTAGTTTAACACCTTACTTTAAAAAAAAAAAATAATGCATGCATTAGACAAAACTTTGACAGGTTTGAGAGACTTTAAGCAGCAAATTGAAATATTACAAAAAATTATCTAATTTAAATATTTTGTATCTGATTTAAGTTTAACTCTTAGTATATATAGACTTACTAAATCAGTTCTAAAAATTAATAAAATAGTAATAACAAATTTTCAAGCATAACTTTCAAATTATTAATAATAATTTTACAAATATTTATAATACTTACATCAAAGACTGGAGTATTATACATAAAATGTAGTAGGCAGTAAGAAGCTTTAAGAATGCATTTTATTAAGCCTAAAATAGGCCTGGAAACTAACAGACAGCATATACATATTTTTTTAAAAATACTTCATTTTGTAATATATATATATTAACAAAACATTATATAGCCTAAACTTTCAGTCAGATAAAAATATTAAAGTAATGAGTTATTATTCACAATTTTATATATACAATAACATTTTATTAAATACAGTACATACATCTAATATCTGAGATAAATAATTAAAACCAATAATCATACAATACACTAAAAGCAAGTTGAGACTAGTCATAATAAGCATTCAATTTAATATCACATGAATGTCATGAAGGAGTCAACTATAATAGGAAATCATCTAAAGATAAAATAAAAATTATAATACAGTCACTAGATACAATTGAAAGGTTGATCACAAAAACAAAAAAAGTCAAAAGCTATCATCTTTAAGTCAGAATGCATTTGCTCCATAAAGTTATGGTAGGGTGATTTTCCTATGGCATTTGCATTTGATTTCTTTGTTTCATTTAATGTCACTTTAAGCTGCAATGGCGGATCAGACGATACTACAGTGGGAGTCTTAAATTTTCCTTATCCATGTATAATTAGGATAGGGATCTTTATTGAGTACCTGACACTGTACAGTTTTGAAACCGCTATTTTACATCCCATCAGAGCGGTGGCAGAACTAAGGAATTTATGCTCTCTTTAAAAATCCATAGCCCACCTGACAGATAAATATATAATATCTTAATAAATAGATCTGCTCACAAATACCAATAATAGTCATGAGTCTTTCTGAGATAAAACGCCCATAAAAAAAAGTTAAACTAGACTACACTAGATAGGGTATCAGATAAGGTCGTTTGAACTTGTTATAAAAATGGATGTGATTAAATATAAAGGGGTCTTTTTATACATCATTTAGAGCATTATATTACGTTATATTTCAATAACATTTTTTAAAGCAAAATATATAGCTTCAAAACAAAGATTTTACAGTTAATTTAAATCAAAGTTAGTGAAATATAGTGTACGATTCCCCCTCAATTTCTTAATTAAGATAATTGGACTGAGAATAATTATGTTCGTAATTCGATCGTGTGAAACTGAACCTTTAAGGATTGATCCTTTATGAGCTCCTATGTAGAACACAGAATTGTATTCTCAAATCTGATATTTTTGACTCTTTTTTTTTTTTTTTATCAATCTTTAATCAAATATTTAAAAAAAAGATGAAATTTTTATTGAATAAATGTTGACTTTATGCAATGATTATTTTAAAATATAATATATACTTTTGAGACAGAAAAGGCATTATTGAAAAGTGAGTACAGTATAGTGTATAAAGCAAGCACTAATGAATGTTTTTCCAAAAATATATAATACAGTAATTTACTTAGTACAGTTACTGTATCTGTGGTAAGTAACCAACCAAATGCCAATAAGCAACTATTTGTATGATCCACTAATGCGCAAAAACAGGAAAACATAATCTTTAAATTACTATTTGATCTTAATTATATGAATATTTTCACTATTGCAAACATATTTTTTTACATGAAATTACATCTAGCATTCAATTAATAAAATACAACATTTGTAAAATACATTTCGCTTAAATTTATTATTTTTTTTATTTAATGTAATCGCACTTCATATTGCAAACTTTACAATTTACACTTCTTTAGTTCTTTAAAATTTAAAAACTAAAATTAAATACGTAATCACAATTAGAACTACTTCGGAGCCTGTCTATAATTACAATATAAATATTATAAAGTATGACTGGTTCAATAAACATGAAATAAATAAAAATTGAGTATGAAGTTCTAATTATCTAATTAGAATTAGAATTAGAATAATAATAATTATAATAAAATAGTTTTTTTATAACACATAGCCATGAAATATTTAAAATATAAAGCACCTATGATACAGTATGAAATAGATATTTTTAAAATTTTACAGAAAATATAAAAAAAAAAATCACTATCTTTTAGAAAATGATATTCCTTTCAATAAATTAACTAATACTAGTAAATTAAATTTCAAATAAAATAATCTTCGATGTCATTTAGAAATGTTAAATTAAGTTTCTTATCCAATAAATGAAACGAATCTGTCTTAGTTTTTAATAGATTCATAAAATAAAAATATAATATTGGTAGCAGGAAGTATAACGATAACATAATGAATACTTTTAAACTTGCCATGAATATTATTAAGTCTTTGGATATTTACAACTTGACCAGGAAACGAGATGAATCATGTGAGTAATTGGCTCGTCTCACTCGGTTCATCTTCCTCCTCCTGTTATCCGTCAGGTCATGGAGTATACGGAGGAGGTGGGGGCAGATTTCTCATTCCGACTGAAAATGTTTCAAGGCCGTCGTAATCTTCGACCAATCTCTCTCGAGGAGGAGTTTCGACTACTGGGACTGCTGGGTCTTGTAGAAGATTACAAGCAGTTGCTAGAAGGGATACTGCCCCTAGAAAGGGAAAGAACAACAGGTTAAAAACAATGTTGGTTATAATTGTCTCCAAAACCGGTTTAGAAAAAAGTTTTTAATTTTAGAAAACAAATTTTATCCTTCTTACTTTGTAACAAACAAAGTAATCCATAATGACCTTTATGTCCCATTTGTTACCGATTTGGCCTGAATCCGATATGAATCTTTTCATGATAAACTTTATTCCCACTCGTTTCAAACCTAGCAACCTCTTCAATTCCGGATAATTCTCCAAGGCGTTTGAAAAGAAGATGGCTTCGTGACCTTCTTAGTTGAATTTTATATTTGAGTACGACCAATGGGTAGTTTCTCTACTTGTCTTTATCCATGCCACTATGTTTCATTCCTGCCATTTACTTGGTGTATTGTTATAAATACAGTTGTAAATTTCAATTAATAAATTAATTAAAAAAATTATCAAGATTAAGAAATATACTCTCATTACTGATGCACTTCAGTATCCTTGCATTTCTAGAATCCTATAATTTTTTATTTATGATTTAATACATTTTTAACTTATAAAATTTATCATTTATAGTTGGAGCCAGGTAGCTCAGGGGGTAATATGCAGGATTGCTGTGCTAAGGATCCCAGCTTCAAACCCAGTTGTGGTAGATAAATTATTTAATCTGGTAACTGCTATGGACGAACCCTGTGGGATCTGTAAACCCTCCTAGAGCCCACCCAGACTCATTAAGTGGGTATCCTTGATTGGTGAATAAACCTGGCAGGTGAAGGTGATCTTGGACAAATAACCACCCTACCCAACCATTGTCCTAGAAACAGTAGTCTCCACCATGTACTGAACCCAAGACCCTTCATGGGTTGTAGTGGTAGATGTTTTTATTTCAGTTGAGACCAAAAGATAATAGCCATTTTTACTTTACTTTCTGGTACCTTTACTGTTAATAATTAACAGTTTAATTTTCAGTTTCTAACCAGTTAGACAACTTGACAAGACAATTAAAATTAAAATTTAACCAAATAGGAGGTAAAAACAAAACAATGTGATTATTGAACTTCATAAAAACATTGAATATGTTAGAGATTTCATTGTAAAAATTAGTTGAAAATTATTTTTAAAAAATGCAGATTCGAGCTCTTTAACCTTTTAATAAAATTCATTTTATCTCTTTCTCTTCCAAAATTTGAAGTTTAACATTTCAAGGTATGTAGAATCCAAAAATAATAAGCAAGGAGTTTTGTTTGTTCTGTGAGCATTAAATCCTAAGATAGTCCATTACAATAATGGACTTTCTTAACATAGATTATCCTTTCATACACATAACTATCCCTTATGAGAAAAAAAAAAAGAAAACGGTTACCTGCAGCCGTAATAGTATACACTCCATAACCATAGGATATGTGAAACCTTCGACTCTCATACAGTTCCTGAAAAGCATACTCCATTGCATTGGTTACAAGATAGCAAACACCAACCATTGCAATTATAATCAACACTGAAAAATAAACAAATGAGTATCAGTTCCTGGAACCATTTCAATCTTGCATTATATATTACTATAAAAAGTCAGTTATCCATTAATGACTATGAGTTTTCGAATAAAATGGAGGACAAACACAGGAATAGTTATAACATATAGTGGTTGGGTCACTAAAATTATACACACTAATAATTGAAGCATTATCAACAGCGGATAACTCTAAATTTCAAAAATTAACTTTTTTACTAGTTTAGTCAAACAATGCTTTATGCTCCTCAAACTTCAAGTTCAGAACTAGACTAAAACCATGAGAAATAATGTTGTAAACAGTATCGCATCAGACAAATTTGCTTAACTAAGCAAGCGAAAAATGTGAAAAAGTGAATTTTTGAAATTTCGGAGTAATCTGCTTTCGATCTTCAACGCCTCAAGTATAATTAATTATTTATTGTTTGTCAATGCTATGACATAATTTTTAAGTCATCAGTGCTGAGAAAAATACTAAACAATATCTAATGTATCATGATAGAAGATAGAAATGAAACAGTAACTCAACAGAAATTGAATGATAAAGAATTAAATATAAAGAAAAAAACATTAATTATTAATGTAATTGATAAAAAAATAACCTGAGTGAAAGGACGATATGATATCTATGATGGTAATAAAATAAAATAAGAAATATATATATTTTTTTAACTTTCTTCAGTATTTATTTAGCTGGCCTATAAATATATATCCCTATAATAATTTATTTTTGTTTAATCATTTAAAATCACCTAATGCTACTTCGGCTAATCGGACGATGCTACAGCAGGAGTCCTAAAGTGTTCCTATTCAGGTATAATAGGATAGGGATCTTTACGAGTACCCAACTCTAATCAGCATTGGCATGTGATATAAATGAATGGCATGTTACAAGCAAGAACTTGTTTTATCAATGATTTTAATTTTTTCCTGTGTTATTAACAGGTAGGGGTCTAGGTCAATCCTTTATATTATAATGTTTATTAAAAATCAATTGGTTAGAAAGGAATTATATTTATATATACCTTTAAAGCCAATCAGAGGAAAATTTGCAAACCCCTAATTTCTTCTAGCCAGCAATTCGACAAATGAAAAATAAAATATAAAACATTAGTGAAAATATGGAATGAGCCTGAATTGAAATGAATCGCTTCAACTTACATTTGCCTATTTTTGTGTCACAAGACATAGGGGTCGCCTGTGGTGTATTGGTCAGCATAACAACTTAATATACTCAAGACAGTGGATTCATAGCCTGTCAGGTGGCACTAGGATTTTTTAAAGGGAGTAAAACATGCTTAGTTAGCCATCTTTGGAGGGGGCATAAAGTAGAGGTTCTGAGCCTGTGCGATTTGAGGTACTCATCCATATCCTAATCATACCTGGATGGGAAAAATTTAGGACTCTCGCTATAGCATTGTCCAATTAGCCATAGGAGGATAAAGTAACATTAAATTAAACAAACAAACTAAGTCAATCTTGTGATTAAGCCATTATCGATGATTTTCAATAAGTTATTATAAAACAAAATTACTACTAACTATAAAATAAAGTATACAAATAATACAACTATAAAAAATATTAATAACTACCAGCCCAAGTGCTAGGTAATCCATTCCTCCTAACGAATCTCAAAGATTTTTTTGTCGGCCCAATCATATCCAAACAAAATCCGACCATCGAACAAAAGATGCAGAGAAATGATAACATCACTAGAACTCGCATTAAATTTAAAACTTCTGGAGTAACACATTGGAGAACTGCAACAAATAATGATGAAAATAATTCACAAGTCAATTAAAATAAAACACAATGCTATAGGATGGATGGACCAGACCTTCTGTTCCTGTATGAAACTCTATTGTGACTGAACCTCTTGGTGAGGTAATACTATTGTCATGATAAGAGCCTTCGAAATAACCAAGCCTCATGAACTGGTACAATGCAAAATGAGGGCTGCACATACTTCCAAATATTCTAAACCAATTAAGGTGTATTAGAGAAAGTGTAGTTAAAAATGCTGAAATGGCATGGAAACATGCAGCCACATAGTTTCTCTCATTATCCCTTGGATAAGCCCATCTTCGTCTTGGTGGCTCTTCAATGTTATAAATTTCACTTAGGATATCTACAAATAAAAATAAATTTAATATAAAATATTAAAATAAAACGAATCTATTATTGATTAATGATAGGTGAATTGGGATAACCTTGCATGGTCAGGTATTTATTGTCTAATCCATTTTAATAATAACCAAATTATGAGAGGCCTTTGTAGTATTTATTAATAAAACAAAATTCTTAACGCTCATTATCTGATCATAACAACACCTTTAAACACTATGACAATCAGCTGGTTCATTACTATCAGTCGTTAATACCAACCGAATAATTTGAATGTGATAATAGACCAATGTTTATTTTTTTATTATATTTTAATGAAAAGAAACATTTAATTTCAACGAAAAAATATTTTATTTTAATGAAGAGTTGGATCATTTTAGTAATATACTGGCATAAGTTCCCTATAACGGATTTATTTTAAAGGCCTAGTGTGCTAGATTTTATTAAAGCATTTGTATGCAAACCGAATTATTTATACTTCTAAATAAATAATAATTTATACCATATTAACTTAGTCTTCTTGAAGAAAATGTGTCATTGTTTGTTCATTTAACGTCACTTTATGCTACTATAACTAATCTGACGATATTACAGGGAGAACCCTAAATTCTCCCTATCCAGGTTTAATTAGGATACGAATCTTTTAACGAGTGCTTGAAATTGCACGGTCTCGGGAACCCCATTTTACTTCCCTTCCCAAGGACGGCATAACCAAGGATTTTTCACTCCCTTTTCAGTAATCTTAGGACTACGAACCCGCGATCTCAGGCATGGTAGGTTGCTAACCACTAGACCCTACTTACATGCATACACATTGTTTCTATAGCCCTGGGTGGGGCTTGGCCTCCTTTAGAAAATTCACTCACCCTCTCTGTTCAGCGTAATGGTTCACGAGCCAGTTGCAACAAAACGTGCGTCCATCCAGCGCGCATTCGGTTTTCCAATCTTCCTCGTTTCCATGGGTGTGTGTGTCGTGAAATTTGGAGTAAAGTTCTCTGTTGTGACGCCTTCTCCAGACAACACTCTCCAGTACTGGCCCCTAAATTTTTCTAAATATTTTCTTTTCGAATACAGCAATGATTTGCTCATCAATCCTGTTAATCACCTATTATTCCGATCCGTAGGGGACGTCGGACCTAACCAGTGTGACTATTGTGGTTCTGGTGATTAGTTTGTATTAAAAATCCTTGACTAGACAATGGTAGGGCATGCTTGTCGGGGGAATTTTTCTTTCTATCTCCTTCTAGGAACAGTTTTTGGCATCTATACGGACACTAAGCTACACAAAATCCTGTACTGATTCAAATTATTTCCATTTATCAAGACAGATTTTTGTTTCTGTAATAATTCTGTTTTCAAAATGTGATTTTCTTCCTATTTCTATATCTCTAGGGGCCTTCAACTCCACCAACTTCCCTAGTAGGCACACTCGTCTATAGACGTCTCAGATATTTTACTTGGCACGTTTGGAACAAACAAACGCAGTTTACTTAATGGTAATTGGAAAAGGATACACAATGAATCCAGTCGAAAGAACAACGAGGATTTATCAAAAAAAATTTCTTCATTGGTTGAATCTAGGTAGTAAAATATTTGTACTTGGGTTTGTGGATAAAGAAGCGGAAACTTTAAAACTAAAATAACGTTGATCAATTTTGGTAAGTGTTCGTAGTAAATTCGGAAAATAAAAGTATGAGATGAGTAGCATAAGAGGGGGTGGTATTGATGCAGGAGGGAATAAGTTTGAACATGTCGTGAATTACCAGTTCTTAGAATCCAGATTAACAAGAAAAAACGAAATTCAAGAGGAAATAAAGGCACGGTTAAAGGAAGGAAATGATTGTTATTTTTCGGTCTTGACGTCAATAAACTCGTGCTTATGGTTCCGAAACTTAAAATGTTAGTATTTACAAACACCATCATCCTTCCAACCTGTTCTATATGTGTGTCAAACATCACCACCAACTTTGAAGGATGAACAACGTCTTGAGGTATTTGAATGTGAGGGTATGGCTCTGTCCAAAGGGTGAGTCCACTAAAAAGTATAGGAGGTTGCTCAACGTGGTGTCAAGTAGCAGGGTACCTTGTTAATATAATTGTAGTGATATCATCGAATGATATAGATATCATAGGTCGCTCTCTACAGGCTGTCAGGGAGGCATTCTTGGCGCTGGTGGGTTCTGCGAGGAGACTTGGGCTCGACGTGAACCAGGCATAGACCAAGTACTTGGTGACAGAAGAGACACCCAGGCGGGGTGAGATGGTGGCCTTTGGGGAATACATGTTTGAACAAGTCACCGATTTTGTATATTTGGGCTCAACGGTGACCAAGAGTAACCAAGTAGATGTCGAAATAAGAAGAATTGTCTCTGCCAACCGGCGTTACTTTGGTCTGAGGAAACAGCTTGGTGGCCGCATACTCTCTCGACAAACAAAGTTGCACCTATACAAGACCATCATTCGTCCTGTCCTGATGTATGGCTCGGAAACCTGGACAACAACCAAGGCCTGCGAACAAGACCTCCTCCTGTTTGAGCGGAAAATCCTTCGTAAGATATTTGGAGGAGTGCTGGTGGATGGAAACTGGAGGAGACGCAAGAACCAGGAGCTATATGACACATTCAAAGAACCGAATATTGTCCAGGTCGTTGACCTGGGCTGATTGCGGTGGGCAGAGCATGTGGCTTTCATGAGTGAGAAAGATTTGCCCAGGAAGCTGCTGACAGAGCCTCTATACAGGACAAGAAGACGAGGAAGACCCAGGCTTAGGTGGAGTGGCGGCTGATGCAGGGAACATCCTTGGTGTGCGCAACTGGATGGCAGCTGCTCAGAACTGCGACGATTGGGGGAAGCTGCTGGTGGAGGCCAGGACTCTTCACTGGGTTGTTGGGCCGAATTAGTTAGTTAGTTAGTGATATCATCGCGAAGATTAAGGCGGCCTTATAAAATCGTAGGGCTTAGTAACAATTAGTTGGATATATTTGATGGGCTTAAAAAGATGGTTGGCTGTTAGTGGTGTGTCATGGAGCAAGGTTGTTGTCTCTATTTGATGGGTTTGTATGAACTGTTAGTGTGAGATGTGCACTTTGTCTTTTTTTATGTGATTTTCTACTAGTGTGTGTCCTGATGATGTCTGAACTGGCGAAAAGTTGACTGGCTGATTTTTCCACTAGACATTAGGTTTGTTTGGGGGATTTTTCCTATATCTATATTTTTTTAAATAATTATCTTAAATTTAATGAGTACATTGACAACAAATCCATTTATAGAATGGAACTTGATTGTTCCCTTCATAGGATTATTATTAATAATTATAATTAAGGTCTAGTGGTTAGCATAACAACCTACTAGGCCAATGATTGGGAGTTCATAGCCTGGCAGGTGGCCTTAGGATTTTTTAAATGGAGTAAAAAATAACTTCCTTTGGAAGGGATGGAAAACGGGGGTCACAAGCTAGATTAAACCTGGACAGGCAAAATTTAGGACTCCAACTCTAGCATCCTCCGATTAGTCATAGCAGCATAAAGTAAGGTTAAATCAATAAACAAGATAATTATAACTGCCCCATCAATGCTGCCATCTCTTGAATAAAAGTGTATTACAAATTTTATCATTCAAATTAGAATGATAGACTGGCCTAGTCTGCTGTGCTTGGACATATTTGGGAAAATTTGAATAACGGAATATGAAATATAACAAAAGGAAAAGGTTTATTCACTTAATAAAAAGTTTATTTATCTTAAATAAATTAAAAATATCACATAACTTAAAGTATTACAAAAAACATAAAACTAAATAAAATTATGACTGTATATCTTTCATTTCAGTTTCTTCGCTACACAGTTTTTGCTTTTTAGCTTCCTTTATCAAGGTGGGTAATAAATTAGAAATTTCTATTTGGATGAAATGTTTTCGTTCTTTTTGTTCCTTCTTGTTTTTCGTACTATCCGGAGAAAGGGGCCTTTCTAATCCATCACTAATTTTGTACATTACGTTTGTAGAGTCATTGTCGCACAGCATTATATAAATTCTGTCAAAAAAATATATATTAAAATATTTTTATTTTGAAGAGAAAATATTTAAAAATAGTCACAATAAATAAAAATAAATTATAAATATATTAAAATAGTTTACATAGTTTCTGATATCTTATTACTGAAGAATATAAATAGTTAAACCATTGGATAGCCCTAACAGTCAAGAGTAAAATTAAAGAAACTGGAAATTCATGTACTGTTTTGAAGCAACAATAAATTTTATATTTACATTCTATAAATGATTTATACATGTAGCAATTATATTGTTAATTATGTTATGATAATAACATAAGTTAAATGAATAATTGAGTAATGCACTTTTTATTTCAGTCTGAATGAAAAAAACTATGCAGGATCATTTTAACTAAGGTATAATGAATTCATTTATGTTTTCATGCATAATGGATGACAAACAAATATTTAAATAAGTTCATTTCATTTGACATTTACTCATGAATTATTAATACTTGAATATTTTATGACAGAACCTGTGAGCAACAAGAAGGCAGGACTATTGTTAGCAATTTCCAAATATATAATGAATAATTTCTAAATAATTTACAATTATTTTTGGCAGTTTTTAAAATTATTTATGAATCATATTTCTGCTTGAAATAAAAAATAGTAATATAAATATATATAAAACCTACACCACTACAACCCATGAAGGGCCTTGGGTTCAGTACGTGGTAGAGTTTGTACTGTTTCTTGGACAATGGTTGTGCAACCATGTGATTTATATATAGAAATTATACTATTAAAGATGTAAAAACCATTATAAATCTCAAATTGAGTGGTTCAATTTTTTTATAATCAAATTTAACATCCTTAGTAGTAATTATTGTTTTTAAAATAGGCACATACAATATTTTTCTGGAGATCATTTTTATTCGATTTGTCATACTTTGAACTTTATTCATACAAGTTTTGAATTTTTTTTTACAACACTGCTTCTAGGAATGAAGAAAAGATTAATGTAATAAAAACAAAATGTCTCTTTCAATTGTGTGTGTGTTGTTTTTTAGCTTGTAACTAAATAACTATACTTGTAGATAAGTATTTTAAAAATATATAAGTTGTGTATGAGGACAAAATTTTCAATACAATATTTATGTTAATTTTGAATTTGGACTTAAAAATATTTTTTTTGGTGACCCAGAAGCAGAAAAATGATTGACAAAAATTTTCAATTTAGGTTTAACCAAAACATTTCATTTCTATTGACTGAAGTGATGCCCGTTAATTTTTTGGGCAAGTAAAATGAATTTTTATTGGTATGCCAAGGGAGGTGTAAGCAAAAATAAACATATTTAAATCTTGACACTAATTTAAATGGAACTTTATCGCCATTTACTGTAATTTTATCCTATTTCTCAAAAATCTCTGAAATCATTTAAACTAAATAACACATAATTTATTATTATTATTTTAAACTATAGGGATCAATCTTTATGTAATGCGGGAGAAATCATCGGTGAATAGTTAGTTGTAAAAAATAATAAACTAAAAGGCCCCAGACTCTGGTAAAAGTGCTTAATATTTATTTCAAACAGTATGCTTAATATGCCTGATTTATCCTCTAAAAAATTAGTGCAGATTTTATGGCTGAACAGAACTAGTAAAAATTATTAAGTCACCATATCTATTCTAAAACAACAAATAATTTTTGTAAAAATAAATTTTATAGTGATAAACTAGGTTCATTACTTCAGTGTCTTAGGACTCTACCATCAAAGCTATCTTGTTACAATAAAATAATCATATTTTAATATCATAATCATATCTATAGGTTTCACAAATTTACCCTTTATCTTGAAATTCTTTAGGAAGAATCCGTCGAAAATTTCTTATCCAATTAGGTGTGATAGAACTACTGACTGAGAAGGGCACATAAACTTCATTATCTCCACATAGAGAAGATGTTAAATATATTAAATCAAGTTCTGGACATAAGTGGTAGTCAACATCCTGTGCTTTGTGGACTGAAAAATACAAAATGTCGAAGAAGTAAAAACAAATTTATTTAGAATTAACAAATAGTAGAATTAATTTCTTATATAATATCCTACATTTTAAAGCATAATTAATCAGTATAACAAGTTATATTTTTGTATAAAACAGAACTCCATCAATCAAGAACTATATTATGCTCAATATACATCAATACTTTCATATTAATCAATAGTTCTCTATTCAACACTGAACTATTGCTGAAAAAATAAATAAATGAACACACACAAACTTTTTAAATTCTCATACAAATAGAAATAACTAAAATTAAATAAATAAAGATTCTGGTGGTAATATTGGGAGTTAGTAGTGAGTCCGACAGGGAATATCCTGTACAAACCATCATTAATTCTAACAACTTAAGCATTTACTGAAAAAAAAAAATTCCAAATTCATTTGGTTTTTACTTGGCCTTAGATAGATGTAACTTATATCATTATTAATTAGTGTTTGAGGCTTGTCCACTTGTTTTGTATTTTATAACGATTTGGAATATTTCTTTTTTTTTTTTTTTTTACATATGTCAGCATATTAATTTTATTATAATAATTTTTATTAAAAACTTCTATAATAAAACAATTAAAGAAAACTATATTGCTAAATATAAATATTTTTTCTAATCGAAAAGAGGTCTAGAAACATTGATGTACATAGATCACTTGTTCTGAAAAAAAATGGTTATTACTTAAACAGAGCTGGATTTATTTGTATAATATTGGTTTTAGAGTAATAATGTAATCAAATAATTAAAACACAGGTTTGTGTACTTATGCATAATCCAAGACATGTTTCATGATAAATTTGTTAACATCCATCAATCATTCTTTTAAATTAATGTGGAACTAATCAAAAGCTTTGGAAATAAACTTGCACAAGTACAAACCATGAAGGATACTGAATTTATCAGATCTTAACGATTAAATATGTCTACTTTACAGAGGCTGGGTAAGTCAGGAGAACCCCAGGCTCGATCAATTACTGATAAAACAAAATAGATAGTTAATAAAAAGTAATTTTCTACAACTGGATGAAAACCCGTAACCGGGGGATAAGAGCATCACACCTTACTAAGTTTTTCAACTCCTTAATAGAAATGACATTCTGTTATCTAAAAACTACAGGGATTAACAGATAAAACTAAAAATATTAAATAAAATTAATAATGGTATACAAAGAAATAAACTGATGAGCTGAAATATGCTGATAAAATAAAAATAACCGTTTATTGCAAAAATTAAAAATTGAAAGATGGACAAAAAATTAATAGAAACATAATATGATAATACTACCTTCACACAGTTCTATATAACTTTGAAAAGCTAAAAAAATCTTATTCTGTTTTCTACAACCCAGCTTTATCATCTCCTGTAGCTAAAAAAATTAAATATAATGTAATTATAATTGTTTAAACACAAACAATCAGATAAAAGATAAAATAGATTATAACTTTATTTATAGAAGACATTAATTTTTTAATTAAATATTCAACTTACTACAGGATGTCCTAAATTCATAGTTTTTTCAGGTATAAAACTATGTTATGGCAATTGTTTATTTGAAACTAAATATAACCATGGAGATACCTCTTTAATATTTATAACCTTTTGCAAATGGCTGTTTGACCATAACCTTGGCACTTGATCTTCGTTGTATTTGTGTTTTCTTTCAAACAATCCGACCATAGAGTTATCTTTTTATTTTTATATTTTGTAGTTGATGTTTTTCAATCGTACTTTTATTATAATGTTATGGATAATAAGTCGCCATTGTATTTGGTCAGTACTGGTAGAAGTGTTGTATCTAAATTCAATTTGTATTATCTTGATTTTTAATGTTTGTTTACGTGTTGCTTCATTTTAGTCTCCTTACAGTCATTAGTTCTATTGAGCTCAGAATTATTCTTTTATTATGTTTATTTTTTTACATTTAGAGAAGACTTTATTTTATATTGATAATTATTAAAATAAGTATTATTTTAGGCTCATATAAATGCAAGAAATGCTGAAAAATTCTTCAAGAAACAAGCTTTTGATGAGGCCATTGAGTGCCATTTAAATGCAAGTGCACTGTTGCAAGAGGCTATGACTTTGAGCACTTTTGCCAAAACAATTGAGTCTCTCCAGTTGCAAAAGAATTATCACTTGGCACAAACTGAAATTATTAAGTATTGTAATATTTATTTTATTTGTTTTTTATAAGGTTTATTAATCATTGTTAATATTATAATTTTTTTTCTAGAGCTCAGCAAACTCAGTTTGCTCTTAGAAAGAAAATAGCTGAGTTACGTAAAAAGAAAAAAATGGAAAAAAGAAAATTGCCTGAAGTTGAGCAAAAAAATAAGGAACTAGAATGGGCAGTTCTAAGGTAAAAGTGATATTCAATTTATATATTTTTAAAAATATATGCTGTTTATAATTTGTCTTTGTATAAAAAGAATATAATATACTTACATGATCTTAAGCTAAAGGTAATTATAAATGAATCATAAAAATATTCAATTATTATTTCTTTAGTTGATAATTATTTTATTAGCTTTAACATATCTGTTGCATTTTAGTCTAGGAGACTTTAAAATGTATTAACATTTTAGAAAAATGGAAGAAGCCGATTCCCTAATCAGTCAGCTAGGAGAAAAGCAAGAAGAGAGGGAAATCGATCAAGATATTTCTAGAGAAGCCAAGTTTGAAAAAACGGTTATAGAAGAATTAAAAGTTGTAAATTCTGAACTTAGATCGATCATTACTAAACTTCTCAATGAACTTGAGTCGAGCCGCATAGAGACGGAAAGCCTTAAATCAAGGCTAAAGTTATATGAAGGAGGTACCCTTCCCGATCTAGCTCCTCTCGAGCTGCCCACTTTTGATTTCTCCTGTTTATAATTAAAAAAAGAATAAAAAATAAAGAAGGAGTTTTTGTGATATTTTTGGATCTAAAAGTCTGTATATTTATTGTGGTCTAGTTTTATAATTAGGTTAGTTAGATTTTATTATAAAGTTCAACTCTGTATGTAAGATTAAGTGAAGAAACTTTTGAATCAGTATTTACTGATTAATAGATGAGATGTTTTTGATTATTTCATTTCTCCTAGAAGATTATATACTTCTTTAGAAACATTTTTAATCTATTTTATCCTTTGAAGTATCAAGTAACATATTGTATTTTGTTTTACTATTGTATTATGTTTTACCAAAATTTCCTATAGTTTTGTAATTGACTGTCCTGTTGTATATATTTTATTTTTAAGTGATTTCTTTTAATGCAAATAAATTCACTGTTATTCATCGTAATTTATTGCATAAAAATGACATTTTTATTGCTCATGATTGTGTATGTGTTTACTAATGTATTTTTAGCTGTAAGTATAGTTACATAACACAATTTATGTATATGTTTTGTGATACATGTATTTGTGAGTAAAATAAAATAAAAAGTAACTATATGTACATATTTATATTTTTGTTAGTACATGGAAATTAAAATGGTACCTAAACTTCATTTTATCACTATGAGAATCAAGTGTCACAAGAATACAGAATGTATTTTTGTTTTTTTTATGTTACATATCAAATAAAAGTGATACGTTATCGAATTTGATAAGAGTGTAACCTCATTTAACCTACCCTTTACTTAAATAAACTAAGGATGCTTTGTTCCTCTGTGAATATGATGTTAATGGTTGATTGATTTAAGAATAGATTACTGAAAACTGTAGCTTAGGGGTCTCTTTGAAGTTTTGTTTTAATAATAATAAAGAAACACAAAGATGAGGGGTAGAACTAATTCTGGTGTCAGATTGGACTATTACCACAGGATTGTTATGAAAACAATCATGGCACATCAAGTATGTATCTACTTTTGTTGATCATTTGTTTTTTCT
Source organism: Troilus luridus (assembly GCA_964056705.1). NCBI lineage: Eukaryota > Metazoa > Arthropoda > Insecta > Hemiptera > Pentatomidae > Troilus > Troilus luridus. The sequence continues at coordinate 109,617,386 of OZ057414.1, read as the reverse complement.
TTAAATGTTTGTATGAACTTAACACACCATAAATAGAGTTTTAGTGAAAAAAGCTATAACTGCATATTAAGTCCGGTATACTTACATTTTAAAACAGTTTAAAAATGTAACCAAGTTAGCATAATAATTAATGTAATTATATTAATTGGTTAAAAAAAGATGTTAAGGCAATGTAGGATAAAATTAACAATGTACTTCATTAGCTCATAGAAAAAATAATGATATTTATTACCTTAGTTTCAGTTATACCATATGTATTGAATTTGCTAGTAAGGTAATTATTCCGCAGATTGTCGCTTTGAATTGAGTCACTATAAGTTTTAACTTTTTATTCGTTTCCCTTTTAATATTTTCTATAACTACAAGTTATCATGAGCTTTAGAAAATATAGAAATGAGAATGTAATTATGGGAAATGTGTATGCTTCAGAAATCATTTCATCTAGAAATGAACATTTCAGCAAAATGTTTGTTGAAACTTTTATTTCTTGATGAAATGATTACCGAAATCTACTGATTACCCATAATCACATTCTCTTTTCCATACTGAATCTCACGACAACTTGTATTTTTGGAAAAAAAATGAAACGAACAAACAGTAAAACTTAAAACTTGTTGAAACTCAACTCGAAGCGGCAACTTGTGGAACAGATGCCTCTTAATTAACAATTATGCTGGAGTATATATTGCCTGTGTTAAGATAAAAAAAATGATGGTTATACAGTTTGGATATATCATAATTACTTAATTCAGTATATATTGCTTCCATTCTTTTTACAAATCAAATAAACTATTTTAATACCTGACTACTTATGTAAAACATCAAAAATGTAAAACTACTGTGGATTGTTTCTTAATAATTTTCTTTTACCATAGGACAAAAATTCTGATAACAATGTTAATTTTTTCTCATCCTTTATTTATTTCTGTAGAATTAATCTTTATTCAATTATAATATTAGTTACATAATTTTAGAGATTCAATTGACCATTTTTTAATGTCAAATATGTTTTCATTTTCTGTTACAGAATCCTGTTACAGGATTGTTTCCAGCTAGCCTTAATTATAATCATGCTTGGATTCGTGACAATGTATACACAATTCTTTGCGTTTGGGGTCTTTCAATGTCATATAAAAAGATGGCAGACATGGATGAAGATAGAGCCAAAACGTATGAGCTTGAACAGGTAACATTTCCTTTATTTATTACAGTGATAAAATTATGTTGAGTTATCTTTTGTCACATGAAAAACAAAAACAGTAAAAAATTGTATGTCAGTGAATAGCACCAGTTTAATTAATCTCATATTGTCTGATATATAAATTGGAATAATTGTTTATATCAGTATTGTACAGAGAAAGTGTACCTTGCCTCTTCCCGCAAGAAGGTCAAATACTAATTTAAGGGGACTTGGGGATAATCCCCAAATTTATTGAAGACAATATTAAACTTATTAGTTCTCTGAAAAAGTATTTCTCCACAATCCAATTACAATTTTTATCGAGTTAGATTCTCCTAGGCCATCCACTTCAATCTCAGAAAACCGAGAAGAATGAAGGCTGAAGATGTAACTGGAAGACTGATATACTATTATAAGGAATGCTTCCGATAAAGGGCATTGAACTGTCTGAAGTGTGTATAAATGTAAAATACAATCTTTAAGCCTGATGGTGTGGTATTCATATTTTAATTTCATAATGGACAGATTGTCAAATCTGATAAAAGAAGTTAGAATTAGATCAATGGATTAAAGTATTAGTTCAGAAAAAAAGTTCGATAGCTCTGTTAGAAAATAAATAAACATCTATAAAACCCTTTTTACCATAGTTTCTGACCATTAATAATATACTGTCGGTTTGAATGCCCAATTTACGCCCTCACACTAATCTACAAACTTGTACAACATTTTGAGAAATCCTATGCTTTGTATAGTTATAACTGGATTTTTTTTTCTTACAGTGCTGCGTCAAACTTATGAGAGGTCTTTTGATGTGTATGATGAGGCAGAAGGATAAAGTAGAAAAATTCAAAATTACTCAAAATCCAACGGATTCGTTGCATGCAAAGTTCAGTTCAGAAACTGGGGAAATTGTTGTCGGAGATGAAGAATGGGGCCATTTACAAATAGATGCTGTTTCTTTGTACCTGCTGATTCTTGCTCAAATGACAGCATCAGGTATGTTGGTAATAATAGTTTTGGTAATTCTAAAAGTATAAAGTTTATGAATTTTATGAATTAAAGAACTTTTACTGAGTATTAATGTTTTGGTTTGCTTAGGGCTTCAGATTGTATTTAGCCTCGACGAAGTTGCTTTTATTCAAAATCTTGTTTTCTATATTGAGTCTGCTTATTGCATTCCAGTAAGTGTTAAGTCGACATGGAAATGACTCATTTGTAAATAAAAAATTATTTTATTTATTTTTATATATTTTTTTAGGACTATGGTATTTGGGAAAGAGGTGACAAAGCGAACCATGGTCTTCCAGAACTCAATGCTAGTTCAATAGGTTTGGATTTATTCTTCAATTAACGGTGTTATTAAATTGTATGGTAATTGTTTTGTTAATTATAATCTTCTTACAGGAATGGCAAAAGCAGCCTTAGAATCAATGAATGAACTTGATTTGTTCGGTGCCAGAGGAGGTCCTTCCTCTGTGATCCATGTTCTGACTGATGAAGCGCAGAAGTGTCAAGCTGTGCTTTTGGTAATTGACTTTTTATTATGATTTTTATATTGTTTACCTTTTTAATTATAAAAGCTTTTAATTTTTTTTTAAATATTAAAACAGTCGATGCTGCCTAGGGAATCAACATCTAAGGAACTTGATAGTGGTCTATTGTCTATAATTAGTTTTCCAGCATTCGCTGTTGATGATCCGGTTCTCATTAATAAAACAAGAGAAGCTATAATCAATAAGTTATCAGGAAAACATGGTTTCAAGAGATTTTTAAGAGATGGTTATAAAACTCCCAAAGAGGTAGGTGTATGTTAATTGTATCATTATAATAAAAATATATTCCAGAATAGAGAAAGAATATAATTAATTACACAAGTATTAACTTGGTAAAATAATTATCTTCTCAATGAAATTAATTACCTTCCCACTAACATTTGATTAGTAGTTACATGAATAATGATATTTCCTAAAAGAAAGATGTATTTGTTTATTATAATACTTTTATTCTACTTTATTAGCCACTTTATTACGACTTGTTCTTATTTTTACTTTAGTCTTACTTTAAAATTTTTGAGATTTGATATTTTATTTAATATTAGGATCCTACTAGACTTCATTATGAACCTTGGGAATTAAGAGTATTCGAAAAGTTAGAATGCGAATGGCCATTATTCTTTTGTTATTTGTTAATTGATAGCATTTTTCAAAAGAATCCTGAAGAAACCATGAAATATAATGATGCATTAGAAAAGGTAATTTTTACTATTATTAAATATTTTTTATTAAATTTAATAAGAAATATATGAAAAATGTTTTTTTCTGTGATAGAAATTCACATTATCAGTTTTTTTATTGTTATATTTAAATAAAATGTACCTATGTCCATTGGCAGGCTAATAAAAATATTTAGATATAAATGTTACTTTTAAAAAGACTCATATTCATGACTATCGTAAGATCTATCTGGAGTAGAGTTTTGGGGCTCCACTAAGCCCTTGAATACCTACCTCTATTATCCAATCCCGAATTCTCAATGATCCTTATTCTGTTACCCTGTTTGTTGCTGATTTGGCCCGAACAAACTATTCCTACTCAAACCTAGCTTTCTCTTCGATTACTGATAATCCTTAATCCCATGCCATTATATATCATTATTTTATTATTTTTTATTTTACACTTTATTGAAATATTACCATCTGCCACTTGTGGCCAATAAGTAATAGTAGTCCATTTAAATTAGGGGTTTCACCTCGGAATGAGAGATAGTCGGCTATAAAGTTGTATAAACCTTTATTTTGGCACCCTAAAACTTGTCTCAAAACCTAGTTATCGTAGGGTGTCCGCGACTACAGATATTCCCATGGTCTAAGGTCAAAAAATCGATTTTTTACACATTTATTCCAAATATCTCATTTCCTGTGGGTTTTATGCTATTTGTATTTATTATAATTTTTTTATAAAATAAATAAAACAAAGTTTCACTCAATCAATTGAGCTATCCTTAATTAGAAAAAGTATTTTTATATTTTAACCCGATAAAGTAATTGAGTGAAGCTGACAAAGTTTGAGTGTGAGAATTGAACAGAATTATTTATGATAAAAGCTCGATCGATTTTTTCCAAATATTATGCTTTTCTCTTTCTCTTTTTTTCTTATTACAATCTTCCTTATTGCTCTATAATTATTTTTCTTTATAAATCTTTTCATTTTGCACTTCTACTGCCCCCAAAAGTCAAATCTTTAAATAAATCAAAATCAATTTTAATTCTTTAATATTTTTATACTCAGTAGTTAAAAACTATATAACAGTACAATTAGTCTGTCTATTATTTAAAAAAAAAAAATTATATAGGTGTGTAATATTTTATCGGCAATGGATCGAGGAACTACTGTTTTTATCCTCTTTTGTCATGTTTAGGTTGTTACCCAAAATATAGAACTTTTTTTGGATTTAAATTGAAAATATTGTGTTAAAAAATAAGTAAAGTTACATCTTATTCCAATATTTAGAGTTTAGGACTGTTATTTCAATACAGAGAATGCAGTCAAATAAGATTAAGATATTTTTCTTACAAACTAATTTATTTCTTATCAATAAAACAAACCTAAAATAATAAAAATAACTATTTTATTAATAGTCCAGTAAAATTAGTCAAATGAGTGGAAGAATCTCGGAATGAGAGATAGTCGGCTATAAAGTTGTATAAACCTTTATTTTGGCACCCTAAAACTTGTCTCAAAACCTAGTTATCGTAGGGTGTCCGCGACTACAGATATTCCCATGGTCTAAGGTCAAAAAATCGATTTTTTACACATTTATTCCAAATATCTCATTTCCTGTGGGTTTTATGCTATTTGTATTTATTATAATTATGCTAAAGGATTCAATTTTCTACAACTTTTGTTTAAACATTTTTTTTATATCTTGAACCATTTTCGTGATAGAGGGGAGAGTGCGCGCAGTGTTTAACTATTTGAGTATCATTTGAGGTCAACCTGTAGCCCTGATTAAAAAATTTGCATTTTTTATTAACTATTACGTTATAATTAATAATTTTTTTTTCAATAATTCAGTATCTATTCATTTAATAACACTTACCTACTCGCGTAATTATAAAGTTATTAAGGGAAATACTTAATTATTTTTTAATTCTAATCTTATTTATACTAATTACTTTCTAACTAAATAAAAATATAAGAATTAAATTTTTAATTAATGTTTTATTGAACATTTCACACCATTTCATACATTTATGAACGTTGAAATTTAAAAAGTTGAATAATACAAGAACTACAAGTTCTAATTTAAATTTTCTTCTTCTTCTTCATAATCTTCTTTCAGTCGCTGTAAAATTTCAAATTCCTTTGTGTTCCCGTCTTCAACCACATTTGTCTCCAGTTCTTCCAGGATTTCAGGGTCAAAAGTACTGTCTTCATTGATATCACTCTGATATCAAGCTAAAAAGCACTGCAGCCCTACTTGCGGCCAGTGTAATGTGCTAGCTTGTCTTTATGCTTCACCATATTAGAAGGTTATACAACTTTATAGCTGACTATCTCTCATTCCGAGATTCTTGCCCTCATTTGACTAATATTACTGGACTATAGTGCTAAATAGCTATACAATCATTCCATAAAAACAAAACAAAAATAAAACAAATAAATTTAATAAAAATATATACATCCGGTAATAAAATCAAAATAAATGCGAAAATGATATTAAAAATAAAGTCTAAAAATGTGTTATTACAATACAGTTATACATTTCAATTAATGAATTAAAAAAAGAAGTTAAGTTTAGGGTGCCTTTGTAATAGTCATAGTGATTACTAACGTAATAAATATAGTGTTAAACACTTTTACATGAAATGAAAATTATAATCCTTATAATCAATTATGATTCGAAATTAAGATTGATTCCACCTTATATTACATTTAACTTTTATTTTCTATACAAATTAAGACTAATTAAAAGTTGAAAAAAAAATTGAGTTTTGATTTTATAATGCGTTATTTTGCATATTGATTACCTAGTGATTGTTTAATTTATTCTTTTACAGGTGCTTATAAAAACGGAGGAGGGAATAAAGCTCGTTCCAGAAATGTATGCTGTTCGCTCAGAATTTGCAGATCCCCATGACAGAATACCTGTGGGGAAGTGCCCATTTCTTTGGGCTCAGTCATTATATATACTTGGGAAGCTATTGCAAGATGTAAGTTTTATATTAAAAACTTTTGCACTTAACCATATTTTAAGATTTACTTTCAAGACTATTTTCTTTGGTGTATCTTTAGTAAATAGAAAGTAATTGTCAAACAATCACTATGGTCATATATTTAAAAAATGTAATTGCGTATTATAGATATCACCTAATCAGCCATGTAACAGCTTCTCTTTACAAAATGTTGACTCATCAAACTTTTTTTCATAAAAAAAATAACATTCCTCTCACTGTTAAAAGAGTTAATATAAAGAAACAGCAATATTATTTTAATAAAATAGTTATAAAAAATCTAATTTTAAAGAAAATACTCTTCAAACATATTTTCTAGAAATGATATTGTTAATCCTTCCTTGTACACTTTCCATAAAGCCAGTTTGGATAGTCGATGCTCTACTATATTTTTAAAATTGAATTCAATGAACTGTAACCAATTATCTTTTTAAGGTTCATGCACCATTTAAAGCAGCGGCAAAATGATATAAAATTATTCGTACCCTATTGATTTAAATTTACTTATAGTTTTGATTTAAATTTAATAATTATAGGTTTGATTTAAATTTAATTATAGTTAATAAATACAATTGTAAAAGGATCTGATCCTCAAGGGTGTTGTAGTGTCATCTTGTCATAAGTGAGCTCTGTTCCAATCTTGTCATAAGTGAGCTCTGTTCAAACCTGGGGGTTTGAAATTTATTTATAGTGGATTCATAATGAATCTGGGACTCCACCCACTGGTTAAAGTAGGTTACTTATTATTCTTGTTACTTCTTAATTCTTTTTTTATCCGGCACTACAGTCCACTATGAAGCTTGGCCTCCCTCACAGTATGTAACCAGCCGTCCTGATCCATCGCCTTTGTCCTCCACGTGGTCCATCCAAGTTAACTAGGATAGGTTACCTGAAGGTTAATTGAAGTCCATGAGGAAGTTAAATCTTAAAAACAAAAGAGAAAGAGTAAAAAACAGCTGATTTTTTATTAGATGATTGATTTCAGTTTGGCTAAAAACTAGCCCTTTAAGGTTTATTGCAATACAAAACGTCAGTAAAATCCGGTTTGGGTCCTCCCTCAGAAAGTTCCAGTCACAGATATTTAAAAAACAACAACTGTTATTTTTGAAAATGGTAGGAATCAATATTTTGATGTATTGAGATATTTAAGGGTTTGCATTTGAATTAATTTAAAAATATGGGCAAACATTATGTTTTTACCACTTAGACTTAGCAAAGAGTGGTGTTTTTAACAGTTGTTTTTAATAGTATCAGTTCCGCAATTAACTTTTCAATTGTTTCATTTTTAATATTCTCGAAAATAAAAATAATTTTATTACTGGCTGAATAGTATATAGTAACAATTACTGAAGGCATGTAGATAAAAGAACAGACTTACACATACTGTTTAGGTTATATCATCATCTATCTTTCATGAATGAATGGATGAAATGATTACCAAAGTAATTTTAATACACATTGCCCATAAATACAATCCTATTTATGTACTAAAACTCATGATTTTTAATTTTGAGAAGATTAGAAAGGAAAGGAACAAAAAGTTAAATCTTGTTCTGACTTAACTCGAAGCGAAACCTGCTGAACAATTTTCTTTTAGATCCAAATGGAATTATACCACTTCCAAAAATAACAGCTCATATCTAGAATCTATTGGCACTGCATCTGTCCATCACATTATTGATCTCCCTCTTCTTATGTTATGGTCCAATTTTCCTTGTAGTAGCTTTTTGGCAGAATCGTTCTTAGTCATTCTGTCAACATGGCTGGTCCTTATAATTGAGAAATAGCATAAATTATTACATATTTAGTACACAAATTGATTTCAAAATCATGCTAGATCTAATAACATTTTTGTTTTTTTTTTCTATAAAGGGTTTCTTAGCAGCGGCAGAGTTAGATCCCTTGAACAGACGACTGTGTTCCGAAAAGAAACCAGATGTTGTTGTCCAAGTCGTGATATTGGCCGAGAATAAAGATATCAAAGAGAAATTAAAGAAGAATGATATTGAGGTACAAACCGTCGATGAGGTATCACCGATCGAAGTGCAGCCTGCTCGTGTTCTTAGTCATCTTTATACTTACCTCGGTATGAAGAATTTAGATTAGATTACTAACTATTAGAAATATAATAATGAGCTAATTTATTTTTGTAGTAATGTTTATTTATGCTTTATTTTTAAAAACATAAAATAATACTTTCTAAATTATTAGGAAGGAATGAAAAATTAGGACTTAGCGGAAGGAAAAGTCGAGATGTAGGTATTCTTAGCACCAGCAAACTTTACTCTCTTCAAGATAAGATATTCTCATTCACTCCTCAGGTATCATTTTTAATCATTTGTGCTTTTTTGAATGTTAATATGATAATAATTAATCTACTAATACTAATATCTTAATTTATAAATACTTCAGTTTTTTTTAAACATTTCAGTCAATCCACTGAAATTGTTACGAATATTCACTCAAATTTAATAAAAACTGGAAAATCATACATTTTTAAACTGTTAGGTAGATAACTGTTTTACAGTATATTTCTGTTTGTTTAGAAAATAATGATCATTCCTTTCTTTATTATGTTACTCAGTATTATTAGAAATGGATTTTTTAAAGGGAGAAAACAATCCTTGGTAATGGCGTCCTTTCGGAAGGATGTAAAATGGGGGTTCCAAGTCTTTACGGTGGTTAAAGATCCCTGATATAATTTTCCATTTTTTTTTTCGTTTTTTAGTATTGTTCTGTAACTTAGCTTTACGTTTTATTTGTGAATTTGATAGAAGAAAATTACTCACACTTAATTAAACTATTTATTACTATATCATTCAAAATAGAAATTATGGTTTTCTTTTGCATGCTAAAAAACATCAGTTATTGTATATATTGCCTGTATTATATCAATCTTCTGTGTTTAAATTTTAGTTTCATTTTTAATGTAATACTTATAATCGGATGTATATATATTTTTGTAAATTATTAATTTTATTTTATACTGATTTCTGGAAATGCTACACGTGTTTTTCTAAACTTTCTACATATTATAGCACATTTTTCTTTGGTTTGGAGTGATTTTAGTAATAGTTTGTCTTATATTTTAGTTGTATTTTGAGTTAGTTTTTTATAAAATAAATAAAACAAAGTTTCACTCAATCAATTGAGCTATCCTTAATTAGAAAAAGTATTTTTATATTTTAACCCGATAAAGTAATTGAGTGAAGCTGACAAAGTTTGAGCGTGAGAATTGAACAGAATTATTTATGATAAAAGCTCGATCGATTTTTCCCAAATATTATGTTTTTCTCTTTCTCTTTTTTTCTTATTACAATCTTCCTTATTGCTCTATAATTATTTTTCTTTATAAATCTTTTCATTTTGCACTTCTACTGCCTCCAAAAGTCAAATCTTTAAATAAATCAAAATCAATTTTAATTCTTTAATATTTTTATACTCAGTAGTTAAAAACTATATAACAGTACAATTAGTCTGTCTATTATTTAAAAAAAAATTTTTATATAGGTGTGTAATATTTTATCGGCAATGGATCGAGGAACTACTGTTTTTATCCTCTTTTGTCATCTTTAGGTCGTTACCCAAAATATAGAACTTTTTTTTTATTTAAATTGAAAATATTGTGTTAAAAAATAAGTAAAGTTACATCTTATTCCAATATTTAGATTTTAGGACTGTTATTTCAATACAGAGAATGCAGTCATATAAGATTAAGATATTTTTCTTATAAACTAATTTATTTTTTATCAATAAAACAAACCTAAAATAATAAAAATAACTATTTTATTAATAGTCCAGTAAAATTAGTCAAATGAGTGGAAGAATCTCAGAATGAGAGATAGTCGGCTATAAAGTTGTATAAACCTTTATTTTGGCACCCTAAAACTTGTCTCAAAAACTACTTATCGTAGGGTGTCCGCGACTACAGAGGGGGTAATGGTTCCAAGGGTAAAGGGAAAAAAATCGATTTTTTTTACATTTATTGCAAATATCTCGTTTCCTATGGGTTTTATACTATTTGTATTTGCTATAAATATTGTAGAGGATTAAAGTTTCTACAACTTTTGTTTAAACATTTTTTTTATATCTTGATCCATTTTCGAGATAGAGGGCAGAGCGTGCGGATTGTTTAACTATTTAGAGTATCATTTGAGGTCAACCTGTAGTCCCGATTAAAAACACGCCATATAAAGTTTATAAATTATTAATAATTGTTTATTATTTATTATTTTAAATAATTTGCATTTTTTATTAACTATTACATTATAACATTAATTAAATTTTAAGTAGAAAATAATTATTTATAGCCAGAAAGGACAGATGTTCATTTGCTTACTTACGACCGGTTACACAAAAAGAAAAATTTCCATTGAATCAAAATAATAAAAAAAAGCTAATTAATATACTTATTGATAAATTACAAGCTGTTATTATTACAACAAAACAGGCCAGAGATTATGCGGATGTTCTTATTATTAAAACAGCTATTGATGAATCTAAATGTCCAAAAACTGCTGTTACAATAGGAGAAGATATAGATTTACTTGTCATTTTAATTGGGCGTACCCTAACTCATCAACAAGAAATTTTCTTTAAAAAAGATGGCAAAGGAAATGTAAAAACTGAAATATACTCTTCCAAAAGTTTTGATAAATATCCTCGTTCTAAAAAACACATATTGTTTCTTCACGCAATAAGTGGCAGTAACACAACTTCTGGGGTCTTAAGAAAAGGAAAAAAACTTCTGTAAAAACAATTGAGAAACTTCCGAATTTGGATGAAATTTCTGCAGCATTTGAAGAAGAAAACTGCCTGGTTCAATCATTATTTGAGAATGGAGTGCGAACCTTGTTGGCAATCTATAATACTCCAAAATCTGCGGACTGTATCGATCGTCTTCGCTATCCAGAGTTCATCAAGTTAAAAAAACTGAATAAACCTGTGCAGTTATCAAATCTTCCACCGAGTGCAGCAGCTCACCAACATTTCAACCGTGTCTATTATCAAGTTCAGATAATAGATACCAAGTCCCTTGGTTAGGGCATGATATGTGATTGATTTATAAACTTTATACTGCATGTTTTTAATCGGGACTACAGGTTGACCTCGAATGATACTCTAAATAGTTTAACACTGCGCGCGCTCTGCCCTCTATCTCAAAAATGGCAATCGATTTTTTCCCCTTTGCCCTGGATAATCTTATAGCCTACTATCTCTCATTCCGAGGTGAAACCCCTAATTTTACTGGACTATAAATGTAAAATACTCAATACATCAAAACAATACTAAGTGGGTACTCATATTTTAATACAAGCGAGGGGTCACAAAATAATTACTAAATAATATAACCTCTACTAAAACCTTAATTAACTACTGTGGTGCAATTAAATGAACAGTTGTATAATTTGTAAAATGTAAATTGAAAAAACTGCAATTTACTTTCGCAAAGACTATTATGAATAAATAAATGTATTCATAATAATATGTTTTAATAAGAGTTTGTACGATGGGTTTTAATATGTATTTAAAATTTATAATATGTTATTACCCTAGCTTTATGGTTTTATTATTTGTGTAATCAGAAATACATATTTGTTTATATTCCCTTATCTAAGGGTATGTATAAAAGTACGATAGGTACTGAAACAATTCAATAGTTTCTTTAATGTATTTTATAAAATTAAAATATAAATGAACTCACTGTATGATCTTTGTGTTAGTATCATTTTAAAATAAACAGTGAGATAAAAAAAAAATACATTTGTTTAGAAATAATTTTGTAAATGTTTGTTAACTAGTTGACTGATCAGTCCCGTTATTATATCGCATCTGATAATGACCTGATGATTGATATTTGCAAATCTGAAATCAACTTCTTAAAGTCAAGTTGGAAAAACATCCTCGGCCGACCGACGGTTATTTTAACATTCAAGACTATGTACTTAGGTATTCCAGCCTCATATATTACCCTCTTTATTATAATTTGTCTTGTTGCATCCTCTCTTTTCCTCGTAACTAAAAAACTTTAGGGTACTTGTGTATTAGGCGGTCTGCAGGGACTGTTATCTGCCACACTGATGATTATGATACTGATGACACCTACCTTCTTATTCATATTCATGGAAATTGAATATAGCCATGTTCCTCTTCTTATATAAATGTTTTCCATACACTTTCGAATATATCTCCATTTCTATCCTTGCCAAAATCCATTTGATACCTTTTTGACATAATTTCTGCTTTTAAATTATTCTGAACTTCAGGGAGTATTTCACAGCTTCTTCTTTTAAAGACAGATAGCTATTCTCTAAATGTTGTTCTGTTCTTTTCAAATAGGCAATAACATAAGGAATAAGACAAAAACAAAAAATTAAATTGAATAAACCATACTGCTATATTGCCTTCACTGCCCTAGTAATCTCACAGAAAAGTAAGATCCTTAGATCTGAATAATATTTTTTTTTTCTAATTTAATTTATTGATATTTACAATTATAATAATATTACAACAAGTAAATCTGATAATGTACAATATGACATTAAAAACACTTGTGGAGAAACTACTCATCGGTAGCACTTCTATAAATTCTATAGTAGATGGTCTCGAGGCTATCTTCTTTTCTGATGCCTCCGAGGGTTATCAGGAATAGCATGGGAAGCAAGTTGAGAGACTAGCGGATTCAACTTTGTATGGAGCTTGTCATGGAAGGATAGGTATCTAGTTTGGGCCAATTCAGTAACATATAGGATATTAAGATCATGATGGATGTTTGTTTGTGACATAAAAAGGAGCATTGAGGATTTTACAAAGGATTTTGGATTGTAAGAATTGGATACGAGATTAATTGGATGGTTTAGTAGAGCCCCAAAGCTCAACTCCGTATGTCCAAATAGGTCTGATAACTGTCATGTAAATGAGTATTTTGTAATTAATTGAGAGCTTAGAGTGTTCGTCCAGTAAATGTTGAAGTAGGCGAAAACTTCGAGCAGTTTCTTGTCTTTTCAGTCTTGTATGAGGATTCCAAGTGAGACGTTTGTCCAGATGGAGTCCTAGGAAACGTATCTGTTCGACAGGGTTCAGTGGAATATTATTAAAGGATACAGTAGGGCAGGAATTCGTAGGTTTACTAATAATATTTAAATAATAAAATGGGATGCCACCCTGAGATTGTTAACACTTTTTTCCAAAGGTTGACCTGGAAAAGAAAGGGATATGTTTCTTTTTTATCTAGTTGAATAAAATTATATTTATTACATGCGGGGACGGAGTGGCTCAGTGGTAAAGCACTAAGTTGCCATGCCTACTATTGAACACTGGTTCAAATCCCGCTCCGGGCAAGACTTTTATTTAGTCTGTTAGCAGCCGGATATGGATCATATAGGATCTAGGACCCTCCTGGGGCTCACCCAGCCTCTATAAAGTGGGTACCCAAAATGAGGAGGGGAAATCTGGTGGTTGAGCGTGATCCAGGACAAATCATCTCCCTTCACAACCGTTGTCCTTGAAACAGTACAGTATCTACCATGTACTGAACCCCAGACATCATAATGGGTTGTAGTGGTACAGGTTTTTTATTACGTGTCGATCATAGTTACAAGTTAACTTATATATCTACTTACAAAGATAGTAATGGGGGACCCTTTCGCTATATGTGACAGCCTACCTGTTTAATTGCTCGCTTCTTGCCTACAACTGTCACCCTCCTGTTTCTTAAGGGTAAAGATACCAATCCTAAGGGGCACTCAAGCTACCACCTCAATGACCCTTACCCTATTAATTTAGATACTCCTAATTTTCCAAATAGTGTCCCATATAGGAATTTAAACAGAAATTTACAATAACCAAAATTAATAAGACAAAAACAATACAGAAAACAATTTAATAACGCACACACAAATAACTCAAATGAGATGAGTGATAAGTAGAAGTTTCAAGAGAAAAAGAGGTAGCTTTCATAAAGACAGGCTAATACACAAGTACCAACTAGAACTTTAGCATGCATTCTTTTCACTATTTCCCTTGTCATGTATTTAGTCTTGTTGGTTTAACACAACTGTAAAAGTGTAGATTTTAGTCATTTATTATTATTAATTGAAACTTTGCTTCGCTTGTGACTAACCAAATGTTCAGAGCCTTGACCAGGAAGAATACTACATGCGTACGGATGTGGACTTGCTTGCTAGCGATATCAAGATGGACATCAATTTCCTTGCTATGGAATGGTCTATTATAGGGCGCCCTACCTATGTTATTGTCACTTCCCAAGCTTTTTTAGGTTAGTTTATGTATTTAATATTGTAATCGATCAATTAACAATAATTGTGTATTCACCTTACTAATTATGTAGTTTATTATAACATCCATGCTAACAAATATCTAATAATTCATGTCACGTCTTATACTAATTGTAATAATAATAAATCAGTATAATAATAATAATATAATATACATATTATTATATATTGTGTATATATTTACAATAAATATAAAAAACTTGAATATCTTATAATGATATTTTATCTTTTTTTATTTAATGCTTTCAAATCATAAAAGATTAAGGTAAGTTATAACCAGTCATTTAATTATAAGTCATTTATATATTCTATATTATATAACTAAATATGTACATTTATAAAATTACAAGGTGTCCAGCAGCCTTAAATTCCTTAAAGATTGGGAATTCTGTTTGAATTTTCGAGAAAAAAAAATCAAGATAATACTTTAAAATAGACAGTTGTAGGAAATTTTTGGTTTTTATTCTAATAATTCTTTCTATTTTTTCATCATTGCTTAGTAACAAGTATTTGAAGTATTGAGAAAAGAATTGGTGTAATTGTTTCCATTACTATATTCATAAAGTCTATATTGCTTTATTGAAAAGAATTAAACATTTTTCAGAAAGTTAAATTTTATGCTTGTTTTCCAACCACTACTAATTAAGAAAACTATTGTAATTAGGTTTTTAAGTTTCGATCTTTCGTTTTCAACGGATCTATGAATTTTGGATTACCCTGGCCTTTGGCCATTGGTCTGCCATGTTTATTTTTTGAACTCGTGGACTAATTTTATTTTTATTATGTAATCTTTTACCTTGACGCCTTTGTACTAATGTGGGTGACTTGTGCTTGTGCTATAGTGGCGGTGTAGTATCTAACAAATATTTATTTATTTTTTAAATTCAAGTTTTATAAATATTATAATGTACCAAAAATATATTTTATGGTTTTAAATTCCATCCAATAATCCAATAGCTCCTTTCTTTTAGGATTATGCTTGAATTTTTCCACACTTCATTGCTGGACATCCTGGATTACTAGATTTTCTTGAAATAGAGAATCAAGAAGTTAATAAAAATAATAAGGGGGAAGAGAGATGGATATTTCAGGGGGGAAAATCACAAAATTAACATAAAATCCAATAATATTTTAACTTGCCTTTTTTTTTTTCTTTTTTCTGTCCGACAAAGATATGCATGCACATGTCCTCCTAATAAGTGAAATTAAAAAAATGCTTTATTTTATGTTTAATTATCTATAAAATAAAATGTTGAAGAATGATGAACAAGGTTTACAAAAAATAAAATGTAAATACATATAAATCCTGTCCCTAATCATTACAAGTTATCATTCTATTTAGTTCTATCATCTGGTCTTTGAATTTTATTACTTTTATGTTGCATTAGAGAGAGCGGAGGGCTAAATACTTTTTGAGCTTTGTGAATTTTCATATTTTAAACATTAGTCATTACATGCATTAATATTTTTGTTGATTACTTTATTATTAAACTTTTTATTACCTTTTTTAATATATATTCCATTACTTTTATTTAACTAATTATTACTATATTTTTCCTTTAGATGATGGTAAAATTCCTGTAGCGATGATTACAACATTGAAAAAACTCAAGAGTGGTTATATCAATGGAACGAGGTTTAATATTTATATAATATGGCATTATTGTCAATAATAAATTTCTTATTCCACTTTATACACAGTAGAAATGTTTTATTTTCAGAGTAACATTAGGATACCTCAAGGATTTCTTAAATACTTCATGTATTACTAATTTGAGCTTTCTGGGTTGTCAAGAAATCGGAATGCCAGACAGTTAGTAACATAATCCTGTATTTTATGAGTTTAAATCTTCATAATATTGTGATAAATATTAATTTTTTTTTCATTATAGAATTAAATCCAGAAGTTCAAAAATATTTGGAAATGAACATCATGAAGTGCTTGAATTTTCCATCGAACTTGTTGTCTACTACCAAAGGAGAAAGAAGACAATCTTTTACCAGAAGACTTTCAGTTAAAGGAGCGATAAAGAAAACTCGAGCTATTATCGGAGACAGTAATTCTATTATTTACTTATTTCTTAAAACAGAATATTTTTATGAAATTATTTTTTTAGATGTATTTATGAATAATTAAGCAGTAAACATTTTGCCAATATAGGTATCGATGAAACAAAAATTTATTAAACTGTCACACATATTTTAGACAGAACATCTCAGATTAACATTCTACTGATAGCACCAATCAAATATAAACAGTATATTCTTATTCCATGACATTTCCAACATATCGCTCTAGTATTTCTAAAGTGACATTAGTCAAAAACCTACATTTTTGAAAGAAACGGGAAAACTATTAGCGAGTCTGGAACAACATTAAACACAAAGAGTGACACAAGTGTCTTCTGGCAGACAAGCTCTGAAGCAAGGTTGATACAGTTTTGATGAGCAATAAAGAGATTTTTACTAATTTCTTTCATTGTCGTAACTCACCACTGATTTTAAGTTGTGTCACTTTAGAAATACTAGTGTGTTATGCTCAATGAAAAAGTATAACAATGTGTAAGAATAGATTTATAGAACAGAAAAAAAAACTTGAAAAGAGAAATAAAATGAGTTAAGATACAGTTGGGAACTGAATTCTATTGTTTCAATATTTTGGATTCTTGGGATAGGATTCTGTCTTCTTTTGATTATTTTTTTGGACTGTAAATGTGAGATTACCTTATTTTGTGCTTTATAGTAATGATTCTTAGTAAAATCATTGCTCAGTATTGCTCAAATAATTTTTCATTATTAGACTAAATTACCATTTCTTTTAAAATTTTACTGTGTTAATGTGTGTTTTGTTTCAGAATATTTGTAATTTATATATTTTATTTTTACTTTAAAATTTATATTGAATATTTCAGGTGGTGACGTCATTATTGCAAGTGATGAAAGGAGAAATTCTGGAAGTGGAGCAATGCTGCCTGAACTTGCCAAAGTTCCTCAGAGTCCGCGATCTCCCAGCCCCACTCAAACTAGTTGGAAACAGTCTAAAAGAAATAGGTACTTTTAAATCTTCTATCCCCAAGCCAACCATTTGATAAACACAATAAAATGTATGCTTTAATTCTTATGTACTTGCAATACACCATAAGATCTGCATAACTACCACCTATCGGATCGCTTTGCCTGTTGTACAGATGTTTCTAATAAGAACGAGTAAAGTAAGAAGTTCACAAAAAATGATAATGCAATTATCTACTTCTAATAAAACTTGATACTCAATCATTTTTAGATGCTTGGTTTTACTTTGGTGTTGGGATTGTCGAAATATATATTCATTATAAAAAAATTATTTTCAACCAGGCCAAATTTAAATTATTGTTTTTATCATTTCCCCCTCCCATAATAACATTTTGTTTTCACAATAATTTTTCAGAATTGGCAATCCGAACAATAAATTGTTTTTTCTTAGACATTCATCAGAGGCACAGTATGCTTCGACTGAAGTCGAAGAACTGTTCACGATGTTGAGAGAATCAGAAAATTTAGAAGAACAAGGTGATATTTTGCAATATCTAATCGATACGCAAGGAATGGATTTCAAAACAGGTATTGTAACATTATTAGGTAGTTGTTATTTGATAATATAATTCATATTTTCAATAAAATTGCTCTGTAGATATGCCCATGTTGTTTTTGTCATGATAAATAGCCGAGTCTCAGTAAAAATATCTCTTAAAACTATTTTAAACCGTGAATCCATTCTTCAAAGGTTTCTTTGGGTTTCAACCATGTCATCAAATTCTTCACCAATGTTTTGCTGGACATACTGCTAGCTTCCCCAGGGCTTAAGCTGAGACTGGCCTGAAGAATCCTTTGAAGAATGGATTCAGAATGTTGGCTGTGACAAATTAAGAGAGTATTTATTTTATACCATATCTATTAATTTTCCCAGTTAATATTAAAAAAGAACTGCTCACTTAATTGTCAATAAAAAATTTTAATTGTTATTTATTATTAAAAAATAATTCACTCTGTTTTAAAAAAATATAAACTTTTTTTTCTCCTTAGAGGGGAAAATAGTTGACTGGAAGATCTAATGGAGGATGGAAATAGTTGGGGGGTGCAGTCAAAATAAAAAATAAGACTTCACTTATTTGGTGTTTATTTTGACTGCACTCCCCAACTATTCCATCCTCCATTTTTTTTCTCCATTATGAAATTTATATTTAGCATTTCGTACTACTTCAATTGCTTTTAACAACCACTACAACATTGTCAATAGTACACATAGTGTTTACTACAATTTTATCTCTTTAACACATAAAAAAAAGTTTCTGACATGTAATAAATAGGCTCAATAAACCTTACCCATGGTTTTCTTGATATGGACTATTTTCCCCTTCACATTTTTAGTTTCCCTTTTCTTTTGTATTTATTTTATATTTTTTCTTAGGTTTAATAAATATATTTATATATCCTCACACCGCACAGCAGTAGAATAGGAAAAGGTTATGATGATGATGATGATGATTATGTACATATGATGAATCTCAAATTAATGAATAATAAAAAAAAATTAATTAAAAAAAAATATTACTTACACATGCTCCTCTTTTTATTATAATCAAAATTTCATTCTGTAATTACTGGTCTACTATATTTATTCCTCACTCGAGGTTCGTCTCATGATTAAATTATGTAGTATTTATAAATAAATTGTACTATTATTGTATAGTATCCTGTAATAATATTTAATGTTTTAATATTACTTTGTTTCATTATCAGGAATAATAGAAAGGGGTGAGCCTGTTACTTTAAGGGACTTATTGAAGGTACTTTACGACAAAGCGTGCCAGCAAAAGATGTGGGGCCTAGTGCGTCACACTGGAGGAATTTTAGGGAAGAGAGTCGAGGACCTCGCCAAAGCTGTTACTGATTTATTGGTCAGGCAGAAGCAGGTATGGACAATCGAAAATCTTAAATTTTTCTACTTGAATGATAATAGTTGACCTTTTATATATAGGTGAAAGAAAATGGTCCGGGTGAAGGTCAATAAATTTCTCAAAAGTAGGGAGAAATGTTCATTAAAGAGCCAACATTTCGATCCGCTTTGCAGGTCTTCTTCAGGGCTAAATATATAAAATACAGACAAATGAAAATTACTAAACTATTAAAAATTACTGAATTATGGTAAATATTAAAGTTGAAATGTATAAGCATCAAGAATATTAAAACAAAGTGACAGGAGGTTGTACAAAACGTAATAAAGAATAAAATAAGTAATACGAAGTAATAAAAAAGAAAGTATTAAAAATTACAGAATAAGGTAATAAAGATAAAAATTAAAATTGCAATGGTAAATATTAAAATTAAAATTCATAAGTATCAAGGTATCTGAGTGGTGGAAAATAAAGAACCTGAAATATATATATATATATATATATATATATATATATATATATATATATATATATATATATATATATATATATATATAAAGAGCAAGGATAATCAATGTAGAGCATTAATAACAAAGTGACAAGGAAAGTAATAAAATAAAATAAACAATACCTCGATCAAGTAAAACCTCGATTATCCGTCAGGGTATGGGACCAAGATGCTGACTGATTTGGGAAATAGACGGATATGGGAGTGGGACATATGTTATATACATATATATATATATATGTATACACACACATAAATTGAACAATATATAATCAAATATATACTCGTAATTTATTTACGTACTAATAAGGTATACATATGTAGTAAAAATATATTTTTTTAAAAATAATAATTACCCATTCCATGTCCATTTTTTCCCTCTTAAGAAATTAATATCAATTTAAAGGTGGAGTTTAGCTCTTTCCTTGTTCACAAACATAGTATCTCCCTCGTAGCTTTGAATGTTGGGTCGCCGCGTAAACTTTGATTAAAATGAAGAGCCTTTTCTTTGATTATTGAACCTGTTAGTGGTAGTCCCTGACTTCGTTACTGAACAAACGACTGAAAAATGCTTCATCTAACTTACTGTTTGTGGCAACTTTCATGGTCTTTTTAGTCCCATCTCCATCACACAATTCCATTTTCAAAACAAAATTTTCTATTTTGTCCCTGTCACGTTTGATATCATTAACCGTCGTCCGAGGAATATCATAGATTTTTGCTAAAATTGAAGCACTTTCACCTTTTTGTAAAAGTTTTACAATTTCAAACTTAGTAGCGAGATCTAAACTCTTACTTTGTCTTTTTTCTGACATTATTATACGTACTTTTAAGTAAACGACAAGTACCCGTAAGACAAGAATGAAGACTGAAGGTAGTTCAGCCTTGTAGTAGGTCAGTCTAGTACATTAGGTAGAGATGAGGAGATAATTAATTTGCTGAGAAATATGTGCGAGGAAGCCTAGGTTTTGAGTAAACAAAATGTTCTAGGAATCGAATTGTCAAGACACAATGATTGATTCTTAGCTGGCACCTATGACTTTAGCAACCAAACAATATATACACATCTTTTTTCTTCTCACAAATGAGGTGACGGTAAATGGAGTGATGGATAATAGAGGTTTTACTGTATATGGTAAAAAAAATGAAAATGAAAAAATATGTAAAAATAAGGAAAGTAATAAAGATAAATCTAATAGGAATGGCAAAATATATGTAGGCGATGGTGGTCATGAAGAATTAATATAAAAATAAACCTAATTGAGATGGAAAAATACTGTTAACTAATAATAGGGACGATAATGTATACTAATTGTTAATGAAACATTATAAAAGATAGTTGAAGTAAATAATGTAATAACTGGTAAGGTATAATAAGAACGGAGAAACATAGTTGATTATGAGAAATGCCACGCAAAATGGTATAAAAAATGCGATCAGTAAGTTACAAGTGATGGACTGTATTAGGCAATAGTATAAATGGAATAGATAATAATAATGTCGTTAAGTAAAAATATAAATAAATAAAAATAGTAAGTTAAGATGAAAATAGATGAATGCCAAATTAATGATGTTAATATAATAAATAAAGGTGAGAAATAAATGAACGCCTTACAGAATGAATAATGGTTGTTATTTGTTTATGTAATGCTTATGGAATTGAGGGATACATTTTTATTACCTGATTTATTACTTACTTTATTGTTTATTTATTTTTTAATATTTTTTTAATTATTACTTTCCTTGTCACTTTGTTATTAATAATCTACATTGATTATCCTTGCTCTGTATATATATATATATATATATATATATATATATATATATATATATATATATATATATATATATATATATATATACAGTAGAATCCCGATAATTCGTATGGTCAAGGGACTGATGATTTGGTACGAATTATCGGGAATACCAATTATCGGGAGTACAAAATAAAAAAACGTATTATTGCAATTTTTTTAATCTATCTAACCATCCTTCGCTTGCACGAAAGTCTTCAATTCCCATTTTTCTGTGAAAACTCGGGCTTTTTCCCTTCAAATATTACCTCCAACTGGTACATTTGAATTCCTTGCTTGTACAAACCACTTTTTTAAGTTCTCTACAAGTCTGGGAAGTGAACTTGTCGTTGTTCTTCAGGATTGATGTGGCCGTTGAACCAGGGACGATGAAATGCTTGGATACATCAATTAGCTTACAGCCAGTGTTCACGGCGTTTATGATTTGTTGTTTCGCTTCAATAGAGAGGCTAACGTATTTTGGAGGTATGATTAAGTGTCACAACAGTAACAAAAACTAGACTGAATTGTAAATAAAAGTGTGATTGTAAGAAAAGCTTAATAAAACTCCCCTCTTTACTTCCCTAATTTCCTTATGAGTACGAATTACTTATGAGATTTCTTAGAAAACTTGTCTCACTCACTCGCTCTGCCGTAAAAAACAATGGGATCTCCTGTGCCTCTAAAAAGTGTATAAAAACAATACAAATTGAATGATTTCCTAGAAAACATTTATTCTCATTCTGCTCCCTGGCATATCTGCTTCACTGTTTTCTCCCCCCCCCCTTTTCGAAAACAGTACTAATTAACGAGATTTTAAAGCTGAAAATACGAATTATATGACGTTGTAAGTGATCTCGAGCATAAAAATAATACGAATTATCGAGGGGTCTGAAATGCATTGATTTTATACCATTTATCGGGATTTTCTCTAGGGACCGGGAAATTTGTACGAATTAGCCGGAAATACGAATAATCGGGATACGAAATATCGGGATTCCACTGTATATATATTTCATGCTCTTTATTCTCCACCACTCAGATACCTTGATACTTATGTATTTTAATTTTAATATTTATCTTTATTACCTTATTCTGTAATTTTTAATACCTTCTCTTTTAATATATTCCTATTATTTATTTTATTATTTATTACTTTTTGTTCTACCTTCCTGTCACTTTGTTATTAATACTCTTGATACTTATGCATTTAATCTTTAATATTTACCATAATTCGGTTAATTATGGTATGTATTAAATATTTAATTATAGTTATAATAAATATTTTTAATAATTTAGTAATTTGCATTTGTATGTATTTTACATATTTAGTCCTGAAGAAGACCTGCAAAGTGGGTCGAAACTTTGGCTCTTTAATGAACATTTCTCCATACTTTTGAGAAATTTATTGACCTCGACCCGGACAATTTTCTTTCACTTAAATTTGTCTACTATCAAAAAATGTTTTTAGTGATGTATTATTTTATCCTTGTTGCCTAGCAACGGATAGAGGAACTATTTTTTGTTTACTCCTTTGTCATGCTCGATCAGTTAAATTATAAAAAAAAATTTTAAATTGGCAAATCACAAAACCATTGTTTCTTAAATTTTTAAGCTGCTACACAAAATATATTAGTTGTAATGTAGTACTCTGTTTTTGAATTTGAATTGAATGCATCAATTTAAAAAATAAAACATGCTACATCTTATTCCAATATTTCAATTTTAGGACTATTTAAGTTCAGAGAATGTGATAAATAAGATTAAGAAATTTTTCTTATTAACTATAAACTATTTTTTATCTACAAAGCAAAATATTATTTTAATTACTGAAAAATAAATTTTTAAAATTTTAATTTACTTTTTTTAACATACTCTCAAAATACTAAAAATTTAATAATTTATGTAACAATAATGTAATAATTTTTACTTGCACCCTTAAGGTAACTGTTGGAATGCCACCATTTAATGAACAGACAATAACCGCTCCCCTTCCTGAAAATGAATTGCGGCAACTCATCCATTTGGCTTATGGCGATGATGAAAGTACTGGAATGCTTAGCCAGGTAATTATTTTTTGATATTTAGAGGATTGTTATTTTAAACACTTTTTGCATAGTTCGATTTTGAATAGGCACCAAAGCTGGCTTGAGATTGTGAAGGTCACGTCTTGACACTCTTGAACAACATGGTCTGGAAGAGTCAAAATAGAGTTGTTGTAATCTTTGTACAATTATATTTGAAATTATTAGGGTATCTTGTATTAAGGAAGAATCAAATAGAAAAAACAAAAGATAAATTATTTTCTGAATTGAGAGATTTAAAAAAAAATGTTTACTAGTCATTATTCAATATGATCTTAGAAAATATTGTTCGGGCTACTGGGTCTAAAATGAATTAAACTACTCCTAACTTCAAGATACTAATATTTATTAACAAATTAAAAATAATACAATGAAATTATTTAAAACCATCAAATTCTTAAACTAATATAAATTTACTATTAGATTATAATCTAGGCCTAACTGTTATCTAATTACTAAAATAATATAAGATATTGCTAATACTAAATAACTTAACTATTTACATAAATTTGCACAAATACAATAAACTAAACTATAGTTTATAAATACAAATTAACACTTACAGTCCTCTAATTAAAGTCCACCGACAGTTTATTAAAGTCCAGAAACAGTTTATTACACTCGCGTCTGTCACAGTTCACTGATACACTGGTTCACAAGTTCACTACTGACTCACTTATTACTGACTGACTTATCACTGACTAGTTCATCACACTGACTGACACTGACACATGGCTGAAGTGGACGGTATATAAAGGCCGCGTCGAATGTTCTAGGCCTAGAACGTTCCCGGAACTGTCTCGCCTGGTCCAGGCTGTTCTAATCCGTCTTAATCCCTCAACCCATTCTTTCTCTCTCTGACCATAGTAATATGATCTAGTTATTGTCGCTCCTTCATTCGAAGCACTGAAGGCAGCATTCTTATCACTGATGGAGGTGACAGAAGAGATGGGTCTATATAGTCTCAATGAAGAAAAAACTAAATATATGAGGACATTAGGCCCTTATAAGTTTCATAAGGTTGAAAGTTTTACTTATCTGGGAAGTATTGTAACCTCTTCAAATGATATATCTCAGGAGATAAACAAGAGAACCAGCAATGCTAATAGATGTTATTTTGGGCTAAGGAAATATCTAAGAACCTCACAATTATCTGGGAAAATAAAAATCATGCTGTATAAGACCCTGATTAGGACCTTATATAGGAAATAGGATATAGGAAATCCAGTCCTGACCTACTCCTCGAAACATGGAGTTTACCTAAGTCCAAGGAAAAAGAGATAGCTGATTTTAAAGAATGCTGCTCTGTTGATTTTTCGGATCTATTAATGTTAATGGTCAAGGGAGAAGGTGTACCAACCGAGAAATGTACAAGATGCTTGGGAAGTCCGACATCATTACTTGGGTATAAATTAATAGATTAAGATGGGCCGGTCATGTGACTGGAATGAGTGAAGAGGATCCCATGAAGAAGCTACTGGAGGGAAAGTGGGACCGAACCAGAGGAAGACCAAGGCTGGGATGGGTAGATGGAGTGGCACAGGATGCCAAAGTATCTTGAACCTCTGTGACTGGAGAGCAACTGCATTGGATAGAAATCCCTGGGGAAGGCTCCTTGAGGAGGCTAAGACTCACACAGGGTTGTAAGGCCATATTTGTATTGGTATTGATATAAAGTGACATTAAATGAACAAACAACAACAAACGCGATTAATTAATTAACACGATTGGTTTTAAGCTGTAAGACCCTTCTCCTAATCTATTGCAGGTAATCTAGGTGAGATGATCTTATTCCATAGAGGATGGTTACCTTCTTTTATAAGATTATATGATTGTAAGATCTTATATAATTATAAGAGATTAATAGATTATACAATTAATTTTCAGGAATTGTTGGTCTACTTGGCAATGTTTATCCGAACTGAACCTATGTTGTTCAAAGAAATGTTACGACTGAGAGTTGGATTGATAATTCAGGTGAGATAAAAAAAGAAAAATTAACGAAAATTTGAATTATTTGTGATTAATTTAGTCTATTCAATATTACTGTAACCTACCATCACTTCAGGTTATGGCTATTGAGCTATCGAGAGCTTTAATTTGCTCAGGAGAACAAGCTTCGGAACATTTGCTCAACTTATCTCCGTTCGAAATGAAGAACTTACTTCATCACATCATGAGTGGAAAAGAATTTTCAATCTCAAATCGTAATAATTTTTATAGTTACCCTATTGTGTTATTATATTATGCTATTATATTATTTTCATTATTTGTTTGGTTTTCAGTAGGCCATGGAAACATTTCCATAATTAGTTCGAAATCTGGAAAAGTCAGTAAGGTATGAAGTTTTCCTACTCGAAATATCTTTCTTAAATCATTTTTAATACTATTACAGTTATTATTTTTTATAGGTTTCATACTTAAGCATAATTTTTGTTACATAATTTTCAGAGATCCCAAATAGGCAGCTTTTTGACTATTATTGACGAAAATACGGAAAGAGAAAGGCAAGGTCAGTGGTTGCGTAGACGGAGGCTGGATGGTTCTCTTAACCGAGTCCCTGTCGACCTTTATCCTAGAGTTTGGACTGTACTTGAAAGGGTTTGTATTAATTGCACTTAATTAAAAACTTGTTTAAATTGGTATATTTTATGTAGGAAAGTTTTTTAAAAAAAATGTTTATGTTTCAGTGTGAAGGATTAGCGATTGAAGGACATTTACTTCATAGAAATCTCACTCAAGAGGTAATGATACTTGATTTTAATCTTTATTAGATTAATGATTATAATTAGGAACAAATATTCGGAAAGTGTTCAAAAGTTAAATATTATTCAATGTATTAAGTAGAAAATTATTATATTATGGTTCTTGAACTATCGACAGTATAACTTATTTGATGAAATTATTGGCGATGGTCGATTAATATAGGATGTTCTAGATCAAATATTCTATTGACAGGCTCGGAAATTTTAAAGTTATCTGCTTTTGATTATGCCTGAATGCCTCAGATGTCACATTTTGAGTTTTCATCTATTTTTATTAAAATTATTTTTTATTTTTAAGTCCTTTAAAAGGATCTACTTTTTCCACAGATGACTTCCGGTGAATTGAAATTCGCATTGGCAGTAGAGACTGTTCTTAATAAAATACCTCATCCAGAGTACCGGCAGTTGTTGGTGGAAGCGCTAATGGTACTTACACTAATCGTCGAACACAATGCCACTCCTTCGTTGGGTGGAATCATAGCTGTTGAGAATTTAGTTCATAAAGCTAACCAAATCTTTCTCGAGGATCAGGTAATATCTTTAATTCAATATTGCAAAGAAAGATAACCTTATATATGGTTAGCATACAAAATAATAATATTATTATAACAAAATATTATCTATTATTCAGAGAAAAATAGAGGGAGATGCAACCCTGTGTTGTGCGAGAGGCGGGATGAGCGGCGGAGGTTTGGTATGCGGTGGGGCTGCCTTCATATGCCAGCACTTTTACGACAGCGCCCCGAGTGGAAGCCACGGAACTATTACTTATATTATGAAAGCTGTTATTTCTTTACTCGACTGTTTCCCTCAGGATGGTGAAGTAGAGTGTGTCACTTCGTAAACAAAACCTAATATCGTTTACGAAGTGACGTTTGATAGGTATTTATAAGTGTTGTTGAGTGACTTAAACTAAAAAATAGTCAGCATACCTGTTCATAAATTTTATTGAAATTTGTATATTTTTGTCGGAAATTATTAATCAAAAGAAAAGCAATGTTATTTCAGAGAATTGTGATTTTAAATTTTTTGTATATAGATTAGATGTTAAATAATTTTTTTTTAAATTCTTATCAATTTTGGTTTATAAAATACAGCCCAAAAATGTATACAGAGAAATCTCTTTAAAACGAACATCAATGGGTGTGATGGATTTATTTGTTGAAGTGTGGTGTTCATACCGAGGAATATACAAATTAACAAACACCATTAAGTAAATTAATTGTATTTATTAAATTATATACTCGATATTGTATATCTATAAAAATAGAGATTGATGACCCAAAGATTTGTCTTTGAGCAGCTACTATCCAGGTCAAGTTTTAAGATCAGCATTAAAGCAATCCTCTCTCTAAACGTTTGGTATATACCTCATGTATTTACTAGTTGACTTAGAAATATTTACTTTTTATTATTTTTTACACAACTTTATGTATACGCATTATAGTCTTTAAACACTAAAACCTAACCTAACCTGTATACACATAATGTTATTTCAACTTAATATGTAAGAACATATTAAAAAAAACATTGATTAAATTTGGTGCACAAAATATGTAAACAAAGTAGGTTTTTACTTAACATTTCTGCGATTTGAGTTCCAGTTTTTGATTAACTTCTGCATTAAAAACGTTTTTTAATTAAAATTTTCTATCTCCATTACAGTAAGAAATTAAAAAAAAATAAGTTTAAAGAATAAAATTAACTAAAGTATTTTTGGTTTTAATAAAACATGGTGAGTTAAAGGTAATTGATTTTTATGAAAATACCCCAGGGGGTAATACTGTGGAAAACAGAATAAATCATTTATAAGATTGAAAAGGATAACTTGAGTAATAATTTATTTGATGCAATGACAGTACTGTGGCTTTACGTTTTATTTAATAAATCTGTTTTCCTTTCATTAATTAGATATATGTACATATTTCATTATACCCATATTACTTAGAATTTTATTTTGATATGTAAAGTAGTTAAATAAAATTTATCATTTTTCAAAATTTGGTAGGTCTCTGTTCAAAGCAATTATCTATCGCTAATGATGTTATGACATCAACAGTCATATTAATAAAGATGATTAATTATTTACTTGATTATTAGTTAATAGGTAAAGGAATATTAAATACTAAACTTTCAGGACAGGGCATTTTTAAATCATTCTTTGAAGAGAGATGTCTGTTAGGAGAGGTTTCTCTGTAAATCAGTTCTTCTTTATGTGATTGATTATAATCGAAATTTATTAAAATAATATCCTTATTATGGATGATGCAATTAATATCAAATTGTAAGTTCCAGCAAATCTGTTATTTGTTGTATAAAGGAGCTTTCTTTTGTTTTATTTATTTCTTTTACAGTAAGGTTTTATCTCGCACATGTTATGTAAAAATTTGAAGTGATCGGATATTTAAGATAGTCAGATAGTCTTTTATCTTAAAATATGTTGGTTACATGAAAAAGCTTATAGACTTATGAATTAATCCAAACAGTTTTGCTTTAATATTTTCATTACTGCCATATTTTTAAAGTTAAAAAGACTGTTTAGCTCAAATATGTGCCAAAAACTATGACTTATATGTTGGGAAATCTTTATTTTGGATTGTTTTTTACATATTTCAAAATAAGTTTATGAATTAATTATTTTCATTTCGTTACCAATCTTGCCAAATTGAGGTTGTGCCTTTTTTTTTTTTTACGTGTTTCGTTTTATGTGACTAGTTTTTATTATAGATTATTAAATTAGTCTCTATGAATATTGTAAATTACAAAGTAGTTTTATTTTTAGATTTTATGTTTTTAGAATAAAAAAAGCAGTGTATGATGTTTTAGTATTATATATATGAATTTCAGAAAGTAACCAATTCAAGATCTATTAAACATTGTACATTGTATATGTATTGTACTTTAAAAAGAAAATCATTAATTCTTCTGTTTTTGTATTTCAAAATGAAATTTAAGAATCAAAAAATGTGTATCTATTATAAAAAGGTATTTTGTTATTTTGTGATACTCTTCTTAAGTTGTCTTATATCTAGAAAAAACATTTTATTTTTTTCATTTACAATATTAATTGAAAATATTTCAATAACGAATTTGTTGATCTTACCTTGGATTCAAATTTATTTTAGTGATATTATATTTTTTACTAGTCAAGATGTCGATATTTTCTATAAAATAATGCTATCCATATGAATTAGATATATTTTTTTAATCAATGAGAAATTTTAATGCAGAATGAAAACATTTTTTTTTAATCTTTCATATATAGTAAAATGTTAAAACATTCCACCATGCAGATCAATTGTTACCAACACAGATAATTGTCATGTGCCATTAAACTATTTATATGTTATATAACTTTATGTTCACTAGTTTAGTTTTATTAATATTTGTATTTTATATGAATATGCTAATGTTGTTAACATCTTGTAACATGTTGATTAAATTAACATATTCATAAACAAATCATTGATAAAGACATCATTTGTTATCTTTCTATAATTTAATTTTATAGAAGTGATGAATTTTTATTTTCTGTATAGAGTAATCATGAGAAGTCAATTTTCTTTTTGTTCTATATTTGACCATTGTTACTGTAAGATATTTTAAATGATGAAAATAAAGTTGTATTTTCAGATTTCAAATGTAAGTTTATTATTTTAATAATTAATAATTTAATCTAATTACTTAATCAGATGTAATTATTTATTACATCTAATGTAGAAATATGAAATATTTTTGACAAAAAATCTTGACAGCACTAGTGTGGATATAGAGTAAAGAGTTTGCTATTAGTTGTCTATGGAAACAGTTTTAAAAGATACTGACAGTCCAATTGGGAATTTCATGTAAGTAATTTAAGGCAGTGAAGTCACCTGTGGTGTAGTACAACAATCTACTAAAACCAAGGTCCCGGGTTTACAGTAGGTAGCCTTAGGTTGTTTAAAGGAAGTAAAAAACTCTTGGTTATACCCTCTTTTGGAGGGGGAGTAAAATGTCTGTCCCAAGCCTGTGCCATTCCAGGTACTCCCTAAAGATCTTTATCATAATTATACCTGGATAGGCAATATTTAGAAGTCCCACTGTAGCATTGTCTGATTAGCCATAGCAGCATTATGTGAAGTAATAACACAATTTACAACAAATAAACAAACAATTTAAGCAAGTTATATTAGGTATACAATTGTAGAATAACTCAGTTAGGTATGGATGTAATTTGGCAGTCCTGAGCCTGATACTCTTTAGAGAAGACCCCCTCCTAATTATATCTGGATAGGCAAAATCCTAGATCTACCTCTTTAGTATTGTCAGGTCAACCATAGTAGCATAAAGTGACGTTAAATAAATAAACAAACAAACATACCATTCTAACTCGAATTAACATTGCATTATAACCTAAGTTAAACAAAAAAAAATTAAAATTTTCTACAGCAGAAAATTTATTTTAATGGAATGTCTAAATTTATTTATGGATATTTTTTAATTTCTTTTTTTTATGGTTATGGGAGACAATATAATCAGAAACTCAAAATGACTTTAAAGTTTTCATTTTTATGACTTATCTGTAACTCAAATATCATTCTGATTCAACTAATTTTTAAGTCATTTGCATTAATACTTTCAAGCTGTGAGCAAAAAAAAACAACAAAACACTCAGATTTCTCAAAAAAAAAATTAGGTAGCAATTTAGAAACTCATACATAGTAGAGACTGTACTGCTTCTTAGAAAATGGTGTGTAGGGAGATGATTTGTCCTAGATCACGCTCAACCGCCATTACCCGCCCTTATTTTGGGTACTCACTTTATAGAGGGAGTGTCCTAGATCCCATAGGATCCGTTTCCGGCGACTACTTCAAACTTGAGGATGCAATTGCTAAAAAATAATTTAGTCCGATTAGTTACATCTCATTAGATATTGATCCCCTGGCAACACTGATTTATTGAAATGGCGGGAAAAGTGCTAGGCCCCACCAAGTTAGTGTCATTTTTTAAATGACCCTTGTGTAATATTTTTTATATTTTGTAATAGTTATATAGTCATGCGAGAACTCTCTTATTACATAACTGTAGATACAAGCAATGTTAAAGAAATATGTTTATTTAAAAAAAAAAGTATTCACTCACTCACAGTCTGGCGCTACTGTTCTCGTAGGACCTGGGCCTCCTCCAACAACTTGCTCCACTCCGCTCTATCTGAAGCTAACCTCCTCCATCTCCGC
Source organism: Troilus luridus (assembly GCA_964056705.1). Classification (NCBI taxonomy): domain Eukaryota; kingdom Metazoa; phylum Arthropoda; class Insecta; order Hemiptera; family Pentatomidae; genus Troilus; species Troilus luridus. The sequence goes on along the minus strand of OZ057414.1, from coordinate 109,585,375 downwards.
ACTCCCATCTTACGCAGACCCCCTTCCACATCTTCCATCCATCTCAATCGGGGTCTCCCGCGTTTTCTCCTTCCTCCCGGATTATCATACACCATTTTTCGAGGAAGTCTCTTCGGATCCATGCGTTCTATATGACCTAACCAGCCTAGCCTTCTCTTTCTAATAAAGTCTGGCTCCGCTAGCAATTCCATCAATTCTGCATTACTTCTCATTCTGAATTGCTCGCCTTCCTAAATAGGGCCATATATTGTTCTTAATACTCTTCTTTCCCAAATTTTGAGGGAAGCTTTGGCTGCTTTTATTAGGAACCATGTCTCGCTGCAATATGTAACTACGAGGCGTATGATTGTCTTGTAGATAAAAAGTATTACTAACGTTTTTTTTGAAGCCACAAAAATTATTATAATTACTATTTAGAAGTCGTAGCATGCATCCTGTAAATATTATTCAAGTGATAGCGTCACGAAGATTAAGATGGGCCTGTAAAGTTAGGCTTAGTAACGAACGAATTCCTAAGATGTTAATAAACGCTGTGCCGACTGGGAAGCGTCAGAGTGGCAGACCGAGGCATAGGTGGGAGGATTGCGTTAAGACAGATGTGGTGGTGGATTTGGGTAGTGGACAGAAGTTTGTAAGCAGAGATTGGTGGTGTCGGTGTCGAGCCTTCGGGCTTGCTAAGCCACTTTATTATTATTATACTAATTAGAAGTAACAGTGCATAAAATGAGTAATTAGCTGACAAACACGATAATAAATCTTCAATTTAAAAAGTATTCAATAACAACTATTTTGTGAATATTATTCATACTTAAGAATTTTGAAGGGTTTTTTTCCCCTAGCCCCTTGGCTTTTATTATTTGGTTGATAATAACATCGTAATGATAGATGAGATCTCTTTTACTGCACCAGGTCCATTTTAAGAGAGGAATATGAATAGGATTATCTGGATTTCAATTATATGGAAAGAGTGTGCGTCTACTGATGGGGCTCACTTTATTTCTCACTTTATTAATTCTTTCTGATTAAGAATTTTGAAGTTAGTGAAAAGTTTTTTTATATAGTTAATACTTCAGTAGTAGTAACAGAGTTGGCATGACAATGTCATAAGTCCAGTACGATAATAAATCATTCATTATCATATCACTTAGACGGGTTGCTTTTACTTAAAAGTACTAATTTCAATTAATTCCTTTTAAATTTCAACATTTTTTAATAATTACCATTTTCATTATTTATTATTTAAACATTAGTAAGAATTAAAGAATAGAATTTGAAATTCGTAACTGCTCCGTGAAATAACCTGTCGTTGTATAACCTCTTTCATCATAATCCATCATCCTTGGTTCCCTTATGGGATCTGTTCCAATTTATTAATGTACAGTGAGGATATAATCTAGGATAGTTTCTATGCAACGAAATCTGCTGTCTTTAAGTCCTCTGTAAAAGTTAAATTATAAGATACTAAGTGGGGTACCCCCTGTCCAAAGCCCAATTTAAAAATCATAATTAATAATTAATTGTGAAATAATATTTTTTCTAGGCATCTACTATGCGAATATTTCTCAATTAGTTAAATCACTTTGATGACGAGATTCTAATATACCTGGCGAATCCTAGATTATTTAATTTTTTAATAATTGTTATAATTTTTAAATATTTTTATTTGAAAAGAAAAGATATGTACAGGACCGGGAGTCGATCCCGGGTCGCCTACGTCGCCTATTACTAGATTATTTTAATACGTTCTCTTGAAAGTTTTGTTGTAATGCAATTTTAGTTCAAGTTAGAATAACTAGGGACTTTTTTATTTTTATTTATTCAACATCACTGTATGCCTACAAAGGTCAATCTGATGATATTATTGTGGGAGTCCTAAATTTTACCTATCCAGCTTTAACTAGTTAATGGTATCTTTAATGAAGATTTCCACATGCTTGGGACTGCCACTTTACGTGCCCACAGAAGGACGAAATAACCAAGGACTTTTGACTCCTTTTAAACATGCTAAAGCCACCTGCCGGTTTACGAACTCGCGACCTTGAGCTTAGAATTTTGTTATACTAACTACTGCACAACGGGTGATCCAGAATCCCTTCGTAAGAAAGAATCAGTTCGTGAGAAATAGAAAAGAAAACCAGTGAAAAGGATAAAAGTGCTTTGAAGTGTTACAAAGAAATTGTAATGAAAAAAGTCGAAAAAAATAAATAAAAAACAATCAACACGTGTCCACGGTGGAGCAAGATCTGAATCGCACTGACATTTTTATCAAAACCTTACTATTTTTCAACGAAAAATGTCAAAACAGAGTCTTTTTGTCATATTTATAGAATGGATGATAATAGACTGACTATAAAATATTCATTTATTTTGATAAAAGAAAAAAACCCTAAACGGTTCACAGAGGTTTATAAAGATCTAGAAAATGTATGACCCGAGAAAAGAAACAGCAAAGAAAGTAAAAAAAAATACAATAGAAGATTTTCAGAAAAAGAAAACAACCCAATCCGGTTAGAAAATTTACTACAGAAATTACAATTACAATCCAGGAAGGGCTTCGGACTCAATACAGAGTAGAGACTGAACTGTTTCTAAGATAGAGATTGTGCAGGGGGGTGATTTAGCTGAGATCACATTTAGAAGTCAGGCTTTTCTTCTGAATAAGGGTTACAGAGGCAGGGAAAGTCCCAAGAGGGTTCAAATGCATCAGTAGATAAATTATTCCATCTGTGAACAGCTAGGGGTGGCAGACGTTTATTTAATCTGTTAGCGACCGGAGATTGATCCTATGGGGTATGCAGACCCTCCTGGGGTCCACTCAGTGGTGGTGGGTACCCTTAATTATGGGAAAATCCTGGCGGTTGAGCGTGATCTCGGACAAATTACCTCCTTGCACAACCGTTTTCTTAGAAACAGTACAGTTTCTATCACTCGCCATGCTTCTTCGTTTCCTTATCGAGACCGTCGAATTTCTAATACCTCACATCCCAAACAGATGCTCTCTAAGCAGGTTAGTTTTTTTGCTCATTTATTTAGCGCCACTTTAAGCTAATGTCCGTCACTGATTTCTGTTAATCGGACGACGCTACAGTGAGAGACCTAAATTTTGCTGACTCAGGTATAATTAGTATAGGGATCCTTAACGAGTACCTGACAGGCTCGCCCCCCCCCTTTTACATCCCTTCCGAATGGCGGCATAACCAAGGATGTTTCACTCACTTTAAAAAAATTGTGAGGCAACCTGCCGGGCTCCGAACCTGCTATCTTGGGCATATTAGTTTTTATGTTAATCACTTGTCCCCATATAACACATATACTATATGATGTTTAATCTATCTAAAAAATATCACGTTAGAGACCCATGTACCGAACTACGTACGGACAATAGTACAGATATATTTAAGAAAAACATGCCCATATAAGATATCCATCTTATAGGGCCACCTGTGGTGTATTGTTTAGCAAAACAGCCTGCTATGCCGATGGTCACGGGTTGGCAGCCCGGCAGAGGGCTAGGATTTCGGACTTAAAATTGACCTAAAGGGACGTAAAATTGGCCCATGAACCTTTGCGATGTCAACTACTCGTCCATATACTTGGTTAGTCATGTTTTAGGGCTCCCAGCATCGTCCGATCAGCCATCGCGACATTAAATGACGTTAAACGGGCGATATCCATCTTACACCCCTAGATCGGAGGACCTCCCCAGAAGAGGCGGTGCCGAAGACTCAACGAACTGGCTATTAGGAGAGGACAGGTTCGGACGCATGCCCCGCCGGGATCGGGAATTGATTCAGCCAGTGAACTCTCTGCTCTTAGAGGCTTCTCTACTCTCCTCGCGTACAGAACCGCGTGCTGTTTTTTTCGCGTCTGTCTGTCGGGTGAGTACTAGAAATAATAAATATATGTATATAGAAAATATATCTATATAAAGCATAAATACATAACGTTTCATATTCAACAGTATGTATAACTAAATATATTCTTCGTATAATTCAACCGGCGTTGAAGAAAACGCAAAACAAATCGGTTAGCTGAAGATTTCTATTAACTAAAAATACAGTCATGTACACTTTTTTAATGCTTTAATATAGAGATAAAAACTGTAAAGTTATACTCAAATATGCCGCAAGCATAAAAAAAAAAAATGTATTAAGGAAACTTCGGTTTTGCACATAGCCTTCGTTTATTATTTAATACCTTGTGCATGTTTATAGTGTAGTATATAGTCTATTAACTAAATAATATAATTAATAATAGGATGTTGATAGTTGGGGGTGCAGTCAAGAAAACACGCAAAATAGGTGAAACTATTTTATTTTAGCCTTGTCAATTCCAAATTAATTACATACCCTATTTATAGAAACCTTATTTCTTACAATTCCATAGCTCCCCGTTTTTATGGTCTTCCCAAAATCCACAAACCTAACAACCCCCTCCGGCCTATTACATCCAACATCAATTCACCATCTACAAAACTTAGCAAATTCTTACTTCCTTCCTTACAAGTCCTCAGCCGTAACAACCCATATGATATCCAAAACTCTTTTCATCTACGTGATCTATTAACATCCCTCACCATACCTGATCATTACGTTCTCACCTCCTTTGATGTAGAAAGCCTATTCACTAACATTCCTTTAGATAAAGCTCTCCTCATTATAGATAACAACTGGCCACTCATAGAACCCCATACCTCTCTCAATCGCACCTCTTACCTCCAATCCTTAAACCTCTGTTGTGAATCAGGCTACCTTACCTTCCATGGCCAGTTCTTTAACCAAATTTCTGGACTTGCCATGGGAAATCCCCTCGCTCCTGACCTCTCCAATATTGTCTTAAACGATCTTCTGGATTCCATTCTACCCCAATTCCTTAACGATGTTATCTTCATTAAGAAATATGTGGACGATCTCCTCCTTATCCTAAATCCCACTATTATTCCTGAATTATTATCATCTTTTAACTCATACCATCCCCGCCTCCACTTCACAGTGGAACTTGAATCCAATAAATCATTACCATTCCTTGACCTCCGTATCATTAGAAATCCTGACCACACCTTATCCACAGACTGGTATACCAAACCCACCTATTCTGGCAGACTCCTCAATTATTACTCCCAACATCCGCACCACCAAAAAATAAACGTTGCCAAAAATATTATCCGCCGTGGCCTATCCCTCTCTGACCCTTGCTTCCATAAAACTAACATCCACCGCATCCAAAATATACTTCTAAAAAACAATTTTCCTCTCCATATTATCAATAAACTCATCCAAGACTATAAAAAAACCCCCAACCCCACCTTGTCTCCACACCCCCCCTCTAACCCAGTATACAGATCCTTGCCATATATACCCTCCCTCTCAAATAATATTCAAAAATCCCTACGTTCCTCTATCCCCAACTTACGTTTAGCATTCAAATCCCATAACAAACTTTCCAAAATCTATACCCGTGTTAAAGATCCCATTCCCGTTATACAACGCTCACATGTTGTCTACCGTATCCCTTGCTCCACTCCCAATTGCAACTCTTCCTACATCGGCGAAACTAAAAACTTACTTAAAGATCGTATTTCCCAACATAAATATTCCATTTCATCCAATAACCCAACCGCTTCCAAACTCTCTGACCATGCCCTATCTTTAAACCACATTTTCAACTTCGATAATACGTCTATCCTATCTTCCTTTCCCAACTATGAAAAACGCATTCTTTCGGAAACCATCCACATCAATTTAGATTCCTCCACCGTCAACCTTAAGTCCGATTCACATCACCTATCCTCAATTTATTCCCAAATTTTTAATTTACTAAAAACTCCTTAATTTTCAAATCATATTTTATTTCTCTCCGTTTTACGGTCCGTTTCTGTCTATTTTTTCTTTTCTAGTATTTTATTTTATTTTTTTACCCCCTTTTTTTTTTTTTTTTTTTTTTTTTTTTTTTTTTTTTTTTTTTTTTTTTTTTTTTTTTTTTTTTTTTTTTTTTTTTTTTTTTTTTTTTTTTTTTTTTTTTTTATTTTTTTTTTTTTTTCACATTTTTTACGCGTCCCCATATTTCCCCATATTGCCCTTTCCCTACTTCTTTATTTTTCATTTTTACTTTTTTTGAATTTTTTTTCGCTACTTTGACCTTTGACCGACAGAGATCGCGGCCAGCGCTTCCGTCGTTTAACGGTTTTATCCGCGTCAGTTACTCGCTGTCCCAGCTGCCATCGGGTTCGTACTGTCTCATATTATTTATATCTTCTCTTCATCTTTCTCCATCTCCTTCCTTCACACCTATTTCTCCCATCATCACTTTTAGCATCCATCATAGTTTTAATTAAATGTTTTAATTTAAGAGTTCATGTTCACAGAACATTATTATTTTTTATAATATATCTCTATTCACTTACTGATATCTTATACCTCTCATGTATTGTTCCTTGTATTCTTTCATCTTTATTTATATAACTTCATACTATGTATACCTCTATATAATATATGTATACCTGGATACTACATCTGTTATACAATGTATATTGTATACCTTTATATAACATTTATACCTTTACATCACTTCTGATACTTATATTTTTAAATTTTTTTTTTATATTTCACTTCCCGGCCCGTCATACTTAGATTCCTTTTCTTTACGTTCTTTAATATATTCTTCTCGATGTATTATTAGGTATCATATTTTTAATTCATGTTCTCTCATTGCACTTATGATACTCCCCATGAGTCTATTTTCATACTATTGTTTTCTTTGCAATACATTTCTATCTTTATTATACTAAATTGTCCATACTCATTATATTCATATTTTTTCATTTTATTTTTTATTTATTTTCTGTTTAACTTCATTGCTCTCTTTGTACTTTGTTTTTTGCATTATCACCTTTCTATCCATCATGTACTTTGTTTTTGCATTATCACCTTTCTATCTATCTACCATGTAATCATCTTTATTCATATACCTACATACATTATTATATATATATATTATGTATATATATATTCATATACCTTCATATATCCTTTCATTATATATCATTCTTTTTTATATCTCTACATTTTATCTAATTTTTCTGTACCTCTTTTTATGTATGTTTACAGTCTATTCTGTTTTTGTCTGTTTTCTCATAGCCCTGAAGATGACCTACATAGTAGGTCGAAACGTCGGCACTTAAAATAAAATAGTTTCACCTATTTTGCGTGTTTTCTTGACTGCACCCCCAACTATCAACATCCTATTATAGTAACCACAGTCAACTATTTCTTTCTCACATGAATATAATTAATATTTGTTTAATACTTTGATACAGATATAAAAACTGTAAAATTATTCTGAAATATGCCAGAAGCATTTAAAAAAAAACTTATTAAGGAAACTTCGGTTTTGTATTTAGTCATCTTATAAAATATTATATCTTGTGTAGGTGTATAGTGTAGTATATAATCTCTTAAGTAAAAAATATAGTAATTTACATTTTTTAATATTTTAATACAATTATAGAACCGATAAAAATATACTAAAATACCTGTACCGCAAACATAAGAAAAAAAGCGTATCTTCCCTCTTGTATGTAGTCTTCGTTTATTATATAATATCTTGTGTATGTGTTTAGTGTATTATATAGTCTCTTAACTAAAAAGTTATTTAAATTGCTTAAATACTTTAATACAGAAGTAGAATCTGTAAAATTATTCTAAAATATACCGCAAATGTTAGAAAAAACTTATTAAAACCGTATCTTCGGTTTTATATATAGTCTTCATACAATAGATAATATAATATCTTTCGTACAATATAACTAATATTTTATTTTTTACATTGCCTAATCACATAAAGAATGTCTTTATGATTACATACATAAAATATGCTAATGCTTATTAAACAATGTCGGAATTCCTAATTTAAAAATAATCTATTATAATTAACGGCTTAAACATATATACTTTTTTTACACTTATGTAAATATTAACCAATTTTTATTGTGTACTTTTACCATTTGTATTTTTTGTAAACATTTGTCATTCTTTCCAAAATAAAATTATTTTTCTATCTAATACATATATATCTGTGTGTGTTTGGAAAGTAATTACCAAACATATATTATAATAGAATAGAAAAGTAACTTTATTCTTCCTTATAAGTCCCTTTAGAATAACTAACATTTAGCTTTATTAAATTTTTTGTAACAGAATTAAAAAATGAAATAATATTCAATACTCTTTTAAAGAACTGTTTCGAAATCATCCAAGCGATCTTTAATTCATTACGTTTTTCTTTGTATATACGTAACACATACATGCATACATTTCTTAAACAGTAAAATATAAAATATTAATTTGAAAATTAATCATTAAAATTTATCTGAAAATTATCATGCTGCATTTAATAAATAAATAATTAGGGACTTGGAGCTAACAAATAAATTACATATTTTATATAATTAACTTTATTAGCTCTAATGATGTAACATTATACTTATTATTTTAATCAGCTGACAAACAAATGCAGATTAACATCCTTAACATTCACAAGCTCAAATAAGCATTGAATAGATAATTCACAATGGTTTTTAATCTAGGGTTATAAATCGTCTATTAATGGTTTTAAAAAAACTATAAACTCATTATTACCTCATCTTATGTATTGTTAATTCAAATGTTTTGTAACTTTACAATTGGTAATTCGTTCTACTCTATTAGTGTTCGATTCAGAGCCGTCAAATGAAAACCATTTTGTGTTAATATTACCAATAATACTTTTTCTATCATGAAACGTAGATTATAATAAATTCAAAGTTTATTAATGCTATTTTTCGGTTCGTTAAAATTAGATATTACAACACAAACAATTATTGTTTGTTTATCACGGCTTCAACGGGTGAAAAATAGTTTTTTCAATCTTAAAAAGTTAATAAAGCAATTTAAAAATAAAATTTTTAAATGTTAATAAAATTTAAAAAAGCAATCTAGACAAGTAAAGTGAAAATAACCATTGCTTCAATTTAAGTCTTTATTATCTTTAGTAACTTTTTTATTCAAGCTAGTTAATTCAAATTAATTATGTTTTCAATAATATCCTCAACAATTACTATAGACTTTGCCTGTAGTTTGTAAATATTATTTGCTTTTTATAAATATTTAATCCAAGATTATTTGTAGCCGATCTTTTCTTTTTTAAAATCTCTCAATTAAATAAAAATGATTTTAGTGATGACATATTTTATCGGCGGGTTACTTTTTGTTTAGTAATTTGTTGTACTCGATCAGTTAAATTATAAATATTTTTAAAAATTGGTAAATCACAAATTCACTGTTCCTAACTTCTTTAAACCGTTCCACATATTAAAGCAGTGCTTTTGATTTCAAATGGAAAATATGGAATGTATCGGATTAAAAAGTCAAACAATCTATATTAATTCGATTTCAGGATAGTTATTTCAATATGGAGAATGCAGTGATGTATGATTAAGACATTTTTCTGATAAGTTGCAGTTTTTTGTATCTATAAAAGGAATTTAAAATAGAAATAAAAAAATACTTTTTTTTTATTTAAGAGAAAATACTCAATATCTCAATACAATACTCAGTTGGTTTCCCCTTGATGATACAGTCATAGGAATTGTTGAAATCCACGAAAAGGTGCTGGGTTGTTATGTTGTACTCACTAGTCCTTTCCATAAGAGTTCTCAGGGAGAATATTTGATCAATACAAGATCGACCATTCATAAATCCGCACTGGTACACTCCTATCTCTCTCTGGCCATGAAGGAGTAATATATATAACTACATAAGTAAATAACAATAAATAATAATATATCATTTAGATAATGGTTAATAAATAATTATGTTTGTTTCTGGACAATTGCAGTTTGTTTATCTTTTAACGCAGGCCTTGAAGACTTGCAAGTTTTAATGACTTTTATTAAATACAATAGACTTTTAAAGTCATTTATTTAAAAGTTAACAAACATTTATGAACTACTATAAAAACAGCTTAATTGAATTATTAGTCATGTATCTGAAATACTATAATCTCTCATCTGATAAATGATATCTTTACGTTTTTAATACGGTATTTTATATTACTCTGTAAATGAAAAAATATATATTCATGTTCGAAGCTAGCTGTTTTACAGATAAGTTTTTTCTCATTATCAGCCACATATCGACTTTATGGTCCCCCTGGGCTCATGCAATACCTAGAAAGTGGGTACCCTTATTGTGAGAAAAACCTGGTGGTTGAAAGTGGTCTCAACCTGATCACATATCTGCACAACCGTTGGCTTAGAAACACTATAATCTTTACGAAATATTGAGTTCAAGACCATGTGTGGGTAATAGTGATTAAAGGTTTTTAAAATTTCTTTTTTATGGAGCACACTTCAACTTCGAACTCATTTTTTCCTATTTTCTAGGACGGTTACTTTTTTATAAATAACGTCTGGCCATTAGTAATCAATAAAACATGTAAATTGGTTAACAAATGTCACTGATTAATACTATTGTGCGTTATGTAAAGTATTGAAGTAGTTAATCCCCGAAGCAGGTATCCCAACTTGTGGTTACAAACTCGTCTAAAACTCGCTGATGTGGTCTTATTCAAGCTTATGAGTTAAGCACGTCTCTAGTGTTTTAGGTAATTGTGGTTTTATCAAAGTAAGGTGTATGAAACATTCTATTTCAGTAAATATTCCAAGGTTAAGTAAGCTATTACATTTCTAATAATAATTCTATATAAAATATCTATAGGGAAAAGAAAATACTCCGGGCGGAGGTAAAAAAAGATCTCATAAATAGTGAAACTATTAATTAGAAACCGACGTTTTGACGACTACAGAATTTAGGGGACAACAATTTAAAGTATAATAATTTTAATTTCAATTTTTTAAACAGAGTAGTGCTTTGGGATTCCACTAAGCCATCAAATACTCCTCGTATCCAATCCTTACAATTCAAAATCATTCGTAAAATCCTCAATGCCCCTTACTTTGATCAGAGTAAAGTCCATAATGACCTCAATATCCCATGTGTTGCTGATTTGCCCTGAACTCCATCATATCAATCCTTTTGTTACCCGCGGGGGCAAAGGGCTGGGAGAGGACAGGGTATAATCGAGGACACATAAGGGAAACTGGGTGAAGAAATAAACCCCAAAACATTTATATATCAAAATAAAGTGCTATTATATTGAAATAAAAATTACATTCATCTATTCTTGATAAGGTATTAATAAAATAACAATTACAGATTCATTCATTAGTAAGGGATTAATAAAATAATTATTACAATTTAAACAGAAATTCTCAGTCAACTGGAAAACTAAAACTTTTAATGTAACATAAGATGCACCGTCAATAACAGCACTAACAAAATAATAATTTACAAACAAAACTCGATCTATCCTCTATAACAGTAATCATATCCCTCATCAATAATAATAACCAAATGCACTAATACTACGTACAGCTTAAACATTCCCCATCAATACTCATTACCTCAAAATCAGTAATAAAATTAATAATTTCCACATAACTCGATCCCTCGTCTACAACAATAATCCTCTCCATCATCTACAATAATAAACATATGCACTAATACTAATTATAACTTAAACATTCCCCATCGATACTCATTACCTTATAATCAGTAATAAAATTAACAATTTCCACATAACTCGATCCCTCGTCTACAACAATAATCCTCTCCATCATCTAAAATAATAAACATCTGCACTAATACTAATTACAACTTAAACATTCCCCATCAATACTCATTACCTTATAATCAGTAATAAAATTAACAATTTCCACATAACTTGATAATTATCTACACATAATTCTGGGTGCACTAATGCGAAAAGAAAAGATTCCTATCTGTCTTGTGGCCAAACGCGACGAATGAAAAATAAAATATATAACTGGCTCTATCTTCAACAGACCACCTTCTGGCCTCACCCCAAGTCTAGTCCGATTACTGTAACGAGGAAATCTCTTACCTTCCTCTCTTCTGTTCCGGACACCCGAATCTTCCACGCCTTCAACTCATCTTCAGCCCCATCTCCAGTCAGGAGACACCCACCTTGCCCGCCGGGCATTGGCTCTATCTCAGCCCGTCTTCACTGCTCCACTCTCTCCGAGAGGAAAAACGGCTGGGTATTTGAAGGCTTATCCGAGCAACGTCAACATTCTTATCCGGGGATCAGTGAGGTGGTGCCATCTGGTGGTCATAATTATCCCAACCACTCGCGAAGTGAATTAAACTTTTTAAATATTGCCTCAGATCGACTCGAAGGGAGCGGAAATGCTGAGTCAGACCTGTCTCAGACTGATGACTTGGCGTCACCGCAAGCAGACAAGAATCTTCTAATAAAAATTCATATTTAATAAAATATATCTGAACTAAATGTTAAGGAACTACAATGCCTTTAACCAAAACCATATACAAAAAGAAAAATTATGTTATTAGTCACAAGAAGAAATAACATTATCAAATCTTATTTGGCATGGGATAACATATACATATATATTAAAATCCTTAAAACCTAAAATCTTTCAAAAACATCTTAATGAAAAGAAGCAACTAAATGCTAATCATTCTCTAAAATACGTAAAACTAATAATAAACTCTTGACTTCAACAGATCAAAAAGACTTCTTTTGGATCGCAAATAGAGTACAATTCGTAACACAGATTACTTTCATTCAAAGTGTTCTAATTAAAAGAAATGGCTAATTAAATATAACATTCGCTAACATTTATAGCATTGAACTGAAATCTGCAATTAATTCACATTAACTAAATTTTATTTAAATAAAATTTTTCTTCAGCCCGTTACACTTTCATGACAAACTTTATCCCCACTAGTTTCTGATCTAGCATCCTCTCAATTCCCGATAAGCCGCCTAGGTGTCTGAAAAGAAGATGGCCTCATGACTTTCCAACTTAAATCTACCATTTGAGTTATACCAGTGGGTAGTTTCTCTACTTGCCTTAACTTAATTGTCATTATATATCATTCATAATATTGACTTGTTGTATAATTCAATACAGTTTTAAATTTCGATAAGTTAATTAAAAAAATTATTTTTAATATATTTGTTGAAATTTACCACTTTATCAAAGAAATACAATCAAGTACAATGTTATGAATCAAGCAATGTCATGAGGAAAATACTGTTATTACTCCGATTTATTTAAATTTAAACATTATTCTGTAATAAGTAATAAACTCTAGTTTAATGTAAATTTATTTAATAATAATTATTTAATTTCGTTGAGGCTCATTTATGGATTTAAGGATCATCGATTTATGTTGAAAATTGGCATAAAAGAAGTTTTGTAGAGTCAAAAATCAACGAAAGAAAATGTTTATATTATTTTATTTTATTTTGATTTTTTTTGTAGCTTGTTAAAAAAAATAAAGGGCCAGTTATAAATGTCATGAAGTGGTAAAAGATAATTTATAACTTAGACTATGTGTCCTTATATAAAGAAAAGAGCATTTCCTCTTTAATTATATTATGGAGAATTTTTTTTCATCATCCCATTAATAATGAGTTTGAATTAACTACTACAAATCTTCAAGATTTCATTAAAAGGACAAAAGGTCCTTAGAAAGCAGGAGTAGTCGAACACGACAAAGACCGAACCATAATTTTTCACAAAGGACTTCTTTGAGCTTACGAGGGTTTTAAAGTTCAAAGAATTAGCCTAGAAAAAATCCGAAATCTTAAATCTAATACATGTTATACAAATAAATAAAAAAATAAAAAGGGATTCTGTTTCTAGAATCATTCATAAATAAAATTTTCAAGAGATTCATTTTCATATGTTAAAAAAATAAAAATAAAAACAACTGTATCACTACAATACATGAATGGTCTTAGTTAATGGTAGAGACTTTACTGGTTTTATGACAACGGTTGTGTAAGGAGATGACTTATCCGATATCATGCTCAACTTCCTGGTTTCCCCCTCACTTAATAAAAGCTGAGTGTGTCAGAAGAGGGTCTGCAGATCCCACAGGGTTCATATATCTTAAGTTGATGGCTTCTACTAAGACAAGTCGCTCCTTCAAAAGAACAATGTCATAACTCAATTTTTCAATAGAGGTATTTGAAAGTTCCAATTGAGATAAATAAATAAAAATTTGAATATTGGTAAATCAAGGCATTATTGTAACGATGTTACTGAAATTATTTTATTAACCATTAGACAATTTTTAAAAGCTTGAAACTTTTTTGATTTTAGCTTATGTCATTATTTCTATAAAACTTCAAGCTCATACATGATACAATTCAAAATATGACCTTAAGAAAAAAAAATCTTGGAAGTGGAATATGAGGTATATCGTTTCTGAATTAAAAAGCTTCTACCAATACAATTTTAACTGAAGTCATATGTCGTTCTTTTGAAGGAGCTATATAAGATACATTTCCGCTATTTAAATTTACTCATTTACATCATACGACCCTTATAACAAAAATTATTTGACGTTCCGATACATTTGTGAATTTATATTTAAGTTTTAAATAGTTGCAAAACTGTAGCAACAAATATAATTGGATACTTCTGTTCGTAAGCAGCAAATTTAGCGCAAACAATTTTGTTTTTAGACTAGATAAACAGTTGTAAATTGAGCCATGCAATGCCGGGTCGCGTAGTAACCATTGCGTTTTGTTTTTTACTGTTTGAAAAGGAGCTAAAACGTCTTTATATTTATATAGATTTCAAAGATATTTAATTTCTAGTTTTTGAAACATTTTTTTCTCTTAATGTAAGGACGCCTGTGGTATAGTGGTTAGCATAGCAACCTTCTATGCTTATAATCGCGGGTTTATATCCTGGCAAGTGATGGAAGCATTTTAAAATGGAGTAAAAAATGCTTGGTTTTGCCGTCCTTCGGAGGGGATGTATAACTGAGATCCTGAGCCCGTGTAGTGTCAGGTACTTAAATATCCCTATCCTAATTATATCTGGATAGGCAAAATATAGGACACCCGCTGTGGCATCATCCGATTAGTTATTGAAAATATAAAGAGACGTTAAATAGATAAATAAGCAACGGCCACAAAGGCACCAATAGGTGGGTTCATGTTAAACAAAAACAGCTGATTAAAACATTTTCTTTCTTAAACTGAAGATTTTTTATGTGTCATATTTTTTCAATCGCCGACTTTTACCACTCTTCTACAAATCGTTCATGTTTCCGCAGGCCCGTTGAATAACTGGTTAACTCGAATTTTTGTCCAGAGGTAGTAACTGTACTGAGGGAAGCGGAACCATGTCATCCTCGTAAGTTTTTGGCTTGAAATGGATTTGTACTATAAGCAATAACTCATTTTCAAGGCAATGGCTAACTTAGCAGTTTATTAACTATGAAAATAACTCGATTTCGTTTCAGTAAGTACATAAAACTTATTTTGGAGAAAATCCGACTTAACCACTTGTCCACCGAGGCTGCAGATGTATTATGGATGTAATGAAATTAAATGAAATGGTTTACAATTTTTACTCAATTTAGTTTTCAATTTTTTTCTAATACCGATTAATTATGTAAATATACTTGATGAAATATAAAATACAATAAATATTATGATGATAAGATGAAAGTCATGGCGCCTAAATATAATGTAATTTTAAACATATAGTGTTTATCCCTAATCAATAAATAAGTACTCTTTGTCTCCAATTTGTAAAATTAATAAAATAATCGCGATCAGTTAAGATAAAACTGATTGTGAGTTTTATCATAATTATGTTGTTTATCATTTTTATTTATTGCCTCGTAAATATTGTAAGTTATTAACTATCCTTATTATGTTGCCATAAAACTGTAATAAAATATGCGAGGCCACAATAGAAAAGTGTTGATTTTTCAAAGCAGAAAGAGAACGATGAGCAATTACATAAATATAAAGTAAGTAATGTAAATTATTATTGTTATTATAACAGAAATTTAAAAGGATATTAGTAAAGACATGAAAAAAAAAATGTAAAAAAAATGTAGTTATTGAACTTTACTACTGTATTATAATAATACAAGAAGTAAATATAATAATTGATACATAGTGACATATGATGACATCCAAAGACAAGTAAAAAAACTACCTACTGGTGGTACTCAAATAATTTATATAACGATTTCAATTTAAAAGCTTATGAGGCCATCTTCTTTTCAGACGCCTCGGAGGATTATCGGGAATTGAAGAAGTCACTAGGTTTGAAACTGATGGGTTCGAATGGGAATAAAGTTTGTCACGAAAGGACTGGTATCGGGTTCGGGACAAATCAGCAACTAATAGGACATTAAGGTCGTTATGGATTATTTTATTCGTAACAATGTAAGGAGAATTAAGGATTTTACGAACGATCTTGGATTGTACGGGTTAGAAATGAGAGGGATTCGATGGTTTAGTAGAGCCCCAAAGCTCCATTCTGTTTTAAAAATTGAAATATATTTTTGGATAAAATTTGTTTGAAATATGAAGCAAAGTACCATATCCGATTCATTCATTGCAGTCTAAATTAATTAAATAAAAAAATCATTAACATGAATATCTTAAGTACACAATTTAAAACGGTTCTATTTTAAATTTTAGTCCCCTAAAGTCTATCTTCGTCAGAATGTTGGTTTCTGATAAATATTTTCAATATTTAAGGGATTTTGTTTTTACCCCGGACTATTTTCTTTCATATATTAATATTTTAGATATTTGAAGTATAAACGATTGGTTAACTGTGGAAAGATACTGTATTCCAATGCACCTTACTTTGATAAAACCACAAATGATCGAAAACATTGGAGAGTTGCCTAGTTAATAGTATTGAGGATTTTGCGAAGAGTTTTGGATTGTAAGGATTGAATACGAGAGGAATTCGATGGCTTAGTGGAGCCCCAAAGCTCTATTCCGTAAATGTAAATTATTATAATTTTCTTATTGTCATTTATGAGTCTTTTGTAATCAATTGGGAGCTTAGAACGTTTATCTAGTAAGTGTTGAATAAATATATATAAAAATCTAAAAGTTATTATATTTGTCGCGATATATACACCTTATCTATAAATACACTCTCGTTTCGGAACAGGACATAACTATATAATGATATAGTTAATCTAATTGTTGGAACAAACCAAACGTCAGGTGCAAGTTATTATCAGTTTTTATTTACTCTGTCGATTTTTGCACAAGACTTTTCGATTATCTGTATCATATCTTTTGCTTTTTTTTTTTTCTCGTTACATTTTTATCCTCACCGCGTTACGAATCAGGAGATTCTCTGTCAGTAAAAGTACAACAGAATAACATGAGAGGAACGAAGAAGAACAGTAACCAGCTGAACCACTCCCGTGACTTGATATAATGTAAATGTATCAGATGCCGATTTATTTTAGTAATAAGGTTTTTAATATTTTCTTGAAAAATTCGTTTTATAAAACCTTACATTATGAGAGGGGTTAGCCCGTTTCTTCCTCGGTCAATTACAATACTAAATTATTGAAAATAATAAACCGCAACCATTTATTATGATATGGCTGGAAAAATCATATAAAAAAAGGAATGCAAATAGTTTCAAATATTTTGCTAATACAGGTATCGTTAGAACATAATGAAAATAATAAGTAAAGAATAATGAAAAAAATATAAAACACATAACAACCTCAAGTTTAAGAAGACGTCAACCATAGCTAAATCATCCCACCATCACTAAGGTCCAAATGCAAGAACTGACAGGAAGTACTATTTAAGATCCACAAGGAAGGTCATGGAACAAAATTCAAAAAATCTTGTAAGAAAATAAAAATAAAACAAATCATTAATAAGAGTACAAGTTACGTAACATACCTACTATGCCCATAATCGCGGGTTCACAGGAGGTGGCCTTATGGTTTTGTAAATGGAGTAAAAATTCTTGTTTGTGCTATTTGGAGGGTACAGAAAAAGGCGATACCATGCGTGTACAGTGTCAGGTCTTCTTTAAAGATCTCTGTTCTAATTATACTTGGATAGGCAAATTTTAGGTTGCCACTGTAGCATCGTCGGATTAGCTATCGCTGGTTATGCTGCTGCATAACTAAGATCAAACAAAATAAACAATCGCCTATTCCACACAATATTTTAAAATAGTAAAACTAAAGCTCTAAACCGACTTAAAATATATTTTAAGTGGAAAAATTCCAAACACGATTAATGGATTTTTGTTTTCTGCGTCAAAATTGTTTATGTTACTTTTTAATGTCTGTATCTATTTTGCACTTAAGTATGTTCTATTAAAACCATTTAATTATTTGTTCTTTATTTATTATTGTACGGGATAAAGGGGGTATTCTACTTTTTATCGGCCGCTATTTAGATTAATTATTAAAACCTAATTAGTCCAGTAATATTAGGGGTTTCACCTCGGAATGAGAGATAGTCGCGCCCAGTGTTTAACTAGTTAGATTATCATTCGAGGTCAACCTGTAGTCCCGAATATAAACACGCCGTATAAAGTTTATAAATTATTGATAAATATAAAATTCTAAATAATTTGTATTTTTTATTAACTATTACGTTATAATTAATAATTATAGCTATTGATGAATCTACGCGTCAAAAAAACTGCTGTTACAATAGGAGAAGATATAGATTTACTTGTCATTTTAATTGGGCGTACCCTATCTCATCAACAAGAAATTTTCTTTAAAAAAGTTGGCAAAGGAAATATAAAAACTGAAATATACCCTTCCAAAAGTTTTGATAAATATCCTCGTTCTATAAAATACATATTGTTTCTTCACCCAATAAGTGGCTGTGACACGACTTCTGCGCACTTTAGAAAAGGAAAAAAAACATATGTAAAAACTCTCCAGAAACATCAGATTTTGGATCAAATTGGGGAGAAGAAAATTGCCCGGTTCAATCATTATTTGAGAATGGAGTGCGAACCTTGTTGGCAATCTATAATCCTCCAAATCTGAGAACTGTATCAATCGTCTTCGCTATGGACAGTTCATCAAGTTAACAAAGCTGAATAAACCTGTGCAGTTATCAAATCTTCCACCAACAAGTGCAGCAGCTCTTCAACATTTCAACCATGTCTATTATCAAGTTCAGACTTGGTTAGGGCATGATTTAGAACCCCAGAATTGGGGTTGGATAATGCGTGATGAATTCCTGGAATCTGTTATGATAATGAATCCACCAGCTCCGGAGGAATTGATTAATACAGTATTCTGCAACTGCAAGAATGGTTGTGGTTCGCGATGTGAATGCAGGAAAGCAAGGTTGCAGTGCTCTTTAGCTTGCGGCCAGTAAAACTTGGCAAGCTTGTCTTAATGCTTTACCATGTCAGAGTGACATCAATGAAGACGGTACTTTTGACCCCGAAAACCTGGAAGAACTGGAGACAAATGTCGTTGAAGACGAAAACACAAAGGAATTTTAAATTTTACAGCGACTGATAGAAGATTATGAAGACGAAGAAAAAAATTTAAATTAGAACTTGTAGTTCTTATTATTATTCAACTTTTTAAATGTCAACTTTCATAAATGTATGAAATGCTATTTTTCAATAAAAACATTAATTAAAAATTTAATTTTTTTCTTTTTATTTAGTTAGAAAGTAATTGGTATAAATAAGATTAGAATTAAAAAAAAATTAAAATATTTCCCGTAATAACTTTATAATTACACGAGTAGGTAAGTGTTATTTAATGAGTAGATACTGAATTATTGAAAATATTATTAATTATAACGTAACAGTTAATAAAAAATGGAAATTATTTAGAATTATATAATTATTAATAATTTATAAACTTTATACGGGCGTGTTTTTAATCGGGACTACAGGTTGACCACGAATGGTACTCTAAATAGTTAAACACTGCGCGCGCTCTGCCCTCTATCTCGAAAATGGTTAAAGATATTAAAACAATGTTCAAACAAAAGTTGTAGAAAATTTAATCTTCTATAATATTTATAATAAATACAAATAGCATAAAAATCGTAGGAAACGAGATATTTTCAACTAATGTGTCGATTTTTTTACCTTAGACCTTGGAATATCTGTAGTCGCGGACACCCTAAGATAAGTATGTTTTGAGACAAGTTTTAGGGTGCCAAAATAAAGGTTTGTACAACTTTATAGCCGAATATCTCTCATTTCGAGATTCTTGCCCTCATTTGACTAATATTACTGGACTAAATAGTAGATGGCAATGACGATTTCCGAGTATCGTCTAGTGCTTACCCCTGCAACCTTACTGCCTAACAGCCTAGCTTAGCCTTGATATATTTAGAGTAGTAAATGTTAGTTGAGCCATTAACCTATTAATTCCTCTCCTTATCACTAGTTCCAGCTTTCTCCGCCCGCATCGCTTACTTATCAACTTCGCTTTATCAAAAGATGTTTACGGTCGAAAAGTCTGTTGAATTCATAAACAAATACAATTTATATAAAATAAAAAATTCAATTTGATTGAGTTAGTTATAATCTATTAATAAATATCTAGTTTACATAATAAATAAATAAACTATAATCACATACAAATTTATTATTTATTCGCTTATAAATATATAATTAATTGAAGATACGCTTTTGTTCGGAGTTGACTGAAGAAGCTTTTCCTAAATAAAACGGTTTGGCGGCTTTGGGAACGTATTCCCTTTGAGATAGGTTCAGGATAAAAATTTAATTAACTCGCATTTGAGGGCTAACCTTTTTAGCGAATTACACCCAAAGAACCATTTCCCCTGTATCCTTAAACGTTATATTAATTTTCTGTTTCACTACGCTACTGAATGAAATTGAGCTGTTTGCTATAAAAAAATAAACGTTTTGATTGAAAACATATATTCACTTATTATAACAATAGTGTGTTTATATTTTCAAACAAAATTAATAAAATAGTATTGTAGCTTCTTAAGTCATAAGCACATTTAAGTTTGTATTTTAACATCTTGGCTTCATTCTGATTATCCAATCCTATGTCATTGGTAGGTCCTTCAAAGAAAACCATTATAATAACTACCCATCTTTCTTTTCTCAATCTGCTGGTGTTCCTCAAGGCAGTGTCCTCGGCCCAATCCTCTACACAGCTTATACAACGGACATCCAAACCCATCCCAATACTATCCTAACCACGTATGTTGATGATAAATGTCTATTAAAAATCAACACTAGTCCATATATATAGCATCCCATACTCTTCAATCCCATACCACTCGCCTTAAAAAATGTTGTCCAAACTGGAGGATTAAAATGAATTCCCACGAATCCCGTCAAATCACCTTTACCATCCGTCGTAAACCAATGACTTCCTGTCCTCCAGTATCTTTAATAACACTTATTCCTTTAGAACCGATCCGATACTTAGGACTACATCTTGACAAAGGGTTTGTTTTGGGGATTTTTCCTATTTCATCCTATTTAAAATAAATAATTTTTCAAAAAGGTAGTAGTGTATTAACATTTTTCAATGATATGTATAGCAAGAATATATTAAATAAATAATTAAATTCTCTAGTATAAATAAAATAGAAAGGTTGAAAGAAAACCAAAGGTTAACGAATCGCTAAAATCTGTAAAAGTACATAATAGATAGATATATATATATATATATATATATATATATATATATATATATATATATATATATATATATATATATATATATTGTTTACTTAATACTCATTGTAAACTGAAACTAAAATGTGTAGGTCAAACCAAACACAATCCTGCCATTTACTTCTCGCGATTGATCCTCCTGTTGAGCGCTTGTTACCGTTTTAGTAATTCATTAGTTGTCCACCTCACACCCAACTCCACACGCAAATATCAATGACCGCGAGATTATATCATTTCAATTATATTTACAGCGGAAGGCTTTGTAATTGGTGTATTAAAGTTTTCTAAATTACTTAGTCAATTATTATTTTCATACCCAATGTTAGATAAATGTCTTTATTTTAGATAAACCTCAAGGGTTCTTCTCCTAAAGGTAAATCGATTTTTTGATAACATGAAGCTCAGATTATTTCGATTTTTTTCTTTTAGCTTGGATTCCTCAAGCATCCTCGCACCTCTCAGGCACGCGAGACCCTTTAGCCTATTGGAGGCAGCATACAAAGACTGGGCGTAGGAGTGATGACCCTATCCAGTGTATCTGTGGGGTATAGCGTTGTTATTTTCCAGGATGTCTAATAGCCACCCGAAGGATTGGTCCTTTGACGGTCTGCTTCGGAGAAAGAAATATAGGTCCTGGTGCGCCTGCTGGCCACAAACACCCATAATCCTTGGATTTAGAACGATATATCCTTGAACCAGAGTCCACGTCGGAGGAAGGTACTAGTGAATCGGTCCCAAAATGGCTGGTTATCGAGTTATAGACATGCTGCCATATTTTCCATATTTCTTATTTCTTTAACCATATAGATTTTTTTATACAAATGTGGTGATAGTTTTTGTGTTGATTGGCATTCTACTTTTCTTTTAGAGAATTTTGGTTATTTGAACTGTCAATTATCCAAACCACATCTGACGATATAAGTTGGGATAATAGACGCATTACTGTATTCCGATTACAAAAAAAAAAAAGACTGCTGTAAACATTCATGGCTGTAAACATTCATGGCTGTAAACATTCATGGCTGTATAGTACCTGGTAAATAACAGAAAGGCTCACGAACGAATATTAGCTTTAAACATCACGCGATTTAACCACTTAGTTTAATTAGTAAACAAAAACTTTGAAGAACGAATGCCAGTTGTCATTGTTTATAATACATTTTCTGATATATTGTATATTGTATGTGTATACATATATATATGCAACATACAATATACAACATATACACATACATTTAAGGTAACTGTATTTCGTTATTGTGTAATAACTGTTATCTGTAGTAAGAACTCTTTTCTTGAAATACTAGTTACCACTCCCAATACAGTTAAAAGGTAATAGTATAACATAAATACTATATGAAATGTATGTATATTATAAAATGAAATGTGAGGTTCCACTTTCAATAAGAAGCAGGAAAACTTAGTATTTCTTTTCGGGCACTTATCACGAATTCCTCGAATAAGTTTGGTTTTAGGCCAAAGAAAACCAAACTTATTCGAGGAATTCGGATATTTTATATATTTTTTATCGAAACATTCAATGTTTTTAACCATAACAACGATGTAATAAAATTAATGACCATATCACCAATCTCTGCTTACAAACTCCCGTCCACGAAACACCAATCAAACCGAAATCCGCTAGATTGATCTTAGCGCAATCCTCCCATTGACGCCTCGGTTTACCCCTCGAACATTTATCAGTATACTCAGCTCTTATTAAATGTTTCGTTATTCGTTCGTTAATCTTCGCAACGCTATCACTTCATCTATAAAAACTGATTGCATATTCAGTGATTCCGCGTTGTGTAATCTCCTAAATTATGCAGTGGTCTCATCTTTTTTCGGACTAAATATTCTACGCAATACCTTATTTTCGAATACCCTAAGATGTTAATCCTTTAACGTTATCTGCCACGTTTTACACCCATAAAGAAATATGAAAGGAATTCTGATTTTTAAATTTCGGGAGAAAAAGGCCTTAGTTGTTACAGCTACCAACAGAGGGGCTCCCACTTTTTCGGAACCAGCTGATCTTATTTTAGGAAGGTTATATTGTTGTTGAATACGACCTTCTCTGTACGTGTGACGGTATTTATTAAATTAAACTTTAAAGTATTCTTTTTACTGAATATTGTTTACCTCATAAACACAACAGACGTATATGTAATCATATATTTTGCCTTATATGTAGTCATCTATGTTAATAAGGTTATAAGTGTTATACGTATTCAAATATTGTTGGTAGTAATTTTTAATTACAAATTATGTAAAACAAGAAAATTTAATAGGACATTTCTTAAAACGGTTTGGACTAAGGTGGTTCCACTACTCGGGGCAGACCTGGCGCCAGATATGAGACAAATTGATGCACAAACATACTCGAGTCTCCACCGAGGGATCAACCGAGGAAAACATCCCCTCGTTGGGGATCGTCCTGTATTAGATATCAACTTGAATACCTCCATGCTTGTGGATATCTGCTATTGAACTTTGTTGATTGTTATTATGAGACATAACATTGATACAACAATGTTATAATACAATGCTTCAATACGTTACCTCAGGTCCACTGCTTATTAATGATGACAACATACGTTTTTTAAAATTTAGTTTGCAGTTTAATTAATCTCCTTATAATTTATGTCTTTGAAATATCATAAATATAGTTAACTTTTGTTAATCTATACCAACCTGAAATATTTAATTGGTAGCGGCCTTGATCAGTATGAGTTGTAGATCGGCCATGACAGATAAATTATTCAGCCGGCAGGTGGCCTTAGGATTTTTTTGAAAGGGATAAAAATCCTTGGCAATGATGTCCTTCGGAAGGGACGTAAAATGGAGATCCCGAGTCTCTACGATAGCAGGTACTCGCTAAAGATCCCTATCCTAATTAAACCTGGGTAGGCAAAATTTAGAACTCCGACTCTAACATCGTTGGATTAGCCATAGCAGTATTAAGTGGCTTTAAATGGATAAGCAAACAGATAGATTATTAATTCTGATAATGCTGAGAATCTGCCCTTTGGGATCTTGAGACCTTGAAATGGGTACCTATAATAGGAGAAAATATCTGGCAACTTAACGTGATCTCCGCTAAATCAGCTTGGTCATTCCAGGGCCACTATAATCTGTAATATCAACAGTATCGATATAATCCAAACAATATAATTCAAACACTACAGCCTGTTTCATCTACCGAGTCTGATACCTTTCATGGGTTGTTGTGGTAAGATATCATGTCTTTTAAAATGTGCTCCTTACCTTTCTCAGAAGACGAATCCCGATATTTTTGAAGTTTAATAATCAATAATGTGGTTTCCTTTTCTAATACTGTTTTACAGTTGTCATGATTTTTAGTTCAATAATATAAGTTTGACTTTTATTTATAGAATTATTTGCATTAGGGGGCGGGGTAGTTCAGTGATTAGGGTCCAGTGTTGCTGCGCTGAACGTTTCGGGTTCAAATCCGGCTGTGTCAGATAAATTATTTAATTATTTAATCTGTTAAGACCCAAGGATGGACCCAGCTAGGGCTCGCCCATCATTTATATACATGGTGCTCTTACGGATGAAAAACCAAGGGTTGAGAGTGATCTCGTACCAATCACCTTCCCGCAAAACCGGTGTCCTAAAAAGAGTACATTCTCTACCATGTACTGATCCCCTTAATGGGCTGTAGTAACACAGTTTTTCATTATTTATTTGTTTTTTAAAAATTATACTCCTAATAGTGTTTTAATACCGTCACGTGTAATCTATCAAAAAAATAATCTGTCTATCATAAACCTTGCTCCAAGCTGTTACAATAAACGGGATCTTAAACTATTTATCAATGGATAATAAAAAAGTTTTGTGGTTTTATGAAACCACGATGTAAGTGAATTTTTTTATTCGGTTTGTAGGCATTTAACCAAACATTTTTGGAAAATTATTCGATTTAGGGTATTGAAATTGGGTTTTTAATCTTAACTTAATTATTGGAAAATGGGAATGATAATGGGAAATCAATAGTAGACAAAATATTCAATTATAAAATTTAATTTCAATTTGCGTATTAGAGTACGGAATGCATAATTAATACAATCATTTAGATGGTAAACGCATATTAAAAAGTAAGAGAAATATTTTTTTAAATCATTGACTCGTTGTCAACTTCTATCATTCTATCAATAACTTCATCTTCGCCTCGAGTCTCACAGTTTATAAATGTAATTAGTATTTTATGGTAACTAAAATAAGTAAGTGCTTGTATCTCGACTCGTACGCGTATCACTGCCGCTCGTGCCTTGATTAGAACTAGCGCCCGATTTTAGCTGCTTGCATTTCAGACGATATCTGCGGCATCTTTCCGCATTTAGTCGCTTTCGTTGCAGATTTTTTTCTGTAACAATATTTTCGGATATAGGTTCGCCACTTTGAACGATAAACGTATTAAATCCAACATTCGACGCTGGACCCCTACTAGTACTCGGCATGACATCTGTCGGCAGTCTACTACTTTTATTCCGGTGACTCAGAGTGTAGTACAGCTTGTGAAAATGAATGAAGGTCTAAATAAATAAATAAATAAAATTAAATATATTGAATGAACCGGATAAAAATTAAAATACTTCATCCAATATTCATATGAAATAAGTAACGCGAGAAGGTAATGTAATGCGACATGTGGTAGGTGAACGAAAATGTTTGGGGCGATAGGAAAAAAGTTTCACTTTAAAAATGTGACAGCCCTAAACTCCTCGTTAACGACCACTTACGACCCTAAATTGAGTACTTACTCAATTTACTTAATGTACTACATCTTTAGGAGAAATTGTATCAGAATGGTGTTTAAAAAATAATAACAAAGTAATTATTATATTATACAAATCATTCTTTGTATGTGTGACAACCATTATCAAAGGCTAAGTGGGAAGGTCAGCCAAGGTCATTGCTTACTACACTTTCTCCCTTGTTACCTTAGAACTCTTGCCAAGCTTATTTATATTTATAAGGCCGGTTCAAGAACAAGAACTCTGAGGAAATTGGTTTGTGCCAGTTTTAAGGCAGGCTTTTACATGTTTATTTAGGTACATAAAACCGTTTAAATAAAAAGGTTTAAGAATTAAAATTTATATTTCAACAGCGTATAGTAATCAGAAGGTTTTTTAAATATTTAATTATTGTAAAGGTGTTTCTGCTGTTTTTACTAAATGTCCAAAAACAGTTGTTTGTCCAAAAAATTAAATATATAGATTTTGTTTCCTTATCTATGAAGAGTCATAGGTTAAGTACATGCTAGATACTGCACTGTTTCCTGTACAAAAGTTGTCCTGAGATGTGATGTGTCTAAAATCACGCTCATCCGCACGGTATTTTTCCCAATTAAGATTCACTCATTTTTTAGAGGCAGGGTTAGCCCCAAGAGGATCTGTAGATCCCACAGGGTCTATCCACGGCTGTCAACAGATTGAATAATTTATCCGCCACAGCCGGATAACAACTTAGCTCTCTACACACTAACGTACGCCAATATTTCTATATAAAATCTATCATCGTATTACTATCTACTAATCTATTATTCTGTTATATTTTCATTACGTTAAAAACTTGTACCACCGCAACCCTTTTGAGGGGTCATTGGTTTAGTCCTTGGTAGAGACTGTACCTGTGATTATTTTGTACATGTAAACTCCTCCTGACTGATTGTCATTTTTTATTCATTTTAATTTTGGATATAAAATATTTAAGTGTACAAAAGTATTGTTAATCAATTTCTAATATTTTCCTTAAGTACAGGGGGTATACCATCGGTAGATAACTTTATTAGATTTGAAAATATAAAGTTAAGCATTTCTAGGAACAAAACCATTGATTAACAGACCTTTTGTACAATATAAATTTATATACTGCCTACTTAAAATCAAGAACAAATGGCAATCGCGTGTTTACATATGTTATATTTTAATTATTATATTACCTAAAATTTAATTATTGTTCTAGAACTTCAATTTCAAACTATGAAGAACCGATGAATTTTTGTCTTGTTTTCGATACTAGTACAGGAATGAGTTGGAGAAACGATTCATAAAAAGATAGTTTTTATTGTTAGAATTTTAAACAAAACTTTATTCTGCTTTTATTGCTGAACTACGAGCAATGAAATAGCTAAGTCACAATAAAACTGATTACTGTGGACTTTATAACATATTTCATCCTTAAACGTGGGTCTTTTAATTGTTTTCTATCTTCAAGGTTCCAAAGAGTTAATGTACAAAATAACTTTTGGTAACATTCATTTTTGGCTGCTTTATTCGAAAAAAAACAACTCCAAATTTAAAATTTTGATTTAAATTTAATTTTTGGGCGAAAAATTAAGATTAATGAAATTTGTACACTGAATTTATATTAAAAAAAAAATGGAATGCATAGATTTAAAAAACTTACTGGTGTTATAAGTTTTTCTAAGGCACTATAAATGTCTTGTTTTGAGTGTGCAATTTTTAAGTCCATACTGTTCTCCAAGTCATAACAAACTTTAGTTCTAAGTTGACTGTATACGTCTTAAAAAAAGTAGGAGGTTCGGCAGCTAGACTTGGATGTAGGAAAAGGAAAACTGGGTCATGAACTGATGAAAGATTTTATATAGTACATGGATTTTATATAAGTTTGTGATCCTTATTTAAGTTATTTTAATATAATAATGACCATTGGTACTTCCTTTAATTTATAATTATTATTTAAAAAAAAAATAGAAAGTTATCGAAAACAAAGCCATCATTTGAACTTGAAATTGCTAGGTCAGTCTTTGAAAACAGTTTTATTACCTTGTTTACTGACTCCTATAGTTTGCAATGCATTTTACAGATATTGGTGATCAGTTAGGTCTTTTTTACAGTACATTTATTTTCTTAAACACACATTCCAATTTACATTTTTTTAATCTGTACTACAACAACTCGCGAACCTACAGTTGGGACTACATTGTTTCAAAACCAACGGTTATTGCGAATAAGTGGTCTAGCCGAGTTCACACTCAATCGTCAGGTTTTTTCTTTGAATAAAGGATACCCATTTTAAATCTATGATCCCACTGGCTCGAATAACTGATGTTAACTGAATAAGTAATTGTCTACCAAATCCTGTTTCGAACAAGGGACCTTACTACACGACTGTGCTAGTCATAATATACCAATATACACTATATTTGAATGTATTAATTGTATATATATATATATATATATATATATATATATATATATATATATATAACATTTCTATATTTATATCAATATCTTTATGTATATAATAAAGCATAATTGTGCACATACTGTTGTTCCCGCAACGTGCAACAGCCCTAAAAATAAAAGTTAAGAAAAGGTCAGGCAGGGCTATTATGTACATTTGGATTAATGTCAATTGACAGCAGCGATCTACAAATATCATTTTTTTTTTTAAAGGCTATATGTTATGATTATAACCTTATTATATAAATAATGTTATTAAATACTAATATTATTTAGTAACAATTATTAAGTTATAACAATCCCATCTCAAAATATATCCAACTAATTGTATTTTTATAATTATTTCGCAAATAAAATATACTTTCCTTCATCATTTTTTATTCACTTAAAAACAGATCAAGGGATTTCAAGCATAAGACTTAAGGCAGCTTTCATTAATTTTGTTTCATCCGTTTTGGCTTTACTCTCATTAGAATACATTGCTGTCGCGGATCGTGCTGCCGTTATAGCGGAATGGGTATGCGATTTGCTACATAGGGGTATACACAAATCGGATATACCCGGTGAGATCCGTGGACCTTCTGGGGCTCATCCAGTCTCTATAAAATGGGTACCTTTAATTGGGAGAGAAACCTGGCGGCTTAGCGTGATCTCGGACAAGTAACCTTCCTGCACCACCGTTGTTTTAGAAAGAGTTAACTCCCCGCTAAAAAAAAACTGTACCTTAAAACTTTTAATTTAAATTTTATATATTCGAACTGAATATATAAAGGGTCTTATGATAAATATTTGGCAGAACCACACTGCCAAATCTCTTGCGGAACAAATGGTAATGAAGTGGAACATTAACTTCCTTCTGCTTGAGGAGCATAATTATTTACGTGAAAATTTTCCGAATTTTCATGCAAAAGATCTTACTAATAAGCTCCTTTATAAGCTCTTCGTCTTATTAAAATTTTCATTACCTAAAAAAAAATAAAGTATTTGATTAGAGACGTCATTGGTATTGAGAAAAATTAATGGAGTTATTTTAAACGGGAAAATCTTGAATTCGTACAAACCATTGGTATGAAAAAGAGTCAATAAAAGCAATCTATAAATAATCGAAATTCTGATTTGTTTTTATTATACCAAAAAATTATAAAATTGATGATGAATCGTCGGTAAAAAGGATATTACAAGTTTCTGATGGATCGCAGGCCACGGAGCAAAGTAAATGACCTTTAGATCGGTAAAGATGAGAAGTCTTTTTAACAAGGCAGTTTGATGTTCGAAAGTTTAATAAAAAACATTAGGGTACGCGTACAAAGTAAGTTTCACATATAATCAAATAGAAACATAATTTTACTCTGGGACCACGCCCCTTTAGAATAAAAAATGTTTACAATAATAATAAATATTCCTTGCTGATCATAATCATATGATATTTACATAAGTACTTAAAAAGTAAAAAAAAAAACCAAAAAGTAAGTTCTTGTCAAGATAAAACAACTACATAAAATAACCAGAAATAAGCAAAACTATAAATAAACAAATAAATACTAAAAAATATATATAAAGAACGATAAAGGTATAGGAGAAAAAAATAATGAATAATACGTTATTAGTAGCCAATGATGGATATCATCCGATAATTATGACTGATTTGAGAGAATATGTTTGGGAATTGAGAAGGTGTTGGCAAAGCACGGGTTTGAATAAGAAAAGGGAAGAAGCATGGCGGATATTAGGTGGGAATAAGTTCCGTACTGTGTTGGAGCGGGTAAGAACAGAACACTTGAATCTTTTTTTAGTTCTGTGGGATTGAGTGTAATGGTCGGAAAAGTGTACCGATCTTGGAGTACAATAAAATCTCGCAAGTTCGAGAAGATATAATTCAGGTATCTGCAAAAACTATATATTTTAAGTAATTTTTATGTTTTGTAAGTTATAAATACAATATCTATAAATTGAGACTGGGAAGTGGAGGTAGCTCAGTGGTAGAGCGCCGAGTTGCTGTGCCGAAGTTACCGGGTTCAAACTCGATTGTGGCAGATAACTGTTAACAGCTGGGGATGGATTCTTCGGGATCTGGTACCCTCCTGGGACACACTAACTTCTACAATGTCCTAAAAATAGGAGGGGGAAACCAGTGTGATCCAGAAAAATCACCTACCTGCAAGAACCTTTCCCCTAGAAACAGTAAATTCTCTACCATGTAGTGAACCCAATACTCTTCATGGGTTGCAGTGGAACAGGAAAACAAAATCTCGATATTAATTTTCATTTAATAAAGTCTATAATAATAATAAAGGTTATTATTTTATAAGGAATTAATACAAATATACAACTGAGCAGCAAATTGTATTTTTCCTCAAAATCCTAGTTTCCTGGGACTACAGTATTGTATATTTAAGCCGCATTTCGACAGGAGTTGGAACAGGAGTTGACTTGATCAAAGAAAGTTAGCTATCAGGAGCAGGTACTTCAACAGCTCCTTGGCCTGACAGTCAACTCTTTCAAGGAGTTTCATGCCATCCGAGAAATTGCTCCATTAAGTGAAAACTCTCTCGGGCCACTTTAAAAAAAATCCTTCTCCACTTCTTAGATTGGATATTTCTAAAGCCTTTTCTGAATTTATGGCAACCTGGGTGTTTATACTTACACCTTGAATTATATAAGTCATTAATTAATATAATGTCCTTTTGTTTGTTCATTTAACGTCACTTTATGCTGCTATGGCTAATCGGGCGATGCTACAATGGAAGTTCTTTCTTGACTATCCAGGTTTAATTAGGATAGGGATTTTTAATGAGTACCTGACATCGTACAGGCTCGGTATTCCTGTTTAACGTCCCTTCCGAAGGACGGCATAACCAAGGATTTTTTACTCCCTTTTAAAAAATGCCACTAGGGCCGTCTGCCGGGCTACGAACCCGCGATCTTAGGCTTGTAGTTTGTTATGCTAACTAGTAGACCACAGGTCGCCAATTTTAATTATTTAATGAATAAACTAATTCATTTAATATATTGTTCATTAAATTGTATTATAGTATATTCTATTATTTCTTCATGATTTAGTAGAGGTATTCTGTATTTTTACCCCGTAATGTTCATTATTTAAGTAGTTTTATAATTTATGCAGTTTTTAATAATATGAATTAATAGCATACTGCAATTATAAATTATTTTAAGAATAAATTGAAATACACACAAACATTCATAACTCAGTGTATTCATTTCTTGTTACAAACCATGGAGCACTTTATAAGCTATGTGTATTATAAAGGAAGGTTTTATAAGAGATAAGACAATGTTAAAACAAAATCTAACAAAAGCCCAAAGGATGTTTGACGATACTACATGAATAGTTTTAATTATTAATTTTATTGTTTTATTATTTTAATCCAAGTAACTATATCGATAGGTATGTGGGAGCAGAGAC
This sequence comes from Troilus luridus, assembly GCA_964056705.1. Lineage (NCBI taxonomy): Eukaryota > Metazoa > Arthropoda > Insecta > Hemiptera > Pentatomidae > Troilus > Troilus luridus. The sequence goes on along the minus strand of OZ057414.1, from coordinate 109,553,106 downwards.
TCTTTGGCCTTCCTAGGGCCTGCTGAAGATGGGCAACTGTCTCTCCACCTGTACTACAAGGTATTATCATTTCCTTTTATATTTAGTATAATAATAATATAATAACAAATAATAAGTTATGTATTCGATCAAGGTGTGGCTAGACGCAGAGAGCTTTAATTATTTTTTGGTCTCGACATTTCTTAGTTCGGGACTTTTCAGCAAAGAAAATAAGAATTTAGAATCTATAAAACTATTATCCTTTGAACTGTCATAGACATGAAACATGGTATTGAAGTATAAACAATGACCCGAGGTGTTCGAAAATATTGGGTCCGAAAAAGCTTGGGACTACTGGAGAATTTAGGAGATTGCACTACGCGAAATTGAGGAACATCCACCAGGGTAATATAATTGAAGTTTAAGATACGTCGCGAAGGTAGAAATGGGCTGAGGCTGAATAACTCCTAACAAGTTAATAGCGCTGAACCAATTGATAAACGTTTGGGAGGTAGACCGAGATGTAGGTGGGAGAATCGCTGGGGTGATCTGATGAATTTTGGTTTGGGTAGTAGTCCTTGGACGTGAAATTGGTGATTTCAGCATCGAAGCTTCGGGTTCGTGAAACCTTTTTATTATTATTATATTATATGGTTTCAAAATTGTGGTAGAAGTCAGTAAAATTGAGAAGATCCTTTATTTTTCTTTAAAGTTCGACGAAACGGAACAAGAGAATGGTGTACCTCAAGGCTCAGTTCCTCGTCTATTGTTATTTATTATTGCTATAAATGAAATCGCAGACCGCATAACCAGTGTAAGGATTCCTTTACGCCGATGGTTTCTTACTCTGCTAGAAAGAAAAGGATTTAAGCATCACACGACAGACCATGCAATCGACGATTTTTCAACGAGCAGAATAGGGAAGAGAGACTAGTTTCAAATTCTCAGCTGAAAAATCACAGTCTATAATTATAAAATGGAAAATCTAAGTAATTTTTCGATAAACGATAGCGAAATTAAATTTTTAAAGAAATCCAAATTGTTGGGCTTTTATACGATCTGAAATAAAAGTTAAAAAGCCACATTAAAAGATTAAAACAGGACTGGGAGTAAAAGGTTAAACATCTTGAATATTCTTCCCCACCAAAGCTGAAAAGCAGACAGAAAAATAATGTTACAACATATAGAACTCTAATAACGTCTAAGCTAGATTATGGTTGCATTGTTTACTCATCAGCTTGCAATAGCCTGTAAAAAAAGCTGCATTCGATACAGAATACCGCCTTAATGACTTTTATAGGAGCATTCAGAATATGCCCAGTGTCTAAGTTACTAACTGAAGCTGGAGAATTGCCCTGAAATCATAAAAGGCAACTGCTGGTATTTTGCTATGCAGCTAAAATATTACATGTCAGACGACATTTACAACGATGGTCTGCGTAAGGGTATCGATCATATTTTTTCAACCGAGAAAACCCAATAAGAGGAGATCTTGGCCACCGAGACGCATGATATCTCCACCACTTTAAAATTTCCGTACAATTGGACATTGAATCCCTGACGATAGGGATTTCACCACCATGGACAATTCCAGCTATTAGAACTAACAAGAAGCAGGAACTAATTTCGAAGAAAATAATTTTGACAGACAGATCAAAAAATGAGAAATAAATAACAAGAATTGATAAGAAGTTATACTAAGGGTATGTTGCAAAATACTGCAACGGATATGAAGTCATCCACACACGTAAGCCCGAAGAATTTTCTTTTTACATAAATCCTTTTTATCAATTTATAATAAATGTTTCTTAATACATACAACCGAAACTGGTTAATTATTTCCTCCAGAAGCCATTTTTCTTCCAAATCGCTGGAGAAAAAGATAATACTGGAAGTGGGAGAGGAAGGACCAACAGTTTTCCTGGTGATTTATTCTTAGACGGCCTTGACTCGCAGCTTTCAGCTTATTAGCCTCAGTCCAAGTCCATCCTTAGGGCTTTATATAAACTGCTCTATATAGGGAAGCCTCGGGCATAGACAGTTTATTCCCTTATAAAAGGGCACTATTTTTTATTTATTAACTCTAAACAGAATTATATGTGTAGAAATAAAAGTAGAAAAGCTCTATAATCGGGGACTATAAAGAATAACAAATTTGTATTACAACAAAAATAAAAACACACAATACAGCTTTCTATTCAAGCTCATATGTATAGTTTTTTTCAGTGAATTTCATAATTTTTTCAACCAATTTCATTATTTTTTCAACCAAATTCATAATTTTTTTAAACTAATATCATAATTTAACGAATCAAATTCATATTTTTTTCAACCAATTTCATAACTTTACCAATCTAATTCATAATTTTTTCAACCGATTTCATAATTTGTAAGATGTCGCGGTGTGATTGTCAGGAAATCATATAAACCCAAAAAAGAGGTGGTACCCATCGTTTCGTAAGTTCGACACCCAAACCTCTTGCTGCAATTGAGGAAGTAATTGAAGAAAACGCAGCATTTATATACCTTACAAGAAATAAAAGAGAAACTGTTCGATCTCCACAATTCATAGAGGACTATTTCAGTTGAAATTTACGTTAAAACGCGCTGCAAAAGAGCTTGACCGTATGAACTCGGAGTTTGCCATTGAGAAAAGAAAACAATACGCTCTAGATTTTGAAAGCTGGATACCTCGAAATCGCTCTCTCGTCTTCATTGATAAATCCGGATTTAACTTACATTTAACAAGAAACTGGGCTAGGTCAAAAGATAACACGAAAGCTATTTTTACTATGCCGACAGTACGAAGGAGGAACACAACTCTCGTCTTGGCTATCAACAACCAACAGGTCCTGCATTTTTTTGTTGTAGCTTCTGGAACTTGTAATAGTGATTTATGTTGCCACTTTTTGTTTTAATTGCTTGAAAAAATTGATCAGCTTCCCTTCATCAATATTATTTTAGTGATGGACAATGCAGCTATCCACAAAACTGAGCAGGTTAGAGAAATTATGGCGCGATCTTCGCATATAATAAAATACCTGCCATCATATTCCCAATGGTTAATCCGGCAGTATATGCTTTCTCAAAAGTAAAATCAAAAGCAAGAGCGATGGCGTCTTCTGGCAGAGGAATGCAGAAATGGGAAAAGGTAATCCTAATAAGTACCTCCTTATAAGTATATCGTTAGAATATGTAATAATTTAATACACCCAAATCTCTTTCCAAGTATATGTTATATGATTTCCTGACAATCACGCCACAAATCTTACAAATTATGAAATTGGTTAAAAAAATTATGAATTTGATTGGTAAAATTATGGAATTGGTTGAAAAAATTATGAAATTCACTGAAAAAAGCTATATTACAATAGGCGAGTGAAGTTGCACATAATATAAAAAACGATGGGAAAAAAAAGGAAAATTATACTAAACAAAAATAAACTGGTACACTGCAAAATGTTTCATCTTCAGCTAATAAATATAATTACATACTAGTTTGTAGTTAAAACTGACGATTATTTCTAGCTCCAAACAAATTATCATTGAAAAAAGTAATTAAATAAATAAAAAAAGAGTTATTTTCTAATTTAGTATTTAAAATTTTTATATTATAAAGAAAATAATAAGCTAAATTTTAGATACAGTAGAGAAAGACGAAGTTATTCTTTACTCTAATATAATATCTTCTCCATACTATATAATAATAATAATTAATAAATTATTTATTTATTCTGGGACAGGTCCCTTTAGAATAACAATGTAGGTATTCTATACAGGGAATTATTATGTCTCCGAGTATAATGTAATTACATTTTATTAATTAATACAATTAAATTAACAAATGAGAAAGAATTAATGAAAAAAATCCGAATTACCTCCATTGATAATATTAAGAAAAATAAAAAAAAATACAAGAAATAAAAATAACAAAGAAATTATATTGCAATAATTATAGATAGAGAAACAATTGATAGTTACATATGTATTCAAATTACAATGTCAAGTAGGAAAAAAAACAAAGCAAATAATGAAACAAAAATACAATCAATATCAATTAAGATAAAATGTTTTAAAAAATATCTATCTGGATGAGTGAAGCGTCAATATTATAAATAAAACGCACTTATAGTCGGCCAGAAGGAACTGTTATCCGCCATTGTTTATAACCTGAATGCTGATAACACCTACCTTCTTTTTCATATTAATGGAAATTGAAATATACAAAATGTAATAAGAAAATGCCGACTCTAGCCCCCCCCCCCCCAGCCACGTTTCTCTCCTTATATAAAGGTTTTCCCTACACTTTTGACGAATCTTCATTTCTATCCTTGTCAAAATCATTTGATGGCCTTTTTCATACAATTTTGTCTTTGAAATTATTCTGAACTTCTGGAAGAATTTCACGGCTTCTTCTTTTAAAGATTTTTAACAACAATATAAATAAGTCAAACACACGCAATTAAATGCAATGTATAATCAAAAATTTAAACAGACAATAAACAAAATAAGCAAGACAAAAACACTAAAAATCTATAAGGAAAATAATTTAATAACTCACACACGAATAGAGCTCAAGTGAGAAGTGTGATAAGAAGAGACTACGGGAGACAATGATGTAGGTTTCATATAGACCGGATCATACACAAATAACCAAAAATTTACTTATCAAAATAAATATTTGAAACTTATTGGTTCAAAGGAGATTACATTTTTTCGGGCACTTGAAACGAAACAATGAAAACATGTCGAACAAACAGATATTCTACGAAGTGATGGACATTAGAAACATCAGAGTATCGTAGTCAGATGAAAGAGGAGAATAAACGAGATTTGTTTTTAAGAAAACGAATACCAGATGCATTGAAAAAATAAATTATGGACCTTTTAGGGAAAAGGGATAGGAAAGAGATAAAATATAGACCGACAAGATATATCAAGTATAAGTTTGAAGTTGAAGAGAATATGGGCTGAGAGGAAAGCTAAAAAATACGCAAGGTCTAGTGGGCCATTATTTGTCGTAGTGACCACGGATCCTGTTACTTTATGTTTCTTCTTCTGGAGTTTTCTTTGTCCCCAATATTCCTTCATGCGTTCAGTGACTTTTATCTATTGATACCCTCCAACTTCGTAAAATCTTCTCTGGTCTTTCTTCATCCAAATACCCTTCCAGATTCTTCACTCTGCTTCTAAATTCACTTCGTATTAGCATCTGAGACTCTGTAATGTTCAACTTTTACAAATCCTTCTTAACTTCTGAAGTCCATGTTTGCGTAGTATTATTATTTATTTTTTTTAATTGCCAACATTTGCTTGGGCAATCCATACTTTTCCGGGGAATGTCTTCTCTGTTACTTCTCAGTTTCCAACCGTCTTCAGTCTGAATTGCACCTATGATTTTTCTTATAAATCATCTTTCCAGTTTTTTGAGACTATAGTTTATTGAGAGCATTTACTGGCTTTAAGATAGTGTTTAATGTCATATTTTGGCATAACTTTAAGATAGTGTTTCAATGTCATAATTTGGGGATAACATTAAGATAGCATTTTAATGCCCTTTCCATTTTTAGAATTCCATCTCCGACAACAGATCCATTATACTATGTAGTCACTCCTAGAAACTTGAATTTTTTGGCCTTTCAATCCAACATATCTCAAAATGAAAATTAGTAAATAATTTAATAGGTAAATTGATGTATAAATAAATAATTTAAAGCGAATAATCCACTTCCCTAACAATTCTCTAACAATGCCTTAGTCGACTAATTGAGAAATAATAAGAAAAAAATTCACAGAAAAACGGGACCTTGCAACTTAAAAGAAATAATTGAGCATTAAAGAATCATTAACTGCTATGCTGCAATCGCACTTCCCGGGGAGCAAGCTTGAAACCTCGGACACGAAGGTCTATCTCCCTGAGGATAGGTGCAAACCGGATTGGATATCAGTCCGGGGAATCTTTAATACCATCGCCATAAAATGGGCAGTTAAAAACGTCAAGCCTTACAAAACACCCGGTTTTAACGGAATTTATCCTGCCATGTTAAAAGAGGGACTCGAAATCATCATAGGCAGGCTTTCCATTCTATTCCAGAGCTGTTTGCTTTATAGTTATATCCCAATAGCCTGGAGAAAAGTTCAAGTGACATTTATTCCCAAACCAGGGAAGGAAACATATGTTGAACCCAAATCATATCGTTCCATATGTCTTTCCTCATTTTTGCTAAAGACAATGGAGAAAATTCTAGATAGATATATCAGGGACAAACACCTCAAAGATGGATCAGTACTGTTGCATCAACATGCATACAGAGAGGGCAAATCCTGCGACACCGCGCTGCATGCAGTGGTGAACCAAATAGAACAGTGGAAACTAATTGCGTTCGGACCATTTTTAGATATAGAAGGGCCATTTGACAAAACCCCTACTCATATATTAACTACAAAGGCATGACACTAAACCAAACATCACTAAATGGGTTATAGCCATGCTAAAGAACAGGGTTATTCAAGCCAATATGGGCAATTATCACCTAAAGGTTAAGGCAGCTGCGGGCTGCCCCCAAGGAGGTGTTCTTTCCCCACTTCTCTGGAACCTAGTATTGTATGAACTACTACACCTCCTGAATGAGGCGGGTTTCTAAGCGATAGGCTATGCAGATGACATAGCAATTATCATCAAGGGCTTTGATCAGCAACTATCTCAGAGCTGATGACAATGGCACTGAGAATGGCGGTGAGCTGGTGCACGAATGTAGGAATGAACATCAATCCTAATAAAACGGTCATTGTACCTTTTACCAACAAAAGGGCATTGAGTGAGCTCCCCCCCCCCCTCCCCCCCTAGGATGGAAGGGATGAGCATTCAATTTAGCAAGAAGGTTAAATACCTGGGCGTTATTATGGACAGTAAATTAAACTGGAATGAACATATCGATTATGTTACCAAGAAAGCCACTAGAATTCTGTGGACTTGTAAGAGCCTTTGCGGCAACAGGTGGGGAATTAACCCCAAGATGGCTCGTACGATGTACACAGAAATAGTCAGACCCGTGCTAACCAATGGCTCAATAGATGAAGGTTAGAGAAGGTGCAGGTGCTCGGGTGCATCATGATCACTGGGGCCATGAGAACCACACCTACCGCTTCACTGGAGACTATACTTGATTTAACTCCTCTAGGCATTCTAATTGAAGCAGAGGCATGGAAGACAGCCTACAGGCTAGTGAAAATAGGAGGGGTTAAGAAACCCACTAACGACTTTGGACACAGAAGTGTCTTTGATACGATTGAGCAAATGGCAGAGTTAAAAAAGCATTCTGACTTAATTCTGAACAAATACAACTTTTACAAAAGATTTCGGGTTAACATATAGGCGATTTGCAAAAGCAAGAATTATTGCTTTAACCCACCCAATGGTCTAAATGTGTATACGGATGGATCCAAAGGGGAGCACTCTGCTCGGAATTCTGGTTCAGGGGTTGCCGGGGCACAGGCCATTACATTGCTCTGGGCACGACACCCACTGTATTCCAAGCGGAAATATGGGCAATACTTGCAGGTGCCTTTGATATGAAGGACCACAAGAATAAGGTAATTAATTTTCTTACTGACAGTCAGGCAGCATGCAATGCATTACAAAATGCAGTAACAAAATCCAGACTAGTGGAGGAATGCTGCATAAGACTTGATGAACTAGCTGTACATAACAGAGTTAACATATTTTGGATCCCTGGACACAGTAACATACTAGGAAATTAAAGGGCCGACAAATTGGCAAAGAAAGGAGCAGAAACTGCCCCAATAGAACCAGAACCATGGTGCGGGGTTCCTCTCTCCTTGGCTAAGGAGGATATAATTAATAAATTAGCCAAGAGGAAGATAAAGTCGCGTTGGGATAGAGCCAAAATAAGGTATACTATACTTTTTATAAAGGATCCCAATGACTATCTTTCTGAGAAAATAAAGAAAGAAGCCGCTCATATGTCGAGAACCGACCTCAAAAGTATGGTTGTAACCATCACTGGCCATTATAAACTCAGGAAACATATGCATCGCTTTTGAACAAGAACCTCGGTGCAGATGGTGCACAGAGGAGGACGAAACCCCCTGGCACGTTCTCTTTAAATGTATAGCACTAAGTCGAAACAGGGCATTTGACCTTGGCCCTGGGGGGCACAAGGAACTTCTAGAACTGAGATTTAAAGACTATCTAAAATTTCTCAGAAGTCTAGATCTAAGTTAGGGATTTTTATAGGACTCGAGTACAATGGCCCTTCTTTGGCCGAAGTGCATGGTAACAAATAAGACTCATGTACCAATAATAATAATAAAAGAAATAACGTAAATGATATAATAGCTACAGTAAGCTTTCCCAGCTTACTATAGCAGTATAATCGATCATAGATATCTATATAATCATAGGGTAGAATGGATTCTAGATATCTATATAAGAATAGGTTAGGATGGATACTAGATATCTACGATATTTTTATAATAGATATCTCGTATATTTAAAACTCATCTTATCCAGACTTCACTTATCGGGTAAGTACCTTTTTATCAACTTCCATTACAAGGCACTTATGGGCTTGATGGTCTAGCGCCAGTAGATATGGGTCAGATAAATAGTAAAAATATTATGCCCATATTAAATTATGTAAACATACTGTTACGGGCTACTGGGTGTAAAATGGACTAAACTATTACTTAATTCAAGAATCTAATATTTATTAACAAATTAGAAAGAATACAATGAGATTATTTAAAACAGTTAAATTATTAAACTAATATCAATTTACAATAATAATATTCTACTAAATGTTATCTAATTTCTAAGATAATATACAAATAATACAAGATATTGTTTATACTAAGTAACTAAACTATTTATATAAATTTGTACAAATACAATAATATTACACTATAGTTTACAATTACAAATTAACACTTACAGTTCGCTAACTAAAGTCCACCGACCGTAAGACTCTCCAAATATGACAAACTGCCACACAGTTTATTACACTTATTACACGGCCACTAATTGTCACTGTTGCTCACTAAGCACTTATTACAGACTGATACTAATACTAACTAACTCACACACACTGCCACTAGTTAACGACTACTACTCACTGGCTTATTACTCACTGCTTATTACTGACTGCCGCGGCCGAAAACGCTGTCCTTTTTATATAGGCAAGGTAGGTCGTGGTGGGGCATTACTCGGAACAGGATCGAGAACCATCCAGGCCGATCCAGGTTGAACGAGATTGGCCTCGGCAACTTCTTTAATCCCTTCCGCTTAATCCCATTGTTTGCCTAATCCTGTCTAGGCAGATCAGAAGCCGGTCCTACTTCCTGCTCTGACCGTAACAATACTTTAAAATTATAAAATAACTGAGAGAGATGTTTTTAGATATTTGGACCAACGAGTTGATGCCTAGCTCTTGAAGGAATGCAGTGATATTCTCAATTTATAAAAAAAGAGATCAGCTTAACTGCGATATTTACTGAGGAATCTCAACTGCTCATATAAGGTCTTCTCCAACATACTGTGTGCCAAATTGATACCATATGCTGAATTCTATATGAAAGAAATAGGAGAATACCAATGTGGGTTTATAAAAAAAAAATCAAATCTTCACCCGCAGGATGATCCTAGAAAAGGCAAGGGAGTACAATCTTCAAACTTAACTTTTATTTGTTTACTTCAGGTCAGCATATGACAGTGTCCGTAGAGAAGAGTTGTACAAAGGTTTATCAGAAATCAATATTCCGCATAAATTGATAAACAGAATTAAATTGACTATGGAAGATGCACGATGGAATGTACGCGTTAAAAATAACCTCTCAGCTGAATTTAGTACCAACAAAGGTTTAAGACAATGAGATGCCCTATCATGCCAACTCTTTAATCTGATTCTGGCCTACAAATTCGAATTGTCCGCAAAAGGCACAATTTTCCACAAGTCGGCGCAAATTTTGGCCTACGCAGATGATGTGGACGTCATAGGAAGGCCCTTTAATGAACAGGACAATGCATTCCTTAATCTGGTCAGAGCTGCTGTGGGGGTGAGATTAGTAATTAATCAGTCCAAAAATAAATACTTGCCCGCAGGAGGACTGATGGAACTGACTGGTTTTATTAAGATAGGAAGCCTTGATATTGAAAGAGTAAACTCCTTTATCTTCTTGGGAACCACCAGAACGAGCGACAATAATGTCTCAATAGAGGTCAAGAAGAGAGTGGCTCAGGCAAACAAATACTTCTTTGGGATAAATCGGCATTTAAAAAACAACCTCTTGTCGTATAATACATATATAAAACGCTCATTCGGCCTGTCCTTCTATATGGGTCAGAAGCCTGGGCCATAAAGAAAGCCAATGAAAAATTGCTTCAGGCATTTGAAAGGAGGACTTTGCGGCGAATTTGTGGACCTATTAGAGAGGGGGAAGCATGGAGAAGACGTACCAATGAGGGGCTGGCAAGTCTATTCCAGGCTCCGGACATGGTCAAAGTAATAAAGGTTGGTACGTTGCGCTTGGCTGGCCATGTGGCTAGAATAGCAAGTGTTGAAGGGCCCAGAAGAGTAATAGACGACAAGATTCAGGGAACAAGAAGAGTAGGGCGACCCAAGCTGCGATGGCTGGATGGAGTCAGTGAGGACTCCAGGAGTCTATTAATTGTCCCGAACTGGAAGACCGCTACACTGGACAGGGAGGACTGGCGGGTGCCTACTGACGAGGCCAAGGCTCATTGATGGACTGTAGAGTCATCCAAGAAGAAGAAGAAGAAGCATTCCTTAATCAGGACTAAAATTCTACCAGAAATATAATATTTTTTATTATCCTGGCCATGGAAAAATCTTTTCTCTTCAATATAAAAATAATATTTTTTACTTTTACAGAAAATAATGAGCATAATCAAGTCGTATTCATATACAATTAAAATCTCTATGAAAAATATCCTTCACTAAGAAACTATTAATAGGTTAATTCCCCACCTGCTGCCGCAAAGGCTCTTACAAGTCCACAGAATTCTAGTGGCTTTCTTGGTAACATAATCGATTTGTTCGTTCCAGTTTAATTTACTGTCCATAATAACGCCCAGGTATTTAACCTTCTTGCTAAATTGAATGCTCATCCCTTTCATTCTAGGGAGGGGGGGGGTGAGCTCCCTGAGTGCCTTTTTGTTGGTAAAAGGTACATTGACCGTTTTATTAGGATTGATGTATACAATGCCATTTTTTTCTTAGGTAAATTAGTTGTAATAAATTTCTTATTAACAAGTTTATAGATAATAATAATAATAATAATATTTATTTCAGAAATCATACAAATGCCATTTGGTACATTTTTTATTTTCGATCTTCTTTGGAAAACTACCCCTTAGGGATTCTCGTGAAAGCGTGTATGGAGAAACCTCCCATTGAAAACTCCTAGCGTGGTTCATCTCACTGTAGTATATCATAGTTCCAGAGACGTTTCAGTCTCCTTGTCGGATTCTGTGGTAATATGTCTGTCAGTAAGTTTATAGATAATGCGAAAAGAAATGAATATATTAAAAGAAACTTTTGTATGTTCACACGAGACTATTTTAACTTGTAATGCGGATCTTTAACATCACACAACATCTGTAAGGGTAGTATCTATCAGAGTGAAGGGGTTTATTTTCCCTTGACATGTTCAATATCCAATAATTATTTCATTATTTATTTTTACTACTATAAATCACACTTTATATTACATCTCTTTTATCAAAAATCATCTCTCCTCAAAACTTGAAAAGGGGACTATATCACCGTATTAAACTATATAAAGAAACCTTTACCACTCCGATACGTATTGGGTTCAGTACATGATAGAGTCTGCACTGCTTCTAAAGCAACAGTTAAGCAGGGAGGCGATTTGTCCGAGATCACGCTCAACCGCCTGGTTCTACCCCCAATTAAGGGTACCAACTTTAAAGAGAATTGGTGAGCTACAAAAAGATTAACAGATCCCACAGGTTCCATCCGCGAATGTTGGTACTTTAAATAATTTATCTGCCACAACCGGATTTGAGCCATATGAATGTACGACTTTAGTAAGGATAAATTCAAGTGCTAATTAATAATTTTTTGTGAAGATTATAACAAACAAGTAATATAACATTCTCAAAAATTAAACATATAAAAATTGTAAAAAAATGAATACAGAGGATGTTTTATTCAACTGCCATGTTACAAGAACTCGCAGTGCTCTGATATATTTTATGATTTATTTCCTCCCACTTAGTGAAATTGAGTGAGGGTATTAAATGGCGTTTAATTAATCAATTGATCGGAGTGCTCATCGATCTAGGCTAATAGTGTATTGTTAGCGTTGAAAGCTATATTAATACCTCCATGCAATTGGTAAAATGTTTTGTATTTAATGTTATTTAAACTTACGTGAGTTCTTTTTATCTTATTTTATCTTCCTTTTAAGTATATGTAACTTTATTCATTTAAAATATGAGACTGGACCGTTTCTTAGGCACAGTTGTACAGGGGTGTGATATTGTTGAGATTACGATCAATCATAACCCAAAGTGTTGAGGCTGGCTGTGCCTCAAGAGGGTCTTTATTTCCCACAAGTTTATACTGGCATTGGATACATAATTTATCTACCCCAACTGATATCGAACTCGTTCATATAAATTAGATGATAATGATTGTATGTTCACAATACTTTTACACAAAACATTAGTATGTTTTATTTTATTTTCCAGATCACCGGGACAGAATGGAGAACTTGTCATCAGCTATTCGGGTGGAAAAATTTTCCAAAGCCCTAAAGAAACACCTCAGGTAATTATTTAATTTAAAAAAATATATAATTGCATAATTTAATTTTTTTCCATTAATTAAAAAGTTATTGTATGTTAACTTAAATGAAAAAATTATATACTATATTTTATCGGCGTTGCCTTGCAACAGATCGAGGAACTATTTTATTTAATCTTTTCTTTATAAATAATTATAAAGTATAAATCAATTATTTAAAAGTCATATATGATTATGATATATATGCCATGATATCTGTTACCTGCGTATGATTGGCATTCAAGGAGGAATTAGAACAAGAAAGTTTTGAATGATGAATAATCGGCATGGGAATGGTTTTTTATTGTGTTTCCACTAACATGGCCATTCTGAACTGGTTCAGATAATGATGGGCAGGAACTTTCCCAGCTTACTATAGCAGTAGAATCGATCATAGATCCTATATAACTATAGGTTAGAATGGATACTAGATATCTATATATGAATAGGTTAGAATGGACACTAGACATCGACGAAGTCAAAATATCTTATAATTTTATTTTACTTAGGACTCATAGGCAGCAAAATCTAAGAAACGTGGAATACACCGATTTAAACAATTAAAATAAGCTTCACGTTATTTCAATATTTCGATTTAAGGACTGTTATTTCAATTCAGATAGTGCAGTGTCTATCTGACAATGTTATTACTAAAGGTGTCTTAATAACATTAAGACACCTTTAGTATAAACTTTTTTTTTACTCCAAAAACCAAACCTATTATAGCAAATTATATTAAATACTCAATACCCCCAAAAAATAAAAAATTCACATTTTAATAAACATACAAATTATTGAAGAATAATCTCAATTTATTGAACTTCAATTTCTATAATGATATCGTGGCGCCTCTACTAATACGAGTGCGTTTTCAGTACTACTACAGTACAATTAAATGAACAGTTGTATAAATACAATCGTAATTAACTGCAATGGGGGGTTGGTCCGCCGTTCGGGCGACAAGGGCTAACAATCTAGTTATTTGTTAAATAATCTCTAATTTGAAGCAGACTTACCTTCATAAAAAAGTTTCAACCAGCATCGAATAAATAATTCTAGTCTTACCAATCTTCGTTTACTTCATCTTGAATTAACCCCTTCGTTTTTCAGAATCAGTTCAAAGACTGGGGTAGGTCGTTCCAGTAATATTAATCGATGAGTATAACAAGTTTTTGACAGAAAGTGTTATTTTAAACAAAATAACTTCTGATTAAAACTGTTTTATTATAGTTACACAAATAACAGTTACCGGGACCATTTACTAATATTGAAGGGATTAAAAAAATATTGACTCAATCCTATAATGATCATATAATACTATATGCTTATATGTGTACAAGTATAATGATAACTTGCCTTCTTCTTATTAAATTCCTCCTCGCCCTTCGAAGTTCTGCTTACATTCCAATGTACACAACATATGAAGCCTTGCAAGATATTTTAACACGATCAACATGTAATCCTATGTCCGACCCAAACCGAATTACAGATACCAAAGTCACGTTTAGAGGTATCAAGTCAGTCATGAGAAAGCTTTTCAAAAGATCTTTTCCAACGTTTCGGCCTAATTATTAAAATAAAACATAACACAATAGTTATTAATATTAACAATAGTTACAGCCCTGATGAGGCCTGAAAATTAGGCCTAAACGTTGGCTCAAAAAATAAAATAATTTGTACATATTTGTGTAAAATTCATTTACTGCATTTGTGACCATTTTCAACATTCCTGAAAGTACATATACTCAACCAGTTCCTCATCAATAAAAATATCTTCCCACTAACTTAACTGAGAAATAGCAAAAAAAGTCTTTGCCTCCATGTTTGACAAAGGAGGATTAGACTCAGTCCACCGTAATACTTTACCAGGAAAGAACTCTACTTAAGATTAAATATATTTGAATTTCTGAAATTACAAGAATAGCGATTCTCCGAATTTTAAACGTTGATTGGGAAAACGTATGAGAATAATCTAAATCATACATTGAAGTAGTGAATGTTACATTCACATTTTTCTCAAACGAATTCGCATCTTTTTTACCTTGATATTTTGTTAAATTTAACTTGTTTATATCTTCTATATTTAATCTTTTTCTATGTAGGTTATACAACTTGTTCTGATATTCACGTGGAATCCCATGTTCATTATCTTTACCTTAATTCCTAAATATAATCTTTTGAAGCGTCTAAAAAAGAAAAGAATTCCGTGACCATTTTACGTAAAATATTCTTCAAAATATTATTTATATCATATGTCTTCGAATAAGGTTATTGTCTCTGGTTGAAGAAACTGTTTGGTTGCTGGCGTGAAGTGTGCTGCATTAGATATTCCTTGAATAGGATTTTTTATATATGCCTTGATGCTCTCTGTATTGCTGAAAAATTGACTTTTAGTTGATTTCCACTATTGCAGATGCTTAGATTGTTTTACAATTACTATCTAATAATTATTTTTATTTTATTTTTTATTGTTTCTTATTTTTATTAAATTAAATAATTGAAAATTTTCTTTCATCAAATAATTCATTAGATGATCACTTGCCTTACGAGTGGGTGGAGGTCATTCACCTTGCCAATATCTGCCATTGGTATTTCGCTTTTACACTCTGACCAAACTTTCCATTGTGGCCAATAGAGCGTGCTATCAGTCCTCTGGGAATTGAACGAATGTTATCTATCCTACCTTTCAGCTTACGAATCGATGCGCCATTGTTAGAAAAGATGATTTCGCGGTGTTGAATTTCACCTTTGTATCTGGGAGATACCTTACCACTCTTTGTATATTTTAGTTATGATTTTAAATCAAATTGTTACTAATTAAATGCACTTAGTTAGATCATACTTTTTTCCCTTGTAACTTTATAATTACTCTCTTAAATTGTCACGGCCAGTATTTTCAATCCATTCATCACGTATTTCTTCTGGTTTCGACCGTGTCGTCAAATTCTATTCCGACGTTTCGCCGGCCATATTGCGAGCTTCCTCCGGGCTTAATCTAAGACTGCTAATCCCAGAGGAAGGTTGCAATATGACCATCGAAACGACACTGCCGAAACCAGAAGAAATACGTGATGAATAGATTAACTTAATGATTGTGCATGATAAGGTTAAGTTTCCGGTTCAATGATGACTTTTATGCAGCTATAGCTGATCGGACGATGCTACTGTGGGAGTCCTAAATATCCTATCCTATTCAAGTTTAATTAGGAATGGATCTTTAACGAGTGTTTTATATCGTACAGGCTGGGGACCTCTATTCTACGTCATTTCCGAAAGGCATAACCAAGGAATTTTTATTCCCTTTATAAATTCCTAGGGCCAACTGCGAATCCGGAATCTTGGGCATAGTAGGTTGTTATTGCTAACCAATACGCCACAGACGACCCCGAGAAATTCGTAAGGTGCTAACAAGAAAAAGAGAATTAACCCAGAAATTAAGGGGAAAATATGATTTCACTGTTAATATGTTAAAACTATTTCTCGTTGTGGATCTATATCTCCTGAGATCTATATGTTATTGCGGGGAACCGTGTAAACTACGTTCGCTTGCATTCTATTTTTACGTTTTGTATATGAGTCTGGCACTTTAAAAACATCGTAAATTCCTACCCGCTACATACTTCTTCATTATCCAATCCTATCTCTCTAACTGATCTTTTAAAATAAACCAAAATAATGTCCTTTCATCCCTCTTTCTCATACTCTCAGTTAGATGGTGTTTCTCAAGGAATTATCCGCGGCCCAATCCTCTACAGAGAGTATACAGCTGAAACCCAACTCATCCTAATACCATCCTTACCATGTATGCGGATGACACTCATCTATTATACACCAACACTATTCCAGTTACAGCATCTCATGCTCTTCAATCCCCCTATGAAGATAATTTAAAGAATGGAGTTAAAACTGGAGAGTTAAAATAAATTCACACTACTCCCATGAAATCACTTTTAGCCTGTGTCGTGATTTACCCAATGAATTCCTGTCATCCAGAATCCTTTAATAATATCCCACTAATTCCTGTAGATAGGTTAGGTCATATACTTACGACCTTGACAAACTTCTAACTTGGAATCCTCATACTAGAATTAAAAATAAGAAACTGCTTACCGTTTCAGGCTACTTCAACACTAACTAGATAAACGCCGTAAGATCCTAATTAATAACAAATGACTCATTTACTAAGACTATTATAAGGCCTGCTTGGACTTACGGAATAGAGCTTTGGGCCTCCATAAAGCAATCGACTTCCTCTCGTATCCAATCTTTACTTTCCAAATATCTCAATACTCCTTACTTGGTTACGAATTAAGTCATCCATCAGCTAAGAGGGCTGGACATGTTTTGCATGACAATATTGAAATTGATAAAGGATGCTTATATGAATTGGTATTTTATGTGAATTTTCCTATAAATGGATTACATTGGTCAATACAATTTTTGTTTACTTCATTTTTTTAATTGTTATTGGGTATTTCAAAGGCCCTGACTACGAAAAAAATAGTGAAATATAAAGTTTTACTGTTTTGACTAAAAAATGTAAGGAAATTAACAAAGTATTATTGAACATTATTATCAAATTATCTTTTTAGGATTTCCTTGAATAAACGACTTTAGGTAGATCTCGTTGCAGACTCTAGCAATTGTCTACCATCTTGTGTGAGGCCCACCTTCCTTGATAACGCTCTTGTCCGAATATCCTGATGAAATCTTTCACCCTGCTCCTCACTAAAATCGGCCAGATTTTTAGGAATCGGTCTAAATGCGAGGTCAGGAACCACTTCCTTTTTACGCTCATGTTGTAGCCTAGCTTTTGCAACTTCGATAGCACACGCTCACGAGCTCGACAGGGTCATCAGATTTATAGTTACCTTGAAAATTATTCATAACCAGAACAAATGAGTTCCAGGCTTTGGATTCGACTTCAGTCATTGATTTGACAAAATCAGGATCTTTTACGAGTTGCCTAATCTGTGGCCCATCAAAAATACCGGCTTTTAATTTTTCTGTGCTTAACCCTGGAAACTTGTGTGTAAGAAAATCAAAACATCCGCCACTTTTGTCAAGCGCCTTCACAAATTGTTTTATTATCCCGAGTTAAATATGAAGTGGTGGAAGTATGATGCGGTCTCGGATATCTAAAGGCACGCTTAAACATTTTTTGTACCAACTTTGAGCTCTTCTGGCCAAACCTTTTGCGACCAATTGTGTTGCTTGTCACGACTGTCCCTGAGACACATAAAGCAAGGAAACTTTGTGTACCCCCTTTGTTGGCCTAGAAGGAAGTTTACCATTTTTAAGCCAACACTAATGACGCAGTTGTGATCTTGATACTTAATTTGTTCCATAACCTTAGAAATATTTGTGTATTCTTCTTTTAAAGTCCTCGAATGTAAAATAGGTATGGATCCTTACTTGTTAACGTTATGGAGCAAAACACACTATAATCTTCTTTTGGTGCTGTCCATAAAAATACGCAAATCCCTAGGCTTGTAGTTTTTTAAACCCATCTGCTGCAAAAAATCACCAACATCGTTACAAAAGACTAAATCCTTCTCTTGAGAAAAATACGGTAACAGATTCTTTTTTCGGGTACGATAAAAAGTGATGTTGGTTCCGGTAGTAAGCAATTTTTTTTCTTTTAAACGAGATGCTAAAATTTCAGAAGATTCTTTCGGTAAGTTCAGATCCCTCACTAAGTCATTTAGTTCTTACTGATTAAATGGTTGTGGTTCTGAAAGGCTACATTTCTAATCTGGATCAGAGTCATCACTTGATATACTTTGTTCGCGTCCACAGAGATTTGGATCATCAGAGGATCTAGATGTGCTCGTTTGTACCTCTCGTGATTTTAATAAAGGTCATTGAGCAGAAGATAAGTTAGGATATGACCACTTACTTCGATTTCCAGGGTTAATTCCATTTATTTTCACATTATGCAGAAGAAGCAGTCTTCATGATGGCTTTGAGGTTCTTGCCAAATCATGGGAGTTACGAACTTCACTCTTTATCTTTTCCCACTGGACCATAACCGTAGACACACAAAACATTTTTTGCAAACAATATGAGGAACCCATGTCTTGTCCTGATTATACAAATCTATTTTGAAGTATTGATGATATGCAGTTTTTACTAAGTTCGATATAGGTTTTCGATATTTTTCAAATATATATTCGCCACATATATAGCAAAAACAATCTGGATTGAGCACAAAACACCGTCTGGACAACGCATATCGAAAACAACAACAGAATATATTTTACTGTCCAACAAAAATTGAAAAACTAGGTAAAAATACTAAATAGGGTTAATAAGCTATAACTCAAAAACAAAAAGTGTTAGAGAAACATTGTTGTCATATTTACAAAATACGTTCCAAATTGAGTTAGAAACAACAAAATAGTCTCAGGAAACAAACAATTTCTTTGTTTTTTTTTGACCAGTGTTATTATTAATGGATACATTTTTCCCTCGTCCACTCGAATTTCGCATGGTTTTAAAGGATTTAGAGAACTCCAGAAAACTATTCAAGTTCAGTTAAATTGTTGAAACATATTTGGGCGCTTTCGTGAATCGACTTGGCTGAAAGTATCCCCTTCTCTGAAAAAAAGACATTTGTGAAAGAGTTGGAATATTAGAATATAAAAATATTTCGTTAAATGTCAAAAATATCTTGAATGATATACTCCATTATGCATAGTATAAATTAAAGTAATCACTTAACTGTTGTGTATTTAATGTATTTCTGGAAAAGAAATACATTAAATACACATGAAGGATTTTTCATTTTATTCATTCATTACTTTTCTTGTTAAGATTTAATTCATTCAAATGAAATCCCCCATTTTCCTGTTAGACGATTATTAAAAACATCAAGA